>JBBCBC010000006.1:14573494-15949171 GCA_037126765.1 Stenogyne calaminthoides
AGTGGATTTATAAAGAATACTCATCTTCTCATCATAATTGAATCAAAGTCATGGCCAATGCACGTCAACGTGGACTTTGTGGCTAAGTGTGACATAAGTGATCAATTAGTGATTGGAGATAAATTGATTAAGTTATTTGAATAGACACTTCATCATGTTCAAGACTAATCGAGTATTCGTGAATGAAAGGAGGAAATTGTAATAGCCCATGTTACGATTCATGGTAGTTTACGTTTCTCGCAACGTACCTCATATATTGAGAATGTCTGATTTATTGTCTAGGGTTCAATTAAGACCGTTAGTTTGACTAATCACTCGATATATGAGGGTCTATGAGTCACACAACAAGTAACTCCCGTGTGTGGATTATGGTTGGTTGATTTAGTATTAAATTGGATTTAATATTTAATTTATAGAGAATTAATAATATATTAATTTAGAATTAATTATTATTACTATTTAATTAAATTAGATTTAATGAAATAGGAATCCCGAATTAATATTATGGAATATTATTGTAGGAAAATATCCGTAGGGAAAAACATATCTTTGAGATTTGTTTTACAAGATTAGGGATTATTTTCCTAATAGAAATTGCTTAAGATTTAAGCTAATCTCTCCCTATATATATGACATCCTGAGATTCATTATTCAACGTTGTTATAAGAAAACATAGTTTCTCCATAAAATTTAGATTAGGAATTTTCCTAGCAAATTCCGCCTCGTATTCAAATTGGCAGATGCATGCAACTCGTTTCTGGGGATTACGTGGATACCATAGTTGAGAAATATGCTATCAAATCACTGTAAGGTTTTCGTTATGATTATTGTAATCTGTATGCAATTAATTGTTCGTTGTTGGTGAACTTTAATTTCCACTGCGCATGTGATTACGTCCCTTTAAATTACAACAGTGGTATCAGAGCTCATGCTCTTGATTATATTGCATAATTAGTTGATTTATATTTTATAAATCTGTGGTACGGTCCTTCAATTGACCGCACAAATTGCTGCTTAAAATTTTGGGGGCGAATCCTAATATTTATTGAATTGTTTGTTTAATTTGCTTGATTGAAACAAACACCCCCAATCCGTTCGTCTCTCTCACTCGCTCACTTTAGGGTTTTTTTCTGGGAAAATCCCTTCGCCGCAATCGTCTTCGGTCGGTCGTCGTTTTGTGTCCACAGCGTGCATCCACAACCGCTCCGAGTCGACGGTGTAGCACCGTGACTTCGCGATACTGCGTGATCGCTGCATTGGTCGCGATACTCAGCAGACCGGGTTTGCGGACAATAACCCGATTCACGGATACACCTTTGGCGACGTCGATCGTATTCCATCGATTTAAGCGGGCGGTGTCCCTTTTCGTGAATCGATTTGGTCAAACAAGCCCCCGAGTCTATGGGTCTCACGGCGGCGGCCTTCGGTGGCGGCAGACTCACGAATTCCAAGTCGATTCATTTTGTGTCGTTAGACCCGTCTTTTGATTCACGATTTACGTTTCGCCGCCCGTGTTACTCTCGATCCGCAAACTTCATCTCGATTTGTTTCGAGACGATGCTCGTGGATCCTTGTATATCACGGTTTCTTGGTCGGCTTTAGCGGAGTATCCAAACATCTTTAGTGGCGGTGGCGACTTCGCTTTCTGACCATCGATCATATCGCCGGTTTTTGAGACATGGTTCATGCTTGTTCATGTTTACTGCGTTTTGGGTTTTTTCATTTGTTCGAACTAGTTAGACTATTTGAATAATCATTCAAATCAATTCAAGGTTGGATATTCTTTATGATTGATTGAACTGTTGGTTTGGATTGTCCCGATTGGAAAGGCGGTTTGGGCGATGATGAGAAGAAGGATATTTTGCAAATGGATTTTGTTGGAATATTTTAGTTTTGATTAATTATGCCAAAACATTATCAACTCAGGTTATTCAAGCTAACCCCACAGATTTCAAGTTGAGGCGAGAGAAGAAAGTCGAGGGGGGAACTCACGAAATCAAAAGTAGATGATTGAGATCGACGAGGTCAGTAGACAAGACCGATCGAGATCGGATGAGTTTCAGAGTTAATCGATGAAATGAGCAAAATCAAGAAAAGAAAAGTTAAGCCGTGATCAAGAATTTCCGGGTTACTCGACGGGATGGACTCGCGATCGTAAGACCGGATCATAAGAGGAGGTTGCGGATCGAAGAGACGGGTGTAGATCGAAGAGGAGGTAATCGATCATAAGAGGAGCAGATGAGATCGATAGAGATCCGACGCGATCGAGATCAAATAAGACGACCACGCAACTAACCGGGATATGCTAACTCGATGTGCTAATCTAATGTAGATAAACCGAGTATTCGACTCGAAAAGAGCATCGACCGACAAATTTGAGCTGATCGATCAAAGTAGAAGAAATCGTAAACCGAAGTCACCGACCGATGTCCTCTCAAGACAAGTCATCAAGACAAGTCATCCGATGTTATGTTCACGAGAATCGTAACACTACCGATGATCGATAACGCGTTAGTGTGAGTGACATGATGGTCGATTGTCCGGTCAAGAAGTTTGAACTTCGGTTAGCACGAGTGTCAAGATACCCGATCGCATAAGGTCCGCTGAAGAGAAGTCTGCTGAATCAAGAATAGATCCTGAAGATTATAGCCATTAGATTCAGCTGACGTGGACCAATGAGAGGAAGACAACCAGCCTGATAAAGCTGCAGAACTTACTGAATAATATGAATTTGAATGTGATTCTGTCCAACGGTAACATTCAAATCCACACTATAAATACAAGATCTTCCATCAAATTAAGAGTGTGAAATGCGTGAAAAACACCATTAAAGCTACAGAGCCAAATCATCTAGCATTTCCACCATAGAACATGAGAAAGAAATACTAAAGATATATACAAGAGTGTTCTATCCTAGATCTAAGCACAAATGTCATATCCTAAACTTAGAGAGATTTTCCCAACCTTAACATTGAGGCTAAATAAATGTAAGGGAAAATCTCACCCTAGTTGGACACCAAACAATCTTTACCCAAACTGAGAGGTAGGTTAAGATTTGTTAAGCAAGGATTGTAAGTTAGTTGGACTATTTTACTTTTACGGGTGTGAGTGAGAACTCGTTAAACATCTAAGCAATCCCGTGAGGGAGGGTAGGTAATCCCGTGGAGGGTGATAAGTCCCGAGAGAGTGAGAACTCATTAAACATCTGTTGTATCGTGTTGGACTAAAACGTAAAACTAAGTCCAGTTGGTTAAGTTGGTGCCCCTGCTGATAGGGAAGAGTGGACGTAGGACAAGTTGTCCGAACCACTATAAAATCGTGTGTTCGTTACTGCTTTATGTTCTTGTCATATGCATTTGATTATAAGCAAAACACACATCGTTTTTAAAAGCAAAATTTGGAATCACTCTGCCCTCACCCCTGTTTTATATGCAATAATGATTTTTCCGCATTTCATGGGTTTTTCACGGGACCAACAATTGGTATCAGAGCGGGGAGTTCAAAAGTTCACCATTTTTTTAATGTGACCATCAGAACTGATCTTTTTGAAAAACCCATTCTCTGTAAAAGTGCATATATTTTAATGTTTTGGCGTCATTATCAAAAAGGGGGAAATTGTTGGGATATTTTAGTTTTGATGAATTATGTCAAAACATTATCAACTTGTGTTATTCAAGCTAACTTACAGATAACAAGTTGAGGGGGAACGAGAGAACAAGTTGAGGGGGAACGAGAGAAATCAGAAGTAGATGATCAAGATCCGGACGAGATGCATTTAGACCGATCGAGATCGATGAGTTCCGAGTTAACCTGATGGTGAGCAAAATCAGAAGAAAAGAAAAGTTAAGCCAGCTGATCAAAAGAATCAGAAGTTACCTGATCAGATGGACCTGAGATCAGAAGATCAGAAGACCAGATCAGAAGAGGAGGTTGCAGATCAGAAGAGAAGGGTGCAAATCAGAAGAGGAGGTTTGTAGGTCCCGAACGGGTTTTGTGAGGGCAGAAGTCTAGAGGGGAGGGGTGAATAGACTTCTGAAAACTTTTCGTGCAGATCAGGTGTGATTGCAGATTGCCTGATCAGAGTGCAGTGAGTCAGTTTGGACTGATGTTCAATCTTACTGAGTGCCTGAGGGCAGATCAGTTTGATATCTGTCAGTTTAACTGAGAGTGCGGAAGCTTGTAAATACCCGTGTGAAAAACCGGTTTTATCAAATCAGATTCTCAAGTTAGTTTTCAACCGACTGACTAAGGTGTCAAACTGATCAGATCAGTTGATTGGTGAAAACTGATATTAACTTAGAATATGTATGCAATTTTAATATCAGTTGTGTGAATAGTGTAAAGCAATAAAGAAAGCTAGTAAATGCACACAAGATTTTTATAGTGGTTCAGACGAAACCCGTCTTACGTCCACTCTTCCCTTAACACAGGGGCAACTTAACCTGCTTAACCGAACTTAACCGACTGGACTTAGTTTTATGTGTTAGTCCAACACTCAACAGATGTTTATCGAGTTCACACTCAACCGATCCCAGAAATCAGAAACTAGAATCCCTAGTCTGAAATCTTGCGGTAACAAACTTAACCTAACTTTGAGTTTAGGTAAAGAATGTTTGAGGTTCCAACTGGAAATCTATCCTGGTGTTTAGGTAGCCAAATGCTAGTGGATAGGATTTCTTGCTAAGAACTATGGGATGAACACTCTAAGAATATTCTTCAAATTTGGTGTTCTTTGAGCGGAGATTTTGCTATAGTTTTTGCTTCTTTTTCAGTCTGCTCGATCCGGTCTCTTTTGTGTGTTGTATGTTTGTTCTTTGACGAGCAATCCCATTTTATAGACCTCGAAATCAAAGAGCCGTTGGAGAGCAATTTTAATTTCGGGCTATATTAGGTAGGTTGTAGGATATGATTGTGACGTGCTCCGAATATCGGCGTGGCCGTAGGCATGATTAGCGCCGTTTATGTCCGCAACGTCGAATCCCGTATTGTCAGCTCTTTTTGTGCACGTGTCGCTTTCTCTTTGGCTTCGTGAAGCGGCACTTCAGTAATTTGTCCGTTAGACGATTGATATTCCTTTTGTAGAACATTCGTCTTGTCTGGTGTACCAATTTGGTTGACACCAGGTGTGAGCTGACTTGATCAAATAACTGATCAGTCTACCTTGTTGAGTCTTTTTACGATGCATTGTCTTAAAGACAATTTTTAGGACTTCGGCTAATGTAGGTCTTCGTGTCTTCCGGGTAGTCTTCGATCTTGGTGACTCGAGCCTCGATGTCTTGGTCATATACCGAGTCTTGTGTTTGTTATTGAGTCTTGAGTTTATCCGAGTCTTGAGTTCATCTGAGTCTTGAGTTTATTTGAGTCTTCAGTTTATCCGAGTCTTGATGTCTTGTCTTCTTCACCGATCTTGACTTCTTATCTTCGGGATCCGTTCTTAGTCTTCCGATCATCCGACCTTATCCGGGTCATCGATACTTGACTGACTTTATACATATTGAATTTCCTCAATATGTGACCTATCTTTACATCATCTATCTATACATTTCAATTTGGTCATCTTAATCGATTCTAAGTCATCACCAACTAATGTGTCCGATTTGGTCCTATTACTATTGTTTTTGGAACTTCCATCAAAACTAAAATACAGATTTCCCAACAATTTCCCCATTTTTGATGGAACCAAAACACTTAATCAGAAAAACAGATACCATGAATAGAAATGCAGATTATGTAAAACAATACATACTTCAGAAGACAATGAGATGTTGTCTTAGAATCAGAGAGATGGAATATTTCATTCAGATAGGTGTGTGCATCATAGAATACATGAAAAAACGTACCTATTATCTTATTCCAAGTTGTCTTCCTCAGGTGTACTTGAACATTTGAAGTTCTTTGGGGATGCCAAACATCTTGTACATCCTTTGCATTAGCTTGTCCAGATCTTCTCTTCTATGGATCCCTCCTTTGTCAGCAAATCCATAGTAGACATTCTTGAATTTGACAGCATTTAGCTTGTTGTCTGGACGCAAAGGTGGAAGGAGTTGTTCAAAGGGTGGAGCTTCTGTTATCCGTGACATGATTTTCCCTTCCTTCATCACCGTCGGTAGAAGTGCGGATGCCGTTTCTAACCGATTCGAAATTCATCATCATTTTCTGTCTGATCTTGATGAATCAGAATCTTCTCCAGGATGTACACGTCACACAACCATTCTCCTCTGATCTGATCCCATTCTGGAAGCAGATCTAGCTGGGCACAGAGGTTGTCTTTAACAAGTGCCGGAATGGCATTCTTCTCCCAAGCAATCTCCTCCACTGCAGCTTCTTTCTTCCTCTTCCTTCGGATGTATGCGATGTTCAGTCCCTTAGCCTCTGCTAACTTCTGCTTCTTGATGGCGATTTCTCTTATTCTCTGTCTGGTTTGCTCTTGAATTTGTTCAGGAGTCATCTGGCTTTTGGTAGAGAATAATTGGCCTTGTCTCTGATCTTCCGCAGTAGCCTTCGCCATCTTGCCTTTTACTTTCTTTCTCCCCAGAGTCTGCTCAGGTTCATCTTGTTCGTCTTCTTCAGCTAATTTCTTAGCGAGTTCAAGGCTCTTGGCCTGATCACCAGTTTCTATTCTTTTCTGTACTAACGAAGAAAAGTCTTCAATCTTGTCGACTCTGGCAATAACCTTTGAAAGAGCAATTTTCTGCTCAGTGATCTCTTTGCTATGTTGCTCCACAGTTTCTTTCATTTCAAAGAATAGATGGATGGAGTGGCAAGTCGATCTGATGGTTTTGGTAGAGTTGCAATTGTTACCAACTGTGGTGTTTTTCTTTCTTCTCTTTATTCTCTTGTCCCTGTCCTTCCCCCTTTTTAGTTTCATCAAAGAGGTTGGACAGCCTGTGCTTCAAAGCATTGAATTGCCATGAGATCTCCTCTCTGAGTTCCTCGACAACAAGAGGTGTGATCTGAACGGTGGCAGAAGGTGCAGGATTCAAAAAGAGTCTGAGAGCAAATTCGATGTCCTGTCTTGCTCGTTCTGTAGAAGCTACAAAGTGTTTCCAACCCATATTCATGTTGTTGTCAGTTTTCTCCAAAGATGCCCAGGCATTCTCCAATAGTACCTGTGTCTGATTGAGCATACCTGTCTGAACTTTGAGTTTGTCAGACTGGAGATTGAGCTTCTCGGCAAGAGGATTTACTAGTTGCATTATTTCAGAAAGGATGGCATTATGCATCCCAACTGTGTGACTTCTCTCTCTGTCAACCAGTTTTGCTTGCTCTTCTTCAAACCGCTTCATCAGATTTGCTGTGAGCGCCGCGAATTTGTCTTCAATAGCAGCCTTGATCCCATCCTGAATCTTCTCCGTATAAAGATCTAGGGTATCGGAGCTCAGCATAGCAGTCTAGTAAGATGTTGAAGCCTTGCCAAGTTGGGTCTCATCTGCAACACCCATTCTTGGTTCATCGGCAGCTCCCTCATGATCTGTAGGAGGTTGAACAGTTTCCTCCTTGTTATTAGCAATTCCGAACCTTTCATGAATCAACCATCTGATATCATCGTCAGATGCCAATTCAACAACGCTTTCTATCCCAGCATTGTTCAAGCACTTCATCTCCAAGTCTACAAAGAAATTTGATCCCAGAGTTGTCATGAGAATCAGAAATTCCTCGATGATTTTTAGTCTGATATCCCTCCAGAACACAATTTCCTCTATCTGTTGCTGGATGCCAGGATGTTGATCCAAATCAGGGCACAGTTCCAGCAGATACTCCTTGATCTGTTGCTTCATTATCCTTATGATGGGGCTTTCTGAAACAGGCGAAGCAAGTACGGTTCTGGTATTGAAAGGATTATGAGAGATGGACACTCGCTTGTCAAATCTCTCAGGTTCTTGTGATTTGTTTGGAGATTGGGATATTTGTGGTTTAGGTTCGTTTTCAGCGTTTTGAGGGTGTTCAGTTTCCTGAACAGGTTCATTGATTGGGGGAGTGGGAGATCTGGGTGATCTGATAGGTGAGGGTGAGGGTGAGAAAGTTTTATAAGGAGAGGGTGGTGGTGATGATTTTTGAGGAGAGGGTGATGACGATTTAGAAGTGGGCGTAGGCGATCTTGCTCTCTGGAAGATCTTAGTGAGAGGCAGAGAATCAGATGGTAATTCTTCCTCAGATTGCTCCACTTCTGTCCCTCTGACAGATTTCTCTTCTTCTGCTTCGATCATCTGCTCTTCCCTTACTTCTCTGGCAGTGGGCTCAGAGCGGACTGCTATCTCCTTTTCTGATTTTACTTGCATCAGATCCTTCGTTCTGCTAACTTGCTGGGCAGAACTTGGAGCAGTCTTCAGAGGAGATGTAACTCTCTTCTGACGTTTCCGCTGAGCATCTGGTTTCTTGGCCAGATCCGTCCTCTTCATCCTCTTCTCTGGAATGGCCGTTCCCTGCGCTTCAAAAGATGCAGTTGCCTTTTCTTTTCCCTTCTTTTCTCCCTTGGGTTTGGGCACATAAGGATTAGGATCCTCATCAGACTGTCCAGGCAAGGGCTCATCCTTGCCTAATATGGCCTTGTGCTTTGCTTGGAATATCTTCGCTCCATTCTCATTCCATTCATAATTCTATGGCAGCTTATCTGACAGAATGATTGAGATTTTGTGTATGAAGGAGCACTTGGAAGATAAGCACACTTCATTTCTCTGGGTCAGTTCGAACTTCCCCGAGTCTTTCCGTAGACGTGCCTTGACCATACCCAACCAATCCATATCTAAAGCCTTCTTGATTATTGCAGCCATGACACTGATCTTATATGAAGTGACAACATCAAGACTGTAAGTTGAGCACATGATCACCTTCTGAAAGATCTCAAGAAGAAGGCGATATTTTCTCTTCAGGTAGGAGGCTTTGACGTTCGTCGTGTTCTCCTTGTTTGCTGGTCTCAACAACTCGGCTTCAAGAAATTCATTTTCTCCTACATCAGTTGTGTAGGTCTCTAGATTGATGCTTCCTCGAGTGAGAGCGAAGATCCTCTGGAGATCATCATTCGACACTCGTACTTCCAGTCCACCAACTGAAGAGATCAGGTTAGCATCAATGTCTTCATCCCTCTATAGATTGTATAGAAACTCCAGGACTTCATGTGTGTGGACGATGTTCTGATGTGTAGAGCAATATCGTTCAAGCCCACACGCTCGCAAGCACTCCAGAATTTCCAGCGATTCAGGATCTGAGGTGATTGAGAATACTACATACTTCTCATCAATGATGTCTTTCTTCATAGATGCAAAGTTGCAGAACTTTTTCCCTTGGCCCAGTCGTGGAACAAGATATGCCATTTCTGTACGATATGCAAATTGATGTTAGTTTGAGTAAATTATTTCAATAATCTCAGTCAAACCAGCAATCTAAGCATCAATTTAGCAAGTAAGCGTATAGATCGAATATAAATTACAGAAACATAGCATCACAACTTGTAAACCTAGGTACCAGAGTGAATTGAAATAATGCAGTATTTAAGCGAGAAATTACCAGAAATTGATTCGTAGGATTGAGAAAACGTAAGAATAGAATCAATTGATTTTGAAAGTAATTTTCTGAAGATTTTGAAAGTTTTGATCTTTTAAAAGCTTTTGAGAAGACGAAGTAGAGGAAAGAAGTTTTCTGAGAAAGATTTGGATTTTATAGATTGCGAGGGAAAACTTTTTGCACAACTTTTCAAAGTAATCAAGTATCCGTGTTTTGAAATCAGTGGCTAAGATTAGTCGGCCAAAAAAGTTTTTAATCGCACGGTTGAGAAAGGTAGTCTTTTTGTATTTCGGACTCGAAAATTCCCAATAAAACGCATTAAATACACATTTCCAAGTCCGCATTAAAAGTTTTGCAGAGCATGCGTCATAAAGTGAAAACAGAGTAAAAACTAATTTATTTAAATAACGCATATATGATGTTCAGAAAAGGGATAAATAAGAAAACGTATCTGACTGATTGATATAGTAATCAACCAGTTACCACTGTGGTCTGATCTGGTACTTGTTGACCTTACTAATGGTAGCCTTAAGCATTTCCCAACAATATTCCACTCATCTGATCAGATTCTTGCTCGAACTATTTCGTTACTTATCTGATTCACTCATCTGATTCTCTTATCTGATCCACTTCATCCTTCAATCTTCTTCTATTCAGTCCGCATTTACTATGCACTTAAGTCTACTCCCGTCAAAACATTTACTTCGGGGAGTCAAAAAGTCGCCTCGATTCCCAAATCGGCGCGATTTGACATTCCGTAATAATGGCATAGATACGCTGTGATTACTCACACCGTCAACTTATCCAACCATTAGCCGCGTGTTCCTTACGCGTTGTCGATGCAAATTTCTCTTAAGGTCTTCTGAGAACCTAAATTTGCATTTATACCCCTAATTTCCTCCTATAAATTAGCCTGGGGTGTTAGGCAAACAACACAACATAAACCATTCATCTTCTTTAGCTTATACTCCATGCTTTCCGATGAACCCCTTATTTCCGGTGAAACTTCCGGCGAAAACCTTTAACCCTTTTCTAATGAATTCAGCATCTCAAATCAACCCTGTGTGTTCCTTCACACTGCTTTCGTCGTCATCTAAGATTACACATACGATCAATGCAAAGCTTCTTTACCACCAAGGCGGCTGATCTGCTAAGGCAAATGAGAAGGCACTTCTCCTAACCGTATGCACCTTGTGCGCCTATCGAGATGACAAAATTAGCATCAACAGACTCGGTCTGAAACAAAACATGGGTTTGATATACGGTCTGTATCAGACAACAACTGATCTTCGTATATCAAGCTCAATTTTTACATGCGACACTAGTGTCTGTTTGGTCCTTGTGACCAAACCTATGGCACTGTGTCCCATTTAACAGCTGGAGAGCCCATTGATTTTAGGTCTAGGGGCTTCTAGCTTAGAGATCCTTCAAGGCTCGCTCTCGCTCCTCACTCCGAAGCTCTGAGAGTAGCTCAGGATTCTAGAAGCTTCTCTGCGCCCCGTTAGGGTCGGGGGAAAATGAGAGCATCAAGCTCTTAAAATCTCTCTCTACCCTTCCCTACCTTGGGTTGGCTTAGGGTTTATGGTTTATGGTTTATGTAATGACCTCCGGGTCTTCTTGTACTTGTAGCTTGTAATACCACTTGAAGGTATCTTGTGATATCACTTGTAGCTTGTAAATCTGACCTTCGGGTCCTTATTAATGAAAAATTCTGTTATTTCATTGTTGTGTTGCTTCTTCTGACTTATGTGATCTGTAGCTTTAAACTTGTACTGCTTTCTTGTTGACTGTAGCTTAATCGACTTATAAAGTGCATCCTTCCAATGATCGATCGGTTCTTTGTCGATATATCTTGAATCGATGCACTTGTTTGATCTTTGATTGACTCATTGTCCGATTTTTTCGATTTGTTCCTTTGTATGAACTTGGATCGGCTCCTTGTCGGACTTTTTAGATCGGCTCTCGTTCGATCGTCGTCGATCGTTTGAGATTCCTAACTCAACCTGATTCCTCTTAACTCGTTAGTCTTTTAACCAATGGTTCGGAGATTAGTCCACCAACCATTTTCGTGCACTTTCTCCGAGATCCGTAAGCCCTTTCGTTGCATAATTCTCGAATCGATCTCAAATTTAGCGGCTTAGTTAAAATATCGACCTTCGCTTGTCGGTATGGATCTTTTCCATTATGATATTCTTCTTTTCAACGTGATCTCGATGAAATGGTGTTCGACATCCACATGCTTGCATCTTGTATGTAGAACAGATTCTCGAGTGATTGCAATAACACTATTATCGTCATAGAATATAGGCACGTTCTTAGCTACGATGTTGTAATCCCTCACCGCCGACTTAGCGGAAGAGATTTGGGAACAATAGCTTCACTCGGCCGTATATATTCTCGCTTCAATAGAGATGTCGAATCGATGTCCGCTTCTTCGAAAACCAAGAGATCGGTTTATTTTAAACCCACTTTGTACTGTGGTTGACTTCCTGTCGATTCTACAACCTCCGTAATCAGAATTAGAATACCCACTAAGCTCTAGATTATCATCGATGGGTAAAATAAATCAAGATTTCTCGCCCCTTCGGATACTTTGAGAAGAACTTTTAATCGCTTTCTAGGTGGCTTTGCATTGGATTTGCTTGAAATCGCACATACACCTATCGCAAAAGTGATGATATCGGGTCTCTTTGGCGGTCGGTATAGTAGAGATACAATCAGAGCCCTATATTCTTTCTGATTAGTTTTCTGACCGTCCTCATCTGGATCCATCTTGAACCCGGTTATCATGGGAATTCTAGCTTCCTTACAATGTTGAACTCCAAACTTGGCCAGTAGATTCCTTGTGTACTTCGCCTGACAGATGAATATCCCTTATGTACTCTGCTTGACTTGTAAACCCGTAAAAGTAATTCATCCGACCCATCATGGACATCTCGAACTTCCCTTGCATCAATTCTTTGAACTTCTCACATAGCTTCTTGTTGGGAGATCCGAAGATGATGTCGTCCACGTAAATCTGAACCATCAGAATATCTTCTCCATCTTCTATTCTGAATAAGGTTCTGTCCACTATTCCTTTAGTGAATCCACTGTCTATCAAGAACTGAGAGAGTGTATCATACCAAGCTCGAGGAGCTTGTTTCAGGCCATAAAAAGCTTTTCTTAAACGGTACACTTGGTTGCCTTTTCCAAAGCCTGGAGGTTGTTCGACATAAACTTCCTCTGCTAGTACCCCGTTTAAGAATGCACTCTTTACATCCATCTGATACACAATGAACCCTCCGTGGCAAAGAAGATATGACGTAAAACAAATGAATGGCTTTTAGGCGGCGGCGGTGCAAAGGTCTCATCATAATCAATTCCTTCTGATTGTGAATACCCCTTAGCAACAAGTCTTGCCTTATTCTTGGTTATGACATTATTCTCATTTCTCTTGTTCTTGAATACCCACTTCGTGCCAATCATGTCTTGATGAGTTGGTCTGTCCACCAGTTTCCAAACTTGATTCCTCTCAAACTGTTCCAGTTCCTCTTGCATGGCTAGAATCCAGCTTGCATCTTGTAGAGCTTCCTCTACTGTAGTTGGTTCCTTCAAAGACAGATAACAACAATACATGGCACTTTCTGTCGATGTCTAGTTTTGACTCTATCGGATGGGTCTCCGATAATCGATCGGTTGGATTCTTTTGGTAATCCAGTCCTTCTTTCCCCGACGGCGTCTATTTGGAGAACATCATCCATTTCTGATAGTAGTTCATTAATAGTGATTGAGAGTGGTGCGGAATTATGATCCACTTGATAAGAACATGTCTCAGCTGATGTTGGACTCATCATGTGCTGATGTCTGTCAGAGGAACTTCAGAGTTCCCCGAACCGATGGTTCAAATTGAGCATTTATCTCAAATTGCACCGCTTCTTTCATCGATAGTTATGCGTACCTTTATGGTCCGATTGACCTTGGTGAATCGGCAAGATCAAGTTCGGGATATACACCTTTACGTGTTGATTCTTTCTCCTTGATACTTAGTGATCTATTTTCTCGCAGACGTCGGTTGATTGATCCGGGTACGACTTGTTCTGAGGTAGCTTTCTCTTGTTCAGAAGATGTCTCATCAAAGACCACATGGGGTGTTTCTTCTTGTAAACCCTGAAAGCCTTGCTGGATGAGGAATATCCTAAGAATATGCCCTCATCTGACTTGGCCTCAAAAGTCTTCAACTGACTTTTCCCATTGTTGTGTATGAAACACTTGCACCCAAAAACATGAAAGTATGAAACACGAGGTTTTCTGCCCTTCCACAATTCATAGGGTGTTTTGGAGTGAGTCTTAGTTAGAGAACATCTGTTCTGAGTGAGGCATGTAGTGTTGATTATTCGCCTTAAACGGCTTGGGTGTCGCATGTTAAATTTAACATAGTGCGAAAGCAGCCTTCCTTGAGAGTTATGTTTCTCCTTTTCGCTACTCTATTTTTTGTTGTGGTGTTCTTGCGGTGACATCTCATCTTCAGATACCAAACTCAAAGGCAAAAAAATCACTAATAAAAGAATTTAGGAATTCTGTACCTTTATCTGATCTGATTTTTACAATGCTGACACCCTTTTCATTTTGTAGTTTCTTGAGCAGCTCGAGTATCTTTGTCGTTGTTTCGTTCTTCTTGTGTAAGAATACAACCCAAGTAAACTTGGAATAGTCATCCACGATTACCAGAGTATATTTATGTCCCACCGAGACCGACCGTGTAATCGGGTCCGAATAGATCCATATGGAGCGATTGTAGTACTCTCTTTGGATGCCGGGTCCCGTATTCCCTTGAATGAAGCTTTAACTTCGTTTTTTTCCTTTCGACATGTGGCACATGTCCGATCCTTTGAGAATACCTCATTGGAAGTCCTCAACCAAAGGCACCCTATTTATCTTGTTAAGAGTCTTGAAGTTCGGATGACTCATTCTTTTGTGCGAGCCAACCGCTACTTTTGGAACTCTTAACAATTAAGCATGCATTTCTTGGGCAACATTCCAATCTGCCGTGTAGATCGTGGCTTTCCTTGAACCGATTAACAAGATTTGTTGAGTAGCTCAATTCCTAATCGTACACTTATCACTCGAGAACTCAACTTTGAATCCGTGTCTTAATAATTGTGATACCGATAGTAGATTGTGCTTTAATCCTTCGACATACGAGACTCCAGTTACTTGTACATCATCATTCTCTAAGGTTCCGAATCCTTTGGTGAAACCAAAGTTATCATCACCGAAGAGTACACGTGGGCCTTCTTGTTCTTTGTAAGAGCTAAGGAGATGTTTGCTTCCTGTCATATGCCTTGAGCATCCACTATCGATGTACCAGATAGTTGCTTGTACACCTCCTTTGTTGGCCAGTCCCACGCGAACCTCCAGCCGAATCAGGCTTTAGGTACCCCTTTGGAATTGGGTCCTGGGGGATTAGTGGTGGATTTAGAGATCCACACAAACAGAGCACTTCTATGGTAATCAGATAGATTAGAAGGACTGATTTGTCTCCCATACATATCAACATAATCATACGTCTCTTTATATGCTTTCTGATTAGTATGATTACTTGTGTGAGCTTTGGGTGAATCAGAAGACTTGTGATTTTTCTTTACAGATTGTCTTCTTTTAACCTAGTGTGGCTCAGGTGCAGTAGCCCTAGGTCTCTGGTTATAAGGGTAGGTACGACTGCTACCATTAAAAGATTCATATCTTCTTGGCATAGATGGTCTTTGCAGTTTACCTATAGCTTGCTTATTAAGCAGCTGACCTCGATTGGGTCTCAGATTAGATTTCCTTTTTACAGGTTGTCTCTTCTGATACCTAATCTGCTGATCAGGTTGAGATTTCTTCAGAAGAACTGGATTCTTCTGTTGATTCCTTGGCTGATGTTTAATCAGTTGGGGTCCATTTCTGTTCCCTTTCTGAGTAGAGAATTGCCTTACTTGCTCAGCAGGTCTTTTTCCCTTATCAGATACATATTTAGCTTTTTGTGTATCTTTGTCAGAGACCCGTTTGATTACACCCTTCTGAAGTGAACCAAATGGGGCTTTTGAGGATGTAGAAGGGTTCTCATACCCAATTCTCTTCTTGTTAGTCGGCGTTCGAAAATAGGTGTTCATATCTTGAACATTTTTTGATGACTTTGTGAAAACCTCTATTTTCTTGCGCAAACTATCCTCAGTAGATTTTAGACTCTCATGTAGTCGGAATAGCTCATCAAATTTAGCTTGTAGAATTTTGAAATCATCAGCTTGCTGTTTGTTGATTGCTAGCTGATCTTTGATCAGCTTCTCCTGATTAGAAGATTTAACTTTCAGAACGTTAAGTTCCTCAGTTACCTTCTGAGCAGTTTCAGCTGATTTCAGTTCAGCAGCTTTACTGATAGCGTTCTCTTTAACAAGCTGATTATTTATGATCCTTAGCTTGTCATTTTCAGCTTCCACTATTGTATAAGTGTCTACTGCATTAGAGAGATCATCAAGCAATTGCTCAGAGTAGAGCTGAAAGTTAATCTCTCCAGCAGGTGTGCTAATAATAGCTGGTGTGGAAATTGAAAAAGCAGAAGGTTTGGAGGCTACCTCAGATTGGTCTTCCTCCCTGGCCATCAGACAGATTTCATCGTCATCTGAAGAGAATATCAGATCCTCATGGTTGAGGAAATCAACAACACTGCTTATCAGACAGAAATCTTCTACAGATGAGTAGCCAGAATCCTCAGAAGGCAGATAGGAATCATCAATTCCAGATGTGTCAGCAACCATGGCTTTTCTATCTCTGAAGCGTTGCTCTCTTCTGTTCCGCTTCTCTTCTCTTTCTCTTGGAGTCAGGTCAAGGCAGTCAGTGCTGTAGTGACCTGGTTTCTCGCAGTTGAAGCATGATCCTCGATCTACGGAACTTCCTCTGCCAGGTGAGTCACTCCGTCTGTAGGATCTGTCGGGTGACTTTCCTTTCTGATTGTAATCTGAACTCCTTCTGTCAGATATGTTATCTCTTTTCTCATCTGACCGATCATCTCTTTTCTTTTCATCTCTGTGATCCCTTCGATCATCAGATCTGGTCCTCTCTAGTGATCTGTCAGTTAGCCTCCTGTTTCTTCTGTTGTCTTGATATTCTCTGTAGAATCTGCGATACTTACCAAGTTGAGTATTCGATCTTTCAAGTTTCCTGGTAAGCAGAGCGATCTGTTCTGCTTGACTCATTATATTTCCAACAGGTTCAGTGGCCTTTGATCTGCTGCTGGTTGCTTTGAATGCAACTGATTTTGAGGTTGAGGCTTCAGCAGGCGTTTCGTCTTCATCTGCTTGCCCTTTTTCGATTAAATCAAACTCATGGGCTTTAAGGCTTAGGAATAAGCTACTTGGCTTCATCTTCGAAATGTCTTGGCAATCCTTGATTACAGTGACTTTCATGTCCCATTTCTTGGTGAGAGATCTTAGGATCTTGTAGTTGATGTCTTTGTCTGACATCTCTCTTCCAAGTTCTCGTAGCTTATTTACTGACATGGTGATCCTCCCATCGAGCTCGTTGATGGTCTCGTTGGGCAACATCTTGAGCTTTTCGAACTTCACCAGTTCGGCTTGTAGTCGGCTGTCTTTGATCTGATCATTTCCTTCGCATATTTCAGCTGTTTTGAGATACTTTATTTTCTCCTTGGTGACTTTATCCACCGTCTTCATGATTATATGCCTGACGATTGTATCTAGAGTATACAACTTTCTTTCTTCTGCATCCATCAGGGCTGGACTTTTTCGTACAAGGCTTCCAGGTGCATGATCTGGATCTCCTCCAATCGCTGGGTTGTCGTGATATATGATGATGGGTCCTCGTTCAATGACTTCTATCATTCTCCCGCTTATCGATCCCAGATGATTGCACATATATATTGTCCAATCTGCATACTCATCAATTGAAAACTTAGGCAAATCATGATACATACTAGAGGTATTATCCATGCTGAATGTGATTTTGAAAATGAATGAGTTTTGTAAACAGTTTTTTCAAGATCTGTTCAAATGACCACAAAGATTCTTCCTCAAGAATCCATGATACTCAAAGCCAATGGTCTGTAGAACCACTGCTCTGATACCACTTGTAGGTCCCGAATGGGTTTTGTGAGGGCAGAAGTCTAGAGGGGAGGGGTGAATAGACTTCTGAAAACTTTTTCGTGCAGATCAGGTGTGATTGCAGTTTGCCTGATCAGAGTGCAAGTGAATCAGTTTGGACTGATATCCAACTTACTGATCGCCTGAGGGCAGATCAGTTCGGTGTCTATCAGTTTAACTGATTGTGCGGAAGCTAGTTTATACCCGTGTGAAAAACCAGTTTATAACAAATCAGATTCCGAAGCTGTTTTCAATCAGATGACTATGGAGTCAATCTGATCAGATCAGTAGCTTGGTGCTAGCTGATCCTAACTCAGAATATGTATGCAGATTTAATCAAGTTGTGTGCAATAGTGTAAAGCAGTTAATCAATCAGGTAAATGCACACAAGATTTATAGTGGTTCGGACAACCAGTCCTACGTCCACTCTTCCCTATCACAAGGGGCACCAACTAAACCAACTTAACCGACTGGACTTAGTTTTATGTGTTAGTCCAACACTCAACAGATGTTTATCGAGTTCACACTCAACCGATCCCAGAAATCAGAAACTAGAATCCCTAGTCTGAAATCTTGCGGTAACAAACTTAACCTAACTTTGAGTTTAGGTAAAGAATGTTTGAGGTTCCAACTGGAAATCTATCCTGGTGTTTAGGTAGCCAAATGCTAGTGGATAGGATTTCTTGCTAAGAACTATGGGATGAACACTCTAAGAATATTCTTCAAATTTGGTGTTCTTCGAGCGGAGATTTTGCTATAGTGTTTGCTTCTTTTTCAGTCTGCTCGATCCGGTCTCTTTTGTGTGTTGTATGTTTGTTCTTTGACGAGCAATCCCATTTTATAGACCTCGAAATCAAAGAGCCGTTGGAGAGCAATTTTAATTTCGGGCTATATTAGGTAGGTTGTAGGATATGATTGTGACGTGCTCCGAATATCGGCGTGGCCGTAGGCATGATTAGCATCGTTTATGTCCGCAGTGTCGAATCCCGTATTGTCAGCTCTCTTTGTGCACGTGTCGCTTTATCTTTGGCTTCGCGAGGCGGCGCTTCAGTAATTTGTCCGTTAGACGATTGATATTCCTTTTGTAGAATATTCGTCTTGTCTGGTGTACCAATTTGGTTGACGCCAGGTGTGAGCTGACTTGATCAAATAACTGATCAGTCTACCTTGTTGAGTCTTCTGATGCAGATTGTCTTAGCACAATTTGTTTCGACTCTACCGATGTAGGTCTTGTGTCTTACGGTAGTCTATCGATCTTGGTGACTCTGAGCCTCAGTGTCTTGATCATCTTTGAGTCTTCAGGTTTATTCTTTTGAGTCTTCAGGTTTATCTGAGTCTTCAGGTTCATCTGAGTCTTCAGGTTTATCTGAGTCTTCAGGTTTATCTGAGTCTTC
The DNA here is from genome assembly GCA_037126765.1 of Stenogyne calaminthoides. Classification (NCBI taxonomy): domain Eukaryota; kingdom Viridiplantae; phylum Streptophyta; class Magnoliopsida; order Lamiales; family Lamiaceae; genus Stenogyne; species Stenogyne calaminthoides. Next base: position 14,592,507 of record JBBCBC010000006.1, read on the forward strand.
GGTGTCTTCTGTCTTCACCTGATTTTCTGACTTCTTATCTTCTGATCCGTTCTTAGTCTTCTGATCATCTGACCTTATCTGGGTCATCTGATACTTCGACCTGACCTATACAAATTGAATTTCCCCTCAATATGTGACCTATCTTTTACATCAGCTATCTATACATTTCAGCTGGTCATCTTAATCTGATTCTAAGTCATCAGTCAGCTAACAGGTATGACTGGTCCTATTACAACCTGTTTTGGAACTTCCATCAAAACTAAAATACAGATTTCCCAACAAGGTTGCTGATCAGAAGAGGAGCAGATGAGACTGATCGAGATCAAACGTGATCGAGATCAGATAAGATGACCTGATGCAACTAACCTGATATGCTAACCTGATGTGCTAATCTGATGTAGATAAACTGATATGCTGACCTAATGCTCGATCCGATCGTGAGCCGATCGGATCAAGGCGAGAAGAAATCAAAAACCAGAAGTCACCTGATCTGATGTCCTCTGAAGATAAGTCACCTGAAGACAAGTCATCTGATGTCATGTTCACTGAGAATCAGAACGCTACTGATGATCAGATAACTTGAGTGTGAAAGACCTGATGGTCAGATTGTCTGAAGTCGAAAGATTTGAACTCGGTTAACTTCGAGTGTCGATATACGACGCACAAGGTCCATGAAGAGAAGTCTGAATCAAGAATAGATCCCAAGATTATATAGTAGATTCAAATTCGTGGCGTGGACCAATGAGAGGAAGACAACCAGCCTGATAAAGCTGCAGAACTTACAGAATAATATGGATTTGAATGTGATTCTCTCCAACGGTAACATTCAAATCCACACTACAAATACAAGATCTTCCATCAAATTAAGAGTGTGAAATGCGTGAAAAACACCATTAAAGCTACAGAGCCAAATCATCTAGCATTTCCACCATAGAACACTGAGCAAGAAATACACGCATATATACAAGAGTGTTCTATCCTAGATCTAAGCACAAATGTCATATCCCTGCTTAGAGAGAGATTTTCCCAACCTTAGCATTGAGGCTTAAATAAATGTATGGGAAAATCTCACCCTAGTTGGACACCAAACAATCTTTACCCAAACTGAGAGGTAGGTTAAGTTTTGTTAAGCAAGGATTGTAAGTTAGTTGGACTAACTTACTTTCTGGGTGTGAGTGAGAACTCGTTAAACATCGAAGCAATCCCGTGAGGGAGGTAGGCAATCCCGTGGAGGGTGATAAGTCCCTAGAGAGTGAGAACTCATTAAACATCTGTTGTATCGTGTTGGACTAACACGTAAAACTAAGTCCAGTTGGTTAAGTTGGTGCCCCTGCTGATGGGGAAGAGTAGACGTAGGACAAGTTGTCCGAACCACTATAAAATCGTGTGTTCGTTACTGCTTTATGTTCTTGTCATATGCATTTGATTATAAGCAAAACACACATCGTTTTTAAAAGCAAAATTTGGAATCACTGCCTCAATTTCGCTTTTATATACAATACATGATTTTTTCGCATTTCATGGGTTTTTCACGGGACCAACAATTGGTATCAGAGCGGGAGTTCAAAAATTCACCATTTTTTTAATGTGACCATCTGAACTAATCTTTTTGAAAAACCCGTTCTCTGTAAAAGTGATATTTTAATGTTTTGGCGTCATTATCAAAAAGGGGGAAATTGTTGGGATATTTTAGTTTTGATGAATTATGCCAAAACATTATCAACTTGTGTTATTCAAGCTAACTTACAGATAACAAGTTGAGGGGGAATGAGAGAACAAGTAGAGGGGGAACTCATAAAATCAGAAGTAGATGATCAAGATCAAACGAAATTAGAGAGGAGACCGATCGAGATCGATGAGTTCCGAGTTAACCGATGAGCCGAGAGCAAAATCGAAGAAAAGAAATGTTAAGCCGGTGATCAAAAGAATCGGTTACCCGATCGGATGGACTCGAGATCGGAAGATCGGATGATCGAAGACCGGATCGAAGAGGAGGTTGTAGATCGGAAAGAAGGGTCGCAGATCGAAGAGGAGGCGGATGAGATCGATCGAGATCGGATAAGATGACCCGATGCAACTAACCCGATATGCTAACTTCGATGTGCTTATCCGATGTAGATAAACCGATATGTCGACTGATGCTTTATCTTGATCGTCGGAAGTGAGATGACGATCAAAGCGAGAAGAAATCGTAAACCGAAGTCACTTGATCGATGTCCACCAAGACAAGTCATCTGATGTCATGTTCACTGAGAATCAGAATGCTACTGATGATCAGATAACCTGAGTGTGAGTGACCTGATGGTCAGATTGTCTGAAGTCAGAAGAGCTAAACTCGGCACTTTCGAAGTGTCAAGATATACCGACGATAAGGTCGGCGAAGAGAAGTCTCTTTGAATCAAGAATAGATCCTGAAGATTATAGCCGTTAGATTCAGTTGACGTGGACCAATGAGAGAAAGACAACCAGCCTGATAAAGCTGCAAAACTTACAGAATAGTATGGATTTGAATGTGATTCTGTCCAACGGTAACATTCAAATCCACACTATAAATACAAGATCTTCCATCAAATTAAGAGTGTGAAATGCGTGAAAAACACCATTAAAGCTACAGAGCCAAATCATCTAGCATTTCCACCATAGAACACTGAGCAAGAAATACACACATATATACAAGAGTGTTCTATCCTAGATCTAAGCACAAATGTCATATCCTAAGCTTAGAGAGATTTTCCCAACCTTAGCATTGAGGCTAAATAAATGTAAAGGAAAATCTCACCCTAGTTGGACACCAAACAATCTTTACCCAAACTGAGAGGTAGGTTAAGTTTTGTTAAGCAAGGATTGTAAGTTAGTTGGACTAGCATACTTTCTGGGTGTGAGTGAGAACTCGTTAAACATCGAAGCAATCCCGTGAGGGAGGGTAGACAATCCCGTGGAGGGTGATAAGTCCCGAGAGAGTGAGAACTCATTAAACATCTGTTGTATCGTGTTGGACTAACACGTAAAACTAAGTCCAGTTGGTTAAGTTGGTGCCCCTGCTGATAGGGAAGAGTGGACATAGGACAAGTTGTCCGAACCACTATAAAATCGTGTGTTCGTGACTGCTTTATGTTCTAGTCATATGCATTTGATTATAATCAAAACACACATCGTTTTTAAAAGCAAAATTTGGAATCACTCAGACCTCACCCCTGTTTTATATGCAATACATGATTTTTCCGCATTTCATTGGTTTTTCACGGGACCAACAAATTTCAAATAGGCCCTTCCGTGCAAATTTTAGAAATTGCACTTGAGTCCCCATATTTATTAATTAAAATTAAATTGGATTTAATTGGTTAGAATTATTAAACAAATTTGGGTTTTAATAAAACGTATTAGTTGGACTAATGACGGACTTCATTAATTGGATTAATTTAAAGATAATATTAATAATGAATTTAATTATTTGAACTTAATTTAAAATTGGATTTTAAAAAATTGGTTTAAAGAATTAAATGAATTATTAATTCCCACTTGGTTAACTTATTTAATTAATTAGTTAACGCTTTTATAGTCCGCATTATAACTGTTTGGGTTGGCGGCACCCAATAATTGTCGGACCGTAATAATTGTTTGGGTAGACGACGCCCATATAAATGTTAGTCCGTGTAAATCATGTTTGGGTCCATATAAATAATTGCTCAAATGTGATGTAGATTAACATGTTGGATCTCGATTAAATAATTAATACCCCGCCTTTAAAATGTTCCTCACTAAAATATGGTTTCCTCATTGATTTGATAAGATGTCTTCTATCAAAATTAAAAGAAAACCGGAGATTTCATTCCAATGAAAACCCTTTCGGATCTACATCTTGTGGAAATTTTATTGACATGAAAACCCAACTTACATGCAAATCAGGGCTTGGTCATGCAAATGAGAATAGGATTGCAAGGTTAAGAAAGTTAGACTACTTAACCCCATTCGACTTTGAGTCCTATGAAAATTGTGAATCCTGTCTCAAGGGCAAGATGACCAACAAACCCTTCTCTGGGAAAGGGGTTTATGTCAAAGAAGTTCTAGAATTGATCCACAATGATGTCCATGGACCATTTCCCACTCTAGCTAGGGGTCACTTTACCTCCTTTATCACTTTTACTGACGATTTCTCAAGATATGGGTATGTGTATCTTATGAAACACAAATTCGAGTCTTTTGAGAAATTCAAGGAGTTCAAAGCTGAAGTAGAAAAGTAACTTGGTAAGAGTATCAAGACTCTTTGATCGGATCGAGGAGGTTAATACCTTAGCCACAAATTCACTGATTACTTGAAGTTACATGGAATCCAATCACAATGGACTACTCCCGACACACCCCAAATGAATGGGGTATCCAAAAGGAGAAACCGAACCTTGTTAGACATGGTAAGATCCATGATGAGCATTTCCTCTCTTCGAACATTCTTATGGGGATACGCGCTCCAAACCTCAATCTACATTCTGAATATGATTCCATCCAAATCAGTTGAGCATACGCCATATGAACTATGGTGTGGCAAGAAACCAAAATTTTCACATATCAAAACGTGGGGTTGCCCCGCAATTGTGAAAAAGATGCTTACTGATAAGCTGGAATCTAAAGGTGAAAAGGGTTACCTTGTGGGATATCCTAAGGAAACGAGAGGATATTATTTCTATCTACCTGAGAAACAAACAATAATTGTTTCTAGGCAGGCCAGGTTCCTCGAAGAAGGCTATGTCTTTAAGGAACAATGCCGTAAGATGATAGAACTTGAAGAAATTCAAGAACCACAGGATCAACAAGAGACTGATATCTTGTCAAAGAAACGTGACAAAGAATTAGTGGGAGCATTCAACAGCACTCATGGTGGAAGTTTATCACTTAGTGATCCTCTTTCAGCCAGTGGGAGCGTAATTGGAGTTGCGTTGCCTTCACAACAAACTCCAAGTGGGCTGAATGAGAACATCATAGTTCAAACTCATGCCCAAGAGACATCTGAAAGTGTTGCTCTTGAGGACTCTCCGGTCAATGATGAAATCGATGCACCACAAATTTTTCACGATCAGAATGTACAACCTGCACAACCACAGCTCCGTAAGTCCACTTGGATTCGTAATCTGCCCCTAGATATTATGGTTTCGTCATAGAGGAACATGATGACGTGGAGATTCAGGATAAAGACGATCCCATAACTTATACTGAGGCAACATTAGATGTTGACTCAGAGAAGTGGCATGAAGCCATGAAATCCGAGATGGACTCGATGTACACCAATCAAGTCTGGGACTTGGTTGAGTTGCCAAAAGGGGTCAAACCCATAGGTTGCAAATAGGTTTACAAACGTAAGACTGATGCAAACGGCAAGGTACAAACCTACAAGGCTAGGTTGGTGGAAAAAGGTTATAGTCAGCGCGAAGGCATTGACTATGATGAGAATTTCTCACCTGTTGCCAAAATCAAGTCCATTCGAATTTTACTTGAGGTAACAGCACATCTAGATTATGATATTTGGCAGATGGATGTCAAAACAACATTCCTAAATGTCAAAATTGATAAAGAGGTGTTTATGACTCAACCGGAAGGTTTTGTATCTAAGCCAAAGTCTAATCTTGTGTGCAAGCTCAAACGGTCCATTTATGGATTAAAGCAATCTTTAGGAGTTGGAACATCCGATTTGATGAAGCTGTCAAATCGTTTTGACTTCATCAGAAATTTAGAAGATCCATACGCTTATCGTAAACGCAGTGGGAGAAATATTGTGTTAATAGTTGTGTATGTCGATAACATACTGATTATGGGAGACAACATTCCTCTTATGCTGTCGGTTAAAGATTGACAATACTGGTGTGGTTGCGCAAGCTAAGGAACCGAGATCCAATAACAGAAACAAGCATGTTCCGAGGCATTATCACTTGATAAGAGAGATAATCGCTAGAGGAGAGATATAGTTAGAACGTGTCCTCACGGAGGATAACCTTGCTGATCCTTTCACCAAGACTTTGTGTGTTCATGTACACACTATACTTTTTGATGGTCTAGGGGTTAGACATGTAGGTGATTGACTCTAGTTCAAGTGGGAGATTGTTAGTGTTAGTGTCTTAGAGATAATGCATTGTAAGGACATAATGCTCAGATAATATTCAGTATTGATTTAATATTATTGTTTATTTAATATTAAATATATGGCGTTGCACTTATTAGAATATTATGTTTGGTTGTTTGCATTTGTTCTTATTTGTTTTCCCTTGAGTCATTGCTTTCATTGAGTGAGTGAGAACTCAGATGACCTAAGAATGATTCTCAAATTTCCCAATCGAGGATCATCAATAATGGGATATTGATGATGCAATGGAGATTGGTGTGCGATCTGTATCATACTCTTAGAGAGTGTAGTGAGATCTCACTTACTACGAGATACTGGGTATCTCATGATGGATGCACAAATACCTTAGAGGGTATTGGTATACCCATACGAGAAACTGTTTGATGTAGTTCCACTATATGTGTCTACGGACGTCTCAGTTAGTTAGAGCGATACGATACTCCTTTGACTTGAGGTCAATACGCACGACATGTGTGGAGTGATGAACTTTGACCATGACCAACGCTTGCACCCTTCCATGGGTAGGTACGGCTTGAATTGGGTTCATCACAAAGTGCATGTGCGTGGTAGTTGAGCAAAGAAAAGAATTCATTCCTCAAAGTGGATTTAGAAAGAATCTCATCTTCTCATCATAATTGGATCAAAGTCACTGGCCAATGCACGTCAACTTGGACTTTGTGGCCAAGTGTGACATAAGTGATCAATTAGTGATTGGAGATAAATTGATTAAGTTATTTGAATAGACACTTCATCATGTTCAAGACTAATCGAGTATTCGTGAATGAAAGGAGGAAATCATAATAGCCCATGTTACGATTACAGTAGTTGCATTTTCTTTCGCAACGTATATTAAGTGTTAGGATATTTTATATTGAGAATGTCAAAACGTTTTTATTATCTAGGGTTCAATTAAGGGGAACGAGATTAGTTTGACTAATCGCCGATATATGAGGGCCTTATGGGTCACACAACAAGTAACTCCCAAGGTGATCGATGACCGTAATGGATTATGGTTGGTTGATTAAGTATTAAATTAGATTTATTATTTAATTTATGGAGAATTAATAATATATTAATTTAGAATTAATTATTATTACTATTTAATTAAATTAGATTTAATTAAATAGGAATCCCGAAATAATATTATGGAATATTATTGTAGGAAAATATCCGTAGGGAAAAACATATATTTGAGATTTGTTTTACAAGATTAGGGATTATTTTCCTAATAGAGATTGCTTAAGATTTAAGCCAATCTCTACCTATATATATGACATCCTGGGAGTCATTATTCAACGTTGTTTTAAGAAAACATAGTTTCTCCATAAAATCTAGATTAGGAATTTTCCTAGCAAATTCCGTCTCAGATTCAACCATCCGGCAGTAATCAAATCCACACTATAAAACTCCTTTCAGTGGGGGATTACGTGGATACCATAGTTGAGAAATCGCTATAAAATCAAATAAGGTTTTCGTTATGATTATTGTAATCATATGCAATTAATTGTTCTTTGTTGGTGAACTTTAATTTCAAACCCAAGAGCATGTGATTACGTGTCTTTAAATTACAATAGTGGTATCAGAGCTCGGGCTCTTGATTATATTACATAATTAGTTGATTTATATTTTATAAATCTGTGGTACGGTCCTTCAATTGACCGCACAAATTGCTGCTTAAAATTTTGGTGGTGAATCCTAATATTTATTAAATTGTTTGTTTAATTTGCTTGATTGAAATAGCATTTAAATGTTTTTCAAAAATTTTTTGAACCACATTGAGAATGTCGATTTATTGTCTAGGGTTCAACCGTGAACCGCTCTAATGTCACCGAGGGTTTAATTACTCCTTAAAAAAACGGTTAATTGGTTGATTTTTATTGTTTTTATTATTTATTAAATCATTTTTTTTTATTACTATTTTTCTAAACCTCTCTATATAATGTTATTGGAATATTTTTATCTCAAATTATCATTTTTTCTCAAATAAATTCATTCACAAGTCATTAATTTCATTTAATCTCTTTATCGTCGTTGTTTTAAGAAAACATATTGTGTGGAATTAATCCACAACGATTCATCATCTCTAGTCTCCAAGCTCTATTGTATTTATTTTAATATAAGATTTATAAGTTATAAATTAGTATAATTTTAATATTTTATGAATAAATATTTATTTTTTAATGTAACATACAAAATATAAAAGAAATATGCATAAATCAATTTAACGGTTAAATCTGTGGTTCGGTCGTTCAATTGATCGTTGAACCGCTTAAAATTTCGATGGTGAAGACCGGGTTTGATCAATTGTTTGTTTAATTTGCTTGATTGAAACAAACACCCCCAATCCGTTCGTCTCTCTCGCTCGCTCACTTTAGGGTTTTTTCTGGGAAAATCCCTTTGCCGCTATCATCTTCGTCCAGTACCGTTTTCATGTCCACAGCATGCATCCACGGCGTCGCTCGAGTCGACGGCATAGTGCCTTGACTCGCGACGCTTGCGTGATGCCGCATCGGTGCGATACTCAGCAGACTGGATCTGCGATGGCGCAACCCAATTCGCCGGATACACCTTGGCGACGTCGACCGTATTCCATCGATTTAGGCGGCGGCGTCCCCGTTTCGTGAATCGATTCGGTTAGACAAGTCCCTGAATCTATGGGTCTCACGGCGGCGAGCTACTGTATGGCTTCAGCACTATGAATTCCGAGTCGATTCATTTTGTGTCATTGTGACCCATCTTCAATTCGCGATCCCTATGCTGTCGCCGCCGTATTACTCTCGATCTGCAAACTTCGTCTCTGATTTGTTTCGAGACGATGCTCATGGATGCTTGTATACGGTTTCTTGGTCGGCTTTAGCGACGAGTATCCCGCATGCGCCTAGCGGCGGTGGCGACTCGCCTTTACGCACTGATCATATACTTCGGTTTTGAGACATGGTTCTGTGCTTGTTCATGTTTCTGCGTTTTAGGTTTTCTGTTTGTTCGAACTAGTTGGACTATTTCGAATAATCATTCAAACTGAATTCCAAGGTTGACTGTTCTTATGATTGATTGGATTAAATCTGATGAACTGGGTTTGAACTGTTGGTTTCGGATTGTCCAGATTGGAAAGACGGTTTTGGGCAGTGATGAGAGGAAGGGCTATTTTGCAAATTGGATTTCAAATAGGCCCTTCCGTGCAAATTTTAGAAATTGCACGTGAGTCCCCATATTTATTAATTAAAATTAAATTGGATTTAATTGGTTAGAATTAATAAAAATTTGGGTTTTAATAAAACGTATTAGTTGGACTAATGACGGACTTCATTAATTGGTTTAATTAAAAGCTAATATTAATAATGAATTTAATTATTTAAACTTAATTTTAAAATTGGATTTTAAAATTTTGGTTTAAAGAATTAAACGAATTATTAATTCCCACTTGGTTAACTTATTTAATTAATTAGTTAACACTTTTATAGTCCGCATTATAACTGTTTGGGTTGGCGACATCCAATAATTGTCGGACCGTAATAATTGTTTGGGTAAACGACACCCATATAAATGTTAGTCCGTGTAAATCATGTTTGGGTAGGCGGCGCTCAATAATTGCTCAAATGTGATGTAGATTAACATGTTGGATCTCGATTAAATAATTAATACCCCGCCTTTAAAATGTTCCTCACTAAAATATGGTTTCCTCATTGATTTGATAAGATGTCTTCCATCAAAATTAAAAGAAAACCGGAGATTTCATTCCAATGAGTATTTAAGGCCCTCGTCTTTTGCTCGGATCTACATCTAACGGAACTTTTATAGGGACATGTAATGTCGCCGCTTTATGGTTTTAAACCAACTTAACTTTGTTTAACTCGCCCTCGCGGGGACAAAGGGTAAGGGACATCAGTCGAACTAGGTTTGACAAACTAGGAGTTGCAGTTTGCAATTGGTTTGGAGACCTACCAGTTATGCTATTGTGATATTCAGCCCTCGCTGGGATTATTGTAGTAGGAATGTGGATCCTAGTCCATTATGATTTATATTAGATATAAATTCGTATTCTTCCGATGAGGTCGTTGAATATGTGAAAATAATGGAAACAAAATAAATTTGAAAGACCATGTTTATTTTGATTGTTGAATATTGATCATAGAAATTATGTGTTTTAATTCCCGTCTTATTTTATTTCTCTAGGATTGTTGAAATGAATAACTTGTCACTGAGAAGCGTTTTGGAAACGAACAAATTGGTTGGGCCAAATTTTCTCGACTGGCCCCGAAATGTGCGTTTGGTGCTTAGGCAAGAAAATATTGAGTACGTGTTGGACACGCCAATCCCTACTACCCTGGAGGCTGGTACTGAAGAAGCCGAAGCGTTTAACGCCGAGGCTCAGAAGAAGCATCAAGAGGATGCTTCCCAGGCTCAATGTGTTATGCTACTCGGGATGACTCCCGAGTTGCAAAGACAGGATGAGAAGATGCTCCCCTTCGAGATGATTAAGCATCTGAAGGATCTCTTTGATTCTGAATCTCGTTCTGAGATATATGAAGTGATGAGAGATCTGTGTAGATGCCGATTGTCTAAGGGAGGGAAGGTTTCTCCTCATGTGTTGAAGATGATTGGGCTAATCGAGAAACTTGGTCGTCTGGGCATTGAGCTCAAGACCAACGTTGTTGTTTATGTCATTCTTCAGTCGCTTCCCGATTCATATTCGAGTTTCGTGGTAAACTTTAATATGAATAAGACAAAATTGACTATGCCCGAGCTGCATAACATACTAAAGACTTTTGAGTCTTCCACTGCTAAGGAAACACCCGTGCTCATGGTGAGTGCCTCTACATCTTCTGCTCCGAAAGGAAAGAAGAAGCGAAGGGGCAAGGCAAAGAAAGGCTCCAAGCCAAGCTTCCTTAAGCCCAAAGGTGGAATTCAAAAGAAGGAGAGGGTGGACAAGGATGTATGCCTCCACTGCAAGCAGAAGGGGCATTGGAAGAAGGACTATAAGGTTCTAGCAGCTGAAAAGAAGACACAAGGTGTCTCAGCCACTGGAACAGGTATGTTTGTTATTGAGATAAACATGTCCACAAATGATACTAACAGTTGGGTATTAGATACCGGTTGTGGCTCACACATTTGTACAAATGTGCAGGGTCTCAAGGATAGCAGGGCAGTTAGGCAGGGTGAAGTCACCCTACACGTTGGAAATTGAGCAAGAGTTATTGCCGAACGTGTTGGCGTTTACGTTTTAGATTTACCCTCTGGTTTTAGACTTGAACTGGATAATTGTTATTTTGTTCCTTCTATTCACCCGCAACATTATTTCTATTCCGATGGTGGATATTGAAGGTTTTTCCTTCCATGTTGCAAAACAATAATTGTTATTTTTCGCTTAATGGTGATGTTTATGGAAATGCTCCTTTAAAGAATGGTTTATACTTCTTGCACTGTGGACATAATATTCTTAATATACAAAACAAACAACTCAAACTTAGTAATCATGAAAATCCAACTTACTTGTGGCATTGTAGGCTTGGTCATGCAAATGAGAATAGGATTGTAAGGTTAAGAAAGTTAGACTACTTAACCCCATTTGACTTTGAGTCCTATGGAAATTGTGAATCCTGTCTCAAGGGCAAGATGACCAACAAACCCTTTCTCTGGGAAAGGGGTTCGTGCCAAAGAAGTTCTAGAATTGATCCACAGTGATGTCTATGGACCATTGCCCACTCTAGCTAGGGGTCACTTTGCCTACTTTATCATTTTTACTGATGATTTCTCAAGATATGGGTATGTGTATCTTATGAAACACAAATTCGAGTCTTTTGAGAAATTCAAGGAGTTCAAAGCTGAAGTAGAAATGCAACTTGGTAAGAGTATCAAGACTCTTCGATCGGATCGAGGAGGTGAATACCTTAGCCATGAATTCACTGATTACTTGAAGTTACATGGAATCCAATCACAATGGACTCCTCCCGGCACACCCCAAATGAATGGGGTATCCAAAAGGAGAAACCGAACCTTATTAGACATGGTAAGGTCCATGATGAGTCTTTCCTCTCTCCCAACATTCTTATGGGGATACACGCTCCAAACCTCAATCTACATTCTGAATATGATTCCATCCAAATCAATTGAGCATACGCCATATGAACTATGGTGTGGCAAGAAGCCAAAATTTTCACATATCAAAACGTGGGGTTGCCCCGCAATTGTGAAAAAGAAGCTCACTGATAAGCTGGAATCCAAAGGTGAAAAGGGTTACCTTGTGGGATATCCTAAGGAAACGAGAGGATATTATTTCTATCTACCTGAGAAACAAACAATAATTGTTTCTAGGCAGGCCAGGTTCCTTGAAGAAGGCTACGTATTTAAGGAACAATGCCGTAAGATGATAGAACTTGAAGAAATTCAAGAACCACAGGATAACCAAGAGACTGATATCTTGTCAAAGAAACGTGACAAAGAATCAGTGGAGCATTCAACAACTCTCATGGTGGAAGTTTATCACTTAGTGATCATCTTTCAGCCAGTGGGAGCGTAATTGGAGTTGCATTGCCTTCACAACAATCTCCAAGTGGGCTGAATGAGAACATCATAGTTCAAACTCCCGCCCAAGAGGCATCTGAAAGTGTTGCTCTTGAGGACTCTCCGGTCATTGATGAAATCGATGCACCACAAAATTTTCACGATCAGAATGTACAATTTGCACAACCACAGCTCCGTAAGTCCATTAGGATTCGTAATCCACCCACTAGATATTATGGTTTCGTCGTAGAGGAACATGATGACGTGGAGATTTCGGATAAAGAAGATCCCATAACTTACACTGAGGCAACATTAGATGTTGACTCAGAGAAGTGACATGAGGCCATGAAATCCGAGATGGACTCGATGTACACCAATCAAGTCTGGGACTTGGTTGAGTTGCCGAAAGGGGTCAAACCCATAGGTTGCAAATGGGTCTACAAACGTAAGACTGATGCAAATGACAAGGTACAAACCTACATGGCTAGGTTGGTGGAAAAAGGTTATAGTCAACGCGAAGGCATTGACTATGATGAGACTTTCTCACCTGTTGCCAAAATCAAGTCCATTCGAATTTTACTTGCGGTAGCAGCACATATAGATTATGATATTTGGCAGATGGATGTCAAAACAACCTTCCTATATGGCAACATTGATAAGGAGATGTTTATGACTCAACTGGAAGGTTTTGTATCTAAGCCAAAGTCTAATCTTGTGTGCAAGCTCAAACGGTCCATTTATGGATTAAAGCAAGCTTCTAGGGTTGGAACATCCGATTTGATGAAGCTCTCAAATCGTTTGACTTCATTAGAAATTCGGAAGATCAATGCGTTTATCATAAACGCAGTGGGAGAAATATTATTTTCATAGTTGTGTATGTCGATGACATACTGATTATGGGAAACAACATTCCTCTTATGCAATCGGTTAAAGATTAACAATACTGGTGTGGTTGGGCAAGCTAAGGAACCGAGATCCAATAACAGAAACAAGCATGTACCTAGGCGTTGTTACTTGATAAGAGAGATAATCGCTAGAGGAGAGATAGAGTTAGAACGTGTCCCCACGGAGGATAACCTTGCTGATCCTTTCACCAAGACATTGAGTCTTTATGTACACACTAGACATTTTGATGGTCTACGAGTTAGACATGTAGGTGATTGTCTCTAGTTCAAGTGGGAGATTGTTAGTGTTAGTGTCGTAGAGACAATCCATTGTAAGGACATAATGCTCAGATAATATTCAGTATTGATTTAATATTATTGTTTATTTAATATTAAATATATGGCGTTGCACTTATTAGAATATTATGTTTGATTTTTTGCATTTGTTCTTATCTGTGTTCCCTTGAGTCATTGCTGTTATTGAGTGAGTGAGAACTCAGATGACCTAAGCATGATTCTCAAATAGCCCCAATCGAGGATCATCAAGAATGGGATATTGATGATGCAATGGAGATTGGTGTGCGATCTGCATCATACTATTAGAGAGTGTAGTGAGATCTCACTTACTACGAGATACTGGGTATCTCATGATGGATGCACAAATACCTTAGAGGGTATTGGTATACCCATCCGAGAAACCGTTTGATGTAGTTCCACTATATGTGTCTACGGGCGTCTCGGTTAGTGGGAGCGATGCGATACTCCTTTGACTTGAGGTCAATACGCACGACATGTGTGGAGTGATGAACTTTGACCATGACCAACGCTTGCACCCTTCCATGGGTAGATACGACTTGGATTGGGTTCATCACAAAGTGCATGTGCGTGGTAGTTGAGCCAAGAAAATGATTCATTCCTCAAAGTGGATTTAGAAAGAATACTCATCTTCTCATCATAATTGAATCAAAGTCATTGACCAATGCACGTCAACTTGGACTTTGTGGCCAAGTGTGACATAAGTGATCAATTAGTGATTGGAGATAAATTGATTAAGTTTTTTGAATAGACACTTCATCATGTTCAAGACTAATAGAGTATTTGTGAATGAAAGGAGGAAATCGTAATAGCCCATGTTACAGTTACAAGTAGTTGCATGTTTCTCGCAACGTACCTCATATATTGAGAATGTCTGATTTATTGTCTAGGGTTCAATTAAGACCGTTAGTTTGACTATCGCTCGATATATGAGGGCCTATGGGTTACACAACAAGTAACTCCCGTGTGCGGATTATGGTTGGTTGATTAAATATTAAATTGGATTTAATATTTAATTTATGGAGAATTAATAATATATTAATTTAGAATTAATTATTATTACTATTTAATTAAATTAGATTTAATTAAATAGGAATCCCGAAATAATATTATGGAATATTATTGTAGGAAAATATCCGTAGGGAAAAACATATATTTGAGATTTGTTTTACAAGATTAGGGATTATTTTCCTAATAGAGGTTGCTTAAGATTTATGCTAATCTCTCCCTATATATATGACATCCTGGGATTCATTATCCAACGTTGTTTTAAGAAAACATAGTTTCTTCATAAAATCTAGATTAAAAATTTTCCTAGCAAATTCCGTCTCAGATTCAACGCTGGCAGATCTGTGCAACTCTGTTCACGGGGATTACGTGGATACCATAGTTGAGAAATCTGCTATCAAATCACTGTAAGGTTTCTCATTATGATTATTGTAATATGTATGCAATTAATTGTTTGTTGTTGTTGAACTTTAATTTCCGCTGCGCATGTGATTACGTGTTTTACGTGCCTTTAAATTCCAACAGGTTGTTGAGTCTGCGTTAGTATCTTGTTTGGAACTATTCCAACTAACCGCCCCACCATTGAGAACGAAAACATAGCCCGAATGTGATTTGTAAT
This sequence comes from Stenogyne calaminthoides, assembly GCA_037126765.1. Taxonomy (NCBI): domain Eukaryota; kingdom Viridiplantae; phylum Streptophyta; class Magnoliopsida; order Lamiales; family Lamiaceae; genus Stenogyne; species Stenogyne calaminthoides. The sequence goes on from JBBCBC010000006.1 coordinate 14,607,943, forward strand.
CATCACAGTCGGATTGGAAACTTGCATCAGCATAGCCAGTTGCAACCAGCTCTGACTGCCCTCCGTAGACCAAGAAAAAATCTTTGGTTTGTCTAAGGTACTTAAGAATGTTCTTGACATCAATCCAGTGAGGTTCACCCGGATTCTGTTGGTATCTACCAGTGGTGCTTACAACGAAGGGCACATATGGCCTTGTGCAAGCCATGTCGTACATGATGCAGCCAATTGCAGATGCATATGGTATATCCTTCATGCGCCGGATATCAGCTTCCGTAGAAGGACAATCCTTCTTAGATAGCTTTATCCCATGACATGCCGGTAGAGAACCTCTCTTAGAGTTCTCTATAGCAAATCCCTTTAACACCTTATCTACGTAGGTTGACTGTGACAACCTCAACATCCTTTTGGATCTATCCCTATGGACCTTGATCCCTAAGATGTAGCAGTGTTGGGATAACATATGACATGATCTATCGGGATGACCTCATAAACACAAATTTAAATTAACAATTATTAGTAGCATGAATATACCTAAGTGAATTCAAATAATAATCAATCCAACAACAACATGCAAATATTATTTCACGTAAAAGATCCTAGCATGTGTAAACATACCCGTTGGAGAGATGATCCGAGACAGACAGGATCAAGTATCGGGATACCCACCAAAAGTCCTTCTCAAGTATTCCCAAGTCCTCGTCCAATAACCCCGGTGGAAGGTTCTCCGATGAATGATTTATAAAACAAGGAAAATAAAGATATTGTTGCACCACCTTTGTGGATTTCTAATATTTTCAACGCATGGAACACTAGTTGGAGATGAAAAATTCATCCCCTATTTATAAGTGAGGGAGGGTTCGAAATTTTCAAGGCAATTAGGGTTAGGAAAGATCTTTTCTTGATCTCCAAGAAATCTTGAATATATCTAATATATTCTTCTTTCCATGTGTATTTTTCCACAAAAATCTCACACCCTTATTTAGCCCTAAATTTCAAAAATTACAAGAAGATTTGCAAGATTGGATCTTTCTTGAATTTATGAGATATTCTTGTATTCCAAGAATACATATCTTTCTCCATAAAATCTTTCCAAGAAAATCAAGAAAATCTTTCTTCCCTTTCTTTATTCATAATTTTCGAAAATTGCTAATTAAAGAAGCCAAATGGGAGTTTTCTTGAATTTATGGGATAATCTTGTATTCCAAGAATACATTATCTCATTTCCATAAAATCTTTTCAAGAAAATCCTTCTCCCTATTTTCTTTAATATTTTCGAAAAAAATAGAAAATATTGCAACAATAAATTTATTTTATTTTAAGCAACTTTTATTCATTGGACTATAATTTGGGCTACTTGAGGGGCCTTTAGTAGAATTAAGATGGACCTTCCAATGGGCTTCTGAATTCCAATATTGAACCACAATATAATTCAGCCCATTAATATTAATTAATGCCACTATATAATTAATATTGCACTATCCAATCTTAATCCATATTACGGTAATATGGCTCCCGGTTATTATTTCCCGTGTTTAAGATTATTTAGTCCATTAATTAATTAAGCCACTGAAAAGCTTTATATTAATTAATATTTTTATCCTTGGAGTAAGGACAACCCAACTTTATTATTCATACCGGATAATTAATTCCACTTGCAAGATTTGGTATGCTAAAGGTTCCGGGCCCACCAAGGGGACCAATCAAGCAAGACTTTGCAAGCACACGATTCTCTGAATTAATTTAGCAACTGTCGTGCAATTAATATTATTGCCCAAGATAAAGGGTATCGAAGTCGCAATGATTCTCTTCCCATTTATAAGTCTAAACAATAACTACTAATCACACACAGTCCTTATTAAGTGACAAAGATTAAGAAATCAACAACCACTGATGTCTAACTCTTCATCCCTTAAGTCAGTGCGAATGAGTTTATCCTCTCAGAGGGTCCAAGATCGGTACAAGATCGAATGCACTAGTGTAATCTCTTGGTCAAGACAAGCCAATCTGAGCCTTACACATCAACTTCTACCAATAGATTGTTCGGATCTATCTAAGTTATGAAACACGACTTTCAGATACAAGGAGTCATTAACGTGATCTTCGTCGGATCTCGTATCACCACGTTAACTACAATGTAACGCGTGTTATGAACGGTTTGCAATAAATATATATAACATTCAATCATATTTAAAGCAACAATGATAAACAATTTATTTCAGTAATTAAGTGTTTAATACATATGTTATACAAAGTAAAAGCATACTTTCACGTATAACCCCAACAATCTCCCACTTATACTCAAAGTCTGCTTTTAAGTATACTACATCATGTCTGATGTATTATCTGGTGACATCTAATGTCACCTACATCAACCTAATAACTTTTCTCCCACTTATACTCAAAGCAGATTGACAACACTCTTGACACCCATTCCTTTCAACATGTCTCTCGAATGTTAAATCGAGGAGACCCTTTGTGAATGGATCGCCTAGGTTGTCTTCCGACGCGATCTTCTTTACTCATCTCTTATATCATTTCCTTTCTTGCGACCTTTTAACGATTTCTTGTATAAGATGGCATTCCCTTTCAATGTGTTTAACGATTTCTTGTATAAGATGGCATTTCCTTTCAATGTGTTTTTGACCTTGTGGGCTCTTTCCCTTTGAATTTGCAATCGCTTCCTCGGCATTATCACAAAAGATCGTGATGGTGCTGGGTAAATTCGGAACTACGTCCAAGTCCATTAGGAAGTTCTTGAGCCACACTGCTTCTTTCTCTGCTTCACAAACAACTACATATTCGACTTTCATGGTAGAATCGGTGATGCATTTCGCTTAACGCTTCTCCATGTTCGCCTCCTCCCCTGCGGACTAAAACACACTACCCGAGGTAGATTTTTCCGAATCTAGGTCCGATTGGAAATCGAGTCCGCGGTATCCCACTGGAAGTAAACCGTCTGACTGATAAACCATCATTCTATCTCGAGTTCTTTTCAGATACTTCATAATGTTCTTAACTGCAGTCCAATGTTGACTTCCGGGATAACTTTGATATCTTGTTACCATGCCTACGGTGACAGAGAGCAGATATCCGGATCTCAGACACAACATTGCATACATGAGACTTCCCATCGCCGACGATAATGAATGCTCTCTCATGTCATCTATCTCCTTTGTGTCTTAGGCACATGTCTTTCGATAGATGGATTGCCTGAAAGGTACAAAACCCTTCTTGGAATCTTGCATGTTGAAACGCTTCAAAACGATATCTATGTATGAAGTTTGCGATAAGCCGATCATTATTTTCTTTCGATCTCGAGTGATCTTGATCCCAAGAATATGACCGGCTTCCCCTAAGTCCTTCATATCAAACTGTTTTGACAGCTATACCCTTACGCCTGGCAAAACCTTTACATCATTTTTTATGAGCGTAATATCGCTTCACGATAGTACTTAATACCAAGGCAGTTCCGTCACACTTCCTATAAACACAACTCTTGAAATCGTTTTGATCAAACCCATAAGATTTGATTACATGATCAAAACATTGGTTCCAAGCCCGAGATGCTTACTTCAGTCCATAAATGGACTTCTTGAGCTTGCACACAAGGTGTTCTTGGCCTTTTTCGATGAAACCTTCGGGCTGTTGCATATAGATTTCCTCGTCAAGACTCCAGTTAAGGAAAGCTATCTTGACATCCATTTTTCATATCTCAAAATTTAGATGCGCAACTATTGCCAAGAGAATACTGATGGACTTAAGCATGGCTACATGCGAAAAGGTTTCTTTAAATCGATACCCTCTTTCTGAGTGTATCTCTTTGCCACAAGCCTAGCTTTAAAGGTTTCCACCTTCCCGTCCGATCCTCTTTTCCTCTTGTAGACCCACTTGCATACAATGAGTTTTACCCCATTGGGTGGTTCTACTAGCTCCCACACCTGATTATGATCCATTGAGCCCATCTCGACTTCCATCGCGGTTTGCCAGGATTCTGAATCCTTATCTTGGACCGCCTCCTTGTAGGACCAGGGGTCTGATTCACTATCCCTGGGGACCTAATCCGAAGATTCTCCTATCCCCATGAATCTCTCAGGTTGTCGAACAACCCTCCCACTACGACGAGGTTCCGATTGTGTCGGTGTGATGCTTGGTATATCAACCTGTACAGTTGGTATAGAAGTTTGCCCTCTTATTTCATTTAATGTAATCTCACTTTTGGGCTTTCTATTGTTCATAAAGTCTTCTTCCAAAAATCTAAAGTGCGTACTTATTACCACCTTTTGATCTTCGGGACCATAGAGCATGCACCCTTTCGTTCCCATGGGATATCCTATAAACAACCTTAGTTCCTAACGTGCATCCAACTTACAGACTTCCTTATCTAGCACGCACTACAGGAAATCTCACATTCCGTGACGAATTTTTTTGTGACGACACAAAATTCGTCACAATATGTTACCTAAAGGTAACAAATTTAATTTTCGTCACTAAAAAGATAGAATTCGTGACAAATTTTGTTTTTGTCACCGCTGATGTTTTTTTTCGTCACTAATTCAAAATTTTCATGACAAAAATAAGAAATTCGTCACAATAAACTTTGGTGACGATATTCAACGTAATGAAAAATAGTCTTTTTGTGACAACTATATGTTTTGTCATTAATTATTCAAAAGAATTGGTGACACACTTAATTTGTCACAATTTTATTTGGTGACGATCGTCATTGTAATTAGCGACGATCATAGTCATCATATAATATTAATTTTTCATGACAATTTTATGTTTCGTCACTAATTGTTCATAGTAATTAGTGACATATTCTTTCATCACCAATATTAATATATAGCGACGATTAATAATTATTTTTTAATGATGCACTTATTTCGTCACAATATTATTCGGTGACAAACTTCATTTTAATTAGTGACGATCATTATTGGTCATATAATATAAAATTTTCATGACAATTTTATGTTTCGTAGCTAATTGTTCATAGTAATTAGTGACATATTCTTTTGTCACCAATATTTATATATAGTGACGATTATAATCATTTTTTAATGACACACTTATTTCATCACAATATTATTCGGTCACGATCTTCATTTTAATTAGTGACGATCAATATTGGTCATATAATATTCAATTTTCATAACAGTTTTATGTTTCATCATTAATTGTTCATAGTAAATAGTGACATAGTATTTTGTCACCAATATTTATATATGGTGACGATTAATAATTTTTTTCATATAAAATATAGATTTTATTAAATAAACCTGCGAATATAAAATTTATTAAAAAAATTTGTTTAATAAGGTCCGAACAAAAAACCTTTCAATTAAACTTGACAAGTAACCACCAAATAAGCTAGACGATTTTTATTTTATTTTGATGTTTATTATTTATTATCTTTTTGTCATTAATTAATTTTTCCGTATAAAATATAAATTATATTAATAAATCGAAAATATAAATTTTAATCATCAAGGTTCGAACATGGGACCCTTTTACCTAAAGAGTATAACTACACCACTAGACCAAACAATACAGTTGTCTTAGGTATTTTAATAAAAATATTTGAATCAATTTTTCAATATAAAAAATAAATACATCAATGGGAATTGAACATATGATCTTTCCAACAAATAACATGTCTTTCACCAACTAAGCTAGACAAAGCTTGTATTATTGAGGCAATTGAGAAATATTGGATTTTTGGAAAAAATGTTAATAAATAATAAATGAGGCAATTATTCGGTTGGATGGGGGACCGAACACGGAATCTTAGGCGCTTAAGCAGGGATCAATTCCACTCGGACACTTGTTTTCTTACATTTATTTAATGAAATTAATTCTATATGTCCTAAAAATCATTTTTTTTCTATTTTTTTTTAAAATTCTTTATTTCAATTATTAAATTATAATTTTTATTTATTTATAAGTTTTAAATTAAATTGTATTTTACTAAAATTATATTATTTTATTTATTTTTAATTCGATTTTTTTTACACTTTTTTGAATTTTTTTTTTATTTCATTTGTTTAATTTAACTATCTAATAATCTTTAAAATAATAATTATATTTTTTACATTATAAATTATAAATAAATAATTATATTCTTTTAAAATCGTATATGTCCTAAAAATTCATTTTTAAAAAAAATACTAATTTCTATTTAAATAAGTACTACTTTTCATTTAAGCAAGCAATACGTTCTATTTAAACAAGTAATACTTTAAATTTAAACAAATACTATTTTTCATTTAAACAAGTACTACTTTTCATTATTTAAACAAGTACTACTTTTATATTTAAACAAGTACTAATTTTCTATTTAAACAAGTAATATTTTCTATTATTTAAACAAGTACTACTTTTCATTTAAACAAATATTATTTTTCATTTAAACAAATACTTTTTTATTTTTAATACTTTTCATTTAAACAATACTTTTATTTTTTTTTTATTTAAACACGTAATACTTTTCATTTAACAAACAATACTTTTCATTTAAACAAGTACTACTTTTCTATTTAAACAAGTAATTAATACTTTTCATTTAAACAAGTACTACTTTTCCTTTAATCAAGTACTACTTTTCATTTTAACAAGTACTACTTTTTATTTAAACAAGTAATACCTTTCATTTAAACAAATAATACCTTTCATTTAAAAATGTACTACTTTTCATTTAAACAAGTACTACTTTTCAATTTAAACAAGTACTACTTTTCTATTTAAACAAGTAATACTTTTCACTTAACAAGTAATACTTTACATTTAAACAAGTACTACTTTTCTATTTAAACAAGTAATATTTTTCATTTTAACAAGTAATACTTTTTATTTAAACAAGTACTACTTTTCATTTAAACAAGTACTACCTTTCATTTTAACAAGTATAACTTTTCATTTAAACATGTAATACTTTTTATTTAAACAAGTAATACCTTTCATTTAAACAAATAATACCTTTCATTTAAACAAGTACTACTTTTCATTTAAACAAGTACTACTTTTCTATTTAAACAAGTACTACTTTTCTATTTAAACAAGTGATACTTTTCATTTAACAAGTAATACTTTTCATTTAAACAAGCACTACTTTTCTATTTAAACTAGTAATACTTTTCATTTTAACAATTAATATTTTCTATTTAAACTAGTACTACTTTTCCTTTAAACAAGTAACACTTTTAATTTAAACAAGTACTACTTTTCCTTTAATCAAGTACTACTTTTCATTTTAACAAGTACTACTTTTTATTTAAACAAGTAATACCTTTCATTTAAACAATTAATACCTTTCATTTTAAAAAGTACTACTTTTCTTTTAAACAAGTACTACTTTTCTATTTAAACAAGTACTACTTTTCTATTTAAACAAGTAATACTTTTCATTTAACAAGTAATACTTTACATTTAAACAAGTACTACTTTTCTATTTGAACAAGTAATACTTTTCATTTGAACATGTAATACTTTTTATTTAAACAAGTTCTACTTTTCATTTAAACAAGTACTACTTTTAATTTTAACAAGTACTACTTTTCATTTAAACATGTAATACTTTTTATTTAAACAAGTAATACATTTCATTTAAACAAATAATACCTTTCATTTAAACAAGTACTACTTTTCATTTAAACAAGCATTACTTTTCTATTTAAACAAGTAATAATTTTCATTTAATAAGTAATATTTTTCATTTAAACAAGTACTACTTTTCTATTTGAACAAGTAATACTTTTCATTTTAACAAGTAATACTTTCTATTTAAACTAGTACTACATTTCATTTAAACAAGTAATACTTTTCATTTTAAAAAGTACTACTTTTCATTTAAATATATAATACTTTTCATTTAAACAAGTAATACCTTTCATTTAAACAACTAATACCTTTCATTTAAACAAGTACTACTTTTCATTTAAACAAGTACTACTTTTCTATTTAAACATGTAATACTTTCTATTTAAACAAGTAAAACTTTTCATTTAACAAGTAATACTTTCTATTTAAATAAGTAATACTTTTCATTTAACAAGTAATACTTTTCATTTAAACAAGTACTACTTTTCTATTTAAACAAATAATATTTTTCATTTAAACAAGTACTACTTTTCTATTTAAACAAGTACTATTTTTCATTTAAACAAGTACTACATTTCTATTTAAACAGTTAATGGTTTTCATTTAAACAAGTACTACTTTTCCTTTAATCAAGTACTACTTTTCATTTAAACAAGTACTACTTTTCATTTTAACAAGTACTACTTTTCATTTAAACATGTAATACTTTTTATTTAATCAAGTAATATCTTTCATTTAAACAAATAATACCTTTCATTTAAACAAATAATACCTTTCATTTAAACAAGTACTACTTTTCTATTTAAACAAGTATTACTTTTCTATTTAAACAATTAATAATTTTCATTTAACAAGTAATACTTTTCATTTAAACAAGTACTACTTTTCTATTTAAACAAGTAATACTTTTCATTTTAACAAGTAATACTTTCTATTTAAACTAGTACTACTTTTCATTTAAACAAGTAATACTTTTTATTTTAACAAGTACTACTTTTCATTTAAACATGTAATACTTTTCATTTAAACAAGTAATACCTTTCCTTTAAACAAATAATACCTTTCATTTAAACAAGTACTACTTTTCATTTAAACAAGTACAGTACTACTTTTCTATTTAAACAAGTAATACTTTCTATTTAAACAAGTAATACTTTTTATTTAACAAGTAATATTTTCTATTTAAACAAGTAATACTTTTCATTTAACAAGTAATATTTTCTATTTAAAAAAGTAATACTTTTCATTTAACAAGTAATACTTTTCATTTAAACAAGTACTACTTTTCTATTTAAACAAGTAATATTTTTCATTTAAACAAGCACTACTTTTCTATTTAAACAAGTACTACTTTTCTATTTAAACAAGTAATATTTTTCATTTAAACGAGTACTACTTTTCTATTTAAACAAGTAATACTTTTCATTTAAACAAGTACTACTTTTCCTTTAATCAAGTAATACTTTTTATTTTAACATATACTAATTTTTATTTAAACAAGTAATATCTTTCATTTAAATAATAAATGCATTCTTCTCAATAAAAGAATAAATTACAATCGAAAAAACAAATGATAATAATAATTATAAATTCATTTAATACAAATGTAGCATGAATAATTATTATAAATTACAATTGAAATACATCTCCCTCACTCTCTCTTATTAAAGGCGCCTCCGTCTCCTCCTCCCCCTTCATATCCAATCCATCCACACACAAATTCTCTATGCCTTCCCACACCTGGATTCAACGATTTCAAATCAGATCTCAGATATTGGGCGAACAGATCGGAAACGCGCTCGTACAGAAACACAAAATCCGAATCGCGATTAAACCTCTCCACAAATCTTCTTGCCCTTTCGATCCACTTCTCCTCGCGTGTCAATTTGGGCATTTTTTCCACACTTGATTTCTTTTTCCGATGATTCGATTTCGCAATTGCGCGAGCCTCGGAGCCTTCTAGAAGCCGGAATAGAACCTCGAGCAAGTCCTTGAAGTACCCAAACTCCGTGAACGAAGCGACGTTAGACGCTAGGGTTTTCGGATGCGGCGGTGTAGAACCCTTCCTTATCCGACTTTCCGATGTCGCGCACTCCTCGGAGATGGCCGCCGCACCCACACAAATCGCCGCTGCGACCTCCAACGCACCAATCAGAAAATCGAGCTCTATTTCGATGCCGTAAAAGATGTCGAGGAAAAAGCCCGAAACTGCTACGAGTGCCCAATCTGCCTCAACAGCAATGAATTCGTCTGGAGGTTAGAGTGAGTGACTTTATAGGTTCGTGTATTTTATATTGTAATAATTTTTTGAACATTGTTGTTTTAAGATGAGCAGTTGGGGATTCTGTTTAGATATCTTATATTCGGGAGTTTCTAATGTGAATTTATAAGTTATGGATGTTGGCAATTTGATTGTTGTGTCATTAAAAGTTCTTAAATGGTTAAGTAAGTATAGTTCTGCATTTTAGCATTCTAAATATTGTGTTGATGCTATTGTACAGAACAAATATGAGATATAGAAGGTAAATGGGTCCTCATTCCCATGGTGCGTGTTAGTACCAACCGTAAGTAGTAGATGGTTGAACTACAATTCAGCAGTACATAGTACTTCTCATCTCTCTCTCATACTCTTGGGCTTCATTTCTTCATTGTTTTCCTTAAAAGAACAATATTTAGGCTGCTTCCAACATTAAATGTTAAGGAGGAACAACAAGATAATGCATGAGATAGATGCCACCATCTCTTGATTGCCCTCAGCTCCACCTCCTCCACTCAGGCGCATCTTAGAGTAAAATGTTACTACACTTCTTAAAAAAAATGATTTCAATTAAATTAATGAAATGATTCAGTTGCTTGATTAATATAGTTTGCATAATTTCAATAATATTTATCACAACAATAATTGGCATATATTTGCATAATTTCAACCAAAATTCATTATAGTTTACAGAATTTCAGTTGCACCTCCTTGTTTGTAGGATTTGCTTGGTTGAGAACATTAAAAAATAGATATTTGTAGTAATGCTTGGTTGTGAACATTAAAATTTTGTAGTAATGCTTGGTTGTGAGTATCCTAGAGGCTTCTAGGCGGCCTTGTGACGTACGCTTCGGTGGGAAGCAATAGCAGTCTGAGTGTCCGAGATTGAGGCGTGAAGTTGCCTACATTTTTAATGTTGCTGTTCGCTAAATTTTCAGTGGAAATCTCAGGTTCGTTAGTTTAGGTTTAACGTAATGATGCGGCTGCATGTATCAAACAATATATTATGCTCGAAATGTTGTTTAAGTGCATTTATAATGGATATATCATTTTTTTTGTCGATACACTTTCTTTTCAAATTTCGTGTTTTAATAATTTGATGTTTTGGTGAAGAGACATCAATTTAATGTATGCTATTTTTTCTCCGAATCATACCATTTTCCATCCAGGGTGAAAAGGAGATATTCAAGTTGTGCTCACATCCAGTAGAAATTGAGTCTATAATAGCATGTAAGTTGTAATTCCCTCTAATCTTTATCTTGGAATTCCTCACGAGAAAAAAGAACAATAGATGGTCTATTCAAAGTTTAGTTTGGTGGAAACTATATCCTTGTTTCCTCGGGTCAGCCTCTACCATGTGACCTAGGGCGGAGTGACGGTACCGGTAAGGGAGGGTGATGGAGTGGGGGGTGCTAGGGAAATGAAGTAAGGTGACATGAAGGTGTTTGGCCTCAGATGATTGATTGATGTTCCTATGTATCTGCTCGGTTCGATGTTATCCCATGCCTCTATCCAAAAAAAAAAGTTTAGTGTGATAAGCTTCTATGATGGGTTTCATTTGTACAAATGTTGTGGTGTTGGAGTTGCAAAAAAAATGTGTACCAAGTGGAGGAATATGTGGAGTCAAGTGGGTGGGATTGTCCTTTGAGGAATTGAACTCAGCAGCGTTCTTTAGAGGTAAAAAATTAGTGTTTATTAAATGAGAGATTATGAATTGTTCTAATATATGTCAAATGGTTTCCTCGATTAAAGTTATATATGATGTCTACTACTTGCCCATTTGAATTGATCATGATCGCCCTTGTCATGCTATTTGGAAATTTATAATGCTTATTCTTGATGAATTTTGATATTGTGTTGTATGTGTAAAATATTTCTTTTCCGTCTTTCTTAATAATCTAAATAAGGTATTTTAAGACCCTTTATTAGTTTAGTTTGAAAAAGCCTCGAACACTCTTAATATTGATGAACTATATTGTGCTTTTGAAGGTGAGTTTTGAGATAGGGAGTGAAAACAAGCTATGTGAGTATATATATCCAAAATAACACTTAACCACAAGAGTGGTTGAAGAGTTGAAGAGGAAAAATATAGCTAAGGTAGATTTAGTAATTAGTTTGAGATAATTAATTATTTAGAAACTCTCAAGTGTGTTATTAGATTTTAAAATACAAATTTCTATTGGAAAAGATTACTATTATTGGTGTTTCTTTTATTTGGATACCGGTGTTTAGGTGAAATTTGAATTTCAAAGGAATTAGAGGTTCTATGGATTTTTCTTCGCTTAACAGCTCTACATTCTGACATTGTCTAATGCAGTAACTTTTTAGCTTATGGTTTAATATTTTTATGTTTTTGATCTTTTAAATTAAATAAATTTGTTTATATGAAATTTGTTGTTGTTGCTCTAGAGTTTTGCCGTCTATAATGAAGTTGTTAGGTATCTGCTCAATATGATTTGAAGCTAAAAATTTGAATCTACTTTAAATCATCCTTCTGGAGTTCTCTAATTTTTTATACATATCTGATAACATGATTTATTTTTTGATGCTTCTCGGTTACAGTTTATTAGGATCTTATGGATTTTTTTCCCAGCTAATTTAACGAAAACTATTTCTATTCCAGGTCTTTCTTTCTTGTCATTATAACTAGGTTGCTCTACATTATTAGATTGTGTTTCTTTCCTCTTATATTGAATCCTTTTAATTGAGTACTTAACTTAGGTGCAGTATCATATATATTGGACTTTGATCCAAAAGTAATTGACTTTTTTGGGACACGAAACATGGGGTACGTGCACCAAAAACTCATTAAGATTCTTATCAATTGTAAAGTCCGTTGGTACCATTTTTTACGGATAATTTATTACAAATTAACAGTGCTTTAGTCTCTTATCGAAGAGTTGTCTCTCTTGATAGGAAATGGATGGATTCTTAAAACTTTTTTCTACTAAATAATTTTTATTAATACTGACGATTCACATGTAACGTGCAACGCACGTGGTAGGCAACTAGTAATTAACATTAAAATAAGGTAATTATGGGTTTTATGAATATTTTATTTCAATCTTGGGTATGGTGATGAAGTAGCTGATTTTTTATAATTTTTTGTAGTCTCTTGAATTTAAAGAACCGTGCGATCAGATTTACTTATATGAGAAAACCCACAGTACAGAGAAAAATGGGTGGAAATCCGACAAGGCAAAAAGAAAATTGGGTAAGTCATGTAGACATTTATGATATTTGATTATGTTATTATTGAGGTTAATTGACTTTTTTTTCACTGAGCATTTTATTTACTTTATTTATGCTTAAATACTAGGAAACGATGAAACGTAAGAGAGAGGAATATTTGGATCTCGGAATAGACAAGACCGGTTCGATATAGCTTTTGGGGGTGTTGGGCCATGGGAAATTTGGATATACCAAAGGTTATGGTTATGGTTCTAAGCCTCCAAGTAAGCGTAGTTCATTGTACAATTCTTTCGTTGAATATGAAGATGAACTAAGAGAAACAACGGAAGAGTTGCAAATGATCTCAGAGCTCAAGTGGAAGAACTACAAACTCAAGTAACTAGCTTGAAAGAGGACTGACTACACAAAATGAAAATCGACCGCCAAAACTCTCGAGCAAAATGACATTCTCACCGCAAAAAACTCTCTCGAGCAAAGGGCAACTATGAACAAACTAATGGCTTTTATGAGGGAGAAAGGGATTGACATATATAATATAATTAAGGTTAACTTTATTTTTTTTTTTGAGTTTTTGGTTCTTGTTGTTTTTTTTTAGCTTTTACTTTATTATTTTCATTTTTCTTTTAGTAGTACTACTCATATGTGCTTTTTTAAAGTCGGGCTATGTTAGAAGAGGGCGATATGATGATTTATTTTGTGTTCAACATGTATAACAAATAAGGGAATGTGGTTCTCTTTGTTTCTCACTCTTTAGATTAGGTCTTGTAGATGCTATTTCGAAGTGAAATTAGGTCTTGTAGATGCTGCAATTGCTGATTTTTTGGAGCATTGCAACTGTTGATTTGATTCAAACATAAATGTGGATATGTGTGATACAATTTATATTTTTAGCCAAGATATACGTGTATTGCGTGTATATAGATAGTGGTAGTACTGTACTTTGTATATTTCACTACCAAATTGTGCTAATTATGGTGTGTTAAGTAAAGATTCACGATTTTAGTTCGTTGATGTAATGATTAACAGAAGTTAGTGTACTCATTCCTTCTGAATTGCATTCGAATGTTTCGAAATTTGGGTCTGGTGCTAGGATTAATTCTACTGTTATGCCAAATGGTACATTCACTGGTTCGAATTTGGCTTTCATTTATGATAACGTGCTTATTCCTTGTGTGATTTTTGGGGATTTGCCTAAATCTGATTTTGAACTTTTGAAGTTGGGGCCAGATTCTGGTTTGCAGAATGCATATATTGAAATCTTTATTTCTAGTGCATTGAATAAGAAACCTGCTAATGGTTCTTCTAGTCTAAATTTGGGGATGGTTTCTGAACCAACCATGCTACTGTTTTGACCCCTACTGCCTTGGATTTGAATGATAAATCATTTACTCAATCTTAGATTTTGATTATGCCTTGGATTTTGATTTTGGTAAGTGTATTTGTGCATTTAAAGTTTAGGATTATCATTTTCTTGATACTTTATGGAGCTATGCTTTCTTATAAATTCATCTGATATCATATTTTTTTTATAGGTGATATCTAAGGAGAAGATTTTAGATTCGTCGTTTGAAGTGCTAAAAGGAATAATGACATGAAAATTATTTTTGAAGACATATAAGACATTGATTTTTTTAGTTTATTGTTTCATGTAGTTTTCATAACAAAGATTGTTGATTGGTTTCTATTGTTTGAAGGAGATTTTTTGTTAATGCAATTTTTTTTTTTTATCTTTAATCAATTTAGTTTTTGTTGTAATATTTATTATTTAATATTATTACTGATTTAATATATATAAAAATTCAAATAAATTGATAATAAAAGTAATTATTTCACGATGAAATAAATGCGTCAAAATATGTATCATTTTTATGACGAAATAATAGTCACAATATATTAATTAATCATGACGATATATGTTGTTATTATATCAATTCCTTTATTGACGATTATCATCATCGTCACTAAATAATATTTTTTTAATGACAAAAAAATATTTTGTCACCATTTTTACATCTTTTAATGTCAACAAATATTGTCACTAAAGTCCAATTTTTTGTGACGAAATTTAGTTGTCATTATATATATATATATATATATATATATATATATATAACCACCATCATTTTTTTTGTCCTTTTTTTTGCAATTCTTTCGTGACGAGAAAATGTCAAATATGATTTAACAATATATTGTCACCAAATCTAAACTTTTAGTGATGATTATTATTTTTGTCACTAAATAATACATTATAGTGACAAAAATAATTCGTCACAATTTCCACATCATTTTGAGACAATAAAAATTTTGTCACTAAATCATACTATTTAGTGACAAATTTTATCGTCATTTTATATGTACACATATAACGACGATCAACATTTTAAACCAAGAGAACAACTCTTTCTTGATTTAATATAGAAAATGTGATTTAAATAATCAAGCTAATTGTGACAAAATTAAAGTCACTAAAGTAACTTTTTTTGTGACAATTATTTATATCGTCACGTAAAGTTGAACTTTAGTGACGAATATCATATTAAGTGACGAATTTTTGATGCCTAAAGTGACAATTTATGTGTCACAATAGATGGAAACATATAGGGACGATGACCTTTATCGTCACCAAATGATGCCTTTTTCATGATTTAATTAATATAGCGTCACATTTTTTCATAATACCACGCACAATAAATGACTTCCATCTATGCCAAAAAAATTGGCCACAAATTTTCAATTGTGACGCAAAATGATGTTTCAGTGATAAATTTTTTCGTCGTGAATTCTCGAATTTCTTGTAGTGACGTATGCCGGACACCCCCAAATCCTGAGATGTCTCAGACTGGACTTGCGCCCGGTCCACAACTCTCTAGGGGTTTTGGGAACCGATTTGGATGGCACCATTTGAACGTAGCCGTTGTTTCAAGGCATGACCCCAAAACGACTTGGGTAGATCGAATAACTCATCATGGATCGACCATTTCTAAGAGTGTTTCGCTTTCTTCGCTCGCAACCCCATTTTGTTGAGGGGTTCCGGTGCAAATAATCGGAAAACAATGCCCTCGTCTGACAGGTAGTTCAAAAACTCATCGCTGATGTATTCGCCTCCACGATCAGATCGTAGAAACTTGATACTCTTTTCCTTATGATTCTCCACTTCGGCTTTGAACTCCTTGAATTTATCAAAGGTTTCCAACTTGTGTTTCATGAGGAAAATGTACCCGAACCTTGAGTAATCATCGATGAAAGTCACGAAATACTCATAGCCACCTCTAGCTTTGGTTGACATTGGACCACACACGCCAAGTGTGAATGATTTGCAACACTTCGCGGGCTCTATTCCCCTTGGCTCCAAATGCCCTCTAGGTCATCTTACCCTCCAAACATGATTCACAGGTTGGAAGTGGTTCTAACTGTAGGTCCGACATGAACCATCTTTCACCAACCTTTGAATCCTATTTAGATTAATATGATCCAATCTTAGATGCCATAGAAGTGTCTCGTTCACATTTTCTCTTATTGCATGAAACAGTCGATGTGTTATAAGAAGCATTTTGTGAGTGTTGTGCACAGTTAATAGTATAGAGATTGTTCCGTAAAATTCCATGACAGATAAACACATCGTTACGGTAAACAGTAACTTGCTTAGAAAAACGAATAGAATATCCATCATTAATTAGTTTAGAAACTGAAATAAGGTTTTTGAGAAAATCTGGAACGTAAAGAACATCTCTCAAAACTAAAAACTTGTCTTCAAAAGACAGGTGCATGTCTCCCACTGCTTCAGCTGCTACTCTTGTAGCATCACCCAGTGTGATGAGGATCTCACTTCCACTAAGTTGTCGGGTTAGTTTGAACCCCTGTAATGTGAAACAAACATGATCAGTGGATCCTCAGATCCATTACCCACGAAAGTGGGTAAAGATACGCCGCTAAACAAGTTTCAACAACTAGTGCGTGAGAATTATCAGTCTTTTCTCTCCTTTTAGGATTGGAACATGCATCCCTCCAATGTCCTTTTTCACCATAGTTAAAACACTTCCCTTTTGGATTCTTTCTGACACCCAACCATTTGACCGTCTTTTCTCTACTTTTCTTGGTAGTGAGGTTTCCTTGACCATTCATTTTTTCATCAATCTTGCCCTCTGCTGACCTAGATTTTGAGAAAAAACTTTTTATCACCAAGGCTTCATCTTCTTGTCCCAGATGTTTCTCTATCGTCTCCAAGGCCTCTTGAAGAGTATCCATAGTGAACATGTGATCGCTCATCACAAAACTACAGTAAAACTCATCAAAACATTTTGGAAGAGTTAGGAACAAATAATCCACTTGAACCTCACTACTATACTTAGCACCTAGATAAGCAAGCTTGTCAAAGTGACTCTTGACCTTGAGAACATGATCCCTTACGGGTGTTCCCTCCGTCATTTTCAGCATTGTCACACCGTCACAATTAAACTGATTGATCATGCGGTTCTTTGTTAAAAACATATCTTCGAGACTTTGCATAATTTCACAGCATATTCAACACCTTCATGAATGTATCTCAAATCCTCAGACAAAGATGTCAAGATTATATACTTCATAGGTTCATTGGCCTGCTCCCAGTCATCATATAAAGATCTCTCCGCATTAGTTGATCTTTCAGTTGGCTTGTTTGGCTTGGACACCCCGAGAACCCAATTGTGTTTTTGTGTAGTTAGGACAAATTTCATATTACATTTCCAAACGACATAGTTATCACCATTTAATTTATGTTCTTTGAGTGTATATTTCAGTGGATTAAAAGGTTGCGACATGCTGAACTGAAATAAATAACAATTTGTGTAAGCACAAAATTATCACTTCATTTGATCACATTGTTCATATCAAAATCTCAAAACAATATGAACATGCATCAGCCGACATCTCGAAACAGTTTAAATAGGTCACGTGGGGTGAACTGTCTATTTAAACACATTCAAGCAGGTTACAAACAAGAACAATTACAAACCTTTAATTCAAAATTAATAGTCGGCTCCCACTTGACCAATATAAAATTGACAGGGACTTTGGGGAAGTATATGGATATCAATTTTATACCTAAGTAATAACCATGATTAAATACAGAATTATTACTTCGCTTTGTACGAGCCTCGTTGGGAGGGTCATCGTCGCCACTAATAATAATTCACAATCATCATTTTGGGAATTTATTCATGTGAAACCCATATTTTGGCCGTTCCGTTGGGGAAATTTCTCCAAAAGAATTCACAAATAAATAAATCTTGGAGGTCAATTTGTGTAAGCACAAAATTATCATTTCATTCGATCACATTGTTCATATCAAAATCTCAAAACAATATGAACATGCATCAGCCGACATCTCGAAACAATTTAAATGGGTCACGTGGGGTGAACTGTCTATTTAAACACATTCAAGCAGGTTACAAACAAAAACAATTACAAACCTTTAATTTAAAATTAATAGTCGGTTCCCACTTGACCAATATAAAATTGACAGGGACTTCGGGGAAGTATATGGATATCAATTTTATACCTAAGTAATAACCATGATTAAATAAAGAATTATTACTTCGCTTTGTACGAGCCTCGTTAGACGGTCCAACAACTGATGGAGCGTATGGAGAGTCGAAATGGGCCGGTGGGGGCAGATCCTTTCCTCGCTGTCCCGGACTCACCACTCGGAGCTCTGGTCACATTGGCTCCAACCTAAAGAAAGATTAACGCAGCGACCTTGGATCGCTACAGTGGGAACACTGACCCAAGGGTCCATGTGGTGAAATATAATTCGTACATGGCCTCTATGGGCGCTACCGATGCGACCAAGTGTCGGCTCTTTTCTCTGACTCTGAGCGATCAGGCTCACCAGTGGTTTACCTCCCTGCCGCCCTTGTCGGTGGATACTTTGAGCGGCTTCGCTTTATTCCTCGACGATTTTATCGCCTGCACTCCCGGCCGCAACCAGCAAAGATTTGATGAACATCCAACAGGGGGATACAAAGTCTGATCGGTCCTATATTGAAAGAATTGACAAGCTAATCCTGGAAGGAGACCCCATTGGGGATGAAGCTTAAGTCGCTAGGGCTGTCTCGGCCTCAAGAAGGACTAAACTGCGGGCGGGCAAGATGATGGCCGACATCGGGACTAGTTACGCCGACTTTCGGAGGTGGGCTAGCGACCTAATACACGGCAGAGCTCCTGGAATCCCGACTCTCCGAGGCTAAGGAGGTCGCGGAGCCCAAGAAAAGCTCCAAAAAGGCTGCCTCGCAGTAAGCCGCATGGAAGTTTCAAGCCTTTTGAGGAGAGCATTCCGGTGAAGTTGATGGATGCACTGGGCATGACCCCCAGACACATCTTCACCCAGATCCAAGAATGGGAATTATTTTCGCCGCCACTTCCCAGAAAGAGTAATGGCAAAATGTAACCCCAACAAGTATTGCCACTTTCATGAGCGGTGACCGCACTATACCGATGAGTGTAAAGACCTGCTGCCCCAACTCGAGGTTATAAGAAGACGGGCCTTTTGATTTAATTCGTTTAGTTTAACCTCAATAGAACGGGGTGACTGTGCTCGAGAGGTCGCCAACAAGGAGAGAGTGCCCACAGGAATGACAACCAGGGAGCGAGGCAGGGGGAGCGACCTATCCCGCCCATGCCTGAAAATGCGGGAGATAACATGATACACACCCTCTCCCTAGGGGGACACGGGCTCTCCTCCTCCTCCTCCAAGCGGAAGATGAAGGCCGAAATGAGGGAAATGGAGAACGCTTATTTCGGGAAATGGAGAACGCCAAGAAGATGGTGGTACCTATCCTCGCCTTGGGTGAAGAATCCAACACAATTGAGTTCGGAGAAAAGGACAAGACAGGAGTGGCTTATCCCAATATTGATCCCCTGGTGATCCGAGCCAATATCATAGGAACTATAGTGTGCCAACTTCTGGTCGACGGGGGCGCCTTCTGCAACATCATTTTCAAGAAAACCCTGGATCAGCTCGGGGATTATGATGCCTATATCACCCCATGCGACCACATCATGAAGGGGTTTGGTGACGCAACTGTGAGGCCCACCGGGATAATTAGACTTGCCATCGAGCTGGTCTCTACACTGAATAATGAGGTTAGGGCAACTAGGCTGTTAGACTTTCTGGTAGTCGACCTTCCTAGCTCCTATAATGGTTTCCTGGGAAGGCCCTTTGAGCATGAATTCGAGGGTACGTCCTCTACTTTTTACTTTTGTGTAAAATTCCCCACCAAGAGTGGGTTTGTCGGTGCAAGAGGTTGTTTGATTTACTCTTCGTCTCTTTTCAATTCCGCACCAATAACTATCAAACAAACACTTGTTATAGATAGCAATGAACAAGATGAGAAATTAAATAAGAAAAGAGTAAACAGAAAAAAAACCTACAGCGACCTCGATCCAAGAATAGGGCACGAGCCTGATGAATTCCTAATTGAGGCCGAGATCGATGACCCCCGACAAGGGGGCCCAAGGGCCATCCCAGGGGATGAACTCGAGAAAGTTAAGATAGATCCAAGTCCCCCGGATCTGGAAGTCATTATCGGCTCCAAGATATCGAACGACCTGAAGGGGGAAGTCATCGACTTTCTCAAAAAGAACTTGGACATCTTCTCCTGGTCACACAAAGACATGGTGGGTATCGATCCGGAAGTCGCGTGTCACCGACTTCATATTGACCCGGCCCGGAGGCCGGTTGCCCATAAAATGCGGAAATTTGGCCCAGAAAAATATGTCGATTTAGCCGAAGAGGTGAAGAAGCTACTGGATATTGACTTGATCATGCAGACCGACCAGCCACAGTGGGTGGCCAACGCAGTATTGGTGAAAAAGTCAAATGGGACTTGGCAGTTATGTATCGACTTCAACGACCTGAACGAGGCCTGCCCAAAAGATTTCTTTCCCATGCCGCACATCGATCACCTGATAGATAACACGGTCGGGCACGAGATGATGTCGTTCATGGACGCTTTCGCGGGTTATCACCAAATAGCCATGCATGAACCAGATCGACAACACACCTCCTTTCTAACCGAGAAAAATCTATATTGCTGGAAGAGAATGTCGTTCGGCCTGAAGAACGCAGGGGTAACCTACCAAAGGCTTGTTAATCATATGTTTGCCGATCAGATCGGGAAGTCAGTAGAAGTGTATGTTGACAATATAGTTGTCAAAAGCTTAAAAAGGGAGGATCACCTGTTCCACCTCGCACAGACCTTTGATATCCTTAGGAAGTTCAATACGAGACTCAACCCCAAGAAGTGTAACTTCGGAGTCGAGTCGGGGAAGGTCTAGGGGCATATGGTTAGTAAGCGTGGGATCGAGGCGAATCCGGGGAAGGTTAAGGTCATACTGGACATGGGGGAACCCCGGAATGTGAGAGAGGTTCAGAAACTCACGAGGTGCCTGGCCGCATTAAGCAGGTTCATCTCCCGGATGGGGGACAAATGCAAGCCGATGTTCGACACGATCCGTAAGAAAGAAAAGTTCGAATGGACACCCGAGAGCCAGGATGCTTTTGAAAAAATCAAAATGTACCTGGCAGACGTGAGTATCTTGTCCAAACCTGTCCCGGGAGAGAAGCTGTTCTTGTATCTCGCGGCCTCGAAGACCGCTTTAAGCGCAGTACTAGTCCGAGCAGAGGGCCAAATCCACTTGCCCATTTATTTTGTAAGCCAGACGCTGAACGAAATGGAACGACGTTATCCATCATTAGAAAAGCTGGCCTACGCATTAGTCATGAGTGTGAGGAAGCTGAGACCATACTTTTTTGTTCACCAGGTCGTGGTCCTTACTTCCCTGCCGTTGAGGAATGTGCTCCACTGACCAGACACATCAGGTCGATGCCTCAAATGGGCCATTGAGGTCGGGCAGTACGGAGTGACATACGCGCTATGACCTACCGTTAAAGCCCAGACACTGGCCAATTTCCTAGTTGAGCTCACATTTCCTACTGAGGCAGGGAGTTCGGACAGCCTGTCGTGGGAGCTATTCATAGACAGATCAGCCACCTCTCACAAGTCGGGAGCCGGTCTAGTGTTAAGAAGCTCTGAGGGTATCTCATTCCAGAACGCCATTACCTTTGATTTTCCCGCAACAAATAATGAGGCCGAATATGAGGCACTCATCAGCGGCTTAGAGATGGCAACAGCCATGGGAGTCAAGAGATTGCAAGTCCATACCGACTCTCAGATCATGGCCTGTCAGGTCTCGGGGGAGTACGAGGCATGGGATGATAGGATGGCGGCCTATCAGGAAATCATAAAAACACTATTCCTGAAGTTCACACAAATTCATGTCAAGCTGATACCGAGAGAACATAACTCGCGAGCTAATGCTTTAGCTCGATTGGCGACCTCCGAAGGATCACAAAATATGAAGGATGTCACCATCACGACACTTTCCCACCTATCCACCGAGCAAGTAACCGTGACAACATTGGAAACCCCGATGTCGACCTGGATGACACCCATCATGGAGTATTTGATAAGCGGCCTCTTACCGCCCGATCGCGTCCAAGCACGGCAGTTGCATTTACGGGCCGCACGATACACAATGGTCGGTGGGGAGTTATACAAGTGAGGTTTCAGCGTGCCCCTACTTCGAACAAGGCCAAGTCATTCTACGAGAGATACATGAAGGGGCATGCGGAAACCACACGGGGGGGGAGTCACTGGCCCACAAGACCACAAGGCAGGGATATTTTTGGCCAACCCTAAGGGCCGATGCTTTCGCCCACAAATGCCACAAATGCCAGATCTATGCTCCCTCCATCAAGGTCGCACCAGAAGAACTCACAAGCATCCCCAGTCCTTGACCTTTTGCGAAGTGGGGGATAGACATCATTGGGCCAATCCCAACGACCCCAGGATCGGTCAAGTATGCCCTAGTAGCGGTGGATTACTTCACAAAATGGGCCGAGGCTGAGGCATTGGCAACTATAGACCAAGATCATGTCATCAAGTTCATTTGGCGGAACATTATCTGCAGGTTCGGGCTACCCCAGGCAATCATATCAGACAATGGAAAGCAATTCGATGGTATGAAGATTGATGCCTTCTTCAGAAAGTGTAAGATCACAAAGTTGTTTTCTACCCCATACCACCCCCAGTCAAACGGTCAGGTCGAGGCCATGAACGAAATCATAAAGCACACACTCAAGACCAAAATCGAGGGGGGAAAAGGGAAATGGGCTAGCGAGCTCCCGGACGTGCTGTGGTCGTATAGAATGACCTGTAGAAATTCAATGGGCGAAACCCCTTACTCTCTAGCGTTCGGAACTGAGGCAGTTGTTCCTACGGAAATCGACCTCCCGACCCTCCGAACCAGCCAGGTCGCCTTTGATCATAACGATGAAGCATTGGAAAGAAACCTGGACCTACTCGAAGAGAAGTGGTTGGAGGCTAACATGAGGAATGATAGATATAAGCAGAGGTCGGAAAGGTATTACAACTCTAAGGTGCGACTTCGACGTTTCAAGGTCGGAGACCTAGTACTGAAAACGATACTTGGAGACTCCAAAGGTGCCCTCGGCCCAAACTGGGAGGGCCCGTTCCAGATATTGAAGGTCCTACCAAACGGGGCATATGAGCTCGAGAAGACAGATGGAACCAAGGCCCAATATCCGTGGAATGCAGCTCATCTGAAGAAGTATTATCAATAGGCTTACACCCTTGTACTGATCACATCGATGTAAACAAATACTTTGGTTAACGATAATTCTCTACTCTACTTGAAAGAAAAATTTCTGTGTGTAGAAACCAAACGGGTCGCATGAAAAACATAGGATCGATAACATATAGGTCGCATGAAAGACATGATTGATAACATGCGAATCCGAGGTGTGACTTTATAAATACTGGAGGCGAGATCGCCACCTTAGCGGTGCGGTTATCCCCCGACTTTATAAGACGATTAAGCAAATGTCCAGTAAACATGTCACGTAAACGTTAAGACGACAATGACTAAGTAAAAATCGCATAAGGAAATCGAGTTGACACAACAAAGGAGTTAAGAAAGAGAATATCATTAATAAAGGCCCGAAGGTCGGGGAGAACCCCATTACAATAGACCCGGAGGTCGGTAAAAAGAGGCATTCCAATACAATACATTTTTCGGAGTCGAGCTAGCGACCTGGTCTATACTACGGAGCTAATCAAGCTAGCGACCTGGTCTATACTACGGAGCTAGTCGAGCTAGCGACCTGGTCCATACTACGGAGATACTTGAGCTGGCGACTTGGCCTGTGTTACGTTGTTACTAGTGTAGCGGCTCTCGGAGATGGAGGTCGCTGAGGAAGATGCTGCAAAACTATCAGAAAAGGATGTTTCAACATCCGAGAAGTGTCAGATGCTACAATGGAACTTCCCGCGTTAAATGAACACGAGTGTCATGCATGTGGTGTAAAAAAATCAAGGGATGGTGAAGGGCATTCGGGCCTGATCGGATTCGCATATACAACACTAAATCCATATTACATGTCAGGAAATTCCCATCGCCACTAATCCCGTCATTCCGATCGGCGCCCAAAGCGCGAGGGGCCTGGGGCACCTCCGTCACGGCGGCGGCAAGTCCGCCACCTGGGTGATAGCAAAACTTGGCAATGGCTGTATGGTCATCCTCCGATGAAGGCAAGATTATAAACGGGGGAAAAGCGGGGATGGATTGAATACCGGAGGCCATATGTATAGAGCGGGAGAAGTCCGTCGCCGGAGGGTGCCTCAAAGCGGGGAACTCGCCGGAACTCCCCATGACTAAGCTTGGAGATGATATATGGGGAGAAAATGTGTATGGAAATTTTGAAAATACTACCCTCTTTATAGGGGAAAGGCGGGGGTGAGATTGCAAAATCTCAACTCTCGAGGGCCCCCAAAGAAATCGGCGCCGCATAAGCAGCGCGTAGGCAGTACGCGACTACTGGTTGGTTCAATGTACGGCGTGCAGAATCACCAAATACCCATGCCATTATTGCGGATCTGTCACACGTCAAGCCGGTTCGGGAAACCGAGGCGACGGTTCACCTCCCCGAGGGTGAGGAATCGGCAAAGGCACACTTCCCAAGTCCGACTTTCCGGAGGCCGGTTAAAGAATCAAGTTCAAGTCAATGCCCCGAGGCGAGCTTGCGACCTCGACTTGGGGGGATGAAATATGGGAGTTTTATTTAACAAGACAAATACCAGATGAGACGAAAAATGAAAAATCTACTTTCATTGATAAAGACTCGAAGGTCGGGAGGTTGCGCATTACAAATCAAAGCCCAAAGGCCGGTACAATAAAAAAAAGAAAAATAAAAAGTGACTGGCAAGGCTATAGCTTCAATCCTTCTCGGCAGGGGCAGTTGAGGGCGGGGTACTGACCGTCCCGAAAGGAGGCTCCTGTTGGGTAATCGCCAGCGAATCGACCTCCAAGCTCGATACCTTCCCCACAACGGGCTCGGAGGGCAGGTTGACTGCTGGGGGAACCACCTCCGACCTCGGAGGTTCCTCCACGACGGGCTCGGAGGGAAGGACAACCGCAGGGAGAACGACCTCCTCCGTACATGGTTCAGAAGATAAAACAACAGGGGGACCGACCGGAGAGTCGTGGAGAGGCGACGACCGCCTTTGGTTCCGAAAGAACGAGATCAATGGCTATATCCTCCAAGTCTCTTGATCTCCAAAGAGGACATCTAAGCCGTGGGTTTGTCACGGAAATAGTCTTTGAGGTCAGGAACAAGCCCAATAAGGTCGCCAGTAAGGTTCGCCTGATGACAAATTCGGATGGCACCCGCGAAGGGCATCACATACGCTAAATTGACATTTACCTCTAGCCTTAAGAACGGTGTCCATCCCCTTCTCGGGCAAGTTCGCTCGTGATCGGCCTCCACCTCGGCCGGGCGGGCTTGGATCATCTTTAGTCGGGAGGCCGTATAAACCCCAGGTCCGGGGGGGCCCTCCCATCTCGGAGGGCAAGGTTGGCTCTCTCGGCTCCTTTTTGGGGGCGGACTTAATCATTGACCTCCCCGGGAGATGCACTGTCTCCATTTGGAGCTGGTCCTTCATAGGTGGGTGTAATCTTCATATTCCCTCATCTTTCATGTGAGCGTGCAGCGTCGAAAAAGCCCACTTGAGTCGATGTGCTTGGGACCACTCAGAGCCTTCCATTTGCCTTTGTCGGTGGGGCCGGGATGCAGAAGGCCAGTGTCGGCCTAAAGTGAGGGCCGAGCATTTGGAGGAGCCGACTTGGCAGGGGAGTCGCCCAGGTGGAGTGATTCTGGGGCCACCATCCTTTTATTTGCCCCTAAAATATTTCTCATGGAAGTCATGACTTCCGCAGGAGGCTTTGCGTGATAGATGGGAATGTTGGGGACCGCGAAAACATTGGAATTGGAGTCACGACAGTCGACAACGGAAATTGGCAATCACGAGTAAGGGTACTTACAGGAGGTTCAAGTGGACGGGTAAGTATACAGATCAAGGCTGAGTCGATCAAGCTCGGTGTTCAAAGCGCTCACGTCCCGCCGCCTTGGTGGAGGTCGCAAAACCATGTCAAACGCCTTTGAAGTCCCAAAAAGGTTGGCAAAGAGTGGGTGTGAAAAACGAAAAAAGAAGAGAATTAGATCAGTATAAGCATATATATCGGAAATAGGGCACAACTTACCATGCTCGACCCGATTGGCATAATCGGTTGGGATAATGATGGGCAGTGTGCTCGAAGGGTCCACAGACTCCCACGCCCCCTCGATGAATCACCATTTATAATGCCACCCCTCAATCTTACTTGGGATCCGCTCATGAGCTCCCGACTTTTACGAAGCCGCACAACATTATAACCACCAGCTTGATGGATGGGCATCATCACAAAGGCCATCTCACCCGGGGTCAAAAGTCGGCGCAACCCGGCCTACCCGTGTACAATCATAGTAGAAAGAATGTAACTCCACCCATTAGGAGTGATCTGGGTTAAGCTCTGGTTCCAAGCCACCAGCAGGTGGGAGATGGTGATGAAGCGGAAACCGGATCCCGACCTCCATTGTTTGCTCGTTGACCGCGATCATCCGGGTGGTGGCTGGTCGGCGCTTTTCGTCGGGGTTGCACGTAGCCATCGGTGAGAACCGACTTATTTTTGTCATGCGATGCCACGAAGTCCGACTTGACCGATTTCCGGTAGTCGTGGGCCGATCTCTTGTATGGGGCCTGGGCCACATAAGAGTGATAGTCAAAAGCCCACTCGTAGGCCCCATATTTTTGGGCCAGGTTAGATGACCAAGACCTCTCCTCCCTCGACGGGGCGGCCATGCGAAGGGAACTCGGCTCCAGGGCAGGAATGTGTGTTATTTCTTCCAACTTCCTCAGGAACTGGTCATCATCATCTCCATGGTCATCCCGGCCAGTGCCGGAGGCACCATCGGTCGGAGGCATTGTGGGGTTAGGAGCGGTGGTCTCACTTTGGCTACTATGGTACAATTCAGCGATCGCTATCGTCTTCGGATGACAATGAAACCATGAATGGAGGGGGCGTAGGAGAAGATTTAGAACGGGATACCATTGATGTGAAGCAGAGAGTAAACGGTTACCTGAAAATCGACGGGATCTCTGAGAGCTAGCCGGGGAAGTGGATGTCGAGGCTCAGATTTTACAGGTCTTGGAGGCAAGGAAGAAGAAGGGGTTAAGGTATGGAACCCTAAGCATATTTATAGAGAGGGGCGGGGGGTCGAAAATGCAAATTTGAAACTCTCGAGGCCCCCCGCGGAAAGGGAGGCCGTGCGGGTAGCGCGTAAGAGACACGTGATCGCTGGTTGGGCGAGCTCGCTCGGCTTAAAACGTCACCTGCCTGCCATACCATCATTACAATAATGTCGCATGTCACGTCGGTTTGGGAGATCGAGGCGACTGTACGACTCCCCGAGGACGAAGGTTTAACTCTAGTACAGGTCCCAAGGTCGACTTTCCATAAGTCGGTAAACATTAGTGGTTCAAGACAAGGCCCCCGAGCAAGCTTGCGACCTCGCCTTAAGGGGCAATTGTTGCAGGGGAAATAACCCGTCCTGAGGAAGACCGAGATTAAACCGTCTTATGGTTAGCTTATCATCCGATTCCATCCAGCTAGAGCAAGACGTGGAGCGACTTTGGAAGGTCGGTAAGTCGTTGGAAGTTTGGGAAGCTGCGCAGGTCGCAGAGGTGGCTTGGTATGGCAAAGAGGTCGCTAAGTGACTTGAAAGAACCCGGAAGTCGGGACCGACAAGGTCTCGAGTTCAGTTGAAGATAAACATGGAAAAGATTTGGGTAGTTAGTGAGGCGGATCTCTCGGGACATAACCAGGGTAAGTGTATCCGTGAGCGCGACTTGCGGGGCAAGAAAGGGAATTCAAGCCTGGCGGTTTAAACCCTAGGTTGGTCCACGAGAAGAAGCCCACGAAGATTGTAACCCTTGTTTCCTGTCTATAAATATAACTTGTATTGTACGTTGTAAAGGATCAAAATCTTAGCATCCTAGGCAGAAAATTATATAGTAAATATCCTGGCTTGGTGCCCCCAGACGTAGTCTATTTCACGGATGAACTGGGTAACCAAATCGTGTGTCATTTATCGCTTTCGCCATCATAATTGATCGGGGGTTTTTCATATTGTTTGTTTGTTATCCGGTAATCAAACCGGGTACAACACACATAATCCACGTAAATTCTAAGCATGCGGAATCTAGGAGTTACGAGATTACATACCTCTTGTAGAGACAACCGTTGAGAAGATGGATCAACCCAAAGAGCCTTCCCAAATATGTCCCACGTCCACGAACGTAATCCGGTGGAAGGATTATCAATGAACGATTTTAATTTAAAGGAGAAAAATAAAAATATTTGCCACCACCTTTGTGGATTTCTAATTTTTCCAACACATGGAATTGCATTGGGGATGAAAAAATCATCCCCTATTTATATACAAGGGGGGGACGAAAATTTAGGGTCATTGGGAAATTTTCTTGCTTCTTCCTCAAGATACAATTTAGAATATATCCAATATATTCTATTTCCCAAAATATCTCCCAACAAAATCTTCTCCTCCTTTCTTGCTCATGATTTACGAAAATTATAGATAAATAGGGAAGGAATAAGATCTTTTTCATTTTCTTGAATTTAGGGATAAACTTGTATCTCAAGAATACTTATTCCATAAAATCTTTCCAAGAAAATCAAGAAAAATATCTCTCTCTTTCCTACTCATATTTTTCGATATTTTTCGAAAATTTCAAGAAAAATTAGGCAAAATATTTTGTTCTCCTTTTCATTAATTGGACTTTAATTTGAGCTATTTGAGGGGCCTTTAGGAGAATTAAGATTGGACCTCAAATGGGCTATGAAACTTTAATATTTAGCCAAAATATTATTCAAGCCCATTAATATTAATTTATTCCACTATAAAATTAATATTGAACTATCCATCTTAACCCACATTACGACTTCACAATAATATGGCTCCCGGTCATTATTTCCCGTGTTTAAGATTATCTTAGTCCATTAATTAATTAAGCCACTGAACAGACTTTATAATAATTAATATCTTTGTCCTTGGAGTAAAGACAACTCAACATTACTATCCATACCGGAAATAAATTTCCACTTGCAAGATTTGGTATGATAAAGATTCTGAGCCCACCAAGGGGACAAATCAAGCAAGACGTGCTTGCACACACGATTCTCCAGATAAATCTTAGTAATCGTCGTGTAATCAATAATATTGCCCAAGATATAAGGTATCGAATCGCATTGATTCTCTTCCCATCATAAGTCAAAGCAATAGTTATTAATTTCACACGATCCTATTTAAGGAGAGATTAAGAAATAACAAACCACTGAGGTCTAATTCTTGTATATTCAGTACCGAAGAATATATCCTCCTGTAGGTCCTATTCAACGTATCATAATGCACTAGTGTAATCTCTTGGTCAAGACAAGCCAATCTGAGCCTTACACTTCAACCTTTCATGATGGATTGTTCATTTCCATCTGGGTTGTGAATTTGTACTTAACGACGAGGGACTGTTAATTTGATCTTCTGTGATCTGGTATCACCAAATTAACTTTAACGTGATACGTACCTACTTATCGAACATGTTTGCAATAAAAAAAATATATATATAACATTCATTCATATTTAGTGCAACAGTGATAAATAATTTATTTTAGTAAATAAATAAGAAATTCCGTTTGGTTATACAAAGTAAAAAACATACTTTTCAATATAACCCCAACACTATCATCTTACAGCCTTGTTCTTTAAAGACATAGTCTTCTTCGAGGAACTTGGCCTGCCTAGAAATAATTATTGTTTGTTTCTCAGGTAGATAGAAATAATATCCTCTCATTTCCTTAGAATATCCCACAAGGCAACCCTTTTCACCTTTAGATTCCAACTTATCAGTGAGCATCTTTTTCACAATTGCGGGGCAACCCCACGTTTTGATATGTGAAAAAGTTGGCTTCTTGCCACACCATAATTCATATGGTGTATGCTCAACTAGTATGGATGGAATCCTATTCAGAATGTAAATTGAGGTTTGTAACGAGTGTCCCCATAAGAATGTCGAAAGGGAGGAAAAACTCATCATGAACCTTACCATGTCCAACAAGGTTCTGTTTCTCCTCTCGGACACTCCGTTCATTTGCGGTGTTCAGGGAGGAGTCCATTGAGATTGGATTCCATGTAATTTTAAGTAATCCATGAACTCATGGCTAAGGTATTTCACCTCTTCGATCTGATCGAAGAGTCTTAATACTCTTACCAAGTTGCTTTTCTACTTCAGCTTTGAACTCTTTGAATTTCTCAAAAGACTCGGATTTGTGCTTCATAAGATACACATATCCATATCTTGAGAAGTCGTCAGTAAAAGTGATAAAGTAGGCGAAGTGACCCCTAACTAGAGTGGGCAATGGTCCACATACATCACTGTGGATCAATTCTAGAACTTCTTTGGCACGAATCCCTTTCCCAGAGAAGGGTTTGTTGGTCATCTTGCCATTGACACAGGATTCACAATTTTCATAAGACTCAAAGTCGAATGGGGTTAAGTAGTCTAACTTCCTTAACCTTGCTATCCTGTTCTTATTTGCATGACCAAGCCTACAATGCCACAAGTAAGTTGGATTTTCATGATTACTAAGTTTGAGTCGTTTGTTTTGTATATTAAGAATATTATGTCCACAATGCAACAAATATAAACCATTCGATAAAGGGGCATTTCCATAAATATCACCATTAAGCGAAAAATAACAATTATAGTTTGCAAAATGGAAGGAAAATTGTAGGTCCCGAACGGGTTTCGTGAGGGCAGAAGTCTAGAGGGGAGGGGTGAATAGAATTCTGAAATTTTTTTTCGTACAGATCAGATGTGATTGTAGTTTGCCTGATCAGAGTGTAGGTGAATCAGTTTGGACTGATATCCAACTAACTGATCGCCAGAGGGCAGATCAGTTCGGTATCTATCAGTTTAACTGATTGTGCGGAAGCTCGTTTATACCCGTGTGAAAAACCAGTTTTATCAAATCAGATTCTCAAGTCTGTTTTCAATCAGCTGACTAAATTGTCAAACTGATCAGATCAGTTGCTTGGTGCCGACTGATATTAACTCAGAATATGTATGCAGTTTTAAGCCTGGTTGTGTGAAATAGTGTAAAGCAGTAAAGAGCAAGTAAATGCACACAAGATTTTTATAGTGGTTCGGACAACCAGTCCTACGTCCACTCTTCCCTATCACAAGGGGCACCAACTTAACCGACTTAACCGACTGGACTTAGTTTATTGTGTTAGTCCAACACATTACAACCAATAGATGTTTAGAGAGTTCTCACTCAACCGATCCCAAATATCAGAACTAGAAACCCTAGTCTGAAATCTTGCAACACAAACTTAACCTAACTTTTGGGTTTGGGTAAAGATTTGTTGTTGTTCCAACTGGAAATCTATCCTAGTGTTTATGTAGCCAAAAGGTAGAGGATGATATTTCTATGCTAAGAACAATGGGATGAACACTTAGAAATATTCTTCAAATTTGTGTTCTTCGTGCGGAAATTTTGCTATAGTTTGAGTTTCTTGATAATTTCCGTATCTTCACTCTGAAGAGCAATCCCATATTTATAGACCACAAAATCAAAGAGCCTTTGGAGAGCAATTTGAATTTCCGGCTATATTTGGTAGCTTTGCAGGATTTGATGTGACGTGTTTCCAGGAACGGCATGGCCGAAAGCGTGAACAATTGTCCTTTATAGTCGTTTGACTCTGCAGTGCCAAATCCCGCATTGTCAGCTCCGTGCATACGTGTCTTGTTCTCATTGTTTAACAAGTAAACTTTTCAGTGTTTGTTCTACCAACTAAAGTTGACATTCTCTTTGTTCATATCAACAATGTATGACTGGTGTAACATCAGTTGAAACCTGGTGTGAGCCGACTGATTCGATTACCGGGCCATAATCGATCTACACGATAGAGTCTTCTGATGCCATTGTCTTAGCTTCAACTAGCAGACTCGACTGATGTAGGTCTTCTGGTTTGGATCTTGATCTTCTGGTAGTCTTCGATCTTCGTGTCTTTCGAGTTATTGGGCTTCATGTCTTCACCTGATCATCTGATTAATCGATCATTCGACTAACTGATCTGACCTATACATATTGAGTTCCCCCTCAATATGTGACCTACCTTATACATCAGCTGTCTATACATTTCAGCTGGTCATCCTAACTCGATTCTAAGACATCACTACCTAAATGTGTCCGACCGGGTCCTATTACAAATCTGCTTGGAACTTCCATCAAAACTAAATACAAATTTCCCAACAATTTCTCCTTTTGATGGAACCAAAACATATAATCGTAAAAATAGATAACCATGCTAAATGTAAAAACATAAAAAAGAAATCGAAGACAATGAGATGTTGTCTTAAGATCAGAAAGGTAACTTGTTTTATATATAAGATATGACGATTACATGTACAAATTTTACCTTTCACCTGATCTAAGACATCTTCTGATTCCTTCAATAAGCAAACTTCTGAAGACTTTCTGGAATGTTGAAAATCTTGTACATTCTCTGCAGCAAGGTCTCCAATATTTCACTCTCAATAATGTCTCTCTCTTAGAAAAAATCATAGAAGAGTTGTTTGAATCCAATTGGGTCAAGAGAGTTATCACCCGAAAGTGGTGGAATCATTGTCTGAAATTTGGGTGCAGAGGGAGTTAATGACATGATTTTTCCTTCATGCATCACCACTTTGAAGAATTTGGAATGTTTGATCTCCAGCCAGTTTTGAAACTCAACATCAAATTCACCCTGATCGGCATGTTCTGGTATCTTCTGAATAATGTAGACATCGCTCAGCCAGTCGATTTTAATCCTTGTCCATTCAGGAAGCAAGTCTCGTCTGGCCACCAGAATGCTTTCAACTTCCGCAGGAAAGCTATCTCTTCCCATTCTACTTCTTATGCAGATTCGCCGCCATCTTAGATTTCCTTTTGACATATCTTTGGTCCAGACCGGCAGCTTCAGCAAGCTTCTTCTTCTTGATAGCTGCTTCAATGACCCCACGCCTCATCATTTGTTCTTCTTTATCAACATCTGATGTCCGCAGAATCGAAGTCCGGGTCACGATTGGCTTTGATTTGCTTTCAAAGCTTGCTTGCCCTTTTCAGCTTGTCTTTCTTCAACAGTTGTCTTCTTTTCTCTCGCAACTTCTTTTTGCCAACTCGAGACTTTTCTCCGATCCTCCCCGATCAAATATTTTCAGGTCTTGAAGAGAATTCTTCAATCTTGTCCACTTCGGCAACAACTTCGCATGGTTGATCCAGATTGTTTTAGTTCAAAGAAGAGGAGCGATCTATTCTTTGATTTTTTTTCCCCGAGCCTCGATCTCCTTGTTGTGTTGATCCACGATTTTTTTAGTTCAACAAAGAGGGAGCGATCTCGGAATGGGTGGTGAGTGGCATCGAGATGGAGTGACCTTAGGTAAATAAGAATGGGTCACTTAGTAAATCAACAGATTACCATCCGCAACTATTTTTCCGTCTGCATCTATTTTTCTTTATCTTGTCCTTCCCCCTTTTTGGTTGCATCAAAAAGGTGTGACAACTTGAGATTCAAGGCCTGAAACTGACGTGTTATCTCCTCCTTAAGTTCTTCCACAACAAGAGGAGTGATCCAACATTTACGAAATAGTCGCGTAACCCAGAACCTATTTAATCCATATTCAATAACTTTTTGGCCCCGAGTAATAGATTGATCAAATCTTTTTTCGCTATTGTCCGCATTACCTAATCGCCTCCTTTCCAAGGATCCCCAGACACTTTCCAAGAGAACCACGTCTCTCCAAGCATATCACCGATCCTCATCTTTCGCAAAAAGAGGGTCAATTCATTTTGTTACCGATTCTAGAATAGAATCATGCATATTTGTGATCTTCTCGACTGTTAACTTCCTCTCACTGTCAACTAGGTTTGAGATCTCGTCAACAGTTAGCTTCCTCTCTTTGTCAATCAAGGTTGCTTTTGTGCTTCTTCAAATTTCGATCGACGGCAAAGAAGAGTCGTAAATTGTGTATCAACAAGCTTGTACCCCATCTTGTATTGCTTTTACCCCATTTTGTATTTTCGCAGAAATCAGATCTAGGATATCAGCACTTAGCACAGTAGTCCGATCAGATGTTGAAACCTCGCCTGGCTGGGTCTCATCTGCAGCACCCATACCTGGTACATCGAACAGGTTGCTCATACTCAGTATAAGCATAAGTATCATAACTTCTTTCTTCTTCTTCTTCTTCGTAAATACCCAACTTTCCGTGCATCAACCATCCGATATCAGCAAGATCAGAGCTAGTTCAAATTGCTACTGGATACATAAGCATTCTTTCGTCCTTCTTTTGTGTCAACAAAGTAATCAGACTCCAAGGCATTCATTAAAATTAGGAAGTCTTCAATATCCTTGAGTCTAATGTTCCTCCAAAAGACTATCTCCTCCATCCGCCGTCCCGATCCCAATATGATCGATGAGTTCAGAAAGTGCTCGCCTCAGATAGGCATTCAATTGTCATCAGAGAAAATACACCGTAGAGTGTTCTTCAGACAGTGATTCGGAGGAGGGTCCTCTTGTTGAAGGGATTGTGAGACATGGAGACATACATGTCTTTGATCTCAAAGAACTTCTTGCTCCTCCCCGAGCGAAGTTCTGAATCAGCTTGATGGAACAAGTTCCCTAATGATTTCTTGAACAGTTCTGAACACTTCCAAAAGATGGATTTAACTGTGAATATTAAGGGGTGGAGGGAGTTGATCGTTGAAGGTTGATCGGGCTATGGTTCGATGTGGTTGAAGTTATTTTGGGAGAGGGGTTTGAGAGGGAGAAGGGGTAAACGATTTCGGTGGAAGGTTGATTGAAGGTGGTTATCCGTTGATGGTTTGGTTGAGGGGAGGAGGTTTCGTTAAAGGTTCGGTGAAGGTGATTTTTGAAGATGAGGTGGGGAAGTGGGGCAAGAGGGTGGTTTCATGCCCTCCGAAAAAGAGAACTTATGTGAGCCGAGTTCGATGGTTCGTAATCGATCGATTCTCTTCAAAGTTGTACATCACTCCACGGGTTTCCACCTGAACTGGGTTTTCCACCAACATTAACTCTCGACCTGATTCTTCGGGTTGATCTTCGCCTGATTCTAGATTTTCAACATCACTTCCCTCATCTTGAAGACCTCCAGAAGGCATACCATCCTTCTTAGGTAGCATTGTAGTAAGTGTTTTCTGACGTTTCACACCTGCATCAGAAGGCTTACTCACAACCTGCTTCCTCTTTCTCGTTCCTCTCTTAGATGGAGCTTTGCCTTCAGGATTTTTGGGATTCGGCACATATGGTGTTAGATCATCATCAGATAATCTAGATAGTGCCTCATCCTTGTAAAACAAGGCTTTGAATTTCTCCACATATTGCTTCCGCCCATTTTGTGACCAAGGATAGTCACTGGGAAGCTTATCAGCCAGAATTATGGACACCTTGTGAATATTACTGATATTCTTGGTCAGCTTCACTTGATTTTCTTCATCTGTGGCAAACTTATCAGTTTCCTACAACAAACGATGCTTGGATAATCCCATCCAATTCATATCTGGGGCCTTCCCAATGATTGCGGCCATAACATGCTGGTTTTGCTGGGTTAGAGCATCTGGACTGAAAGAGATCCCAAGAATGACTTTCGAGACAATTTCAAAAAAAGTTAGCCTATACTTCCTTTCTGAGGTAGGGAACTTTGACATGTGTGAGCCGATTGATGTTCCTGTGTCTCAACAACACTTTCTCGCAGATACTCCTTTATCCGACATTCCAAACAAATGAACTCATCAGTATTTTTGCCCATTTGAAGACCAAAGATTCTTCTGAGATCATCGTTGGAGACATCGATCCTGGTCCTTCCAACGAATTGAGAATAGTTCTTTGTTGTCCATCTCCTTTAGTCTTCTCAAGAATTCCAATGATTCAAACATATGGACAGCTTTTCGATGGCGATAAAGAAAATTGATCAAGTCCATGTGCTCTTAAGCATTCGAGTATCTCCTTGATTCTCGATCATTTGTGGTATTGAAAATGACATACTTTTCATCAAT
This sequence comes from Stenogyne calaminthoides, assembly GCA_037126765.1. NCBI lineage: Eukaryota > Viridiplantae > Streptophyta > Magnoliopsida > Lamiales > Lamiaceae > Stenogyne > Stenogyne calaminthoides. The sequence continues at coordinate 14,644,610 of JBBCBC010000006.1, forward strand.
GACATTTTTGAGCATAGAGGCATAGTCACAAGTTTTCGATAAGCACTATTGATTTATTCCATTTTCTAAAATCATAAACAAGCATACAAAGTGAGTGCTATGTGAAACAACATAATCAATCAAACATTGTTATTCATAAAAGAGTAATTTTGCGAATTAATACACATGAATATCTATCCCCAATATGCATATAGTTTATGATGTATATGGAAATGACAATGACTGATTTAAATTCCATTTGATCATGATTAACAGTAATACACACAATTTCTATACACTGATCATTATATTCTATTAAAGAAAATAAAAAGATGAGTAAGTTACCAGAAAAGCGATATGAGAGTTTTGGAAGATAGATTAATCGCTTGAATATTTTGAATGTTTGAGAGAATTTTCTGGAACTGAAATTTGCGGTTTTAGAAAGTATGAAATGCGAAAGGTTTTCAGAGAAAAGGTATTTAGGGTTTTAAAAGATGGGAGGGAAACATTTTGCACGATTATTTTTGAAGGTACTTGAGTGTCCTTGATTTAAGTGGACAGTCAAGATTAAAGAGGTTGAAAAGTAATTCAATCGTGCGGTTAAGGTTTTAAACTGGCAGACTTTTGGACTTGAAGGTTAAAAAAAAATGCATTTAATACACAAGCCCCGCGTCCGCATTTAATGTTTGCAGGCATGACATCATAAAGTAATGTGAACAGTAATAGCTAACATAGAATAGGTATGAAGATAAATCAGAAAACGTATCTGACTGACTGATATTGTAATCAGTCAGTTACCACTGTTGATCTTATCTGGTTGACCTGATTACTGTTGACCTTACTGATGGTTGCCTAAACCATAGTATTTCCCAACAATGTCCCACTTATCTGATCAGTTTTCTGATGAGCCAAGCTGATCGGTGACGTTCCCTTTTCAACCGTTATCTCTGAACAACTCTTTGACTGATCCTTTCTGATTAGTTGAGATACCATATCCAACTGATCCTTCTTATCTGACCAGTTTTCTTCGGATCCATCCTGATCCACTCTTGACGTAGGTCAAGTCTTGGAATGTGTGTTCCTTCCAGAACTTAGTTCTTGAGGAGTCGAAGAGTCATCTCGATTCCCTAAGTAGGCATGATTTGACACTTCGTAATGATGGTATGGATACGTTGTGATAATTCACACCGTCAACTCATCCAACCATCAATCACGTGTTTCTTATGCACTGTCCTTGCGGTGCAAATTTCTCCTAAGGGTCTTGAGAAAATAAATTTGCACCTATACCCCTGCTTTTCTTCTATAAATAGATATGAGGTTTTAGGCAAACAACACAACATAAACCATTCATCTTCTTCATTTAGCTTATACTCCATGTTTTCCGATGAACCCTTATTTTCGGTGAAACTTCCGGCAAAAACCTTTAACCCTTCTCAAATGATTTAACTTTCTCAAATTAACCCTGTGTGTCCCTTATTATTGCTTTCATCATCATCGAAGATTACACATACAATTATTGCTAAGCTTCTCTACCACCGAGGCGGCGGATCTGCTATCGCAAATGAGAAGACACTTCTCCAAACCGTATGCACCTTGTGTGCCTATCGAAATGACAAAATTAGCATCAACAGACTCAATCTGATACAAAACATGAGTTTGGTATCCGATTTTGATCAGAAAACAGCTGATCATCATATATCAAACTCAATATTTCAGATGTGACACTTCTAGGCTATATGGTCTTTGGACCACATCTTTGGCACTTGTGTCCCATTTAAATGCCCGGAGAGCCCATTGATTTTAGGACTAGGGGCTCCTGGCTTAGAAATCCTTCAAGGCCGCTCTCGCTCCTCACTCCGAAGCTCTGAGGGTGGCTTATGATTATTTCAAAGCCTCTCAAACCCCTTTTAGGGTTGGGGGAAAATGGGAGCATCAGGCTCTAAAATCTTTAAAGCCTCTCTCCCCCCCTTTTCTAGGGTTAGGCTTAGGGTTTATGGTTTAAGGTTTATGTACTGACCTCCGGGTCCTTTTGTACTTGTAACTTGTAATTAAATCTGACCTCTGGGTCCTCATCAATGAAAAGTTCTATTATTTCATTGTTGTGTTGTTTCTACTTACTTATGTGATTTGTAGCCTTAAACTTATACAACTTACTTGTTGAACATAGCTTAATCGACTTACAAAGTATAACCTTCCAATCTGATCAGTTCCCCCTTAATCTGATATGTCTTAATCTAATCGGGCCTTTGTTCGAACATCTGATCAGTTGAGATACCTAACTCAACTGATTCCTCTTAACCTGGTTAGTCTCTTAACCAGCTGGTTCTGGAGATCAGTCCACCAAACATTTCTGGTGCTTTTCCTCCAAGGTCCAGAAGCCCTAGCTCATTGCATAATTCTCTGAATCGATCTCAGCTAGTGGCTTGGTTAAAATATCAGCTTTTTGTTTATCAGTATGGATCTTTTCCATTATGATATTCTTCTTTTCAACATGATCTTTATAAAATGATGTCCGACATCCACATGCTTGCATCTTCAGATGTAAAACAGACTCTCGAAAGTGATTGCAATAAAGACTATTATCACACGTAATATAGGTACATTCTTAGCTACAATGTTGTAATCCTCACCGGCCGATTTTAGCCAGACTTTAGAATTATTTGGGAACAATGATCCATTTTTTTTCGCAGCCCATATATTCTCGCTTCAAAGTAGATGTAGAATCGATGTCCGCTTTTTGAAAACCAAGAGATATTTTTTACTACCTAAAAACCGACATGTACCGAGGTTGACTTCTTCGTCAATTCCGCAACCTCCATAATCGTAATTTTTCCATTTAATACCCACTAAGCTCTAGATTATCATCCGATGGGTAAAATAAACCAAGGTTTATCGTCCCTTCAGATACTTAAGAATCCTTATTCGCTTAGTCTCCCTGTGGCATTTTTTGCATCGATTTGCTTTAAAACCGCACATACACCTACCACCGCAAACGTGATATCCGGGTCTTGGGCGGTCGGTCAGTATAATAAAGATCCAATGAGAGCCCTATATTCTTTTCGATTAGTTTTTCGACCATCCTCATCTCGATCCATCTTGAATCCAAATCATCATAGGAATTTCGCTTCCTTACGCTTTTGAACTCCAAACTTAGCCAATAAACTCCTAGTGTACTTTTGGGCCCGAAGATGAATATCTCTTATGTACATTTTGCTTAACTTGTAAACCCGTAAAGTAACTCATCCGACCCATCATGGACATCTCGAACTTCCTTGCATCAATTTTTGTTGAATTTTTCACATAAACTCTTGTTGGGAGATCCAAGATGATGTCGCCCACATAAATTTGAACCATCGTAATATCTTTCCATCTTCTATTTCAATAAGGTTATGTCCACTATTCCTTTAGTGAAACCACCGCCTATCAAGAACCGAGAGAGTGATCATACCAAGCTCGAGGAGCTTGTTTTTAGGCCATAAAGAGCTTTTTTCTTAAACCAGACACCGGGTCGTGTTTTTTTTCAAAGCCCGGAGGTTGTTCAACATAAACTTCCTAAACTAGTACCATTTAAGAATGCACTCTTTACATCCATCCGATACACAATAAACCCTCTGGTGGATTTTCCAAAAAGATATGCCAAAAAAAGCCATAATGGTTTAAAGAGGATCGTGCAAAGGTCTCATCATAATCAATTCTTCTTCGATTGGAATACCCCTTAGCAACAAGTCTTGTCTTATTTCATACGGTTATGACATTATTCTCATCTCTCTTGTTCTTGAATACCCACTTTGTGCCAATCACATCTTGATGGGTTGGTCATGCCCACCGATTTCAAACTCGATTCCTTTCAAACTGCTCCAGGTTCTTTTTGCATGGCTAGAATCCGGCCAGATCTTGTAGAGCTTCTTCTACTTCAGCTTGGTTCCTTCAAAGACAAGATAACAACAATACATGGCACTTTCACTAACTCGATGTCTAGTTTTGACTCTATCGATGGGTCTCCGATGATCGATCGGGTTGGATGACCTTGGTTATCCGTGTCCTTCTTTTTCGATTTGCATCTGTTTGGAGAACATCATCCTCTTCTGATAGTAGTTCATTACTAGTGATTGAGAGTGGTGCAGAATTATGATCCACTTGACATGGACAAGTCTCAGCTGATGTTGGACTCATCATGTGTTGATGTCTATCCGTAGGAACTTCAGGTGTTCCCCCTTAATCGGATGGTTCATTGATATCGCCTCAATTGCATTCAAAGATTTTTTTCATTGATAGTTGTACGCACCTTAGTGGTCCGATTGACCGTGAATCGCCAAGATCCGAACATACATCGTTACATGTTCTCGATCATTTTTTCTTGATACTTACAACATAAATACCGATCCATTTTTCATGCATCAAAAATGGGATTGATCTGGTACTTGTTGTTCGAGGCAGATTTTCTTGTTCGTAAGATGTTTCATCAAAGATACATGAGGTGTTTCTTCCACAACTAGGGTTCGCTTTGTTGTAAACCCCCGAAAAGCCTTTGGCCGGATGAGGAATATCCTAAGAATAAACCTCATTCGACTTGGCCTCAAAAGTCTTCAACCGACTCTTCCCATTGTTGTGTATGAAACACTTGCACCCAAAAAAATATGGAAGTAAGAAACATGAGGTCTTCTGCCCTTCCACAGTTCAAAGGGTGTTTTGTAGTGAGCCTTAGTCAGAGAACATCTGTTCTGAGTGTGACATGCAGTATTGATGGCTTCTGCCCAGAAACGGCTTGGTGTTGCATGTTCAAACCCTAATATAGTGAAAGCACTTTCCTTTGAGTGTTTTATTTCTCCGCTCGCTACACCATTCATTCACAGGTGTTCTTGTAAATGATGTCATGTTGTCAGATACCAAACTTAGTGAAAAAATCAAGAATAAAAGAGTTCGTAAATCTCGACTTTATCCGATCCGATTTTCACTATAACCGACACCCTTTTTATTTTGTAGTTTCTTGAGTAGCTCAGGTATCTTTGTTGTTGTCTCATCCTTCTTATACAAGAATACAACCCATGTAAACTTGGAATAATCATCCACGATTACCAGAGTATATTCAAGGTCTCACGAGATCGACCGTGTAATCGGGTCCAAATAAATCCATATGGAGCAGCTTGTAATATCGCTGGATGCCGGGTCCAGGATTCCTTGAATGAGGCTTTAACCTGCTTTTCCTTCCGACATGCGACACATGTCCGATCCTTAGAGAATACCTCATTCGAAGTCCCTCAACCAAAGACATCCTTGCTATCTTGTTAAGATTTTTAAAGTCGGGGATGACTCATTCTTTTGTGCCAGAGCCAATCGCTACTTTTGGAACTCTTAACAATCAGCATGCATTTTTGGACAACTGCTCCAAATCTGTATAAATCATACCTTTCTTGAACTAGTTAACAAGATCCGCTGAGTAGCTCGATTCCTTATAGTACAATCGATCACGAGAACTCAACATCGAATCCGCTTGTCGCATAATTGTGAAACCGATACAATGTTATGCTTTAAACCTTCGACATACGAGACTCCAAAGAAATGTACATCATCATTATCTAAGGTTCCAATCCTCCGTAAAACCAAAGTTATCATCACCAAAGAGTACACGTGGGCCTTCTTGTTTCGGTAAGAGCTAAGGAGATGTTTGCTTTCAATCATGTGCCTTGAGCATCCATTATCGATGTACCGATAGTTGCTTGTACACCTCCTTTGTTGGCCAAACCCACGCCGAACCTCGCAATCAAGTCAGCTTTAGGTACCTTTTTCGATCGGGTCCCGAGGGTTAGAGAGTTGGTTTTAGGGATCCATACAAACAGGCACTTCTATTGTAATAAGATAGATAAGAAGGCCCGATTTGTCTCCTATAAATATCTACATAATCATACATCTCTTCATATGAATTTCGATTAGTATGATTATTTGTGCGAGCCTTGAGTGAATCAGAAGACTTGGGATTTTTCCTTGCAGTTTGTCTTCTTTTTTAACCCCGCTGGGGCTCAAAAGATCCCTAGGTTTCGATTGTAAGGATAGGTACGATCGCTACCATTAAAAGATTCATATCTTTTTGGCATAAATGGTCTTAATAGAATTTACCTTTAGCTTGCTTGTTAGGCAAAAATTTACCCCTCGATTAGGTTTCAGATTAGATTTCCTTTTTGACAGGTTGTTTTTTCGATACCTAATCACGATCAAAGTTGAGGTCTCTAAGAAGAACCGGGTTCTTTGTTGATTCCTCGGCCGATGCTTAATCAGTTGGGGTCCATTTCTATTACCTTTCTGATTTGGCACTTGCCTTACTTGTTCAGCAGGTCTCTTTCCCTTATTAGATACATATTTTGCTTTATGTGTATCTATATTAGAAACTCGTTTGATTACACCTTTTTGAAGTGAACCAGACGGGTTTTTTGAGGATGTAGAAGGGTTTTCATACCCAATTCCCTTCTTATTAGTTGTCGTTTGAAAATAGTTGTTCATATCCTGAACGGCTTTCGAATATTTCGTGAAAACCTCTATTTTCTTATGTAAACTATCCTCGATTAATTTCGCACACTCATGTAGTCCAAGAGTTCATAAAACTTAGCTTGTAAGATTTTTAAAATCATCACCTTGTCGCTTATTGATAGCTAGTTGTTCCTTAATCTTGCTTCTCCCCGATCGTAAGAGTTAACTTTCGTAACTTTCAGTTCTTCATTTATCTTTTTGAGAAGCTTCAAATGATTTTAGTCCAAATTTTTTTTATCGACATCATTTTCCTTAACAAGTTCAAGTATTTTTAATCCTTAGCTTATCGTTTTCAAGCTTCCACTATTGTATAAGTGTTCATCGCATTAGAGAGATCATCAAGCAATTGCTCGTAATAGAGCCGCAAGTCAATCTCTCCAAAGAAAGTGTGCTAATTATAACCGATGTGGAAACCGAAAGAGCGTAGGTTTAAAGGTTACCTCGATTTGTCTTCCTCCTTAGCCATCGATGATTTCATCATCATCAAGAGAATATCGATCATCGAGTCGAGAAATCATCGTTGCTTGCTTATCGACAAAAAGTCCTCTCATCGATGAATAGCCGTAATCCTCGGCAAGAGATAAGAATCATCAATTTCGATGTATTAGCAACCATGGCTTTCCTGTCTCTATAGCGTTCCTCTCTTCTCGTTCCGCTTCTCTTCTCTTTATTTTGGAGTCGTCCGGGCAATCTACCAGAATGACGGGTTTCTCAAATTGAAACATCCTCAACGATCCACGGAACTTTTTTCCGCCAGTGAGTCATTCCACAAGAGAATCTCGTCAGTGACTTACCTCTCGATTGAAATTAGAATTTCTTCTCTCGTGTATGTTGTCTCTTCTTTCATCGACCGATCATCTCTTTTCTTATCTTCTTCGCGATCCTTTTCGCGGATCATCTCTTTGGTCATCGATCTGGTCCTTTTTCGAGAACCGTCACCGCCTCCTATCTCTTCCTCTCATTGCTTTGATAATCCTCGTGAAAATCTGCGATACTTACCAAGTTGAATGTTAGATTTTTCAAGTTTTCTAGTTAGCAAAGCAATCTGTTCAGTTTGGCTTATAATATTTCCAACAGGTTCAGTAGACTTTGAGTTGCCACTGGGTGCTTTGAATGCAACTGATTTTGATGTGGCAGGTGTGGCTTCAAAGCAGGCGACTCGTCTTCTTCTTCTTGCCCTCTTTTCGATCGATCGAACTCATGGGCTTTTTAAGACTCAGAAAAAGTTGCTTGGCTTCATCTTGGCAATATCTTGACAATCCTTTATTACAGTGACTTTCATATCCCACTTCTTGGTTAGAGATCTCAAGATCTTGTAATTGATGTATTTATCTGACATTTCTCGTCTAAGTTCCTATAACTTGTTGACTGACATGTTGATTCTTTCATCTAGCTCATTGATGGTTTCATTTGGTAGCATCTTAAGTTTCTCGAATTTCACCCGATTCAACTTTTTTGGTCCGCTATCTTTAATCGATCATTTCCTTCACACATTTCAAATAAAGTCGTATCCCACATCTCTTTATCTTGAGATACTTTATCTTTTTTCTCGGGTTATCTTGTCCATGATCTTCATGATTATGTGTCCGCTATCATATCCAGAGTGGACAACTTTTCTCTTCAAAGATCCATCGTAAGCAGGATTTTTTCGACAAGACTTTCAACTGCAAAATCTGGATCACCTCCAATAAATAGCTAGGTTGTCATGATAGATGATGATGGGTCCTCGTTCAATAACTTCCATCATCCTGCCGCTTATTGATCCAAGATGGTTGCTCATGTATATCGCCCACCAGATACTCATCAATGGAAAATTTAGGAAAATCATGATACATACCCGAAGTATTATCCATGCTGATCGTGAGTTTGAAAACAAATGAGATTTGAAAAAGGTTTTTCAAAATCAGTTCAAGTGACCACAAAGGTAATTCCTCAAGAACCGATGATATTCAAAGCCAGTGGTCTGTAGAACCACTGCTCTGATACCACTTGTAGGTCCCTTAACGGGTTTCATGGAGGGCGTAAGAGAGGGGAGGGGTGAATAGATCGAAAAACTTTTTTCAAGCAGATCGTGTGATTGCAAATTATTCGATCAGAGTCGCAGTGTGAATCGGTTTTGATCGATATCCAACTTATTGATCGCTCGAGGGCGATCGATTCGGTATCTATCCGTTTTAACCGAATGCGGAAGCTCATTTATACCCGTGTGAAAAACCAGTTTTATCAAATCAGATTCTCAAGTCTATTTTCAATCAGCTGACTAAACTGTCAAACTGATCAGATCAGTTGCTTGGTGAAGACTGATATTAACTCAGAATATGTATGCAGTTTTAAGCCTGGTTGTGTGCAATAGTGTAAAGCAAAGTAAAGAGCCAGTAAATGCACACAAGATTTTTATAGTGGTTGGACAACCTTCCCCACGCCCACTCTTCCCTATCACAAAGGGCACCAACTTAACCGATTTAACCGATCGACTTAGTTTATTGTGTTAGTCCAACACATTAAAACCAATAGATGTTTAGAGAGTTCTCACTCAACCGATCCCGTAAATCGTAACTAGAAACCCTAGTCCAAATCTTGCAAATACAAACTTAACCTAACTTTTGGGTTTGGGTAAAGATTTGTTGTTTTTCCAACTGGAAATCTATCCTAGTGTTTATGTAGCCAAAAGCTAGAGGATGAAATTTCTATGCTAAGAACAATGGGATGAACACTTAGAAATATTCTACAAATTTGTGTTCTTCGTGTGGAAATTTAACTATAGTTTGAGCTTCTTGATAATTTCCGTATCTTCACTCAAGAGTAATCCCATATTTATAGACCACTTAAATCAAAGAGCCGTTGGAGAGCAATTTTAATTTCCGGCTATATTTGGTAGGTTTGCAGGATTTGATGTGACGTGCTTCCATGAACGACATGGCCGAAAGCGTGAATAGTTGTCCTTTATAGTCGTTTGACTCTGCAGCGCCGAATCTCGCATTGTCAGCTCCGTGCATACGTGTCTTGTTCTCATTGGTTAACAAGTAAACTTTTCAAGTAAACTTTTAAGTGTTTGTTCTACCAACTAAAGTTGACATTCTCTTTGTTCGGATCAACAACGATGACGGTGTAACATCATTGACACTGGTGCGAGTCGACCGATCGGTTATAACCGATCACCACCACCGATAGAGTCTTCTGATGCCAGTTGTCTTAGCTTTAACTTGCAGACTCGACTGATGTAGGTCTTCTGGTTTAGATCTTGATCTTGATCCGGTAGTTTCTTCGATCTTCGTGTCTTTCGAGCTATCGGGTTTCATGTCTTCACCGATCATCCGATTAATCGATCATTCGACTAATCGATTCGACCTATACATATTGAGTTCCCCCTCAATATGTGACCTACCTTATACATAAGTTGTCTATACATTTCAGCAGGTCATCCTAACATGATTCTAAGACATCAGTCAGCTAACATGTATGACTGGTCCTATTACAAAATGTTTTGGAACTTCCATCAAAACTAAATACAAATTTCCCAACAAAAACCCTTCAATGTCTAACATAGGAATAGAAATAATGTTGCGAGTAATAGAAGGAACGAAATAAAAATTATACAGTTCAAGTCTAAAACCAGAGGGTAAGTCTAAAACATAAACGCCAACACGCTCAACAAAGAACTCTTGCTCCATTCCCAACGTAAGGCGACTTCACCCTACTTAACCGCCCGCTATGCTTGAGACCCTGAACATTAGTACAAATGTGTGAGCCACAACCGGTATCTAATACCCAACAGTTAGTATCATTTGTGGACATGTTTATCTCAATAACAAATATACCTATTCCAGTGGCTGAGACACCTTGTGCCTTCTTTTCAGCTGCTAGAACCTTGCAGTCCTTCTTTCAATGCCCCTTCTGCTTGCAGTAGAGGCATATATCCTTGTCCACTCTCTCCTTCTTTTGAATTCCACCTTTGGACTTAAGGAAGCTTGGCTTGGAGCCTTTCTTTGCCTTGCCCCTTCGCTTCTTCTTTCCTTTTGGAGCAGAAGAAGTAGAGGCACTCACCATGAGCATGGATTTTTCCTTAGCAATGGAAGACTCAAAGGTCTTTAGCATGTTATGCAGCTCGGGCATAGTTAATTCTGTCTTATTCATATTAAAATTTACCACGAAACTCGAATATGAATCGGGAAGCGACTGAAGAATGGCATAAACAACAACGTTGGTCTTGAGCTCAATGCCCAAACGATCAAGTTTCTCGATTAGCCCAATCATCTTCAACACATGAGGAGAAACCTTCCATCCCTCTGACAATCGATATCTAAACAAATCTCTCATCACTTCATAAACCTCGGAACGAGATTCAGAATCAAAGAGATCCTTTAGATGCTTGATTATCTCGAAGGGAAGCATCTTCTCATGCTGCCTTTGCAACTCGGGAGTCATCCCGAGTAACATAACACACTGAGCCTGCGAAGCATCCTCTTGATGCTTCTTCTGAGCCTCGGCGTCAAACACCTCGGCTTCTTTAGTACCAGCCTCCGGGGTAGCTGGGATTGGCGTGTCCAACACATACTCAATATTTTCTTTGTTGGGAAATGAATTTAATAAAGAGGATTTTTATTAGATCATGTTCAGGATAATATTGATAGATGAGTCAGGATTCAGTTTTAGAGTGTTCAGGATAATATCTGCACCGTGTATAGTCGGCAGATATAGAACATGTTAGATTCTGAAGACTCAGTATGAAACTGAGAATCTGAAGACTCAGTATGAGACTGAGAAACCTGAAGGCTCAGTATGTCTCTGAAGACAATGAGACTCAGAGAATCCTGAAGGCACAGTAATTACTGAAGACTCAGTAATATACTGAATGCTCAGTATATCCTGAATGTTCCGAGGCACTGAAGCTGAGGAATATAGCCGTTGGAATCCAGCTGACGTGGACCAATGAGAGGAAGACAACCAGCCTGAAAAAGCTGCAGAACCTACAAAGAATAGTATGGATTTGAATGAGATTCTCTCCAACGGTAAACATTCAAATCCACACTATAAATACAAGATCTTCCATCAAATTAAGTGTGGAGATTATGCACAAAATGCTACAGAGCCAAGAGCGTTATAGTCAAGCATTCCCACCCTAGAACACAAGTCTGTAGATATACAAATATATTCAAAGAGTGTTCTAGAACCTAATCTAAGCAACCCACGATGTATCCTAAGCTTAGAGAGATTTTCCCAACCTTAGCATTGAGGCTAAACAAATGTAAGGGAAAATCTCACCATAGTTGGAGACAACACCAAACCCAAATCCCATTCTCGTAAGAGATAACTAGTGGTGGAGTGAGGTAGTTGTTAGGCAATCCCGAGTAAGGGTGATAAGTCCCGATTGGAGTGTGAACTCGTTAAACATCTAGAGGCGAGCCCGAGAGGGTGATAAGTCAAGAGGCGAGCCCGAGAGGGTGATAAGTCCAGTTTGAGTTAGTAAACTACAGAGGTAGTCAGAAAGCTCAAAGTAGAAAGGTTAGTAAACTACAGAGGTAGTCAGAAAACCTTAGGAAGTGTTTGAAGGAATTTCCCTAGAAACAGGGAGAGTGGATGTAGGAGCTTGAGTCTCCGAACCACTATACATTGTTGTGCTGTTTACTACTTTACGTTCTTATCTTGTCATACGCATTCGATCATAAGCAAAACACAACACATAAGCTTAAAAGGCAAAAATCTGGAATCACCATTCCTTCACCCCTGTTTTTATATGCATCACTTGTCATGTTTGCTTCCGCACGCGCAAAATGGGTTTTTCCACCAGGCCTAACATTCTTGCCTAAGCACCAAATGCACGTTTCGATGCCAGTCGAGAAAATTTAGCCCAGCCAATTTGTTCGTTTTCAAAACGCTTCTCAGTGATAAGTTATTCATTTCAACAATCCTAGAGAAATAAAATAAAACGGGAATTAAAACACATAATTCCTATGATCAATATTCAACAATCAAAATAAACATGGCCCTTCTTTTGTGTTTGTTTTGTCTCCATTATTTTCACATATTCAACGACCTTATCAGAAGAATACGAATTTATATCTAATATAAATCATAATGGACTAGGATCCACATTCCTACTATCATAATATATGCTTGGGCTGATTACTATGATAGCAGAAGTGGTAGGTCTCCAAACCAATTGCAAAACCTGCAATTCCTAGTTGATTGAACCTAGTTCAATCGGATGCCCATTGACTTCCGTTTCCCTTCTTGGGCTGGTGAAACAAAATCAAATTGATTTACAACCATCAAGGGGCGACACTACGTGTCCCTATAAAAGTCCTTAAATGTAGATCCAAGCAAAAGACTTGGGCCTTAAATACTCATTGGAACGAAATCTCCGATTTACTTTTAACTTTGATGGAAGGCATCGTTCAATTCAATGAAAATCATATTTTCGAGGATCATTTTTAAAGGCGGGGTATTAATTGCTTAATCAAGATCCAACATGTTAATCTACATCACATTTGAGCACTTATTGGGCGCCGCCTACCTAAACATGATTTACACGGACCAACATTTATATGAGCGCCGTCTACCCAAACAATAATACGGTCCGACAAGTATTGGGCGCCGCCTACCCAAATAGTTATAATGCGGACTGTAAATGCGTTAACAAATTAATTTAATAATAATTCGTTTAATTCTCTAAACCAAAATTTTAAAATCCAATTTTAAAATTAAGTTTAAATAATTAAATTCATTTTTAATATTAGCTTTTAATTAATCCAATTAATTAAGTCTGTCATTTGTCCAACTAATACGTTTTATTAAAACCCAAATTTTATTAATTCTAACAAATTAAATCCAATTTAATATTAATTAATAAATATGGGGGCTCAAGTGCAATTTCTAAAATTTGCACGGAAGGGCCTATTTGAAATCCAATTTGCAAAATAGTCCTTCCTCTCATCACTGCCCAAAACCGTCTTTCCAATCGGGACAATCCGAAACCAACAGTTCAAACCCAGTTCGTCAGATTTAATCCAATTAATCATAAGAACAGTCAACCTTGTAATTCAGTTTGAATGATTATTCGAAATAGTCCAACTAGTTCGAACAATTTCGTGAAAGATGAAGTCGCCGCTAGGCGCAGCGGCGCTCTAAGCGACTCGTCATCGTTAGCTTGACCAAGAAAACGTATACAAGCATCCACGAGCATCGTCTTGAAACAAATCAGAGACGAAGTTTGCAGATTGAGAGTAATACGGCGCCGACAACGTAGGGATCGCGAATCCAAGACGGGTCGCAACGACACAAAATGAGTGAGTCATCGGTTACACAAGAGGCGCCACCGTGGAGACTCAGAGATTCGGGGGCTTGTCCGACCAATTGATTCGATTAAACGGGGACACCGCCGCTTAAATCGATGGAATACGATCGACATCGCCAAGGTGTATCCGTGAATCGAAGTTATAAGGCCGCAGACCATGACCATCTGGCGAGTATCGCGACCCAAACACACGCAGCGTCGCCGAGTCACGGTTTACGCCCGTCGACTTCGAGCGGACGCCCGTGGATGCAACGCTGTGGACATGAAAACGCGACACTAGACAAAGACGATAGCGGCGAAGCGGATTTTCCCGAAAAACCCTAGGCCTTGAGTGAGCGAAATGTTGGGGAATGAGTTGCACAGATCTATTCGGGGTGAATATTTAAATACAAATTTAATTCATTAATTATTACTAGCATGAATTAATCCTATATTAATTCAAATAATAATTGCAACAACATATCATGCATATAAAAAGCCACGTAAAACCCACGCGATGCAAATCTACGGGTTTACGTGAACGCACTTTCGGGACGGCAAAGGATTTCTTTGCCGGACGGACTAACCAAAAGGACTTCCCAAGTATTCCCTTAGCCCTTGCTCAACTATCCGATTGGAAGGACACTCGTTTAACAATTAACAAAAGGAAAAATAAACTTTGTTGCACCACTTATGTGGATTTGCTAATATTTCCAAAGACATGGAATTGTCCTTGGGAATGAACTAATCATCCCCTATTTATAGGAGAGGAGGTCCTAAAATTTCAAATAAAATATCAATGTGGGAAAAGACTTTTCTTGGTCACCAAGAAATCTTGAATATATCCCTTATATTCTTTTTCCCATAATTAAAATATTCCACAAAAATCCCACCTCCTCTAATTATGGATTTTTCGAAAATTTAATGTGCAAGATTCCAAGATTTGGATTTTCTTGAACTTATGAGATATTCTTGTATTTCAAGAAATACATATCTTCCATAATATCTTTTCAAGAAAATCAAGAAAATCTTTCTTGCCTATTATATTTCTTATTTTTCGAAAATTTCAATATAGATAAGCTAATGGGAGATTTCTTGAATTTAATGAGATAATCTTGTATTCCAAGAATACATATCTTCATTCCATAACAAAATTCAAAGAAAATCTTTCTCCCAACATATCTATAAATTTCGAAATATTACTTGGAAAATTAAGCAACAATATTTATTTTATTTTAATCACCTTTTTCAGTTATTGGACTATCTGTTGGGCTACTCAGGGGGCCTTTAGGAGAATTAAGATTGGATCTTCTAATGGATCTTGAATATCTATTATTGAGCCACAATATAATTCAAGCCCATAAATATTAATTAATCCCACTACATAATTAATATTGCACTATACATCTTAACCCATATTACAGTCAATATGGCTCCCGGTCATTATTTCCCGTGTTTAAGATTATCTAGCCCATTAATTAATTCAAGCCACCAAATAGCTTTCGGTTAATTAATATCTTTTGTCCTTGGTCGAGGAACGGTTCAACATTATTATCCATATCGAAACTAATTCCACTTGCAAGATTTGGTATGATAAAGCTTATGAACCTCCCAAGGGGCAAATCAAGCAAGCGACTTTGCATACGATTCTTCAGATTAAATCTTAGCAATCACATGTGACCAATAATATTGCCCAAGATAAAAAGTATTGAATCTCTCCGATTCGCTACCCATGATAAGTCAAAGCAATAGTTACCAATCCCACGTGATCCTATTTAAGGGACGAAGGTTAAGAAACAACGAACCACCGAGGTCTAATTCTTCCTTGTTCGGGCTCAAGAATTTATCCTCCTCAGGTCCTATTCAAATTGCATCACCATGCACTAGTATAATCTCTTGGTCAAGACAAACCAATCAACCTTACACCTCAACCTTTCGCGATGGTTGTTCATTTCCATCTAGGTCGTGAATGACGTACTTTTTTAGTTACAAAGGATCGTTAATTTAATCTTCGTGATCCGGCATCACTAAATTAACTATAGTGTAACGTCATTTAATTATTGAATGCTTATGCAAAGAAATATATATAACACTTAATCATATTTAAAGCATCAGTGATAAACAATTTATTTCAGTAAATAAGTCTGAAAATTCAGTTTTTGATTATACAAAGTAAAAAGCATACTTTCAGTATAATCCCAACAATCTCCCACTTATACTCAAAGTCTGCTTTTAAGTATACTACAACATGTCTCGAGTAGTCCGTGACATCTAATGTCACCTACACTAACCTAATAATTTCTCCCACTTATACTCAAAGCAGATTGGCAATGGTCTTGACACCCATTCCACTCACATGTCTCTAGAATGTATTCAGAGGCAGACGCTTTGTGAATGGATCTGCTAGGCTGTCCTCAGACGTTATCTTTGCCACATCAATATCTCCTCTCTTAACGATTTCTCGTATAAGATGTCTTTCCTTTAATGTGTTTGTTTGACTCGTGGACTCTTGGTTCTCTTGAATTTGCAACTGCCCCTAGCAGATATTGCTAGTCAAATTCAGAACACCATCCAAGTCCACTAAGAAGATCTAGAGCCCCATCTCGGTTTTTCATCGCTTCACAAGCGCCTACTTTCATCGATCGCCATGGTTGAGTCGGTGATGCATTTCCTTCACACTCGTCCATTTGATGGCTACACTTCCCAAAATGGAAACACACTAACCGAGGCAGATAATTTTTCGAATCTATATCGACAAAAACCGAGTCCGTGTAGCCCGATGGGGATTGAGTATCGATCGATAAATCAACATTCTATCCCGAGTTCTTTTCAGACACTTCGTAATGTTTTTAGCCGCCTAATGCGCTTTCCTCGGGTTACTTTGATATCTTGCCACCATGCCCACGCAAAGCAGATATCGATCTCAGACACAAAGAATGCATACATAAGGTTTCCGACAAACAAGCACAAGGAATACCTTTCATGTCATCTATCTCTTTTCGCCTTAGGGAACATTTTCTTGGATAGATGAATTTCAAGTCCGAAAGGTACGAATCCTTTCTTGGAATCTTGCATCTTTGAATCGTTTCAAAAACCAAAGGTCTATGTATGAAACTTTTCGATAACCCGATCATCCTTTTCTCGGGCGATCTCGAGTGATCTTGATCCCAAGGATGTGTCCGGCTTTCCCTAAGTCTTTCATATCAAACTGTTTTGAAACCAAGCCCTTACGTCTGATAACACCTTCACATCGTTCCCGATGATCAGAATGTTGTCTACGTATAGTACTAAGAATACCAATGCAGTTCCGACACACTTTTTATACACACAACTTTCAAACTTGTTTTGATCAAACCCATAAGACTTTATAACATGATCAAAAAATTGGTTCCAAGCTCTTGATGCCTGTTTGAGTCCGTAAATGGACTTCTTGAGCTTACAAACAAGATGTTCTTGGCATGTTTCAATGAAAACTTGGGGTTGTTGCAAATAGATCTCTTCATCAAGACTTTCGTTTAAGGAAAGCTGTCTTGACATCCATTTGCCAGATTTCAAAGTCGAAATGCGCAGCAATCGATAAGAGAAACATAGTCTTGCTTTAAAGGTTTCAACCTTCCCATCCGGTCCTCTTTTCCTCTTATATACCCACTTGCATCTAATGGGTTTGACCCCATTAAGTGGTTCGACTAGCTCCCACACTCTATTATGAAACATAGAACCCATTTTGGCTTTCATTGTTGTTTGCCAAGAACCTGCATCCTTATCTTGGAGTGCCTTGTCATATGTCCATGGGTCTGATTCCGGGAATCAAATCCGAGGACTCTCCTATTCCCATGAATCTCTCGGGTTGCCTAACAACCTCCCACTATGACGAGGTTCGGTTGCCAGAAAACGATCGTTTGGTATATCATCTAGTACAGTTGGCACTAAGGTTTGCCCTTTAAGCTCATTTAAGGTAATCTCACTTCTGGGTTTTCTTTGGTTCATATAGTTTCTTCCAAAAATCTAAAGTGGGTGCGGATGTCCAACTTTTGATCTTCGGGACTATAGAACATACACCCTTTTGTTCCCTCGGGGTATCCTACAAAATGACCTTTAATTACGACGAGGATCTAATTCTGGGTTTCCTTGTCCAACACGTGGGGCGGACACCCCAAAGTTCTCATGTGTCTTATACTAGGCTTGCCCCGGTCCACAATTCTTTTTGGGGTTTTGGGAACCGATTTGGATAGCACCAAGTTCAGAATGTAAGTCATTTGTTTTTCAAGGTATGACCCCTTAATCGACTTGGGAAGATCCGATAACTCATCATTGATCTAACCATTTCCAAAAGAATTATGTTACTTTCGCTCAGAAACCCGCTTTTGTTGAAGGGTTAAAGTGCGATGAGTGAGGATACAATCCCTTCATCGATGAGTAGTTCAAAAACACATCGCCGAGGTATTCGCCTCCACGATCGATTGTAGAGACTTGATACGCTTTTTTCCTATGATTCTCTGTTTGAGCCTTAAATTCTTAGAATTTCTCAAAGGGCTCATATTCATGCTTCATAAGGAAAATGTACCTTGAGTAATCATCAATAAAATTACTCATAACCTCCTCTTTGCTTTGGTTGACATCGACTACATACATCCGTGTGAACGATCTCTAACACTTCTTTGGCCCTATTCCCTTGGCTCCAAATGCCCTCTTGGTCACATTACTCTCCAAACATGATTCGCGAGGTTGGAATCGGTTCGACTTGGAGAAGCCCTAGTGAACCGCTCTCACCAACCTTTGGATCCTTTTTGATTTATATGACCCAATCTTAGATGCCAAAGAAGTGTCTCTGTTCACGCCCGATGAACGTTTTTTCTTTTCTAAAAAGCTTGATTGATGTGTTATAGGATACATTTTCGTGAGTGGTGTGCACAAGATTAATTGTATAGAGATCATTCAACAACGTTCCATGATGAGATAAATTTATCAAAAGAAAAATGGTAACAACTTTATTAAAAAGTAACCAAATATCCATCATAAAAGTTTAGAAACCGAAAATGAATTTTTTCTAAAAAAATCGAACGTAAAGAATATCTCAAAATTAAAAATTTGTCTTCTAAAGACAGTGCACTTCTCCCATCGCTTCACCGCCACTCTCAGAAGATCGCCAAAGGTGTGATGAGGACCTCACTCCCACTAAGTTGCCAGTCCGCTTGAACCTCAGAATGTGAAACAAACATGATTAGTGGATCCTGTTGGTCCCGGTGAGAATCCAGTCTTACGTGTATGGGGGAATACACGTGTTCGATGATTTTAAAACTTTTTTTTCATCGAGGTCACTTGGGTGGTAAAAACTCAAGATTAGGTTCGAGAAGACAGATTGCTCTCGAGTCAAAGTCTCATCGAGACAGTGATCCCGAAGCCGCCAGATACCTCAGATAATCCCAACCGAGTCCCGAAGTGTCGAGATCCCGAAGTTGCTTGGATCGATAACTAACTTCATCAATCCTCGGATGAGAGTTCGGTTTGGTAATTATCGTTTCTAAGCTACTCACGATCGTCTTGAATGGTTGGCCCTTAGATTATACTCGTTTTTAAACTTTCTTTGAAAAACCTTCCCTTATGAAATAGTGATTAGTTGTGAATTACTTATGCAACTTACAAAGGATTGATTCCAACTGAATATCAATGAAAAGTATGCTTTCAAATTCAAGTTGATGCAACAATTAAGCCACGAGATAAGGAAAGCGATAAAGAACACAACAAGTTATAGTGGTTCGGAGACTCAAGCTCCTACATCCACTCTCCCCGACTCTTCGGAGAAATTCACTATCAAACCGAAGCTTTACGACTACCTCGTAGTTTTACTTACTCAACTCGCCCCGAAGTTTTTTTCGACTACTCCACGAAGTTTACTTACTCAACCCGACCTTGAGTTTTTTCGACTACCTCAGTAGTTTACTTACTCAATCACACACAAGCTTTATCATTACCCCCCGTAGCTTACTAACTTCTTCTCTAGAGTTTTTCGACTACTCCGCCGTAGTTTACTAACTCTTTACAACTCTACTTACCAACAAACACACTCCAACTACCTTCTCAAGGGTTTGGGGTTTCTTGGTTGGTTTTCAACTAGATAAGATATCCTTTACAATAAAGCACAATGCAAAGGGTTAGGATATCTCGACTAAGCTTTTGGATAAAACTTATCACGCTTAGGCTTAGTAAATTGAGCTCTCTTCAATATAAAAGCACTTGGGAAATTCAAGGTGTTTCGAAAGTGCTTTAACTTTTCGCAAGAATAAGTTTGAGCTCTTGTTGCGTGATAAATTTCACGTAACCTTACTATGTAGAGGGTCACCAGTATTTATAGGCATACACCAAGGTCACTCTTGAAAACTATCCGTTGGAGAGATAGCTTCGTGAGTTCCCTCTTATGGTGTGTGAGAAACGGCTATATTTAGAGTTTGAAACTCCCTAACACGTTTTAGGCAATAGCCTTTCATGTAGCCGGTCTTCACTTTTTGCAGTCTGGAACTTTCATTATTAACCGACATCTTTTTCAGCGGCTTGTCACTGTCATTGTCAGTATGGTACAGTGTCATCTTCCTCTTTTTGACTTTTGTCTTCAGTTAAGGGTAGACACCTTTAACGGCTCTTTTGATCACAAACTCTGAGTTTGATATAACCTTAACAATACTTCTGACTTAGTTCCTTTTGTCTGCATTTGAATGTCTTGGCAATATCTAACTTTTTAAGGCATCGCGTTTCTCTCAGTATTGCATCCTTCAGATAGATATATTCAGTGCCTTGGAACATTCAGGTTCATACTGAGCATTCAGTATATTACTGAGTCTTCAGTAATTACTGTGCTCTTAGTTTTCTTGATCTTCAGATACTCAGTCTTCAGTCTTGCATCTTCAGAGTCTTCTGAGTCTTCTGAGTCTTCTGAGTCTTTAGATTTATACTTGTCTTTTACTGAGTCTTCATGCTGAGTCTTCAGTCTCTCAGTTTCATACTGAGTCTTCAGAGACTATTCTGAAACTATATCTGCTGACTTATACATTTTGCAGATAACATCCTGAATACTCTAAAACTGAATCCTGACTCAACTATCAAGATCATTACTGAACATGTCATACTCAGGGGTTTTGGGATCTTAATCAAAATCATATAATCTTTTATTAAATTCATCTCCCAACAATTTTTTGATGATGCCAAACCTATCTTGTTACAAGTATATAACCTATTCTCAGGTTTCAGTTTTATCTATTACAAGATTGGTTATGTCCCAACAGTTTCCTGAATCAGAGAATCTCCCCAAAAAAAAAATTAGAGAGTCTCCCAAGCATTTCATCACCAACCAATCAGTAATCAGGCATATCAAAAGACATGTAAAAATAAGATAATGAGGTATTATCTTTTGAGAATAATGATAAGTCTTCATTGATGATAAGTGTTGCTTTTTACAGACATAAATGAATTTATCAAACAAAATCAAAAGACAAACACTTGAAGAAACACAAAATCTTCTCGAGTCTTCATTTTTTTTTTTGTTTTGATTTGGCTCTTGATCTTACCTTCTGTTTTTTTCATTTTCGATTTCATCATGGGTACTTCCAGATCAAACATTCCGGCATCTCTTCTTCAAATTTCATTTCTTTCCCTCGATGATGTCCGGACTGTTTCGATTAGTCCCATCTCGACCAACAGATCGAAAGCAATTTCTTTGCAGAATGGCCTTTTCATTTACCAAGCCATTACCAAATTTCGGAGGAGGATAGGAATATGGACCGGGGCTACTATCTCAGACTCCACCTTCATCCGCAAGATTAATCCAAATTTTGTAGATACTTTGGATAAAAGGTGAGAAGATGTTCAATGAAAGCTTCGTTCGACGAGCCTTCCCTTCTCCATTCCCCGAGAACATCGAGAATTGAAACCGAAGGTTCTCTTCACTTCTTCCCACATGTCGTTGAGTTTAATGGGCATCCATTTATCAACATGGGGGCCACCTCAGCGCTTTTCGATGTTCCTTCCTCTTGCTCACAAACTTTCAAGTCACTCCTTCGTTTACGCTTCTTCGATCTATCTCTTTTCCGATCACGAAGTTCACGAGGATCAAGCATTAGCTTTCTTAGCTTGTTCTTTTTGGAGTGTCATGAGCCTCTCCGGAGTTGAAGACTTTCTTTCGAGGTTGAGACTCGATTCTTCTTCATTTTCCGTAATCGATTTTTCTCCGGGTTGGCTTAGAATCTTTAAATGACGCTTGCTTATTGGGTTGAACAACGCCCAAGGCTTTCCTCTTCATAGGCGATTCAAAGACCACTGGCTTGTTCCAACCTTAGTTCTATCACGGTTTCTCTTTCTCTTGCAACCTCAAGCTTGGTTTGCTTAGAAACTTCGAATGTAGACAAAGCTTCTACTTGAGCAAATTTTAACTTCTCAAGAAGCATCGACTTCTTTTAAAGGCTTGAGCTAAATTGTACATTTCAAAGATCTTTTCGAGCCTTCTTTTCCAAAGCACGTGCCATGAACTTCCCGAGGTCTGCAGACCTTCCCTTTCCCCTTCGCACCGTAGTTTGGAAGAAGTCCGGAGAGAGTCGTGGTCCATATGATACTTTGTTCTTTGCTCACACAGCCGGATCTCTCCTCGCTAGCCGATCTTGCTCATCTTCCATTCTTCTAATGTGGTTCTTAGCCACGCAGGCAGTTCTTTAAATGTGACAAAACCGCCGAGAGAGTGCATCTTTAAGCATCTCTGTCATCTTGGTCATGAGCACCGAGCTCATTTCCTCAATGAGCAGATTTGATCCAAGATTTCTCATTTCGGTTTCTCCTCTAGTAATTCAGTCGACTCCGGTGCTTTTGTTTCATTTCATCACTTATCTCTGCATTGATTCCCTCCAAATTTTTCTTTTAGCTTTTCTTCAATGGAGGTCATCCGAGTGGTCGAGTGTTTTGTATTTGCACGATTCAAGAATGACTAAGTCCTTCCATTATGCGGGCTTGATTGGCCAATGTTTCTTCCATCGAGCAATTTTGATTGCCATCGCTCAATCTTTTCAAGTTTCTCCATTACAGAGTGAGATCAATCTCAAGAAATTTATCGCACCTTAAATGGCCGTTTGATCATCCCGAGCTTACGCTTTATCCCGAGCTCCATCCTCCGGTTGAGCCTCGATCGTTTTTATCGACATTTTGAATTAAAGATAGTACTTTTCAAGAACTCGCATCATTATCAATAGTGCCAAAAGGTACACGAAGAGTGCTAACCGATCGAGGTTGATCGACAATGAAGTCTCTATTTCGCTTTGAGACCGATCCTCAAACTTCTCCCCTGTTGGTCCCCATCTCCATCTTTGGATTTGTCTCTGTTTGCTCGGGGCACCAACCTCATTTGCTTTCTTCTCCTAGCTTCCTCTCGAACCACTCATCAAAATCGGAATTTTTCAATCGAGCTTTGTTCCGAACCCCGAGAAGTCGGTCGAGGAAGGTTGTCTCCTCATTCCACCGGTCTTCCCCTCCATCACAAACAATATCAAGCATCTCGGGAAGAGTCCGATTGAGGATATACATCGTAAATCCTTAATCAAGAATATATCTTGCGATCGGGGTATGAAATTTGAGCTCGTGGTATCGATCAGGATGAATCGTTCCCCCCTTGCTCCTCCATTCGCCTTCTTGACCTCTTCTCTTTTCTTCCATCTCGGGCTCTCGTTCAAGAGAGGCTTCGCTAAGGATCATAAGAGGTCACTCGTGAGCTCATCGAGTACATTTTGCTCCGAGCCTCATTAATATCTGGCTTGTGCATTCAGTCCCGCCATCTGAGTGGGTTCCGAGACTCGGTGGCATTTCCTCAAGATGTAGTCCGAGTTGGCTTGACGGTTTGAGCCTGCGACATCTTGATTGACTGGAAGGCAGCTCTTGATCTCGAGCGATCTTCCGAGGTAGGCATTTCGAGGTCTCGAGCTCCTTTAAAAATTTCGAGAAATTTTATCCGAATCGAAGTGATGTCTCCAAAGACCTCGAGAAGACCTCGCTTCCTCGGTCGATCATGTGTCCTTGAGATAACCTCGAGCCAAGACTTGTAATGGTGAACTTTGAGCGCTTTGGCCCTCGGGTTGTCTCTCCTCGTAATCATTGCTACCATCGTCGGTGAGACCCACCAATCTTCTGGCGCTTTGGAGCGAGGTTCTTCGCCTCAGCAGGTTTTGCTCCTTGCTCTATTTTTGCCTTCAATGTAACCTTCCCCCGGTTTGTTGAATCTCTTTCTCAAGCCGCCAGAAGGTGATTCTACCTCTTTTTATCTTTTTCCTCGAATAGCCCGCTTCTTCACAAAGAAATGGGTTTGAAGAGAATTTTGGATTTAGGGAATGGGGTTGAGTTGGCAAAGATATCCTCTTCCTCTCTTCGCACATCTCCAAAATATAGGCAATTTTGGTGGCATGGTGGATCTTGCCTTTCATTGTGATTTCCCCCATTGACTCTTTTTTATGATCTTGGCTTGTTCGACACCATCGGACTAAGAATTTCAGCCGGTTGAAGTCGGTGGTGGGGAGATACCTCGATCGCCGCCATCACCGAGCTTCGGGGAACTAATGCGCTCAAAACTCCCCAAGAAGACTCATGACGCTCTTGCTCACAATATCCATCAAGACACGATATTGTGGCTTTAGGTGCTTCTTGTTCAAAGTTGCCTCAAACTTCACAGATTCTCGGCAATCCTATCTAGGTATTCTGCTCTCTTCCCGACATATACATTGGGGATCCTCTCCTCTATCACATAGCTCAAACACATCATTGATTTTTTGAATAATGCACACCTCCCTCTCAAAATCGACGTATTTTGATGAGTGATCTAGATGAGATCTCTGATGAATCGAAGAGTGCATACAATCTTCTTCATCTTTTTTCAAATTGCGATGAATTCGACACCTCCTTCATGCGAACTCCCCGGGTGGGTCGACTTGCGATAGATGGGTGAGTTTGGCGGTCGGATCATATTCAGAGCCTCCTCTTACGGCTTTGAGTTGGTTGAGCTCTCAAGTGGGACAATGAACTCGCACCATAGCTTATTGGTTATGACCAATCTCTCGCATACATGGTTGGAGCCATTTTAGAATGTGATTGAAGAATTTGAAGCTTTAGGGTTTTTGCTATTTCGGGCAAAAGGGGATTTTAGTTCTGAGTATTTGGGAGCGAAGGGTTTGATAAAATTTTGGCTTGAATGGCTTGAAGAGGTATAGATAGCCGAGATCGTGGGGAATCGTGCAGAGGTTAGGTGAAAAGTAGCGGTTGAGATTAATCTCGATTAATCGAGTATATGAACCAACGATCTCGAAAAAGTAAGCCGCCAAAATATATCCTCGTGGTCAATAATGTGGCAGAGCATTAAATGATCGTCCTTCTTCGGAATTTAAAACGATCCCGCCCAAAACATTCCTCAGGTGTTTTGTATTTATTGCACATGATTACTGAGTTTTATTTAAGCAATAAATGGCTCACATGAGTCATTACTTCTTCAGACTAATTTTCTTCTATCAGTCTTACTGAGTACTGACCTTGATAAAATGTCAATATAATAATCGAGTAATCGAAAGGGTTCAAAGATGTTCTGAGTCTGACCCTATCAAGAATCTGAAGTTTCTTGAGACTTAGTTCAAGATTTCATTTTATCTCGAGTTTCTCAAGAGAATTTCGAGAGAAGTTTATGTATATCAAAAATCTTCAATTTTCAGATTTACTCTATACACCTGGTTCTAACATCCCTAATTCAACTGAAAGTTCCTGAAATCTTGATTCAGCCAAAGGTTTAGTCAAGATATCAGCTCTTTGCCTATCAGTATGAATTTTCTCCATCCTTATGTCCTTTTTCTCGACATGATCTCTGATGAAGTGATGTCTGATATCTACATGCTTGCATCCGGTGTAATAATCGGATTTTGTGAAATAGCAATGGCACTATTATTGTCACAAAATATTGGTACTTCATTGGCCACAACTTTATAATCCCTTAATTGTTGTCCGAGCAAAGAATCGAGCGCAATGCAGCCTTCATGCGACCATGTATTCAAACTTCTGAGAGATCGTTGCTCATCGAGGTCTGCATTTCTTTGAAAACCAAGATATCGGTTTGCTTCCTAGAAATTGACAAGTTCTTTGTTGTGGACTTCTGTCAATTTTGCAACCTCCATAGTCGAGATCTCGAGTAACCAAGTTAATTCAAGGTTATCATCGAGTTTGATACCATAATCCTCTATTCACTGCGTGCCCTTAAGATATCTCAAGATCTTTTAGCGACCTCCATGTGACTAGTCTTAGGATTAGCTTGGTATCTTTCACATATCCCAACAAAGAAATGTTATATCCGCCTACTTGTCGTGAGATAGAGCAATGATCCAATGATTCCTCTATAATCAAGATGATTTCTTCGATTTGCCTTCCGAATCGAGATCCATCTTGTAGTTAGTATTCATAGGAATCCTAATCGCATTGCAATTTTGTACACCATATTTGGCAATCGGATCTCGGTGTACTTTGCTTGGTTGATGAATATTCCTTCCTTTGATTGTTTCACTTGAAGACCTAGAAAGAAATTCATCTCTCCCATCATCGACATCTCAACTTGCCTTTCATCGTGTTGAAAACTTTTCACACACGGTGATGGTTTGGAGATCCAAAAATGATGTCATCAACATATATCCGAACAAAGAAGATATCTTTCCCATCCTCTATCCTCGAAGCGAGTTCTATCAACATTCCTTTGACAAAACCATGGTCAAGAAGAAACCGCGAAAAAGAGTATCATACCATGCTCTGGGTGCTTGCTTGAGACCATACAAGGCTTTTTCGAGCCTCAGAACTTGGTCATTCTGTTTGAACCCGTGAGGTTGTTCCACATAAACCTCTTCTTTAAGTACACCGCTCGAAATGCACTTTTCACATCCATTTGATAGAGATGTGAACTTCATGTGGGCAAAGATATGCAAGAAACAATCGATGGCTTCTAGTCTTGCAATTGGTGCAAAAGTTTCATCATAATCCAAGCCTTCTTCTTGGGAATAACCTTGTGCAACTAGTCTTGCCTTGTTTCTTACAATGTTGTTGTTTTCATCTCTTTTATTCTTGAAAACCCACTTGGTTCCAATGACATTGTGCCTTCCGTGTCTATCTACCAACTCCCATACTTCATTCCTTGAGAATTGATTCAAATTTCATCTTGCATAGCAAAGAATCCAATACTTAATCTTGTAGAGCTTCACCAATCTCTCGCGGTGTTCTTTCTCCGATAGAAGCAGTGAGAATAGTGCACTTTCGCCATGGAACCTTCTTGTCTTTAACACCTTCGGTTAGATCACCCACAACTCGACTTGTAAGATGACTATCTAACCATTTCCTTCTTGATGTTCCCCTTCAATAGTATCCTCAACATTTGAAATGTTAGGTTCGGGGTTATGTCAAGAACTCTTCGTGAACAATAGAAAAGGAGAAAATGAATCATCTTCCTCAGGGAAATTTTATTCGAACATTGTCGTAAACATTTGTTCCTCTTTGGTTGATAGATTCAGAATTTGCCTCACCTGTGACCACATCTTCATTGGCATCACATACCGAAGTCCGAACTTGTGTCTGCTCAGATTGGTTACCTTTTGGAGTCTTTGGTTTTCCGAGTCTCACCATCCCCGATTTCCATTTCAACTTCTTTATTGAAGTTCTGAGTCACCCAATCATAGATTGTGACCGACTTACGCTTTCGTGTTCAAGAGATGATTTTTCTTTTTGTTTCGGGCTTAACTGGTGATCCTCTTTAGTCGGTTCATCAAGATCATGTTCCGCTTTCTTCCGAACACAAATAGTTTCATCAAAAACAACATGAGGTGTTTCCTCCACAATATAGTCCTACAATTGTAAACTCGAAGGCTTTTATCGACTTGAGAATATCCTAAGAATATTCCTTCATCGACTTTTACTATCAAAAGTTTTCAACCCGATCTTTACCATTATTGTGTATGAAACACTTGCAACCAAACACACTTAAAAAAGAAAAAACAAGAGGCTTCCTTTCATTCCAAAACTCATAAGGTGTTTTGCCTTGACTCTTAGTCAAGATGGATCTATTCTCGTGAGTAGCATGCAAAGGTGTTGAAACTTCAAAGCCCAAAATCTTTTAGGAATATCGACCTTCATTTATCATTGTCCTTGCAGCTTCTTTTTTCGAGTCCCTGTTCCTTCTTTCAAAGAACACCATTTTGTTGAGGGGTCCTTGCGGTGATGTTTCATGAGAAATTCCATTTCTTTGACAATAATCGATATAATATGATTTATAAATTCAGTTCCTTTGTCGGATCGATTTTGACCACACTCGATTCTTCTCAATACCGAGCCTTTTCAAGTAGCTCGCAGCTTTTATTCGAGTCTCTTTTCTTACTAAGTAAGAATATGACCCAAGTATATCTCGAGTAGTCATCAACTACTACCAATGTGTATTTCCCGCCATTTGTACTCCACGGGTGTTATAGGACCAAAGAGATCCATATGAAGTAATCAAGTATTCTTTCAAAGAGAAACCTCAACTTTACTTTTAAATGATGCTTTTATATCGTTTGTCATTTTTCGCACGCATCACAAATATGTTCTTCATGAACACTTCGTTAGGTAACCCTCTCACAAGAGCTAATCTTGCAAGCTTGTTCAGGTTTTGAAATTTAGGTGATTCATTCTTTTATGCCATAACCAACCGGTATCTCGTGGAACTTTTAGCAACTAAACATGTATCTTTAGGAGTTGAACTCCAATCAAAGAAGATACACATTCCTTTTCTTGTACCGGTCAAGAATACTTTTCGTGATGTATCATCCTTCACAAAACATAAGTTCTTAGAGAACTCAACATTAAAACCTTTATCACGTAATTGGCTAATTGAAAGCAAAAAGTTATGATTCAATCCAGATACATATGAAACACCATGGATATGAATCGAGTCGATTTCCAAAGTTCCATATCCTTGACCAATCCTTGGAGTTATCTCCAAAAAAAGTGATCTGTGGGCCTCTATGTTCAACATAGTCTTTGAGTAACTTCTTGTATCTGTCATATGTCTTGAACATCCACCGTCAAGATACCATATATCGAGAGTTTTTTTCATCTCGCTCATCATTGCCATGTGATCTTTAGTGGGCTTTTAGTGCCCTTGTTTTCCTCCCGAAAAAACAAATTAATTCTTAGGTACCCAATTTGTGTAGGGTCCTACAAGGTTAGATGTACCTTTCGGAATCCAAATCGCCGACAACTCTCATTACTTTAGAGTGGTCGATCTGTCTCAGTAGAACATCAACATATACATCCACTACTCGGGTGACTTAGCGCTTTTTCAGATATGTGTGCTAGCTTTAGCTTGAACATGTGCCTTTGAATTCTTCTTTGGTTCAGGCCTTCTGCTTGGATGCTTATGCTTTTTTGTGCAAATGGTCTAAATCTTTGTTGATTCGGGTTCGATAACCTTTACCTTTAGGCAAGTAAGGTTTAGGTTGTGCATCTTGAAAATCTGGGCCTTTTCATTGTCTTCGAGGACTTGGTCTCTTGATTGAGAATATCTCTTTGAGTGTTTCTCTTCTCGAAGATTCCTCGATGGTTCAAATGTAGATCCTTTCAAGTTTGCATTCTTAGCCGAGGCTTTGAAATACCTCGGCTCGAAATTTTCTAATCGATCGCTCGGGTTTTCTAGCCTTCACCGAGGTTTGGGCTTTCTAACCCGATCATTTGATTTTTATCAAACCATAGGTCCTTTTTCCTTATCTACAACCTTGGGCATTACTTGATTTGAAGTGTAGGTGCAGCATGGTTTTACAAAGATTGTCTTCTTGCTACATGACGCAAACATTTGGATGACCTTGTGAGGTTCCCTCGAATGTATCCCAATCCAGATTTTATAGTCACAGATCTCTGGTAACTCTCAATTTCATCTATTACTTTAGATGCATTATTCAATAGAGTTAACTTCTTCGTACACTATCCTCACAGATTCAGAGAGTTTCATGCTTCTCGAGAGGTCATTGAACTTAGTTCGATTATTTGAAGTTTCTTCAAATGGATTTCTCTAGCTTTTCGATTAGGGTCTCTATCAACTTCTCTTTTCCGAGAGTTGTACTTTCGAGAACATCTAGTTCATCAAGAGCTCCCATAAATTGAGAAGTGATTTCGGTTTTGCTAGAGTCTTTCCATTTTAGATTTTCAAAGATTCGATTCCTTATTCTCGCTCTTGAGTTTTATTTAGCGATCCTTGCAAAACAAAGATAGTCCTTTATCGATTCTCAAAAGAATCCATCAAAGTCAAAATGAGATTTTTCGGTGGAACTTGAAAACTCTTGTGCTAATGTAGGAGCAATAACAGAGAGCGAAGAGTTTACCTCCTCAATGGCCATCGTATTTATGTCATCACTATCTTTGTCGGGAATATTTCATCTGAAGAGCTAGATTCTTCCTCAGAATGTTCTTTTTCTGCAACCATGGCCTTTGAGAACTTCTGGTCTCTTTTAGCTTGTCTTTCTCTTCTCTCCTTAGACTCAACTCGACAATCATACCGAAGTGACCTTTCTTCCGACAATTATAGCATCTGTTGGCATCATCATCCCGATCATTTTCTTCTTTGGACTTGGAGTCCTTCTTTTCGGATGAAGATCCTTCACTTTTCGTGTCCTTCTTCTTCTCGGTTGATCTCGTCCTCGGTTTTTCTCCGTTTTTGTTGTTCTGAGAAGCTTTTTGTATTTTCCAAATCTATTATTAAGTCTCGGTCAAACCTCCTTGCCATCGATTGCTAGCTTTTCCTCAAGCTCATCCCGATGTTTGGCATGGGGGTTCTCGAACTTTTAGTTTTCTGTGTTTTATCTTTTGCTTTTAAAGCCACATTTTTACTTGATGAAGAATCATCTTTGTTGTCACCTTTTGGATTTCTTATCAATTACAAATTCATAGGCTTTCTAGTTCCAGAGAATACTTGTTGGTATGGCATTGAGCTAATGTTCTTGGTGTTTTCAATCACCAACGCATGAATATCCCATTTCTTAGAAAGACCTCTAAGAATTTTTAATGCCACTTCTCTTTGTGGATATTTCTTTCCAAGTGCATTTAGATCATTCATGATGCTAATGAATCTGACTTCCAATTTGTCTATTGATTCACCATCATCCATTTTCAAAACCGTCAAACTTTCCAATTGCCATCGAAAAGTTTGTTTTTTTATATGATCGTGCCTTCGCACATAACAAACTTAGTGTATCCCATATCTCTTTTAGCAAGATTACAAATGAGAGATCATTCCCATCACACCATCATCAAATGTACTATATAGTGTGTCTTTTGCCATGTAGTCTAGATTGACTAACTTCCTCTCCTCAGGAGTTAGTTGGTCATCAGACTTAGGAAATTCTTCTCTAGGGTCATCAGACTTAGGAAATTCTTCTTTAGGTTAAAACCGCTCTCCAAGCATCAACTGTCCAAGCTTGGACAGCTGATAAAGAACCGTTGTCCAAGAGAAGCACTTGGACAGCGGTTTCTAACCGCTTTGCAAGTTTAAGCTTGGACAACGGTTATCAACCGCTGTCTAAGTCAATATTTTTTTTTAAATTCGTTAATTATTTTACATAGACAGCGGTTGAAAACCGCTGTCCAATATTTTTTTTTAATTATTAATTTATATTTTAAAATTCCTATAATAAAACTATAAACCAAAACTTATATATACGTCCAATACCATAAACCAAAAATCCTATAATAAAACCATAAACCAAAACTTATACCACATATATATATACCAAAATATCAAATAAATTAATAAACATACACATCATGAAATAAATAAACATACAATCATAAACATATATACGTCCAATACACCAAAAACATGAAATATATATCATCACAAATATATAAAAGAAATTACATGCTACCAAAATTTCAAACAACGTTCAGTTAATATCGTATGAATATAAGAATTGATTGTAAAGGTACCCCGCTCATCCAATCGTTTTTCCATTTCTCCAGTCTTTTCTTAGAGTAAGAATTGAGCTCACGTTCATAACAAACTGCAAACAACGAATCAATCAATATAGTATGAATTTTTATTCAATTAATAATAATTTAAATAAATCGATAAATTGACTTACATTGAGAGGAATGTTCGTTAGAGAAGCGCGGATTATGTCTTCAATAGAGCAACACACAAAATGTCCACAATGTTCATTATCTCGTTGCCTCGGAACCTGTTGATTAACAATTCACTTTATTTAATAAATCAAAAGAAACAACATTTAATATAGCGTATAAAACAACATTCAATAAAGTCTTACATTTCTTTTTTAGCACTTGTTTTTTTTTTTTCGTTTTTTAGTTGACCTTTCTCGTTCATGACCATAAATGTTAACAAGATCCGGATTGTCATATTCATCATCATCTCTAATTATTCTATGGTATGGGCGTGGATTTGCAGGATCATCGAAAGATGGTACAGAATGAGTGAAGTTTTGAAAAGGATCATCAATTATGTCAACATCTTCATCGACATGGTCGCTAATCCGAAACTATTGTTAAATTTGTTTGATGAGAACCACAATGGCCCATTTCTTATTAACCGGGTTGCGACATAGAAAACTTGTTGAGCTTGGATCGACCATTATGTAAGGGTCATCTCAGATCCCACATTCTTCAAATCACGCGTGCATTTAACCTAGAACTTTCAACTTGGACCCCGTTAGGGATCCTCACCCAACTACACTCAAAGATTGGTTGACGGTGATCAACATAGTCGAGTTCCCAAATGTTGACAATCTGTCCAAAGTAAGTAGTATTTGATTGATCCATCGCAGATTCAAAAGAATGGACACTCCACTATTCTGCATAGTACTTGTGGCA
Organism: Stenogyne calaminthoides; assembly: GCA_037126765.1. Taxonomy (NCBI): domain Eukaryota; kingdom Viridiplantae; phylum Streptophyta; class Magnoliopsida; order Lamiales; family Lamiaceae; genus Stenogyne; species Stenogyne calaminthoides. Next base: position 14,677,272 of record JBBCBC010000006.1, read on the forward strand.
TCATGATCTCTGGTATAAAATGTGTATCCGTTGCTAAGATAACACTTGTATGAATACACATGTCTATCAGGCATTCTGGATAACCACTTAACTCTTTCATTCATTGATTCTGTTTCCCTTGACAACATATTTGCTACATAACCATTGAACCAGTCAACAAACGTGCGATTGTGCTCAACTTCAATCCATGATCTATCTCTGGTGGGATTTCTCTCAGCAAGTGATCGCATGTGCAGGTCAATAAAAGGAAGCATGTCGACCGTGTTGTGAAGTACGCTCAAGTACATCCGTGTTAGTTCCTCCATGCTAACACTTACAGGTTGAACACCGGTAATGCCTTCACCATCCATCCTATTGGTGTACTGGGTAACTGGAAGTCCAATTGCATCAACATTCGGAATAAATTCTGACCAGTACTCGACTGCTTCTTCTACTAAATAGCGTTCTGCAATGCATCCCTCCGACCTAGACATATTCATCACATATCCTTTGAGCACTTTCATATATCTCTACACCATACATCCATCGTGATAATAGCAGGGACCACACATCCTTGTCTCGGTACCAAATGAACCGTTAGGGTGAACCATTATATCAAAAATGATGGAGGAAATACATCTCAAGCTCACAGAGAGTCCCCATAACCGCCTCTGAAAACCAAGCAATTTTCTAGGATCTATGACTTGCTACTCATCTTTTTGAAGAACCAACATAACTTTGTTATGGTTATGCGACATTTTCGTGCAAGATAGAACGATTGCAATGGGCAAGAAAGTCTCCATGATGACATGATAGTCATGCGATTTGATTCATCAGGTCTCACGCCATCATCCGATACAAGTCTCAGATGTTGGATTTAATAACCCCTCGGGTACTTTCACATCCTTTAGCGGTGAAGTAACTCTTTTCTCTCATTCTTGGACAAGGTGTGTGCAAAGCAGAGGTAAGAACGGTTGACCCTTTTTTCTAGGCATAGGTTTTAATTTCGCTCTTATTCCCATATCAATCATATCCATTCTTGCATTGTAACCATCCTGGACTTCTTATCACCTAGAGAGTGTTGAGCAAGTCGGCACAAACGCATTTCTCAACGTGCATTAGATCAATGAAGTGTCTAACATACAACTCTTTCCAATAGGGCAATTGAAAGAAAATTGATTCCTTCTTCCAACCGCTAGTGGGGACACTCTTTGCGAAGATCTTTCCGTACTGTGTGTCGATATTCTTCATCTCATTCAATACATCTAAACCTGACAATATACGTGGTGCTTCACTTGTCTCAATTTTTCCATCGAATGCATCGGCCATTGTTCTGTACTTATGGGTTGGGTCCAACCACCTCCTATGTCCCATATAAACGGTCTTCCTACAATGTCTCAAGTGAATGTGATGTGTCTTCTTGGTACAACAAGGACATCCATCGGCCCCTTTCACACTATATTCAGATAGATTCCGTAAGCGGAAAGTCATTGATAGTTCCAAACAAAGATGGCCTTCAACTTGAAATTCTCCTTTCTACAAAGATCATACACATCGACACCCCTCATCCCACATGAGCTTCAAGTCCTCTATCAAAGGAGCAGATATACATCTATGTCGTTACAAAGTTGTTTGGGTCGATATCAACATAGACAACATCATGTAAGTGCGCTTCATGCACAACTCTCGTGTGAAAGATTATAAACCAATGTAATCATCGCCATGTAATCGTGGTTGGTACTTTGGATCTTGAACGGATTCATTCCGTCATTGAGAGTGCAAGACGCAAGTGTCGCGGGCTCGGTGCCAAATGCGGATGCCCGACATCGAATGTCTTCCATCGGGGAATCAAATAGGGTGTCTTAGCATTCCATCTTTGATCCTATCATCATGATGTCATCTTAAATTTCTAGCATCCACAAATACCGCTATACATTCTCCTGAATCTTGGTATTATTGGAAAGTACCACATCACCTTTCAAGGGAGATTTATTTTTCTTATATCGCTTTAGTCCACACTTGGGACATTCCTCGAGGTCTGCGATACTCCTTTTCAAATAAGATACAATCACCCGGGACAAGCATGAATTTTTCGATGTGTTAACCCGATGGACTTGAGCATTTGTTTAGCATCATATGCTCTCTTAGCAAAGACATTTCCATCGTGCAATAGACCACTAACTGTTTCAAAGATACTTGTGAAGAACTCATCGGACAACCGGTGAGCTGCTTTTAGGTTGAACAATATCAACACAAATTGACGGTTTGTTGCTTTCTTACACCCGCCAAAGTGGTAATCCGGCAGAATCCCTTAACTTCTCCGACATATAAGGGTGATCTCGCAGATCATCGTCATCCCCACTTGATGTATCAACAAATGGTACATCATCGAAAAATATCCGCATCCATCAGATCTTCAAACCTAAAGTCGGGTTTCTAGGTTGCTTGAGCTACATCCATCTCCTCTCTCACCATGATATGTCCAAACGGTATATGTTTTATCAATAGCGTGAATCATCAAGTGGTCAAATGTAATTTCTCGACCACTAACGCATTTTTCCATTCATACATTTCCAACACGGACATGGAATGTACCGAGGGCCTGCAAAGGTCTAATTGCATGATTACAAAATTCTTTCACCCCATTACTATACTCATCTAATAATCGATCTGCTCGAACCCACTTTCGATCCATATAGAACTAGAGATGCCTATAGAAAAGACAATATGAAGTGTTTCTCAAGATAATGCATGTATCCTAATGTATTAAACCTAAAAGTATTACAATCCTAATGTATAAAAAACTTGCATATAGAATGTGGTAGTACCTAAGGTTTCAGATATGCATATGTATCTAAGGATTTGTTCAGATCTCAAAACAATGTATATAACCTAATGTACCATCATTAATCATCTAAAGCAACACACTACTATCCATTCACCAAATCATCAAATTAATATAACAAAAATATATCCTAATTTATGCTTAAATCCTCACACAAGCATATTATCAAACACCTTGAGTGCATCAATTGTTCATATCTAAGTTAGCATAAAAAATCAAGTCAAGCCACACAATATATATATATTCATCTCTAACAAGTTGTTCATCTCTAACACTAACAACATTAATCCTAATAAATTAACACTAATTTATGCTTAAATCCTCACACAAGCATACTATCAAACACCTTGAGTGCATCAAACACCAATACTATCAACTTCTACGTTAATACTATCAAACACCAAGTTATGCTATCAACTTCTACGTTAATACTATGCTAGTGGTTTGGTTTAAAATTAATTAGGGCTCTTACCGATGACGCAGTTAGAGAGAAGCCGAGAAAGACGACGGGGAAAGATTTACGGCTAGGGCTTTCGGTTCGATTTGGGGGAAGAGGAGAAGGAGGCTAGGCATGGTTCGCGATTTGGGGAAATATAAGAGGTAATGGGAAGACGATTTACTATTGCGGAATGGGAGGACGACGACGGAGTTCGATTAGGGTAGAGGAAAGAGACGCTACTTGATTTAATTTGGGGAAAAATTGAAGTCCGGGTTCGCGATTTGGCCTTGAATTAAAAAAATTTCGAACACTTGATAGCGGTTGGAATTTGGAACATTGTCAAAATTATATTTGGACACGGTTCAAAACCATTGTCTAATTTTTGCACAAATTTGTCAATCATTGTCTATAAAGTAAATTGACAGACGGTTTTGAAACCGCTATCTATTTTTTTTATTATTAAAACCGCTCTCCAAGCTATAGCTTGGAGAGTCGCTTTGAAAAAAAGGGTTGTCCAAGTGCTTGTTTGCATGCAAGCTCAAATGTGTAGTAGTGTATGATGCAGATCGCACACCAATCTCCATTGCATCATCAATATCCCATTCTCGATGATCCTCGATTGGGGTTATTTGAGAATCATGCTTAGGTCATCTGAGTTCTCACTCACTCAATGACAACAATGGCTCAAGGGAACACATATAAGAACAAATGCAAACAATCAAACATAATATTCTAATAAGTGCAACGCCATATATTTAATATTAAATAAATAATAATATTAAATCAATACTAAATATTATCTGAGCATTATGTCCTTACAATGGATTATCTCTAGGACACTAATACTAACAAAAAACTTGTGCGACCTCGAGTTCACTATGAACTCTATTTTTTTAATATCACGGTTATGTAAAAAAATTATTACTGTTATGCATAAAAATTATCACCGTTATATACAAAAACTATCATTATTTGAAAAATAAAGCATATCTTGAACAATGATAATTTTTGTACACAACAATGATAGTTATTGTGCATAATAATGATAGAGTTCATGTATAGACCCCATTCACAGAAATGTTACTCAAATTAAAAAGGTCTGTCTTTTGTCATATACACAACATATCGATAAAGTAACTATAGAGTTTCAATCTATCACCCTACAAATATCACTAAATTACATCTCATATCCTAATAATTACATATTTTGTCTCATTATCTAAAAGTGACTAAAATGCCCTTATAAAAAGTTTATTTTATTCCCTTCAAATGTTAATACACAACTTCCCCATTAAAACTCGTGTTAAAGTCAATCTAAAAAAGACGAAGGGAATAACTGGTTTTTAAAAAATATATATCCATATTAATACAAATTTTATTATTTATATTATTAATTATTTATAAAAAAAATTAATTTTCACGATAAATTTATAATAATATTTTTATTGTGTAATATTTTATTATTAGATAGGTATACATAGATCTAGTTTTCGGCCCCATACAGTGTTTTGCTCTACTTGAAGTGAACTCCCTTCTAGCCTACAATCGATTCTGGTTCCTCGTATTATATGGCCCTTAGGTCGATTACCGAGGTATCAGAAAAAATAAATAGATCTAGTTCAAAAATAATATTAATAATTTAGAAATGACTCAAAATATAATTATTTTAATCATCAATACACTATTTTTAAAATTTCATGACAAATTTATAATAAATATTTTTGTTGCAAATTTTTATTTCTATTTTTTGTATAATATTTTGTTATTAGTTAGGTGACCTAGTTTAAAAATAAAAAAAAATTAGAAAATACTAAAAAATAATTAAAATATATGTGTTGTTGAAATGGAGAATTGAACTTTGAACATCTCACATGCAAAGAAGACAAAACAAATTTAGTTATATCATTTGAGCTACATCCCATTACATTATATTTTTTAAATTTAATGACAAAATTTGTAATAATTGTTTTGACCCAATTTTGGCCAAACATTTTATTATTAGATATGTATAGATAAATGTATAGAACACTCGATTCTTGAAAACGTACGGTCCAACTGGTTGGACCAATGACCTAATGAACCACCCATTTCATGATTCCTTCGGACTTTTAAACATTGCTCCTAATTTCAAATACTACACGTCCTCAGTAATTTCTCATAAATCCTATATTTAAGGGTGCTTAATTTTTTTTTAAGAATAAATTTAAAAGTTATAGCAAAATTTCTTATAATCAATTATAGTAATGTTTTAAAAGTTGTTGCAAACTTTCTTATAATCAAATATAGGCAAATTTTTTTAAAACAAGAGTACTTTTATCCAATACAAAATTATTATGGGAGAACCACTATTTTCCAAAATACAATTTTCAGTTTTTTTAGAAAGCGTAATTTACAAAAGGTCGACAAAAAATTGTGTGAACCCGAGTTCACGGTGAACTCGATTTTTTAAGTATCACTGTTATGCATAAAAACTATCAATGTTATGCACAAAAACTCTCACTGTTTAAAAAATATAAACGTTTAAAAATATTTTATATTTTTTAAAGAGTGAGAGTTTTTGTGCATAACAGTGATAATTTTTATATATAACAGTGATAGAGTTCATGTATAGACCTGGTTCACAGGAGTGTTACTCCACAGATATTAGGACTCATCTTTTCAATAAAGGCTATGTCTTGTATGCACCCAGATTCACCATGCACTTACAGTGCATTTTAGAATCGTGCTACTTATAGTTATGCTAAGTATTATCTTTTTCCTTTTTGTACTAGAATATGTTTTGCAGAGCCGCTGCATCCAAGAAAGCAATATTACGGGTACTTAAGCTTCTAATACTTCCGTAAAAAAAAATCTTCTAATACTGAGGATTTTTCTCTAAGGTGCTCTCTTAACCCGTTATGTGCAATTGAATTTAGAGATATTTTGTGATGATGATTACTAGGAATTTAGAGATATTTATATGAAAGAAGTTTCTACTTTGATCAATTCTTGGAGAAAATGTTTAATTACAAAATGGAAAATTTTGGCACTTTGAGTGGCTAGTGTTGGGATAATTTTAGTTTTGATTATTATGTCAAAACACCTTATAATAGGACAATCTAAGTTGTATAGAAAGTTTGCGTTTCTAGATTTAGTTTTATTTTTTACAGGTAACAAGTTGAGGGGGAACTCATCAAGAGAAGACTAGGCTGATCAGAATGAAACGAGACTGATGAGTTCCATGTAAACTGATGAGCTGAAAAAGAAGAAACATGTTGATTTGTGAAGAAGAAAAGCTTATGTAATGCTGAGAACAAATCAGAAATCGGAAGTAGAATGTGATCTGACAGGTAGCATACGACCTGATAAGGTAGTGTCGCGATCCGCTCGAGAAGCGTATATATCGACAAGTAGTGTGCGATCTGATCAAAGAAGCGTCGAACCGATCAGTAGCGTCGCGTCTCTTGACGATCTGCGGACCCGACGGCCGACCGATATCTTGACTGATCTGCAGTTCAGAATTGATCTGCAGTTATGAACTGATCTATTGTGCTGAGCTGATCTGCAGTTATGATCTGATCTGATGTGTTGAATTGATCTGTTAGACACTCAAGAAGCTGGCCAAAGAAAAGATAACAACACATATATGGATGTGACATAAAGCTGCAAGCAACAATGCAAAAGGACAAAGAAGAGCTGAAAGATTATTAGTATGGATTTGAATTTACTCTCCAACGGTAATATTCAAATCCACACTATAAATACATTGCACTATCTTCAAAAGAAGATAATGGAGGATGCTGCAAAGTGAAGATTAAAGCCAAATATTCAAGCATCTCCATTAAAGAACACAGAGCATTAAATATCAAAATTTACCCAAAAGCGTTCTTCATTATAATTAAGCATAAATGCCATATCCTAAGCTTAGAGAGATTTTCCCAACCTTAGCTTAAAGGCTAAAACAATATAAGAAAAAATCTCACCTAGTTGGAAATAATACCAAACTCAAACCCTTTCTTGAGAGAGAATTAGTGGTTAAGTAAGGTAGTTAATAGGCAATCCCGTGAGGGAGATAAGTCCAGAGAGAGTGAGAACTCATTAAATATCTATAGGCGATCCCGTGAGGGAGATAAGTCCCGAGAGAGTGAGAACTCATTAAACATCTATAGGCGATCACGTGAGGGAGATAAGTCCCGTTGAGTGAGAGCTCCATAAATATCTGTTGGTTAAGGAAGTGCCCCATGAAGGGAAGAGTGGATGTAGGAGTTGGACTCCGAACCACTATAAAAATACGTGTGTTCTTATTTGCTTTCATATTAACTATCATACATACTTTAGCAAATCTGCATAACACATTCAGAAAAATTTTTTAAAGTCACCTTCCATTGAGATTTTATGAGTTTTAAATCGGGTTTTTCGGGACCAACAATTGGCATCAGAGCAGGAGTTCAAAAGTTCACTAGCTTTTAATGTGACCACCTGAACTTATCTTTTTTGTTAAAACCCATTTATTTTAAAATACATATCTTTTATAAAATTCATGGAGGTTGACAATCATCTTTTTTTTTTAATGCATACAATATTCTTCATTATTTCGCTTGTTTAACTAACACTGTTTTTCTCGTGTATTTTTTTTTGTTGTTAGTTAGTTTTGACATCATGATCAAAAAGAGGGAAATTGTTGGGATAATTTTAATTTTGATTATTATGCCAAAACACGTTGTAATAGGACAAGCTAAGTTGTATAGAAAGCTTGCGTTTCTAGACTTAATTTTATTTTTACAGGTAACAAGTTGAGGGGGAACTCATCAAGAGAAGACGAGGCTGATCAGAACGAAACGAGACTGATGAGTTCCATGTAAACTGATGAGCTGAACAAGAAGAATCATGCTGATTTGTGAAGAAGGAAAGCTGATGTAATGATGAGAAGAAATCAGAAATAAAAAATCAGAAGTAGAATGCGATCTGACAGTAGCGCAGGCGATCGATCAGAAGCGGCGATCTCGATCAGAAGGTTTATGATCGATAAGGTAGCGTGAATGCTGACCTTATCTCATTAACTCGATCTGCGGACTGATATCTTGACCGATCGATTGACGACGATCTGCGGACCGATCTGCAGCTTCTTGAATCGACTGTAGTCTTTGAATCGATCCGATGTGGCCGAATCGATCCGTTAGACACACAAGAAGCTGGCCAAAGAGAAGATAACAACACATATATGGATGTGACATAAAGCTGCAAGCAACAGTGCAAAAGGATAAAGAAGAGCTGGAAGATTATTAATATGTGACATATTACCATTGGAGAGTAAATTCAAATCCACACTATAAATACATTGCACTATTTTCAAAAAAAGGTAATGGAGGATGCTGCAAAGTGAAGATTAAATCCAAATATTCAAGCATCTCCATTCAAGAACACAGAGCATTAAATATCCAAATTTACCCAAGAGCGTTCTTCATTATATCTAAGCATAAATGCCATATCTTAAGCTTAGAGAGATTTTCTCAACATTAGCTTAAAGGTTAAAACAATATAAGGGAAAATCTCACCCAGTTGGAAATAACACCAAACTCAAACCCTTTCTTGAGAGAGAATTAGTGGTTAAGTAAGGTAGTTAATAGGTAATCCCGTAAGGGAGATAAGTCCCGAGAGAGTGAGAACTCATTAAATTATCTATAGGCGATCCCGTGAGGGAGATAAGTCTCGAGAGAGTGAGAAATCATTAAACATCTATAGGCGATCCCGTGAGGGAGATAAGTTCCGTTGAGTGAGAGCTCCATAAATATCTGTTGGTTAAGGAAGTGTCTCATGAAGGGAAGAGTGGATGTAGGAGTTGGACTCCGAACCACTATAAAAATACGTGTGTTCTTATTTGCTTTCATATTAACTGTCATACACACTTTAACAAATCTGTATAACACATTCGCAAAATTTTATAAAAGTCACCTTCCATTGAAATTTTACAAGTTTTAAATCGGGTTTTTCGGGACCAACAACTAGCAATCTTGATTTACAGATAGGAAGATCCTATCACTTACTTGCTTAATTGAAACAATTGTGAGTTACAAAATGGGAAAGTTTTTGTTTTTCAATCTCGTTCATCATTAATGGGGCTCGCCATGCTGTGCGCCAGATCAGTCTGCGCCCAAAATAGTTCTGGCTACATATTACTAAAGCCCAAAAAATAGTCTTAATTATGTTAGAGTCAACTTAGCGTGAGCTACACTGAGAAGGAGACTTGGTTTGCTTACTAGGAATGTGGTCGAAGACTTGCATTGACTTTAAATGGTTCATTATACATTAGTGCTTATCAAGATGCCTATATTTTCTTGTTCTTGCTATCAAGATGCCTATATAGTGTGCTTTTTAGAAATAATTTATGTATGCTTCTAAGTTTTCTATGCTTCCAAGTTTTCTTTCATGCTTGTTTTTGTTGGATCTGAAACTGAAAGTATGAGGTGTATGGTTTCAATTGGAACTAAAAGTACTAATATTTTATTGTTTGTATATTTTGTAGGACAATGAATGTTCTAACTAATCGAAGACAATAAGACAAATCAAGACTTCAATTTTAAGTAACACGTTTTGATTTATATAATTTTTTTTATTAAAGTTACTAAACACATTAAGTGTCCAAATACACTTTTAATACTTGTTTATGATGTCTTTAGACATATTTTGTTCATGAATCAAGACAGATAATAGTTTTATTTTACCAATAACATTACATTGTTGATTTAGTGTATTTATTGTTATTTTCTTAAAATAGTATCATTGCAATATGACTCTTTGTTTTTATGGTTTACAGTATTAATGTATAATATTGTAAATAAACCAACATGTTATTTGTAACTATTTATTTTTTGGAACAAAATGAGCTAGTAATTGTAACAAAATATTAGTAACAAATTAAATATTGTAGTACCAAATATACGACTTTATGTAACAATTTATTTGTAACGAAATTAATTTTTTGAACAAAACAATAACATTTTGTAACAAAGCTTTGATTACCATTACTAGTTCTTTTGTAACAAAGTATGTCTCGTTACAAATACAATTGTATTTGTAACGAAATTGATTTTTTCTCGTTACAACAACTTTTTGCGACCAACTTTAAAAGACCAACTTTTTGTAACCAACAAAACATTTTTGTAACCAAAAGGAGACTTTTTGTAACCATTTTTTTCGTTACAAAAAGTGCATTTACTTGTAGTGAATTATTATACTGAAAAGGTGCAACTTATTTATCACTGAATCGTGTAAATATCAATATAAAAAAATAGTTGCACGATTCAGTGTAAATAAATTGTACTTTTTAGTGTAACAAGTTGCACGATCCCTAAAATATACTATAAGTGCATGGTGCAATTGGGTGTACATGAGACCCACCCTTCAATAAATATACTAATATTTTTTTAAAAGGAAAGTGTTTATCATTTTTTGTGTGTATAAAATATTTTTAAGTATTCTATTCATCATTTTTTTAATAAATAAAGAGTAGATATATTTAACAATATTTATGTGCAATAAGTAGCAAAGAATAATACTCATGTAAATTAAGTGCATAACATATATTCTAATTTTATATGATCTATTTTTAGTTGGTTGAATCGAACATTTATCCTCCCTCCACTTTCACGCCTCATGTTTTCTATCTTGCTCTCGATGTCATACACTTCTCACGTTTTCGCTCTCGCTCCCTTCTCACATTTTCGACCTTGCTCACGTCTCACACTTAGGAGTGTTCACGGTGCGGTTTTGCAGTTTTTTTGATAAAATTCAAATTGCCTTGCTACGCGGCGGTTCGGTTGATCGTAAAATTTTAAACCGTGGTTTATCATGTAAAAATGATTATGCTGTTTTAAATGGTTGTGGTCGGTTTTTTTGTGGTTTGACGGTTTAAATTATTGAATAGCTTTTTTTCTAAGTTTTAGTCATACAAAGTTCATGTCTGAAGCACAAATTAATGCAACACTAATACAAACTCATAAAATATTAGTAATTGCCTACCATAATAGTCACCTCCTAAATTAATACAACAATAACACCCTTACAATAAAAAAAAAACAAGTGTTAACCACATAAAAAAAAGGTTCACTGCATTACAAAAGAAAGGTTCACCACATAACAACATCACCACTAAAATTAAGTATTAACCATAGAAAAACAAGTGTTCATTGCTCAATCTTCATTTCTTCCATTGTAGAAATTGCCACTGACTACCAAGAACATAATTTCTTCATTTTTTATCAAGATTCTACAAGAGTTTACAAATCTAAAAGTTACTTACAAATTACAAATAAAAAATGACAATTGAGAGCAACAAAAAAATAAGAAATTGATGAAGGCATACCTTTTAAGAGTAATTAATCATCATACATCTGAAAGGCATCAACCAAGATTAATCCTCAAATCTGGAAAAATAAGAAAATCAAAACTTGAGTAAGTTGCTAGAATTTACAAACAAAAAGATATAATTGTAAAATGTTTACCTTTCTCTATATCCTCAAGTTGTTCAATATCCTCAATTATTGAAGAAAGACTAATTGAAGAAGGCGCAACACGTAGCCAATCTTGTGCACATATAAGAGCTTTAACAGTTTTAGGAGATAAAGAACTTCTATATGGATTAATTACCCGACCACTTGTACTGAAAGCAGATTCAGAAGCAATAGTAGATACCGGAATAACTAACACATCCCTTGCAACTTTCGAAAGAGCAGGATACTTGCTTGTGTTTACTTTCCACCAAGTTAAGATATCGAATTCATTATCCGATTTTCACAACCATCAAGCAAGTATCTTGCTATTTCAGATTTATTCTCAACACACTCTTCATCTTCCAAATGCTTAGCAAATTGAGAATCTAACAACATACTCAAACCATCTCCATCTATTTCCATGGTATTAGACTCTTGTCTTGCTTGTCCACTCTTATCAATTTGTGGAACATCACAATCAACATATTTTTTGTACAACAAGTTCAATATTTCTTCCACTTTGTTTGTTGCACTTTTAACCAAAATAGTGTTACCCACATACATTGTCTTTAAGTAAAAATTGACATACTTCAACTTGCATCTTGGGTCTAAAACAATGGCAACAAACAACAACATATTGATGTTATCAACGCTTCCCCAATATTTATCAAACTTTTGCTTCATTCGGAAAGCCATTGAAGATATTAAATTATCGTCTTTGCTCATCATAGAAGACAAACCCATATGGACAGTAGCAAGTTCACAAAAAAAAGATATTTGAAGTGAAATATGATGAACCCGAGAACTTTAAAGTAACATTGAAAAATATTTTCAAGAACTTGACAGTTTCTCGCACTACTCCAATCGACAGCTTTTGGAGGCCCTATAATCTTAATTTTTTTTGCTTTTACCAATTGCCTCTCACATTCTTCATTTTGATTTATTTCATAGCAATCAAAGTAATCTATGTACTTTTGATCTTCATCCCCTAGCCTCTCAAATGATTTTTCAAAATTTTCAGCAGCTTCAAGCATCATATAAGTTGAATTCCATCTTGTTTCAACATATAAACAAACAAGACTCTTGCAAGCAATTTTTTCTTTTTCGACACACTTTTTTAAAGGCCTTTAGCCTAGCAGGAGAATACCTCACATACTTAACAACATTTCTAACCCGCGATATTAACATCGTTTTGCTCTTCTAGCCCTTCTTTGACAATCAAATTGACTATATGAGCAAAACATCTTACATGCAAGTAATCATTATTCAAGATGACATTTTTCCACTTACATTTTGTTTCAAATGATTGATTGTCTTATCATAAGAGCTAGCATTGTTAACTGTTATTGTGAAAACTCTATCAAGCATGCATTATTCCCGTTGCTTTGCTATAGTTACCCCTTTATGATTCTCAACAATGCAAAAAAATATGATTCTTTTTTCTAATTTCCAATCACAAGATATCCAATGTGCAGTAACATACATGTAATTCGGATTTTGCACTGAAGTCCAAGTGTCAGTTGTGAGGCACACTCTTTGGCTCTTTAGAATCAATTTCAGTTTACTTTTATCTTCAGCAAAAAATTTCAAACAATCTCTAGCAACAGTAAGCCTTGATGGTACTTGAAACCTTGGATCAATACCCTTAAGAAAAACTTTAAATCCACCCCCCACCAAAAATATAAAAGGCAATCCATCAATTATAATCATTTCAGCAAGGAGTCTCCTAAGTTCTTCAAAATTAAGGACCTTTTAAGATTTTCACCCAATCTTTTAAAATCATGCAAGGTCTTTTGTTTCTTATCCTTTCTGTAGGGATAACTCTTACATGAAGTCTCTAAATGTGACCACATACTAGTGGTACCATTTGCTTTGGAATGAACAACATAACTTATTTTGCAATAATTACATGCAGCTCTAGGTGGATTAGAAGCTTATATTCTAGTAAAATGACCCCATATTTTTGAAACAATCCTAGGACCTTCTTTCTTAGTTATATCAACATGATTAGTTGCTTTTCTTTTTCTAGGTGGTTTTGATGATGGTTTCACTGATGTTTCTTTCACTTCTTTCACAACATGCAATTCACCAAAATTGATTTGTTCAACAGAAATTAAACTATCACCTGAACTAGGATTGAGCAGTTGTCCATATTTTTTAGTTGAAGTTGTGGGTTCCCTTGTAATGCCCGTATCAGATTCAGAAGCATCCTTGGAAGATCCAATCTCTTTCGGTTGGGACTCCATTAAATAGAAAATTGAGAGCAACCAATATAACACCTGTAAATGATTGATTATATGAGCAAGATGAGGAAGTATTACGATGAAATTTAAAATGAATAGTGGTGAAATATATATACCTTTACAGTGTCTGACGGACGGTCCTTCGCCACCAATTCCCTTTAGTACGCCCTTAATCAAAGATTTTTGGATTGAGAGAAAATGGTCAAGAGGGAGAGGAGCAGGAGTTCTAGAGAGCGGCTCAAAGGGAAACATAGATAAAGAAAGACCGTGAATCTGCCATAATTCTTTTTATGGTTATTTATTAAATCTTTTATCATATATATCTCTATAATATTAAATTATTAATATATATCCACATAATATATTAAATTGTTTTAAATTTCGTCATTTGTTGGCTATTGCATGTCTGCATGCGAGATGGACTACTTAATTATGGGCTGGGCTTTGATCAATATTAACATGTTATATTATTATACTTATTTTCTCTATTAGTATTAGTACTATTAATTATAAACTGAAGATGTATATAGTATAGTGGCGGTTTGCGGCGCAGTCGGTGCAATTAAGCACCAAAATTAAAACTGCACCGCACCCTACGGTTCGGTTTGACCGAAAAAAATAACTGCAGTTAGTCCAAAAAAGTACAAGTAACGGTGCAATTCGGTTTGACTCTGTCAGTTCGGGCGGTTTTTGAATTTTTTTATCACCCTTACTCACACTCATGCTCTCACGATGCTCTTCCTTAATGGACGATGATTCTAAAATTTGCAAAGCCGTATGAATGATTTTTGGCTTAACAATGATAACTTTTTGGCTTAGCACTAATAGTTTTTTTCTTAACACTGATAGTTTTTTTAACTTAATCATGATAGTTTTTCCCCCTAAAATTGATAGTTTTCTTGTTTAAAAACAATACTCGTTTTTTGTGCCTACTGTGATATTTTTTGGCTTAACAATGATAGTTTTTTTAGATTAACAGTGATAGTTTTTTTGCATAACCGTGAAAGTTTTTTGTGCATACGGCGATAATTTTTTGGCTTAACAATGATTTTCTAATAGTGATAGTTTTTTTGGCTTAAAATTGATAAATTTTTGGCTTAACCAAAAGGGGAGCATGAAGATTTACTGCGACGGCGATTTCCTGAGGCGGCAGCAGCATTTCTTCGAGTGGTGGTGTTTCATCGGGTGCGACGACACTGAACAAGAAGAGATTTCTGTTGGAATATAGAGGCACGTAAACATGTAATACATGCACAGCAGAATTAAATAGTTTACCAACAACGAACATATAATTGCATAATTAAATACGAGTAAACGTAAATGGAATTCTTAGAGCAATTCGTACACGAATTCCTCAACTACGGTATCCACGTAACAGTCATTTACTAATTCGCACAGATCTGCCAGCGTTGAATCCTCGAGATGAATTTGCTAGGAAAATTCTAACTTAGAGATTTTATGGAGAAAATATGAAGTCTTGTATTATGAATTCCCAAAGACTCATTTATATAGGGGAGACTCAGCTTAAATCTTAAGCTAACCTGATTAGGAAATAAAATACCTAATCTTGTAAATTAAATCTCATAGATTTAATTCCCATATACATAAATCTCTACGGATTTGATTTTCATGTATATCAAATCCCATAATAATATTCAATATATTATTATTGGGAATCCTATTTAATTAAATCTAATTTAATTAAATGGTAATAATAATTAATTCTAAATATAATTATTATTATATTCTCCATAAATTAAATATTAATATCCAATATAATATTTAATCAATCAACTATAATTAGTAAACAATCATCTTGGGATTAGTCAAACTAATGGTCTTAATTGAACCCTAGACAATAAATCAGACATTCTCAATATATGAGGTACGTTGCGAGGAAATGTTCAACTACCTATAACTGAAATATGGGCTATTACGATAACTTCATTTCATTCGCGAATACTCGATTACATCTTGAACATGATGAAGTGTCTATTCAAATAACTTAATCATATTATCTCAAATCACTAATTGATCACTTATGTCACACTTGGCCACAAAGTCCAAGTTGACGTGCATCGGCCGATGACTTAGATCCAATTATGATGAGAAGATGAGTATTCTCTCTAAATCCACATTGAGGAATGAATCCTATTCTTGGCTCAACTACCACGCACATGCATTTCGTGATGAACTCAATCCAAGTCATATCTACCCATGGAAGGGTGCAAATGTCGGTCATGGTCAAAGTTCATCACTCCACACATGTTGTGCGTATTGACCTCAAGTCAAATGAGTATCGCATCGCTCCCACTAACCGAGACACCTATAGACACATATTGTGGAATTACATCAAACGGTTTCTCGGATGGGTAACCAATACCCTCTAAGGTATCTGTGCATCCATCATGGGATACCTAGTATCTCGTAATAAGTGAGATCTTACTACACTCTCTAAGAGTATGATGCAGATCGCACACCAATCTCAATTGCATCATCAATATCTCATTCTTGATGATCCTTGATCGGGGCTATTTGAGAGTCATGCTTAAGTCATCTGAGTTCTCACAATCTCAATGACATCAATGACTCATGGGAACATAAATAAGAATAAATGCAAACAATCAAACATAATATCCAAACAAGTATAATGACATACATTTAATATTAAATATAAAATAATATTAAACCTGTTGGGATATTTTAGTTTTGATAAATTATGCCAAAACATTATCAACTTGTGTTTTTGAAGATAATTTACAGATAACAAGTTGAGGGGGAACAAGAGAACAAATTGAGGAGGAACTCACGAAATCAGACGTAGATGATCGAGATCAGATGAGTAAGATGAGTTCCGGAGTTAACCGATGAGCTATGAAAAATCAGAAGAAAAGAAAAGCTAAGCCAGCTGATCAGAAGATCAGATGACCAGATCAGAAGAGGAGGTTGCAGATCAGAAGAGGAGCAGATGAGATTGATCGAGATCAGATAAGCTAACCAAATATGCTAACCTGATGTACTAATCTGATGCAAATAAACTGATATGCTGACCTGATGCTTACTGATCTGATCAGGTAAGCTGATCAGATCAGGCGAGAAGAAATCAGATATCAAAAAACCAGAAATCTGCATACCAGATCAGGAGAGAAGTCATCAGAAGACAAGTCATCTGAAGTCATGTTCACTGAGAATCAGAACGCTGCTGATGATAAGTTAGCCTGAGTGCTAGTGACCTGAGGGTCAGATTGTCTGAAGTCAGAAGAGCTGAACTCAGTAAGCCTGAGTGTCAGTATACTTGATCAGATAAGGTCCGCTGAAGAGAAGTCTACTGAATCAAGAATCCTGAGACTCAGAAGAATCCTAAAAGACTCAGAAGATCCTGAAGAATATAGCTGTTAGATTCAGCTGACGTGGACCAATGAGAGGAAGACAACAAGCCTGAAAAAGCTGCAAAAGGCTTCAGAATAGTATGGATTTGAATGTGACTCCATTTAACGATAACATTCAAATTCACACTATAAATACAAGTTCTTCCATCAAATTAATTGTGAGAAATGCGTGATCCATCAAGCTACAGAGCCAAATCATCTAGCATCTCCACCATAGAACACTGAGCAAGAAACATGTTGCGAGACCAGAGAGAAATTTGAAAAGTAAAGAGATGAGTACGAAAAGAAAGTTAAAGCAGGGTTTCTTGCTTCAGTAGGAAACCTGAATGAGGAATCTGAGGCTCAGGATCCACCTGAGCCAAAGAATCTGAACGTAGAAACTGAGGCTCAGGATCCACCTGAGCCAATTTATCTGAACGAGCAAACTGAGGCTCAGGATCCACCTGAGCCAATTTATCTGAGCGAGAATACTGAGGCTCAGATTCTACCTGAGCCAAATCTTCTGAACGGCTTATCTGAATGAATGAAGGTTTGGGCTTCACGTAAATGGGCCCAAACATTTAGAATAATCTAGAATATCCTTTATATCTTTTAGATTCTGTTTTTTAATTACCTAAAGAATATCCACTGTTGCGTGGACCCCAATGTTGGTTACAAATACGGCACTGGCCGATGAATGAGAATATCAGAAAAATTTACATCATTCTCTCTCTTATAACTACCTCTCCCCTATCTAATTCTCTCTCTCCCTAATTCTTCATATCGTCAAATCTTCATATCTTGTTCTTCAAGCAATTTATATTTTCTGCAATATTATTCCATAAAACCTCAAAAACATATTACGATCATCCAGAAAATATCAAAAACGTAACAAAACACACGCATATATCCAAGAGTATTCTACCCTAGATCTAAGCAGAAATGTAATATCCTAAGCTTAGAGAGATTTTTCCAACCTTAGCATTGAGGCTAAACAAATGTAAGGGAAAATCTCAACCTAGTTGGAAACCAAACAAACCTTACCCAAATCAGTTGGTAGGATAAGTTTGTAGGTTGAGTGAGAACTCGGTAAACATCTAGCAATCCCGGAAGGGAGGGTAGGCAATCCCGTGAGGGAGATAAGTCCCGAGAGAGTGAGAACTGATTAAACATATGTTGTATTGTGTTGGACTAACACATTAATCTAAGTCCAGTTGGTTAAGTCGGTTAAGTTGGTGCCCCTGGCTGATAGGGAAGAGTGGATGTAGGAGTTGGACTCGAACCACTATAAAATCGTGTGTTCTTTACTGCTTTATGTTCTTACTTGCCATATGCATTTGATTATAAGCAAAACACACATCGTTCTTAAAAGTAAAAAAAAAAAAATTGGTAACCACCATTCCCTCACCCTTGTTTTATATTCATTACATGGTATTTTCCGCACATGGGTTTTTCAAATCGGGACCAACAATTGGTATCAGAGCGGGAGTTCAAAAGTTCACTGATTTCAAAGTGACCATCTGAACTGATCTTTTTAAACAAAAACCTGATCTCTGTATAAATGCATATATTTTAATGTTTTGGCGTCATTATCAAAAAGGGGGAAATTTTTGGGATATTTTAGTTTTGATGAATTATGCCAAAACATTATCAACTTGTGTTTTTGAAGCTAATTTACAGATAACAAGTTGAGGGGGAACAAGGGAACAAATTGAGGAGGAACTCACGAAATCAGACATAGATGATTCAGATCAGACGAGGCTGCAGACGAGACTGATCGAAATCAGATGAGTAAGATGAGTTCCGGAGTTAACTGGTGAGCTGTGCAAAATCGTAAGAAAAGAAAAGCGTTTATCGAGGAAGATCGGATGACCGGATCGTAAGAGGAGGTTGCGGATCGTAAGAGGGAGCGGATAGATCGGATCGAGATCGACGTGATCGAGATCGATAAGTTTTAACCCGATATGCTAACGTAATATGCTAACACCGATGTACTAATCTGATCGCGGATAAAACCGATATCTTGACTGATTTTATCGATCGTCGAATGTTGATCGGATCGAGAAGAAATCGGATATCGAAACCGAAACTGCATACCGGATCGGAAAGAAGTCATCAGAACAAGTCATCTGAAGTCATATTCACTGAGAATCAGAACGCTATTGATGATCGGGTTAGCTGAATCTTTAGTAATTCGAGGGTCGATTGTCCGAAGTCGAAGAAGACGAACTTGAACTTCGGCAAAGTTCGAGTGTCAAGATACCGATCGAGATAAGGTCCGCCAAGAGAAGTCCATTGAATCAAGAATCTCGAGACTCGGAAGAATCCGAAAAAGACTCGGAAGATCCGAAGAATATATAATTAGATTCAATTTGGCGTGGACCAATGAGAGGAAAACAACAATCCTGAAAAAGTTGCAAAAAGCTACAGAATAGTATGGATTTGAATGTGACTCCATCTAACGGTAACATTCAAATCCACACTATAAATACAAGTTCTTCCATCAAATTAAGTGTGAGAAATGCGTGATCCATCAAGCTACAGAGCCAAATCATCAAGCATATCCACCATAGAACACTGAGCAAGAAATACACGCATATATCCAAGAGTGTTCAACCCTAGATCTAAGCACAAATGTAATATCCTAAGCTTAGAGAGATTTTTCCAACCTTAGCATTGAGGCTAAACAAATGTAAGGGAAAATCTCAACCTAGTTGGAAACCAAACAAACCTTACCCAAATCAGTTAGTAGGATAAGTTTGTAGGTTGAGTGAGAACTCGGTAAACATCTAGCAATCCCGGAAGGGAGGGTAGGCAATCCCGTGAGGGAGATAAGTCATGTGTTCTTTACTGCTTTATGTAGGAGAGTGGATGTAGGAGTTGGACTCCGAACCACTATAAAATCATGTGTTCTTTACTGCTTTATGTTCTTACTTGCCATATGCATTTGATTATAAGCAAAACACACATCGTTCTTAAAAGCAAAAAAAATAAAATTGGTAACCACCATTCCTCACCCCTTTTTTATATGCATTACATGGTATTTTCCGCACATGGGTTTTTCAAATCGGGACCAACAAAATCAATACTGAATATTATCTTATTATTATGTTCTTACAATAGGATTGTCTCTATGACACTAACACTAACAATTTCGTGTGAGGGATGAGGAAGCACAACAATTTTTCTTCGTGAGGGGAGAATAGAGGGAAGCGTGAATTAAGAAATGAGTAGAAAAAATTGAAATTTACATGTTTATATATGAACTGTATGTAATGTAAGGATCATGGTTGACTCGGGTTCTCACCATGAAATCAGATCTTTATAAGTTTTTGTCAATAACGAAAGATGAGTAAATTTTTTTTGATCAGGCAATGAAATATTATTAATAATAATAACGGAGTACAAGGGGTACTCCAACCCAATAATTACAAACACTGATTTTTTCACCTAACTCTCAAATTACAGAACCGAATACGTATTGTTGGCCAAATCAATCTCCTAACCAGCCGCCAAAAACGATCAACAATAATTTTTTGGATTTTTGCTCCATTCGTCATATCTTAGATTCTTGATTACCGGATGTTTTGCGTTTAGCCATGACCATGTTCTAGCCTTTATTTCCTCCCAGATTTTTAGTAGACTTGGAATTACACCATTGAAAATCCGTTCATTACGAGCTTGCCAGATGGACCATATGATGCACGTCCATAATGACAAAGCCGATTTGAACTTCCTTTCCCAGCAAGGTACTATGTTGAATGAGGTGTGAAGAGGGATCTTCATGATATACATTATCTTTGACCTTCTCAAAATCTATACATATATAAAAACAAGATAGTATTGCAAAAATAGTTCCCGCCCATTTTCCACACACTCTCTCTCTCTCCTCTTTATAATAACTGTTCGCCCTATTTTTCTAGCACACCCTCTCTATGCTTTCAATAATTGTTCTCTCCCATTTTTAACACCACATTCTCTCCACATTCTCCGATTAATTAACAAAACCACTATTTAATTTGAATGTGTTTTGAATTAATTTTTTAGTGGTCTTATTTAATTGCTTCGTATAAAATTAAATAAATAAATTCTAATTTTAAAACACTAATATAATAAATAATTAACTCGAGACAAAATTCAATATATTTTTTTCTAATCAACCTAATAACTTTAAAATAATGTTTTTCTTTTAATTTCGCTGATTTTATAATTATTGTTCTCATGACACAATATTATTTGACTAATGTAATAGGTATTTTGTTATCTATTTCATTAAATAGTTGGCTTTTTTGATGAATTTTATTTAAGTAGATTTAAAACAAATACTTTTTTTTAATTAAGCTTCACTTTTCTTTTCTTCTTCAACTATTCAATTTACATAATTATATATTATGTAAAATGTCTGACTACAAGCTGACAACACTAATGATGCGAAACTATTTAGTTTGTGTAAAGTCCAATTCAACCAAATTATTTCGTTTCAAAATCGTGCATTCTTATTAAAAGTTTAAGTTAAAATCTTAATATATCTAATTAAGTCTTTAGTTTTTATTCCATTCGTCCCGGGATAACGTGCACCCCTATTTGGGCACAGAAACTAAGAAAACTTACTTTATTAGTATTATTTAAATCAATTATAATGATATTGTGTGAGAGTGTAAGTTTTAAGTGTTTTGCCATTTTAGAAAATGTGCATGTTATTGCGGGACGGACCAAAAAGAAAATTATGCACGTTATTTCGGGATAGAGGGAGTATTATTTATTATTTGTTAAGATTAATATTCAAAAATGAAAACCTATCTAGGATTTTTAAATGCTCATGCTATCTAAAATTGTAGGTCCCGAACGGGTTTTCGTGAGGGCAGAAGTCTAGAGGGGAGGGTGAATAGACTTCTGAAATTTTTTTGTGCACGATCAGGTGTGAAAGCAAGTATGCCTGATCAGAGTGCGTGTGGATCAGTTTGGAGTGATATCCAACTTACTGATCGCCTGAGGGCAGAACAGTTCGGTGTCTATCAGTTTAACTGATGTGCGGAAGCTAAGTTTTAACCCGTGTGATAAACCAGTTTTATAGAATTAGATTTCAGCTTATCTATTTTCAATCAGATGACAAAGTGTCAAACTGATCAGATCAGTTGCTTGATGCAAAACTCATCCAGACTCAGAATATGTATGCAAGATCAAATCAGGTAGTGTGCTACAGTGTAAAGCAGGTAAATCAGATAAACACACAAGATTTTATAGTGGTTCGGACAACCAGTCCTACGTCCACTCTTTCCGATCAGCAGGGGCACCAACTTAACCAACTGGACTTAGTTTAATCTGTTAGTCCAACACAGTACAACAGATGTTTAAGGAGTTCTGACTCAACCGATCCCAGAAATCAGAAACTAGAAACCCTAGTCTGAAATCTTGCAAAACAAACTTAACTTAACTTTTGGGTTTGGGTATAAGATTTGTTGTTGTTCCAACTGGAAATCTATCCTAGTATTTGTGTAGCCTAAAGCTAGACGATAAGATTTATATGCTAAGAACTATGGGATGAACACTTAGAAAATATTCTTGATTTTATGTTCTTCGTGCGGAAATTTCTATAGCTTGAGATTGATGATAATTTCCGTGTCTTCACTATGAAGAGTGATCCCATATTTATAGACCTCGAAATCAAATAGCCATTGGAGAGCAATTTGAATTTTAGGCTATTTTTGGTAGTTTGCAGGCTTGATGTGACGTGCTTCAGGAACGGCATGGCCGAAAGCATGTATGTTTGTCCTTTCTAGCCGTTTGACTATGCAGGGCCGAATCCCGCAATGTCAGCTCCGTACGTACGTGTCTCGTTCTCATTGGCTAAAAAGTACACTTATTCAGTGTTTGTTCTACCAACTAAGGTTGACATTCTTCTTGTCTAATTGACAACGTATGATCTGGTGCACCATCAGTTGTCACCTGGTGTGAGCTGACCTGATCAGATAAAACTGATCAGTCTACCTGATAGAGTCTTCTGATGCAAGTTATCTTAGCTCAACTAGCAGACTCCGACTGATGTATGTCTTCTGGTCTTGTTCTTCTCGTACTCATCTGATCTTCAGATCTTTTGGTTCTTCGACTTTATGTCTTCATCTGATCATCTGACTGTCTGATCTTCTGTTCTTGTCTGACTTTCTGATCTTGTCTGACTTTTTGATCTTCTGATCTTGTCTGACTTTCTGATTTTGTCTGATCTTGTCTGACTTTCTGATCTTGTTTGACTTGTCTGATCTTCTGGTGTTGTCTTATACATATTGAGTTCCCCCTCAATATGTGACCTATCTTATACATCAGCTATCTATACAACTCAGTTGGTCATCCTATCCTGATTCTAAGTCATCAATACCAATGTGTCCGACCGGGTCCTATTACAAACTGTTTTTGAACTTCCATCAAAACTAACTACAGATTTCCCAACAATTTCCCCCTTTTTGATGGAACCAAAACATACAATCAGAAAAACAGATAACCAAATAAATGTAAATGCCAGAAACAACAGAAATCAGAAGGCAATGAGACGTTGTCTTAAGATCAGAAAGATAAATCATTTCATAGATTTTTGTAATTTTACAAGTACAAGAAATGATGAACAAAATTACCTATCATCTGATCTACAACTTCATCTTCTGATTTCTTACATATCCCTCATACCTTCAGGAACTTGAAAGATGTCATTGTTGGGAAATGAATTTAATAAAGAGGATTTTGATTAGATCCCAAAACCCCTGAGTATGACATGTTCAGGATAATCTTGATAGATGAATCAGGATTCAGTTTTAGAGTGTTCAGGATATTATCTCGCAGGTGTATAGTCGGCAGATATAGAACAAAGTTAGTTTTCAAGACTTCAAGAAGAAATCGAGATATCAAGACTCAAGAGGATCTCGAGAACACGAAGACTTCAGAGAAACCGAAGGCTCAGAAAAAATCAAGGTTCAGAGAACTCAAGACTTCGAGAAATATCAAGGCACAAGATTATCAAGACTTCAAGAATATCTTGAATGCTCAAGATATCCCTAATGTTTTCTTGGAATCGGTGACGTGGACCAACGAGAGGAAGACAACCAGCCTGGAAAAGCTGCAGAACTTACAAAGAAGAGTATGGATTTGAATGTAACTCTCTCCAACGGTAACATTCAAATCCACACTATAAATACAAGTTCTTCCTTCATTATCGAGTGGGAAGTCGAAAAAAGATAGAACAATGCTTCAGAGCCAAAGAAGCGTTATAGCCAAAGCATTCCCACCCTAGAACACAAGTCTATAGATATACAAATATATTCAAAGAGTGTTCTAGAACCCAATCTAAGCAACCCATGATGTATCATAAGCTTAGAGAGATTTTCCCAACCTTAGCATTGAGGCTAAACCATTGTAAGGGAAAATCTCACCATAGTTGGAGACAACACCAAAACCCAAACCCAAGTGGTGAAGTGAGGTAGTTGTTAGGCAAACCCGAGTGAGGGTGATAAGTCCCGTTGGAGTGTGAACTCGTTAAACATCTCAGAGGCGATCCCGTGGAGGGTGATAAGTCCCGAGGCGAACCCGAGAGAGGGTTATAAGTCCAGTTCGAGTGTGAGCTCGGTAAATATCTATTGGCAATCCCGTGGAGGGTGATAAGTCCCGTTTGAAGGAATTTCCCTAGAGAGGGAGAGTGGATGTAGGGTGGTTGTCCGAACCACTATATATTCTTTGTGTTGTTTTTTCGTTTTATGTCTATACTTGTCATACGATTCGTTTATAAGCAAAGCACACACACGAGCTCAAAAGTTAAAAAATTGGAGCACTCTGCCCTCATCCCTTTTTTTTTATATGCACGAAATTAAAAGCGTCTTGCTTTCCAAGACATAAAATAGTTTTCCCCACAGGGACCATCAAGTGGTATCAAAGCGGTGCTCAAAAGATTACTTTTTCAATGTTTTTACCGAAAGCGAGATCTTTCTTTTTAAAACCTATCTACGATCCGATATCAACAAAATGGTACCAAGGAAGCAGAAAGTTTTACACAACAATGGAATAATAGAACTTTTCATTGATAAAGACCCAAGGGTTACATTACAAGTTACAAATGCAAGAAAACACGGAGGTCAATACATAACTCTAAACCCTAAACCCTTAAGCCATATCCCTAAACCTTCATCCAAACCCAAACCCGATCTGAGGGGGGGTGATTAAGAGGAGGAAAAGAGAGATTTTAAATCGATGCTCTCATTTTCCCCACTTAACGGGATGAGGAGGCTTGAAAAGGTAATCCTATGCCAGAAACCGATGGACTCTCCAAGGGAGTGAGAGCGGCATTAATAGGATTTTTTAAGCCAGAGCCCCAAGGAGGAGTAAAAGGGATTCTAGGTTGTTAAAGGGTGAGTTTGATATAGGAAGATCGGCCGTTGTCCGATCAAGAAGATCGTATATCAAACTCACGTTCATTTTCGAGACTAAGTCCGTTGATGGTAGTCACGTCATAACGATAGACACACAAGGTGCATACGGTTAGGAGAAGTGTCTTCTCGATTCAGCAACAAAGAAGCCCGGGCCGTGGTGGTAGAGAAGCTTTGCAACAATCGTATGTGAAATCGTTGACGATGATGAAAAACAAAGCAAAAAGGGATGAACAGAGTTGATTTGAGAAGATGAAATCATGGAAAAATGGGTAAAAGTGTTTTTGCTTAAGTCTCACCGAAACAAGGGTTCACGGGATACATGATTCTACGAAGAAGATATGTATGGTGAATGAGTTATGTTGTGTAAAACATTGGTCCAATTTATAGAGGCCAAGCAAGGGTGCAGATGCAAATTTGAGTTCTCAAAGCCTATTTTAGAAAAAATTTGCATCACAAGGACAAACGATGTAGAAATCACGCGACCGATAATTGGATAAAGTTACGGCGGATTGACATATCGAGTGTATCAGACGATATCTACGCATGTCAAATCGCACCAACTTAGGGAAGAGAGTCTACTACTCTAGACTAAGTTCCTGGCAGTAACATTTTCCAAGAATTGTCTTAATCGAGAAGAATCGATTAGGTCAACAAAAATCTGATTACATACAAAGCTGATCAAATGAAGAAAATCAGGTGAGCTTGAAAACTTCACCAAATCAGATATATCGGTCTATATCAGTTGAAAGGGGAACTTCAACTTGAGGGGGAACTCACGGAATCAAAAGTAAATGATTGAGATCAGACGAGGCTGCAGACAAGATTGATCAAGATCGATGAAGTTAGATGAGTTCCTGAGTGAAATGACGATGTTGTCGTAATTAGAAATGAAGAAAAGCTAAAGCCAAAGAAATCGTAAGAAAAGGTTAAATCGAAGATGAGCGAAAAGAGATCGATCAAGATCGACGCGTGATCGAGATCGATATGATAAACCTGATATGCTAATCGATATGATGACGATGCTATTCTGATATGTTGATCTAAAGAAGTGTTGATCTAATCAGCCAAACTGATCAGATCAAGCAAAAAGGAAATCAGATAGCATGAGTGAAAAGGAATACTGAAGGCTCAATAAATAAATCGAGACTCAAGATAGGTCAAATGACCGGGAGGTCAAGAAGCAAAAAGAGACCGAGGGTCGGGATGTCCGAAATCGGAAGAAACCGAACTCGATCAAGATGAGTATCAAGATGCCCGATCGACAAGGTCCGAGAAGAAGAGGAATGAGGAGTCGAAAGCGGAAGATGTAAGATCAAGACCAAAAATCAAGACTTGTAATTCTTTATGTTTGTGTCTTTATTTCTTTGATAAGTTCATTGTAATCAGAATCGATAACATACAATCAATGAAACTTTTATCTTTATGCTCAAAGATAATACCTCATTATCTTTTTTTTACATGTCTTTTATTTAGATATGCCCCGATTGAATGTCTACGATCGATTATATGCTCATATATAAGGGAAACTATATGATCTTTATAAGAAATTACTTAAGTATTTAGTAATGATCTATTTAGAAAAGATTCATTACTAAAGAAATTTGTTGAATGTTTTTAAATTGATTGGAGATTTACCTTTCTTGTAAAAAAAAAAACCTAAAACCCGAGTATAGGTTATATGTTTGTAACAAGATAGGTTTTGGCATCATCAAAAAAGGGGAAATTGTTGGGAAATGAATTTAATAAAGAGGATTTTGATTAGATCCCAAAACCCCGAGTATGACATGTTCGGGATAATCTTGATAGATGAATCAGATTGCTTTTAGAGTGTTCAGATATTATCCGCACTGTGTATAGTCGTGGAGATATAGAACAAAGTTAGTTTTCGAAAACTCAAGAAGAAATCGAGATATCAAGACTCATGAGGATACCGAGAACACAAGACTAGAAACCGAAGGCTCAGAGAAAACCAAGGTTCAGAGAACTCGAAGACTCGAGAGAAATATCAAGGCACAAGAATTATCGGAAGTCATCAATGCTCAAAGATATCCCGAATGTTCCGAGGCATCAAGCCGAGGAATATAAAAGATTGGAATCCAAAGCGTGGACCAACGAGAAGAAGACAACCAGACCGGAAAAGTCTGCAGAACTTACAAAGAAGAGTATGGATTTGAATGTAACTCTCTCCAGCGGTAACATTCAAATCCACACTATAAATACAAGTTCTTCCTTCATTATCGAGTGGAAGTGAAAAAAAAGATAGCAACAATGCTACAGAGCCAAAGAGCGTTATAGCCAAAGCATTCCCACCCTAGAACACAAGTCTATAGATATACAAATATATTCAAAGAGTGTTCTAGAACCCAATCTAAGCAACCCATGATGTATCATAAGCTTAGAGAGATTTTCCCAACCTTAGCATTGAGGCTAAACCATTGTAAGGGAAAATCTCACCATAGTTGGAGACAACACCAAAACCCAAACCCAGTGGTGAAGTGAGGTAGTTGTTAGGCAAACCCGAGTGAGGGTGATAAGTCCCGTTGGAGTGTGAACTCGTTAAACATCAAGTGGAGGGTGATAAGTCCCGAGGCTAACCCGAGAGAGGGTTATAAGTCCGGCGAAAGTGTTTCGGTAAATATCTATTGGCAATCCCGTGGAGGGTGATAAGTCCCGTTTGAAGGAATTTCCCTAGAGAGGGAGAGTGGATGTAGGACTGGTTGTCCGAACCACTATATATTGCTGTGTTGTTTACTGCTTTATGTCTATACTTGTCATACGCATTCGTTTATAAGCAAAGCACACACACGAGCTCAAAAGTTAAAAAATTGGAGCACTCTGCCCTCATCCCTGTTTTATATGCACCGAAATTAAAACGTCTTGCTTCCGCACGCGCAAAATAGGTTTTCCCACCGGGACCATCAGTCATAAATTCTTCTTAGCACTTCCTTCTGACTATCTTCCTCAACAATGTTTCCTCTATCCAGTGCATCAATATATGCCCTCAGGAATCCCACTGGATCATATTCTTGATTCTTCTTGAGGGGAGGGATCAGATACTCATATTGTTGGGAGATGAATTTAATAAAGAAGTTTTGATTAGATCCCAAAAACCCTGAGTATAACATGTTCAGGATAATTTTGATAGATCGAAGTCGTTTCAAAAGATAGATTGTCAGAAGTTATCTCGCACCATGTATAGTCGGCAGATATAGATCAAAGTTAGATTTTGAAGAAAGAAGACGAAGACTCGGTAAATGGCGAAGACATCAAGACTCATGAAATAATCAAGACATCAAGACTCAAAAGATGTCATCAAGACATCAAGACTCAAAGATGTCATCGAAGACACCAAGACTCGGAAGATATCAAGACCAGTGAATTTATCGAAGATTCGAGAAGATATTGAATACTCGAAGATAACCTGAATGTTCAGAGGCACTGAATATTATCTATCTGAAGATTACAAAACTGAGAAAAATGCAAACATTCAGAAAAATAGATATTGCCCAAAACATTCATATGCAGACAAAAGGAGCTAAGTCTAAGTGTTGTTTAAGGTTGTCTCATTCAGAGAGATTGACCAAAAAGAGCCGTTTTGTTTGTCTACATTCATTGAAGACAAGAACCAATCAGAGGAAGATAACCTTCGTATTTTCATCGACACTAAAAGCGACGGTGACATTTGAATCATGTCAATAGTACTAAGTTCCAGACTGCAAAAATTGGTGATTGGCTACATGACTGCATATTTCCTAAAACATGCAAGGGAGTATTCAAACCCTAAATATAGTCGTTCATCAAACACCATAAGAGGAAACTCATGAAGCTATCTCCTACAACGGATAGTTTTTCAAGAGTGAACTTGGTGAAGTTGCCTATAAATACCAGAGACCCTTTACATTGAGAGGTCACGGGAAATTTCAAAGCAACTCAAGAGCTCATTCGTATTATTACAAATTGAAGCACTCGAAAACCCTAGAATTTTCAAAGTGTTTCACATTGGATAGAGCTCACTATTCTATGCCTAGAGTGATAGATATATCCAAAGCTTAGAAGAGATATCCTAGCCTTTGCATTTGTTCTTATTGTAAAGGATATCTCATCCTAGTTGGAAACCAATCCAAAACCCAAACCCTTTGTTAAGGTAGTTTGTGTGTGTTTTGTTGGTGAGTTGGAGTTGTAAAGAGTTAGTAAGCTACAGTAAGTTAGCCAGAAAACTCTAGAGAAGAAGTTAGTAAGCTACTTGTGGTAGTCTGAACACTTGTGTGTGTTTGAATTAGTAAGCTGTAGTGAGTCAGCCTGAAAACTTAAGGTAGAAAAGTGAGTAAGCTACAGTGAGTTAGCCAGAAAGCTTTAGGAAGTGGTTAAGGAATTTCTCTGAAGATCAGAGAGAGTGGACGTAGGAGCTTGAGTCTCTGAACCACTATAATTCTGTGTTGTTTTGCTTTACATCTTTGCATTATTATCATTGCATGTTTTTTCTTCGAAAGCATTGTTCAGCGATATTCGGTTGGAACCAATCCACGAACTTGCATCAAATTGATCTGACCTTAATCATTGTTTTATTGAAGGGAAGATTTTCAAACCAAAAGCTAAAACGAGTATAAACTTAGGGCCAACCATTCCGCACACTTGAGTAGCTAGAACGGATAGTTACCAAACTGAACTAACTCTACTGAGGGTTCAGTAAGATAATTATCTGATCCAAGCGCCTCAGGATCTCTGATAAACTCAGGCTCAGTTGGGCTAATCTGAAGCTTCTGAAAGCAACTCAGGATCAAGCCGATGGGGATTAGACTCTCTGACTGATAAACCAACATTCTATCTCGAGTTCTTTTCAGATACTTCAGAATGTTTTTAACTGTCGTCCAATGTTCCTTCCCTGGGTTACTTTGATATCTTGTCGCCATGCCAACGGCAAAGCAGATATTCGGTCTCGTGCACAACATTGCATACATAAGGCTTCCGACAGCCGAAGCATAAGGAATGCCTTTCATGTCATCTATCTCCTTTTGTGTCTTAGTGCACATTTCCTTGGATAGATGGATTTCATGCCTGAAAGGTACGAAGCCTTTCTTGGAATCCTGCATGCTGAATCGTTTCAAGACAGTGTCTATGTATGAAGCTTGCAATAAGCCTATCATCCTTTTCTTGCGATCTCGAGTGATCTTGATCCCAAGGATGTGCCCGACTTCCCCTAAGTCCTTCATATCAAACTGTTTTGAAAGCCATGCCCTTACGTCTGATAACACCTTTACATCGTTCCCGATGAGCAGAATGTCGTCTACGTATAGTACTAAGAATACCAATGCAGTTTCGACACGCTTTTTGTACACACAACTTTCGAACTCGTTTTGATCAAACCCATAAGACGTTATAACATGATCAAAACATTGGTTCCAAGCTCTGGATGCCTGTTTGAGTCCGTAAATGGACTTCATGAGCTTACAAACTAGGTGTTCTTGGCCCTTTTCAATGAAGCCTTGGGGTTGTTGCATATAGATTTCTTCATCAAGATTTCCGTTAAGGAAAGTTGTCTTGACATCCATTTGCTAGATTTCAAAATCGAGATGCGCAGCTATCGACAAGAGAATCCGGATAGACTTAAGCATTGCTATAGGTGAAAAGGTTTCCTCATAGTCGATCCCTTCTTTCTGAGTATAACCTTTCGCCACAAGCCTCGCCTTGAAGATTTCCACCTTCCCGTCCGGTCCCCTCTTTCTCTTGTATACCCACTTGCAACCAATGGGTTTGACCTCATTAAGTGGTTCGACTAGCTCCCACACTCTGTTATGATCCATAGAACCCATTTCTGCTTTCATTGCCTTTTGCCAAGAAACCGCATCCTTGTCTTGGATTACCTCTTCATATGTCCATGGGTCTGATTCGTCTTGTCCGGGAATCAAGCCCGAGGGCTCTCCTATCCCCATGAATCTCTCGGGCTGTCTTACAACCCTCCCACTACAACGAGGTTCCGGTTGTGAAAGTGTGTCGTTTGGTATGTCATCTTGTACAGTTGGCAATGAGGTTAGCCCCCTTAGCTCACTTAAGGTAATCTCACTTCTGGGTCTTCTTTCGTTCATATAGTCTTCCTCCAAAAATCTAAAATGGGTGCTTATTACCACCTTTTGATCTTTGGGACCATAGAACATACACCATTTTGTTCCCTCGGGGGGATCCTATAAACAGCCTTAATTCTGATCGAGGATCCAATTTCCCGACTTCCTTGTCCAACACGTAGGCCGGACACCCCCCAAATTCTCATGTGTCTCAAATTAGGCTTGCGCCCGGTCCACAATTCTTTGGGAGTTTTGGGAACCGATTTGGATGGCACCAAGTTCAAAATGTAAGTCGCTGTTTCCAAGGCATGATCCCAGAATGACTTGGGAAGATCCGCATAACACATCATTGACCTAACCATTTCTAAAAGAGTTATGTTTCTTCGCTCTGCAACCCCGTTTTGTTGAGGGGTTCTGGGTGCAGTAAGCTGGGATGCAATCCCTTCATCTGACAAGTAGTTCAAAAACTCATCGCTGAGGTACTCGCCTCCACGATCGGATCATAGAGACTTGATACGTTTTTCCCTATGATTCTCTGCTTGAGCCTTAAATTCTTTGAATTTCTCAAAGGTCTCAGATTTATTCTTCATAAGGAAAATATAACCGTACCTCGAGTAGTCATCAATAAAAGTGACGAAATACTCGTAACCTCCTCTTGCTTTAGTTGACATTTGACCACATACATCTGTGTGAACGATTTCTAACACTTCTTTGGCTCTATTCCCCTTGGCTCTGAATGCCCTCTTGGTCATTTTACCCTCCAAACATGATTCGCATGTTGGAATTGGTTCAACTTGGAGAGACTCCAGTGAACCGTCTTTCACCAACTTTTGGATCCTCTTTGGATTAATATGTCCCAATCTTAGATGCCATAGAAGTGTTTCGTTCACGTCTGATGAACGTTTTCTTTTATCGGAAATAGTTGATGTGTTATAGGATGCATTTCGTGAGTGGTGTGCACAGTTAATTGTATAGAGATTACTTGACAACGGTCCATGACAGATAAATTTATCATAAAGAGAAATGGTAACAACTTTATCAAAAGTAACTGAATATCCATCAAGGTAAAGTTTAGAAACCGAAATCAAATTCTTTCTAAAACTCGGAACGTAAAGAATATCTATTAAAATTAAAACTTTGTCTTCAAAAGACAGGTGCACTTCTCCCACTGCTTCAGCTGCCACTCTCGTAGCATCGCCCAGTGTGATGAGGATCTCACTCCCACTAAGTTGTCGGGTCCGCTTGAACCCCTGTAAAGTGAAACAAACATGATCAGTGGATCTCGTATCCACCACCCATAAATGGGAGGCATACGCCGCTAAGCAAGTTTCAACAACTAGTGCGTGAGAATTACCTTTCTTTCCATTCCCAGAAGAATCGGAACAGGCTTTCCTCGAGTGTCCTACTCCACCGCTTTCCAAAACTTTCCTCATGCTCTTATTTGATGTTGAGTCTGCTTGGTTTAACTTTCTTCTCTTTTCATCATCCTTATCTCCACTTGACCTAGGATGAAAAGAAGATTTCTGTTTTCCCAAGTTCTTTTCCTCGCGCTCCCTTTCCCTTTCAACCAAAGTGAGAGCATTTACAAGATCATCCACTGTAAAATCTAGATCTTCCAATAGATACTCAAGATAGTGGTGATTATAGCTCTTTGGTAAGGATTGGAGAATGAAATCAATCTTAGTCTTGAAATCACATTTTTCGCCGAGGATCTCAAGCTCCTCAAATAACACCATAACCCTAAGAACGTGATGCGTTGCAGTCATCCCTTTTTCCATTTTTAATTCAGCAATTTCTTGCTTCACACTTTTGATTGCCATATAGGTCTGATGTGCGAACATCACTTCGAGATTCTGTAGGATGTCTGCAGCTGACTCATATCCTTGGTGAAGGCGTTTCAACGCATCTGACAGATGTGCCAGAATTGTATCCTTCATCAATTCATTTGCCAGCTCACATTCACCATATAGCATCTCGTCCCATATTCCGGCGTCCATAGTTGGTTTTTCTGGTTTTGGTGTATCAAGTACCCATTTGGAAGGCGATGCGGCTAGGACAGGTTTTAGTTTGTATATCCAATCAAAATAGTTTTCACCAGTAAGCAAATTGTCATTAAGTATATTGAACAGTGGATTAAAAGGTTGCGACATGATGAACTGAAATAAATAATAATATGCATAAGCACAAATATATCACAAAATTGATCACATGTTTCATATTAAAATCTCCAAAAAAATATGAACATGCATCGCCTAACATCTCAAAAACAGTTTAAATAAGCCACGTGGGGTGGGTCATTATTTAAACACATTCAACGAGTTACAAACAAGAACGAAGCATAAACCTTTAATATCCAGATTAATAGTTGGCTCTCCTTGACCAATATAAAATTGACGGGGACTTGAGGAAGTATATGCATATCAATTTTATACCTAAGTAATAACCATGATTAAATCTGTAATTATTATTTTGCTTTTTAAACGAGCCTCGTGGGGAGGGTCATCGCCGCCACTAGTAATAATCCACAATCATCCATTTGGAATTTATTCATGTGAAAGCTATCTTTTGACCCGTAAAAGTGGGAATTTCTCCAAAAGAATTCACAAATAAATAAATCATGAAGGTCAATAATTAATTCAATTTTATTATCCGGAGTAAAATTGTCAATTAATTGTTTAA
This sequence comes from Stenogyne calaminthoides, assembly GCA_037126765.1. Classification (NCBI taxonomy): domain Eukaryota; kingdom Viridiplantae; phylum Streptophyta; class Magnoliopsida; order Lamiales; family Lamiaceae; genus Stenogyne; species Stenogyne calaminthoides. The sequence goes on from JBBCBC010000006.1 coordinate 14,711,760, forward strand.
GCATACTTAGTAATTTTCTAAAGTGAGATTTTTCAAAACATTTTCTCATGCATCGCAAATTTAAACACAATTTAAATAAGCATAAAATAATGCATAAACATCAAGATAAAAAAATTAAACATATTGGGCACATTTATCCAATTGTCATGGTTAATTTTTGTCATGTCTTGATCTTGGGAAATCGTCTTCATAGCCTTCATCGTTCGTCTCAAAAAGCTCCCACTTGACCATTTAAAAAAATGCCTTGTCAAGCCACGTCATCGACCAGCTCGTGGGTCGGAGTGCCCGCCTAGCACTCCCCGGCCATGTCGAATGGCGTCAACTTGGGCAAATCGCCCTCACGTGACGCGTCGCCAAGCCGTTGCCTGACGATCGCGCCATCGCCGGCATCGCCCACGCCGGCGGCATCGCCCTCCCCGCGCCCGTATAGCCCTCTCGCCCGCGTCTCCCGCCAGATCCGCGTGCCCTCGGCCCCTCCGGCCTCGCCCCAAGCTCAGGCCCGCTTGCCCCTCCGGCTGTCGTCGCTCGCGTGGATCCTTAGCGTTTTCACTGACGACATCTTTGCTTTATGCCCGGTTTTGGATCCCGTCTTTTTAATTCTTTCGTCTCGCGTCCGTTTTCCGATCCGGTTACAATTTATTTACAAAAAATAAATAAACCTAGATCTAGACTAGTCTATTACATTGATCAAATCAAACAAATTCTAATCTACTCGTGGATTTTCTCACGAGGCAAAACGAATCCAAACGAATCGAATTAAAAAACCACAATTTATATGCATGCATAAATAAACACATTAAATTCCATGATAATTGGATACCTGCAAAAAAGATCTAGCAATTCTACTATCCAATTTCAAATTTAATGAAAATAAATTAAATTACAATTTAAAATTCAGAGCCCAAAACCGAGGCTCTGATACCAGTTGTTGGGTAATTAATTGTCCGGATCTATTCGGGATGAATATTTAAATACAAATTTAATTCTAACAATTATTACTAGCATGAATTAATCCTAAATTAATTCTAATAATAATTCAACAACTAATCATGCATATAAACAGTTCACGTAAATCCTACGCATGCGGAATTACTACGAGTTTACGTGAACTTACCTCTTGGAATGGCAATGGTCTCGTCGATGAAAACACACCAAAAGACCTTCCCAAATATTCCCTAGTCCTTGCTCGACAATCCGGTGGAAGGAAACTCGCGAACAATTAACATAAGGGAAAATAAAATTTGTTGCATCACCTTTGTGGATTTACTAATTTTTCCAGCACATGGAATTGTACTTGGGAATGAAACATTCATCCCCTATTTATAGAGGGGTGTTGGACGATTTTTTGCATGGAATAGGGGGAAGAAAATCTTTTTCTTGATCTCCAAGAAATCTTGAATATATCTCATATATTCTTTTCTCCATCATTAAAATATTCCATAAAAATCCCAACTCCTCTTTTTATGGGAATTTTCGAAAATAATAGGAACAAGAAACCAAGATTTGGATCTTCTTGAATTTATGAGATATACTTGTATTTCTAGAAATACATATCTTCCATAATATATTTTCAAGAAAATCAAGAAAATCTTTCTTTCCCTTTTATTTCAAAATTTTTGAAAATCACAATATAAATAACTAAGTGGGAGATTTCTTGAATTTAATGAGATAATCTTGTATTCCAAGAATACATATCTTCATTCCATAACAAAAATTCAAAGAAAATCTTTATCCCCTTTTATTCATATTTTTTTGAAAAAATGAGAAAAAATTGCAACAAATATTTATTTTATTTTCAAACACCTTTTTCAGTTATTGGACTTTATGTTGGGCTACTTGGGGGGCATTTAGGAGAATTAAGATTGGACCTTCCAATGGACCTTGAATTATCAATATTGAGCCACAATATTATTCAAGCCCATATATATTAATTAATCCCACTACATAATTAATATTGCACTATCCATCTTAACCCATATTACAGTTAATATGGCTTCCGATTATTATTTCCCGTGTTTAAGATTATCTAGTCCATTAATTAATTCAAGCCACTGAAATAGCTTTCCATTAATTTATATCTTTTATCCTTGATAAAGGAACGGTTCAACATTATTATCCATACCGGAAACTAGTTCCACTTGTAAGATTTGGTATGATAAAACTTATGAACCTCCCAAGGGGGCAAATTGAACAAGCGTACTTGCACATGATTCTCCGTATTAAATCTTAGCAATCGCATGTGACCAATAATATTGCCCAAGATATAAAGTATTGAATCTCCTTGATTCTCTACCTGTAATAAGTCAAAGCAATAGTTACTAACCACACGCAATCCTATTTATGGGACGAAGATTAAGAAATAACTAACCACTGAGGTCTAATTCTTCCTAGTTCAGTTCTGAAGAATTTGTCCTCCTGTAGGTCCTCTTCAATGCATCAGTCATGCACTAGTGTAATCTCTTGGTCAAGACAAACCAATCTGAGCCTTACACTACAACCTTTCACGATGGATTGTTCATTTTCATCTAGGTCGTGAATGGTGTACTTTTAGTTACAAGGAACTGTTAATTTAATCTTCTGTGATCTGGTATCACTAAATTAACTAAAATGTAACACGTACTATTTATTGAACAGTTATGCAGTAAATATATGTAACATTCGATGATATTTAAAGCATCTGTGATACATAATTTATTTCAGTAAATAAGTCCAAAATTCAGTCTGATTATACAAAGTAAAAGCATACTTTCCAGTATAATCCCAACAGTCGGACCCTCGAAAAAAAAGGAAGCACTGGACCGAAAGGGGCATTCGGCGGGCCAACTGGCCTACGATCCGGCCAGACATGCCTTGGTCCGCAATCGCCAGCTCCATAGAAAGCCGGCAGGGTCGAACAACGTATTCGACCGACTTGGCGACCTGGGGGTCCAGAAAGCCCCAGGGATTGTTGAAGATGAGCCGCAATCTGAGCCTCGGTGAGCTGATCATGTGGAGCACGACCTTGCCCTCGCACTGAACCTCCACCATAACGACCTGCCAAGGGGATCGACTGTGCATTGCGGCTACCCCCCGACAATGAAGGCAACGACAGACCGTCGCGACTCGCGGCTCTCGACTGGATGGTCCAAAGAACCGATGGAGCATATGGAGAGTCGAAACAGGCGGTGAGATCCTTTCCTCATTTGTCCGGAATCCCCACTCGAGACTCTGGTCACATTGGCTTACCAAAAGGAAGATTAACGCAAATGACCTTGGATCGCTAAAGGGGGAACATTACCCAAGGGTCCATGTGGCGAAATATAATTCGTGACATGGCCTCTAAATCCCGATGCGACCAAATGTCGATCTTTTCTTCCGACCCTTAGCGATCGAGCTCACCGATGGTTTACCTTGCCGCATTTGCTCGGTGGATACTTTTGAGCGGCTTGCTCTTTTATTCTGACGTATTTTATGCTTCGCACCCGGCTCGCAACCAGCAACGTATGATGAACACCGGCGGGGGGATCTGAGTCCGGATCGGTCCTATATTGAAAGGATCGACAAGTTGATCCGGAAGGAGACCCTATGGGGATGAAGCGAAGGCGCTAGGGGTTGTCTCTAAGCCTCGAAAGGGACTAAACTATGGCGGCAAGATGACGGCCGACACCCGACTAATTCTACGCCCGACTTTTGGAGGTAGGCTAGCGACCGATACATACAAAGAAAGCTCCCGAATCCCGACTCTCTCCGAGGCTAAGGAGGTCATGAGCCCAAGAAAAAGCTCCAAAAGCAGCCTCGCAAAGACAAGTCGCCGAAGTTTCAAGCCTTTTGAGGAGAGCATTCCGGTGAAGTTGATGGACGCACTGGGCATGACCCCCAGACACATCTTCACCCAGATCCGAGAGCGGGAATTATTTCTCCCGCCACTCCCGGTAAAGAGTAATGGTAAACAGAACCCCAACAAGTATTGCCACTTTAACGAGCAGACCGGGCACTATTCCAGTGAGTGCAAAGACCTGTTGCCCCAACTCTGGAGGTTATACGAAGACGGTCTGCTTGATGAATTCGTCAAGTGACCTCAGAAGAACGGCGACCAGTCTTTGAGAGGTCGCCAGCAAGGAGAGCGTGCCCACAGGAATGACAACCAGGGAGCGAGGCAGGGGGAGTGACCTATCTCGCCCATGCCTAAAAATGCAGGAGATCGCGTGATACACACCCTCTCTCCCCTAGGGACAGTCGGGGGACTAGCCTCCAGCTCCTCCTCCAAGCGGAAGATGAAGGCCAAAATGAGGGAAATGGAGAACGCCAAGAAGATGGTGGTACCTGTCCTCGCCTTGGGTAAAGAATCCAGCACAATTGAGTTCGGAGAAAATGACAAGGCAGGAGTGGTCTATCCCAATATCGATCCCCTGGTGATCCGGGCCAATATCATGGGAACTATAGTGTGTCGACTTCTGGTCAACTGGGGCGCCTTCTGCAACATCCTTTTCAAGAAAACCCTGGACCAGCTCAGGGATTATGATGCCTATATCACCTCATGTGACCACACCGTGAAGGGGTTTGGTGACGCAACTGTGAGGCCCACCGGAATGATTCGACTTGCCGTCTTGCTGGTCTCTACACTGAATAGTGGGTTAGGGCAACTAGGCTGTTAGACTTTCTGGTAGTCGACCTTCCCAGCTCCTATAATGGTTTCCTGGGAAGGCCTTTTGAGCATGAATTCGAGGCTGCGTCCTCTACTTTTTACTTTTGTGTAAAATTCCCCACCAAGAGTGGGTTGGTCGGTACCGTTAAGGGCGACCAAGTCGATGCAAGAGGTTGTTTGATTTACTCTTCGTCTCTTTTAAATTCTGCACCAATACCTATCAAACAAACACTTGTAATAGATAACAATGAACAAGATGAGGAATTAAATAAGAAAAGAGTAAGCAGAAAAAGAACCTACAACGACCTCGATCCAAGAATAGGGCACGAACCTGATGAATTCCTAATCGAGGGCGAGATCGACGACCCTCGACAAGGGGGCCCAAGGTCCATCTCAGGGGAAGAACTCGAGAAAGTCAAGATAGATCCAACTCGCCCGGATCTGGAAGTCATTATCGGCTCCAAGATACCGAACGACCTGAAGGGGGAAGTCATCGACTTTCTCAAAAAGAACTTGGACGTCTTAACCTGATCACACAAAGACATGATGGGTATCGATCTGGAAGTCACGTGTCACCGACTTCATATTGACCCCCCAAAGTCCGATTGCCCAGAAAATGCGGAATTTTGGCCCAGAAAAATATGTCGCTTTAGCCGAAAAGGTGAAGAAGCTGCTGGATAACGACTTGATCATGCAGGCCGACCAGCCACAATGGGTGGCCAATGCAATATTGGTGAAAAAGTCCAATGGGACCTGGCGGTTATGTATCGACTTCATCGACCTGAACGAGGCCGATCAGATCGGAAAGTCAGTAGAAGTGTATGTTGACGATATAGTCGTCAAAAGCTTAAAAAGGGAGGATCACCTGTTACACCTCGCACAGACCTTCGATATCCTTAGGAAGTTCAATATGAGACTCAACCCCAAGAAGTGTAACTTTGGAGTCGAGTCGGGGAAGTTCTTGGGACATCTGGTCAGTAAGCGGGGGATCGAGGCGAATCCGGGGAAAGTTAAGGCCATACTGGACATGGGGGCACCGGGAATGTGAAAAGAGGTTGAAAAACTCGGGGGGTGCCCGGCGCGTTAAGGTGTTCATCTCCGGATGGGGGACAAATGCAAGCCGATGTTCGACACACGATCCGTAGAAGAAAGCAAAGTTGAATGGACACGAGAGCAGGATGCTTTTGAAAAAATCAAAACCTACCCGGCGGACATGAGTATCTTGTCCAAACTCGTCCGGGAGAGAAGTTGTTCTCAGATCTCGCGGCCTCGGAGACGACTTTTAAGCGCAAAGATTAGTCCGAGCAGAGGGCCAAATCCACTTGCCCATTTATTTTGTAAGCCGGGACGAAACGAAAGCGTAGCGAAGTTATCCATCATTAGAGAAGCCGGCCTACACGATTAGTCATGAAAGCAGGAAGTGAAACCGCATTTTTTTATCACCAGGTCGAGGTCCTCACTTCCCTGCCGTCGAGGAATGTGCTCCACCGACCAGACACATCAGGTCGATGCCTCAAATGGGCCATTGAGGTCGGGCAGTACGGAGTGACATACGCACCACGACCTACCGTCAAAGCCCGTGCATCGGCGATTTCCTAGTCGAGCTCCACAGTTCCTCCGGGCGGGGAAGTTCGGGCTTTGATGGGAGCTATTCATAGATGGATTAGTGACCTCTCACAAGTCGGGGGCCGGTCTAGTGTTAAGAAGCCATGAGGGTATCTCATTCCAGAACGCCATTACCTTTGATTTTCCAGCAACAAATAATGAGGCCCGAATATGGTATTTCGTATTTGGTTTAGAGAGATGGCAACAACCATGGGCATCAAGAGATTGCAAGTCCATACAGCTCTCTTGTGGCCTCATCGAGGTCTCGGGAGTACGAGGCAAGGATGGGCCTATTATCGAAATCGTAAAAACATTATGCCTGAAGTTCACACAAATCCATGTCAAGCTGATACCGAGAGAACGTAACTCGCGAGCCGATGCTTTAGCCCGGTTGGTGACCTCCGAAGGATCACCAGATATGAAGGATGTCACCATCACGACACTTCCCCATCCATCCACCGAGCAAGTAACCGTGACGACATTGGAAACCCCGGTGTCGACCTGGATGACACCCATCATGGAGAATTTGATAAGCGGCCTCTTACCGCCTGATTGCATCCAAGCTCGGCAGTTGCAGTTATGGGCCGCACGATGCATAATGGTCGGTGGGGAGTTATACAAGAGAGGTTTCAGAATGCCCCTACTTCGATGTATCACACCTGAACAAGGCCAAGTTATTCTACGAGAGATACACGAAGGGGCATGCGGAAACCACACTGGGGGGGAGTCACTGGCCCACAAGACCACAAGGCAGGGATATTTTTGGCCAACCCTAAGGGCCGATGCTATCACCTTCGCCCGCAAATGCCACAAATGCCAGATCTATGCTCCCTCCATCAAGGTCTCACCAGAAGAACTCACAAGCATCCTCAGTCCTTGGCCTTTTGCGAAGTGGGGGATAGACATCATTGGGCCACTCCCAACGGCCTCAGGATAGCGGTGGATTACTTCACAAAATGGGCAGAGGCTGAGGCATTGGCAACCATAGACCAAGATCATGTCATCAAGTTCATTTAGCGGAACATTATCTGCAGGTTCGGACTACCCCAGGCAGTCATATCAGACAATGGAAAGCAATTCGATGGTATGAAGATTGATGCCTTCTTCAGAAAGTGGAAGATCACAAAGTTGTTCTCTACCCCATACCACCCCCACTCAAACGGTCAGGTCGAGGCCGTGAACAAAATCATAAAGCACACACTCAAGACCAAGATCGAGGGGGGAAAAGGGAAATGGGCTAGCGAGCTCCCGAACGTGTTGTGGTCGTATAGAACGACCTGCAAAAATTCAACGGGCGAAACCCCTTAATCGCTAGTCTTTGAAACTGAGGCGGTTGTTCCTGCGGAAATCGACCTCCCGACCCTCCAAACCAGCCAGGTCACCTTTGATCATAACGATGAAGCATTGGAAAGAAACCTGGACCTACTCGAAGAGAAGCGGTTGGAGGCTAACATGAGGAATGCTAGATATAAGCAGAGGTCGGAGAGGTATTATAACTCTAAGGTGCAACTTCGACGTTTCAAGGTCGGAGACCTAGTACTAAAAAAGATACTCGGAGACTCCAAAGGTGCCCTCGGCCCAAACTGGGAGGGTCCGTTCCAGATATCGAAGGTCCTACCAAACGGGGAATACGAGCTCGAGAAGGCAGATGGAACCAAGGCCCAATACTCGTGGAATGCAGCTCATCTGAAGAAGTATTATCAATAGGCTTACACCCTTGTACTGATGACATCGATGTAAACAAATACTTTGGTTAACGATAATTCTCTACTCTATTTGAAAGAAAAATTCTTGTGTGTAGAAACCAAACGGGTCGCATAAAAAACATATGATCGATAACATGCAGGTCTCATGAAAGACATGATTGATAACATGCGTGTTGGGGAATGAGTTGCACAGATCTATTCGGGGTGAATATTTAAATACAAATTTAATTCATTAATTATTACTAGCATGAATTAATCATATATTAATTCAAATAATAATTGCAACAACATATCATGTATATAAAAAGCCACGTAAAACCTACGCATGCGGAATCTACGGGTTTACATGAACGTACCTCTCGGGATGGCAGTGGCTTTGGTCGGACGGACTAACCAAAAGGACTTCCCAAGTATTCCCTTATCCCTTGCTCAACTATCCGGTGGAAGGACACTCGTCGAACAATTAACAAAAGGAAAAAAATAAACTTTGTTGCACCACCTTTGTGGATTTGCTAATATTTCCAGCACATGGAATTGTACTTGGGAATGAACTAATCATCCCCTATTTATAGATAGGAGGTGGTCGAAATTTTGGGTCCAAAATCAATGTGGGAAAAGACTTTTCTTGGTCACCAAGAAATCTTGAATATATCTCCTATATTCTTTTTCCCATAATTATAATATTCCACAAAATTCCACCTTCCCTTGTTATGGGGTAATTTTCGAAAATTATGGTCAAGATTTCAAGATTTGGATCTTCTTGAATTTATGAGATATTCTTGTATTTCAAGAAATACATATCTTCCATAATATCTTTTCAAGAAAATCTTTCTTGCCCACTATATTTCAAAATTTTCGAATTTTCCCTTATAGATAACCAATTGGGAGATTTCTTGAATTTAATGAGATAATCTTGTATTCCAAGAATACATATCTTCATTCCATAACAAAATTCAAAGAAAATCTTTCTCCCTTTTTATCCATAAAATTCGAAAATTGCAAGGAAAAATAAGCAACAATATTTATTTTATTTTAATCACCTTTTTCAGTTATTGGACTATTTGTTGGGCTACTCAGGGGCCTTTAGGAGAATTAAGATTGGACCTTCTAATGGATCTTGAATATCTAATATTGAGCCACAATATAATTTAAGCCCATAAATATTAATTAATCCCACTACATAATTAATATTGCATCATCCATCTTAACCCATATTACAGTCAATATGACTCCCGGTCATTATTTCCCGTGTTTAAGATTATCTAGCCCATCAATTAATTCAAGCCACTGAAATAGCTTTCCGTTAATTAATATCTTTTGTCCTTGGTCGAGGAACGGTTCAACATTATTATCCATACAGGAAACTAATTCTACTTGCAAGATTTGGTATGATAAAACTTATGAACCTCCCAAGGGGGCAAATCAAGCAAGTGTACTTGCACACAATTCTTCGTATTAAATCTTAGCAATCACATGTGGCCAATAATATTGCCCAAGATAAAAAGTATTGAATCTCTCTGATTCGCTACCCATGATAAGTCAAAGCAATAGCTACCAATCCCACGTGATCCTATTTAAGGGACGAAGGTTAAGAAACAACGAACCACCGAGGTCTAATTCTTCCTTGTTCGGGATTCAAGAATTTATCCTCCTCAGAGGTCCTATTCAAGCATCGATCATACCATGCACTAGTGTAATCTCTTGGTCAAGACAAACCAATCGAGCCTTACACCTCAACCTTTCGCGATGGTTGTTCATTTCCATCTAGGTCGTGAATGGCGTACTTATAGTTACAAGGGATATTAATTTAATCTTACGTGATGCGGTATCACTAAATTAACTACAAATGTAACATGTACGAATTATTGAATGGTTATGCAATAAATATATGTAACATCAATCAAATTTAAAGCATCGGTGATAAACAATTTATTTGATAAATAAGTTCGAAAATTGAGTTTCGATTATACAAAGTAAAAAGCATACTTTTCAAATTATAATCCCAACAATCTCCCACTTATACTCAAAGTCCGCTTTTAAGTATACTACAACACGTCTCGCGAAGTCCGTGACATCTAATGTCACCTACACACGAACCTAATAATTTCTCTTACTTATACTCAAAGCAGTTTGCGGTGTCTTGACACCCATTCCACTCACATGTCTCTCGAATGTATTCAGAGGAGACGCTTTTTGTGAATGGATCTCGCTAGTCGTCCCTCGACGCTATCTTTGCCACATCTATATCTCCTCTCTTAACTATTTCTCGTGATAAGATGTCTTTCCTTTAATGTGTTTTTGTTTGACTCGTGGACTCTTGGTTCTCTTGAATTTGCAACCGCCCCCTAGCGAGACATTGCTGACAAATTGTAACACCATCCAAGTCCACTAAGAAGATCTAGAGCCCAATCGGTTCTTTCACCGCTTCACAAGCGACTACTTACCCACTTCCATGGTTGAGTCAAGTGATGCATTTACGCTTCACATTTTCGTCCATTTGATGGCTACACTTGTTGGGGAATGATTCGCATGCATCTATTCGGGGTGAATATTTAAATACAAATTTAATTCATTAATTATTACTAGCATGAATTAATTCTATATGTCCATGGGTCTGATTCAGGGAATCAAGTCCGAGGACTCTCCTATTCCCATGAATCTCTCGGGCTGTCTAACAACCCTCCCACTATAACGAGGCTCGGTTGAAAACGTATCATTTGGTATATCATCTAATACAATTCAGATCGAGGTTTGCCCTCTAAGCTCATTTAAGGTAATCTCACATGCGGGTTTTCTTTGGTTCTATAGTTTTCTTCCAAAATCTAAAATGGGTGCGGATGTCCACCTTTTGATCTTCGGAACTATAGAACATTCACCCTTTTTTTCCCTCGGGGTATCCTACAAAACAACCTTAATTCTGATCGAGGATCCAATTTACCGGTTTCCTTGTCCAACACGTAGGCCGGACACCCCAAAGTTCTTATGTGTCTCATACTAGACTTGCGCCCAGTCCACAATTCTTTGGGGTTCTGGAACTGATTTGGATAGCACCAAGTTCAGAATGTAAGTCGTTGTTTTCCAAGGCATGACCCCAGAACGACTCGGGAAGATCCGCATAACTCATCATTGATCTAACCATTTCCAAAAGAATTATGTTGCTTCGCTTTGCAAACCCCGTTTTGTTGAGGGGTTCCGGGTGCAGTGAGCTGGGATACAATCCCTTCATCAGATAAGTAGTTCAAAAACTCATCGCTGAGGTATTTGCCTCCACGATCAGATCGTAGAGACTTGATAAGTTTTTCCATATGATTCTCTGTTTGATCCTTAAATTCTTTAGAATTTCTCAAAGGACTCAGATTCATGCTTCATAAGGAAAATGTACCTTGAGTAATCATCAATAAAATTACTCATAACCTCCTCTTGCTTTGGTTAACATTGAACCACGACATCTATGTGAAGCGATCTCTAACACTTCTTTAGCCCCATTCCCTTGGCTCCAAATGCCATCTTGGTCATATCACCCTCCAAACATGATTCGCAGGTTGGATCCGATTCAATCTTAGAGACGCTCCAGTGAACCATCTTTCACCAACCTTTGGATCCTCTTTGGATTTATATGACCCAATTTATAGATGCTAAAGAAGTGTCTCGTTCACGTCGATGAACGCTTTCTTTTCTAAAGCTTGATGGAGATGTGTTATAGGATACATTTCGTGAGTGGTGTGCACAGTTAATTGTATAGAGATTTTCCATCAATGTCCCTTAACAAATACACTCATCATTTCAAAAATGATGTCATTCTTATTAGAAGAAATTTAGTGTCCTTTAATCGAATTTTAGAAACCGAAAGTGAATTCTTTCTAAAAGCGGGAACATAAAGATAATCTCAAAAAAAACTTTATCTTCAAAAGATAGGTGCACTTTCTCCCATCGCTTAATCGCTACTCATGTAGCATTGCAATGTCTGCTACTTGCGTGAGTATTGTAATAATCGTTATTATCGTAGCATTGCAATATCCGCCACTTACGTAGCATTGCAATGTCTTCTACTTTCGTGAACGTTGCCCGATGTGATGAGGATCTCACTCCCACTACGTTTGCCGGATCATTTAGAACCGTGAAAGCCAACATGATTAGTGGATCTCGTATCAACTACCCATGAATGAGAGAATATCGCCCGCTAAACAAGTTTCAACAACTAGTGTGTGAGAATTACCTTCCTTTTCGGTCCATTTTGGGGTTGGAGCAGTAAAACCTCCATTGTCCTCTCTCACCGCAGCCTTAAGCACTTCCTCTTTGGATTTTCCTTGACTCAACAAGCATTCCTCATCTTACCATTGCCCTTGGCAACAGTTGAGTTTTATTGCTTATGGCCTTTGGTCCTCTTCTTTATCTTGCCTACCCTTGGCCTAGAAGATGAAGACGGACCACTTGCCATCATAGCTTGAGTTTGGTGCCTTATCATCATTTCTGCCGAGTCCAAAAGTTTGCAACAAATTAGCTAGCGAGGCCAAAATGCTCAAAAAAAAAAAAAACTTTTCAAGGCAAGAGAATGAAGTACCAAATTCATCGAGTCTCAGATCATAACTGCGACTCGAGAATCTCAAGTTTGTTCGGATGGGCCATCTATTTTGAGGACGTAATCCCTCACGGGTTTTTTCCTCCACCATTTTCGGCGACATCTCGCAAGGTGATCTGACGAGTCCCGCATGTTTTGCCTCGTCAGTTGGCTCATCTGATTTTTGTGTGTCAAAATCCACTTGTGCTTTTGTGCAGTTAGGACAATTATAATTTTCCAATCAATATAGTTTCCATACATATTGTATTGACTTTAAGTATAATAAAAGTGGATTAAAAGGTAACGACATGCTGAACTGAAATAAACAACTATATGCAATAACACAAGTATATCACAAGGTTCGATCACATTTCATCATATTTTAAAATCTCAAAAAAAATATGAACATGCATCAGCCAACTTCTCAAAACAGTTTAAATAACCCACGTTGGGTGGGTCATTATTTAAACACATTCAAGCTGGTTACAAACAAGAACGATTTATAAACCCTTAATATCCAGATTAATAATAGTTGGCTCCCACTTGACCAATATAAAATTGACAAGGACTTTGAGAAGTATATGCATATCAATTTTATACCTAAGTAATAACCATGATTAAATACTGGGATTACTATTTCTCTTTGATCGAGCCTCGTTGGGAGGGTCATCATCGCCACTAGTAATAACCCACAATCATCGGATTTTGGAATTCATTCATGTGAAACCTATCTTTTGACCCGTCCTGGGGAAATTTCTCCAAAAGAATTCACAAATAAATAAATCATGGAGGTCAAAATTAATTCAATTTTATTATCAGGAATAAAATTGTCAATTAATTATTTAAAACATACTTAGTAATTTTGGAGTTGAGATTTTTCAATTTGGCAACCTCATGCAAAACACATTTAAACAAATTAAATAAAGCATAAGATAGCACAAATAAATCAAGCATAATGTAAAAAATAAACATATTGGGCACAAATTATCCAATTGTCATGGTTTGATTTTTTTTGGCTTGATATTGAAGAAACACGCCTCGAATTTCTCCCACTCGTTCGTCTCGAAAAAAAATACTTCGTCTCGAACCGCCACGCCAATTTACTTCTTGGAGGATGCACGCCAAGATTGATGCCTAAGCGACCTCGGCGCGCTGGCGAGTGGCGCCCGCGCCCAAAAGACCAGTGAGAAACCTTAGCGGGATATTTTTTGCCAACCACCGGGTCGTCGGCTGCAGATCACCTTCGGTAAATGCCACAAAATGAACAAAATCTAAGTATAGACACTCGATTTAGATCCTTTAATTCTTCATCTCTTCATTCTCAGGTTACAATTTATTTACAAAAATAAATACTCCTAGATCTAGACTAGTCTATCATTGATCAAATCAAATCAAAAGTCTTGTGGAAGCGAGGCAAAACAAATCCGAGATAACAATTAAAAACCACGGTTTATATGTGCATGCAAAATAAAACATTAAAATCCATGACAATTGGATACCTACAAAACAGATCTAATGGTTCTTCTACTATCCAATTTCAAATTTAATGTTCATTTAATTAAATTACAATTTAAAAAATTCAGAGTTCAAAAAAGGGCTCGATACAGCTTGTTGGGGAATGATTCGCGACAGATCTATTCGGGGTGAATATTTAAATACAAATTTAATTCATTAATTATTACTAGCATGAATTAATTCTATATTAATTCAAATAATAATTACAACAACATATCATGCATATAAAAAGCCACGTAAAACCCACGACGCGGAATCTACGGGATTACGTGAACGTACCTCTCGGGATGAGCGATGACTTGGTCAGACGGACTAACCAAAAGGACTTCCCAAGTATTCCTTAGCCCTTGCTCGACAATCCGTGGAAGGATACTCGAACAATTAACAAAAAGGAAAAAATAAACTTTTGTTGCACCACTTATGTGGATTTGCTTAATATTTCAAAGACATGAATTGTACTTGGGAATGAACTAATCATCCCCTATATATAGGAGAGGAGGGGCACGAAATTTTGGTGGTTTTTCAATGTGGGAAAAGACTTTTCTTGGTCACCAAGAAATCTTGAATATATCCCATATATTCTTTTTTCCCATAATTAAAATATTCCACAAAAATCCACCTCCTCTATTTTATGGTATAATTTTTAAAATTTGAGCAAGATTCCAAGATTTAGATCTTCTTGAATTTATGAGATATTCTTGTATTTCAAGAAATACATATCTTCCATAATATCTTTTCAAGAAAATCAAGAAAATCTTTTTGCCCTCTATTTTCCAAAAATTTTCGAATCTCTCTTATGAATAACCAAAGTGGGAGATTTCTTGAATTTAATGAGATAATCTTGTATTCCAAGAATACATATCTTCATTCCATAACAAAATTCAAAGAAAATCTTTCTCCTCTTTTTATTCATAATTTTTTAAATTTAATGAGGAAATATAAGCAACAATATTTATTTTATTTTAATCACCTTTTCGGTTATTGGACTATATGTTGGGCTACTCAGGGGGGCCTTTAGGAGAATTAAGATTGGACCTTCTAATGGATCTTGAATATCTAATATTGAGCCACAATATAATTCAAGCCCATAAATATTAATTAACCCCACTACATAATTAATATCAGACTATCCATCTTAACCCATATTACAACCAATATGGCTCCCGGTCATTATTTCCCGTGTTTAAGATTATCTAGCCCATTAATTAATTCAAGCCCATCAAATAGCTTTCCATTAATTAATATCTTTTGTCCTTGGTCGAGAACGGTTCAACATTATTATCCATACCGAAAACAAATTCCACTTGCAAGATTTGGTATGATAAAACTTATGAACCTCCCAAGGGCAAATCAAGCAAGCGTGCATTTTGCACACGATTCTTCGTATTAAATCTTAGCAATCACATGTGACCAATAATATTGCCCAAGATAAAAGACGATTGAATCTCTCTCTCGATTCGCTACCCATGATAAGTCAAAGCAATAGTTACCGATCCCAAAGTGATCCTATTTCGTGGACGAAGGTTAAGAAACAACGAACCACCGAGGTCTAATTCTTCCATGTTCATTCAAGAATTTATCCTCCTCAGAGGTCCTATTCAACAAGATCATCATGCACTAGTGTAATCTCTTGGTCAAGACAAACCAATCTCGAGCCTTTACACCTCAACCTTTCGCGATGGTTGTTCATTTCCATCTAGGTCGTGAATGGCGACTTATAGTTACAAGCGGATCGTTAATTTAATCTTTCGTGATCGGGTATCACTAAATTAACTACAATGTAACACGCATTTAATTATTGAACGCTTATGCAATAAATATATATAACATTCAATCATATTTAAAGCATCGTTGATAAACAATTTATTTCAAGAATAAGTTCGAAATTCGGGTTTCGATTATACAAAGTAAAAGCATACTTTTCAAGATAATCCCAACATACACTTCCCAAATGGAAACACACTAATCGAGGCGAGATAATTTTTGGAATCTAAACCGATTGGAAATCCGAGTCCGTGTAGCCGATGGGGATTGGAGTACCTAATCGATAAATCAACATTCTATCCCGAAGTTCTTTTTTCGGACACTTCGTAATGTTTTTAATCGTCATTCCAACGCGCTTTCCTCGGGTTACTTTGATATTGCTACCATGCCTACGGCAAAACCAGATATCTTGGTCTCGCATAAAAGATTGTATACATAAGGTTTTCTACAAGCCGCAGGGGGAATGCCTTTCATGTCATCTATCTCACTCAAGCGTCTTAGGGGACATTTTCTTGGATAGATGGATTCCAAGTCCGAAAAGGTAATTAATCCTTTCTTGGAATCATGAAGCGTTTCAAGACAATGTCTATGTATGAAACTTGTGATAACCCGATCATCCTTTTCTTGCGATCTCGAGTGATCTTGATCCCAAGGATGTGTCCGGTTTTCCCTAAGTCTTTCATATCAAATTGTTTTGAAAGCCATGTCCTTACGTCTGATAACACCTTCACATCGTTCCCGATGATCACAATGTTATCTACGTATAGTACTAAGAATACCAATGCGGGGCCCGACACGCTTCTTATACACACAACTTTAAAACTCGTTTTGATCAAACCCATAAGACTTTATTACATGATCAAAACTTTGGTTCCAAGCTCTGGATGCCTGTTTGAGTCCGTAAATGGACCTCTTGAGCTTACAAACTTGGTGTTCTTGGCCTGTTTCAATGAAGCCTTTAGGTTGTTGCATATGGATCTCTTCATCAAGACTTCCGTTAAGGAAAGCTGTCTTGACATCCATTTGCCAAATTTCAAAGTTGAAAATACGCAGCAATCGATAAGAGAATACGGATGGACTTAAGCATGGCTACGGGCGAAAAAGTTTCCTCATAATCGATCCCTTTCTTTCTGAGTATAACCTTTCGCCATTAGTCTTGCTTTAAAAGTTTCAACCTTCACGTCCAGTCCTCTTTTCCTCTTATATGCCCACTTGCATCTAATGGGTTTGACCCCATTAAGTGGTTCGACTAGCTCCCACACTCTATTATGAAACATAGAACCCATTTTGGCTTTCATTGCTGTTTGCTAAGAATCTGCATCCTTATCTTGGAGTGCCTCGTCATATGTCCATGGGTCTGATTTCGGGAATCAAGTCCAAGGACTCTCCTATTCCCATGAATCTCTCGGGCTGTCTAACAACCCTCCCACTATGACGAGGCTCCGGTTGTGAAAACGTATCGTTTGGTATATCATCTAGTACAGTTGGCACTGAGGTTTGCCCTCCAAGCTCATTTAAGGTAATCTCACTTCTGGGTTTTCTTTGGTTCATATAGTTTTCTTCCAAAAATCTAAAGTGGGTGCTGATGACCACCTTTTGATCTTCGGGACTATAGAACATACACCCTTTTGTTCCCTCGGGGTATCCTACAAACAACCTTAATTCTGATCGAGGATCCGACTTACCGGCTTCCTTGTCCAACACGTAGGCCGGACACCCCAAATTCTCATGTGTCTCATACTAGGCTTGCGCCCGGTCCACAATTCTTTGGGAGTTTTGGGAACCAATTTGGATAGCACCAAGTTCAGAATTTAAGTCGTTGTTTCCAAGGTTTGACCCCAGAACAACTCGGGAAGATCCGTATAACTTATCATTGATCTAACCATTTCCAAAAGAATTATGTTTCTTTGCTCTACACCCCATTTTGGTGAGGGATTCCGGGTGCAGTGAGCTGGGATACAATCCCTTCATCAGATAAGCAGTTCAAAAAACTCATCGCTGAGGTATTCGCCTCAACAATCAGATCGTAGAGACTTGATACGTTTTTCCCTATGATTCTCTGTTTGAGCCTTAAATTCTTAGAATTTGTCAAGGTCTCATATTCATGCTTCATAAGGAAAATGTACCTTGAGTAATCATCAATAAAATTACTCATAACCTCCTCTTGCTTTGGTTGACATTGGACCACATACATCTGTGTGAACGATCTCTAACACTTCTTTTACCCTATTCCCCTTGGCTCCAAATGCCCTCTTGGTCATATTACCCTCCAAACATGATTCATGGGGTTGGGATTTGTTCAACTTGGGAGACGCTTCCGGTGAACCATCTTTCACCAACCTTTGGATCCTCTTTGGATTTATATGACCTAATCATAGATGCCAAAGAAGTATTTCGTTTCACGCTTTTTTTTCGGAAATAGTTGATGTGTTATAGGATGCATTTCATGAGTGGTGTGCATGATTAATTGTATAGAGATTTTCCATCAATGTCCCGTATGAGATATACACTCATCATTTCAAAATGATGTCATTCTTATTAGAAGAAACTTAGTGTCCTTAAATCGAATTTTAGAAACTGGAAGTGAATTCTTTCTAAAACTGGGAACATAAAGATAACCTCAAAAAACTTTATCTTCAAAAGATAGGTGCATTTCTCCCATCGCTTTAATCGCTACTCATGTAGCATTGCAATGTCTCGCTCTTTGCGTAGTATTGTAATAATCGTTACTATCGTAGCATTGCAATATCTCGCCACTTACATAGCATTGCAATGTCTTCTACTTTAAATAACGTTGCCCGGTGTGATGAGGATCTCACTCCCACTAAGTGTCGGATCATTTTGAACTCGTGAAGCCAACATGATTAGTGGATCTCGTATCAACCACCCACTTAATGAGAAGTATCGCCGCTAAACAAGTTTCAACAACTAGTGCGTGAGAATTACCTTTCTTTTCCGTCCCTTTTTGGGGTTGGAACAGCAAAACCTCCATTGTCCTCTCTCACCGCAGCCTAAGCACTTCCTCTTTGGATTTTTCCTCGACACAACAAGCATTTCTCATCTTACCATTGCCTTGGCAATGATTGAGTTTTATTGCTTATGGCCTTTGGTCCTCTTCTTTATCTTGCCTACCCTTGGCCTAGAAGATGAAGACGGACCACTTAAAATCAAAGCTTGAGTTTGGTGCCTTATCATCATTTTCGCCGAGACCAAAAGCTTGCAACAAATTAGCTAGCGAGGCCAAAATGGTCAAAAACTTTTTGGCCGTAGAAGTTAAGTACCAAATTCATCCGAAGTCTTCGATCATAATCTGACTCGAATCTCAAGTTTGTTCGGGATGGGCCATCTATTTTGAGGACGAATCCCTTACGGGTTTGCCCTCCACCATTTTCAAATGACGACATCTCTCAAGAAGGTGATCACGATGAGTTCCGCATGTTTTGACTCTTCTATTGGCTCATCCGATTTTGGTGTGTCAAGAATCCACTTGTGCTTTTTGTGTAGCTTAGGACAATTATAATTTTTCGTTTCCAATATAGTTTCCATACATATTGTATTAACTTTAAGTATAATAACAATGGATTAAAAGGTAAACCTACACGCCGAATCGAAATAAACAACTATATGCATAAGCACAAATATATCACAAGGTTCGATCACATGCATCATATTAAAATCTCAAAAAAAATACTTAACATGCATCACCCAACATCTCAAAAACAGCGGTTTTAAATAAGCCACGTTGGGTGGGTCATTATTTAAACACATTCAAGCAAAGTTACAAACAAGAACAATTACAAACATTTAATATCCAGATTAATAGTTGGCTCCCTTGATTTGACCAATATAAAAATTGACAGGACTTTGAGAAGTATATGCATATCAATTTTATACCTAAGTAATAACCATGATTAAATACAGATTACTATTTCGCTTTTGATCGAGCCTCGTTGGGAGGGTCATCGCCGCCACTAGTAATAACCAACAATCATCCGATTTGGAATTCATTCATGTGAAATCTATCTTTTGACCGTCCCGTTGGGGAATTTCTCCAAAAGAATTCACAAATAAATAAATCATGGAGGTCAAAATTAATTCAATTTTATTATCAGGAATAAAATTGTCTATTAATTATTTAAATATACTTAGTAATTTTGAAGGTAAGATTTTTCCATTTGGTAACCCTCATGCAAACACATTTAAACAAATTAAATAAAGCATAAGATAGCGCAAATAAATCAAGCAAAAAAAAAAAAAACATGTTGGGCACAAATTATCCAATTGTCATGGTTTGATTTTTCTTGGCTTGATCTTGAAGAAACACGTCTCAAATTTCTCCCACTCGTTTGTCTCGAAAAAATACTTCATCTCGAACGCCACGCCAAGTTTCGCGTGGGATGCACGCATCGATCCGGCCGCCACTTTGGCCTAGGATGCCTCGGCGGCTCAAGACGTTAAGAACCCGCGCCGATGCCTCGCAAGACGCCTCGGTGGCGATTCAGATCCAAGACGAATATCCGTCGTAGCAAGATTCGCCCGTTTTGTTTCGGCCTGGAGCGCGCACCATCTGCGGCAAGACCCTTCTCTCTCGGCTTTCGGCCACCGGCCTGCGCCCCACGCCCATGCGTGCCTTTGTCCTCCGCGCCCCTTTACGGATTTCGATTTAAATCCTTTAATTCTTCGTCTCTTCATTCCGTCAAAGTTACAATTTATTTACAAAAATAAATAAACCTAGATCTAGACTAATCTATTACATTGATCAAATCAAACAAATCCTAGTCTACTCGTGGATTTTCTCACGAGGCAAAACAAACCGAACTAATCAATTAAAAAACACAGTTTATATGCATGCAAAATAAAATATTAAAACCCATGACAATTGGATACCGCAAAACAGATCTAACAATTCTACTATCCAATTTCAAATTTAATGTCCATTTAATTAAATTACAATTTAAAAATTCAGAGTTCAAACCGTGGGGCTCGATGCGCTTGTTGGGGAAATGAGTTGCAATGAGATCTATTCGGGGTGAATATTTAAATACAAATTTAATGCATTAATTATTACTAACATGAATTAATCCTATATTAATTCAAATAATAATTGCAACAACATATTATCCATATAAAAAGCCACGTAAAACCTACGCATGCGGAATCTACGGGTTTATGTGAACGCACCTCTCGGGACGCGGCAAAGGGCTTTGGCCGGACGGACTAACCAAAAGGACTTCCCAAGTATTCCTTAGCCCTTGCTCAACTATCCTAATTGGAAGGACACTCGTTTAACAATTAACAAAAGGAAAAAAATAAACTTTGTTGCACCACCTTGGTGGATTTGCTAATATTTCCAAAGACATGGAATTGTACTTGGGAATGAACTAATCATCCCCTATTTATAGATGGGGAGGTGGTCGAAAATTTTGGGTCCAAAATCAATGTGGAAAAAAGACTTTTCTTGGTCACCAAGAAATCTTGAATATATCTCCTATATTATTTTTCCCATAATTATAATATTCCACAAAATTCCACCTTCCTTTGTTATGGGGTAATTTTCAAAAATTATGGTCAAGATTCCAAGATTTGGATCTTCTTGAATTTTTGAGATATTCTAGTATTTCAAGAAATACATATCTTCCATAATATCTTTTCAAGAAAATCTTTCTTGCCAACTATATTTCAAAAATTTCGAATTTTCCCTTATAGATAACCAATTGGGAGATTTCTTGAATTTAATGAGATAATCTTGTATTCCAAGAATACATATCTTCATTCCATAACAAAATTCAAAGAAAATCTTTCTCCCTTTTTTATCCATAAAATTCGAAAATTGCAAGGAAAAATAAGCAACAATATTTATTTTATTTTAATCACCTTTTTCAGTTATTGGACTATTTGTTGGGCTACTCAGGGGCCTTTAGGAGAATTAAGATTGGATCTTCTAATGGATCTTGAATATCTAATATTGAGCCACAATATAATTCAAGCCCATAAATATTAATTAACCCCACTACATAATTAATATTGCATCATCCATCTTAACCCATATTACAGTCAATATGGCTCCCGGTCATTATTTCCCGTGTTTAAGATTATCTAGCCCATCAATTAATTCAAGCCACTGAAATAGCTTTCCGTTAATTAATATCTTTTGTCCTTGGTCGAGGAACGGTTCAAAGATTACTATCCATACCTAAACTAATTCCACTTGCAAGATTTGGTATGATAAAACTTATGAACCTCCCAGGGGGCAAATCAAGCAAGCGTGACTTACTGCGATTCTTCAGATTAAATCTTAGCAATCACATGTGACCAATAATATTGACCAAGATAAAAAGTATTGAATCTCTCCGATTCGCTACCCATGATAAGTCAAAAGCAATAGTTACCAATCCCACGTGATCCTATTTAAGGGACGAAGGTTAAGAAACAACGAACCACTTAGGTCTAATTCTTCCTTGTTCGGGATTCAAGAATTTATCCTCCTCAGAGGTCCTATTCAACAGATCACCATGCACTAGTGTAATCTCTTGGTCAAGACAAACCAATCCGAGCCTTACACCTCAACCTTTTCGCGATGGTTGTTCATTTCCATCTAGGTCGTGAATGGCGACTTATAGTTACAAGGACTATTAATTTAATCTTATGTGATCCGTATCACTAAATTAACTACTGAAGCAGTAACACGATTTAATTATTGAGAAGCTTATGCAAAGAAATATATGTAACATTCAATCATATTTAAAGCATCGATGATAAATAATTTATTTTAGTAAATAAGTTCGAAAATTCGCCGATTATACAAAGTAAAAAGCATACTTTTTCAAGATAATCCCAACAATGCGAACCCGAGGTGCGATTTTTAGAAATCTTTCGAGGCAAGATTGCCCCTAATAAAAGGTTATCCCCGACTTTGTAAGATCATTAAGCAAATGTCCAGTAAACAAGTCGCGTAAACGTTAAGACGACAAGGACTAAGTGAAAATCGCATAAGGAAATCGAGTCAACACAACAAAGGAGTTAAGAAAGAGAATTTCATTAATAAAGACCCGAAGGTCGGGGAGAACCCCATTACAATAGACCCGGAGGTCGGTAAAAAGAGGCATTCCAATACAATACATTTTTCGGAGGTGAGCTAGCGACCTGGTCTATACTACAAAGCTAATCGAGCTAGCGACCTGGTCTATACTACGGAGTTAGTCGAGCTAGCGACCTGGTCCATACTACGGAGATACTCGAGCTGGCGACTTGGCCTATATTACGTTGTTACTAGTGTAGCGGCTCTCGGAGATGGAGGTCGCCGAGGAAGATGCTGCAAAACTATCAGAAAATGTTGTTTCAACATCCGAGAAGTGTCAGATGCCGCAATGGGACTTCCCGCATTAAATGAACACGAGTGTCATACATGTGGTGCAAAAAATTCAAGGGATGGCGAAGGGCATTCAGGCTTGATCGGATTCACATATACAATACTAAATCCAAATTACATGTCAGGAAATGCCCATCACCACTAATCCCGTCATCCCGATCGGCGCCCGAAGAGCGAGGGGCCAGGGGCACCTCCATCACGGCGGCGGCAAGTCCGCCACCTGGGTGATAGCAAAACTTGGCAATGGCCGTATGGTCATCCTCCGATGAAGGCAAGATCAGAAACGGGGGAAAAGAGGGGATGGAATGAATACCGGAGGCCATATGTATAGAGAGGGAGAAGCCCGTCGCCGGAGGGTGCCTCAAAGCGAGGAACTCGCCGGAACTCCCCATGACTAAGCTTGGGGACGATATATGGGGAGAAAATGTGTATGGAAATTCTGAAAAATCCTACCCTCTTTATAGGGGAAAGGCGGGGGTGAGATTGCAAAATCTCAACTCTCGAGGGCCCCCAAAGAAATCGGCGCCGCATAAGCAGCGCGTAGGCAGTACGCGACTGCTGGTTGGTTCAATGTACGGCGTGCGGCATCACCAAATACCCAGGCCATCATTGCGGATCTGTCACACGTCACATCGGTTTGGGAAACCGAGGCGACGGTTCGCCTCCCAGAGAATGAAGAATCGGCAAAGGCACACTTCCCAAGTCCTACTTTCCGAAGGCCGATTAAAGAATCAAGTTCAAGTCAAGGCCCCGAGGCGAGCTTGCGACCTCGACTTGGGGAGATGAAATATGGGAGTTTTATTTAACAAGACAAATATTAGATGAGACGAAAAATGAAAAAGACTTCTTTCATTGATAAAGACCCGAAGGTCGGGAGGTTGTGCATTACAAATCAAAGCCCGAAGGCTGGTACAATAAAAAAAGAAAAATAAAAAGTGACTGGCAAGGTTACAACTTCAATCCTTCTTGGCAGGGGTAGTTGAGGGCGGGGTGCTGACCATCCCGAAAGGAGGCTCCTGCTGGGTAATCGTCGGCGGATCGACCTCCGAGCTCGATACCTTCTCCACAACGGGCTCGGAGGGCAGGTCGACTACTGGGGGACCACCTCCGAGCTCGTCACTTCCTCCATGATGGGCTCGGAGGGAAGGACATCCTGGGGAACGACCTCCTCCGCTACCGGGTTCAAGATAAAAACAACGGGGGACCGACCTCCAGAGAGAGTCGGGAGAGGCGCGACGCCTACCTGGATCCGAAAGAACGAGAGATCAATGCCCATATCCTCCAAGTCTCGGATCTCCAGCAGGACATTGGAAGCGAGGGGGTTGGACGTCGACAACAAGCCCGATGGGTAAATGAAGAAGAGCCATCATCCAAAATTGGCGTTTACCTCGTGACCTTGGCCCTGGACCTCGGAGCTCCCCTTCTCGGCGATTCAGCTCTCAGATCGGCCTCACCGCGCCCTTAATCGTTCGTAAACTCGATCTCACTTCTCGACTGCCGTCCTTCCGGAGCCAACTTCAATGGACGGCCTCCATCTCGGCTAAGCGACCCCAGGGTCGAGATCCTGAAGGTGCTTTCGGTTGGCTTTCTGGCCTTTTGGGTCTCCCGCCCGAAGAGTGTGGGCACGATCGGTACCGACTCCTCGACTTTTCGGAGATGTCATAATTCGGTCTCCATTTAACTACCCGGGGTCCTCTCTAGATAAAGCCACCTTTGTGGGTGTGGACCATGGCGAGTACATGTTATGGTCATCTTCCGGCGACGAGTTGGTGATCGGCGCATCCCCGGCAAAAGTTATGCATTTCTTTGGAGACGTGCCCTCGGCCACTTATTGGAAATCTCGGCCGATTGGAGTGGAGGGCTCCTAAGGAAGCTAACCACCTCCGGGCAGAAGTCGGTGGGGCGAAGTTCGTATCGTAAGAGAGAGCCGAGTCATCCCGAGCACCTAAAAAAATAATATGGAAAAATCGTGCAAATTGTGATGAGAACTTACTCGTTCACCAGCTCCTCCTCACAGCCTAGGAACGAGTCATCATCTTCATGACGACCTCTCCTTTGGGCCGGCAAAGCAGGCCGCGAGCTGGTGGGTGGCGAGGTCGGGGGCACGGTAACCGGCTGTGATGTGGGGCGGACTCGATCTGACCTCCCCAGGCCCCTGTTGATTTCCGATTCATAGGTCATAATCTCCTCCCTCACTTTCTTCCGAGCGTGCCCGGAAGTCGGTGGAGTCGACCCTGTAGCCTTTCTCTTACCTTTGTCGATGGCGGGAGGGCCAGTGAGGGCCGAGCTTGGAGGAGCTGACTCGGCAGGGGGCGGTCTCGAGGGAGCAACCTCGGGGGCCGCCATTCGCCTCATTTGCCCCAAATTAGATTTCTTGCGAGAAGCCATGACGTCCGCAGGAGGCTTGCGGCGATAGATGGGAATGTTGGGGACTGCAGAAACATTGGAATTGGAGTCAGTCAGACAGGCCGACAACGGAAATTCGGCAATCACGGAGTAAGGGTACTTACAGGGGATGTTCAAGTAATGCGGGTAAGTATACAGGACAACGTTGAGTCGGTCAAGCTCGGTGTTCAAAGCGTTTACGTCCCGCCAGCTCGGTGGAGTGTGGCGAACGATGTCAAACGCCTCTTTGAAGTCCCTGTAAAGGTTGGCAGTAGTGGGTGTGAAAACTGTAAAAGAAGAAGAGAATTAGATCAGTACAAGCATCTATATCCGAAATAGGGCGCAACTTACCATGCTCGACCCGATTGGCATAATCGGTTGGGACAATGATGGGCAGTGTGCTCGAAGGGTCCACAGACTCCCCACGACGATTTAACCACCATTTATAATGCCACCCTCAATCTTACTTGGGATCCCGCCACGAAGCTCCCGACTTTTTATGAAGTCAAGATCGCATTATAGCCGTCGGCTTGATGGATGGGCATCATCACAAAGGCCCATTTCGCCCGGTCGGTAGTCAAGAATGACGGCCGCCTGAAAGTACTGGTCATAGTAGAAAGAATGTAACTCCACCCATTAAGAGTGATCTGGGTTAAGCTCTGGTTCCAAGCCGCCAGCAGGTGGGAGATGGCCGGATGAAGCGGAAATTGTATCCCGGCCTCTATTGTTTGCTCGTTAACCGCGATCATCCCGGGTACCGGCTGGTCGGCACTTTTGTCAGGGGCAGCCCCATAAAAATGCACGTCCCGGGGGACCTTTTAAAGGCGGAGGAGGGATTGCACGTAGCCATCAGTGAGAACCGACCTATTTTTGTCATGCGATGCCACGAAGTTCGACTTGACAGACTTCCGGTAGTCGCAGGTCGGTCTCTTGTATGGGGCCTGGGCCACATAAGAGTGATAGTCAAAAGCCCGCTCGTAGTCCTGAGGAAGGCCGGGATTAAACCGTCTTATGGTTAGCTTATCATCCGATTCCATCCAGCTAGAGCAAGATGTAGAGCGACTTGGAAGGTCGGTAAGTCATTTGGAAGTTTGGGAAGTCAGCAAGAGTTGCGGAGGCGGCTTGGTATGGCAAAGAGGTCGCGAAGCGACTTGAAAGAACCCGGAAGTCGGGACCGACTAGGTCTCGAGTTCAGTTGAAGATAAACATGGAAAAGATTCGGGTAGTTAGTGAGGCGGATTTCTCTAGACATAACCAGGGTAAGTGTATCCATGAGCGCGACTTGCGGGGCAAGAAAGGGAATTCAAGCCTGGCGGTTTAAACCCTAGGTTGGTCCACGAGAAGAAGCCCACGAAGATTGTAACCCTAGTTTCCTGTCTATAAATATAACTTGTATTGTACGTTGTAAAGGATCGAAATTTTAGCATCATAGGTAGAAAATAATACAGTAAAATATCCTGGCTTGGTGCCCCCAGACGTAGTCTATTTCCAGGACGAACTGGGTAATCAAATCGTGTGCCATTTATCGCTTTCGCCATCATATTGATCGGGGTTTTTCATATTGTTTGTTTGTTCGTCGGAGATCAAACCGGGTACAACATAATTAAAGTTTCAACGCACTAAACTTTATCTTATATATAATTAATTGACAATCTAATAATAACATACATAAATAAGAAAAAATATATATATATATATATATATATATATATTAAAAGAAAATTTTGTGTGACACTATTTCATACGTGAGAAAAATATTCACTTAATATTTGGGTCATATTTCTAAAATTAGATTGAAACTCTACAAATTCATAATAATATAATAAATGAGATCTTTCGAGCATCGATCGGGTGAAATATTAGTTACTATTAAAATTAAAAATTTCCAACACAACTACATATTTAAGCTGCTTCTAGCCTAAACCTACCTTAGTTTTTAACCCAAGTTCATTTAAATTTTTGTGTTTAATAATTATTATAATATATAAGATAGAAGATCAATATTTTTATTGGCCACGGGCCCAAGGCCCATAAAGCTTAGACCTTTCTAATTAAAGTAAAATATATATATATATTAGGCCAAGATTTCTTATTCATGATTAGATATTAGGCCCAATTCTCCCCACTTCTCATGTAGGGTTGTTCACGGTACAAATAAAAATGGACAAATAAAAATAGATATTTAAAATTATCCATGTCCATATTAAATTTCAATTATTTTAAAATACAAGTATTCGTGTCCGTACCAAAACTTCGATTCAAAATGGTACACATTTTTAATTTTCGGTACTATTCGAAACGGATTTTTGGTTATAACGGAATCAGATCGGACAAAAGAAACATTTAAAAATATATATATTTTTTCTTTTTTTTATCACCGGTCATTTTTCTTTTTAATCATAATTTTCTTAAGAATATTGGTGCAATCTATACAAAATGCACATGAATTCAATACATCTTCAATCATATTCATGCATCTACTCTTCAGACTCAAACATATTACGTGATAAGATAATAATTAATTAAAAATAATAAAACATGATTAATAAAATACACATTTAAAAATTTATTGTGAACTTTTGTCGGTCCAAGTTGACGAGAGATACAGACTACAAAGCGATGAATTGGTGCGAGAGAGTAAGGATGCGTAATTGCAAATTGAGAATTTTATAGAATTCTCGATAATTATAAATAAAAAATAAGGAAGTAAATATTTTAATATCTCGCCAAAATATTCATATGATATATTCAATATTATATTACATGGATATCAATAATCTATAATACAAGTTAATGAATAAAAAATAAATTAATAATCATTCTTCTATCTAGTATGGTCCGGTACGGTTCGGTGTAGTTTCATTCGGTTTTTCGGTACGGTTAATTCAGTAATATCCATGTACATATCAAAAAAAAAATTGATTCGGTTCAAAAAAAGTAAAAAAGTCAATGGTTATTTTTTGGTTCGGATTTCGATTCG
Source organism: Stenogyne calaminthoides (assembly GCA_037126765.1). Taxonomy (NCBI): domain Eukaryota; kingdom Viridiplantae; phylum Streptophyta; class Magnoliopsida; order Lamiales; family Lamiaceae; genus Stenogyne; species Stenogyne calaminthoides. The sequence continues at coordinate 14,740,266 of JBBCBC010000006.1, forward strand.
GGTTCGGTAATCTCCAAACTCTGTGAACAACCCTATTATCTCATGTGTTTTTATAGTTTTATTATTTTTATTAGGTATTTTCTCCCACAATGCACTATTAGACCATATTTATTCATACCCACCACAACCACAATCAACTAATAAATAATTTATTTATCTCTCCTCCACATACACATTTTACTCTACAATCCAAACTTTTTTTTTTTTCATAATTTATCCATAACCACTCACAACCACAACAACCTTTTAATAAATTATTTCTTTTACAACTTAACAATAATATCTATAATTATTTTTCATTATATTTAAAATACTTAAGAATTATAGACAATTATTTTATATTAAAAAACCATAATTATAATAAAAAAAAATTACAATACAATTAAAATAAATTATAAAATCCAAAAACAAAATTAAAATTACAAGAATTAAAATACAGAAGAAAATAAATAAATCGAGCTACAAATACATGTGTAAATTACAACGAAACAAATTACATATTTAATTATAAATGCCGAATTTTTGCCATATATACTCAATCAAGTCGTTCTTAAGAGCGACATGATCTTCTCTATTATGAATTTGTTCCCTATTTGTCATATAGGTGGATAAACTTGCAATGCGTTAAGTATAAAAGGACTAATCATTTACGGAAGAATCAATTAAAAATTCGATGGGATCATAATAATTTATGTATGTGTCTCGTTCATCCTCCACTATCATATTGTGCATGATGATACAAGTCATCATAATTTTTCACACCAAAAGTTTATCCCATACAAGACATGGGTGATTAAGAAATGCGAAACGAGCTTGTAAAAATTCCAAATGCTCGCTCAACATCTTTTTGTACAGCCTCTTGGTGTTGAGCGTACAATTTGTGCTTTTGAGTTACAGGATAAGTAATTGACTTAACAAATACTGCCCATGAAAGATATATGTCATAAGTTAGATAATAAACTCTATTATTTTCCCGACCATTAACGACATAACTAACCTTTGGAACTCGACCTTTCAAGACATTTGTAAAAATTGGAGATCGGTGGAGTACATTAATATCATTGCACGTACCTGGAGTTCCAAAAAAAAAAAGCATGCCTTTAGTCTCTATTTATAGAGAATTTTATTTTATGAATTTTGCTTTTTTTTTTAAGTGAATAAATTGAAATTTAAAATTATTTAAATAAAATATATTGGGCCAATTAAATTGCGTCATGTGTCATGAATAAGATAAAGTATCTTTGGGCAAATGTTTGATGTCCAGGATTATATGACAACCGGGTCATCAAATATGAATGGATTCTGATTTTTTCTTTTTCCTTTTGTTTCTGTTGGTAGTGGATGTCTTGGTCATCAATTGACCAATAAACATGTTCTTAGTATAACGATAATTGTTTTGGGTGAATTGTGTAATGTGAGACACGTCTAGAAAGATATAAAGTTAAATATAACAAAAAATCCTTTAAAATCACAATTAATTTTTTATTTTAATTTGAAATTTATAATTTTTGTTTTTATTTATTTATCTGATATTGTATATGTCCTTGTATTAGGGTAATGTTGTTTGGGGTGAATATGTGTAATTCTTATTATAGACTTGACTTTCGAATTTTGACTGAAACTTCATAAAGGGTAAAACGATCAAAACACTACCTATGACATCAACATTTTACTTTTCACCCCGAGATGATTCACGTGTCATTTAACAGTGTCCCTTTCTATTATTACTCCCAATTAAATATGTACAAATTTATCATTCGTGCTTGATTCTTTTTCTGTTATATGGAACATTTGGAGAAAATAAGGACTCAAAGTCTCTGAAACATTCGTTGTTACATTGTTTAACTCTCAAGAGTTATGCTATATACACAAAAGTGATAACCTGATGTTGTGTAATCTCGTACATCGATCGCGATGCCCATGCTAGGTAAGAATTTGTCGCATGACATATGCGACTGGATAATTTCTTTTTTTTTTATTTTGGGCTAATCGTGCCTCCTATGCGACGGAAATTGTCCATGTCTCGTGGACCATGCGACCGAGACTTGTTCGTAAGCGTGGAACATGCGACGGCATATATTTTTTTTCGATTTTTTTTTAATTTCGAATTTTTTATAATATGTATTTATTTATAATTTATGATTTATAATAAAAAATATATTTATAATTTATAATTGTTGACATTTTCGGATTTTTTTTTTTGCACTAACTTTTTAATAAGATATACAAACATATTAGTTTTTATATATTTAAATAAGCAAGCAATTTCTATAAAAAAATGTTAAAACATTTAAACTAGAGATAAAAAATTGGAATATTAATTTATCATATAAAACAATAAAATACAAATAAATAATTCTCCTAAAAAAAAGTATTATTGTTGTTGTCATTCGTATCCGTTTCACCACCAACCAGGAGCTATATTTTGTGTGAATTGTTCAGGAGGATACGCGTGTTGATGTCCCCAATATGCAGGATCGGGGACCGTCGCGGTACCGGCATGATGGGCAATCGAGCCAAGATGAGGCATCATATAAGGTGGACACTGTGGATCCACACTAGCTTGATTGATCAAATCGTGAGTTTCTTGCCTCACGTGTCCCAACATTTGGTGAACTGACCTCGACGTGCCACTGACATAAATATTATTCTCACTGTGTGCAGTGTTGTGCACTCTCGGATGAGTAATGTTTGCATACCATTAAGGATACTCATCCGTGGTACTGTCCTGCACTACAGCGAATGTACCAAGGTCCCCGAGACGGTAACAATAATTTTGCATTTCATTCCAAAATGTCACCGTGGGTCCATACACTTTTTCGTACCTCTCTGCACTGGCTCCGAATTTAGAACGTTCAAGATCTAAGTCGATCGGTGGTGGCGGTATGTGCTGCACTCTCCCATATTGCCTTGTAACCCTCATCGGCATATACTGTTGGGATTACATATACCCTTCGGCAAAGTCAAGAAATTGAATGCATCCATGAAATAATGAGGGGGCAGGGATTCTAGCTGGACGGCCGTATGGAGTCCAATTGACCTATAAAGTAAGTAAAATATTTGTATATGTCATTCTGTTCAGGTACTTAAATAATTACTGAAGTTATTACTATTAAGGGTGTATTGAGAATGATAAACATACATTAGACGAAGGGTAATTATCCAACAGTTTGCGGTAATGGACAAGATCTCGTGTGTTGTTTTGGAATTTTTGGGTCTTGTTCCAGTACGATGCTCTTGGGTGGGCAGAGTTAAACGAGGTAGCTTCGCCGTGTTTGCGCAAGTCAGAGAAGTACTCATATATCCAGCACTGAAAATTCAAAATGTGTTTTTTAGTTATTAGTAACATATGTTGATAATAGTGTATTAATTAAATATAATTGGAAATATTATTGAAATTGAAATTTTACCTCAATTAATGTTAAGCAGCCAGACATCTGTGCCGTCTCAATTCTGGATGCCTTGTCAAGCTGCTTATATAAATAAGCTAATGTCGCGGCTCCCCATGCATATTGAGGGACATACTCGAGATTACCCAAAACATTTACATAATGTCGGAGCGTGTCAGAAGCGACTGCGGCTTAGTCAACCGCGTGTCAGACGCGACCGCAGTTTCTGTCCGGCACGTGCGTTCCACGACCCACGTAATTACAATTTTGACCCGTTCATATTTCTTATAAATTCGATTCATTTTCGCCAAATGTTGTATTTTCACTGCATATATCTTCTACGTACATTCACTAATTAATATTTTCATTATCCTCCTATACTCACATTATCTTCTACATACATACATCCTATATTTCCCATCCTATATTTTCATTATCATTCTCTTATAATTTTTCCATTTTCATTCCTATCTTCTATTTCGTATTTTTTTTAAACATGAGTTCTTATTACGATTCTGATTACGTTTTCGAGGATGTCACTGCTGATTTTATTTGCTCCTGATGATGGTTTAATCGGAAAAGACGGAGTCGCATGTTTTGTGAAATATATTGCCGGTATGAGAAACATCACACTGGTCATTCGTACTTCTAATGCAACTCAGGTCAGGTATATATGCAGTGAAGGTGAAAAATATACACCGAAAAAAACCAAGAATGAGCGAAATACCAAAACCGTCAAAAATTTGTGTCCTTTTTCTTTACTTGCTTGGATTTCGGATGCCGAGCGTGATAGGTGGCATATTGAGGTGTTGGAGGGGACACACAATCATCGATTTCCATCATTTGCAGAGGGTTCAAAACTTGGTCAAATAACCCCCGAACAGTACAAACATGTACAACTCCTAGATGCAATGAATGTGAGCTCGAGCAACATTTTGGGATATTTAAAGACAATCGATCCCAACAATAGTACGGACTCAAAGAGAATGTACAATTGTCAGCAAAAGGTGAGGAGAGAGAGCCGGGAGGAGCTTACCTCAACGCAAAAACTTCATACACCTCTTTGAAAACAAATGGAATTACGGTATAAATATTAAGACAGTTTTTCAATTATTTTTTCATGTCTAAATATTTGAAAAAATTTGAAAAAAAATAAATGAAGTTAAGAGACTTAGTGGACTAAAATTATTTTTGGGAGGAATATATATTGATTTGTGATAATACATTTTTTAGTATAAAAGGTATTAATGTATAAAAGGTTCCAAATTAGGGAGTATATGTTTAGTATATCAATGTATAATACATTTTTTAAATAAAAGATATTAATTTTGATTTCAACTATTTAATATTATTATTAATCAAATTCTCTATACAATAATGACAATCTTTATTATCATTTTTTACCACTATCATATATTTTTTTTTTCATTCTAATTCATTTTGACAAATATTCAAACACTCCCATTCTATGTATATTGTATAGTGAGCATATCCAATATATATATACAATAAACACATATTTATAATTTAACTATGATAATAAATAGGCCATACTGTAGTTTACATCAAATAAATATAACAGTTGTGTATTTCGATGGTTAATATAAGAAAAAAATTATTTATTTATTTAGTCTATATGCATTACATATGAAATGATATTTTTAATTAAATACATAATTGTATTATATTTGATTAGTTTATAAACTTATAGGTACACCTTTAGAACGGATGCTGATAACGGACTCAAAGATATAGTTTTCAGCCACCCATGTTCGGTTGTAATGGTCAACACGTATCCACAAGTATTAATCATTGACACGATATACAACACGAACATGTACGGTATGCCTTTACTTGAGGTTGTTGGGGCAACAAGCACTCATAAGACGTTCACCATTGCACATGCATTTATGATCCGTGAAACGCAGGAACACTTCGAATATATCCTACGATTTATTCGGGGATTGTACGATGATGAACTGCCAAATGTTGTTGTTACGGACAGGGCTTACGCGTTGATGAATGTTGTTGATGTAGTTTTTCCAAATTCTCAAGCACAATTGTGCAGGCGCCACGTAGAACAAGCTGTATATAACCATGCTCTACAACTAGTGGAAAAGGGACTTAGCAAAAAGTTTGCTGATACTTTTAAAGTAAGGTGGAATTATGCAGTCCAAGCGAGCACACGTGAAGAATGAGAATTTAGGTGGGATTCCGTAAAGAAGAAGTATAGTAGATTTACAAGTCTGATTTCGTATTGCGAAGATACGTGGCTTACGCCACACAAACGGAGAATTTTAGGGATGTATATCGATGGTCGCCTGCACTACGGAAACTACACCACGAACAGGTAACCGTACAATCTTTATACTTTTTATCACAACTATTACATAGATTAAACTATTGAAACAACATATATTTGTAGGGTTGAACAGGAACACCATAGAGTGAAAAAAACATTGGATGGCGGCAAGAAACACTTTGACGTGATCTTCAGAAAGGTTCATCAAGTCATGGAGTTACAGGTATGTGAGATAAAAAGCAATCGAGGTTTAGCGCCCACAAGACAAGGACTGATATGCTAGAGAACCAATTCTACAGCGAACTAGTGCGCAATATCACGTCTAAGGCGTTCGACCTCATTGTCGGAGAAGAGAGTAGGAATCTAGACGGAAATATGTGTGGCTGCTATCTCAGGAGAACACATGGTCTTCCGTGCCACTGCGAGCTTACACGGTACTCTTATATACCTTTAAATTGTATAGACTCGTTTTGGAAAACATTGGATATAGATTTTTCTAGTATACCTACCACCGTAACAGATGATGATGGTGGTGGTAAGACTAGGAGAAAATTATTCGATGATGACACGGAAGACATTCTTCCACCCAATGTTGAAAAAAAAATAAGTCAAAACAGAAGACCAGCGATCGTAAACCTTCTGAGTATGAGTACAAGATGAAAAGTGCGAGAATCAAAAAGTCTGCTCAAATAAGGGGTAATGGGAGAGTGGCGGCAACTAATGCGCACCAGGATATTCCACCGGAAGCTGATCTTAGACATAGCACATCGGAAACACGCACGATGAGTTATTCTGAAGAGACTCGGAACAGATTTCCCCAAAGTTCGGGCCATACCGACACAGATCCCCCCGAAACTCCAAATTCAAAGCCCCAGAGGCCCCAAACTTCTGAAGTCCCCCCTCAAAATAAGATTAACCGTCCAATACAGTTTTTTAACTCTCAGGTGGAGGACGATTTTCCTCCATATATAAAAAATTATATTCATTTCTACAATGATGTAATTGGAGATGGGAACTGCGGATTTAGAGCGGTTGCACTCGCAATCTACGGAAGCGAGGATGAATGGGGTAGGGTACGAATGGATCTTTATAATGAACTGCACATAAGACACGATTTACACGAAAACATTTTAGGTGGTTACACAACCTTCTCAGTTTTGGCAGAATCACTTAATCACTTCAAAAATTCTACCCCACCTGATGAATGGTTTGTATTACCTGAACATGGATACCTGGTTGCAACCACATACAATCTTTTCGTATTGTCATTTGGAGAACACGGCGGAACTTTTTGCCTTCCCGCAATAACAGATGAACGTCGAGGTCTTCCGACAAACAAATTGGTCTTGGGGAACGTGCACAACAACACTCATTGGATATTGGTAAGAAAACACTATATTAATGTTACTTTTAAGTTTATTTAATTTTTTATTTTTATTTAACTATAATAATAATTTTTTTACTGTTATTTCAGTTGCATATGCTAGGCGACGATCATCCAATACCGTTTATATCTGAATATTGGGAACGCTCACATGATACTTCTGTAAATGGTATAAATTTAAAATTTCTAGAGAGGATAGAACTATTCCGTACATTACACAACTTGGATGCACCGCGACGTGCGGCTAATTATTGGGCTAGAAAGAATAATAAACCCAAATATTCTAATTTTTTTTAATAATTATTAGACTTTTTTTATAGCAGCACGTCGTAGTGATTTATTTTCGGATGGAAATTATGTAATGTGTATATATTTTTTCCATATAATGTGATTTTTTTCTCATGTTTAAATTGATAATTGAACTAATACTTTTCAATGAATGAACTAATACTTTATAACCAACGAACTTATACTTTTCAATATATTAACCAATACTTATCGATTGATGAACTAATATTGTGAATAATAAATAATTACTTTATAACCAACTAACTAATACTTTTCAATAAATTAATAAATACTAATCAATTAATGAACTAATATTGTGGATAAAAAATAATTATTACTTTTTATTTATTCAAATAATGTCAATTAATTATTTAAATAAATTAAATTAGTAGTTAAAATAAATCAGTACTTTTATATTAGTTAAATTAAATAATTCAATTAAAATGTGTTACATAAATTGAAAAATTCAAAATTCAAATTAAAATAAAAAATTAGTTAAATGAGTATAAAATCTAAATATTAGTTAAATTTAATAATTTAATTAAATGAGTTTAATAAATTAATAAAATAAAATAAAATAAATTCAAAATTAAAAATTAAATAAATGAGTATAAAATCTAAATATTAGTTAAATTTAATAATTTAATTAAATGAGTTTAATAAATTAATAAAATAAAATAAAATAAAATAAATTCAAAATTAAAAATTAAAAATTCGCGTCAAGATTGACCTTTGGACGACGCCGCATGGATCATGGATCATGCGATCGCAGCGTGATCCGTCACATGTTTGACGCGACCTTTGGTTCCATCGCCTACTTTTGTGGATATATTAATGGTGAAATCTCAACCATTATGACATGCTTTCAACTTTCACTATTTTTGATTTGATGTCAAGGTCGTCGATGATGTCATGCTACTGTCATATGACATTTTTCTAGGATTTTTCAATTTTATCTCGTTGTTTGCAATTGCTTCAACTAGCTTAGTGTTCTTCCCTTGATAAATTTAACATTGTTATTTACGTAGCTAATTCAAATGACACATTACCCTAGTTCTTTTAATTTTTTTTAAATAACTTGGTATCCGGCCCAAAGATCGTATGAACTAACTCATTTGAAGTGTTGATCACACCTAAGGAATTTCGTATCTGATACCTAGAGAGGATCATACTCTTAAGTTACAAGCTTACACTACTTGGCCAACTTTTGGTGTTGTTCTTTTAATTATCTTAATATCTCATTTTGCTTAAAAAAATCATCTGAAGTCTATTTGTACGTGCTTTCAATGGTCATTCTTTCAAAAAAAAATCATAAATAAAATGATTAACGAAATTTTCCTTACAGAGGGAAAAATAATCTTTAAAACAAATTCAGAATTTTTGTTACTTAGGCTAATCCTTTTCTTTTTTGTCTTAAAAAAAATTAGCCAATGGAATTGGGCCTTCTGATTTTCTAATTCAATCTGGGCCAGTTGTTACTGAATAATGGGCCGCCCCAATTAAAATACACCAAGTCAAACTATTATATACAGCTGATGCACAATAAAGGAAATATTCCTCATTAAATCTTGAAATTTCGTGAAATTTGTATGAAGATTGATTGCTTAAAATTGACCACCACCTTTTAACATCATACTACATGTGCAGATTTTCCATGTGCAGTTTTTGATTATGCTTTAAGACAACCCAAAAAATCTTAAATTTCTTAGAAGTAAAGCAGTGATCGAGATAACATATAAACCACACAACATTAATTAATTCCAAGCTGACAAAATTCTCCCAAAATTTCTGCCCATAAGTCTAATTTCTTGCAGACACATTTGATTGGAAAATATGAATCAGTTAACTGTGAAAACGATATTAACTGCTTTCAACGTCCTTAAAAACTCACGTTTTGTGTCAACTTCTTCACAACTAGACAAACAGGTGATTGGTCGAAAATCCCACCAATCATTATCATCCTATAATTACTTGAATAATATAAATAACGATGTGCATGTATATATATATATATATATATATGTATATATATCATGGAAAATATACAATTAGCTCAAGCTGTAAGAGTTGTTGATACTGAATATTGCATCGCGGTTTCCTGCTTTTGTTTGACGGTTTAAATTAATTGTGAGTTCATGTCATGAAATTGCATATTTAAAGCTTTTTAATTCTTTGGCGCCTTTATTTTTGTCAATAAGTTTTATATGTTTATATGGTGTTTTTCACCGTACTGCTAGTTGATCAATGGTTTTCTTGCAGATGATGATTATTTGCCGTAATAATAGACTACAATTTTTACTCTAGTAAAAATGATCATATTTAATTTGGAAAAAAACATGTAATAATTATCGAATACGTCTTCTATAAACTCGGGTTCATGTAAAATCTCTTTTTTAAATTTCACTGTTTAGTATATATACGAAATGTCATTGTTTAACATATAAAATATCACTGTACAAAAGATGTTTGATTTTAAGATTTTTTTTTCTCAAAATCACTAAATAGTGACACATTGTATATTAAACAATTTTACTTCATATACTAAACATTCATACTTTATAGAAGATAGTTCACGTGAACCTGAATTGATCACTATTTCTTGTATTATCATCATTTTAATTAAAATTCTCACCTGAATATATAGTAATCCTAATTTGACGGACTTCTATATAGTTACACAAGAAAAGCACCCTTCCCAACGAGTGTGTATTATAAGCTCCATTCTTTTTTTATACAAGTTTCGTTTTTTTCGATTGTAAGTCTAATTCTACGTCCAAAGTAAAATTCATATATATATATTTTGAACATTATATTCTTCAGGGTGTGACGGTTTTGACGGTAGGAAGAAAATGTCTTTCGATGAGTTGAAAATTCGTAAAGAGTTAGAGCTTGAAATAGAGAAGAATTTGGAGGAAGAATTTTTGGAAGGAATACATAGTCTAGCCATGAAATTGCATGGGCTCTACCAACATCGAAGAGAAAGAGAAACAAGTGAAAAAACTAGTCTTTTCTCCGAGATTAAAATAAACATCAAAATTGAGGATGGAGTTACAACTCAAGTAAAAAAAATAAAGAAAGAGGTTGGAGGGCGAGATCGTCTTATCCCCATCCGTACTCGTAAACTACAAAGTGTTAGAGGGAAAATGTCGAAATTACCCCCGTCTCGTCCGACAAAATTTGATTGGACACAGAGTCTAAGATCGAGTGCTAATATCGGTGCCCATTTTAAGATTGAAGGTAAGAATCGTGATGAATTACGCGCGTGGAAATGAAGGCAATGCATGCAAGCAGTGTTTTCATAACCGAACCGGTGATCGAACCGGACAGATCACCGATCAGCGGTTCAACCGGTCGGACCCGATTCAACCGGCGGTTCAACCGTTTAAATGATTTATGTGTATTTTTTGTAATTTTTTTTATATTTTACTATTTTTTTTAAATGACTAATTCATCAATGGACTTATAATATTAATATTTAAATTTAATTAATCAAACTTGAACCATAAAAATAATATAAACGTGAAAAGATTTGTCCCACATCTAATAAGTATTAGAAGAAATGTAAAATAAAGTTATATAAAAGGGATAGGAGGTAGATTTTATGGATCTCCTATCCCACATATAAGTATTAAAAAAGATGTGAGATGGAGTAATATAAAAGGTGGATCTTCCATCCACGTTGAATAAGTATTAAGAAAGATGTGAGATGGAGTAATATAAAAGGGAGTGGAGTTGGATCTAAATTCTACATAAATCTCTTATCCCACATTGAATAAGTACTAAAAATATGTGAGATAGAGTAATATAAAAGGGGTGGGGATCTAGATCTTTACCCACAAGAAAGATTAGTTAAAAATTGATTGGTATTAAAAATAATAATTTTTTTTACCTAAATAATTATTAGTTTAAAATTTTAAAAAAAAGTTTAAAAATTAAAAAAAAACTGGTCGAACCGGTTTTGACCGGTTTTGACCGGTTTAACCTATAAACCGGTTCTTAGGCGGTGTCCGGACCGGTTCCGGGCCCGGTTCCCGGTTCAACCGGTTGAACCGGCCTGTCCGGTCCGATTTTGAAATCATTGCATGCAAGTGTGGAAAATAAATGGCATTCCTAGTAATGTTTGGTTTGGGTAAGTAATTGAGTGCTAAAACATTTTAAAAAAAAAAAAAAAGACTTCCCCTAAAAATTGAAAAGGATGTGCCTGTAGTAATGTATATGGATTAATTTATAATGATAAATTATTTTGTACATATTCTGAACATCATTTGTGATTGTACAATAAAGACAAAAAATTATATAGATCTGATTCATGCTATGAATTTTGTTTTTAATTTATGAACATTTGAACATATCCAGGGGAATGATATGAGTCAATTTAGTGGGTTTGAAAAATGTGTTAAAATTGGTGAAATCAGTCAAATAAGTCAAGTTCATAGCATAGACCTAGTTAATGGGAGACCAACTCTATAATCTTATTCATAAAACTATAGAGCAAATATCTTGTAAACTAGTTACACCATGCAAACTAGCTCAAAATTAATAATGTTGAATTAAACTTGTTCTATAAATACAACTAATAGTCTAAAACTAACCAACTAATACAATACTATAAAAACAACTATTCCATACGGTTTCAAATCTTATTAATTTTCATTTATCCATACGGTTCACAATAATGAATTAGCAACATGCTCTTGGCCTGTTTGGCTTTTTTTTTCTTCTCGGCTTTCTGTTGGGTTGGGCCGGGTGCAATTGTTTGTTTTTAGGGTCCGTTTATCCACACACCCATCGTTAAGGTGTGTTTGTTTATAGTGGACCAGAGAAATTTTGGACTTTGAAATCTAGAATTTTAAAATCCTAATGAATAGTAAAATTGTATGTTTATTTTGAGATTTTATAGGGTAGGATTATATAGAATTGTAAAAAAATTAATTAATTTGTATTATTATATTATTATAGTAATGATTGAATGATTAAATATTGTGTAAAAGTGATAATATTATTATTAATGAAAATAGGTGCAGATGTAGGGTTTATATTAGGTTTTAAATTGAATTTTGAAATCCTGATTTTAATATTATACTAAATGGGTATGTGGAATTATAAAGTACAAAGTCCGTCCGAAATAGGATCAAAACAAACATATCATACACTCGCACAAATCATTCATTACCTATTATACCCCTCTTAAAAAAATTCAGAATCTTCTTTTCTTTTCCCAAATTTCTCTTGCCTCTGTTCTTTTTCATCATCAACGTTTTTCTTCAATTCCTCTTCAACAGGAGTTATTCTCTTGCCGGCGATTCGATTCCTTCTCTCTCCTCTTCGATTATGGTGAAAAAAATAGCGGCGGCCCAAACATCCCCTGAATTTTCAACAAGTCGACATCGATGACTTCCAATTCCGATTGTGGATCCGAATTGAGGTCGTTAGATCCAGAATTTGGCGTCAAGGCGCTGCGATCGAGACCGGATTTCGGGCATACGCAGAAAAAATAGAGTAGCTCCTTCGATGCGACGGCGGAGGCAGTGGATGCCGAGGAAGAGTAGCGACTGATTTAGTCGCCGTCAATGGTAGTGGCTCCTCGACGAAAGACATGGCGGCACACGGCGGCGCCACAAGGCGAAGAGTGCAACAACTATGATTACAAAAATGACCACGAGTGTGCCGGGCTTGCTCAGCCCTCCGCTGCCGGGTGTGGCGGCGCTGCAAAAAGAAGGGAGAAGAATATTGGTCGGTAATTTTGAATTAGGAAAAAAATTAGGAATTTTAATTTAAAAGGGTATAATTGATAATCAATTGTGAATGTGGGTGTATCTATTAATGTTAGGGGTGTAGATAACTGGACCCTTGTTCTTAAACTACTTTGTTGTTTGCAACCCCTAATACACCACTTTAATTAGTACACCATCAATTAATTTTTTAAATTACTATTTTTTCACTTAACCCTTCATTTCATTTGCAATTTAAAAAAATCAAAACACACCCCAAAAAAAAAAAAAATGTTGTTGTAATCTCCTACACAAGCCCTCGTCGTCGTTGTTGTCGTTGCTGCCACCATAATCTGTTTGCATCTATTCCACCAAACAATGATAGAAAGATAGTATCAATGGTCTACAATTTTGTTGATAGTTAGGGTATAAGCTATTTAAGATTTTATATTAAAATATTAGGTTTATGGGTCGAAAATTTATGGGTTCTTGATTAAACGAGTGAACTCGTTTTACAAAACCACAAACTAAACGAATTTCACGTTTAAAATTTCGGAACTAGTTTTCCAATTTTTTGATTGATTTTAGAATTTTCATGCGTTCTCGAAAAAATGTTTTGGAATTGTTAAATATTTTTGAGAATAACACTTGAATTTTTTTAAAAAAAATAAACTGAGTGTCTTTGAAATAAATTTTGGAGAAAAACACTAATTTTCGAGAAAAAGTTTCGAACTCTACTAAAATTTAAAAAGAAATTCTAAAAATTTCAACAAAAAATTCAGAAAATTAGGTGCGAAATTTTTGAATACGCGTGATTTAAAAATAAAAGTGATCATATTGTCCTACCCAAACCATTAATTTGTTCAAACTACAATCATATTCTTAAAAAATCACAACAAATACTACAAAATAGAGTTACAATCTAACTTAGTTTTAAATTAGAAAAATAGAAACTTATATATGTATGTCGAATAAAACGAGGGACTCCCATTCAATATCGATCACAAACGTATGAGATTCATCGGAAAAAAAATGGGAGTACCATCGGACGTTTTTTCTGAACGTTTTTTTTTTTTTCCCGGAAAGGTTGTGCAAGAGGTTGGTGTTCTACTGAGATAAGGGCGTGTATACGGTTACAAGAGAGAAAGGAAAAAAAATAATTTTGATATATTATTTGTACATTAAAATTTAAAAATTGGATGAATGGCGCATTATCTAATATCGGGGATGCTAATGACCTTGGCCGTAATATATTAAATAGTACGTAGTAAATGTTTACAAGTGAATTAAACTTAGAAAGGAGGGAGTACATCTTCTGTGTTATTTTTTTAAGATTTAATAAAAAAAAATCCCAATTTTAGACAACAATGGATTTAATTATATAAGACAAAGTCTAGTATGCAAATTTGTATAGATACAAAAATTTTAATTTTCAACCAAATTCTATAATTTATGAATGTAATACAAAATTGAGTGGTTCATGGTTCACTCGGTCCGACTAGTCCATGGTTCACTCAGCTCAAATAGGTCATAATTTAGGGTTAATTATTTAATGTTTAGGGTATAGTTGGTTGATTTAAGACAATTTTATAGATTTTCATCTATATAAATTTGCACACTAAACCTACTCATTATATAAATATATGGTCTCTCACTAAGAGCTCTTTTAAAATGAATATTATCAAATATTTTAGCAGATATTAAACTCATGTAAATCTATGTTCACATTATTTTTTTAAAAATATAATTGTTTAGTATAATGTTATTGTTTAGCATATAAAGTGTCTGTTACTTAGTGATTTTGAGAAAAACAATACATACAATTAAAATTTTAAGCAGTGATATTTTATATGCTAAATGGTGACACTTTGTATACTAAATAATGATACTTGTAAAGGAGATCACATGAACATAAATTCACATAAAACCTACCAACATAGAAGAAGTGATTGAACCTCAATTTTTTTTAATAAAAAACCTACTTAATACAAAATTATGGTATTTAGAAGTCCACTTGGAAATGAATTTCAAAAGATCATGTTACCATGCTTTGATTCAACCATAGAAAGAATAACTTGTCTAGTAATTGAACAAATATTCAGGGGTGCTTGACATAGAGGTTTTAAACTAAGGAATGGAAAGGGAATAAGAAATAGTTGTTTGGTTCACAATTTTGATTCCTTGCTACAGTAACATGAAATACTAAAAGTGAGGAATCACCATTCCTTGGGTTTATTTAGAGGAATGGGTTTCATTCCTTTTGACTTTTTTGGTAAAAATTTACACATTAATAAAAATGTCTCTATACTCTATTTTTTAAATAATCTAAAGTAGAGAATATTTGTTAAAGCAGATAAGGTCAGAAACAAATTACTGTGATAGAGATTAATCATGAAACGCATGCATATTGAAATAATGTGTATTACTTATATATTTATATATATAAGTATATATTTTTGTATATCATCTCCCCCTTCTTTTAGCAAAATAGAAACTTGAATCAGGCCCATTTTATGTTGGGCCCACTTTCCAACTGTGGGCCAAATATCTGATATGCAGTTGTAAGATTGTGTTTGGACCACTTTAGCATGGACCAATTTAATCACTGACCTCTCTGCCATCTTATTTAATTATAAACTTTATCAATAAATTTATTTTAAAAAGATCAGTCATACATAATTCAGATATTCTATTTCTTAACTAAAGCCCAAGTTCTGTGTTCTATTGTATTATGCCAGTTACATGTGCAAATAAAAATATAATGATGAAATAAAACATTGAATTAATACAATAGAACCTTGGCTCATCAAATAAGCAGGACAAAAACAAATCAGAAACAAGTTTAAGTTGCTCCTATAATTAAAATATTATTGAATTATTTACTTATACTACAAAATTGAAAAAATAATAAAAAAAAGACATTTAGGGTATATGTTTGAATTGAAAGACAAGAAATGTATGTTTTTTTAAGATAAAATTATTTCAACTCCTTCTAAGTCCTAAGTCAGTTGTGAAATTCACAAAAACACGAGAGTGTTATAATATGAATGGATGACATGTGAAATAATAAAAAATATTCAACGAACCACCATATTTTGAGTTAATGTGTTAAAAATTCACAGGGTGCATGAAATACCAATAGAATACGAAAAAAATGAAACAAAAAAATCCAACAACAAAAAACACATTCAGATTAAATATGTTCGAAAATGAGAGTGATGAATTTGAATTCCATGTCAATATTCCATATGAGATATACTGATTTCGAATCCATAAATGCTGACTCATTTATTGTACTAGTGATATATAGTTTTTTTTTTTGACAGAATACTAGTGATATATAGTTGATTGCTGGTGTTGAGGATATTTATGTCGGTGTTACATTATAGAGTAAATATTGCGTGATGTAAAAAAAAAAAAAAAATATCTCATGTGAATTAAGTTTATGTTATAAATTTGAATTATTTGACTCATTTCACCCCTTCCAACACATTTTTTTAATTCATTAAACTTGATCAATATCATATCCTGAATATGTTCAAATGCCTATGAATTAAAAATAAGATTCAAATAATGAAATAGAGGTATACAAGTTTTTGTATAAAGGAAAGTGTTGCAGAGATTGTTTTATTGTCTGTTTGGAATTACATTAATTTTAATAAAAAAATATCATGTTTTAAGGTAAAAAATGTGTTAATTCAAACACAAAAATTTGTATGTAATATTACATATAAGTGATATATGCAATTTTTTTTTTTTTTTTAAATTTTTCCGCGGGTCACATAGCTGGGTCGGGTTAGTGTAGATTGCTGGAGGATTAATGAGTTTCCTTCTTCTTCTTCTTGACGATAGCGCAGTCAAGACACTGACAAATTTCTTCTTCTTTCTCTTCTCGCGTCGCAACAAACGCGATCAGATCTCCGTTGATTTTGATGGCAGCGCGTCTCTAAATTTTGATGGCAGCGCGTCTTCTTCTTCTTCTTCTTCTTCTTCTTCTTCTTCTTCTTCTTCTTCTTCTTCTTCCATATCCTTCCTGTTTTCTTCAATTTTTTCATCCTCATAAATTTACAGGTCATTCCTCGCTTCTCACGTTGTTCTTTAAATCTGTAATTTTGGATTGAGAATTTATTTTTCGCATTTGTACTGATTTTTGTTCATGAAGTAACACTCTTTTGTTCATAGGGTAACACTCTTTTGTTCATGTAGTAACACATCAAATTGTTCTTTAAATCTGTAATTTTGGACTGGGAATTTCTTTTCGTACTTGTATTGGTTTTGTTTATGTGGTAATAAGTTTTTCTTCGTAGGGTAACACTTTTTGTTCTTGTAGTAACACATGTTTTTTTTAGTAATATGTAACAGTGTATACATATCGTCGTAATACTAAGTGAATACTCATGTGTTACCATATGAACAATAATATGTTACCATATGATAATGTATTTAAAAAAAATGATAATGTAATTTTTATTTTACGTAGTAACACATTTCATTTCTATAAGTATCACATTTTTTTCATGTAGTAACACATAAAAAAAAATATTTTAAAAATTATGTGTTCAATAGGAATTGAACATGCGACCACATACATTAACAAAAAACCTGAGCTATTAGATTACAACAAATATTTGATAAAGATATTATTCTATAAATATATATGCGTCCGCGCCAACCCACAACCCCGACCCGACCCGCCCGCCCAACACGTGTCTGGCCCGTAAATTTTTAAGAAAATTGACTTAATTATAATGTATTGCACATATCAATAGGATACAATATTTCACAAGAGTTCTTCTCTAATTCCAAAGAAAAAATATATATAAAGTAAAATCTTGAAAAATGATACTAGATTTTATCTTAAATTAAGATTTTTCTTTTGAAAATAGATAGACTCGAACAACACGGTGGAATAATCTCACGCTAAGTCTTGCACACATTACATAAATAACGTGTACTAATGAAAAGAATGTTAGTGACTCATTTTTTATTTACATATCATTTTAGTCTTTTAAATTATTTAAAAAATATATGTTGTTTTGATATTTTATCTCTCTTTATCTCATATCTACCATTAATATTGTAATTTCAAATTTTAAATTTCATACAAATGTATTATGTGTTTAACTTTTCAACCAATAATATTTATTGTTAAAAATATTTAAATAATATTAATTAAGGTTAATTTTAGAAAAAAAATATGTCTTTAATTTGTTGAAAAGTTAAACACACAACACATTTGTAGGAAATTTGAAATTTAAAATTACAATATTAGGGATAAATATGAGATAAAGAGGAATAAAATACCAAAATAACATCTATTTCACAAATAATTCAAAAGGTTAAAACGACATATAAATAAAAAAGAAGGAAGTAATAAACAACATGATAAAAAACACATGGAACATTTTTTTGACGGGTAAAAAACACATGGAACATTGAAAAGTAGTTTAATGTCCTTTTTAGGCAATGATAATGATACATGTGTAATTACGAAACTTGTGACTAATTTTCCGTAAAATTTTTCACAAATGTGAGGCTAATTATGCATGTAAAAAAAAAAAAATAGATTAGTGTTCAAATTATTTGCGTGAAAGAAAGTGGGTGATGCGACCAAAAGTGGAAAAAGAACTTCCCTAAATAATGATAACTCTCCTAAACATGAAGATGGCAACATGAGAATTTCATAAAATGTACTAAATCAAAGGCATTATGATTAAAATTTTGACTAAATTAGGGCTGTGATGTGGACCACAATTATCATAGAGATAATAACCAGCTTTGGCAGAATCACCCACAACAGCAAATATGGCAGGTTAAAGCATGGCCTCATAACATATTTCAAATTTCATTATCCAAATAGAGATAGAAAGATAAGGACAAATTCTTACTGTTTTTACTTTATTGGAGTATTTCAGTTAATTAAAAGTTGTTTATTACTGAGTTACTTAATTAATGAAAAATTGTTAGCTTGAAAACTAAGTCCAATATGATCATTGTTAAGATTTTTAAAATTTCCTAAGAAAGCTCATAAATATATTTTAAAATTTTATAAGCTCTTTTGCTTTAAAGGAATAAATAAATGTTTCCAACATGGATTTTCTGTGTTCGAGCAACCATTCATAATATTAAAGGAACAAGAACAAATTGGGTAGATATTTTTTTCCAATTTACATTGTGTCTAAATTAAGGAATTGAATATGCTTTCAAAAAGTTCAGAAATAAATTATAGAATTAGGAGACGGAATTTAAAATCCATAACCAGTTTGTTCGCATTTGTTTGATAAAGAACTCAATTAAATAAATTATTTCTTATGAATTAGAAATTCATTCCACGAATCAGTCGCATTCAAAATATCTTACTTTTGAATCTTTGTAACAGTTATGTATGGGTACAAAATTTTGAATTAAATTATTAATAGATATAATTTTAAAAAAAAGTTGTACTAACATGTTTAAAATAATTGCATATATACTGCCAAAGTCGAATATTTGTAATTATTACGTACTATAAGTACACAATTTTGAATCAAGTAACAAATTTTTTGAAAATTTATATACAAAATAATTACATATATGAATTCGAAGTTGCACAAAATGTGCACCTTCTTATGTGCAATACTTTTTGTACTTATATACCTATTAAGTTTTGAGTTATCAATTGTAGGACACCCATTCCATCTCTCATACATATAATCTTAGAGACACACTTGCATAAAATCGTCTTATGGTAAGACGAATATAAATTGGGGATTGACAGTTTTAACTTTTTGAGAAGGGTGGATGTGATTTGTACAAGGTTGTACCCCGTCTTATACATGAAGCCATCTTATACGAGCTTTTATCATAATCTTGTACTACACACCGACACACCCACATGTTTTACACTCCGCATAATTGTCATTGTTATTAATCACAAATGAACAAGAATGAATTTCAAATACTCCTGCAAATATTTCAAATTAATTCATTCGAAAAAATAATATACTAGCTAGATTCGAGGAGCACATGTTTGATTCCAAGGAGCCCTTGTATGTTTCAGTAGTGCCCACATGTTGCAATGTTCCCTTTAGAACATCACACACACACAAAAGTTGGAACATAAAAAAAGATAGTTAAAAGAATTTAAAGATAGAACAAATTAAAAGTATTCATCGACTTTCTGGAACATGAAATTGTAACTGTAGCAGATACATACATTGGTGTTATATATATATAGAGAGAGAGAGAGGGACAGAGAGAGTTCTTCCCAATGCAGATAGAATTGCAGGAATTACTGTAAAACAAAGTGACAAATTAAGGGAAGAAGACAATGGAGTTCGGTATTAAAAAATAAGGGCATAGAAAGAGAAATGTAGACATCTGTTTCCTTCCCAATGTGCACACTCTCCTATGATCAAACATTTTTGCTTCTTTTATTTGTTTTCTCCCAATATCAATCATCAACTGTTTTAGCATAAGATCTTGTGACAATATTAATTTAATCTACATATATCTTTCATCACCACATTAAATTAAATTAAATGTACACTCCTGAGAATTCAGTTATCACAATCACGGGCATTTTGCATTTCAAAACTTGAAGATGACCTCTGGAAAAAAATAAGTAATTAAATTCAAACTCAAGAAAAAGAGCTTGGAAAAATTACTAATGAATACAATTTTTTTTTGCAAATTAATACTACTAATAAATACAAACAAGATTGCATATATAATCAAAATTATACGCAAAAGTAAAAATATACATACGCATGAATATGCAATTATTTTGTACCTATTAGTAAGTTGCAAAAAAAATGTACCTATAAGTATAAACTTAGCCATAAATTGAAAACAAAAGTAGAGTTGTAATTCCATGAAAATAAGGCATGAGAGCTTAGAAATCTGCAAACATGAGTAACTACAACTCATGAACTCAAGAATTCTGAGCAGAAGTTAGTTAAGGTTTTTATGAACAAATAAATGTACGTATTATATTGACAAAAAAACACAATTAACTAAACAAATTCAGAAATCAATTAATTGGGCGTTCAGACGTACAAGCATTATCAGTATGACTGTAAGAGTAGTACTATTTTCGAGATGGAATTCATAACTTATTTGATGTTAGCTTCAATACATGCAACAAACCTTAACACATTATCGATATATAATATAGTCCAATTAACATACTACTAAAATGAGGGGAAATTAAGAACCATGTATATTACATAAAATTAAGGACACAAAAACCCTAGCTAGTACTCAAACTTAATTAGGGCGAAATCAGAAACAAGATTGATATCTAGGCTAATTTCATTCTAATTCTTGTTCTCTTAATTTCAAAACAACTACATAGATTAATACCAAAATAATAATTAACATCATGAATTTATTCTCAAATTAATAATAACTAGGTTTTCTTACCAATAGTGTGCTTATTGTTGTGCATCCACACTTTAAGCACATGCCTCTTAATTCCCAATTCCTTACAAAACTGCAGCACAATTTCCTCATCTTGTTTCCCAATTTTCCACTCCAACCGCTCCGCAAAATTTACCATTTTGTCCTTCTGCTCCTGCGTAAATTTCGTCCTGAACCTCTTCTTCCCGGGCCCGCTACTGGGGTTAGAATAGTACCCGTCCATCTCATCCCCGCCTCCGCCGGAGCTCGACGGCAACGCCAGCATCGCCGCCCTCTGCGGCGCCGCCGCCACGTGGAGGTACCCGCTCGGGGGGCCCCGGTACCCGAAATGCCCCTGCCCCTGCTGCTGGTGGTGGTGGGTTAAGTGGTGGAAGGCAAAAAATCCGCTGCCGCCGCCGGGCTCGGCCTCTTTCCGGTGGAAATTCCGGTGGCAGTTGCAGGCGGCGCAACGGAGGGATTCGAGAGTGCCGTCCTCCCCGGCGGCGATGAACTCGCCGCAGCCGTCTACGGCGTGGCCGCCGATGCCCACCGCGTGGTTCTTTAAGCACTCCTTGTATCTGGACCTCCAGAGGGGCGGAGGCGGCGCCGAGTCAACCCGGCTCGCCAGTTTGGGCCGAGTTGACTCGTCGTAACTCGGACCCAGTCCCTCTTGGTCCTCGTCTTGATCCTCAAACTCCATCTTTTTTTTTTTTAGTTTAAACTCAACGCCTTAATCATCGTCTATCGCCTTATATATAATGAGACTAAGTTTTATTTTGTTGTTTTATGAAAAGGGCAAATAATTAAATATAGCATATACTTTTGAGTTCTCATCCATTTTATCACATATTTTTTTCTCAATACAAATTTAGCACATACTTTCACTTAATATTGAAAAAACATCCCGAATCATTATTTTCGACAAAATTCGTCTAATGTGGTCATTGGAGGTCATTTGTCTTGCTGACGGGTACATATTAAAATATAAAAAAATAAAAATATCACCATCTATAAGAGAAAACGTGGGATATGAAAACATCTCGGGTCACTATTTTTTAATTTTAGGTGGTGATATTTTTTTATATTTTTATTTTAATATTTACACGTTAGCAAAACATGTGAACTCCAATGACCACATCAGACGAATTTTGCCGAAAATAATAATTTGGGATATTTTTAAATATTAAGTGAAAGTATGTGCTAAATTTAAAAAGAGATAAAAATATGTGTTAAAATTGATGAAAACCTAAAAGTATTTACTAGATTTGATTATTTAGCCTTATGAAAATGACTAGATTTGATATATAAGTTTATAAAATGCTTTAATTATTAATTACTACCCCCATCCCCCAAAAGTATGCTCATAGGGTTAAAACATGTTTTACGAAAACGTAAATTAAGTCCATTTATAAATAACATAATTGATTGTTAGTAAAGTATAATGATAACTTGAGTAATTAAGTGATTGTTGGATGATGAAAATAAAAAAAATTGTGCCCATAAACATATTTAATCTACATTTCCGTAAAATATGTGTTAGCCCACTGAGCATACTTTTGGGGGACAGATGGAGTACTAGATTTGATATATAAAATATTTTTAATGAGTAGTATATAAAATTCTGAAAATCAAATAAAAAATCTAATAAGAGGTTTTTATGTATAAATTCTTTTGTGGTGTAACTATAATTTAATGCTAGAAGCTGAGCTTGCATAAATATCATATGCTAAAGTATAAGGTGAATAAGTTTCACGGTAAGACTGGTTAAGGAGTGTGACTTTTAACTATAAAGAGTGTGACTTTTTACTATAAAATATGTGACTTTTTACTATAAAGGGTATTACTCATAAAAGTGAAGGGTGTGATTTTGTTGAGGGAAATTAAATAAATGAATTGATTCCCACCCTCTCTACAAGCTCGAGCTTTTAGATGAGACGACCCAGATCCTGGGTTCGATTCCCGTGGAAAGCACTCCACCCATTTAAAATGTCCACTCGTTAGGCCTCCTCCCCAGAGGGCAAGTTTCACAGCATACAAACTCATATCATATTCTAAAATTTGATTTCATACTTATAGCTAGGTTATCTTTGGTGCACATTACAATAAAATAGAGAATTGTTTACAAAATATTTCAATATGTCTACAAATTTCTAACTAAAATAGTTTCGTCCTTAAATAATAAGGATTGCCTACAAAATTTTCTAATTATATAGGTCTTTTCATCCATAGGTAAATTTGCCTATGAAAATATAATTAATGAGACACACTTGTGTGAGACGGTTTAATGGTGAGATTGATCATAGTTTGCGCATTGACGATTTAACACTTTGGGGAGGGTGGATGTTGGTTTGTATTAATTAGATTGTACCCGTCTCATGTATGAGACTGTCTCATACGAGTTTTTGTCATAATTTCGTAGGTAAATTTATTTGTATGTCAATTATAAACTACAAATATAATTGCCTAAAGAATTATTTGTATAGGTAATTTGTTTGCCTATAAAAATTGTAAATGTGTAGACATTTTGTTTATAGATAATTTGTATGCCAACTCTGTTGTATACTTGCGTGGGTAATGGAGTTAATGATAGGTTAGGCGCACCAAAAAACGATGCTATCTTTAAAGGTATTAATTCCTCCCACATAAGTGTAAATGGTTCACAAGAAATTAACATTCCAGGATACAAAACATATTCCATGAAAATTCGATAGTTACACTCTAACGAATTTCAGAAGCAGAAATCACACGTGTGTAAGTAAAACTCAAAATAAAAGACTCGATATATAGAGAGACTCGACTTTTCAGTATTTAGAGAAACTTGATTTCTCCTTGCCTCGAGAAAGTCTAATTCTCGATGTACTCAACTCTCCACACATCCTGAGTATTTGTAAGTACTCAAGGGTTGCACCGAAAGATTGCAATTCATCGGAGAGTCATATTCACCAAAAGGTTGCGACTTTAACTCAACAAAAAGTGCAACTTAACTGAATATTTACGTTGAACCTGAAGGGTTGCAACTTTACTGAAAATGTACTCTTTCTTGATCGAAGAGCTCTCTCGACTCTATTATAATATGTAAATATATATACACAACATACTCAAATTCTAAAAATTTAAAGGCAAATCATAGACAATCTTCACTATTTAAGGATCAAATTTTCTTTTTCGAAAAATTTCGTAGCTATTAAAAAATTTCTTAGGTAATTCTTTAATTTTTTATAGTGAGAGTAGCGCTTAATGTTATAAATAAAATCATTAATTGATTGAGTAAGTATGTTAAAAAATAAAATCAGCTGAATATTTGAAACTAATTTACTAATGCGCTTCTATATATTTTAAATAAATTATGGATGGTCATAATATAACTAATACTCTATATTTCAATGTAAGAAAGCTATACAGCAGTTGATTTTAATAAAAAATTGAAAATCCATTTGTATTATATATCCTATAAATATTTACGATAATTCTGAGTATAATACTATCCATATTTTAATAAGGAATAATTTTAGTACGAAAAAACAGTATAATAGTGTCTTTTCGTCAAGGAAATTTGAGGTAAAAGAAGTAAAAGATGAAGATAAGATAATGAAAGTGGACAAAAAATTTCCTTCCAAGTGTAAAAAGAATTCATATGTTTTCCCATTTCCAGAATCTTGTTCTTTTCTCTCTTACTCTAAATGGCGGATTTCAAAATTCTTTAAATTACAGTTAATAGTATATTTTACAATTATTTTCCGTAATATATATGCCAATTTTGTAATAAGAAGGGTCTCAAGCAATTTTAGGGTGCACGATTGCACTCGCCTATAAAGTGACTGTTGGTCAAGGCTTAACTAGTAGCCTCACATCGCGTGTATGGGGAAAATACACACTTTCAATTGATTTTTAAAACTTTTCTTTCATCGAGGTCGGATGGGTCAAAGTTATCCCGATGATTTTTTGCCTCGAGAAGCACAGATTGCCCTGAGTCAAAAACTACTGAGATAATGATCCTGGGCTGCTTTCAGAAGCTTCAAATTAGCCCAACTGAGCCCGAAGTTTATCAGAGATCTGGAGGCGCTTGGATCGATAATTATCTTACTGAACCCTCAGTAGAGTTAGTTCAGTTTGGTAACTATCTGTTCTAGCTACTCAAGTGTGCGGAATGGTTGACCCTATGTTTATACTCGTTTTAGCTTTGTTGAAAATATTCCCTTCAATAAAACAGTGATTAAGGGTGTGATCAATTTGATGCAAGTTTAGTGGATTGGTTCCAACTGAATATCAGTGAATTATGCTTTCAGTGAAAACATGCAACAGATAATAATGCAGTACAGAAAGTAAAACAACACAGCAATTATAGTGGTTCAGAAACTCAAGCTCCTACGCCCACTCTCTCTCGATCTTGGAGAAATTCTTAACCACTTCCTAAAGCTTTCGGCTAACTCATCAGTAGCTTACTCACTTTTCTACCTTGAGTTTTCTCGACCGACTCACCGCTTTTTACTAACTCAAACACACACAAGTGTTCAGACTACCACAAGTAGCTTACTAACTTCTTCTCTAGAGTTTTCTGGCTAACTCACTGTAGCTTACTAACTCTTTACAACTCCAACTCACCAACAAAACACACACAAACTACCTTAACAAAGGGTTTGAGTTTTGGGTTGGTTTCCAACTAGGGTGAGATATCCTTTACAATAAGAACAAATGCAAAGGCTAGGATATCTCTTATAAGCTTTGGATATTTCTATCACTTTAGGCTTAGAATAGTGAGCTCTCTCCAATGTGAAACACTTGGGAAATCTAGGGTTTTCGATTGCTTCAATTTGCAATATCTGAATGAGCTCTTGAGTTGCTTTGAAATTTCGTGACCTCTCAATGTAAAGGGTCACTAGTATTTATAGGCAACTTCACCACGGTCACTCTTGAAAAACTATCCGTTGGAGGAGATAACTTCATGAGTTTCCTCTTATGGTGTTTGATGAACGACTATATTTAAGGTTTGAATACTCCATTGCATGTTTTAGGAAATATGCAGTCATGTAGTCAATCACCAATTTTTGCAGTCTAGAACATAGTACTCTCGACATGATTCAAATGTCCGTCGCTTTTCAAAGGTCGAAGAAAGTCACGATGTTGTCTTCCTCGATTGGTTTTTTGTCTTCAATAAATGTAGACAAACAAAACGGCTCTTTTTGGTCAATATCTCTGAATGAGATAACCTTAAACAACACTTAGACTTAGTTCCTTTTGTCTTCATATGAATGTTTTGGGCAATATCTACTTTTCTGAATCTTTGTGTTTTTCACAGTTTTGTAGTCTTCAGATAGATATTATTCAGTGCCTCTGAACATTCAGGTTATACTGAGTATTCAGTATCTTACTTAGTCTTCAGTAACTCTTTGGGTCTTGATATCTTCTCGAGTTTTGATTGACTTCTTCGAGTCTTGATGTCTTAAACGACTTCTTGAGTCTTGATGTCTTGGCGACTTCATCGAGTCTCTAGTGTCTTGACTTCTTGAGTCTTGATGTCTTGACTTCTTGAGTGTTGATGTCTTTCAAAATCTAACCTGATCTATATCTGCTGACTATACATGGTGCAGATAACTTCCTGAATAATCTATACTGAATCCTGACTCAGTCTATCAAGATTATCCTGAACATGTCATACTCAAGGTTTTTGGGATCTAATCAAAACTTCTTTATTAAATTCATCTCCCAACAATTTCCCCCTTTTTGATGATCCAAAACCATCTCGTTACATTTAAGAAAATCTAACCTATACTCAGGTTTCAGTTTGTCTATTACAATCCAAAAATGGTAATTCTCCCAACAATTTCAAAACATAAGGCATATCAAACATAAAAGACATGTAAAAAGATAATGAGATATTATCTTTGAGCATAAAGATAAAATTTTCATTGATGTAGGATAAGAGTTACAGATTACAATGAAAATCAAAAATAAAAACAGAAGTACAAAATTCTTCAGTCTTCTTCCACTTTATCCTCTGGCACTTCCAGGTTGAACATCCCATAGTATCTCTTCTTCAGTTCATCCCTTGCTTTGATGATATCAGGGTTGTTTCCTGTTAGGCCTAATTTGGATGGCATCTTGAGCTATCTCCCGAGAAATGGCCGTTTCATTCACATAGTCATTCTCAAGTCTAGGAATTTGGGTAAGTGTATGGACCGGGCTACTATCTTAAAGTATTTCCTTCATCTTCCAAGTTGATCCAACTTTGTAGGTACTTAGGATAGAATGTCGATGAAAGTACTCAATGAAGGCTTCATTCATATCCGAAATTTGCTCCCCCCTCCATTCTCTCGAATCTCATAATAGAACCGAAGGTTCTCTTGATCTCCTCCCATGCATCATTAGGCGAATAGGCATCCATTTGTCAATGTGCGGCCATTTCGAAGTTTTTTTTTCAGACCCTCATTTTCCTCAAAAACTTTTTAAAACCACTTCTTCTTTTCTGCTCTTCTTCTTTCTTTTTCCTGATCACAGGAACACCTGACACAGAAGCAGCAGTCTTCTTCTCTTTTTCGATTTGAAGGGTTTTCAGAGTTTTCTTGGTATTGAAGACTTCTTTCTGAGTTTCAGTTTTTTCTTTTTCAGCTTCTTCCTCAGATTCTTCAAAATATATTATCAATTTCCTCTGAGTAGGCTTAGAAGCTTTAGCTCTTTTCTTCTTTTCTTGCTCCACAAATGCAACAACCTTTCTTTTTTCAGGTCTGACTTGATCTTCACCGGCTTTGCTTGTCTCAATTATCCTTCTATCACTCAGTTTCTCAGAAATTACTTCCTGAATAGTTTGCTTAGATGTTTGAGTGTAGATAGGTTTCTCAGCTTCTTTGAATTTTAATTTTTCAGTGGCTTCAATTTCTCTTAAGGCTTCAACAATTTTCTTTCTTTCAGCTTCTTTTTGAGCCTTTCTCTCCAAGGTTTGTGCCAACAACTCACTTAATTTGCCACCAGGCCTTTCCCCCTTTTTGGCACCATACCTTGGGAGTAGTTGAGTCAGTGCAGTATCCATATGGTATTGCTCTTTGCTTACACTTCGCACTTCCCCTGCCAACTGATCATGCTCATCCTCTAGCCTTCTCATGTAATTCTTAGCCATTGAGAACTCATCTGAAAGAGGTACGAACTGATTTGAGAAGACATCATCCATCATCTCTGTCATCTTGGTCATGAGCATAGAGCCAATTTCCTCAACAGCTGTTTTGATCATCAGATCATTCTTCTCAACCAGCTTGGCTTCAAGATAGGCAGTTCTTTCTTGATACATCTGCTTCATCTCTGAATTGAGCTCAGTTTTGACTACATCAATCTTTCCTTCCAAAGTAGTCATTTTATCTGCAAGAGTTGTTTGTAGTTGCAGCATGTCTGAAGATGAACTCAGATTTTCCAGCTTTTGAGATTGGCTTGCCAATGTTTCTTCAATTTGAGTCACTTTTTCAACTATTGGCACCACCTTCTCCAATTTATCCAGGATAGGACTGAAATCAATTTCTGGAGTTTGTACAACTTTTTCCAACTGAGCCTCAGTCTGCATATCATACATAACAGATTTAAAGATAGGAACTTCAGTAGCTTTGGCATAATGTATAATAGTGCCAAAAGATAACCGAAGATGTTGTTGGGGAAAGTTGCCTAAGAATCTATTCGGGGTGAATATTTAAATACAAATTTAATTCATTAATTATTACTAGCATGAATTAATCCTATATTAATTCAAATAATAATTTCAACAACATATCATGCATATAAAAAGCCACATAAAACCTACGCACGGAATCTACGGGTTTACATGAGCGCACCTCTCGGGATGGCAAATTGACTTCGGTCGGACGGACTAACCAAAAGGACTTCCCAAGTATTCCCTTAGCCCTTGCTCAACTATCCGGTGGAAGGATACTTGTTTAACAATTAACAAAAGGAAAAAAATAAACTTTGTTGCACCACTTTTGTGGATTTGCTAATATTTCCAAAGACATGGAATTGTACTTGGGAATGAACTAATCATCCCCTATTTATAGAGAGAGGGGTTGGTCGAAAATTTTGTGATAAAACAATGTGGGAAAAGACTTTTCTTGGTCACCAAGAAATCTTGAATATATCCTTCTATATTCTTTTTCCCATAATTAAAATATTCCACAAAAATCCCACCTCTCCTCTATAATATGGATATTTTCGAAAATTTAGTGCAAGAATCCAAGATTTGGATCTTCTTGAATTTATGAGATATTCTTGTATTTCAAGAAATACATATCTTCCATAATATATTTTCAAGAAAATTAAGAAAACTTTCTTGCCAATTATATTTTCTATTTTTTAAAAATTACTATATAAATAAGCTAGTGGGAGATTTCTTGAATTTAATGAAATAATCTTGTATCCCAAGAATACATATCTTCATTCCATAACAAAATTCAAAGAAAATCTTTCTCCCAACATATCTATAAATTTCAAATTTTGGTTGGAAAATTAAGCAACAATATTTATTTTATTTTAATCACCCTTTTTTCGGTTATTGGACTATTTGTTGGGCTACTCGGGGGCCTTTTTAGGAGAATTAAGATTGGACCTTCTAATGGATCTTGAATATCTAATATTGAGCCACAATATAATTCAAGCCCATAAATATTAATTAATCCCACTACATAATTAATATTGCACTATCCATCTTAACCCATATTACGGTCAATATGGCCCCGGTCATTATTTCCCGTGTTTAAGATTATCTTGCCCATTAATTAATTCAAACCCTTTGAAATAACTTTCCGTTAATTAATATCTTTTGTCCTTGGTCGAGGAACGGTTCAACATTATTATCCATACTTAAAACTAATTCCACTTGCAAGATTTGGTATGATAAAACTTATGAACTTACCAAGGGGACAAATCAAAACAAGCGTGATTTGCACACGATTTTTCGTTTTAAATCTTAGCAATCACATGTGACCAATAATATTGCCCAAGATAAAAAGTATTGAATCTCTCCGATTCGCTACCCATGATAAGTCAAAGCAATAGTTACCAATCCCACGTGATCCTATTTAAGGGGACGAAGGTTAAGAAATAACGAACCATCGATGTCTAATTCTTCCTTGTTCGGGATTCAAGAATTTATCCTCTTGTAGGTCCTATTCAACAAGATCATCAGTCATGCACTAGTGTAATCTCTTGGTCAAGACAAACCAATCGAGGCCTTACACTTCAACCTTTCGCGATGGTTGTTCATTTCCATCTAGGTCGTGAATGGGCGTACTTATAGTTACAAAGGAATTAATTAATTTAATCTTCGTGATCCGGTATCACTAAATTAACTACTGATGTAACATGTACGAATTATTGAACAATTATGCAATAAATATATGTAACATCAATCAAATTTAAAGCATCGGTGATAAACAATTTATTTTCGGTAAATAAGTCCGAAAATTGGTTTCGATTATACAAAGTAAAAAGCATACTTTTCAATTATAATCCCAACAATCTCCCACTTATACTCAAAAGTCCGCTTTTAAGTATACTACAACACGTCTCGCGTAGTCCGTGACATCTAATGTCACCTACACGAACCTAATAATTTCTCCCACTTATACTCAAAGCAGATTAGCAAGCGGTCTTGACACCCATTCCACTCACATGTCTCTCGAATGTATTCAGAGGCGGACACTTTGTGAATGGATCTGCTAAGGTCGTCCTCGAGACTCTATCTTTGCCACATCTATATCTCCTCTCTTAACGATTTCTCGTATAAGATGTATTTCCTTTAATGAGTTTGTTTTGACTCGTGGACTCTTGGTTCTCTTGAATTTGCAATCGCCCAGCAGATATTGCTAGAAAAATTGAGAACACCATCCAAGTCCACTAAGAAGATCTAGAGCCCAATCGGTTCTTTTCACCGCTTCACAAGCAGACTACTTACCCGAGTCCCATGGTTGAGTCGTTGATGCATTTTTTTCACTTCGCCCATTTGATCTACACTTCCCAAATGGAAACACACTAATCGAGGCGGATAATTTTTGAAATCTATATCTGATTGGAAATCCGAGTCCGTGTAGCCGATGGGGATTGGAGTATCTGACTAATAAATCAACATTCTATCCCGAGTTCTTTTCAGACACTTCAGAATGTTTTTAACTATCGTCCAATGCTCTTTCCCTGGGTTACTTTGATATCTTGCTACCATGCCTACTGCAGCAAAGAAGATATCCGGTCTCTCGACACAAAGAATGCATACATAAGGTTTCCGGCGGTAGAAGCACAAGGAATACCTTTCATGTCATCTATCTCCTTTTCGTCTTAGGAAACATTTTCTTGGATAGATGGATTCCAAGTCTGAAAGGTACGAATCCTTTCTTGGAATCTTGCATGCTGAATTGTTTCAAAAACCAGTGTCTATGTATGAAACTTGCGATAACCCGATCATCCTTTTCTGGCGATCTCGAGTTATCTTGATCCCAAGGATATGTACGGCTTTCCCTAAGTCTTTCATATCAAACTGTTTTGAAACCATGCCCTTACGTCGATCACACCTTCACATCGTTCCCGATGATCACAATGTCATCTACGATAGTACTAAGAATACCAATGCGATTCAAATGCTTTTTATACACACAACTTTCAAACTTGTTTTGATCAAACCCATAAGACTTTATTACATGATCAAAACTTTGGTTCCAAGCTACGGATGCTGTTTGAATCAAGTAAATGGACTTCTTGAGCTTACAAACAAGATTTTCTTGCCCTGTTTCAATGAAACCTTGGGGTTGTTGCATATAGATCTCTTTATCAAGACTTAGTTAAAGAAAAGTCGTCTTGACATCAATTTGCGATTTCAAGGTTGAAATGCAAAACAATCGATAAGAGAATACGGATGGACTTAAGCATGGCTCTGGGCGAAAAAAAGTTTCCTCATAATCGATCCTTTCTTTCTGAGTATAATCTTTCGCCATTAGTCTTGCTTTAAAAGTTTCAAACTTCACGTCCAGTCCTCTTTTCCTCTTATATGCCCACTTGCATCTAATGGGTTTGACCCCATTAAGTGGTTTGACTAGCTCCCACACTCTATTATGAAACATAGAACCCATTTCGGCTTTCATTGCTGTTTGCCAAGAATCTGCATCCTTATATTGGAGTGCCTTGTCATATGTCCATGGGTGCGATTAGGGAATCAAATCCGAGGATTCTCTTATTCCCATGAATCTCTCAAAATTTCGTCTAACAACCCTCCCACTATGACGAGGTTAGGCCAGAAAACGTATCATTTGGTATATCATCTAGTACAGTTGGCACTGAGGTTTGCCCTCTAAGCTCTTTTAAGGTAATCTCACTTCTGGGTTTTCTTTGGTTCATATAGTCTTCTTCCAAAATCTAAAGTGGGTGCTTGTTACCACCTTTTGATCTTGAACTATAGAACATACACCCTTTTTGTTCCCTCGGGTATCCTATAAAATAGCCTTTAATTACGATCGAGGATCCAACTTTACGGCTTCCTTGTCCAACATGTAGGCGGACACCCCAAAGTTCTCTCATGTGTCTCATACTAGGCTTTGCGCCTGGGTCCACAATTCTTTGGCGTTTTGGGAACCGATTTGGATAGCACCAAGTTCGAGAATGTAAGTCATTTGTTTTCCAAGGTATGACCCCAGAACGACTCGGGAAGATCCGTATAACTCATCATTGATCTAACTATTTCCAAAAGAATTATGTTGCTTCGCTCTGCAAACCCCATTTTGTTGAGGGGTTAAGATGCGGTGGTGGGATCGATACAATCCCTTCATCAGATAAGTAGTTCAAAAACTCATCGCTGAGGTATTCGCCTCCACAATCAGATCGTAGAGACTTGATACGCTTTTCCATATGATTCTCTGCTTGAGCCTTAAATTCTTTAGAATTTCTCAAAGGTCTCAGATTCATGCTTCATAAGGAAAATGTACCTTGAGTAATCATCAATAAAATTACTCATAACCTCCTCTTGATTTGGTTGACATTGAACCACACACATATGTGTAAACGATCTCTAACACTTCTTTGGCCCTATTCCCCTTGGCTCCAAATGCCCTCTCGGTCATATTACTCTCCAAACATGATTCGCAGGTTGGAATCGGTTCAACTTGGAGAAAGCCCTAGTGAACCGTCTCTCACCAACCTTTGGATCTTCTTTGGATTTATATGACCCTAATCTTAGATGCCAAAGAGGTGTCTCGTTCACGTCTGATGAACGTTTTCTTTTCTCGGAAACAGTTGATGTGTTATAGGATACATTTCGTGAGTGGTGTGCACAATTAATTGTATAGAGATCATTCAACAACGTTCCTTGACAGATAAATTTATCAAAAAATGGTAACAACTTTATTAAAAAAGTAACCAAAATATCCATCATAAAAGTTTAGAAACTGAAAATGAATTCTTTCTAAAAATCCGGAACGTAAAGAATATCTCAAAAATTAAAGCACTGTCTTCAAAAGACAGGTGCACTTCTCCCACTGCTTCAGCTGCCACTCTCGTAGCATCGCCCAGTGTGATGAGGACCTCACTCCCACTAAGTTCTTGGGTCCGCTTGAACCCCCGTAATGTGAAACAAACATGATTAGTGGATCCCGTGATCCACCACCCACAAAATGGGAGGCATACGCCGCTAAACAAGTTTCAACAACTAGTCGCGTGAGAATTACCTTTCTTTCCATCCCTCTTAGGTCTGGAACAGGCGACCTCCAATGTCCCTTTTCTCACCGCGAGTTGAAGCACTTCCCCTTATGGCTTGTTCACTCCACCACCCTTCTTCACCTTATCTTTGCCATTGGCAACACTTGAGTTCACTTGCTTGTGGCCATTGTTCCTTTTCTTGTTCTTACCACCCCTTGGTCTAGAAGAAGAAGAAGGTCCGCTTTGCCACCAAGGCTTGGCTTTTTTCGCCTAATATATCCTTCGCCGAGACTAAAGCTTGCAATGGATCAGGCATCGAGAACTTCGATTATTCATGTGGTAGTTCAACCTAAATTGTTCAAAGCTTTTCGGTAGAGAATGGAGCACCTAAATCGATTTGGGTCTCGATATCGATTCAAATAATGAAAGTACCTCAAGTTTATTAAGGTGAGCCATCATCCGAGAACGTGCTCCCTTACAGGCGTTCCTCCACCATTTTCATAGAGAGCAAGTCCTCATGGTGATCGGACGAGCCACACCGGTTCGATGTTGAAACATCGCTTTAAGACTAGTCATGATTTCCGCCGGTCTCAACGTTCGGTGTTGGTGTTGCAACACATCCGACATAAAGCCAAGATGGTACACTTAGCCATTTAGTTAGACCGCTCCCGGTCAAGATACTCTTTCTTAACCGCTTTTAGTGGACTCATCGATGGTTTATCCGGTTTAGGTGTGGTGAGAACCGATTATGCTTTTGTGCAAATGAGGATAATAGTGAGTTTTCGATTCCAATCAACAAAAATTTTCTCAAAGTGAGCAAATTGTCTTTTCAAAGATATTGAAGCAATTGGATTAAAAGGTTGCGACATGATGAACCGAAATAAACAATAATATGCATAAGCACAAATATATCACAAGGTTTGATCACATGCATCATATTAAAATCTCAAAAAATATGAACATGCATCACCAACATCTCAAAAGCAGTTTAAATAAGCCACGTTGGGTGGGTCATTATTTAAACACATTCAAGCGAGTTACAAACAAGAACGATTACAAACCCTTAATATCCAGTTAATAGTTGGCTCCCACTTGACCAATATAAAATTGACGGGGACTTGAGAGAAGTATATGCATATCAATTTTATACCTAAGTAATAACCATGATTAAATCTGAGATTACTATTTCGCTTTGATCGAGCCTCGTTGGGAGGGTCATCGCCGCCACTAGTAATAACCCACAATCATCCGTTTGGAATTCATTCATGTGAAATCTATCTTTTGACATCATCACGTTGGGGAATTTCTCCAAAAGAATTCACAAATAAATAAATCATGGAGGTCAAAATTAATTCAATTTTATTATCCAGGAATAAAATTGTCAATTAATTATTTAAACATACTTAGTAATTTTGAAGTTGAGATTTTTCCATTTGGCAACCCTCATGCAAACACATTTAAACAAATTAAATAAAGCATAAGATAGCACAAATAAATCAAGCAAAGCAGTAAAAAATAAACATATTGGGCACAAATTATCCAATTGTCATGGTTTGATTTTTCTTGGCTTGATCTTTGAAGAAACACGCCTCGAATTTCTCCAACTCGTTCGTCTCGAAAAAATACTTGTCTCGAACCGCCCCACGCCATTTCCTTGGCAGCGGAATGCACGCCAAGATCCGGTGGCCACTTAACTGGAACAACCTAGGTAGCCTTAGACCACCCGGCCGGCGGGTGCCCGATGCCGCCTCGCCATGCCTCGCCACGCCTCGGCGTGTCTCGGCAGATCTCGGCGCGAGCGCATCCGCCCAGATCCGCAAGACGCGCCGCCTCCGCCTCGTCGCGTCTCGGCGATTGCACAGCGTATCGCCCAGCGCTGCGCCAGCGTCATCCGCCCGTCATATTTCGACAAGGGCGCGCTTAGACCAGCCGCTTCTCCTACATCTTGGCTTTCGACGCCCGGCCTCCTTCTGCGCCCATGCGTGCGATACGTGCCAGCGCCTTCTGCGCTGATTCGGATTTCGTCCTTTAATTCTTTTCGTCTCTTCGTTCCCGATCCGGTTACAATTTATTTAAAAATTAAATAAACCTAGATCTAGACTAGTCTATTACATTGATCAAATCAAACAAATCCTAGTCTACTCGTGGATTTTCTCACGAGGCAAAACAAATCCGAACGAATCGAATTAAAAAACCAAAGTTTATATGCATGCAAAATAAAACATTAAGATCCATGACAATTGGATACCTACAAAACAGATCTAACAGTTCTACTATCCAATTTCAAATTTAATGTCCACGAATTAAATTACAATTTAAAAAATTCAGAGCCCGAAACAGTGGCTCTGATACCAGTTGTTGGGGAATGAGTTGCACAGATCTATTAGGGGTGAATATTTAAATACAAATTTAATTCATTAATTATTACTAGCATGAATTAATCCTATATTAATTCAAATAATAATTGCAACAACATATCATGCATATAAAAAGCCACGTAAAACCTACGCATGCGGAATCTACGGGTTTACGTGAGCGTACCTCTCGGGATGGCAGTGACTTCGGTCGGACGGACTAACCAAAAGGACTTCCCAAGTATTCCCTTAGCCCTTGCTCAACTATCCGGTGGAAGGACAATAGTCGAACAATTAACAAAAGGAAAAAATAAACTTTGTTGCACCACTTATGTGGATTTGCTAATATTTCCAGCACATGGAATTCTACTTGGGAATGAACTAATCATCCCCTATTTATAGGAGAGGGGTTGGTCGAAATTTTAGTGATATTTCAATGTGGGAAAAGACTTTTCTTGGTCACCAAGAAATCTTGAATATATCCCTTATATTCTTTTTCCCATAATTAAAATATTCCATAAAAATCCCACCTCCTCTATAATATGGATTTTTCGAAAATTTAGTGCAAGAATCCAAGATTTGGATCTTCTTGAATTTATGAGATATTCTTGTATTTCAAGAAATACATATCTTCCACAATATCTTTTCAAGAAAATTAAGAAAAACTTTCTTCCCCACTATATTTTCATATTTTTCGAAATTTACTATATAAATAAGCTAGTGGGAGATTTCTTGAATTTAATGAGATAATCTTGTATTCCAAGAATACATATCTTCATTCCATAACAAAATTCAAAGAAAATCTTTCTCCCAACATATCTATATATTTCGAAATTTTGGTTGGAAAATTAAGCAACAATATTTATTTTATTTTAATCACCTTTTCAGTTATTGGACTATTTGTTGGGCTACTCAGGGGGCCTTTAGGAGAATTAAGATTGGACCTTCTAATGGATCTTGAATATCTAATATTGAGCCACAATATAATTCAAGCCCATAAATATTAATTAATCCCACTACATAATTAATATCAAGACTATCCATCTTAACCCATATTACGGTCAATATGGCTCCCGGTCATTATTTTCCGTGTTTAAGATTATCTTGCCCATCAATTAATTCAAGCCCCTTTGAAATAGCTTTCCGTTAATTAATATCTTTTGTCCTTGGTCGAGAGCGGTTCAACATTATTATCCATCTGGGAAACTAATTCCACTTGCAAGATTTGGTATGATAAAACTTATGAACCTCCCGAGGGGGCAAATCAAGCAAGCGTACTTGCACACACGATTTTTTCAGATTAAATCTTAGCAATCACATGTGACCAATAATATTGCCCAAGATAAAAAGTATTGAATCTCTACGATTCGCTACCCATGATAAGTCAAAGCAATAGTTACCAATCCCACGTGATCCTATTTAAGGGACGAAGGTTAAGAAATAACGAACCACTGAGGTCTAATTCTTCCTTGTTCAGTTCTGAAGAATTTATCCTCCTCTAGGTCCTATTCAGCGCATCAGTCATGCACTAGTGTAATCTCTTGGTCAAGACAAACCAATCCGAGCCTTACACCTCAACCTTTCGCGATGGTTGTTCATTTCCATCTAGGTAAGTGAATGGCGACTTATAGTTACAAGGGACGTTAATTTAATCTTTCGTGATCCGGTATCACTAAATTAACTCTGATGTAACATGTATGAATTATTGAACAGTTATGCAGTAAATATATGTAACATCCAATCATATTTAAAGCATCAGTGATAAACAATTTATTTCAGTAAATAAGTCTGGAAATTCAGTTTCGATTATACAAAGTAAAAAGCATACTTTTCAGTATAATCCCAACAGATGTGTGATATCAGTCTGTGCATCATCAATGTCCTTCTCCATCTGACTTTCAGTCTCTTTTTCTTTCTCAGAATCTGTCTGAGGTTCCTTCTCCCCCTCAGATTGTTTTTCAGCATCATCTTGTTTGTCACCCTCTTTATCTTGATCCCCATCTCCTTCTGGATTCATAGAACTAGAGGCATCAACATCAACTTTCCTTTTCTCAGCCACCTTTTTCTTTACTAGCTCATCAAAGTCAACAATTTTCATTCTGAGCTTGGTCTTCCTGAACCCAGAGAACTCTGTCAAAACAGCAGTTTCAGCATTCCACCAATCTTCTCCTCTGAAGGAGGCTATATTCAGCATCTCCGGAAGAGTCTGATTCAGGATGTAGACCGTGGTTCTGAGTCGGAAGAAAAGATCCTGAAGGTCAGGATATGCGCTCATCTTGGGTACCTATCAAGAATGAATCGTTCCCCCTTGCTGCGCCACTCAGTTTCTTCATCCTCTCCCTTCCTCAATTTTGGGCTTTCAGGAGCAGTTGGCTCGGATTGTACAAGTTCTAGTGCTGATGGATCGAGAAATGGTTCATTCAAAAGTGCATCCAAGTTCAGCAATTCCTGAGGTTCAGACTGATCTGAAGTCTGAACAGGTCTCTCTTCGATGGGAATCGAGGTCCTTGAAGATTTCCTGAGAAATTTTATCTGAGCTCAGAGAAGTTTCGAGTACCTCAGAGAAAAATTGTTCCTCAGTTTCTTGCTCTTGCACATTTGTCACAACCTGAGCAAGAACCTGAAGTGGAGATTTCAACCCTTGCTGGACTCAGGTTGAGTTTCTTCAGTGTCACTAGCCTCCTTCTCAGCAATAGATTGAAGCCTTTTGCGCCACGAGGAGCCGAGTCTTTTTTTTCGGTTTCTCTCCTTTCTCTCTTTTAACTTGCATCAGGGCTTTCCCCCTGGCTTGTCTGGCTTCTTCAGCAGTCTCCTCCTAAGACTCAGAGTTTTTCTCTTTCTTTCCTCTCAAAGTCTTCTTTGTTGGTGGTTTGAACATGATTTTTGACTTTGGAAAGGAAGTGGATTTGGCAAAGATGTCCTCCTCTTCTCTGCACATTTCCAAGATAAATGCAATCTTGGTTGCATGTAGGATCTTTCCTTTGACAACTACAGAGCCATTCACCTTCTGAATTTGTTTGGCTTGATCACTCACCACTTTGATTAAATAGTGTAACCAGTTGAATGCCGTGGAAGGTGAATCTTCAATCGCCACCATTAGCTTTAACTTAGGCGTGCTTATCTGTTCGAAGCTACCAGATCTACTCATGATGCATTTGCTTACAATGTCCAACAATACTCGATATTTAGGCTTCAAATGCCTCTTATTCAGAGTAGCTTCAAACTTTACTGGATGCTCAGTAATTTTGTCCAGATATTCTTGTTCCCTACCCATCATATATACCGTAGGGTCTTCACCTCTATCACTTAACTCATATATGGCATTTAGATTCTTAGGAATAATATATAATTCCCTAACAAAATCCACATATTTTGAACTATGCTCCAAATGCGAGACTGTAATATGAGATTCTATGCAATTCTCATCATCTAACTTCAAATTAGAGATAAACTCAATTACCTCTTTCGCATATTCAGCCTCTGGTTGATTTGCGACCAGGCAAGTAAGTTTTGCCAAACGAATCATATGCAACGCCTCCTCTTCGTGAGTTGCATTGGACGAGCTTTTGAGAGAGATGACATATTCGTACCAAGGTTTATTGGAAATGGCGAGCTTGTCGTATACAGAAAATGTCATTTTTGGAGAATTTCTGGTGAAGGGTTTTGAGATAGGTGAAAATTTCTGGGCAAAATCGAGAGTTTCGAAGCAGAGTGTTTGTGAAGATGAAGGCCTTTTTGGAATAGAGCTTTTAAAGAAAATTTTCAAACGGATATAGGATTTTGATTTATGGAAAATCGCGTAGATGAAGAAATCGACGATTGAGATTAAAAACCGACTAAAACGGGTATATGAAAGGATGATTTCGCAAATACTAAGCCGCCAATTTATCCCTATTGGTGATTAATGAACAATGCATTTAATTACTGTTCCTGCAGACCATTGACTTTCCTCGTGTATTTCAAATGTCCCGCACAATTTATTTCTTCAGGTGTTTTGTCATTTATTGCCAATGATTACTGAGATTCAGTTAGACA
This sequence comes from Stenogyne calaminthoides, assembly GCA_037126765.1. Lineage (NCBI taxonomy): Eukaryota > Viridiplantae > Streptophyta > Magnoliopsida > Lamiales > Lamiaceae > Stenogyne > Stenogyne calaminthoides. The sequence goes on from JBBCBC010000006.1 coordinate 14,780,756, forward strand.
ATAAATGTGTTGCATGAGTCAATACTTCTTCAGACTAATTTTCTCCATCAGTCTTACTGAGTTTTAACCTTGATAAAATGTCAGTATAATACTGAGTATTGATCTTCAGGATAACAGAGTTTCCCAAGACTCAGTGTTCAGTACTTTCAATTTTATCCTGAGTTTTTCAGTAAAAACCTGAGAAAACTTCATGCATCTGAAAACCTTCAATTTTTCAGATTTGCTTTATTCACTTGGATCCTACATACCTAATTCAACTGATAGTTCCTGAAATCTTGATTCAGCCAAAGGTTTAGTCAAGATATCAGCTCTCTGTTGATCAGTATGAATTTTCTCCATTTTGATGTCTTTCTTCTCAACATGATCTCTGATGAAGTGATGTCTGATATCAACATACTTACATCAGGTGTGCAATACAGGATTTTGTGTAATAGCAATTGCACTATTATTATCACAAAATATAGGTACTTCATTGGCTATAATCTTATAATCCCTCAATTGTTGTGCGAGCTAAAGAATGCATGCTACTGTGACTTCCCGCGACCCATGTATTCAAACTTCAAGAGTCTTGGTTGCTCTCGAGGTTTGTTTCTTTGAAAACCATGATATCGGTTTACTTCAAGAAATTGACAAGTTCTGTGGTAGACTTCGTCAATTCTACATCCTCCATAATCGAGATCCGAATAACCGGTTAATTCAAGGTTATCATCATTTGGATACCATAATCCTCTATTCACAAAGTGCCTTTAAGATATTTGAGAATCTTTTTGGCAGCCTCCATGTGACTAGCCTTAGGATTAGCTTGGTATCTTGCACATATCCCAACATCAAATGTAATATCAGGCCTACTTGCTGTGAGATAGCAGTGATGAGATAGCAGTGATCCAATGATCCCTCTATAATCAATAAGATTTACTGATTTGCCTTCAGGATCAGGATCCATCTTGTAGTTAGTATTCATAGGAATTCTAACCGCATTGCAGTCTCAGACACCATACTTTGCAATCGGATCTACGGTGTATTTTGCTTGATTGATGAAAATTCCTTCCTTAGTTTTGTTTCACGAAGTCCAAGAAAGAAATTCATCTCCCCATCATTGACATCTCAAACTTTCCTTTCATCAGGGTAGAAAACTTTTCACACAGCTGATGATTTGGAGATCCAAATATGATGTCATCTACTTAAATCTGAACAAGTAAGATGTATTTCCCATCTTTTATCCTGAACAGAGTCCTATCAATAGTTCCTTTGATAAAACCATGGTCAGTAAAAACTGAGAAATGGTATCATACCATGCTCGGGGTGCTTGCTTAAGACCATACAAGGCTTTCCTGAGCCTGTAAACTTGGTCATTCTGTCTGAAACCAGGAGGTTGTTCCACATAAACCTCTTTCTTAAGTACACCATTCAGAAATGCACTTTTCACATCCATCGATAGGTATGTGAATTTCATGTGGGCAACATATGCAAGAAACAATCGATGGCTTCTAGTCTTGCAACAAAAGTCAAAGGTTTCATCATAATCCAAGCCTTGTTCTTGGGAATAACCTTGTGCAACTAGCCTTGCCTTGTTTCTCACAATGTTGTTGTTTTCATCTCTCTTATTCTTGAACACCCACTTAGTTCCAATCACATTGTGCCTCTTAGATCTATCCACTAGCTCCCAAACTTCATTCCTTGAGAACTGATTCAGCTCTTCTTGCATAGCAGTAATCCAAAAGAATCTTGTAGAGCTTCTTCAATCTCAGAAGGTTATTTTTCAGATAGGAAGCAGCAGAACAAAACACTTTCTCTATGGAACCTTCTTGTTTTGACACCATCTGATAGATCACCCACAATTTGACTTGTAGGATGACTATCTAACCATTTTCTCCTGGATGTTCCCCTTGGTAGTATCCTCAACATCGTAAATGTTAGGTTGGTGTAGTTCATTAAATCAGAGGAACAAATGAAAAGGAGAAAGAGAATCATCTTCCTCAAGGGAAATTCCATTAAGAACATTGTCAGAGACATTTGTTCCCCATTGGTTGATAGATTCAGAGTTTGCCTCAGCTGTGACCACATCTTCATCGGCATTACATACCTGAGTCTGAATTGGTGTATGTTTAGATTGGTCACCTTTGAGTGTTTGACTTTCCTTCGATTGGAGAATTTCCATCCCGAGTCTCACCATCCCGAGTTTTTCCATCCCGAACTTCTTTATGCGAGTCCGATTCATTCCATTCATAGAAAGTGGGTGACTTCTTCTTTTTCGAGTTCGAGAGGATGTTTTATCATTCTTTTTCAGGGTAAGTCTGGTGATTCTCTTGATCAGTTCTCCTGAGTTATGTTCCTGTTTCTTCTGAACACAAGTAGATTCATCAAAAATAACATGAGGTGTTTCTTCCACAATAAGAGTCTTACTAGGTTGTAAACTCAAGGCTTTCTTGACTTCAGAATATCCTAAGAATATCCCTTCATTAGCTTTGCTATCAAAAGTTTTCAACTGATCTTTACCATTATTGTGTATGAAACACTTGCAACCAAACACACGAAAGAAAGAAACAAGAGGCTTCCTTTCATTCCACAACTCATATGGAGTTTTTTCTTGGTTCTTGGTCAACATGGATCTGTTCTGAGAGTAGCATGCAGTGTTGATAGCTTCAGCCCAAAATCTCTTAGGAATATCAGCTTCAGCAATCATTGTCCTTGCAGCTTCTTTCAGAGTCCTATTTCTTCTTTCAGCAACACCATTCTGTTGTGGGGTTCTTGCAGCTGATGTTTCATGAGCTATTCCATTTTCTGCACAATAATCAGATATGATATGATTGATAAACTCAGTTCCTTTATCTGATCTGATTTTGACCACACTCAGATTCTTTTTCAATCTTGAGCCTTTTCAATGAGTTCAGCGGTTTTATGCGAGCCTCTTTTCTTCTTGAGTAAGAATATGACCCATGTGTATCTAGAGTAGTCATAAACTACCACAAGTGTGTATTTTCTGCCATTAGTGCTCACAGGTGTTACTGAACCAAAGAGATCCATATGTAACAGTTGTAGTATTCTATCAGTAGAAACATCTACTTTGCTTTTGAAAGATGCTCTGATTTGTTTTCCTTTCTGACAAGCATCACATACATGATCTATACTAAACACTTCATTGGGTAACCCCCTCACAAGTGCTAATCTTGCAAGTTTGTTCAGGGTTTTGAAGTTTAAGTGATTCATTCTTTTGTGCCACAACCAACCTGGGTTTGATGGAACTTTTGCAACCAAAAATGTATCTTTAGGAGTTGAACTCTAATCAGCAAGATACACATTTCCTTTTCTAGTACCAGTCTGTAAAAATTTTTGTGAAGTATTGTCTTTTACATAACATAAGTTCTTTGAGAACTCAACACTGAATCCTTTGTCACAGAATTGACTGATAGAAAGCAAGTTATGCTTTAGACCAGACACATATGAAACACCATCGATATGAACAGAGTCAACTTTAAGAGTTCCATATCCTTCGGGTTTTGTCTTTGAAATTGTCTCCAAATGTGATCGAGGGCCTTTTTGCTCAATATAGTCGGTGATTAGTTGCTTATATCTGTCATATATGTCTTGAACATCCTTTGTCCGGATACCATACAAGAGGAGCCAATTCATTTCCACTCATCAGTCTTATGTTGTTTCCATTCATTTCAATTTTTTTTCTTTCACTGAAAAAATGGTCGGTTCTTAGGTACCCATTTGGTGTAGGGTCCTACCAAAGTTAGTTGTACCTTTTGAAACCCAATCGCCTAACAACTCTAATTACTTTAGAGTAGCTGATTTATCTCCCATAAACATCCCCATACACATTCACCACCCTAGGAGCCTTGGCAAGATATCCTGTGCATGAGTGCCAACCTTAGCATGAACATGAGCCTTAGAGTTCTTCTTGGATTCAGGCCTTTTGTTCAAGTGCCTTAGCTTTTTCTTGTTGGTCTCTGTCTCTGCTGACTTGGGTTCAGAAACCTTTACCCTTAGGCAAGTGGGGTTTTAGGTTGCTGTCTTGAAATTGGGGTCTTTCAAGATGTCGAGGACTTGGTCTTTTTTAGGTTGAGAATATCTCTTTGAGTGTTTCTCTTCGAAAAATTCCTCCGATGGTTCAAAGTCTGAGCAGATCTCTTTTAGGTTGATATTCTTAGCCCGAGGCTTTGAAATCTTGGCCCGAAAATTTCTGCCGAGTGTTCGGGTTTTCTAGCCTTTTTCCGAGGTGCAGGTTTTTTCCCCTGAACCTTGCTTTTTTTCGAAATCATAGGTCCTTTACCATTGTCTAAAACTCTGGGCAGTTCTTCAATAAGAAGATTAGATGCCACTGGTTTAACAAAGACAGTCTTGGTGCTACTAGAAGCATCATTCAGAAGACCTTGTGAGGTTTCCCCTGGAATGTATCCCAATCCAGCTTTTATAGTTGCGAGTCTTTTAACTCGAATTTCATCTATCACTTTAGATGCGAGAATTCAATAGAGCTAACTTTCTCTGCAAGACTATCCTCACATTTCTTTAGAGTTTCATGCTTCTCAAAGAGGTCATTGAACTTCGATTCGATAAGATGAATCTCTTTAGTGGATTTTTCTAATTTTCCATTCAGGATCTCTATCACCTTCTCTTTTTCTGAGAGTTGTACTTTCAGAACATCCAGTTCATCAGTAGTTCCCATCAATTGAGAAATGGTCTTAGCATTTTTAGAGTCTTTCCACTTCAAATTCTCAACAGTCAGTTCCTTGTTCTGCTCTTGAGTTTCAGTGAGTAGTTCTTGTAACACAGAATAGTCCTTCATAAGATTCTCAAATGAATCCATCAGTCAAAAATATCGCTTTTTCTGAGAGAACTTGAGAACTCATGTGCTTGTGTAGGAGCAACAATAGAGATAGAAGAATTTACCTCCTCCACAGCCATAAGACAGATATCATCACCGTCACTATCTGAGAAAATCTCATCTGAGGAACTGGAACCTTCTTCAGAATGTTCTTCTTCCTCAGCAATCGTGAGATCTTCTTGTCTCTCTTGAATTGTCTTTCCTTTCTTTCTTTAGCACTCAGCTCAGGACAGTCATATTGAAAGTGACCTTTCTTCTGACAGTTGTAACATCTGTTGGTATCATCATCCTGATCACTTTCCTCCTTGGTTTTGGAGTTCTTCTTCTTGGATAAGGATCGCCCGGTTTTTCGGGTCCTTTCTTTTCTCGGTGTATCTCGTCCTCATCTTACGAATCTATCTTGTACTGTGATTCCGTAATATTTCTTATATTTCCCATATTCGCTATTGAGTCTTTCAAACCTCCTTGCCATCGAAGACTAGCTTATCCTCCCGCTTTCATCCCGATTTTTGGCAAATGAGTTCTCGAACTCTCTAGACTTTACAAGATTTCTCTTTGGCTTTGAAAGCCACATTCTTGCTAGATGAAGAATCATCTTTTTTGTCGATTTCTTAGTTTTTCTTGTCAATCACAAACTCATAAGCTTTTTGATTCAGAGAAAACTTGTTGATATGGCATGGAATCAATATTTTTGGTGTTTTCAATCACCACAAAGATGTATATCCCATTTCTTAGATAATCCTCTAAGAATTTTCAAGTGCCACTTCTCTCTATGGGTATCTTTTCCCAAGAGCACTTTCCGGATCATTCATGATCTTTAGTGAATCGACCTCAAGTTTGTCAATGGATTCACTATTTTCCATTTCAAAGCTATCAAACTTTCCAATAGCAACAAAAAGTTTGTTTTCCTTAATATGATTTGTGCCTTGACACATAACAGCAAGTGTGTCCCATATTTATTTTGCAGTTTCACAGTGAGAAATCATCCCCATAACACCTGTTGGGATTATACTTGAAAGTATGCTTTTACTTTGTATAATCAAACTGAATTTCGGTCTTATTTACTGAAATAAATTGTTTATCACTGATGCTTTAAATATCATCGAATAATACATATATTTACTGCATAACCGTTCAATAAATAATACGTGCTACATTGTAGTTAATTTAGTGATACCAGATCACAAAAGATTAAATTAACAGTCCCTTGTAACCAAAAGTACATCATTCACGACCTAGATGGAAATGAACAATCCATCGTGAAAGGTTGAAGTGTAAGGCTCAGATTGACTTGTCTTGACCAAGAGATTACACTAGTGCATGTTTAGTGCACTGAATAGGACCTACAGGAGGACAAATTCTCCAGAACTGAACTAGGAAGAATTAGACCTCAGTGGTTCGTTATTTCTTAATCTTCGTCCCTTAAATATGATCGCGTGTGGTTAGTAATTATTGCTTTGACTTATTACGGGTAGAGAATCAACGAGATTCAATACTTTATATCTTGGGCAATATTATTGGTCACATGCGATTGCTAAGATTTAATACGGAGAATCATGTGCAAGTACGCTTGTTCGATTTGCCCCCTTGGGAGGTTCATAAGTTTTATCATACCAAATCTTGCAAGTGGAACTAGTTTCCGGTACGGATAATAATGTTGAACCGTTCCTTTACCAAGGATAAAAGATATTAAATTAATGAAAAGCTATTTCAGTAGCTTGAATTAATTAATGGGCTAGATAATCTTAAACACGGGAAATAATAACCGGGAGCCATATTGACTGTAATATGGGTTAAGATGGATAGTGCAATATTAATTATGTAGTGGGATTAATTAATATTTATGGGCTTGAATAATATTGTGGCTCAATATTGATAATTCAAGATCCATTGGAAGGTCCAATCTTAATTCTCCTAAAGGCCCCTCAAGTAGCCCAACATAAAGTCCAATAACTGAAAAAAGTGTTTAAAAATAAAATAAATTTTGTTGTTATTTTTCCTCATTAATTTCAAAAAATATAAATAAAAGGGGAGAAAGGATTTTCTTTGAATTTTGTTATGGAATGAAGATATGTATTCTTGAAATACAAGATTATCTCATTAAATTCAAAAAATCTCCCACTTGGTTATTTATATGTTAATTTTCGAAAATTTTGAAAGAATAAGGGAAAGAAAGATTTTCTTGATTTTCTTGAAAAGATATTATGGAAGATATGTATTCTTGCAATACAAGTATATCTCATAAATTCAAGAAGATCCAAATCTTGGAATCTTTATCCTTATTTTTTTCGAAAATAACCATAACAAGAGAAGGTGGGATTTTATGGAATATTTTAATTATGGAGAAAAGAATATAGGAGATATATTCAAGATTTCTTGGAGATCAAGAAAATATTTTTTCCTTCCTATTCCATGACAAAAATCGGCCACCACCTATCTATAAATAGGGGATGATTTCTTCATCCCCAAGTACAATTTCATGTGCTGAAAAAATTAGTAAATCCACAAAGGTGGTGCAACAAATTTTTATTTTCCCTTTTGTTAATTGTTCGCGAGCTTCCTTCCTTGGGATTGTGAGCAAGGACTAAGGAATACTTGGGAAGGCCTTTTGGTGTGTTTTTATCGACGAGACCATTGCCACTCCAAGAGGTTAGTTCACGTAAACCCGTAGCAATTCCGCATGCGTAGGATTTTTGTGAACTGTTTATATGCATGATTTGTTGTTGAATTATTATTTGAATTAATATAGGATTAATTCATGCTAGTAATAATTGTTAGAATTAAATTTGTATTTAAATATTCATCCCGAATAGATCCGTGTAATTAAATTCCCCAACAAATGGTATCAGAGCCTCGGTTTCGGGCTCTGGATTTTAAATTGTAATTTAGTTCTTTTTCATTAAATTTGAAATTGGATAGTAGAATTGCTAGATATTTTTTGCAGGTATCCAATTGTCATGGAATTTAATGTGTTTATTTATGCATGCATATAAATTGTGGTTTTTTAATTCGATTAGAAAATCCACGAGTAGATTAGAATTTGTTTGATTTGATTTTTAGATTAGTCTAGATCTAGGTTTATTTATTTTTGTAAATAAAATCCACGAGTAGATTAGAATTTGTTTGATTTGATCAATGTAATAGACTAGTCTAGATTTAGGTTTATTTATTTTTGTAAATAAATTGTAAAAGGAGGATCGAAAATGGAGGCGGAGATGAAGAATTAGAAGAGGCGGGATCCTAAGCGGGGAGTAATAGAATAAGGCCAAAGGAAAAAGGCGTTAAAGGAGGCAATACTACCGAGGTGCGCGGCAGGCGCGAGAGCGACATAAGGGGCGACATAGAGGCGACGCGGCGACGAGGGCGATGCAATGCGTCGACAAGACAAATCCGTCACGACCGACAGCCGAGATTGCCGAGATCCGCCGAAAGGGGCCGGCACAAATTGGCGACGCGGCGGGCGCTTAGCGCAGATACAAGACGGGCGCCGACGACACTGGCCGGAGTGCAAGCGTGCACTCCAAACCCGCGTGGGTTGATGATGTCACTAGATGTGGCGAACCTTTCGAGACAAACGATGAAGGCAAAGAAGACGATTTCTCGAGATCAAGACATGAAAAAAATTAACCGTGACAATTGGATATGTGTGCCCAATATGTTTAATTTTTTGTCTTGATGTTTATGCATTATTTTATGCTTATTTAAATTGTGTTTAAATTTGCGATGCATGAGAAAACGTTTTGAAAAATCTCACTTTTGAAAATTACTAAGTATGCTTAAAAAATTAATTGAAAATTTTATGGATAATAAAATTGAATTAATTTTGACCTCCATGATTTATATATTTGTGAATTATTTTGGAGAAATTCCCCCCACGGGACGGTCAAAAGACAGCTTTCACATGAATAAATTCCAAATGGATGATTGTGGATTATTACTAGTGGCGACGATGACCCTCCCCATGAGGCTCGTTCAAAGCGAAATAATAATTCTGTATTTAATCATGGTTATTACTTAGGTATAAAATTGATATGCATATACTTCCCCGAAGTCCCTGTCAATTTTATATTGGTCAAATGGGAGCCAACTATTAATCTAGTTATTAAAGGTTTTTAACTGTTCTTGTTTGTAACTTTTGCTTTGAGCGTGTTTAAATAATGACCCATGGCGTGGCTTATTTAAACTGTTTTTGAGATGTTAGGCGATGCATGTTCATATTTTTGAGATTTTAATATGAAACATGTGATCGAATTTTGTGATATATTTGTGCTTATGCATATTATTATTTATTTCAGTTCATCATGTCGCAACCTTTTAATCCACTGTTCAATATACTTAAAGATAATTTGCTTACTGGTGAAAACTTCGTTGATTGGAGTCGTAAACTTACTATTGTCCTCACTGCACAAAGCCATAACTGGGTTCTCACTACACCTAAACCAGAAAAGCCAAATGATGAGTCAACTAAATCGGTTAAGAAAGAGTATGTTGTTGGGGGGCGTTCAACGAAATGGCAAAGTGTACCATCTTGGCTTCAATGTCGGATGTGTTGCAACACCAACACTAGAACGTTGAGACCATTGCGAGACATCATGACTAGTGTTAAAGCGATGTTTCAACATCAGAACCGTGTGGCTCGTCAGATCACCATGAGGGACTTGCTCTCTATGAAAATGGTGGAGGGAATGCCCGTAAGGGAGCACGTTCTCCAGATGATGGCTCACCTTAACAAACTTGAGGTACTTGCAATTTGAATACGACATCGAGACCCAAATCGATTTTCGTGCTCCACTCTCTGCCGAAAAGTTTTGAGCGATTAAATTTGAACTACCGGATGAACAATCGAAGTTCTCGCCCCGATCTATTGCAAGCTTTGGTCTCGGCAGAGGCGATATTGGGGCAAAAGAGTCAAGCTTTGGTGGCAAATGGACCTTCTTTTTCTTCTAGGCCAAGGGGTGGTAAGAACAAGAAAAAGGACAAAAGCCACAAGCAAGTGAACTCAAGTGTTGCGAAAGGTAAAGAAAAAGTGAAGGGAGGTGTAGGAGTGAGCAAGCCAGCTAAGGGGAGGTGCTTCAAATGCGGTGAAAAAGGACATTGGAGGTCAGCCTGTTCCAAACCCAAAAGGAATGGAAAGAAAGGTAATTCTCACGCACTAGTTGTTGAAACTTGCTTAGCGGCGTATGCCTCCCATTTATGGGTGGTGGATACGGGATCCACTGATCATGTTTGTTTCACTTTACAGGGGTTCAAGCGGACCCGACAACATAGTGGTAGTGAGATCCTCATCACACTGGGCGATGCTACTGTTGGGGAATGAGTTGCACAGATCTATTCGGGGTGAATATTTAAATACAAATTTAATTTATTAATTATTACTAGCATGAATTAATCCTATATTAATTCAAATAATAATTGCAACAACATATCATGCATATAAAAAGCCACGTAAAACCCTACGATGCAAAAAATCTGGGTTTACGTGAGCGTACCTCTCGGGATGGCGGTGACTTGGTCGGATGGACTAACCAAAAGGACTTCCCAAGTATTCCCTTAGCCCTTGCTCAACTATCCGGTGGAAGGACACTCGTCGAACAATTAACAAAAGGAAAAAATAAACTTTGTTGCACCACCTTTGTGGATTTGCTAATGTTTCCAGCACATGGAATTGTACTTGGGAATGAACTAATCATCCCCTAATTATATCTCTTATATTCCCTAATCAATGTGGGAAAAGACTTTTCTTGATCAACAAGAAATCTTGAATATATCTCTAATATTCTTTTTCCCATAATTATAATATTCCACAAAATCCCACCTTCTCTATTTGCTATGGTAATTTTCGAAAATAATGCCTTGCAAGAATCTAAGATTTGGATCTTCTTGAATTTATGAGATATTCTTGTATTTCAAGAAATACATATCTTCCATAATATCTTTTCAAGAAAATCAAGAAAATCTTTCTTGCCCATTATTCTCAAAAATTTTGAAAATTCCATATAGATAACCAAGTGGGAGATTTCTTGAATTTAATGAGATAATCTTGTATTCCAAGAATACATATCTTCATTCCATAACAAAATTCAAAGAAAATCTTTCTCCCTCTTTTATCCATAAATTTCGAAAATTAGAGGAAAAATTAAGCAACAATATTTATTTTATTTTAATCACATTTTTCAGTTATTGGACTATTTGTTGGGCTACTCAGGGGGCCTTTAGGAGAATTAAGATTGGACCTTCTAATGGATCTTGAATATCTAATATTGAGCCACAATATAATTCAAGCCCATAAATATTAATTAATCCCACTACATAATTAATATTGCACTATCCATCTTAACCCATATTACAGTCAATATGGCTCCCGGTCATTATTTCCCGTGTTTAAGATTATCTAGCCCATTAATTAATTAAAGCCACTGAAATAGCTTTCCATTAATTAATATCTTTTATCCTTGGTCGAGGAACGGTTCAACATTATTATCCATACCGGAAACTAATTCCACTTGCAAGATTTGGTATGATAAAACTTATGAACCTCCCAAGGGGGCAAATCAAGCAAGCGTACTTGCACACGATTCTTCGTATTAAATCTTAGCAATCACATGTGACCAATAATATTGCCCAAGATAAAAAGTATTGAATCTCTCTGATTCGCTACCCATGATAAGTCAAAGCAATAGTTACCAATCCCACGTGATCCTATTTAAGGGACGAAGGTTAAGAAACAACGAACCACTGAGGTCTAATTCTTCCTTGTTCAGTTCTGAAGAATTTATCCTCCCCAGAGGTCCTATTCAGCGCATCAGTCATGCACTAGTGTAATCTCTTGGTCAAGACAAACCAATCTGAGCCTTAAACCTCAACCTTTCGCTATGGTTTTTCATTTCCATCTAGGTCGTGAATGACTACTTTTAGTTACAAGGGACTGTTAATTTAATCTTATGTGATCTGGTATCACTAAATTAACTACAGTGTAACACGTATGCATTATTGAACAATTATGCAGTAAATATATGTAACATTCAATCATATTTAAAGCATCGATGATAAACAATTTATTTGGTAAATAAATAAGTCGAAAATTGGTTTCAATTATACAAAGTAAAAAGTATATTTTTCAAGATAATCCCAAAAATCTCCCACTTATACTCAAAGTCCTTTTAAGTATACTACAACATGTCTCGAGTAATCTGTGACATCTAATGTCACCTACACTAACATAATAATTTCTCCCACTTATACTCAAAGCAGTTAGCAACTTGGTCTTGACACCCATTCCACTCACATGTCTCTCGAATGTATTCAGAGGCAAACACTTTGTGAATGGATCTGCTAGGCTGTCCTCAGACGCTATCTTTGCCACATCTATATCTCCTCTCTTAACGATTTCTCGTATAAGATGTCTTTCCTTTAATGTGTTTGTTTGACTCGTGGACTCTTGGTTCTCTTGAATTTTTGCAACCGCCCCTAGCGAGATATTGCTAGAGAAATTCAGAACACCATCCAAGTCCACTAAGAAGATCTAGAGCCCAATCGGTTCTTTCACTGCTTTACAAGCAGCTACTTACCCGACTTCCATGGTTGAGTCGTTGATGCATTTCGCTTCACACTCGTCCATTTGATGGCTACACTTCCCAAAATGGAAACACACTAATCGAGGCAAATAATTTTTCGGAATCTAAATCGATTGGAAATCCGATTAGTGTGGCCGATGGGGATTGGAGTATCGATCGATAAATCAACATTCTATCCCGAAGTTCTTTTCGGACACTTGTAATATTTTTAAGCGTCATTCAATGCGCTTTCCCTAGGTTACTTTGATATCTTGCTACCATGCCTACTGCACAGCGGATATCCGGTCTCCATACAAAGAATGCATACATAAGGTTTCCGGCGGTAGAAGCACAAGGAATGCCTTTCATGTCATCTATCTCCTTTTGCGTCTTAGGTGACATTTTCTTGGATAGATGGATTCCAAGTTTGAAAAGTACGAATCCTTTCTTGGAATCGCAGATTTGAATCGTTTCAAAACCGGTGTCTATGTATGAAACTTGCGATAACCCGATCATCCTTTTCCGCGATCTCGAGTGATCTTGATCCGAAAGGAGGATGTGTCCGGCTTTCCTAAGTCTTTCATATCAAACCTGTTTTTGAAACCAAGCCCTTACGTCGATAACACCTTCACATCGTTCCCGATGATCGAATGTCGCTTCACGATAGTACTAAGAATACCAATGCAGTTCCGACACGCTTTTTATACACACAACTTTCAAACTTGTTTTGATCAAACCCATAAGACTTTATAACATGATCAAAACATTGGTTCCAAGCTCTGGATGCCTGTTTGAGTCCGTAAATGGACTTCTTGAGCTTACAAACAAGATGTTCTTGGCCTGTTTCAATGAAACCTTGGGGTTGTTGCATATAGATCTCTTCATCAAGACTTTCGTTAAGGAAAGCTGTCTTGACATCCATTTGCCAGATTTTAAAGTCAAAATGCGCAGCAATCGATAAGAGAATACGGATGGACTTAAGCATGGCTACGGGCGAATTTTTTTTCTCATAATCGATCCCTTCTTTCTGAGTATAACCTTTCGCCACTAGTCTTGCTTTAAAGGTTTCAACCTTCCCGTCTGGTCCTCTTTTCCTCTTTTATACCCACTTGCATCCAATGGATTTGACCCCATTAAGTGGTTCGACTAGCTCCCACACTCTATTATGAAACATAGAACCCATTTCGGCTTTCATTGTTGTTTGCCAAGAACCTGCATCCTTATCTTGGAATGCCTCGTCATATTTCCATGGGTCTGATTCGTCTTGTCCGGGAATCAAGTCCGAGGACTCTCCTATTCCCATGAATCTCTCGGGCTGTTTAACAACCCTCCCACTACGACGAGGCTCCGGTTGTGAAAGCGTATCGTTTTGGTATATCATCTAGTACAGTTGGCACTGAGGTTTGCCCTCTAAGCTCATTTAAGGTAATCTCACTTCTGGGTTTTCTTTGGTTCATATAGTCTTCTTCCAAAATTCTAAAGTGGGTGCTGATGACCACCTTTTCATCTTCGGGACTATAGAACATACACCCTTTTGTTCCCTCGGGGTATCCTACAAACATCCTTAATTCTGATCGAGGATCCAATTTTACCGGCTTCCTTGTCCAACACGTAGGCCGGACACCCCCAAATTCTTATGTGTCTCATACTAGGCTTGCGCCCGGTCCACAATTTCTTTAGGAGTTTTGGGAACCGATTTGGATAGCACCAAGTTCAGAATGTAAGTCGCTGTTTTCAAGGCATGACCCCAGAACGACTCGGGAAGATCCGCATAACTCATCATTGATCTAACCATTTCCAAAAGAATTCTGTTTCTTCGCTCTGCTACCCCGTTTTGTTGAGGGCTTCCGGGTGCAATGAGCTGGGATACAATCCCTTCATCAAGATAAGCAGTTCAAAAACTCATCGCTGAGGTATTCGCCTCCACGATCAGATCGTAGAGACTTGATACGTTTTTTTCTATGATTCTCAGTTTGAGCCTTAAATTCTTAGAATTTTCAAAGGTCTCATATTCATGCTTCATAAGGAAAATGTACCTTGAGTAATCATCAATAAAATTACTCATAACCTCCCCTTGCTTTGGTTGACATTTGACTACATACATCTATGTGAACGATCTCTAACACTTCTTTAGCCCCATTCCCCTTGGCTCCAAATGCCATCTTGGTCATATTACCCTCCAAACATGATTCGCAGGTTGGAATCGATTCAACTTGGAGACGCTCCAGTGAACCATCTTTCACCAACCTTTGGATCCTCTTTGGATTTATATGACCTAATCTTAGATGCCAAAGAAGTGTCTCGTTCACGTCGATGAACGTTTTCTTTTCTCGGAAATAGTTGATGTGTTATAGGATACATTTCGTGAGTGGTGTGCACAGTTAATTGTATAGAGATTTTCCATCAATGTCCATGTATCAGAGATACACTCATCATTTCAAAAATGATGTCATTCTTATTAGAAGAAACTTAGTGTCCTTTAATCGAATTTTAGAAAATGAAAGTGAATTCTTTCTAAAACTGGGAACATAAAGATAATCTCAAAAAAACTTTATCTTCAGAAGATAGGTGCACTTCTTCCACTGCTTTAACTGCTACTCATGTAGCATTTCAATGTCTGCTACTTGCGTAGTATTGCAATAATCGTTACTATCGTAGCATTGCAATATCTGCCACTTTCGTAGCATTGCAACGTCTTCTACTTTAAAACGTTGCCCGGTGTGATGAGGATCTCACTCCCCACTAAGTTGCGGATCATTTAAAACCCGTGAAGCCAACATGATTAGTGGATCTCGTATCAACCACCCACTTAATGAGAAGTATATTTGCTAAACAAGTTTCAACAACTAGTGCGTGAGAATTACCTTTCTTTCCGTCCCTTTTGGGGTTGGAACAGGTAAAACCTCCATTGTCCTCTCTCATCGCAGCTTAAGCACTTCCTCTTTGGATTTTCCTTGACACAACAAGCATTCCTCATCTTACCATTGCCCTTGGCAACAGCAGATTCAGAGTTTTATTGCTTATGGCCTTTGGTCCTCTTCTTTATCTTGCCTACCTTTGGCCTAGAAGATGAAGACGGACCACTTGCCGTCAAAGCTTGAGTTTGGTGCCTTATCAACATTTCTGCCGAGACCAAAAGCTTGCAACAAATTAGCTAGCGAGGCCAAAATGCTCAAAAACTTTTGGGCAGAGAGTGAAGTACCAAATTCATCTGAGTCTCCAGATCATAATCTGCACTCAGAATCTCAAGTTTGTTCAGATGGGCCATCTATTTTGAGGACATAATCCCTTACGGGTTTTCCCTCCACCATTTTCAGCGACGACATCTCTCGCAAGGTGATCTGACGAGTCCCTCATGTTTTGACTTGTCAGTTGGCTCATCTGATTTTGGTGTGTCAAAATCCACTTGTGCTTTTGTGCAGTTAGGACAATTATAATTTTCCAATCAATATAGTTTCCATACATATTTGACTTTAAGTATAAAAACAGTGGATTAAAAGGTAACGACATGCTGAACTAAAATAAACAACTATATGCAATAGCACAAGTATATCACAAGGTTCGATCACATGCATCATATTAAAATCTCAAAAAAAATATGAACATGCATCAGCCAACATCTCAAAACAGTTTAAATAAGCCCGTGTGGGGTGGGTCATTATTTAAACACATTCAAGCGAGTTACAAACAAAGAATTACAAACCTTTAATATCCAGATTAATAGTTGGCTCCCACTTGACCAATATAAAATTGACAGGGACTTCGGAGAAGTATATGCATATCAATTTTATACCTAAGTAATAACCATGATTAAATACAAGATTACTATTTTGCTTTGATCGAGCCTCGTTGGGAGGGTCATCCTCGCCACTAGTAATAACCCACAATCATCCGTTTGGAATTCATTCATGTGAAACCTATCTTTTGACCGTCCCGTTGGGGGAATTTCTCCAAAATAATTCACAAATAAATAAATCATGGAGGTCAAAATTAATTCAATTTTATTATCCGGAATAAAATTGTCAATTAATTATTTAAACATACTTAGTAATTTTTAAGGTGAGATTTTTCCATTTGGCAACCCTCATGCAAACACATTTAAACAAATTAAATAAAGCATAAGATAAGCATAAATTAAATCAAGCAAAATAGAAAAATAAACATATTGGGCACAAATTATCCAATTGTCATGGTTTGATTTTTCTTGGCTTGATCTTGAAGAAACACGCGGTCGAATTTCTCCCTTTCGTTCGTCTCAAAAAAAAAACTTCATCTCGAACCGCCACGCCAAGCAATGGCAAAATGGATGGACGCCCAAGATCCGGTCCGACTGCTTTGGCCTAGGGGCCTCGACCTCGGGCTTCGGCCGCACTTTGGCAAAGCACGCCCGCCAACAGCCAACGACGCCAGTGTCTCAGCGCAGAAGCGAATCTCGTCGGCAGATCGACGCTACAAGAGATCTCGCAAGCCTTTGCCTCGCCTGCGCGACCTCGAGCTCGTCACAGATATCGCGTATCGCTACATACCATGCATCATCCGCCCATCGGCTCGGCTGGGCGCGTAGCACCGCCGGAAGGCTGCCTTCTTCTCCAAGGCGGCCGCCGCCCTGCCCGCGCCTATGCGCCAACAGACCGGCCGCTACGCCGTTCCTTTCGATTTTTAATCCTTTAATTCTTCGTCTCTTTCGTTCCCGATCCGATTACAATTTATTTTTAAAAATAAATAAACCTAGATCTAGACTAGTCTATTACATTGATTAAATCAAACAAATCCTAGTCTACTCGTGGATTTTCTCACGAGGCAAAACAAATCCGAAACTAATCGAATTAAAAAACCACGGTTTTATATACATGTGCAAAATAAACATTAAAATCCATGACAATTGGATACATGCAAAAGCAGATCTAACAGGTTCTACTATCCAATTTCAATTTTAATGTCCATGAATTAAATTACAATTTAAAAATTGAGAGTCTTAAACCGTGGCTCTGATACCAGTTGTTGGGGAATGAGTTGCACAGATCTATTCGGGGTGAATATTTAAATACAAATTTAATTCATTAATTATTACTAGCATGAATTAATCCTATATTAATTCAAATAATAATTGCAACAACATATCATGCATATAAAAAGCCACGTAAAACCCACGACGCGGAATCTCTAGGTTTGAACGTGAGCGTACCTCTCGGGATGGCAGTGACTTCGGTCGGACGGACTAACCAAAAGGACTTCCCAAGTATTCCCTTAGCCCTTGATCAACTATCCGGTGGAAGGACACTCGTCGAACAATTAACAAAAGGAAAAAATAAACTTTGTTGCACCACCTTTGTGGATTTGCTAATGTTTCCAGCACATGGAATTGTACTTGGGAATGAACTAATCATCCCCTATTTATAAGAGGGAGGTGGTCGAAATTTCTAGTGAAAAATCAATGTGGGAAAAGACTTTTCTTGATCAACAAGAAATCTTGAATATATCTCTTATATTCTTTTTCCCATAATTATAATATTCCACAAAATCCCACCACCTTCTCGATTTGATATGGTAATTTTCGAAAATAATGCCTTGCAAGAATCTAAGATTTGGATCTTCTTGAATTTATGAGATATTCTTGTATTTCAAGAAATACATATCTTCCATAATATCTTTTCAAGAAAATCAAGAAAATCTTTCTTGCCCATTATTCTCAAAATTTTCAAAAATTCCATATAGATAACCAAGTGGGAGATTTCTTGAATTTAATGAGATAATCTTGTATTCCAAGAATACATATCTTCATTCCATAACAAAATTCAAAGAAAATCTTTCTCCCTCTTTTATCCATAAATTTCGAAAATTAGAGGAAAAATTAAGCAACAATATTTATTTTATTTTAATCACTTTTTTCAGTTATTGAACTATTTGTTGGGCTACTCAGGGGGCCTTTAGGAGAATTAAGATTGGACCTTCTAATGGATCTTGAATATCTAATATTGAGCCACAATATAATTCAAGCCCATAAATATTAATTAATCCCACTACATAATTAATATTGCACTATCCATCTTAACCCATATTATAGTCAATATGGCTCCCGGTCATTATTTCCGTGTTTAAGATTATCTAGCCCATTAATTAATTCAAGCCACATTGAAATAGCTTTCCATTAATTAATATCTTTTATCCTTGGTCGAGAACGGTTCAACATTATTATCCATCTGGGAAACTAATTCCACTTGCAAGATTTGATATGATAAAACTTATGAACCTCCCAAGGGGCAAATCAAGCAAAGCGTGCTTTGCACACGATTCTTCAGATTAAATCTTAGCAATCACACGTGACCAATAATATTGCCCAAGATAAAAAGTATTGAATCTCCGATTCGCTACCCATGATAAGTCAAAGCAATAGTTACCAATCCCACGTGATCCTATTTAAGGGATAACGTTAAGAAACAACGAACCATCGAGGTCTAATTCTTCCTTGTTCGGGGTTCAAGAATTTATCCTCCCAGAGGTCCTATTCAACAAGATCGGTCATGCACTAGTGTAATCTCTTGGTCAAGACAAACCAATCTGAGCCTTACACCTCAACCTTTCGCTATGGTTGTTCATTTCCATCTAGGTCGTGAATGGCGTACTTTTTTTTAGTTACAAAAGGATCGTTAATTTAATCTTCGTGATCCGGGTATCACTAAGTTAACTACTGATGTAACACGCATTTAATTATTGAACAGCTATGCAGTAAATATATGTAACATTCAATCATATTTAAAACATCAGTGATAAACAATTTACTTCAGTAAATAAGTCTGAAAATTCAGTTTCGATTATACAAAGTAAAAAGCATACTTTTCAGTATAATCCCAACAGCTACGAGAGTGGCAGCTGAAGTAGTGGGAGAAGTGCACCTGTCTTTTGAAGACAAGATTTTAATTTTAAGAGATGTTCTTTTCGTTCCGAATTTTAGAAAGAATTTAATTTCGATTTCTAAACTTTACCTTGATGGATATTCGGTTACTTTTGATAAAGTTGTTACAATTTCTCTTTATGATAAATTTATCTGTCATGGAACGTTGTCGAATAGTCTCTATACAATTAACTGTGCACACCACTCACGAAATGCATCCTATAACACATTTATTATTTCCGATAAAAGAAAACGTTCATCAGACGTGAAAGAAACACTTCTATGGCATCTAAGATTGAGACATATTAATCCAAAGAGGATCCAAAGGTTGGTAGAAGACGGTTTACTGGAGTCTCTCCAAGTTGAACCAATTCCAACCTGCGAATCATGTTTGGAGGGTAAAATGACCAAGAGGGCATTCGGAGCCAAGGGGAATAGAGCCAAAGAAGTGTTAGAAATCGTTCACATAGATGTATGTGGTCTAATGTCAACCAAAGCAAGAGGAGGTTATGAGTATTTCGTCACTTTTATTGATGACTACTCAAGGTACGGTTATATTTTCCTTATGAAGCATAAATCTGAGACCTTTGAGAAATTCAAAGAATTTAAGGCTCAAGCAGAGAATCATAGGGACAAACGTATCAAGTCTCTACGATCCGATCGTGGAGGCGAGTACCTCAGCGATGAGTTTTTGAACTACTTGTCAGATGAAGGGATTGTATCCCAGCTAACTGCACCCGGAACCCCTCAACAAAACGGAGTTGCAGAGCGAAGAAACAGAACTCTTTTGGAAATGGTTAGATCAATGATGAGTTATGCGGATCTTCCCAAGTCGTTCTGGGGTCATGCCTTGGAAACAGCGGCTTACATTCTGAACTTGGTGCCATCCAAATCGGTTCCCAAAACTCCCAAAGAATTGTGGATCGGGCGCAAGCCCAGTTTGAGACACATGAGAATTTGGGGGTGTCCGGCCTACGTGTTGGACAAGGAAGCCAGAAAATTGGATCCTCAATCAGAATTAAGGTTGTTTATAGGATACCCCGAGGGAACAAAAGGGTGTATGTTCTATGGTCCTGAAGATCAAAAGGTGATAATAAGCACCCACTTTAGATTTTTGGAAGAAGACTATATGAACAAAAGAAGACCCAGAAGTGAGATTACCTTAAATGAGCTAATGGGGCTAACCTCATTGCCAACTGTACAAGATGACATACCAAACGACACACTTTCACAACCGGAACCTCGTCGTAGTGGGATGGTTGTGAGACAGCCCGAGAGATTCATGGGGATAGAAGAGTCCTCGGACTTAATTCCCAGACAAGACGAATCAGACCCATGGACATATGATGAGGCAATCCAAGACAAGGATGCGGTTTCTTGGCAAAAAGCAATGAGAGTCGAAATGGGTTCTATGGATCATAACAGAGTGTGGGAGCTAGTCGAACCACTTAATGGGGTCAAACCCATTGGTTGCAAGTGGGTATATAAGAGAAAAAGAGGACCGAATGGGAAGGTGGAAACCTTCAAGGCAAGGCTTGTGGCGAAAGGTTATACTCAGAAAGAAGGGATCGACTATGAGGAAACCTTTTCACCTGTAGCAATGCTCAAGTCCATCCGAATTCTCTTGTCGATTGCTGCGCATCTCGATTTTGAAATCTGGCAAATGGATGTCAAGACAGCTTTCCTTAACGGAAGTCTTGATGAAGAAATCTATATGCAACAACCCCAAGGCTTCATTGAAAAAGGCCAAGAACACCTAGTTTGTAAGCTCATGAAGTCCATTTACGGACTCAAACAAGCATCCAGAGCTTGGAACCAATGTTTTGATCATGTTATAAAGTCTTATGGGTTTGATCAAAACGAGTTCGAAAGTTGTGTGTACAAAAAGCGTGTCGGAACTGCATTGGTATTCTTAGTACTATACGTAGACGACATTCTGCTCATTGGGAACGATGTAAAGGTGTTATCAGACGTAAGGGCATGGCTTTCAAAACAGTTTGATATGAAGGACTTAGGGGAAGCCGGGCACATCCTTGGGATCAAGATCACTCGAGATCGCAAGAAAAAGATGATAGGCTTATCACAAGCTTCATACATAAACACTGTCTTGAAACGATTCAGCATGCAGGATTCCAAGAAAGGCTTCGTACCTTTCAGACATGGAATCCATCTATCCAAGGAAATGTGCCCTAAGACACAAAAGGAGATAGATGACATGAAAGACATTCCTTATGCTTCGGCTGTCGGAAGCCTTATGTATGTAATGTTGTGCACGAGACCGGATATCTGCTTTGCCGTTGGCATGGTGGCAAGATATCAAAGTAACCCGGGGAAAGAACATTGGACGGCAGTTAAAAACATTCTGAAGTATCTGAAAAGAACTCAAGATAGAATGTTGGTTTATCAGTCAGATAGTCTAATCCCCATCGGCTACACGGACTCGGATTTCCAACCAGACTTAGATTCCAAAAAATCTACCTCCGGTAGTGTGTTTTGCATGGGGGGAGGAGCCATGACATGGAGAAGCGTTAAGCAGAAATGCATCGCGATTCTACCATGGAAGCCGAATATGTAGCTGCTTGTGAGACAGCGAAAGAAGCGGTTTGGCTCAAGAATTTCCTAGTGGACTTGGATGTAGTTCCGAATTTGCCCATCACAATCAATGTTTATTGTGATAATGCCGGAGCAGTTGCAAATTCAAGGGAACCAAGAGCCCACAAGGCCAGCAAACACATTGAAAGGAAATACCATCTTATACGAGAAATCGTTAAGAGAGGAGATATAGAGGTGGCAAAGATCGCGTCAGAAGACAACCTAGCAGATCCAATCACAAAGGGTCTGCCTCAGAATACATTCGAGAGACATGTGGAAGGAATGTGTGTCAAGACCGTTGCCAATCTGCTTTGAGTATAAGTGGGAGACATTATTAGGTTCGTGTAGGTGACATTATATGTCACGTATTAGGAACTACACGATACATGCTGTAGTATACTTAAAAGCAGACTTTGAGTATAAGTGGGAGATTGTTGGGATTATACTGGAAAGTATGCTTTTACTTTGTATAATCAAACCTGAATTTGGGTCTTATTCTTTGAAATAAATTGTTTATCACTGATGCTTTAAATATCATCGAATGTTACATATATTTACTGCATAACTGTTCAATAAATAGTATGTGTTACATTGTAGTTAATTTAGTGATACCAGATCACAGAAGATTAAATTAACAGTCCCTTGTAACCAAAAGTACACCATTCACGACCTAGATGGAAATGAACAATCCATCGTGAAAGGTTGAAGTGTAAGGCTCAGATTGGCTTGTCTTGACCAAGAGATTACACTAGTGCATGTTTAGTGCACTGAATAGGACCTACAGGAAGACAAATTCTTCAGAACTGAACTAGGAAGAATTAGACCTCAGTGGATTCATTATTTCTTAATCTTCGTCCCTTAAATAGGATCGCGTGTGGTTAGTAATTATTGCTTTGACTTATTATGGGTAGAGAATCAACGAGATATCAATACTTTATATCTTGGACAATATTATTGGTCACATGTGATTGCTAAGATTTAATACGGAGAATCGTGTGCAAGTACACTTGTTCGATTTGCCCCCTTGGGAGGTTCATAAGTTTTATCATACCATATTTTTTGGTATTGAAATTCAAATTGGTACCGAATCGCCTATTTCGGTATACAATGAAAGCTCGGTATATATTTTTTGGTACCGAATCCACTCGATACCTTTTTTTTCCTAGTTTAAATGTAGAGTTACATACTAATTTTTTTTTTCCTATTTTTCGATACATATTTTTGGTACTACTCCCAAATTGGTACCTAATCAGGTTAAAAAATGTATAGTCACATAATAAAATGGGTAGAATAAATTTGTGAAGGGTATTTGAAAGTGGGTAAAATAAATTGTTCAATGTTGAAAGTGGGTATTTGAAACAATTTTCACTAATTTTTAAACAACCTATAAATGTTACGCAAATGTAAATTGCCTAGGGAATTATTTTGTGTAGGTAATATTATTTGTCTAGAGAATAATTTATGTAGGTAATTTTTTCATAGATTATTTTAAAAATTGATAGATAAATTATAAGACAAAGTCTTATATAAAAAATTCGTAAAAATATGTGAAATTACCCTTAATAAAAAAATATACCAATTCGCGCTATGGCCAGGAATCAAACTTCGGTCAGTGCAGCACGACGCCTAAACGCACACCACTGTGCCACAAAGTATTCACGTGTTTATTTTTTAAAATTACGTTATTTATCCTGAATAGTATAGCTGAACATTAATGTTTTAAGAGACTTAAAAATTCTAAACCCTATTGCCCAAAAATGAACCTAAATCACTAGGGTGACAATTAAGAATAATTACCTTTACACTGCAACAACTTAATGTTTAGAAATTGAGACTTTCTTTATAATAATCGTGTTTATCCATTTTTATATTAATACAATTTGTTTTTGAGAATTATTTAGTGGAAGTTATTGCGAAATAGTAAGTAAATTTCCTCTATATTTATTGTTGGAAATTAGCTAATGTTCAACAAGTTAAATTATTTACCTTTATTTTCACTTGAAGAATGATGATTCAAAGAATGAAATTTGTTTGATTAATTAGTAGTGTAAAAAGAATTGTCTTAAAGGTGTAATAATAGATATTTTAAGATTGAGACTCTCTATGTAATAAACAATGTTTAACCGTTTTAGTTAGGTATGTATATATAATCATTTGTAGATTACATTCATAATCGATTGATGAAAGAAAAATAGAGCTAACTCTAGCTATCTAGTGGATTCAAATATATAAAGAAACATTTTTTTATTAATAAATTGAGACTTTCTAAATAATATGTTGGTTTAACAATTTTAATTAATTGTAGATTATATTCACAATTGATTGATAATTATAAAATAAAGTTAATTAGTTATTTAGTTGATTCAAGTATATAATGAAACATTTTTATTATTACTTCGGTTTACAAATTGTACATATAATACATCTAAAATTATTTTTTTTATTTTTATGTTTTACATCTAATACTGTTCCGTTTTGATTAGATAACCTTCATAACTTATCTTAATATTTATTATGTTTAGATTGTAATCTCGTTTTTTTTTTTGTAATATTGTTATATTTTTGCATGTAATACTATTACATTGTTGTTTGTAATACTATTTTTTTTTTGGACAGTAAAAGAAGTATATATTAACCAGGGTCAAAGACCCGAAAGAATACAAAGAATAGTAGAAAACAGAGAACACACCAGTGAATATCAACAACCTAACACCTCTTTCGGTTTCCACAACCAATCCGAGTAAGAGAAAATTTGGATATTACTAATCCTAACCGACAACCAGCTCCACATTCTAGATTTAATCTCCTCAACAAAGTTTAGCTAACACAACCTCCTCACTTCTAAAAATACGAGCATTTCTCCAATTTAATAACACCCACACAATATAAAGTCAAAGAGAAGTAGCATACAAATAGTCATTCTTACCCGGGAGAATCCCGCCATGACTAAGAAGATGGCCAACGTACGATTGTGGTTGACCATAGAAGTATCGAACCACTTATAGCACTCCATCAACACACGATGAGCCAGTGGACATTCAAACGTGACATGGTTTACTGATTCCGTGCAATTGATGCAAAAGACACACATCAAGTCGTCATTGTCGCCCAGGATCTTTCTCATCCTCAAATTATCCTTCGTTGGTAATCTTCCCCACAGTAATCTCCACGTTATTGCTGAAACTTTCTTGGGTACAAACTTATTCCATATTTGTCTAAAGCCTTGATCCGATTTCGAGTGATCGTTGAGTAAACGCTTTTTGGATTTGAGCTCCATTTCCAATTTCCATGAATCCACAACATCTCTCTTCAAATGGAACATGTTGATTGAGTCAAGCAATTCATTAAACAAAGGAAGCTCACGATCAAAAAGAGGTCTTCTCCAACTCCACTCCCACTCCCAAACCTCTCCTACCCAATTCCCTCTAGACCTAATAGACCCCTCCATTTTATTGCACAATCTGAAAAGTCTAGGGAACCTCACACTCAACGGCTTACTATCTACCCAAGGATCCCTCCAAAAATCAATTCTCCCACCGTCCCCGATAGTCCTAAAAATATCAGCCCAGAACCACTTCCCCTCATCACCTGACGTAACCTTAATCACATCTCTCCACCAAATAGACACTGAAGAAGGAACCGTCCCTACCCCAAAAATGCTCGCACACCCAAAGACCCGCCCCCCAGCAGACTCAATGACCCTAGCCCACAAACTATCCCGCTCCATAAGAAATCTCCACCTCCATTTACCCACCAAAGCCTTATTGAAAGCAACTACCCCCAACCCCCCTTGATTTTTAGGCATGTACACTTTTTTCCACTCAACCCATGCAGTCTTAGACTCCCAAATTCCCCCCCTCCCAAAGAAACACACGTTGTAATTTCATAATCTCACTTAAGGTTTCTTTTGGTAAAAGGTAGAAAGAAAGATAATAGATAGGGATGGATGATAGCACTGCATTATGAAGCGTAATTTGACCCCCCATAGAGACTTTGTTGTTCTCCCAGAATTTGAGCCGTTTTTTGATTTTCTGAACTACCGGATTCCAAGCCTCCACCCTTTTGTATTTTAAGCCCACCTTCATGTTGGGGTTATACGTGAAAGTATGCTTTTACTTTGTATAACCTATGTATTAAACACTTATTTACCGAAATAAATTATTTATCACTGTTGCTTTAAATATGATTGAATGTTATATATATTTATTGCAAACTGTTCATAGCATGCATTACATTGTAGTTAACGTGGTGATACCAGATCACAGAAGATCACGTTAACAGTGCCTTGTAAACGAGTGCGTATTTCACAACTTAGATAGATCCGAACAATCTATTGGTAGAAGTTGATGTGTAAGGCTCAGATTGACTTGTCTTGACCAAGAGATTACACTAGTGCATTCGATGCGCTGAAGCGGACCTGCAGAGAGGATAAATTCATTTGCACTGACTTAAGGGATGAAGAGTTAGACCTCAATGGTTGTTGATTTCTTAATCTCTGTCACTTAATAAGGACTGTGTGTGATTAATAGTTATTTCTTTGACTTATAAATGGGAAGAGAATCATTGCCACTTCGATACCCTATATCTTGGGCAATAATATTAATTGCACGACAGTTGCTAGATTAATACAGAGAATCGTGTGCTTGCAATGTCTTTCTTGATTGGTCCCCTTGGTGGGCCGGAAACCTTTATCATACCAAATCTTGCAAGTGGAATTAATTTTCCGGTATGGATAATAAAGCTGGGTTGTCCTTACTCCAAGGATAAAGATATTAATTAATATAAAAATTTTCAGTGGCTTAATTAATTAATGGACTAAATAATCTTAAACACGGAAAATAATGATCGGGAGCCATATTACCGTAATATGGGTTAAGTTGGATAGTGCAATATTAATTATATATTGACATTAATTAATATTAATGGGCTGAATTATATTGTGACTCAATATTTGAATTCAGAAGCCCATTGGAAGATCCATCTTAATTCTCCTAAAGGTCCCTCAAGTAGCCCAATTAAAGTCCAATAAATAAAAGGTGCTTAAAATAAAATAAATTATTGTTGCATTATTTCCTCCTTATTTTTTCGAAAATATTAAAGAAAAGAGGGAGAAGAATTTTCTTGAAAAGATTTTATGGAAAGGAGATAAGTATTCTTGGAATACAAGATTATCCCATAAATTCAAGAAATCTCCCACTTGGCTTCTTTAATGGGAATTTTCGAAAATAATGCAAAGAGAAAGGGAAGAAAGATTTTCTTGGAAAGATTTTTTGGAAAAAGATATGTATTCTTGGAATACAAGAATATCTCATAAATTCAAGAAAGATCAAATCTTGCAAATCTTCTTGTAATTTTTGAAATTTTAGGCTAAATAAGGGTGTGAGATTTTTGTGGAAAAATACACATGGAAAGAAGAATATATTTAACATATTCAAGATTTGTTGAAGATCAAGAAAAGATCTTTCCTAGCCTTAATTTGCCTTAAAATTTTCGTCCCTCCCTCACTTATAAATAGGGGATGAATTTTTCATCCCCAACTAGTGTTCCATGTGTTGGAAATATTAGAAATCCACAAAGGAAGTGCAACAATTATTTATTTTTCCTTTGTTTATAAATTGTTCATTGGAGAACCTTCCACCGGGGTTATTGAACGAGAGGACTTGAGAATACTTGAGAAGGACTTTTGGTGGGTATCCAGATACTTGATCCTGTCTGTCTCAGACCGTCTCTCCAATGGGTACGTTTACGTAATCTCCTAGAAATTTTGTATGCTAGGATCTTTTACGTGAAATATTATTTGCATGTATTTGTTGGATTAATTATTATTTGAATTCACTTAGGTTAATTCATGCTAGTAATAATTGTTAATTTAAATTTGTGTTTATGAGGTCATCCCTATAGATCCTGGCATATGTTATCCCAACAACTGGTATCAGAGCCTGGTTCAGGCTCTGATCTTTTAAACTGTAATTTAAATCGTTGTTCATTAAAATTGAAATTGGATAGTAGAACCAATTAGATCATTTTGCGGTATCCAATTGTAATGGTATTTTAATGTGCTTATTTACATGCAAATAAATTGTTGTTTTTTAATTCGATTAGTTCGAATTCGTTTTGCCTCGTGAGAAAATCCATGAGTAGATTAGAATTTATTTGATTTGTTCAATGTAATAGACTAGTCTAGATCTAGATTTATTTATTTTTCGTAAATAAATTGTAAATGGATCGTGAACGAAGACGGAGATGAAGAATTAAAGACGGACGTCCAAGTGCCCAGACGGGGCGCAAGACCTCAGACGCGGACGCGTCCAGGCGATGCTTCGCGCGCGCAAGGCCATGGGCGACGGGGCGAGATGGCCGACCCGGACCGGGGCGTGAGCCTAGGCGCACGCGACTCACGTTCCAGGTCGTGAGCTACTCGTTTTCCGGACGTCGTCCTAACCCGAAACGGAGGACATTATTTGAAGAATTGTTGCGGATTCAGTGGGAGCCTTTCGAGACGAACGATGAAGGCAAAAGAAGAGACGATTTCTCAAGATCAAGATTTGGAATTTAAACCATGACAGTTTGATATATGTGTCCAACTTGATTTATTTTGTATTGATGCTTGTTTTAAATTCGTGCAATTTTATTTGTTAAATGTGTTTGCATGATTTTGAATTAAAGGTTTGCAACTGTTCTTGTTTGTAACCTGCTTGAATGTGTTTAAATAGACAGTTCACCCCATGTGACCTATTTAAACTATTTTGAGATGTCGGCTGATGCATGTTCATATTGTTTTGAGATTTTGATATGAACAATGTGATCGAATTGAGTGATAATTTTGTGCTTACAAAAATTGTTATTTATTTCAGTTCAGCATGTCGCAACCTTTTAATCCACTGTATTCTATACTTAAAGACCATCAATTAACTGGTGAAAACTATATTGATTGGAAACGTAAACTGATGATTGTCCTCACTGCACAAAAGCACAAGTGGATTCTTGATACTCCAAAACCTGATGAGCCATATGGCGAGTCGAGTAAGGTGGAAAAGAAAAAATATGATGACTGGGAGCATTGCATTGATAAGGCTAAGTGTACCATCCTGGCATCTATGTCGGATGTGTTGCAACACCAACACCAAGAATTCGCAACTGCTGCGGAAATCATGGAAAATCTTAAGAAGATGTTCCAACATCAGAACCGCACGGCTCGTCAGATCACCTTGCGAGAAATGCTTTCGCTGAAAATGGTGGAGGGCATGCCCGTAAGGGATCATGTCCTCAAGATGATGGCTCATCTAAATAAACTTGAGGTTCTGGGTGCAGATTACGATCTGGAGACTCAGATTGATTTGGTGCTTCACTCTCTGCCTAAAAATTTTAAACACTTTCAGTTGAACTATCAGACGAATAATCAGAAGTTCTCGCTAGCTGATTTGTTGCAAGCTTTGGTCTCGGCGGAGATATTGATGGGATACCAAACTCAAGCTTTGGCGGCAAGTGGACCATCTTCATCTTCTAGGCCAAAGGAGGGTAAGAAGAAGAGGAAGGCCAAAGGCAAAAGCAGTCGAACTCAACTGTTGCCAAGGGCAAGAGTAAGGTGAGTGATGCTGGAGGTGTCAAGAATGATCCAAAGGGGAGGTGCTTCAACTGCGGTGAAAATGGACATTGGAGGTCTGTCTGTTCCAAACCAAAGCGGAATGGAAAGAAAGGTAATTCTCATGCACTAGTTGTTGAAACTTGTTTAGCGGCGTATGCTACCCACTCGTGGGTAATGGATACAGGATCCACTGATCATGTTTGTTTCACATTATAGGGGTTCAAACTGACCCGACAACTTAGTGGAAGTGAGGTCCTCATCATACTGGGCGATGCTACGAGAGTAGCAGCTAAAGTAGTGGGAGACGTGCACCTGTCTTTTGAAGACAATATTTTAGTTTTAAGAGATGTTCTTTATGTTGGGAAATTAGGGGTGCCCGGATCTATTAGAGGTGAATTTAAATATATATTTAAATTAATCAATTAATTACCAACATGAATTAATCCTAAATCAATTCAACATAATAATTAAACAAGCAAATAAGCAACATGCATACACGTAATTCACGTAAATCCTAAGCATGCGGAATCTAGGAGTTGCGAGATTACATACCTCTTGTAGAGACAACCGTTGAGACGATGAATCAACCCAAAGAGCCTTCCTAAATATGTCCCACGTCCACGAACGTAATCCGGTGGAAGGATTCTCAACGAATGATTTTAATTAAAGGAGAAAATATAAAATATATGCCACCACCTTTGTGGATTTCTAATTTTTCCAACACATGGAATTTCATTGGGGATGAAAAATTCATCCCCTATATATAGGACAGGGGGGGGGGGGGGACAAAAATTTAGGTTAATTGGGCATTAAGAAATTTTCTTGCTTCTTCCTCAAGATACAATCTAGAATATATCCAATATATTCTATTTTCCAAAATATCTCCCAACAAAATCTTCTCCTCCTTCTTGCCTTGCATTATTTTCGAAAATTTCAATGAAATAGGGAAGAAAAAATATCTTTGACTTTTCTTGAATTTATGGAATAAACTTGTATCTCAAGAATACTTATTCCATAAAATTTTCCAAGAAAATCAAGAAAATATTTTCTCTCTCCTACTCATAATTTTTGAAAATATCATGGAAAAAATAGGCAATAATATTTTCTTCTCATTTTCATTAATTGGACTTTAATTTGGCTATTTGAGGGGCATTTAGGAGAATTAAGATTGGACCTCCAATGGGCTATGAAACTTTAATATTTAGCCAAAATATTATTCAAGCCCATTAATATTAATTTACTCCACTATAAAATTAATATTGAACTATCCATCTTAACCCATATTACCACTTCACAATAATATAGCTCCCGGTCATTATTTCACGTGTTTAAGATTATCTTAGTCCATTAATTAATTAAGCCACTGAACAGACTTTATATTAATTAATATCTTTGTCCTTGGAGTAAAGACAACTCAACATTATTATCCATACCGGAAATAAATTTCCACTTGCAAGATTTGGTATGATAAAGATTTCGAGCCCACCAAGGGGACAAATCAAGCAAGACGTTCTTGCACACGATTCTCCATATTAAATCTTAGCAATCGTCGTGTAATCAATAATATTGCCCAAGATACAAGGTATAGAATCACATTGATTCTCTTCCCATCATAAGTCAAAACAATAGTTATTAATTTCACACGATCCTATTTAAGGAACGGAGATTAAGAAATAACGAACCACTGAGGTCTAATTCTTGTATATTCAGTACCGAAGAATTTATCCTCCTTTAGGTCCTTATCAGCGCATCATAATGCACTAGTGTAATCTTTTGGTTAAGACAAACCAATCTGAGCCTTACATTTCAACCTTTCATGATGGATTGTTCATTTCCATCTGGGTTGTGAATTTGTACTTAGTCACGAGGAACTGTTAATTTGATCTTCTGTGATCTGGTATCACCAAATTAAATACAACGTAACACGTACTTACTTATTGAACAGGTATGCAGTAAATATATATAACATTCATTCATATTTAATGCAACATGTGATAAATAATTTATTTCAGTAAATAAATAAGAAATTCAGTTTGGTTATACAAAGTAAAAAACATACTTTTCAATATAACCCCAACAATCTCCCACTTATACTCAAAGTCTGCTTTTAAGTATACTACATCATGTCTCGTGTTCTATGTGACATCTAATGTCACCTACACGAACCTAATAATATTTCTCCCACTTATACTCAGAGCAGATTGGCAACGCTCTTGACACACATTCCTTCCACATGTCTCTCGAATGTACTCAGAGGCAGACCCTTTGTGAATGGATTTGCTAGGTTGTCTTCAGACGCAATCTTTGCCACCTCTATGTCTCCTCTCTTAACGATTTCTCATATAAGATGGTATTTTCTTTCTATGTGTTTGCTGGACTTGTGGGCTCTCGGTTCCCTAGAATTTGCAACTGCTCCAGCGTTATCACAGTAAACCGTGTCTGAAAGGCACAAAAACCTTTCTTGGAATCTTGCATGCTGAATCGCTTCAAAACGGTGTCTATATATGAGGCTTGCGAAAGCCCGATCATTCTTTTCCTGCGATCTTGAGTGATCTTGATCCCTAGGATGTGATCGGCTTCCCCTAAGTCCTTCATAACAAATTGTTTTGACAACCATGCCCTCACGTCTGATAACATCTTTACATTGTTCCCGATGAGCAGAATGTCATCTACGTATAGTACCAAGAATACCAAGGCAATTCCGTCACGCTTCTTATAAACACAACTTTCGAAATTATTTTGATCAAAACCGTAGGATTTTATAACCTGATCAAAACACTGATTCCAAGCATCGGATGCTTGCTTTAGCCCATAAATGGACTTCTTTAGCTTGAAAACCAGATGCTCTTGGCCTTTTTCAATGAAGCCTTCGGGTTGTTGCATATAGATCTCTTCGTCAAGACTTCCATTAAGAAAAGCGGTCTTGACATCCATTTGCCAGATCTCAAAGTCTAGGTGCACAGCAATCGACAAGAGAATGCGGATGGACTTGAGCATGGCTACGGGCGAAAAGGTTTCCTCATAGTTGATCCCTTCTTTCTGAGTGTACCCTTTCGCCACGAGTCTTGCTTTAAAGGTTTCAACCTTTCCGTCCGATCCACTTTTTCTCTTGTATACCCACTTGCATCCAATGGATTTTACCCCATTAAGTGGTTCAACTAGCTCCCAAACTTTATTGTGATCCATTGAACCCATCTCGGCTTCCATTGCGGTTTGCCAAGAATTTACTGTTGGGGAATTATTTGCACGGATCTATTCGGGATGAATATTTAAATACAAATTTAATTCTAAAAATTATTACTAGCATGAATTAATCCTATATTAATTCAAATAATAATTCAACAACAAATCATGCATATAAACAGTTCACGTAAATCCTACGCATGCGGAATTACTACGAGTTAACGTGAACGTACCTATTGGAATGGCAATGGTCTCGTTGATTAGACACCAGAAAAACCTTCCCAAGTATTCCCTTAATCCTTGCTCGACAATCCAGTGGTAGGATGCTCGTGAACAATTAACAAAAGGAAAATAAACTTTGTTGCACCACCTTTGTGGATTTACTAATTTTTCCAGCACATGGAATTGTACTTGGGAATGAAAGAATCATCACCTATTTATAGATGGGGTGGTGGACGATTTTTAGGGAAGAAAACAATGTGGGAAAATCTTTTCTTGATCTCCAAGAAATCTTGAATATATCTCCTATATTCTTTTTCCCATAATTAAAATATTCCACAAAAATCCCACCTCATCATGTTATGGAGATTTTCGAAAATTTAGGGACAAGATTCCAAGATTTGGATCTTCTTGAATTTATGAGATATACTTGTACTTCAAGAAATACATATCTTCCATAATATCTTTTCAAGAAAATCAAGAAAATATTTCTTTCCCTTAATTATCAAAAATTTCGAAAATATCAAATATGAATAACCAAGTGGGAGATTTCTTGAATTTAATGAGATAATATTGTATTCCAAGAATACATATCTTCATTCCATAACAAAATTCAAAGAAAAACTTTCTCCCCTTTTTATCCATAATTTTCGAAAAACAAGGAAAAATATAACAAGATTTATTTTATTTTTAAACATCTTTTTTAGGTTATTGGACTTTATGTTGTTGGCTACTTAGGGGCCTTTAGGAGAATTAAGATTGGACCTTCCAATGGATCTTGAATTATCAATATTGAGCCACAATATTATTCAAGCCCATAAATATTAATTAATCCCACTACATAATTAATATTGCACTATCCATCTTAACCCATATTCTTTGTCAATATGGCTCCGGTTATTATTTCCGTGTTTAATATTATATAGCCCATTAATTAATTCAAGCCACTGAAATAGCTTTCCATTAATTAATATCTTTTGTCCTTGGTTAAGGAACGGTTCAACATTATTATCCATACCGAAAACTAGTTCCACTTGCAAGATTTGGTATGATAAAGCTTATGAACCTCCCAAGGGGGCAAATCGAACAAGCGTACTTGCACACGATTCTCCGTATTAAATCTTAGCAACCACATGTGACCAATAATATTGCCCAAGATATAAAGTATTGAATCTCGTTGATTCTCTACCCGTGATAAGTCAAATCAATAGTTACCAACCACACGTGATCCTATTTAAGGAATGAAGATTAAGAAATAACGAACCACTGAGGTCTAATTCTTCCTTGTTCAGTTCTGAAGAATTTGTCCTCTAGTAGGTCCTATTCAGTGCATCAGTCATGAACTAGTGTAATCTTTTGGTCAAGACAAGCCAATCTGAGCCTTACACTTCAACCTTTCACGATGGATTGTTCATTTCCATCTAGGTCGTGAATGGTGTACTTTTGGTTACAAGGAACTGTTAATTTAATCTTCTGTGATCTAGTATCACTAAATTAACTACAATGTAACACGTACTATTTATTGAATAGTTATGCAGTAAATATATGTAACATTCGATGATATTTAAAGCATCAGTGATAAACAATTTATTTCAGTAAATAAGTCCGAAATTCAGTTTTGATTATACAAAGTAAAAGCATACTTTCCAGTATAATCCCAACAATCTCCCACTTATACTCAAAGTCTGCTTTTAAGTATACTACAGCATGTCTCGTGTAGTTCCTAATACGTGACATCTAATGTCACCTACACGAACCTAATAATTTCTCCCACTTATACTCAAAGCAGATTGGCAACGGTCTTGACGCCCATTCCTTCCACATGTCTCTCGAATGTATTCTGAGGCAGACCCTTTGTGAATGGATCTGCTAGGTTGTTTTCTGACGCTATCTTTGCCACCTCTATATCTCCTCTCTTAACGATTTCTCGTATAAGATGGTATTTCCTTTCAATGTGTTTACTGGCCTTGTGGGCTCTTGGTTCCCTTGAATTTGCAATCGCTTTCGCATTTTCACAATAAATGATGATGATTGTGCGGGCAAATTCAAACTACGCCCAAGTCCACTAGGAAGTTCTTGAGCTAAACCGGGCTTATTTATTTGCCTCTTAAGTTGCCTACATATTCGGCTTCCATGGTAGAATCTGCGATGCATTTCTGCTTAACGCTTCTCCATATCATGGCTCCTCCCCCCATGTAAAACACACTACCGGAGGTAGATTTTCTGGAATCTAAGTCTGATTGGAAATCCAAGTCCGTGTAGCCGATGGGGATTAGACTATCTGAATGATAAATTAACATTCTATCTCGAGTTCTTTTCAGATACTTCAGAATGTTTTAAACTGTCGTCCAATGTTCTTTCCCCTGGTTACTTTGATATCTTGCTACCATGTCAAAGGCAAAACAGATATCCGGTCTCGTACACAGCATTGCATACATAAGGCTTTCGACAGCCAAAGCATATGGAATGCCTTTCATGTCATCTATCTACTTTCTTGTCTTAGGGAACACTTTCTTGGATAGATGAATTCCATATCTGAAAGGTACGAAGCCTTTCTTGGAATCCTGCATGCTGAATCGTTTCAAGACAGTGTCTATGTATGAAGCTTGGGACAACCCTATCATCATTTTCTTGCGATCTCGAGTGATCTTGATCCCAAGGATGTGGACGGCTTCCCCTAAGTCCTTCATATCAAACTATTTTGAAAGCCATGCCCTTACGTCTGATAACACCTTTACATCGTTCCCGATGATCAGAATGTCGTCTACGTATAATACTAAGAATACCAATGCAGTTCCGGCACACTTTTTGTACACACAACTTTCGAACTCATTTTGATTAAACCAATAAGACATTATAACATGATCAAAACATTGGTTCCAAGCTCTGGATGCCTGTTTGAGTCCGTAAATGGACTTCATGAGCTTATAAACTAGGTGTTCTTGGCCTTTTTCAATGAAGCCTTGGGGTTGTTGCATATAGATCTCTTCATCAAGACTTCCGTTAAGGAAAGCTGTCTTGACATCCATTTGCCAGATTTTAAAGTCAAGATGCGCAGCAATCGATAAGAGAATTCGGATGGACTTGAGCATGGCTACGGGCGAAAAAGTTTCCTCATAGTCGATCCCTTCTTTCTGAGTATAACCTTTCGCCACAAGCCTTGCCTTGAAGGTTTCCACCTTCCCGTCCGGTCCTCTTTTTCTCTTGTACACCCACTTGCAACCAATGGGTTTGACCCCATTAAGTGGTTCGACTAGCTCCCACACTCTGCTATGATCCATAGAACTCATTTTGGCTTTCATTGATGTTTGCCAAGAAACTGCATCCTTGTCTTGGATTGCCTCGTCATATGTCCATGGGTCTGATTCATCTTATCCGGGAATCAAGTCCGAGGACTCTCCTATCCCCATGAATCTCTCGGGCTGTCTCACAACCCTCCCACTACGACGAGGTTCCGGTTGTGTAAGTGTGTCGTTTGGTATGTCATCTTGTACAGTTGGCACTAAGGTTAGCCCTCTTAGCTCATTTAAGGTAATCTCACTTCTGGGTCTTCTTTGGTTCATATAGTCTTCTTCCAAAAATCTAAAGTTGGTGCTTATTACCACCTTTTGATCTTCGGGACCATAGAACATACACCCTTTTGTTCCCTCGGGGTATCCCACAAACAACCTTAATTACGATTGAGGGTCCAATTTTTCGCGCTTCCTTGTCCAACACGTGGGCGGACACCCCCAAACCTTCATGTGTCTCAAAACGGGCTTGCTTGGGTCCACAATTCTTTGGGAGTTTTGGGAACCGATTTGGATGGCACCAAGTTAAGAATGTAAGTCTTTGTTTCAAGGCATGACCCCGAGCGACTTGGGAAAATCCGATAACTCATCATAGATCTAACCATTTCCAAAAGAGTTCGTTTTATTCGCTCTGAAACCCCATTTTGTTGAGGGGTTCCGGTGCGATTATTGGGATGCAATCCCTTTATCGCAACAAGTAGTTCAAAAACTCATCATTTGAGGTATTCGCCTCCACGATCGGATCATAGAGACTTGATACGTTTTTCCCTATGATTCTCTGCTTGAGCCTTAAATTCTTTGAATTTCTCAAAGGTCTCAGATTTATGCTTCATAAGGAAAATATAACCGTACCTTGAGTAGTCATCAATAAAAGTGACGAAATACTCATAACCTCCTCTTGCTTTGGTTGACATTGGACCACATACATCTGTGTGAACGATTTCTAACACTTCTTTGGCTCTATTCCCCTTGGCTCTGAATGCCTTCTTGGTCATTTTACCCTCCAAACATGATTCGCAGGTTGGAATTGGTTCAACTTGGAGAAACTCCAGTGAACCGTCTTTCACCAACCTTTGGATCCTCTTTGGATTAATATGTCCCAATCTTAGATGCCAGAGAAGTGTTTCGTTCACGTCTGCTGAACGTTTTCTTTTCTCGGAAACAGTTGATGTGTTATAGGATGCATTTCGTGAGTGGTGTGCACAGTTAATTGTATAGAGATTATTCGACAACGTTCCATGACAGATAAATTTATCAAAAAGAGAAATGGTAACAACTTTATTAAAAGTAACCGAATATCCATCAAGATAAAGTTTAGAAACTGAAATTAAATTCTTTCTAAAATTCGGAACGTAAAGAACATCTCTTAAAATTAAAACTCTGTCTTCAAAAGACAGGTGCACTTCTCCCACTGCTTCAGCTGCCACTCTCGTAGCATTGCCCAGTGTGATGAGGATCTCACTCTCACTAAGTTGCCGGGTCCGCTTGAACCCCTGTAAAGTGAAACAAACATGATCAGTGGACCCCGTATCCACTACCCATAAAGGGGAGGCATACGCCGCTAAGCAAGTTTCAACAACTAGTGCGTGAGAATTACCTTTCTTTCCATTCCTTTTGGGATTGGAACAGGCTGACCTCCTATGTCCCTTTTCACCGCAGTTAAAACATTTTCCTTTTGGTACTTTCTTGACACCCAAACAGCTAGCTGTCTTTTTCTCACTTTTCTTAGTGATGAGATTGCTTTGGTTCTGACCACTTTCCTTTTCTTGAGACTTGCCTTCCATTGGCCTAGATCTTGAGAAAAGACTTTTGGTCACCAATGTTTCGTCTTTCTTTCCTAAATGCTTCTCTATTTTCTCAAAGGCTTCTTGTAGAATGTCCATAGTAAACATGTGATCACTCATCACAAAACTACATTAAAACCCATCGAAGCACCTTGGAAGAGTTAACAAAAGAATTCGATTTGGGCCTCATCACAATACTTAGTACCGAGATAAGTCAATTTTTCAAAATGGCGTTTAATTCTGAGAACATGCTCCCTTACGGGTGTTCCCTCAGCCATCTTTAGCCTGGCCACGTTGTCATTTTTAAACTGATTAATCATGCTGTCTTTTGTTAAAAACATTTCTTCAAGACTTTGCATAATTTCTGCAGCAGAGTCAACACCTTCATGAATGTGTCTCAAATCATCAGACAGTGCAGTCAAGATTACACGTTTCATGGGTTCATTGACCTGCTCTCAAATATTATACAAGTGTCTTTCCGCATTAGTTGATTCATCAGTAGGCTTACGGGGCTTGGGTACATCAAGAACCCAATGATGTTCTTGTGCAGGTAGGACAAAACTCATATTTCGTTTCCAAACATTATAGTTGTCACCAGTTAATTGGAGTTCTTTGAGTGTATATAACAGTGGATTAAATGGTTGCGACATGATGAACTAAAATAAATAATAATATGCATAAGCACAAATATATCACAAGGTTCGATCACATGCATCATATTAAAATCTCAAAAAAAATATGAACATGCATCAGCCAACATCTCAAAACAGTTTAAATAAGCCACGTGGGGTGGGTAATTATTTAAACACATTTAAGCAGGTTATAAACAAGAACAGTTACAAACCTTTAATATCCAGATTAATAGTTGGCTCTCACTTGACCAATATAAAATTGACAGGGACTTCGGGGAAGTATATGCATATTATACCTAAGTAATAACCATTATTAAATACATAATTATTATTTCTCTTTGAACGTGCCTCGTGGGGAGGATCATCGTCGCCACTAGTAACAATCCACAATCATCCATTTGGAATTTATTCATGTGAAAGCTATCTTTTGACCGTCCCGTGGGGCGAATTTCTCCAAAAGAATTCACAAATAAATAAATCATGGAGGTCAAAATTAATTCAATTTTATTGTCCGGAATAAAATTGTCAATTAATTATTTAAACATACTTAGTAATTTTTGAAGGTGAGATTTTTCATTGGGCAATTCTCATGCAAACACATTTAAACAAATTAAATAAAGCACAAGAAATCACAACAATAAATCAAGCAAAGCGGAAAAATAAACATATTGGGCACAAATTATCCAATTGTCATGGTTTGTTTTTTTTCTTGGCTTGATTTTGAAGAAACGTCGTCTTGAATTTCTCCCACTCGATCGTCTTGAAAGGAACTCCATCTAGAACGCATACGCTCAAGTAGCTCGTACGGCCGGGATACACGCCTTTGATCGGCGGCCCGATATTAAAGTCGGCCTTCTCGGCGGCTTCGGTAAACAGCAGCGCGTATCCATAGCGCATCCGTCGTCTGCGCTTTCACTCAGCCGACCTCGCCGCCCGCCGGAACTTCAGCAGCGTCGCCCCGCGCCCGGTCGCGCTTCGCCTTTACTGCCGTCCATGCCGGCGCTTTCGCGCATGGTCCTCTGGCGCCCCGTGCGCTGGCCGC
This sequence comes from Stenogyne calaminthoides, assembly GCA_037126765.1. Lineage (NCBI taxonomy): Eukaryota > Viridiplantae > Streptophyta > Magnoliopsida > Lamiales > Lamiaceae > Stenogyne > Stenogyne calaminthoides. The sequence continues at coordinate 14,820,356 of JBBCBC010000006.1, forward strand.
CCGTCGCGCGTCACCCGTTTGTGCACATCGTCGGGCAATCGCCCGACGTCTAGCATCGTGCCTATCTGTATGACGATGTCCGCGTCGTGCGCGTGCCTCTCTTGGCACGTTTCGCGCGATACCGCGTCGTCCGCGTCGACGGTTTTGGATCTATCATTTAATTCTTCATCTCGCTCCATTTACGATGGGTTACAATTTATTTACAAAAAATAAATAAACTGAATCTAAACTAGTCTATTACATTGATCAAATCAAACAAATCTAATCTACTCGTGAATTTTCTCACGAGGCAAAACGAATTCGAGCGAATCAAATTAAAAACCACAATTTATATGCATGCATAAATAAACACATTAAATTCCATGACAATTGGATACCTGCAAAAAAGATCTAGCAATTCTACTATCCAATTTCAAATTTAATGAAAACTAATTAAATTACAATTTAAAATTGAGTCTCAAACCGAGAGGCTCGATGCGGCTTGTTGGGGAATTATTTGCACGAATCAATTCGGGATGAATATTTAAATACAAATTTAATTCTAACAATTATTACTAGCATGAATTAATCCTATATTAATTCAAATAATAATTCAACAACAAATCATGCATATAAACAGTTCACGTAAATCCCTACGAGATGCGGAATTATACTACGAGTTAACGTGAACGCATTACCTCTTGGAATGGCAATGGTCTCGTTGATTAGACACACCAGAAAAAACCTTCCCAAGTATTCCCTTAATCCTTGCTCGACAATCCGTTGGTAGGATGCTCATGAACAATTAACAAAAGGAAAATAAACTTTTGTTGCACCACCTTTGTGGATTTACTAATTTTTCCAAAGACATGGAATTGTACTTGGGAATGAAGCGAATCATCCCCTATTTATAGATGGGGTCTTTGGACGATTTTAGGGAAGAAAACAATGTGAAAAAATCTTTTCTTGATCTCCAAGAAATCTTGAATATATCTCCTATATTCTTTTTTCCATAATTAAAATATTCCACAAAAATCCCACCTCATCATGTTATGGAGATTTTCAAAAATTTAGGGACAAGATTCCAAGATTTGGATCTTCTTGAATTTATGAGATATACTTGTACTTCAAGAAATACATATCTTCCATAATATATTTTCAAGAAAATCAAGAAAATATTTCTTTCCCTTAATTATAAAAAATTTTCGAAAATATCAAATATGAATAACCAAGTGGGAGATTTCTTGAATTTAATGAGATAATCTTGTATTCCAAGAATACATATCTTCATTCCATAACAAAATTCAAAGAAAATCTTTCTCCCTTTTTTATCCATAATTTTCAAAAAACAAGGAAAAATAGGCAACAAGATTTATTTTATTTTTAAACACCTTTTTCAGTTATTGGACTTTATGTTGGGCTACTTAGTGGGCCTTTAGAAGAATTAAGATTGGACCTTCCAATGGATCTTGAATTATCAATATTGAGCCACAATATTATTCAAGCCCATAAATATTAATTAATCCCACTACATAATTAATATTGCACTATCCATCTTAACCCATATTACTGTCAATATGGCTCCCGATTATTATTTCCCGTGTTTAAGATTATCTAGCCCATTAATTAATTCAAGCCACTGAAATAGCTTTCCATTAATTAATATTTTTTGTCCTTGGTTAAGGAACGGTTCAACATTATTATCCATATCGGAAACTAGTTCCACTTGCAAGATTTGGTATGATAAAGCTTATGAACCTCCCAAGGGGGCAAATCGAACAAGAGTACTTGCACACGATTCTCCGTATTATATCTTAGCAATCGCATGTGACCAATAATATTGCCCAAGATATATAGTATTGAATCTCGTTGATTCTCTACCCGTGATAAGTCAAAGCAATAGTTACCAACCACACGTGATCCTATTTAAGGAACGAAGATTAAGAAATAACGAACCACTGAGGTCTAATTCTTCCTTGTTCAGTTCTGAAGAATTTGTCCTCCTGTAGGTCCTATTCAGTGCATCAGTCATGCACTAGTGTAATCTCTTGGTCAAGACAAGCCAATCTGAGCCTTACACTTCAACCTTTCACGATGGATTGTTCATTTCCATCTAGGTCGTGAATGGTGTACTTTTGGTTACTAGGAACTGTTAATTTAATCTTCTGTGATCTGGTATCACTAAATTAACTACAATGTAACGCGTACTATTTATTGAACAGTTATGCAGTAAATATATGTAACATTCGATGATATTTAAAGCATTAGTGATAAACAATTTATTTCACTAAATAAGTCTGAAATTCAGTTTTGATTATACAAAGTAAAACAATACTTTCCAGTATAATCCCAACATTTGCATCCTTGTCTTGGATCGCCTCGTTGTAGGACCATGGATCTGATTCTTCTCCCGATATCAAGTCCGAGGACTCTCCTATCCCCAAGAATCGCTTGGGTTGCCTAACAAATTTCCCACTACGACGAGGTTCTGGTTTTGTAGGTGTGTCGCTTGGTATTTCGTCTTGTACAGTTGGCAACGGAATTGGCCCCCTAAGTTCTTCTAAGGTAATCTCGCTTCTAGGCTTTTTATCGTTCATATAGTCTTTTTCCAAAATCTAAAGTGCGTACTGATTACGACCTTTGATCTTAGGGACCATAGAACATGAATCCCTTTGATCCTTCGGGGTATCCTATAAACAACCTTAATTCCGAACGTGCGTCCAATTTACCAGCTTCCTTATCCAACACGTATGCCGGACACCCCCAGATTCTCATGTGTCCTAAGCTGGGCTTGCGCCCCATCCACAATTCTCTAGAGGTTTTGGGAACCAATTTGGACGGCACTAAGTTTAGAATATAAGCTGATGTTTGCAAGGCATAACCCCAGAACGATTTTGGTAAATCCGCATAACTCATCATTGACCTTACCATTTCTAGAAGCGTTCTATTTCTTCGTTCTGCAACCCCGTTTTGTTGAGGGGTACCGGGTGCAGTCAACTGGGATGCAATCCCTTCATCTGACAGGTAGTTCAAGAATTCATCGCTGAGGTATTCGCCTCCACGATCAGATCGTAGAAACTTGATACTCTTTTCCTTATGATTCTTTGCTTGAGCCTTAAGTTCTTTGAATTTATCAAAGGTTTATGCTTCATTAGGAAAACGTACCCATAGCATGAGTAATCATCGATAAACGTAACGAAATACTCGTAGCCTCCTCTTGCTTTAATTTGCATTAGACCACATACATCGGTGTGAACGATCTCCAACACTTCTTTAGCTCCAAGCCCCTTGGCTCCAAATGCCCTCTTGGTCATCTTACCCTCCAAGCATGATTCGCAAGTTGGAAATGGCTCAATCAGGAGGGACTCCAATGAACCGTCTTGGACCAACCTTTGGATCCTTTTTGGATTAATATGACCTAATCTTAGGTGCCAAAGAAGTGTCTCGTTCACGTTAATCGAATGTTTTCTTTTATTACTTGAAATAGTAGATGTGTTATAAAATATATTTTGTGAGTGATGTGCACAATTAATAATATAGAGATTGTTCCGTAATGTTCCATGACATATAAACACATCGTTTTGGAAAATAGTAACATGTTTATTAAAACGAACATAATATCCATCAGCAAATAGTTTGGAAACAGAAATTAGGTTTTTTCGAAAAACAGGAACATAAAGAACATCTCTTAAAATTAAACTCTTGTCTTCAAAAGACAGGTGCACGTCTCCCACTGCTTTAGCTGCCACTCTCGTAGCATTGCCTAGCGTGACGAGGATCTCTCTTCCACTAAGTTGCCGGGTCCGCTTGAACCCGTGAAGTAAACATGATTAGTGTACCCTGTATCCATTACCCACGAATGGGTAGCATAAGCTGCTAAATAAGTTTCAACAACTAGTGCGTGAGAATTACCTTTCTTTCCGACCCTTTTGGGGTTGGAACAGGCGAAACTCCATTATCTTTTTGCACCGCAGATGAAGCACTTCCTTGACACCACCAGCATTCCTCCACTTACCATCGCCCTTGGCAACAGTTAAGTTTAATTGCTTATGGCTTTTGGTCCTCTTCTTCTTGCCTTCCCTTAGCCTAGAAGATGAAGACGGACTACTTGCCGTCAAAGCTTGAGTTTGGTGCCCCATCAACATCTCTGCTGAAACTAAAGCTTGCAACAAATCAGCTAGCGAGGCCAAAATGCTCAAAAACTTTTTGGGCTGAGAGTGGAGTACCAAATCGATCTGGGTCTCCAGATCATAATCTGCACCCAGAATCTCAAGTTTGTTCAGGTGGACCATCTATTTTGAGGATGTAATCCCTTACGGGGTTGTCCTCCACCATTTTTAGCGAAAACATCTCTCGCAAGGTGATCTGACGAGCCCCGCATTTTTGACTCGTCAGTTGGCTCATCTGGTTTTTGGTGTGTCAAGAATCCACTTGTGCTTTTGTGCAGTTACGACAATCATAACTTTTCGTTTCCAATCAACATAGTTTCCTATACAATTCTATTGACTTTATGTATATAAATAGTGGATTAAAAGGTTGCGACATGCTGAACTGAAATAAACACACATCCTGTGTCAATATCCAGATCGACACAAAGAAAATCACATAATTTGATCACATGATTCATATTGAAATCTAAAAAAAATATGAACATGTATCAGCCAACATCTCGAAACAGTTTTAAATGAGCCTCTTGGGAAGGTCATCATTTAAATCACATTCAAGCAAGTTACAAACAAGAACAGTTACAAACCTTTAATTTTAAAAGAAATTAATAGTTGGCTCCCACTTGACCAATATAAAATTGACAGGGACTTCGGCGAAGTATATGGATATCAATTTTATACCTAAGTAATAACCATGATTAAATACAGAATTACTACTTCGTTTTGATCGAGCCTCTTGGGAGGGTCATCGTCCCCACTAATAATAATTCACAATCATCCTTTTGAGAATTTATTCATGTGAAAGTTTTCTTTTGGCCGTCCCTTAGGGGAATTTCTCCAAAAAGATTTCACAAATAAATAAATCATGGAGATCAAAATTAATTTGATTCAAAACCAAATTAATTATTTAAGACATACTTAGTAATTTTTGAATTTGAGATTTTTCGTTGAGCAATTCTCATGCAAACACATTTAAACAAATTAAATAAAGCATAAGAAAATACAACAATAAATCAAGCAAAGCAGAAAAATAAACATATTGGGCACATATTATCCAACTGTCATGGTTTGATTTTCCTCGCTTGATTTTGAAGCAAACTTGTCGTCTTGAATTTCTCCCACTGCCTGTCTCGAAAAAAAATTCCATCTCGAATCGCCACGCCAAGTAGCTCGCAGTTGGGATGCACGCCCGCATCCGAGCCGGCCCCTTGGCCGAGCAACCGCACCCATGCACCTAGACATCGCCCATCGCCCAGCGCGATTGCTCGCTGACCTCGACGAGGCTTTTTGGTGGCGTACGCATCTGTAGCTCGCGGCATCGCCGGCTTCTGGAAGACGCTAGCCTCGCTAGCCCTCGCCCGATCCGCCCCTCGCCTGTGGAAGCCGAAGGCTCCGCAGCTCTCATGACTCCGTCGCCTTGGTTCCATATTTCCTTCGCCTTCGTCCTTCCCAGGATTGGTTTCGCCCATCGCACGCGCGGTCTGCGATCCAGTCGACCCACTGGCGTAAATGCGCCACGCCAGGCGTGTTCGGCAACGTCCGCGTCACTCGCGTGCCTCCCTTGGCACATTTCGCGCGATGCACGTTGCTCGCGTACGGTTCCGGGTCCGTTTTAATTCCTCGTCTCCGTCTTCGTCTTCGATCATGTTACAATTTATTTAACGAGAAAATAAATACACCTTAAATCTAAACTAGTCTATTACATTTAACAAATAAAATAGCCTAATCTACTCGTGGATTTTCTCACGAGAAAAACAAATTCGAACGAGTCGAATTAAAACCATTCATACGCATGAAAATTTAAAACACATTAAATACCATGACAATTGGATACCTGCAAAACAGATCTAACAATTCTACTATCCAATTTTCAATAAAATTTAATGGCCAACATAATTTAAATAACAATTTAAAAATACAGAGCTCGAAACCGAGGCTCTGATACCAGTTGTTGGGAAATTAGGGGTGCCCGGATCTATTCGAGATGAATTTAAATACATATTTAAATTAATCAATTAATTACTAACATGAATTAATCCTAAATCAATTCAACATAATAATTAAACAAGCAAATAAGCAACATGCGTACACGTAATTCATGTAAATCCTAAGCATGTGGAATCTAGGAGTTACGAGATTACATACCTCTTGTAGAGACAATTGTTGAGATGATGGATTAACCAAAAGAGCCTTCCAAAATATGTCCCACGTCCACGAACGTAATCCGGTGGAAGGATTCTCAACGTAACGATTTTAATTTAAAGGAGAAAATATAAAATATTTGCCACCACCTTTGTGGATTTCTAATGTTTCCAACACATGGAATTGCATTGGTGATGAAAAATTCATCCCCTATATATAGGACGGGGGGGGGGGGGCAAAAATTTAGGTTAATTGGGTATTGGGAAATTTCCTTGCTTCTTTCTCAAAATACAATATAGAATATATTCTATTTCCCAAAATATCTCCCAATAAGATCTTCTCCTCCTTCTTGCCTTACATTATTTTCGAAAATTTCAATGTTCAATGAAATAGGGAAGAAAAAATATCTTTGACTTTTTTTGAATTTATGGGATAAACTTGTATCTCAAGAATACTTATTCGATAAAATCTTTCCAAGAAAATCTTTTCTCTTTCCTACTCATAATTTTCGAAAATATCATGGAAAAAATAGGCAATAATATTTTCTTCTCCTTTTCATTAATTGGACATTAATTGGGCTATTTGAGGGGTCTTTAGGAGAATTAAGATTGGACCTCCAATGGGCTATGAAACTTTAATATTTAGCCAAAATATTATTCAAGCCCATTAATATTAATTTACTCCACTATAAAATTAATATTGAACTATCCATCTTAACCCATATTACGACTTCACAATAATATGGCTCCCGGTCATTATTTCCCGTGTTTAAGATTATCTTAGTTCATTAATTAATTAAGCCACTGAACAGAATTTATATTAATTAATATCTTTGTCCTTGGAGTAAAGATAGCTCAACATTATTATCCATACCGGAAATAAATTTCCACTTGCAAGATTTGGTATGATAAAGATTTCGAGCCCACCAAGGGGACAAATCAAGCAAGACGTGCTTGCACACGATTCTCCGTATTAAATCTTAGCAATCGTCGTGTAATCAATAATATTTCCCAAGATACAAGGTATCAAATCACATTGATTCTCTTCCCATCATAAGTCAAAGCAATAGTTATTAATTTCACACGATCATTTTTAAGGAACGGAGATTAAGAAATAATGAACCACTGAGGTCTAATTCTTGTATATTCAGTACCGAAGAATTTATCCTCCTGTAGGTCCTTATCAGCGCATCATAATGCACTAGTGTAATCTCTTGGTCAAGACAAGCCAATCTGAGCCTTACACTTCAACCTTTCATGATGGATTGTTCATTTCCATCTGGGTTGTGAATTTGTACTTAGTCACGAGGAATTGTTAATTTGATCTTCTGTGATCTGGTATCAACAAATTAACTACAATGTAACACGTACTTACTTATTGAACATGTATGCAGTAAATATATATAACATTCATTCATATTTAATGCAACATGTGATAAATAATTTATTTCAGTAAATAAATAAGAAATTCAGTTTGGTTATACAAAGTAAAAAGCATACTTTTCAGTATAACCCCAACACTTTACGTTCCTGTTTTTCGTAAAAACCTTATTTCAGTTTGTAAACTATTTAATGATGGATATTTTGTTCGTTTTTCTAAGCAAGTTACTGTTTATCGTAACGATGTGTTTATCTGTCATGAAACTTTACGGTACAATCTCTATATTATTAACTGTGCACACCACTCACAAAATGCATCTTATAACACATCGAATGTTTCATGCAATAAGAGAAAACGTTCAGAAAACGTGAACGAGACACTTCTATGGCATCTAAGATTAGGTCATATTAATCTAAATAGGATCCAAAGGTTGGTGAAAGATGGTTCAGCTGTCGGACCTACAATTAGAACCACTTCCAGCATGCGAATCATGATTGGAGGGTAAAATGACCAAGAGGGCATTTGGAGCCAAGGGGAATAGAGCCACAGAAGTGTTGCAAATTGTTCACACTGACGTGTGTGGTCAAATGTCAACCAAAGTTAGAGGTGGCTATGAGTATTTCGTGACTTTCATTACTCAAGGTTCGGGTACATTTTCCTCATGAAACACAAATCGAAAACCTTTGATAAATTCAAGGAGTTCAAAGCCGAAGTGGAGAATCATAGGGAAAAGAGTATCAAGTTTCTACGATCTGATCGTGGAGGCGAATAACTCAGCGATGAGTTTTTGAACTACCTGTCAGATAAGGGCATTGTTTCCCAGTTGACTGCACCCGGAACCCCTCAACAAAACGGGGAACACTCTTAGAAATGGTCAGATCCATGATGAGTTATTCAGATCTACCCAAGTCATTTTGGAGTCATGCCTTGGAAACAGCGGCTTACGTTCTGAATCTGGTGCCATCCAAATCGGTTCCCAAAACCCCTAAAGAGTTGTGGACCGGGCGCAAGCCCAGTCTGAGACACCTCAGGATTTGGGGGTGTCCGGCATACGTGCTAGACAAGGAAGCTGGTAAGTTGGATGCACGTTCGGAATTAAGGTTGTTTATAGGATATCCCATGGGAACGAAAGGGTGCATGTTCTATGGTCCCAAAGATCAAAAGGTGGTAATAAGTACGCACTTTAGATTTTTGGAAGAAGACTTTATGAACAATCGAAAGCCCAAAAGTGAGATTACCTTAAATGAAATAAGAGGGCAAACTCTTATACCAACTGTACAGGTTGATATACCAAGCGTCACACAGACACAATCGGAACCTCGTCGTAGTGAGAGAGTTGTTCGACAACCTGAGAGATTCATGGGGAAAGGAGAATTTTCGTATTTGATCCCCGGGGATAGTGAATGAGACCCCTGGTCCTACAAGGAGGCGGTCCAAGATAAGGATTCAGAATCCTGGCAAACTGCGATGGAAGCCGAGATGAGCTCAATGGATCATAATCAGGTGTGGGAGCTAGTTGAACCATCCAGTGGGGCAAAACCCATTGGATGCAAGTGAGTCTACAAGAGGAAAAGAGGACCGGACAGGAAGGTGGAAACCTTTAAAGCTAGGCTTGTGGCAAAGGGATACACTCAGAAAGAGGGTATCGATTATGAAGAAACCTTTTCACCTGTAGCCATGCTTAAGTCCATCTGTATTCTCTTGGCAATAGCTGACAATCTAGATTTTGAGATCTGGCAAATGGATGTCAAGACAGCTTTCCTTAACGGGAGTCTTGACGAGGAAATCTATATGCAACAGCTCGAAGGTTTCATCGAAAAAGGCCAAGAACATCTTGTGTGCAAGCTGAGGAAGTCCATTTATGGACTGAAGCAAACATCTTGGGCTTGGAACCAATGTTTTGATCATGTAATCAAATCTTATGGGTTTGATCAAAACGATTTCGAGAGTTGTGTTTATAGGAAGTGTGACGGAATTGCCTTGGTATTCCTGGTACTATACGTAGACGATATTCTGCTCATCGGAAACGATGTAAAGGTTTTGTCAGACGTAAGGGTATGGTGTTAGTTTGATATGAAGGACTTAGGGAAAGCCGGTCATATTCTTGGGATCAAGATCACTCGAGATCGAAAGAAAAGAATGATCGGCTTATCACAAGCTTCATACATAGATACCGTTTTGAAGCATTTCAGCATGCAAGATTCCAAGAAGGGTTTTGTACCTTTCAGGCATGGAATCCATCTATCGAAAGACATGTGTCCCAAGATGCAAAGGGAGATAGATGACATGAGAGGAATTCTTTATGCGTCGGCAGTAGGAAGTCTCATGTATGTAATGTTGTGTACGAGACCGGATATCTGCTACGTAGTAGGCATGATAGCGAGATACCAAAGTAATCCAGGAAATCAACATTGGACTACTGTTAAGAACATTCTGAAGTATCTGAAAAGAACTCGAGATAGAATGTTAGTTTATCAGTCAGACAGTCTATTTCCAGTGGGATACACTGACTCGGATTTCCAATCAGACCTAGATTCCAAAAAATCTACCTCGGGTAGTGTGTTTTGTCTGGGGGGAGGAGCTGTAACATGGAGAAGCGTTAAGCAGAAATGCATCGCCGATTCTACCATGGAAGCCGAATATGTAGTTGCTTGTGAAGCAGCGAAAGAAGCGATGTGGCTCAAGAACTTCCTAGTGGACTTGGACGTTGTTCCGAATTTGCCCAGCACCATCACGATTTTTTGTGATAATGCCGGAGCAGTTGCAAATTCAAGGGAACCGAGAGCCCACAAGGCCAGTAAACACATTGAAAGGAAATACCATCTTATACGAGAAATCGTTAAGAGAGGAGATATAGTGGTGGCAAAGATCGCATTGGAAGACAGCCTAACTGATCCATTCACAAAGGGTCTGCCTCAGTTAACATTCGAGAGACATGGGAAGGAATGGGTGTCAAAAGTGTTGCCAATCTGCTTTGAGTATAAGTGGGAGAAATGTTATTAGGTTGATGTAGGTGACATTAGATGTCACCAGATAATACATCAGACATGCTGTGGTATACTTAAAAGCAGACTTTGAGTATAAGTGGGAGATTGTTGGGGTTATACGTGAAAGTATGCTTTTACTTTGTAAAACCTATGTATTAAACACTTATTTACTGAAATAAATTATTTATCACTGTTGCTTTAAATATGATTGAATGTTATATATATTTATTGAAAACCGTTCATAGCACGTGTTACATTGTAGTTAACGTGGTGATACCAGATCACAGAAGATCACATTAACAGTGCCTTGTAAACGAGTGCGTGTTTCACAACTTAAATAGATCCGAACAATCTATTGGTAGAAGTTGATGTGTAAGGCTCAGATTGGCTTGTCTTGACCAAGAGATTACACTAGTGCATTCGATGCGCTGAAGCGGACCTGCAGAGAGGATAAACTCATTCGCACTGACTTAAGGAATGAAGAGTTAGACCTCAGTGGTTGTTGATTTCTTAATCTCTGTCACTTAATAAGGACTGTGTGTGATTAGTAGTTATTGCTTTGACTTATAAATAGGAAGAGAATCATTGCGACTTCGATACCCTATATCTTGGGCAATAATATTATTTGCACGACAATTGCTAAATTAATACAAAGAATCGTGTGCTTGCAATGTCTTGCTTGATTGGTCCCATTGGTGGGCCCAGAACCTTTATCATACCAAATCTTGCAAGTGGAATTAATTTTCCGGTATGGATAATAAAGCTGGGCTGTTCTTACTCCAAGGATAAATATATTAATTAATATAATGCTTTTCAGTGGTTTAATTAATCTTAAATACGGGAAATAATGACCAGGAGCCATATTACCGTAATATGGGTTAAGTTGGATAGTGCAATATTAATTATATAGTGGCATTAATTAATATTAATGGGCTGAATTATATTGTGACTCAATATTGGAATTCGGAAGCCCATTGGAAGGTCCATCTTAATTCTCCTAAAGGTCCCTCAAGTAGCCAAATTAAAATCCAATAAATAAAAAGTGCTTAAAATAAAATAAATTATTGTTGCATTACTTCCTCCTTATTTTTTCAAAAATATTAAAGAAAAGAGGGAGAAGAATTTTCTTGAAAAGATTTTATGGAAAGGAGATAAGTATTCTTGGAATATAAGATTATCCCATAAATTCAAGAAATCTCCCACTTGGCTTCTTTAATGAGAATTTTCAAAAATAATGCAAAGAGAAAGGGAAGTAAAGATTTTCTTGATTTTCTTGGAAAGATTTTATGGAGAAAGATATGTATTCTTGGAATACAAGAATATCTCATAAATTCAAGAAATATCCAATCTTGCAAATCTTCTTGTAATTTTTGAAATTTTAGGCTAAATAAGGGTGTGAGATTTTTGTGGAAAAATACACATGGAAAGAAGAATATATTGGATATATTCAAGATTTCTTGAAGATCAAGAAAAGATCTTTCCTAGCCCTAATTTGCCTTAAAATTTTCTTCCCTCCATCACTTATAAATAGGGGATGAATTTTTCATCCCCAACTAGTGTTCCATGTGTTGGAAATATTAGAAATCCACAAAAGTGGTGCAACAATTATTTATTTTTTCTTTGTTTATAAATTATTTATTGGAGATCCTTCCACCGGGGTTATTGAATGAGGACTTGGGAATATTGAGAAGGACTTTTAGTGGGTATCCAGATACTTGATCCTGTCTGTCTCAGACCGTCTCTCTCCGTGTACGTTTACGTAATCTCCTAGAAATTTCGCATGCTAGGATCTTTTACGTGAAATATTATTTGCATGTCGTTGTTGGATTAATTATTATTTGAATTCACTTAGGTTAATTCATGCTAGTAATAATTATTAATTTAAATTTGTGTTTATGAGGTCATCCCTATAGATCCTGACATATGTTATCCCAACACTTCAATCCCAAGTAGGAAAAAGGGATATTACCAACCTCACACCCCAAAATAGTAGCCATCTCATGCACCAGATCATTGTCCACATTAACCCCCATAATGCTACATTTGTTAAAGTTGACGCGAAGCCCAGACAGGAGTTCAAAGATGATCAGAATTCTTCTAATTGTTAAGGCATTCTCGATATCCGTGTTCCCAAGAAGAATAGTATCATCTGCGAACTAGAGGTGAGAGACCATCACACTGTCCCTACCAATTATAGCAACTTTAAAAAATCCCAAGTTGGTGGCATTAACCATCAATCTACTAAACCCTTCCGCAAAGATAAAAAAAAGGAACGGAGAAAGAGGATCACCTTGTCTGAGACCGCGCCCAAGCTGAAATTCATCTGAAGGGCTCCCATTTACGAGGACAGAAGCAGTAGCAGATGATACACACTCCATGATCCATTTCTGCCATGTCGGGTGAAAGCTGGGCCTTTTCATCATAAGCTCCAAGAACCCCCAATCGATGGAATCATAAGCTTTAGCGAAGTCGATCTTATAAAAAACTCTACTAAGCTTCCTTCTCTTGGCTTCATCCACTACTTCGTTCAAAATGACGATCCCATCCTGAATTTGGCGTCTCCCAACAAACACCGATTGATGGTCCGAAATAATAGAGTCAAGCAACTTGGAAAGTCTATTAGCAAGCACTTTCGAGATAATCTTGTAAGCCCCACCGATCATCGAGATAGGGTGATATTCATTCAACGTACAAGCTTCGTCTTTTTTAGGAATGAGGGTGATAAATGAAGGATTAAGACCCTTGACCAGTTTGCCACTGAGGAAGAATTTCGTCATCAGCTTCATGAAATCGCCTTTAAATAGAGGTCAAAACTCCTTGAGAAAGCGAAAGTTAAACCCGTCCGGCCCCGGGCTTTTGGACCCATCGCAGTTCCACACTTCATCTCGAACCTCGTCCTCTTAAAAGGGTGCAACCAATTCCAAATTTTCAGCTTCACAAAGCTTCTTCGGACAAAAGTCCTGAACAATCGATGGTCTACGAGTATCAACTTTGAGGAAGTGGTCTTCAAAGAAATCATGAATACCCTTTTTAACCACTGCAACCTCTTCGCACCAAGAGCCATTGATGTAGATGCCCATAAGCTCGTTGTTTTTCCTTCTTTTGTTGATGACCTTGTGAAAGAAATTTGAGTTAATGTCCCCCTCCAAGAGCCATTTACATCTTGCTTTTTGGGCCAAAACTCTGTTTTTTCCTTGATATTCAGGAAAAATTCAGCCGAGTTCCTCTTTCTCTCAACAATCTCATCGATTTCGAGGCCAAACGTATCATCAATGAGATCAAGCCTCCTGGTTTCTTCCCTATTGCGTTCAATCTTTCTGTCAAAGTCCCCGAACACATCCCTATTCCATATCTTCACGTCTTCCTTTAAACGTTTAAACTTTTCCTTGACAATAAAGCTACCCCATCCTTCAACCTGGTAGCTATTCCATTTGGAAGAGACGAACTCACGAAACTCTGGATGCGAGAGCCAAATGTCCAAACTTCTGAAAGGTTTTGGTCCCCAATCATAGGACGCAATATCCAGCAAAATAGGATAGTGGTTGGAAACCGTTCTACGGAGGACTTTAAGACATGCATTCGACCAATTGATCATCAACCAATTGTGACTAAGCAAAATTATGTCCAGCCTACTCTTGCAGCTCCCATCTGGTCTATAACAAGTGAAATTTCTTTCATGGATTGGTAAATCACACAAATCAGAACCGTTAATGAAATTATCAAAAGTATCGATAACATGAGCGTTAATACATCGCTTTTGCCCACCCTTTCCGCCTCATTCCGAATCACATTGAAGTCCCCAAGAATACACACATGAGTCAGAATATTGATCAACAATCAGATGAAGGCTATCCCACAATTCCAATTTATCGACAGTGGAACAAGAAGCATAGACATTAATAATAACACAGAATAATCTATCAGGTCCCAGAAGTCGTTCACAATCAAAGCCCCTTTTATATATGAAAAATTTCACATAAAACCTACTCAAATTGTAGATAATTTTTACTTTTTAAGGACAAAAATAATTTGTAGAAAAACTTAGTAACCATTCAATTCTTCTTTTTTTTTGGCGTGGGACTGATTAATCCGTCGGTTTCACGGGTTGGCTCGGACAACCCAGTTAATTTTTTTTAATACACTTTCATATAAATTTAAAAAAAAATAGTTAATTTCGAACAACCTGAATTGCATCGCTATTTTTTCTAGAGGTCCATTATTTGTAAATTTAAATTGAATAAAATTGCACCATGCATTTCGAAAAAATCTCAACCCCTTAAGTCATTAAGTGTTTATGTTACTCCCTTCCATCAAATTTAATGGGCGTTTAAAGACATTACACACGAATAAAGAAAATCATTAAATTACAATAAATATATGAATAAATATATATCTCATTTTATTTCCCAATCTCTTTAAATCCACGTGTCTCAACAAACATCCGCTATTCACATTTTCCTTAATTCTCATTAATTCACAATTTAATTTTAAATTTTATATCACAATTTAAAATTTAAATTTCTCCACAATTTAAATTTAAATTTCAAAATTTAAATCTATAGACAATCATCTCTTTCATTTTTCAATTTTCACGGTTTCCTTCTCAGATTTTAGACGGTTTCCTACTCTTTTTTCTTTGATTTCATTTTTCTCTATTTCCTTTCTTTTCTCTAACTAAAAAGGTTTTTTTTTCTTCTCCATTACCGCCGCCTCAGTCTCCATCTTTCATAACAGGTATGATATGTATTAAGGCGCGGTATATTCAAATATGTGTAAATGATAGGTTTTTTTATGAAGATGGCGATGAAGAAGCAGACACTTCTGGGAATTACGTGTATCTTTATTTACGCACAAAGATATATACAAACATTGGTTACAAATCATATCTATTGATATAATTCATATTTTACAAGATATTCTACAAGACTAATATGTGTAGATCAATAAAGATAAGGATACAAAAAGAATAGTTCAAATCTCTATTGATATTGATATGGAAGAATTCACTGCTAAAAATGTGCAGATTTTATTTAAATCACAATTTATTTTTTGTTTACTTGGTTTCAAAATTATAAAATACAGAATTAATTTATTTTTTTAGGTGGAAGTTTTTTAATCTTTAATTTTTTTATACTCATTTGCAATAAGGTATACGATTTGTGCATTATTTGCTTCGAACACGTTATTCAGCTTGTAGATACATTTTAATGTAGAGTTTGTTAATTGTTCAGTTTATCTTCTTAAAAATACGATTTATTCAAAATACGATTTAACTTTATCTTCTCACAAATAATTAAGTTTGTATGGCTACATTAAATCATCATGCCTCCCTACAATAGTGAAACATAAGAAAAATATATAATTTTCTAAAAGCTACATGTATACATTATCAACCACGTCATTTACAAATTTTTAAAAAATAAATTTCTAACATTTTTTAAAATAATATAAAAATTATATTCTATCCCGAGGATCACACGGTGTTTACACTAGTATATATTAATGGCCAACCATTGAAGCGAAATTATCATGCTCATTCTGGCGATTCATCCAATAGAGGTAGTATTAATCAAAGGATTAAATTTTTTGTAGTCCCGTAACTTTGTATCGTTTTGAAATTGGTCCCGATTGTTTGAACTTTTTTATTTTAATCCTGTAAGTTT
Organism: Stenogyne calaminthoides; assembly: GCA_037126765.1. Taxonomy (NCBI): domain Eukaryota; kingdom Viridiplantae; phylum Streptophyta; class Magnoliopsida; order Lamiales; family Lamiaceae; genus Stenogyne; species Stenogyne calaminthoides. The sequence continues at coordinate 14,836,673 of JBBCBC010000006.1, forward strand.
CCTAAAATTTTGAAATTGGTCCTTTTGACCTGCTTCAGCAGGTTACCAAGCAGGTAAACACCACATATGTAATTATTTTATTTTTCTCTTTAATTTTGAAGCACCACTTGAACTTTTTTAATCCTAATAATTTTAGTCGGGTTTTAGGCCAGGTTTAAAATAATTTGTATATCAAAAGACAAAGTGAATTAGATCGATTTACTGGGTCTAAACTGACTCAAAAATAAAAAAATTAAATCAATAGACGCAGAAAACCACTCTCCATTCCTAAAAAAATACAAAAAAAAATCCCGACACAAATTATTTGGATTAAAAAAGTTTAGGTGGCATTTCGAAATTAAAGGAAAAAACAAAATAATTACATAGGTGGCGGTTACCTGTTTAGTGACCTTCTACAACAGGTTAAATGACCAATTTCAAAAATTTTGATAACTTACAGGACCAAAATCAAAAAGTCAAAACAATCAGGACCAATTTCAAAACGAAACAAAGTTACAGGACTACAAAAAATTTAAACCCTATTGAAATATGCAATTTATTTATACTGAATTGTGTAATTATTTTTTCATATTAATAATTGCACGGTTCTGTATAAATAAGTTGCATGATTTTAAAATGTACTATAAATGCACGGTGTACCTAGATACATATAAGACTTAGCCATAATCAAATTATCTCTGTGTTCCACTCTTTTTGGGTTGCGAAAATTAATTAATTCTCGAGTGGGTCTCTTGTGCACCCAAGTGCACCGTGCACTCACCTAAATGGGTGACCCATTTAAAAAAATGGGTCGGCCTACTCATTTTAGATAAAACTGTGAAAAAAAGATTACAAAGCAGCACGCGGCCTAGTGGTTTAAGTACATGTTCGGTGAGGAGAGAAAAACAGCAAGAGAAACAGGGATCGATTCCCAGTTTTTTTTTTAACAAAAACATGCAACTTATTATAATAAAACATGCAACTTTTTTTAACAAAAACATGCAACTTATTATAATAAAAAAGTGCAACTACCTATAGCAGAATCGTGCAACTTACTATCACTGAAACGTGCAAGAGAGAAGGGATTAAAAACACAGTGTGAACACCCAAGCAAACATCGAAAACGGTGGTGTGACCAAGTCTTTTTTTTTTTTTTCAAAAATGTGCAACTTATTATAACAAAAATGTGTAACTACCTATAGTAGAATCGTGCAACTTACTATCACTGAAACGTGCGAAAGAGACGGAACACGCATGCGAACAATGAAAATGGTGGTGTGACTATGCTCTTACCGCGGGCATTCTGTGGCAACGAAGGCGGCGAAGCGACCGCGCCTTCGTCGCTGCAAGATTCACAGTCATGTCTAGCCGGTGACCTTGGCGATTATTTTCCGACTTTATTTGGGTTCGGTCTTAACTCCCACCCGAAGAACAGTCCGTAGTTGGCGTATGAGGATGAAGGCGGCGACCTCATTGAAGCGACCACTCCTCCATTTGCGGAAAAAATTGTGGCTTTCCCCATTCCTCTTTTTCAACAGAACTCATGGATAATTTGAGATCGCACAACTACTTCAAATAAAAACGTGCAACTACTTAAAATAGAAACGTGCAACAACTTATAATAGAAACGTGCAACTACTTGATGTCGAAATCCTTGAGATAAATCAGTCCTCCGATTCCACATCCACGAACGTCGTCGTCGCGAATCTGGAGACATCTCTCTCGAATTGATGTCGTCAAGGTGGAGGCAGATGCTGCCGTCGGACGTGGTGGCCCCGACGGCGAATGCGGCCCAGTGTTTAAAAGGAGGAAGAAGTAGAAGAAAGGTGCAGTGAGCACAGGTGTACGAATTTTTTTTACGAAATGAGAACTATATAGATGACCCGAATTTAATAAGTTGGGTAGGTTTGGGGTGAGTGCACATATCTAAATCCGTGCACCAAATACATATAAAACCTTGCCTTAATTCTCCCCATGAAAAGCCATATATATATATATATATATATATATATATATAATTAAGCATTATCATCCCTATAGATCGATCCTATGATACACCTAAGATATGCATATCCATGATCATTGTCGTTTCCCATAGCCCTAACTTTTAATCCCATGATCAAACATTATAAGCTATAGTGTTTTTATGCGTGGTTTCGTAAAGTGAGAGAATTGCGGGAAAAGAAATTCAGACTGTGACAAGACACAGAAAGAATACTGTGGGGTTGGTGCTAGTTGGGGAGTTAAAATTATTTTTGGCCCCATAATTTTTTTTTCACAAATAGTCCCAATATATGTAGGTAAAAAGAGTTTAAATCACAAATGATTTAATAACTTTGACTTTAAATAAATTAGTTTTATAACTTTTTTTTTCATCGATTTAGTCTTAATATTTTTGACAATATTTGTCCAATTTAACTCTCAAATCTGTCTGAAAAGACAAAATTACATCGTTTCACTAATTGAATTTGGTGGGGCTGCAACGTGTAATATTTTTTTTACACTTGAAATTACAGGTCATAATTTTTATTTTTATTTTAAATCAAAACAAACAAACAATCAAACACTTAAAATCAAAACAAATTTTTTGATCTAGTTGGATTATTTTTACATGTGTCATTCTAGTCACACCCGCATCTGGAAATTCCTGAATTCAATTGGCGAAAAGAAGTAATTTGAATTTACCGGCGAACTTAAGACTTAAATTGAACATTGTCAAATATATGGAGACTAATTAAATCGACCGCAAAAAATGTTATGAAACTGAATCTATTTAAAACCAAAATTATTGGACAATTTATGATTTAAACTTAGGTGAAATTTTTTTATTTTGGTCCTATTGCATTATACACTATATACGTTCAAATGCTATCAAATATCGTAGATTTCGGCACATGTCATGGGACAATTTCAAAAAAAATTAAACGTAGTTTTAGAAATAAATTGAGCAATATACAAAATTATGGGACTAAATTAATATTTTTTTTAACTATTTTGAGGCGATTTATCATATCGAAATATTTATATATAATGATGGGCATTTCCATTTGTTACATTTGTTGGTCTGATGATCGTTTGATCACCCCAGAATCGACACTTGGCCCCATTAGAACCAGCAACCAGACATGCCCCAAAAATGTTGCATGTCTCCTATTTTGTATCTATCTCTTTCTGCTATCTCTTTTAACTTCTTATTAAATTACAGCTATGCTTTGACATGACATCAAGAAAATTTTGAAATCATTCTGCCAAATTTTCGTTTATAATCATAGTTTAGCTTTTTCTTTGAAAGGGCTCTCTCTTTTTGTTAATGGGGGCATGCATGCTTAGTGATACACATCATGGAAGATAAAGAATTTTACCAATATAACTAGAATTATAATTTTAATCATTGTGGATGTATTTAGTAAGAGTTTGTATATATGAATTTCTTAGTAATTTGAGGACACTATCAATATTTAATGTATGTGATCCCTACATATATAATATGTTATGCATGGCCCAAGATTACCAAGCTACTAAGACCCTTATACCGCACCACGAGTCTTATATGAAGGCGAATAATTTATCCCCACGTACCAAGGCGAATAATTTCTAACGTGCTTAATTTGTCCCTATTTAGTATTTACACACTCGTTGAGAACTTCCCATGGGATCACAACGTTATAGTACACTAATTAATGTTAGATTTCCCTAGACATGGAGATAAAAAAAAAAGGATCACTTTTTTGTATGGGGTGCACAAACAATTCCTTTCAACACATTTGCAATTTTTAAAACTCATAATCTTTCGATAATCAGTAGAGAATTTGCTTAACTGAAAATTTTAATAGAGTATTAAAAGGTAGAGTAGGTCTAGTGTGCAAATTTGTATAGATGAAAATTTATAAAATTGTCCTAAATCAACCAACTACATCCTAAACACTAAATAATTAATCCTAAATTATGACATATTTGAAATTTGGTGAACCATGAAAGCTAGTCGGTGAAAGTGAACCATGAACCACTCAATTTTGTATTACATTAATTAATTATAGAATTTAGTTAAAAATTAAAAGTTTTTGTATCTATACAAATTTACACACTAGACTTTGTCTAAAAGGTATACTAATGTATAACAATAAATTTCTATGTGTAAGTATACGTAGGAGATATACTATAATTAAATTGTGAACAAATAGTCGATACAAGTTGAATTCCGCACTTTTCATTCTTTATAGGCTCATCCAAGCAGCGACATACATATTTATAAGCAAGGCATGGCAAATGCCTTGCCATAATTTTTTTAAGTATTATATATATTCTTTGATTATTTTATATATTTAATTAAAAAATTAAATAAAATATTGAATGCATTGTCCACTACTTCTCTTCTTAATTTTCATTTACATCAGGGACGGTTCTTCTAGGGGTTTACACCGGGCTCCAACCTAGTGCAAGCCCCCATTAATCTGTTATATATATATATATATATAATACGTGAATAAAATTCAATATATGAATTTAAGCCTAGTCCAATATTATTTTTTATTTTATATTTAATTTACAAACCCCAATCTAAAACTAAAGTTCATTCTCACACTCTATACAACTTGATATAAATTTATTTTCCCAATGTATCGTGTATCTCCTTCTTTTTTATTTTTTTTATTAAAATTTAATTAAAGTATTGAAATTCAAGAATTTCATCAACAACAAATATTTTATTTTATTGTAATTTTGAATGTGCTTTCTTGAGGCTCTCACACTCAAATGTTTAGATTTTAATCATCTAAATATGGTTCTATTTTTTTCATTTAGTATTTTTATTTATATAACTTGTTCAGTATTAAATATATACGTTGTTCCCTCAATTTTTGTCCTTTTTTTGACGAATATGTATGAGTAATTTATTTTTTATTTGTTATATATTGTGATAATGATAAATTTTTAACCACTTTAATATTATAAAAAGAGAAATTATAAATGTAATAATGTACTAACATGAGTTAAATGAGATATTTTTTATACTGACAATCGTTTCTTGAAATGATTAAAAATATATTGAGCATAAGTTGTACTCCCTCCGTCCTAATTTTAATTATCCGGTTACTATAGATCCGAAGTTTAAGAAAAGTGGGAAATAATAGTATTAAATGGTGTAAAGTGGGTTTGGTGGAGGTGTATTAATGCCAATTCAACTTTAAAAAATGTGTTATTTATTAGTATTAAATGATATAAAATGGATTTAGTGTGTGTAGTAGAGTGACATGTGATGTAAATAAGTGTTGTTTGTAAGGGGTATTGTTTTGTAAAGAAAGTTGTTTTATTTCCTTTTTAGGAAATGACCAATTTAAATTAGGACACTTATTTACGGAAAGTGGACAATCTAAATTAGGACGGAGGGAGTATGATTTTGTTTTAACTAAATATTGTTTATTAATAGAAATGCAATATATTTTATAAATGAACATCAATCTTTTAGAATATATTTTGTTAAAAATATAGATAAATCCGGACTTAAATACTGATGAGTTTTATTTTTTGAAGTCCAAATTCATATATATTAAAAAATTCAATATTTAAATATAAAATTTTAATGTGATGAAACTTCAAAAAATTTCAGCCCACCCCACCGTCAAATCCTAGATCCGTCCCTGATGTACATGCATTTGATTTTAGGACTTCCTAAAGTTAGAATTCAGTGAGCTACTTACAAGAAAATATCTAATTATTATAAATTCTGATGGATCCTTTGTGGTTCGACATTTGTTCAGTTGAATTCCGAACAGTATATGTCGTGTTTTTGTTATTTACGTATATTTAAGTTCACTCCAGCGTTTTAGCAGTTCAACTCGAATAATTATTTCGGCCCAAACAACATCCGGCCCAGCATGACAATACCCATGGGCTGTCTCTCTGAGGTAAGTCATTTTCTGAACCTCACGATTTGGACACTCAATCCTACGGTCGTCATCGTTGCACATGGTACGGGTCTGAAATCTTCTTCGTCCATGGCAAAGGTATTTAAAGCAGAAATTGCAGAGCATAGAAGTGTGTATTATGCGAGGTAAACCTCCATTGCTCTTGCGATCATTCATCAATCCATATCTCGTTCCACGCTAATTTTTACTGTGGTTACAGATATGAGGGGCGGGCCTAGGGCCTCGGTTCGGTTTTTTGTCTTGTTTTTTTGTTTGGCTGGCTTGTGTTTTGCTCGCCTCTGCTCTTGTTTGTTGTTGTGTGGCTCCATCTCTGTGTCTAATTGGAAGTGTCCTAACTAAAAAAAACTTCAATGCCTTGGGTTTCTTGGAAACAATGAAGCGAGCGATGAACCCGACTCGGGGTTTCACGGTGAAAGAAATAGGCAAAAATCTGTTCTCCTTTCACTTTAACTCAGCGGCAGATATGGCCGGTATTTTGGCCCGTGAACCATGGCTATTTGATAAGAATTTGGTCCTACTAAAGGAGCTAAAAAGTGACGAACAACCCTCTATGGTGGTTTTTGACAAAACGGTTCTCTGGGTCAGAATGTATGATCTTCCTAAAGGGGCCAGAAAGGAAGGCGTTATAAAGCAGATCTGTGGCAAGCTGGGTGACCTCCCTTGAGATTGATAAGGGCTCGATGAAAATAAGTATTCATAAACCGCTATGTAAAGGAATACATCTGGAGGTGAGTAGTGGAAAGCTGTGGGTCAAATTCAAGTAGGATCGACTACCCTCGTATTGCTATCTGTGTGGAATGTTGGGAGTGCGATCTGGGAAGAGACATGGAGAAGTTGGCACACATTCCTGATGAGCAACTTCCATTTGGGGAGGACCTGAGGGCATCACCAATGAAGCAGGCCGACAGCTTTTTTGAAAAGTTTAGAAAAAGTGTGAAGGGAGGTACCAGTGACTCCATTGAAAAATATTAGCCCGGAAATGGAAGCCGTGAGGACGGATCTTGAGAGGTTTGGTGTTAAAGGAGATCAAGACCACAAAAAGGAAAAAATGGAAAACAGAACCAGAGGGAAAGAAGAGGAAGAAATACCAACCCTTACCACAGCCTACAAAAATCACCCTAACACTGAAAAACAACCAAAAGCTCAACACACACCCCTTATAAAACAACCCAATCCCCTTACCAACCAAAACTTAAGCCCACTTAATGCCACCAACCGCATACAAGATCAAACCCCACCTACACACCAAACCTTAAATACTAACCCATCATCAAAACTCACCCTCAAACCACCCTACAACAAACCCGTAACAACCCAGCACTACCATGGTACTCCATCCCAACCCACGAATCAAACCACACACCAAATCAGACTACATGAAAACAAACCCCTACTCACCATCAATCTGTCCCCAAACATAACACCACACCCTACTATCATACCAAGGGAATTGAGGTGAGCCCTCATGCCACCCTAGCTCAAAACCTTATACCCACGGTCGAATTGCAGAGACTGTGCCAAGGAACTAGTACGGCGAAAACTCGAAAACGGTTCACCAGAAACAAACAAAAGTCAAAATCACCCCCAACAAAATACCCTGCTGAAACCAGCATACCCCCGAGCTCTGAGATCAATTCACAAGTGGAGAGGGGAGAAAGTGGAAAAAGAAAAGAAACAAGGGAGGAGAGTGAGCATAATGAATGGAAGAAAGTCCGTATGGATATCGACGGAGAACAAAGTGATATCCTTTCCCCAACGGCGGAGGTTGCGAGGCAACCCCGCCGAGAATTATGATTGTGTTAAGCTGGAATTGTCGCGATCTTGAGAACCAGGCGACAATTCGAGCCCTCAAGAAGGTCCTACGTGAGAAAGACCCGAGTATTGTCTTTCTCATGGAAACAAAACTCTCTGATACCCAAATGACTCAGCTTAATCAAAGAACCCTTCACTTTGGTGGATATTTTCCTGTGGGATGCGAAGGTATGGGCAACACAAGAAGGGGAGGCCTTTGCCTGCTGTGGAATAGTAACATTGATGCCTCTTTGAGTAGCTTTTCCACTAATCACATTGCGGCCGACATCCCTTTCGACAGAGGGAAAGGGTGGCGATTCACCGGGGTCTACGGGTGGCCAGCACGACCTCATAGAAACAGAACCTTTAGTCTTATAAGGAGGGTGGCTCCATATCCCCGTATCCCGTGGATCTGTATTGGGGACTTCAACGAGATACTGTGGAGCTGGGAAAAAAAGGGCGGTAACACGGGCTTCACACCACATATGGTAAACTTTCGGGCAACGGTGGGGGATGTGGAACTTCAGGATATGGGGTTTGTGTGCCATAATTTCACGTGGTCAAATGGTCGAGCGGGGAAGGACAATATTCAAGTGCGTCTCGATCGGGCCTTTGCGAATCAGGAGTGGAGACAGATTTTCCCCGCTTCTAGGGTGCACCATCTGACCCGTTTGCGTTCGGATCACTCACCCATATTGGTGGAGTGCAATGAGTTGACCAGCTGCACTCACCCAAACCTGAACCGTAGAAAAATATTCAGGTTCGAAAAGATGTGGCTCAAAAATGTTAAATGCCATGATATTGTTGAACAGGGCTGGGATCCGAACAACCAGACTACGGCCTTCCACGAGCGTACGGAAAGCTGTGGCATCAGACTCAATCAGTGGGGTAAGACCACTTTTGGAAATATTGGGGAAAGGATAAAAAATGTTAGGATGAGAATGAGTATGCTCCAGGAGGGTGAGCAAACAGAGGAGGTTATCAGAAAAAATGGGGGAGACTCAGTGTGAATTAGATGACTTACTCAAATTCGAGGAGACTTTCTGGTTCCAAAGTTCACTAGCCCTTTGGCTCAAAGACGGCTACCGTAACACCACGTTCTTCCATAAGAAATCTGCTCAAAGGAGGAGACAAAATTCAGTCTTTAAGATCAAAGATAAGGAGGGAAGGTGGGTTTCGGGCGATGACGAAGTGGGACGGGTGATGAGGGAGTTTTTCGTGGAGTTGTTCTCATCGGAAAAGATTAGTGACATGCACCACATAATCGAGTCAATTGAACCTAGCGTCACAGACATAATGAACGACTTCCTCACTCAACCATACACAGCAGCGAAAGTGAAGCAAGCCTTGAAACAAATGCACCAGGCAAAGGCCCCTGGGCCCAATGGTATGCCTCCTCTCTTCTTTCAAAGTTTCTGGAATATTACTCACTCTTCTCTTATTAATACTTGTATGAGCTTTCTTAACTCAGGGGGTGGAGGAGATATCTCTATCCTTAATCATACCCACATTGTCTTGATCCCTAATGTGAAAATACCCGAAAGTCCCAAAGATTTTAGACCCATTAGCCTTTGTAATGTTGTTGTCCGTGTCATTACGAAAACCATCGCCAACCGATTGAAAACCACACTTCACTCTATAATCTCTCCAAACCAGAGCGCCTTTGTCCCTAATCGTCTTATCACTGATAATGCGATGGCAGCCTTTGAGATTTTCCACTCCATGAAAAAAAAAGACGGGGAAACGAGGTCTGGTGGCCTTAAAATTGGATATGAGTAAAGCTTATGATAGAGTTGAGTGGAATTTCCTTAGGGCTATGTGTAAGAAACTTGGTTTTGCTGTCCAATGGATTGAGCTTATTATGCGATGCGATGACTTCTGTTTCGTACTCCCTCCTGATTAATGGATCCCCGACCAACCGTTTCACCCCCGGTCAGGCCTTCGTCAGGGGGACCCTCTATCACCGTATCTTTTGTTTATTTGTGCAGAAGGTTTTTCCTCCCTTATTAAGCAGGCGGAAGCGAGAGGGGAGATCACCGGTATCAAAGTTGCACGTACGGCACCCCCAGTATCTCACCTCTTCTTTGCGGATGATAGTATTCTGTTCTTTAGAGCCATACATGGGGAGGTGGAAAAAATAAAAGAGATTATCTCCAAGTATGAAAGAGCATCGGGATAGAGGATTATCTTGGATAAGTCCGAAATTACCACTAGTGAGAATGTGTCGGAGGATCGGAGGGGAGAACTTGGAAGACAATTAGGAGCAAAGCCGGTTACTCAATACACCAAATATCTGGGCCTCCCGACGATCATCGGGAAAGGGAAAAATGAAGTTTTTCAAACCGTGATTGAGGGAATTATTACCCGGCTCAAAGGGTGGAAAGAAAAGTCATTGACAAAAGCGGGGAGGGAAATTCTCTTGAAGACAGTGGTTCAAGCAATCCCCAACTACGCAATGAGTTGTTTCCTCTTTCCTATTTCATTATGTGAGGAGATTGAAAAGTTGGTGGCCCGTTTCTATTGGGGGGCCACACCGGACGATAGGAAAATCCATTGGCTTAGTTGGGAGAAGATCTCTAGATCGAAGGAGAGAGGGGGATTGGGGTTTCGTGAAATGTATTACTTCAATCTTGCTATGGTTGCGAAACAATATTGGAGACTCTTGCACAACAGAGATTCTCTTGCTTCTCGCATCTTGAAGGCAAGATACTTCCCAAGAGGCGATATTGAGACGGCAACCATGGGATACCAACCTAGCTATCTGTGGAGGAGTATCATGAAAGCTAGAGACCTAGTCCAAGCGGGTAGTGCTTGGAGAGTGGGAGACGGAAACTCTATCCTCTGTTTCGAGCACCGGTGGATAGGAGAGGGAGTAAAGTCCAAACCAAATTGGAGAGATGATATGGGGATCAACCCGGGGTTAAGGGTAGTTGAGCTGCTGAAGGATGATGGTACTTCTTGGGATTATGAAAAAGTCTGACATATCTTCACTAAGGAGGATGCTACACATATTCTCAGCATTCCTATTAGTGCCCGGAAGCCGGAGGACAAGATCATTTGGAATCACTCGAGGAACGGAAAGTTTACTGTGAGTTCAGCCTACCACCTTGCTACTAATACTTACTCAAAATGTGGTATCAATTTGCCTTCGTCTAGTTCGAGCCATAAATCTTGGGAGAAACTGTGGCAATGCAAGCTACCTCCGACCGTTAACCATTTTTTGTGGAGGGCTTGTAATGAGGCTCTGCCTACTCGTATGGCCCTCCTTCGTCGGGGTATTCACATTGATCCTACTTGTCCGGCGTGTGGACTTTCCCCGGAAACTCTCCTACACATCTTTTTCCAGTGCCCCGCCGCGGTGAACACCTGGGGAAGAAGCCCAGTTCGGATTTTCCCTCAAGCTGGGGAAGCAGGTCAATTCAAGGCATTTTTTTGGGACTTGCTTCACAATCTTCCGGAGCACGTGATCGTGATTTTTGTTGTTGTAATGTGGAATCTATGGAAAGCACGTAATGCCCTTGTTCACGAGAATTGTAGGCAGGAACCCGAATTGATCTACCACAGGGCTATGAGCTTGGTCCAGGAAATGGGGAAATTTTCAAAAACTCAAGCAGGAAAGCGGAACACGCCCACTATTAATGATAACTGGATGAAACCTCCAGACGGATGGCTTAAATTAAATACTGATGAGGGCGTATTTCTAGACGGTACAGTGGGTTTGAGTTTTGTAATTCGGGACTGCAGGGGGAGGTCAAATTGTCGGGAGCTAAGAGATGCAGAGCACCCACCCAAAACATCACGCTTATTGAGGTTGTTGCGCTCAAATTCGGAATGAAGAAGGCCTTGAATTTGGACTCAAGAAACCTCATTTTGGAGTCCGATTCAAGTAACTTTATTCATACCATTACTGGCGATCACAACCCAGATGTGCAGACGCGGCTCATTGCTGATGACATTCTCGATATGGCACAAATGATGGGCGATACCTCGTTTTTTTTGTTAGGAGAAATGCAAATCAGGTAGCAAACTTTCTTTCTTACTTTTTCCCAAATGAGGGCGATGATTTTTTGTGGGTGGGCGATGTCCTTAATTTTTGTAAGGACATTGTGGCCAACGATGTAAGGCGCGAGCCTATCATTCAATAGATGAATACAATCTTTCTTTCTGTCAAAAAAAAAAAGAATCACCAGACCGTTGATTGAGTGTTTCATGAGAGTTGCCTGAAATGATGAACCTCACGTTCCCTATTCGACGATCGTCCGGCGTTGCTGAATTTTATGTTGATTTCTGGAGTGAATGTTTATTTACGTTTGTTTATTTCATGAGTTGTTAAGAAGCTTCCCCCTGATAATCTTATAAACTGGTGTTTGTTGCGTTTTCTTTTTCTATAATACCTGGGACATTACATGTGGTATTCAGAGCCATTTGGCTGCTCACTTTGATAAAATGGCGGAGGGTACAAACTTGAAAGATCTTTACGAATCCATTAAAAAACATGAGAATTTTTTTGCAGACAATGAGGCACGTTTTAAAGGAATGGGGAAGAAGATCGAAGACCTTGAGGAATTATTGATTGGAGTGGGCCAAAATGTGAAGAACATTGGCCAGAATATGGACTATCTCATGAAGAAAACGATGGACCAAGGACAGGGGACGTTGGATTCGGCTAAAGAGCAGAATAATTCAGGCAAGGGACGTGGGAAATTCTACACTCCACCACACGCGAGGAATCAGAACAATGGACATTAGAACAATGGTGGTCAGGTAAACTTCCAAGCTAACAATGGTGGCTTGGCTTTGTTTGTCTGTGCTGTTTTAGGTGTCCTTTGACTCGATTATTGGTGCAGTCTGTGGGGATGGAGTCAGACATGGTAGAGATTAGTGTAGATCTGGAGGAGGAACTGGTCCTTAAAGTAGATCTGGAGGAATATGAGGGTAGTGGGGCTCCATCTCTGTGTCTAATTGGAAGTGTCCTAACTAAAAAGAACTTCAATGCCTTCGGTTTCTTGGAAACAATGAAGCGAGCGATGAACCCGACTCGGGGTTTCACGGTGAAAGAAATAGGCAAAAATATGTTCTCCTTTAACTTTAACTCGGCGGCAGATATGGCCGGTATTTTGGCCCGTGAACCATGGCTATTTGATAAGAATTTGGTCCTACTAAAGGAGCTAAAAAGACACGAACAACCCTCTATGGTGGTTTTTGACAAAATGGTTCTCTGGGTCAGAATGTATGATCTTCCTAAAGGGGCTAGAAAGGAAGGCGTTATAAAGCAGATCTGTGGCAAGCTGGGTGACCTCCCTTAAGATTGATAAGGGCTCGATGATAGGATTCGCTCGTAGCATCCGAGTGAAGATGAAAATAAGTATTCATAAACCGCTATGTAAAGGAGTACATATGGAGGTGAGTAGTGGAAAGTTGTGGGTCAAATTCAAGTACGATCGACTACCCTCGTATTGCTATCTGTGTGGAATGTTGGGCCACATGAGGCGGGAGTGCGATCTGGGAAGAAACATGGAGAAGTTGGCACAAATTCCTGATGAGCAACTTCCATTTGGGGAGGACCTGAGGGCATCACCAATGAAGCAGGCCTCTATCACTGTGAATGAACAGATTAAGCCGAGGGAGGGAAACTCAACACTACGCCGGCAGCTTTTTGAAAAGTTTAGAAAAAGTGTGAAGGAATGTACCAGTGACTCCATTGACAATGAAGACATGAATGAGAAGGAGGAGAAAAATATTAGCCCGGAAATGGAAGCCGTGAGGACGGATCTGGAGAGGTTTGGTGTTAAAGGAGATCAAGACCACAAAAAGGAAAAAATGGAAAACAGAACCAGAGGGAAAGAAGAGGAAGAAATACCAACCCTTACCACAGCCTACAAAAATCACCCTAACACTGAAAAACAACCAAAAGCTCAACACACACCCCTTATAAAACAACCCAATCCCCTTACCAACCAAAACTTAAGCCAACTTAATGCCACCAACCGCATTCAAGATCAAACCCCACCTACACACCAAACCTTAAATACTAACCCATCATCAAAACTCACCCTCAAACCACCCTACAACAAACCCGTAACAACCCAGCACTACCATGGTACTCCATCCCAAACCACGAATCAAACCACACACCAAATCAGACTACATGAAAACAAACCCCTCCTCACCATCAATCTGTCCCCAAACATAACACCACACCCTACTATCATACCAAGGGAATTGAGGTGAGCCCTCATGCCACCCTAGCTCAAAACCTTATACCCACGGTCGAATTGCAGAGACTGTGCCAAGGAACTAGTACGGCGAAAACTCGAAAACGGTTCACCAGAAACAAACAAAAGTCAAAATCACCCCCAAAAAAATACCCTGCTTAAACCAGCATACCCCCGAGCTCTGAGATCAATTCACAAGTGGAGAGGGGAGAAAGTGGAAAAAGAAATGAAACAAGGGAGGAGAGTGAGCATAATGAATGGAAGAAAGTCCGTATGGATATCGACGGAGAACAAAGTGATATCCTTTCCCCAACGGCGGAGGTTGCGAGGCAACCCCCCCGAGAATTATGATTGTGTTAAGCTGGAATTGTCGCGATCTTGAGAACCAGGCGACAATTCGAGCCCTCAAGAAGGTCCTACGTGAGAAAGACCCGGGTATTGTCTTTCTCATGGAAACAAAACTCTCTGATACCCAAATGACTCAGCTTAATCAAAGAACCCTTCACTTTGGTGGATGTTTTCCTGTGGGATGCGAAGGTATGGGCAACGCAAGAAGGGGAGGCCTTTGCCTGCTGTGGAATAGTAACATTGATGCCTCTTTGAGTAGCTTTTCCACTAATCACATTGCGGCTGACATCCCTTTCGACATAGGGAAAGGGTGGCTATTCACCGGGGTCTACGGGTGGCCAGCACGACCTCATAGAAATAGAACCTCTAGTCTTATAAGGAGGGTGGCTCCATATCCCCGTATCCCGTGGATCTGTATTGGGGACTTCAACGAGATACTGTGGAGTTGGGAAAAAAAGGGCGGTAACACGGGCTTCACACCACATAAGGCAAACTTTCGGGCAACGGTGGGGGATGTGGAACTTCAGGATATGGGGTTTGTGTGCCATAATTTCACGTGGTCAAATGGTCGGGCGGGGAAGGACAATATTCAAGTGCGTCTGGATCGGGCCTTTGCGAATCAGGAGTGGAGACAGATTTTCCCCGCCTCTAGGGTGCACCATCTGACCCGTTTCCGTTCAGATCACTCACCCATATTGGTGGAGTGTAATGAGTTGACCAGCTGCACTCACCCAAACCTGAACCGTAGGAAAATATTCAGGTTCGAAAAGATGTGGCTCGAAAATGCTAAATATCATGATATTGTTGAACAGGGCTGGGATCCGAACAACCAGACTACGGCCTTCCACGAGCGTACGAAAGCTGTGGCATCAGACTCAATCAGTGGGGTAAGACCACTTTTGGAAATATTGGGGAAAGGATAAAAAATGTTAGGATGAGAATGAGTATGCTCCAGGAGGGTGAGCAAACAGAGGAGGTTATCAGAAAAATGGGGGAGACTCAGTGTGAATTGGATGACTTACTCAAATCCGAAGAGACTTTCTGGTTCCAAAGATCACGAGCCCTTTGGCTCAAAGACGGCGACCGTAACACCACGTTCTTCCATAAGAAAGCTGCTCAAAGGAGGAGACAAAATTCAGTCTTTAAGATCAAAGATAAGGAGGGAAGGTGGGTTTTGGGCGATGACGAAGTGGGACGGGTGATGAGGGAGTTTTTCGTGGAGTTGTTCTCATCGGAAAAGATTAGTGACATGCACCACATAATCGAGTCAATTGAACCTAGCGTCACAGACATAATGAACGACTTCCTCACTCAACCATACACAGCAGCGAAAGTGAAGCAAGCCTTGAAACAAATGAACCCGGCAAAGGCCCCTGGGCCCGATGGTATTCCTTCTCTCTTCTTTCAAAGTTTCTGGAATATTACTCACTCTTCTCTTATTAATACTTGTTTGAGCTTTCTTAACTCATGGGGTGGAGGAGATATCTCTATCCTTAATCATACCCACATTGTCTTGATCCCTAAAGTTAAAATACCCGAAAGTCCCAAAGATTTTAGACCCATTAGCCTTTGTAATGTTGTTGTCCGTGTCATTACGAAAACCATCGCCAACTGATTGAAAACCACACTTCACTCTATAATCTCTCCAAACCAGAGCGCCTTTGTCCCTAACCGTCTTATCACTGATAATGCGATGGCAGCCTTTGAGATTTTCCACTCCATGAAAAAAAAAGACGGGGAAACGAGGTCTGGTGGCTTTAAAATTGGATATGAGTAAAGCTTATGTTAGAGTTGAGTGGAATGTCCTTAGGGCTATGTGTAAGAAATTTTGTTTTGCTGTCCAATGGATTGAGCTTATTATGCGTTGCGTGACTTCTGTTTTGTACTCCCTTCTGATTAATGGATCCCTGACCAACTGTTTCACCCCCGGTCGGGGCCTTCGTCAGGGGGACCCTCTATCATCATATCTTTTTATTATTTGTGCAGAAGGTTTTTCCTCCCTTATTAAGCAGGCGGAGGCGAGAGGGGAGATCACCGGTATCAAAGTTGCACGTACGGCGCCCCCAGTATCTCACCTCTTCTTTGCGGATGACAGTATTCTGTTCTTTAGAGCCATACATGGGGAGGTGGAAAAAATAAAAGAGATTATCTCCAAGTACAAAAGAGCATCGGGACAGAGGATTAACTTGGATAAGTCCGAAATTACCACTAGTGAGAATGTGTCGGAGGATCGAAGGGGAGAACTTGAAAGACAATTAGGAGCAAAGCCGGTTACTCAATACACCAAATATCTGGGCCTCCCGACGATCATCGGGAAAGAGAAAAAAGAAGTTTTTCAAACCGTGATTGAGAGAATTATTACCCGGCTCAAAGGGTGGAAAGAAAAGTCATTGACAAAAGCGGGGAGGGAAATTCTCTTGAAGACTGTGGTTCAAGAAATCCCCAACTACGCAATGAGTTGTTTCCTCTTTCCTATTTCATTATGTGAGGAGATTGAAAAGTTGGTGGCCCGTTTCTATTGGGGGGCCACACCGGACGATAGGAAAATCCATTGGCTTAGTTGGGAGAAGATCTCTAGATCGAAGTAGAGAGGGGGATTGGGGTTTCGTGAAATGTATTACTTCAATCTTGCTATGGTTGCGAAACAATATTGGAGATTCTTGCACAACAGAGATTCTCTTGCTTCTCGCATCTTGAAGGCAAGATACTTCCCAAGAGGCGATATTGAGACGACAACCATGGGATACCAACCTAGCTATCTGTGGAGGAGTATCTGTTGGGGAATAAGTTGCACAGATCTATTCGGGATGAATATTTAAATACAAATTTAATTCTTATAATTATTACTAGCATGAACATAACTCTTGGGACGGCAATGGTCTTGTTGATTAGACACACCAAAAGAACTTCCCAAGTATTCCCTTAATCCTTGCTCGACTATCCGGTGGTAGGACACTTGCGAACAATTAACAAAAGGAAAATAAACTTTGTTGCACCACCTTTGTGGATTTACTAATTTTTCCAGCACATGGAATTGTACTTGAGAATGAAAGAATCATCCCCTATTTATAGAGTAGTGGTGGTCGAAATTTTGGGGCAAAAACAATGTGGGAAAATCTTTTCTTGATCTCCAAGAAATCTTGAATATATCTCCTATATTCTTTTTCCCATAATTATAATATTCCACAAAATCCCACCTACTCTTTGTTATGGAGTATTTTCGAAAATTATAGGGCAAGAATCCAAGATTTGGATCTTCTTGATTTTATGAGATATTCTTGTATTTCAACAAATACATATCTTCCATAATATATTTTCAAGAAAATCTTTCTTTCCCTTAATTATCAAAAATTTCAAAAATTGCTCTATGGATAACCAAGTGGGAGATTTCTTGAATTTAATGAGATAATCTTGTATTCCAAGAATACATATCTTCATTCCATAACAAAATTCAAAGAAAATCTTTCTATTCTTTTATCCATAAATTTCGAAAATTATGAGGAAAAATAAGCAACAATATTTATTTTATTTTAAACACCTTTTCCAGTTATTGGACTATATATTGGGCTACTTAGGGGGCCTTTAGGAGAATTAAGATTGGACCTTCCAATGGATCTTGAATTATCAATATTGAGCCACAATATTATTAAAGCCCATAAATATTAATTAATCCCACTACATAATTAATATTGCACTATCCATCTTAACCCATATTACAGTCAATATGGCTCCCGGTTATTATTTCCCGTGTTTAAGATTATCTAGCCCATTAATTAATTCAAGCCACTGAAATAGCTTTCCATTAATTAATATATTTTGTCCTTGGTTAAGGAACGGTTCAACATTATTATCCATACCGGAAACTAGTTCTACTTGCAAGATTTGGTATGATAAAGCTTATGAACCTCCCAAGGGGGCAAATCGAACAAGCGTACTTGCACACGATTCTCCGTATTAAATATTAGCAATCGCATGTGACCAATAATATTGCCCAAGATAAAAAGTATTGAATCTCGTTGATTCTCTACCCATGATAAGTCAAAGCAATAGTTACCAACCACACGTGATCCTATTTAAGGAACGAAGATTAAGAATTAACGAACCACTAAGGTCTAATTCTTCCTTGTTCAGTTCTGAAGAATTTGTCCTCCTGTAGGTCCTATTCAGTGCATCAGTCATGCACTAGTGTAATCTCTTGGTCAATACAAGTCAATCCGAGCCTTACACTTCAACCTTTCACGATGGATTGTTCATTTCCATCTAGGTCGTGAATGGTGTACTTTTAGTTACAAGGGATTGTTAATTTAATCTTCTGTGATCTGGTATCACTAAATTAACTACAATGTAACACGTACTATTTAATGAACAGTTATGCAATAAATATATGTAACATTCGATGATATTTAAAGCATCAGTGATAAACAATTTATTTCAGTAAATAAGTCCGAAATTCAGTTTTTGATTATACAAAGTAAAAGCATACTTTCCAGTATAATCCTAACAATCTCCCACTTATACTCAAAGTCTGCTTTTAAGTATACTACAACATGTCTCGTGTAGTTCCTAATTCGTGACATCTAATGTCACCTACACGAACCTAATAATTTCTCCCACTTATACTCAAAGCAAATTGACAACGGTCTTGACACCCATTCCTTCCACATGTCTCTCGAATGTATTGAGGCGGACACTTTGTGAATGGATACGCCAGGTTGTCTTTCGACGCTATCTTTGCCACATCTATATCTCCTCTCTTAACGATATCTCGTATAAGATGGTATTTCCTTTCAATGTGTTTGTTGGCTTTGTGGGCTCTTGGTTCCTTGAATTTTATGCTTTCTTTCGACATTGTCACAATAAATGATGATTCTCTTGGGCAAATTCGGAACTACATTCAAGTCCACTAGGAAGGTCTTGAGCCAAACCGCTTCTTTCGCTGCCTCACAAGTAGCTACATATTCGGCTTCAATGGTAGAATCTGCGACGCATTTACGCCGACGCTTCTCCATGTCACGGCTCCTCCCCCATGCAAAACACACTACTGGGAGGTAGATTTTTTGGAGTCTATGTCCGATTGGAATCCGAAGTTCGTATGGCCGATGGGGATTAGACTATCTGACTGATAAATTAACATTCTATCCCGAGTTCTTTTCAGATACTTCATAATGTTTTTAACTACCGTCCAATGTTCTTTCCCCGGGTTACTTTGATATCTTGCCACCATGCCAACCAAGAAAGCAGATATCCGGTCCTCGCATACAAAGATTGCATACATAAGGCTTCCGGCAACGGGGAAGCATATGGAATGCCTCTCATGTCATCTATCTCCTTTTCAAGCGTCTTAGGGGCATTTTCTTGGATAGATGGATTCCATGTCCTGAAAAAGGTGAAAGCCTTTCTTGGAATCTGTGATTTCAATCGTTTCAAGGCAAGTGTCTATGTATGAAGCTTGCAACAAGCCTATCATCCTTTTCTTGCGATCTCTAGTGATCTTGATCCCAAGGATGTGTGCGGCTTCCCTAAGTCCTCATATCAAACTGCTTTTGAAAGCCGTATGCCCTTTACGCCCGATAACACCTTCACATCGTTCCCGATGATTAGAATGTAAATCTACGATAAGACTAAGAATATAGTGCGATTAAAACACGCTTTTTTTTTGTACATAACTTTTCGAACTCATTTTGATCAAACCCATAAGACTTTATAACATGATCAAAACATTGGTTCTAAGCTACGGATGCTGTTTGAGTCCGTAAATGGACTTCATGAACTTACAAACTAGGCGTTCTTGGTCTTTTTCAATGAAGCCTTGGGGTTGTTGCATATAGATCTCTTCATCAAGACTTCCATTAAGGAAAGCTGTCTTGACATCCATTTGCCAGATTTCAAAGTCGAGAAGCAAAGAATCGATAAGAGAATTCGGATGGACTTGAGCATGGCTACGCGAAAAAAGTTTCCTCATAATTGATCCCTTCTTTTCGAAAGTATAACCTTTCCCCACGAAGTCTTGCCTTGAAGGTTTCCACCTTCCCGTCCCGGCCCTCTTTTTCTCTTATACACCCATTTGCAACCAATGGGTTTGACCCCATTAAGTGGTTCGACTAGCTCCCACACTCTGTTATGATTCATAGAACCCATTTCGTCTTTCATTCTTTGTTTGCCAAGAATCTGATCCTTGTCTTGGATTGCCTCGTCATATGTCCATGGGTCCGATTCGTCTTGTCTCGAATCAAGTCCGAGGACTCTCCTATTCCCATGAATCTCTCTAGGTTTGTTTCACAACCCTCCCACTATGACGAGGTTTTGATTTTGTGTAAGTGTGTCGTTTGGTATGTCATCTTATGCAGTTAGCATTAAGGTTAGCCCTTAGCTCATTTAAGGTAATCTCACTGGTCTTCTTTTCGTTCATATAGTCTTCTTCCAAAAAATCTAAAGTGGGTGCTTATTACCACCTTTTTGATCTTGGGACCATAGAACATACACAATTTTGTTCCCCGGGGTATCCCACAAACAACCTTAATTCCGATCGAGGATCCAATTTTCAGGGCTTCCTTGTCCAACACGTGGGTCGGACACCCCCAAATCCTCATGTGTCTCAAACTAGGCTTGTGCCCGGGTCCACAATTCTTTGGGAGTTTTGGGAATGATTTGGATGGCACCAAGTTGAGAATGTAGGTAGGCTTTGTCTCAAGGCATGACCCCGTAAGCGACTTGGGAAGATCTGCATAACTCATCATAGATCTAACCATTTCCAAAAGAGTTTTGTTTCTTCGCTCTACAACCCCGTTTTGTTGGGGGTTCAGGGTCTTGATTATTTGGGATGCAATCACTTCATCGATAAGTAGTTCAAAAACTCATATTTGAGGTATTTGCCTTATCCATCGGATCGTAGAGACTTGATACGCTTTTTCCCCATGATTCTCTGCTTGAGCCTTAAATTCTTTGAATTTCTCAAAGGTCTCAGATTTATGCTTCATAAGGAAAATATAACCGTACCTTGAGTAATCATCAATAAAAGTGACAAAATACTCATAACCTCCTCTTGATTTGGTTGACATTGGACCACATACATCGTGTGAAGCGATCTCTAACACTTCTTTGGCTCTATTCCCTTGGCTCCAAATGCCCTCTTGGTCATTTTACCCTCCAAACATGATTCGCAGGTTGGAATTGGTTCAACTTGGAGAAACTCCAGCGAACCATCATTCACCAACCTTTGGATCCTCTTTGGATTTATATGTCCCAATCTTAAATACCATAGAAGTGTCTCGTTCACGTCTGATGAACGTTTTCTTTTCTCGGAAACAGTTGATGTGTTATAGGATGCATTTCGTGAGTGGTGTGCAAAGTTAATTGTATAGAGATTATTCGATAACGTTCCATTTAGATAAATTTATCAAAAAGAGAAATGGTAACAACTTCATTAAAAGTAACCGAATATCCATCAAGAACATCTCTTAAAATTAAAACTTTGTCTTCAAAAGACAGGTGCACTTCTCCCATCGCTAAATTTGCCACTCTGAAGTAGCATTGCCCGGTGTGATGAGAACCTCACTCCCACTATGTTGTTTCGGTCCGCTTGAACCCCCAGAAAGTGAAACAAACATGATCAAATGGATCCTCAGATTCACCACCCATAAATGGGAGGCATACTGCCGCTAAACAAGTTTCAACAACTAGTGCGTGAGAATTACCTTTCTTTCCATTCCTTTTGGGTTTTTTTGGAACAGTGACCTCAATGTCCTTTTTCACGCTTGATTGAAGCACTTCCCTTAGTCTGGCTTATTCACTCCTCCACCCTTCTTCACCCTTTTCTTTTTGCCATTGGCAACACTTGAGTTCACTTGCTTGTGGCTTTTTGTCCTTTTTTCTTGTTCTTACCCCCCTTGGCCTAGAAGAAGAAAGGTCCATTTGCCACCAAGGCTTGACTCTTTGCTAATATCGCCTCTGCCGAGACTAAAGCTTGCAATAGATGGGGCATCGAGAACTTCGATTATTCATCGGTAGTTCAACTTTAACTGCTCAAAGCTTTTCGGCCAGAGAGTGGAGCACCTAAATCGATTTGGGTCTCGATATCGTATTCAGCGCCAAGTACCTCAAGTTTGTTAAGGTGAACCATCATCTGGAGAACGTGCTCCTTTACGGGCGTTCCCTCCACCATTGTCATAGAGAGTAAGTCCCTCATGGTGATTTGACGAGCCACACGGTTCTGATGTTGAAACATTGCTTTAAGACTAGTCATGATGTCTGCAGCAGTCTCAACGTTCTGGTGTTGGTGTTGCAACACATCTGACATAGAAGCCAAGATGGTACACTTTTCCATTTCATTGGAACGCTCCCAGTCAGCATACTCTTTCTTAACCGTTTTAGTGGACTCATCTTTTGGCTTTTCCGGTTTAGGTGTAGTGAGAACCCAATTATGGCTTTGTGGTGAGGACAATAGTAAGTTTACGATTCCAATCAACAAAGTTTTCACCAGTAAGCAAATTGTCTTTAAGTATATTGAATAGTGGATTAAAAGGTTGCGACATGATGAACTGAAATAAACAATAATATGCATAAGAACAAATATATCACAAGGTTCGATCACATGCATCATATTAAAATCTAAAAAAATATTTGAACATGCATCAGCCAACATCTCAAAACAGTTCAAATAAGCCACGTGGGGTGGGTCATTATTTAAACACATTCAAGAAAAGTTACAAACAAAACAATTATAAACCTTTAATATCAGATTAATAGTTGGCTCCACTTGGACCAATATAAAATTGATGAGGGACTTGAGGAAGTATATGCATATCAATTTTATACCTAAGTAATAACCATGATTAAATACAGATTATTATTTAGCTTTTGAACGAGCCTCGTGGGGAGGGTCATCGTCGCCACTAGTAATAATCCACAATCATCCATTGGAATTCATTCATGTGAAAGCTAACTTTTGGCCAGTCGAGTGGGGAATTTCTCCAAAAGAATTCACAAATAAATAAATCATGGAGGTCAAAATTAATTCAATTTTATTATCAGGAATAAAATTGTCAATTAATTATTTAAACATACTTAGTAATTTTTTAAGGTGAGATTTTTTCATTGGGCAACTCTCATGCAAACACATTTAAACAAATTAAATAAAGCATAAGATAACACAATAATAAATCAAGCAAAGTGGAAAAATAAACATATTAGGCACAAATTATTCAATTGTCATGTTTTTGATTTTCTTGACGAAGAAACATAGATCTTGAATTTCTCCCCACTCGTCGTCTCGAAAAAGAACTTCGTCTCGAAGCATACGCGAAATTGTGGTTGGGATGCACGCCGCATCCGGCGGCCCTTAACCCGGCGACCGTGTCCGTCTTGTGTAAGGCCTTTAGCATCGCAGCGCCCATTCGGCGACCTCTGAGCGAGCCGTCGTGCCGCCCTCGGCGGCTAGAAAGGTACGTGCACGTGCACAGTATCCATCATGGGCGACTTTGCCTTGCCTGAACTGGCAGCGCCCTTGGCGTCAAGCCTTTTGTGTGCGCGCCTTGCGTCCGCCCGCGAGGCGAGGCTCGATCTCACGCTCGGCCCTCTGCCCTCGCCCCACGCAGCTGCGTCTGCGTCGTCCGTGTCGTGGCGATGCCTCCTTGGCACGTTGCGCGCGACTCACGCCCACGCCTTGATTCGATTTTATCCTTTAATTCTTCGTCTCGTATCCGTTTATGATCCGTTTATAATTTATTTACAAAAAATAAATAAACCTAGATCTAGACTAGTCTATTACATTGATCAAATCAAACAAATCCTAATCTACTCGTGGATTTTCTCACGAGGCAAAATGAATATGAACGAATCCTAATTTATATGCATGCATAAATAAACACATTGGATTCCATGACAATTGGATACCTGCAAAAAAGATTTAGCAATTCTACTATCCAATTTCAAATTTAAAGACAACGAATTAAATTACAATTTAAAATTCAGTGCCCGAAACTGTGGCTCTGATACCAGTTGTTGGGGAATAAGTTGCACAGATCTATTCGGGATGAATATTTAAATACAAATTTAATTCTTATAATTATTACTAGCATGAATTAATCCTATATTAATTCAAATAATAATCCAACAACAAATCATGCATATAATCAATTCACGTAAATCCTACGCATGCGGAAATTCTACGAGTTTACGTGAACATACCTCTTGGGACGGCAATGGTCTTGTTGATTAGACACACCAAAAGAACTTCCCAAGTATTCCCTTAATTCTTGCTCGACTATCCGGTGGTAGGACACTTGCGAACAATTAACAAAAGGAAAATAAACTTTGTTGCACCACCTTTGTGGATTTACTAATTTTTCCAGCACATGGAATTGTACTTGGGAATGAAAGAATCATCCCCTATTTATAGAGTAGTGGTGGTCGAAATTTTGGGGCAAAAACAATGTGGAAAAATATTTTCTTGATCTCCAAAAAATCTTGAATATATCTCCTAAATTCTTTTTCCCATAATTATAATATTCCACAAAATCCCACCTACTCTTTGTTATGGAGTATTTTCGAAAATTATAGGGCAAGAATCCAAGATTTGGATCTTCTTGATTTTATGAGATATTCTTGTATTTCAAGAAATACATATCTTCCATAATATATTTTCAAGAAAATCAAGAAAATCTTTCTTTTCCTTAATTATCAAAAATTTCGAAAATTGCTCTATGGATAACCAAGTGGGAGATTTCTTGAATTTAATGAGATAATCTTGTATTCCAAGAATACATATCTTCATTCCATAACAAAATTCAAAGAAAATCTTTCTCTTCTTTTATCCATAAATTTCGAAAATTATGAGGAAAAATAAGCAACAATATTTATTTTATTTTAAACACCTTTTCCAGTTATTGGACTATACGTTGGGCTACTTAGGGGGCCTTTAGGAGAATTAAGATTGGACCTTCCAATGGATCTTGAATTATCAATATTGAGCCACAATATAATTCAAGCCCATAAATATTAATTAATCCCACTACATAATTAATATTGCACTATCCATCTTAACCCATATTACAGTCAATATGGCTCCCGGTTATTATTTCCCGTGTTTAAGATTATCTAGCCCATTAATTAATTCAAGCCACTAAAATAGCTTTCCATTAATTAATATATTTTGTCCTTGGTTAAGGAATGGTTCAACATTATTATCCATACCGGAAACTAGTTCCACTTGCAAGATTTGGTATGATAAAGCTTATGAACCTCCCAAGGGGGCAAATCGAACAAGCGTACTTGCACACGATTCTCCGTATTAAATCTTAGCAATCGCATGTGACCAATAATATTGCCCAAGATAAAAAGTATTGAATCTCGTTGATTCTCTACCCATGATAAGTCAAAGCAATAGTTACCAACCACACGTGATCCTATTTAAGGAACGGAGATTAAGAAATAAAGAACCACTGAGGTCTAATTCTTCCTTGTTCAGTTCTAAAGAATTTGTCCTCCTGTAGGTCCTATTCAGTGCATCAGTCATGCACTAGTGTAATCTCTTGGTCAAGACAAGTCAATCCAAGCCTTACACTTCAACCTTTCACGATGGATTGTTCATTTCCATCTAGGTCGTGAATGGTGTTTTTTTAGTTACAAAGGATTGTTATTTTAATCTTCTGTGATCTGGTATCACTAAATTAACTACAATGTAACACGTACTATTTAATGAACAGTTATGCAATAAATATATGTAACATTCGATGATATTTAAAGCATCAGTGATAAACAATTTATTTCAGTAAATAAGTCCGAAATTCAGTTTTTGATTATACAAAGTAAAAGCATACTTTCCAGTATAATCCCAACAGTATAATGTAAGCTAAAGACCTAATCCAAGCGGGTAGTGCTTGGAGAGTGGGAGACGGAAACTCTATCCTCTATTTCGAGCATCGGTGGATAGGAGAGGGAGTAAAGTCCAAACCAAATTGGAGAGATGATATGGGGATCAACCCGGGGTTAAGGGTAGTTGAGCTGCTGATGGATGATGGTACTTCTTGGGATTATGAAAAAGTCTGACATATCTTCACTAAGGAGGATGCTACACATATTCTCAGCATTCCTATTAGTGCCCGGAAGCCGGAGGACAAGATCATTTGGAATCACTCGAGGAACGGAAAGTTTACTGTGAGTTCAGCCTACCACCTTGCTACTAATACTTACTCAAAATGTGGTATCAATTTGCCTTCGTCTAGTTCGAGCCATAAATCTTGGAAGAAACTGTGGCAATGCAAGCTACCTCCGACCGTTAACCATTTTTTGTGGAGGGCTTGTAATGAGGCTCTGCCTACTCGTATGGCCCTCCTTCGTCGGGGTATTCACGTTGATCCTACTTTTCCGGCGTGTGGACTTTCCCCGGAAACTCTCCTACACATTTTTTCTAGTGCCCCGCCGCGGTGAACACCTGGGGAAGAAGCCCAGTTCGGATTTTCCCTCAAGCTGGGGAAGCAGGTCAATTCAAGGTATTTTTTTGGGACTTGCTTCACAATCTTCCGGAGCACGGGATCGTGATTTTTGTTGTTGTAACGTGGAATCTATGGAAAGCACGTAATTCCCTTGTTCACGAGAATTGTAGACATGAACCCGAATTGATCTACCGCAGGGCTATGAGCTTGGTCCGGGAAATGGGGAAATTTTCAAAAACTCAAGTTGGAAAGCGGAACACGCCCACGATTAATGATATCTGGATGAAACCTCCAGACGGATGGCATAAATTAAATACTGACGCGGGCGTATTTTTAGACGGTATAGTGGGTTTGGGTTTTATAATTCGGGACTGCAGGGGGGAGGTCAAATTGTCGGGAGCTAAGAGATGCAGAGCACCCACCCAAAATAGCACGCTTATTGAGGTTGTTGCGCTCAAATTCGAAATGCAGAAGGCCTTGAATTTGGACTCAAGAAACCTCATTTTGGAGTCCGATTCAAGTAACTTTATTCATACCATTACTGGCGATCACGACCCAGATGTGTAGACGCGGCTCATTGCTGATGACATTCTCGATATGGCACAAAGGATGGGCGATACCTCATTTTTTTTGTTAGGAGAAATGCAAATCAGGTAGCAAACTTTCTTTCTTACTTTTGCCCAAACGAGGGCGATGATTTTTTGTGGGTGGGCGATGTCCTAAATTTTTGTAAGGACATTGTGGCCAACGATGTAAGGCGTGAGCCTATCATTCAATAAATGAATACAATCTTTCTTTCTGTCAAAAAAAAAAAAATCACCAGACCTTTGATTGAGTGTTTCATGAGAGTTGCCTAAAATGACGAACCTCACGTTCCCTTTTCGAGGATCGTCCGACGTTGCTGAATTTTATGTTGATTTCTGGAGTGAATGTTTATTTACGTTTATTTATTTCATGAGTTGTTAAGAAGCTTCCCCCTGATTATCTTATAAACTGGTGTTTGTTGCGTTTTCTTTTTCTATAATACCTGGGACATTACATGTGGTATTCAGAGCCAATTGGCTGCTCACTTTGATAAAATGGCGGAGGGTACACACTTAAAAGATCTTTACGAATCCATTAAAAAACATGAGATTTTTTTTGCAGACAATGAGGCACGTTTTAAAGGAATGGGGAAGAAGATCGAAGACCTTGAGGAATTATTGATTGGAGTGGGCTAAAATGTGAAGAACATTGGCCAGAATATGGACTATCTCATGAAGAAAACGATGGACCAAGGACAGGGGACGTCGGATTCGGCTAAAGAGCAGAATAATTCAGGCAAGGGACGTGGGAAATTCTACACTCCACCACACGCGAGGAATCAGAACAATGGACAATAGAACAATGGTGGTCAGGTAAACTTCCAAGCTAACAATCACATTGTTAGACTAAAGTTTCCTGAATTTAATGGAGAAAATCATTTGAGCTGGATTAGAAAAGCTAATAGATTTTTCCAAATTATGCAAATTAATGAGGTTGCTAAAGTTTACCATTCGGGGTATTACATGATTGAATCTGCGGATATATAGTATATGGAGTATGTTGAAGGGAAAGAGGGCATTACTTTGATGATATCAGCCAAAGGTTTGGACAATTATCTCCATAAGACTTCACATGGGATACTTGTACAGATTTTCACTATTAATGCTGACACTCAACGGAAGAAGGGAATTGATCAGCAGTTACAGGAAATTTTATCCCAATTTGAAGAGATTTTTGCAGAACCAAAAGGGTTGCCTCCAAAAAGAAAGATTGAACATGAGATTAATCTCAAGCCAGGAACACAACCCATTTTTCAGAGAGCATATAGACATTCACATGCTTTGAAAAAATGAGATAGAGAAGTTGGTTAAGGACATGTTTTATCAAGATTTGATACAAGTGAGTTCAAGTCCTTTTGCTAGTCCTTCTATTTTGGTGAAGAAAAAAGATCTTTCATGGAGACTTTGTGTGGACTACAGGAAGCTCAATGACCAAACAGTGAAGAATAAATATCCTATGGCAGTTATTGAAGACTTATTGACTGAACTATATGGGTCAAGAGTATTTTTCAAAGTTTGATCTCAGACATGGATACTTCCAAATTCTTCTCAAAGAAGAGGATAGGTACAAATGTACAAGTCTGCTTATATAACTCATTGTGGACTTTTTGAATTCAAAGTCATGCCATTTGGGCTCACAAATGCACCAGCTACATTTCAAAATATGATGAGTGAAGTTTTTTCTGAGTTAATTAGGAAATTTGTCCTAGTTTTCTTTGATGACATCATGATATACAACCCAAATATGGAAAGTCATGTGGAACATTTGACTGAGGTGTTACAGTTGTTGAAGAAACATCAATTATATGCTAAGAAAAGTAAATGTGCTTTTGTTGTCAAACAAGTGGAACATTTGTACCATATTATATCTGGAGAATGAGTGAAGACAGATCCTGAGAAAATCAAATGTATGGTGGAATGGCCACGACCTAAGAATCTCAAGGCTCTGAGAGGATTTCTAGGTCTCTCTGGGTACTACAGAAGGTTCATAAAGGAGTATGGGATCATTGCTAGGCCCTTAACTCAATTGTTGAAGAAAGACAACTTCCACTGGAATTTAGAGGCAAGTAAGACCTTTGCAAATCTTAAGAAAAGGATGGTGGAGGCACCTGTCTTGGCCATGCTTGATTTTTCACAGCCTTATATCCTAGAAACTGATGCATGTGGCAATGGAATATGGGTTGTGCTTATGCAGAAGGGGCAACCAATTGCATTTTTTAGCCAGGGCTTATGTACTAGAAATCAAGCATTGTCAACCTATGAGAAAGAATTACTATCTCTCATGATAAAAATTTCTAAATGGAGTCACTGTTGGGGTTATACTGGAAAATATGTTTTTTACTTTGTATAACCAAACTGAATTTCTTTTTTATTTACTGAAATAAATTATTTATCACTGTTGCATTAAATATGATTGAATATTATATATATTTACTGCATACTTGTTCAATAAATAGTACGTGTTACATTGTAGTTAATTTGGTGATACCAGATCACGGAAGATCAAATAACAGTTCCTTGTAACTAAGTACAAATTCACAACCTAGATGGAAATGAACAATCCATCGTGAAAGGTTGAAGTGTAAGGCTCGGATTGACTTGTCTTGACCAAGAGATTACACTAGTGCATTATGATGCACTGAATAGGACCTACAGGAGGATAAATTCTTCAATACTGAATATAGAAGAATTAGACCTCAGTGGTTCGTTATTTCTTAATCTCTGTTCCTTAAATACGATCATGTGAAATTAATAACTATTGTTTTGACTTATGATGGGAAGAGAATCAACGTGATTCGATACCTTATATCTTGGGCAATATTATTAGTTACATGACGATTGCTAAGATTTAATACGAAGAATCATGTGCAAGTACGTATTGCTTGATTTGTCCCCTTGGTGGGCTCAGAAGCTTTATCATACCAAATCTTGCAAGTGAAAATTTATTTCCGGTATGGATAATAATGTTGAGTTGTTTTTACTCCAAGGAT
Source organism: Stenogyne calaminthoides (assembly GCA_037126765.1). Lineage (NCBI taxonomy): Eukaryota > Viridiplantae > Streptophyta > Magnoliopsida > Lamiales > Lamiaceae > Stenogyne > Stenogyne calaminthoides. The sequence continues at coordinate 14,866,935 of JBBCBC010000006.1, forward strand.
AAAGATATTAATTAATATAAAGTTTTTTCAGTGGCTTAATTAATTAGTGGACTAGATAATCTTAAACACGGGAAATAATAACCTGGAGTCATATTATTGTAGCATCGTAATATGGATTAAGATGGATAGTTCAATATTAATTTTATAGTGGAGTAAATTAATATTAATGGGCTTGAATAATATTTTGGCTTAATATTAAAGTTTCATAGCCCATTGGAGGTCCAATCTTAATTCTCCTAAAGACCCCTCAAATAGCCCAATATAAGTCCAATTAATGAAAAGGAGAAGAAAATGTTATTGCCCTATTTTTCTTGAAATTTTCGAAAATTATGGGACAAGAAAGGGAAAAGATTTTCTTGATTTTCTTGAAAAGATTTTATGGGAAAAGATAAGTATTCTTGCAATACAAGATAATCCCATAAATTCAAGAAATAAAATCTTGCCTTCTTGTGCATTGAATTTTTTGAAAATTTCCTATTTATAAGGGAGGAGATTTTTGTGGAAAATTTATTTATGGGAAAAAGAATATATTGGATATATTCAAGATTACTTCTTGCACAAGAATTAAAGATCTTCCCATATCTCAATTTGGACCCAAATTTCGACCACCCTAGTATTATAAATAGGGGATGAATTTTTCATCCCCAATACAATTTCATGTGTTGGAAAAAATAGAAATCCACAAAGGTGGTGGCATATAATTTTGGTTTTCTCCTTTATTAAAATCGTTCGTGAGAATTCTTCCACCGGATTACATTCGTGGACGTGAGACATATTTGAGAAGGCACTTTGGGTTGATCCATCGTCTCAACGGTTGTCTTTACAAGAGGTATATAATCTTGTAACTCCTAGATTCCGCATGCTTAGGATTTACGTGGATTGTGTGTACGCATGTTGTTGTTGCTTATTTAATTATTATGTTGAATTAATTTAGGATAGATTCATGTTAGTAATTAATTGAATAATTTAAATATGTATTTAAATACACCTCGAATATATCCGGGCACCCCGTATTTCCCAACAGTCACTATCTCAATGGTAGCCAATTCATTATTAGAACAGATCATGCTAGATTGAAGGATCTTAAGGAGCAAATATTGAGCAATATCTTATAGCAGAAATGGTTAATTAAATTGGTGGGGCATAATTATACCATTGAGTACAAAAAAGGAAAGGAAAATAAGGTTGCTGATGCTTTGTCAAGACAACATGAGCAGCATGAGAAAGAAGAGGAACTCATTTATGCTATTAGCACTAGCCTTAAACCTCAGTGGATAGATTAAATACTCTCTAGCTACAATGGGGATGGGCACACCCAAAAGATGTTCTCTCAAACAGTGTTGACACTTGAATGGAACCAAAAATTCTCCATACAAGATGGGCTGTTGAATACAATAATAAGTTATGGGTGAGAAATGCCAACAATATCAAACTCAAAGTGATGGAAGCCATACATGACTCTTCTGTTGGTGGCCATTCTAGAATACAAGCATGCTATCAGAGGGCTAAGAGCCTATTCTATTAGACTGGCATGAAGAAGGATTTTCAAGAGTTAATCAATGCTTGGGATACATGTAAGAGGTGTAAAACATAAAGTGTGCCTTATCCAGGGTTATTACAACCTCTTGAAGTGCCTAATAAGCCTTGGTGTCAGGTAACTATGAATTTCATTGAAGCTCTACCAAACTCTGAAGGAAAAAGTGTGATTTGGGTCATAGTGGACAAAATGACTAAATACAACCATTTTATAGCATTGAAACATCCCAACACTGCTGTGAAGTTAGCTGAAATCTATCTCAATCATATATACAAACTTCATAGTTTTCCTGAAATAATTATCAGTGACAGAGGTGTAGTGTTCCAAAGTTTTTGTTTTGGAAATCACTGTTTAAGTTGGTCGGAGTTCAGCTGCATATGAGCACTGCTCATCATCCCCAGACAGATGGCCAAAGTGAACGGGTGAATAAGTGCTTGGAGACTTATTTGAGATGCATGACTGGTGTCAAATCAACAAAATGGGTGAAATGGCTTGCACTTGCATAGTGGTGGTACAATACTAATTATCACCACTCTATACAAATGACTCCATTTGAAGCATTATATGGATACAAACCACCACAACTGGGGTTAGGGCCATATCTCAAGGGAAATTTTGGTGAGGCAGAGGATTTGTTACTTGAAAGACAGAGAATGATGCAAGTCCTAAAGGAGAATCTACAAGTTGTTATTAACCGAATGAAGTATTATGTAGATATACATCGATCTGAGCGCGAATTTATGAATGGAGATTGGGTATATGTGCGGATGCAACTGTTTCGAAATGCACTAGATCAACTAAGAAAGAAAACCATATATACTTTGGGCCCTATTGGATTTTAGAAAAGATTGGGGAGGTAGCTTACAAGTTGGACCTGCCTAATGGGTACCATTTACACCCGGTGTTTCATGTATCATAACTCAAGAAATAGATCAAGAATAAATACAACCCATAGGTACAACTACCATATATAAATGAAGAGGGAGAAGCCATCGTCGTACCTGTAGCTATCTTGAATCGGCGTGTAGTGAAGAAGAGGAACCGCACGGTGTATCAATGGCTCATCCACTGGAGTAATGGGCTGCCGAAAATGGCTACTTGGGAAGAGGCAGAAGTTATGAAACTTAATTTTCCATATATTCTGACTTGAGGATAAGTCAAATTTTGGGGGAAGCATTGTCGTGTTTGTTATTTACGTTTCTTTAAGTTCATTCCAGTGTTTTGACAATACCCATGGGTGGGCCATCTCTCTTTGAGGTAAGTCACTTTTTGAGCCGCACGATTTGGACACTTAATCATACGGTCATCGTTGCACATTTTTGGAATATCAGTTAGTGTGCATCAATAAAGATAGAGTCGTGCTTTGGTAGAAGTCGTGTTTTAGTTTTATATTCTTTTGTGTTTTAGTGCGACGGCGTCGTTTTGCAAAACGGCTTTGATAACCGTCTTTCTCTTCGTTGTATAAGTGTATGGGTTTTCCCCTTTTTCTACACTGAATGAAATAACCAGAGCTCTGCGATTTGCAAGCTCTCTCAAATAGATCCAAAATATACTTTCGATTTCTTCATGGTATCAAGAGCAGGTTTGATCTGGTAGTTTCGATCCCGAATCGCGATTGTTTTAATCATGCCGAAACATCGCAATACAGCCTGGCTGGCGTTAATGGCGAACAATGGAAATGGTGGAGGTGGAGGTCTGATTGAAGATCCTCATGTTGGGGAATTAATTGTCCGGATCTATTCGGGATGAATATTTAAATACAAAATTAATTCTAACAATTATTACTAGCATGAATTAATCTTATATTAATTCAAATAATAATTCAACAACCAATCATGCATATAAACAGTTCACATAAATCCTACGCATGCGGAATTACTACGGGTTTACGTGAACTAACCTCTCGGAGTGACAATAATTGAGAAGATGCATCTTTCTTTCACGAAACACAAAAGACCTTCTCAAGTATTCCCTTATCCTTGTTCAACAATCCGGTGGTAGGAACTCGCGAACAATTTAACAAAAGGAAAAATAAAATTATGTTGCACCACCTTTGTGGATTTCTAATTTTTCCAACACATGGAATTGCACACTTTCGCAATTGAAGTTTTTTAGAAAATACACAATCTGTCGGCGTTTCAAAATATTTGATATTTTGTCGACGCCGATATTTTTTCGAAAAACCAATTTTAAAGTGTTCACACGGGATGAAACATTCATCCCCTATTTATAATGAGGGTGGGTGGTGGGAAAATCTTTTTTTCCAAGAAATCTTGAATATATCTCATAAAGATATTTAAAATATTCCACAAAAAATGTTATGGATATTTTTTTGGGATAAAGATTCCAAGATTTGGAAGACTTGTATTCCAAGAATATGTATCTTCCATAATATCTTTTCAAGAAAAAACAAGAAATATCTTTCTTTTCTCCATAATTTTGAAAAAATTCCACATAAATAACTAAGTGGGAGATTTCTTGAATTTAATGAGATAATCTTGTATTTCAAGAATACATATCCTCATTCCATAACAAAATTCAAAGAAAATCTTTTCCCTTTTTATTCATGTTTTTCGAAAAATTGGAAAAAATAAGCAACCATAATTTATTTTATTTTAAACACCTTTTTCAGTTATTGGACATTATGTTTTGGCTACTTGAGGGGCCTTTAGGAGAATTGAGATTGGACCTTCTAATGGACTTTGAATATCTAATATTGAGCCACAATATTATTCTAGTCCATAAATATTAATTAATCCCACTACATAATTAATATCAGACTATCCATCTTAACCCATATTTTGTTAATATGGCTCCGGTTATTATTTTCCGTGTTTAAGATTATCAAACCCATTAATTAATTCAAGCATTTGAAATAGCTTTCCATTAATTAATATCTTTTGTCCTTGGTCAAGGAACGGTTCAACATCATTATCCATACCGGAAACTAATTCCACTTGCAGGATTTGGTATGATAAATCTTATGAATCTCCCAAGGGGGCAAATCAAACAAGCGTACTTGCACACGATTCTTCGTATTAAATCTTAGCAATCTCATGTGACCAGTAATATTGCCCAAGATATAAAGTATTGAATCTCATTGATTCTCTACCCGTCATAAGTTAAAGCAATAATTACTAACCACACACGATCCTATTTAAGGGATGAAGATTAAGAAATAACGAACCACTGAGGTCTAATTCCTCCTAATTCAAATCTTTCAAGAATTTATCCTCCTGTAGGTCCTATTCAGTGCATCAGTCATGCACTAGTGTAATCTCTTGGTCAAGACAAGCCAATCTGAGCCTTACACTTCAACCTTTCACGATGGATTGTTCATTTCCATCTAGGTCGTGAACAGCGTACTTTTAGTTACAAGGGACTGTTAATTTAATCTTCTGTGATCTGGTATCACTAAATTAACTAAAATGTAACACGTACTGTTTATTGAACAATTATACAGTAAATATATGTAACATTCAATGATATTTAAAGCATCAGTGATAAATAATTTATTTCATAGAATAAGGCGTAAATTGGTTTGGTTATACAAAGTAAAAACATATTTTCCAGTATAACCCCAACACCTCAGTGCCTCTCGGAAACCGATCCGTTCTACTTACATGGTGTGGATCATCCTAGATTGGCACTGGTGCCATATCCTCTAAATGGTGGAGGTAATTTTTTGCCCTGGAAGCACTCTCTATTACTTGCTTTGAGTGCGAAAAACAAAGTGCAATTTGTTGATGGTGAGATTTGTAAACCTGAGTTAGATGATGATAGTTATACTATGTGGAAAAAGGTGAATTCTACTGTAGCCTCGTGGATCTTAAATTCTCTATCGAAGGAATTACGTGAAACATTTGTGTATACTGATTCGGCTAAGAAGTTGTGGGATGCTATTTGTAGTAGATATGGAGAGAATAACGGACCGATGAAGTATCAGCTTAAGAGAGAGATCTATACTTTAACTCAAGGGAATATGACTATAGTGGACTATTTTAATAAGCTTACCACACTGTGGGATCAACTAGCCTGTATTGTGCCTCCGATAACTTTAGAAGGTGAGGTTGGTAGGATTTTGGCAACGTGATCAGATGGATGATAAGGTCGCACATTTTTTAATGGGGTTGAGTGATAACTATGACCACATTAAGAATCAAATAATGATGATGGATCCTTGGCCATCAGTGGACAGAGTTTTTTCTATGTTATTGTCAGCTGAGAGGCAGAGGGCAGTAACAGTTGGTTTCACTGATAAGATGGATGTCTCCGCAATGGCAGCAAGGACTTATGACAAAAGTGGAAATAAGGTTAGTAATGCTTCCGGAGGTTGGAATGCTAAGGGCAAAGGTGGTAATGTTAGAAGAACAAAGGAAGAAAAGGCAAAATTGGTGTGTGATCATTGCAATGGGCCAGGGCATGATATCACTACATGCTTCAAAATCCATGGGATACCAGATTGGTATAAAGACTTGAAGGATACTAAGTCCAAGGGATATGCTAACATAACTGAACATGGTTCAGATATGCCTCATAGGTCTGTTTTACCTGTTACTAAGGAAGGCAATGGAGCATAAATCAGTGCTTTAGTAAAGCAATTACAGGAGATGACTCATTTTATGAGGTCAAAGGAGAGGGCTGTCCAACCTATGGATTTTGCTCAATTTGCAAACTATGCAGGTAATATTACTCGATCTCCATTCCATTTTGCTTTATCTTTATTTGATGAAGGGGAGAAAAATGTTTGGATCATTGACACAGGAGCTAGTAAACATATGTGCAATGATGTAAGTATAATGGAAAATGTCAGGATGCTTAATGACAAGGTAAATGTGTGTTTACCTGATGGAAGTCAGTTGAGGTAACACAGATGGGAGATGTAGTAATTTCATCAGATATTGTGCTGAAAGATGTTCTTTATATATCTACTTTTAGATATAATCTGTTATCAGTTGCTCAGTTGTGCGCAGCCTCTGATTTGAAGTGTGTTTTCTTGTCTACTTCATGCCAATTCCAGGACCTGAGGAGTAACAATATGGTTGGAACAGGTGACCTGGTTGGGAATCTCTATATCTTGAGGCATAAAGCTGAGTTGTCTTTTGCTGGAGCAACTCATCATATTACTTTAGATGGTTGGCATAAATGTTTAGGGCATGCTTCCATCACAGCTTTATCTTATTTACCTTTTGTACGAAACTGTTCATTGGATGATGTGAATAAAATCAGAAGTTGTGGGGTTTGTTTCAAAGCTAAACAACACAGGGTATCTTTTCCACTTAGTTCTATACATTCTGTGGCCTGTTTTGATTTGTTACATGTTGATGTATGGGGTCCATCTAAGAGTCCAGCTTTGACTAATACACCATATTTCCTCACCGTAGTGGATGATTTTAGTAGGGGATTATGGGTATTTTTCATGAAACATAAGTCTGAAGTGAGTCAATTATTGAAGAATTTTGTTATTATGGTGCATACACAGTATGATAAGAAGGTGAAACATATCCGAAGTGATAATGGGTTGGAGTTTCTCAGTACAGATTGCCAACAATTTTTCTCTGCTCAAGGGATTATTCATCAGAGATCGTGTGTGTACACTCCACAGCAAAATGGTGTTGTGGAGAGGAAACATCGGCATCTTCTTGAGACATCACGGGTTGTAATGTTTCAGTCTGGTTTGCCTATCCAATTTTGGCCCTATTCAGTTTTGCTTGCTGCCTTCATTATCAACAGATTGCCTACATCCTTATTGAAGTGGAGATCGCCTTTTGAGGTGCTCACTGGTAAATTGCCTGATTATAATCGATTGAAGCCATTTGGTTGTTTATCGTATGCTGCAAACACACAACCTAAGCAAAAGTTTGATTCCAGATCACACAGATGTGTGTTCTTGGGCTATGTTGTGGGAACGAAAGGGTTTAATTTGTTTGATATGGATACATAAGAAATTCTTGTTTCCAGGGATGTTTAATTCTTTGTTGATATCTTCCCTTATCAATCTGGATCTATCTCACACACCATTCCTTCCCACATTCAGAATTCACTTGATGATGTTTACACCAGGGCTGCACCTGATTCACCTATCCCGGTTATTCAGTATGGTTCTGTCCCATCTGTTACTTCAGATGCACAGCAGGTTCGTCGGAGTACTAGAACGGTTCAGGCCCCATTTTGGCAAAAGGATTATGTCTGCAATACTTTCTCGATTACTTCAGAATTTATTGCAAATGTGTATCTTGAAAAGGAACCAGTTCACTATGGTCAAGCTAGTCAACATAGTGAATGGGTTGATGCAATGTAAAAGGAGTTGGATGCTTTGGAATCCAATCATACTTGGGATCTTACTGTGTTACCTAAAGGGAAGAAGGATATTGGGTCTAAATGGGTTTACAAGATCAAACGACATTCGGATGGAAGTGTGGAACTGTAAGAGGCCCGCCTTGTGGCCAAGGGTTATAGTCAAATTGAAGGGGTTGATTACTTTGACTGTTTTTCTCCCGTAGCTAAGCTGGTCATAGTTCGGCTTTTAATTTCCCTTGCTGCAATTCAAGGTTGGGAATTGCATCAATTAGATTTGAATAACGTTTTTCTCCATGGGTATTTAAATGAGGAGGTGTATATGAAGCCTCCACTAGGTTATGTTAAAGCTCATGATGAGCAGGTTTTTCGTTTGCGGAGGAGTTTGTATGGCCTCAAGCAGGCTTCTCGAGAGTGGAACACGGAACTTTTCTCCAAACTCTCTACCTTTGGTCTACAACAATCGGTGTTTGACCATTGTTTGTTTACTATGTCAACACCAGATGGTTTTTTGGCATTGTTGGTTTATGTTGATGACGTGTTGATCACGGGATCAAACATCAATCTTATTGCTGCGTTAAAGAAACATTTGGACGATGCTTTTACTATCTAGGATCTTGCTCAAGCAAACTTTTTCCTTGGTGTTGAGATTTTGCGAACTCCGGCTGGTATTTCTCTTTGCCAAAGAAAATAAATTACTGATATTCTTTCGGATACGGAACTGATGGAGTGCAAAGCAGCTGCTTCTCCTCTTCCCCATGGGCTTCATCTTTCTGCTGAAGATAGGACTCTCTTGGACCATCCAGATCAGTATCGACACCTGATTAGGCGTTTCTTGTATCTCAATCTCACTCGACTTGATGTGACTTATGTTGTTCAACAGCTCAGCCAATTTGTGGGTGCTCCTCGTACACCGCATTGGGAGGATGCAATCCATATATTGAGGTATTTACGAGGTACTATCTCTTTGGGATTATTCTATCCTTCCCATGGTTCTCTTTCGTTGACTACTTATTCTGATGCCGATTGGGCGGCTTGCAAGGATACTCGTCGCTCTATCACTGGATTTTGTATTTTTCTTGGTAGCTCCCTCATCTCTTGGCAGAGCAAGAAATAGACAACGGTCTCTCGCTCCTCAGCAGAGGCCGAGTACCGTGCTTTGGCTTCCACGGTTTGCGAGTTACAATGGCTTGCAAATATTTTTCGAGATTTCAAGGTGTCTATTCCTCTGCCTATTCCTTTAAAGTGTGATAACAATGCGGCTCTTCATATTACAGCGAACCCCGTCTTCCATGAGCGCACCAAACACTTGGACATTGACTGTCACATTGTTCGGGATCAGTTTAAGGCAGGGCTTGTTATGCCTTCTCATGTGTCTACCCGTCTCCAGTTGGCTGATGTATTTACAAAGATACTTACTGGACGCGTTTTCTCTGATTTCATTCCCAAGTTGGGCATGCGTGATGCTTACGATGCTCCAACTTGAAGGGGGGGTGTTGGAATATCAGTTAGTGTGCGTCAATAAAGATAGAGTAGTGCTTTGGTAGAAGTTGTGTTTTAGTTTTATATTCTTTTGTGTTTTAGTGCGATGGCGATCGTTTTGCAAAACGGCTTTGATAACCGTCTTTCTCTTCGTTGTATAAGTGTATGGGTTTTCCCCTTTTTCTACACTAAATGAAATAACCAGAGCTCTGAGATTTGCAAGCTCTCTCAAATAGATCCAAAATATACTTTCGATTTCTTCACACAGTGGTACGGGTTTGACATCTTCATCGTCCATGGCAATGGTATTTACAACAGAAATTGCAAAGCATAGAAGTATGTATTATGTGAGGTAAACCTCCATTGCTCTTGCGATTATTCATCAATCCATATCTCGTTCCACGCTAATTTTTACTCTGGTTATAGATATGAGAATCACCAGACCGTTGATTGAGTGTTTCATGAGAGTTACCTAAAATGGCGAACCTCGCGTTCCCTGTTCGGCGATCATCCGATGTTGTTGAATTTTATGTTGATTTCTGGAGTGAATGTTTATTTACGTTTGTTTATTTCATGAGTTGTTAAGAAGCTTCCCCCTGATTATCTTATATACTGGTGTTTGTTGCGTTCTCTTTTTCTATAATACCTCATTACAGTATATAAGAAGATAGTGAGAGAAATATATATAATACAACTATGTTATAGATATGAAATATTTCTATTCTTTTTGGAGTCATAAATTTTGAGCAAAATGATAAAATATATTATGGACTTGAAATTCAAAACTAATTTTTTTAAAGCTAAGTAGTATTCAGATGCACTTGCGACTCATAGTGCATTTTAAAACCGTACAATTTATTATAATGAAAGATATAACTTATTTATACTGAATTGTGCAATTATTAATATGAATATAATTTATTTATACTGAACGTGCAACTTTTTTTCCATATTAATAGTTATACAGTTCAATGTAACTAAGTTGCATTTTTTAATATAACAAGTTACATAATTCTAAAATGTACTATGAGTGCACGGTGCATCTGGATGCATACAAGACTTAAATTTAAATTAATTATAAATTATCAATTAATTTGAGAAGGCCAACTTGATCGGTTGAGTGATCATAAAAATTAAGTAAAATCTTGTATACATAAGGTGCATTGTGCATTCGTTTGCATTAAAAAAAAAAATCTAAAATAACCTTCAACTTATTTTACACAAGTTGAACATTTCATTGTAAAAAAAATTGCAAATTTAAAAAATATATTTAAATTGCACTACGTACTTAATACGTATGATACCTTCAAAAATTATGCTAGCCAATTTGTTTATGTTACGGTTTGAATTCTTGAAATCCAATTTATTAATTGATTGTTGCTCATTACTATCCTATTTTGGTTGTATTTATCAACTCTCCTCTTCATTCTTTTTGTCGTCAAAATCATTTGTTCACTTTTTTTCTCATTTCTCCTCACCTGTCTTCTTCCAACTTATTCTATTGACTTATTTAGACATTACTCTGCAAAAACATGCTCATTCTAAAATCGATTCGTCGACAATACAATGGGTAAAATAAAAACTGATAAATAAGTTGAACGATTAAGTAAAGTAAAATGAACCATTAAAAAAATTATATTTAAATTACACAGTGCACCTAAACCTGAACCTTGTATATATAAGACTTGGTCATTTTTAACGAGAGGAATGAAGAACGAGGTAATTCACCTCTGGAGTGATAGGAATCTTATAGTTAAAATTACTCTTTTATACTCGTTGAAATAATTTACACTTTGTTTATTTAAAATTTTATATTATGTATTTTATTTAAACTTATACTGTTGTTGATATTAAAAATCTTTCAAGAATTTCCACTGTCATAGTGTGCCACTGCCGGCACCACTATTAGCATCCCCGCCACCATTTTTAATCACTATTATTACTCCATAAATCCGTTGTGGCCGCCGTTGCCTCTGACGCAATCACCATTTCTCTGACTTCATCTTTTATGGAAGACTTTTTAGTCACTATTATTACTTCTTAAATCCGGGCAATTCCTCAACTCAATTTTCTGCCAAAAAAAAAAAACCTCATATCTTCCTCTTCTTTCACTTTTTATAGGTTGTACCCCACCTCACCTATGTGATCGAATTTTTAAAACGGTGGTGCGACAGCGGCAGCGGCAGTGTCGACGACAACGATGGAGTTATCGAATTTTCAATATTTAATACAAATTGTATTTGTTTTTTTTAAATAAAATATACATAATATTTAAAATATACATTTTTCTCATTAAATGTGTTCTTGTTAGGGTTTAAATTTTGTGTAGTCCTGTAACTTTGCACTTTGTTTTGTTTTGAAATTAGTCCCGATTGTTTTGACTTTTTAATTTTGGTCCTGTAAGTTATCAAAAAATTTGAAATTAGTCCTTTAACCTGTTGTAGCATGTCACCAAATAGGTAACTGCCACCTATGTAATTATTTTATTTTTTTCTTTAATTTCGAAAAGCCACCTAACTTTTTTAATTCAAATAATTTGTGTCGGGATTTTTTTCGTATTTTTTTAGGAAGGATATTGGTTTTCTGCGTATATTGATTTAATTTTTTTTTTTGGATCAGTTTAGACCCAGTAAATCGACGCGATTTGCTTTGTCTTTTAATATACAAATCTTTTAAACCCGACCTAAAATCAGATCAAAATTATTATGATTAAAAAAGTTTCAAGTGACACTTTGAAATTAAAGAAAAAAATAAAATAATTACATATATGTGTTTACCTGCTTGGTAATCTGCTGCAACAAGTGAAAATGACTAATTTCAAAATTTTAGGAAATTTACAGGACCAAAATCAAAAAGTCAAAATAATTTGGACCAATTTCAAAACGATACAAAATTGCAGTTCTAAAAATATTTAATCTCTTGTTATTTTATTTTGTGAATTGATATAAGATTCTGCACGCACCTAGGGTGATTCACGCGGTATAGCCGTATAGCAAAACCCTTTCAACGGAGACTTCCAATCAACCTGCCGTAGCTCAAAACCCAAGATAAATATTCGAACACATAATAATCATGGATATAGCAATTTCTCTTTCCTCTTTCCCATTTTCCTAAATCCGAACAAACTAAAAAATGATGATGCCCGAACCCAATAATTATATCACCAATTTCAGCAATATTATTCCATTGCACAGTTGAAGCATGTGAATACTGGCAGAGCAACATGTACGTACTTGAGGTTCTAGATCTTCATTAAGGTGTATTTGCATCCTCAACATAATAGGATAGAATCATTTTTTTTTTAAAATAGGTATGTTTTAACTTTTTTAAAATATAAGTATTTTTACCCTTTAAGTAGTGATTACAAACAAGCACTAAACCCAGAGCGAGGATATTTTTTGTTCTTTTACACAATATATATCATATTTCCATCAATATTTAAAATTAATAAATAACTCACATCACACATAGACATAAAAGGGGCTGTTTGAAAATTTAAAATATTTAAAATTAATAATTTATTTGTATTAATTCAAAATTTTAAACTAAAATATAATAAAGAGAAAGATTATGTTTTAATTTGTATTTAATTCTTTTTTTTTTTTTAAAACGACGTTATTTTGATATGCTTCACACATTTTCTACATAAGAAAGAAAAAACATAAATCTCTTCGTCAGAAACCAAGATGCATCTATTTTTTTGTTGTTTTTAAAGGATTGTTGTTCTTCTTATGATGAGCAAAAACTGAGAGACGAGTGGTCAATGATGATTATAGATGTTAAAAGGATGTTGGGCCCGCCCGTTTAAACCGAAAAAATTAAGGTTTAGACCATGTTTATCGGTAGGGTGACTACCTAGACATAGGAAAAAGACAAAAGAAAAAAAAAAAAAAAAATTAGAATTGGTTTCTTTTTTATGACCACGGTCATGCTCAAACTTTGGGCATGAAGTGTTGCCCAAATCCTATTTTATCTAATCTTTGTCACATGTCCTTCTCTGGTTGGTCGGGTATATTTTATTTAGATAATTTTATATTTCAAGTTATCCACTTAAAAAAGAAAAATCACCAAAATTCATGAAATAAAATTATCTATAAATAGAGACCAATATTGATATATTTTGGATCACAATCTCAAACACTCCCACTTCTCTTCTTAACTTGTGTCAAATCTCCTCATTTTTATCATTTTCTACATGGATCCAAATCATCCCAATTATTCTCCCTACTCCCAAAACCATTCAAATTCTCAAAATTATCAAAACTCCGAATCCTTTTTGAATACTGATGATTCTCAATTTTCTCAATATTATCAGAATTCTCAATTTTCTTCGAATTTGAACCAAGTTCCTATCTCTGAACAAGTTCAAATATCAAAAAATATCTCTTGCGACTTGTTCGGATCGAAAAAGAAAAATGTGGTAAAAAATCAATAGTTTGTTAAAGAAGATGTTGCATTTATGTCATGTTGGTGTTTAATTAGTGAAGATGGCACGGTTGACAAAAATTAAAAGGTGACAAAAGCGTGGGAACGAGTACATGATATGTACAAAGAAGCTCGAAAAGAAAAGTCAGGGGAGTTAAATGAAAGAAATATAGAGATGATGAGAAGTCGTCGGAAACGAATTAATGAAAGTTGCAACAAGTTGATGGAAGCACTCAAGGAAGCACATACACGATATAGAAGCGGAATGAGCCAAGTGATATTGATAAAGAAGCTCATGAAATTTATTTTGTTAGCACTAAACACAAGTTTACCGACTTGGTTTTTTATAATGATGTTTTGAGTAAACATCCCAAGTGGTAAGTAAATTTTGATCGTGCTCCAACGCGTCGCCGTGCTGAAGATGAAGATGATACTGAAGAAAGTGGTGGTAGCCCAAAGAGATCAAAGACTAGTGAAGAAGGGCAGTATTCAAACCCCACTAATCCAGAAACTTCAGGCAGCGGCAGTTCAACTATTCCACGTCCTATAGGTAGAGATAAGATGAAGAAAGGAAAAGGTAAGGTGGTGTCAGATGAAGTTGCTGAACAAATTCGTGCAATGTGAATCACTAGAGAAACTGAAGTTGAAGCGGTTAGAGAACAAATCAACATATAAAGAGAAAGAGAACAAAGGAAGAAAGAGGAGAAGAAAATGGAGCTGCAACTTGCTCTTTTATCCAGATTGATGGACAAAGATCACTTATTACCAGAAGAAGAAGAGATGAAACTCCATCTACTAACATTGTTCAAATAATCAATGTCAGTTGTTTTCAGTACTTTTACTTTTACTTTGTGTTTTTCTTTTTTTTGGTTTTTGTCTTGTAAGCTTTTTTAATTTGTGTGACTTTATTTAATTTCATGTAATCTCAATTAGTAATTTTAATTATGAAATCGTTCATTGTAATTTTCCTATTAGTAATTTACATGTATCTCCATTAGTAATTTTACTATTAGTAATTTTCGTGTATTACATTGCAATTTTCCTATTAGTAATTTTCATGTATCAACCACATGACAAGTTACATCACTGGGAATGGAAAAAATTGTCTTGCTGCATGGGCTGGGCAATATGTAGGGAGAAGTGGAAAACCAACAATCATTTTGGAAGCTGTTGCATCTTATGACTTGTGGATATGACATGTTTTTTTTGGAACTCTGGGTACATGCAATGATATTAATGTACTCCAACGATCTCCGATCTTTACAGATGTCTTGGAAGGTCGAGCTCCAAAGGTTAGTTATGTCGTTAATGGTCGGGAAAATAATAAAGCTTATTATCTAACTGATGGCATATATCCTTCATGGGTTGTATTTGTTATGTCAATTCCTTCTCCAGTAACCCAAAATAAAAAATTGTACGCTCAACACCAAGAGGCTATACGAAAAGATGTTGAGCGAGCATTTAGAGTTTTACAAACTCGTTTCACATTTATTAAGCGCCCATGTCTTGTATGGGATAAACTTTTGATGGGAAAAATTATGATGACTTGTATCATCATGCACAATATGATAGTGGAGGATGAACGAGATACATACCTAAATTATTATGATCCCATCGAATTTTTAATGGATAGTCCCGTAGATGATGATAAATCCTTTTATACTGAACACATTGCAAGTTTATCCACATATATGACTAATTGGGAGCAACTTCGTAATAGAGACTCATGCTGCTCTTAAGAACGATTTGATTGAGCATATATGACAAAATTTTGGTCTAATTAATTAAATATGTAATTTGCATCTTTTGTTTTTTTGTAATTTGCGCATATATTTGTAGCTCGATTTATTTATTTTCTTTTGTATTTCAATTCTTGTAATTTTAATTTTGTTATTGGATGTTGTAATTTTTTTTAACTGTATTGTAATTTTTTATTATAATTATAATTTTTTTTAATATCAAATAATTGTGTATGTTTCTTAAATATTTTAAATATAATAAAAAATAATTATAAATTTAATTGTTAAGTTATAAAAGAAATAATTTATTAAAGAGTTGTTGTGGTTGTGGGTGGGCATGGATAAACAATGAAACAAAGATGAAATTGGATTGTAGAGTAAAATGTATATGGAGGAGAGAGAAATTAATTGTTTATTATTTGGTTATGGTTGTGGGTGAGCATGGATAAACATGGTCTTAGGGCTTATAAGTCTTTTCAGACCCGTTTATCGATGAACCAGTAAGGTCTTGGACCATTTAACCTGAAATCCTATAGAGCTGAGCCACGTATGGTTAGGGTCAACTCGTTAGTCCGTTTAATATTGATTTTTAATATAATTATATGATAATTTTAATAATTTATTTTCATTTTTGTACATATTTTAAATGAAATTAGATAAAACACAACATTTAAATCAAATAAAAATAAAAATATTAAGTAATAGATATGTTGAGTATTAAATAGTGTCATCTCTTCAACATTGTTTATTATTTTTTAAAAAATTTGATTGATGTGATTAAATATAATTAGCAAATCATTTATTGTATTATTATATCACTTTTAATTTTATATGTTGAATTTAAATTACACCATATTAATGGATACTTTGAATTTTAATTTAATTTATTTTTTAAAATTTTTATTTCGTAACCCATTTGTGTGCCCGTTTAGCTTGTGAATCGCTAGGGTTAGGGTTAGGTCTTAGCTATCAACGACCTGTTTATCGTGAACCGATAAGGTCCTGAACCGTTTAGACCCAAGACCCTATAGGGTTGTTCCTTATGAGTTAGGGTCGACCCGTTTAACATCTCTAATGATGATACAATCACTAAAATAAAATGAAAAATTAACTATGCAATTTTTTTAAATGGGCAAAAAAATTTCTAACAAACATAATTTTGTCCTTAAATGATGCTTGTCATAGGTAATTCAAGGAATGAATACATGATTAATAAAAAAAGTTATAGACAAGTCGTGTACAATCTTCAATACTTTAGGAACAATAATTATTTTTATTGAAAATTCATACCCATGTGAATCAGATCTATATATAAATTTTATCATTGTTATGCACAAAAATTATCACTTGTTTAAAAATAAAAGCATTTTTAAATATTAATAGTTTTTATGCATAATAGTGATATAAGAGTATAGTTTTTGATTATAATGGTGATAATTTTTTTACGTAACAATGATACTAAAAAAATTGAGTTCACCGTGAACTCGAGTTGACACAATTTTTTGTCCAAATTAATTTCATAGTTAATATTTTATTTTTTTGCAATGAGTTACAATGCTTCTTGTTAACTTCCTTGGAATAAGACGCCAATGGGTGTTCCAACATTTGTAGGAGAAAAACTTGAGTATTAAAGTCATACATTTCCATACTGATGAACTACTTGGGAAGTTCTAATGATCTCCAATATTTATGAGATTTTCTCGGTCGATATTTGATAGCAGTTGTTCTACGTCGTTTTGTGAAGAGAAAATCTGAGTTAATTTCCGCTAACTCCACATTAACTAACATAAGTTGATGAAATTATCGGGCAAGAGAGGATAAATTTGTTAATCTTTCAACACGTTATTTTTAATTTGTAAAAAACGAGAATATATACTTGTTAAAAACACAAAACATTTGAATATATTTGTATATTCTTTACCTAATAAAAATGATAAACAAAAAAAAGGGACATATAACTGATGTAGATAGCGAAAGCATATACGAGTATTATCCGTTGATTCTTAGAATACCCGGATGAATACACAAACGTGATTAACGTTTAATTTCGTTGATTCATCACGAATACCGGAAGAATAATGATAAAGACACGAAGAAGAGATAAAACCCGATATTTTCTATTTCATTTAAATATATCTATTACAATGCCTCAAATGCACAACTTATACTAGTCTCGTAATTAATTAACACGATATACGAAAGGACTAAATTAAATAACTAATAAATAAAAGGACCTAAAACCTATGAATTGAGTCAAACATGAATTAATTAATATAGACGACTTTCAAACTTCTTCATGAATGCTAAAACATTCTCATCTCCATCATTCTCTCCCTCTTGAAAACAATTCGTCCTCGAATCGTAAGCATTCTCATCTCCATCAATAACTCAAGTTATTTACAAATAATATTAATTGTTTTACTAGGTCGAAAAGGTACTAACTGATCAACATTAGTTGTTTCATTAAACATTACTAATTGGTTAAGTCTTGTATGTATTCGGGTGCACCATTTATTCATAATGCATTTTAGAACCATTCAACTTATTATACTGAAAGATGCAATTTATTTACACTTAACCGTGCAATTATTAATATGAAAAAATAGTTGCATAGTTTAGTGTAAACAAGCTTCATCTTTCAATATAACAAGTTGTACGGTTCTAAAATGTTCTATGTATGCACGATGCACCTGGATGCATATGACACTCACTCTTACTAATAATTTTAATTCATGGTGCACCCAAGTATTATTCTAAAAAACTCCCAAATAGCCGAGTGGACAAGACTTGTAGTGATGTCGAGAAATCCTCCAGCAATACAAATCGAATTATTTGGGACATAATTTCCACTAAAATACTTCGTTTGTCTTGACGATTGAATCATATTGACTCTCTTCTACTTATGTATACTCTTTGATTTACATCCACCCAATTGATGAGCCAACGGTACTGAGGGAGAGTTTTTCGTCTCTCCCCTACCAAACAATTATTAAAAAATTCCAAACAGATCATGAAAAACAAGGTCCCACCTTGATGGAATATTTTTAAAAAGCTAAGAAGTTGAAACAACTGCCGCGTTTGGGCTGACATGTTGTAAATGTTTCCTTCATCGGCATCAACGTTTCACCCAAAAGGAAACCCTTTCAATTACATTCACATTCTGTAATTGAGTTTACGTCAGGATAAAGGAGTTATGCATGGACCCTTTTTCCCTGGGAACACTGTCAAATATCTAAGCCAATAAAAGCTGCACTTTTTAAATTTAAATTATTGGAATATTTATATATCTTAAGCTAACTTTTTAAATGTCTGATTATTTAATATAGCATTCGCATTTTTTGTGTTTGGAACTTTTGTAAATTCGAATATTGGTGTCTAAAGGATTATGTAATTATTTAGGGAAAAAACATTTGTGAAAATCAAAATTCTGATTTTGACGGTGAAATCCTCAAATTCTACCTTCTCATCTTCTCTCGAAACCTCAATTCCACCATATATACTTAACCATCGCAATACTTCGGTGTCGCACCTTCCCACCTCTCTTCCTAAGTAGCCAAAAGTAAGTTGTTATTCTATAAATTTATGTATGTTACTCTATTTTTTTATTCCATACTACCCTCCCATTTTTGTGGTGTAATACTGCTATGTGATAAGTGTAATATTGTCACGGGTTTATGTGTGTTACCTTATTTTTACTCCATAACCATCCTTTATTTTTTGTTGTGTTATACTTCTATATGATTATGTAATATTTTTATATGAACAGTGTAATATTATTATGAAAATAGGTTCAGTTTGAATGTAATATTGTTACGTTTTTATATATAATACTGTCATGAATTTATGTGTGTTATCCTATTTTTACTTCATAACAGCTAGGGGTGAAAACGAATCGGATACGGACGGATAGTGCTTATACCGTATCCTAAACCATATTTTTTTCTCGAATTCGGAGTCGGATACGGAAAACCCGGATTCGAATATGAATTCGGAATATTTGGTCTACAGATACGGGACGGATATCGGACGAATCCGGGCCGGATTCGAATAACTATAATCGGATAATATATTTCAAACGAAAATCATCAAAATGTGATTGAAACACATAAAAAAAACTACCTATGCAATATTTCATAGAAATTCTAATGCAAATTATAAAAATTATATCTACTGCTAAAAATATGAAACTAAAAGTTATATCCTTCGTAACCATCACCACTTCAGCACAACATAACGCCTAAGAAAACATATATAATATTATACTGAACTTTCAAGTTGAGACTACAACACCACACTTTTCAACAAGTCATTAACTATGAATCTAGAATTAGAATTTAACTAAGTATAAGCACGACTTAAGCCTACTGCAGCTAACTGAGATGTTAGAATAAAGAAGGGAGAAGAACAAACAGAAATTCTCGATCTTATGGTTTCTTAATTAAGAAGCAAATAGGAAAAATAAAATCAAAAACCAAGCATGAATAAAGCAATCAACAAACTACTCCTAAACAGGATAAAAATATTAAATAAAATAAAATATAAAATATAAAATATATATATTAATATAAAATATAAAATAATGTTTTTTTTTAAATCCGGATATCCGGATTTATTATTCGGATAATATCTGATAAAATATGGAAAAACTTGAATACAATCGGATATTATGTATTCTGAATCCAAAGTCAACTATCCGTATCCGTCGGATACTAGTTTTTTATACCGAATTCGATACCGACCAGATACGGCTCCAGATCGGTCGGTAAATATCCAATTCGTTTTCACCCCTAATAACAACCCCTGTTTTTATGGTATAGTATTGTTATGTGATTAATGTAATATTGTTATGTGATTAATGTAATATTGTTATGTGATTAGTATAATACTATTATGAAAATAAGTTCAACTTTGAACGTAATATTGTTACAATTTTGCAGACCCGCGAAAAATGGTCAAACCTGCAAAAAATGGGTCAAACCGTTAAATTGAGATTTTTATTCATTTTTGTCTTGATTTTCACTGTAAAAATCAATTTAAAAATTAAAATTAATTTTTACAAGAGACCAACTCAATTTTTTTTAAATAATTCTTGTATCATTTTCCTTTCTCCCCCAACGAATTATTTATTACATAAATAAAAAAGTTTTTAGTGTTGCAATTTAATTAAAGTAATAAATTGACTATTCTTAGCAAATTCGGTGAACCCATATCTAAAAAGCAACCTTGCATGAGACGGTCTCACGGTGAGACAAAACATAATTTGGGCATTGACGCTTTAACACTTTGGAAAAGATGGGTTTAATTTATGGTAGATTGTACCCCATCACATGCATGAAATCGTCTTATACGAGTTTTTGTCATTCTTGCTAAAAAGTTCAGAATTACTAATGTACCCGCCTTTCCATATGTACGAAATCAAACAACAATTTGGGCCCAAACACTTGGAAAGCTGTGAAGCGTGAAACAACAGCCCAAGTCCTAATCCTCACATTCTAATTTTATGCATCTTTTCATCAATGCAAGTGCAACAATATTATGACTTGCTATATCAAATAGGTGCAAGATCATATGAAATACAATACGAAGCTAAAATACATTAATAAAGGATCCCAAAAAAAGGTGGGGAGAGAAAGCCCAGCTGAATTAATTTAGGTTTTGGGCCATAATTGAAATAATCACAATACAACGTGGGTTTCCTTGGGTCTCTCAAAGAATCAGCATACTTTCAGAAAGCTCGATATAGAGCTCAAGTTTTGCAAATACTACATCGGATCCGATAAACAAAGTCCAATATTAAATATAGAGACACACTTACATGATCTCACAGTAAGACAAAATATAATTTAAATATTGACGCTTTAACACTTTGAGAGGGATGAATATTGATTTGTGTTAAGTTTTACCCCGTCTCATGCATGAGACCATCTCATACGAGTTTATATATATATGAGTAATGAATGATATGTAGCTCAACATTGACATAAAACACTTGTGTATTATAGGATGATACAAGTAGTTTATGCTGATGTTGAACTCCATAAGAAACCCACATTCGCGCTCCATATCAAAACCGGACATCGTATGTATGTAAGCCCTTGGAGGGAATTCTATAGAACAAATATTCATCATATCAGTGTCCTGCTTCGACCTAAGCATGATAGAAAAACGTTTTCACAAATGATAAGAGTTCAATATGAAACACAATAATACATGTCTAACGAAGGTTAATATGCAAAACGATTGTTGAAAATCAACTCAGATTTGACCAAACACATTCTGAGAAAGTGCTTCTTTTGCAATGTGTACGACTAGAACCTTATTGATATTCTATACTGATAGCACTTCACGAGCTTGTAGAGCTTGCTCAAGGCTTTCTGCTGCACCGTTGTAATTTAGAAATCCCATGTACCAAAATTCATGGTTATCAACAGATATCACCTGGATATATTTTTCAGCTGAATTGGTTCTGCTTGTTGAAGGGTTCACCGCTTTCAGTTGATGTAATGGGATAACGACCTGTTAATTATGTTGAGGAAGAAAGATTATAAAAGAGCATTGAGATGTAATGATCGATATAAATAATCAATTCGAATATATGACAAACTGATATATTCTAATGCAAACGATACAACAGGCCAGACGGCTTAGCAATTGCAAGGAAGATGAATTGAAGATTTGGTAGCACTCCTTTTAGTTATATCAATTTCCATACCTCCAGTTTAAACGACATAAACAGAATCTTATGTTATTGCGGTTATATAAATTATGTCCTTTATCTTGGCAAAAAGTGATATTTAACATGTCATTACAATGTTAATGCCAGAATTGGGGAAAAGACTGCTACTAAAAGGTCCAACTGAAGTTGTGATTGCTTTCGCGTTGATTTCAACTGATTGGAAAAAACTTGAATGGACTATCATTTCTTAAAAAAATAATTCAAATAGGCTGAGACAGCACTTACTGTTGAATTGTCAATATACTTATTTCTCTCATTTACTCTAGCAAATAACCCTTCATCTGATCTTAAATTTGACATACCTTCTGTCACATTTTCCTCTTCTTTAACCAAATTTAAGATGGAATGTGATGAAATTTAGAAGCAGTACGAATTTCTCCAGAACTGGAATCCAATTCGGAAAACGACTAGACATTTAAGACCAACTTAAAGGGAAACAGCACTTCTGAACACTGACATTTTGCTAATCACAAGAGTACTCAGAATTTCGCTAAATCCCTTACAGTGTAACATGTAACAAACAAAAGAAAAATAAGAAAGAAAACCAGCAAGATAAGGTGGATAAGAAGTCTCTCAATGCTAAACTCAAACAACATGGCTTGAGAGAGAGAAAAAGAATGACAAAAGGAAATGAACTTCATGGCATTATACGCTCAAGATAGAGTCATTTAGAAAGTTCCCAGCCTTATTACTTATTGTATGTTGGTTTCTACATAAATCCATCCAACTATCTGATAAGAGTAAAAAGCACTAATGTAAAGTAATGACTTTGATGTAGTTTAGGATAAATATGAGAGGGTTGCAAAATATCCATTACAGTTCCAATCAGAATAGCTCTACCCAGCCTAAAGGCCGATTACAACACTTGAGTCTGCCCTCTACATTGTCCTAAGCCCCTTACTTATATAGTCATCTTCCTTAATCATATCCCCTTATTTCAGCCCTTAACTCATTTGCTTGGATTATGCAAAGCAACTGATCAAGGAATCGAGGAGGGCAAGAAGGTTAACTCTAAGGCATAAACCAGTCTATTATATTGGTCACTTTTTTCTCCAAGTTTACCAGGTATAGTTTATTCAAACCACATGATAACCTTTAGCATAATTTACTAAGAATACCAAATTATAATACAGGCATATAACACTAATAAGCACATCCAGGAATACCTTATAATAGCTCCATTCGGTCTTATCAGCAGCTTGATATGAAAGTGGGTTATCACTACAAAATGCAAGTTTTGCAGTAGATATATATAAAACACCCATCACTGGACCAGCTGATGTGGATAAGTAACATGCAAATGAATTTTTCAGTTGCTCCTCAGGAACAGTCTCAAATGTTTGACGAAATATTTTTTCATAACCACCTTCAGCTAACACCTTTGTTCCTTGTGCAATTCTGCCAAGGGCAGCATCCGCCATGCTTGGGCTTGTTTTCACTAAATCAACCAAAAAGAGAAATCAAATAAGTTCACATTGTGTAGAAATTTAATTATTTAGTAAATAGACTATACATATCAACAATTTACACAAAATAACTAAAAAAACTCCAGAAACTAAACCAATTTGAAATGTAACATGTGCTTTGTAATGTTGATCTATGTCGGCGGCCACTAATGGCAACAGGGCGGTGATTTATTCACTTTTATGAAATTGTGTAGAAATTTAATTATTAAGTAAATAGACTATATATATCAACAATTTACACAAAATAACTAAAAAAAAATCCAGAAACTAAACAAATTTGAAATGCAACATGTGCTTTGTAATGTGGATCTCGGCCACTAATGGCGACAGGGCGGTGATTTATTCACTTTTGTGAAATTGATTACTAGAAAAGTGTGCCTAAGTAAAACCATGAAAGAGGGGATTCTTGCATCTGTTTATCAGTTTTTGGCATTTGGTAGGGAGAATTGTTGGTATTCCCTAACAGGAGATGTTCTGACTGACAGTTTTCTTAATTCAAATATATCAATCATCATCCATGTCTTTCAAGATCTCAATGAATGCCCCAGATTAAATGGGAAACCTTCACCAATCATCATCTTTTCGTGATAGTGAACGCAAACTTCCACTCATAATGAACTCTTCATTCATAAGAATCACAGGTTTGAAACTATATATGAAAGTCGTTCACCACTCCACACTTTCATCTATACTATGATAACCTCGCTTGCTGACTCTCGCAGAACCTCAACTTCTGATTGCACAACTACTGACTCACAGTCCAACTCACACATCAAATTCCAACATCTAAAAAGCATATTATTCAAAAGGAGATACGATTAACATGTAACATATCAACTAGAGTGGATAGCTCATGCATTCATTAGTTGTTCATGAAGTAGTATCACACACAAAGGACTGCAGAAGAGGGAAAATGCTTACAGTGCTGCCAAGTGTTCCCTGCAAAGTCCTCGGCCTTTCGGGTTGCTTCTCCCATCTTCTTCCCCCATCTCCCCAGAACATCCTTAACACTACCCATAGTTTCTGAAAACCCAAAAACATAAACATTCAATCTTTTGTTTACCACTAAAAAATTCAAAATATTGATAACCACATAAACATATATCACCAAATCAGCTCAAAAAATCCTGGTGCCACTTCTGGAATTGATTTTGTATTCTTGCAACAATTCATAACCCTAATTCAATCAAGTAGAAATACTAAAAGATGGGAAACCACGCTGATATGAATCACATCATTTAGAGACAAAAATCTATAACTAGATGCGTTGTGCGTGAATAAAATTTAAAAGAGCCAAAAGAGACCAAACCTTCCTCTGATTCAAAGTTCAATCACCGGGCGTAAAAATATAAGCTAATAAAGCTTCCTATTCAAATGAACTGAGATGTCACAGCACATAAATCCACTTCTATTTGCGTTTATATCTATGCAATTAGTTATACAAAAAACAACCAATAAAATCAACTACTGTCCAATCGATACGAGTACGCAAAGTCCAAGAAGAAAATTCAATCTTCCAATTCCAATCACCTAGTTAAACCCTACCATAAATTAACCCACCTTTGAAATTGAACGAAGACGAATCGGCGGCAGGCGCTGGCGAGTAATTGACGTAGGGATTGCTGGATCCGCGATTGGAATCTCTCGGAATCGGCGATTCCATCACCAATTCTTGACTCCACCGCACCGATTTCTTCGTTTTCAAACCCTCGGCACCCGCTTCTATATTATTCTCCGCCTTGCTGCTTTTCTCCTTTAAATCTGAATCACTGGCAGTACTGCGGCCATTAATATCGGCATTGCTGGTTGCCTTTAATACCCCGCCATCGGGCTTCGGGTCGGATCCAGGTTTCGGGCTCGGATCTTCGCGATCCGGCTCTAACGATACTGATTTCATTTCATCAGCATTTTCTACTTTGCTGTTCGTCGGATGCTCCATCAATGTTGAAAAAAAAAAATACGCCCCCTTTTTTATGGTGGAAGCGCGTGAGATAGAGCGTGCGGCGGTGTATTGATTGAAAGTTGAGGCGTTTGTATTTTGGTATATCGGGTCAAAAACTTGGAGCCTGAATTAAAGACACGGGTTACCAGTAGTTCCGGTGGTTGTGAAGCGTGAGTAGGTGAGGGGGTGACCGGAGAATTGACGCGGGAAGGATTGTGAGTGTGAATGTCGGAGAGTTTTTATTTGACTTTAAAACGGCCGAAAGTAAAATTCTGCCTTGTGAAATGGGAAATGGATAATAAAACCTTTCCTCTCTTTAAATTAAATTTAAATAATTTTTTGAAAAAAATAATAATTTTGAGTTACCTACTGAATTTTAGCGTACATGATATTTTTAAAAAAAATTATTTAAAATTTCACCACTAATTTTATTAAGTAGTGGAAGCTAGGTTGGAGTTTATGAATGACAATGGCTTACCAACAATTCAACATACTTTGCATTCTCAGCACAATACGTTTGAGCTACCAAACAAAAAAAGAGCTTAAAAAAATTATCAGACCTTGAGAAAAAATTTGAACAAGTTTAATTAAGTTCAATAATTACCTCTTTTCTAAATTTTAAAATTTTATTTTTAAAAAGCGTTCCAAATGAGACTATAGAAGTTAAGCCACACATAGAGTTATACTTTCTGTTTTCTTTGGCGAAAACTTTTTTAGAGATGAATTTAATAAAGATTGTTTTGGATTTAATTTGGGTGGATTGGAGCAGATAGGTTTAAGGTTTTAGAATTTAGAAAGATTTAGAAATCTTTAATGAATAGTAAATTTGTGTGTTTGTTTTTATCAGACCAAGATTTAAGTAGGGTAATATTTCAAACTTTATGTCAAATTAATATTTAATAGTGATTCGTTCTCACACACCATAAGGAAACTCACGGTATATCTCCAACGGATAGTTTTCAAAAGTGACCTTGGTGTATGCCTATAAATCTTGGTGACCTCTACATTGTAAGGTTACGGGAAATTTATACGTAACTCAAGAGCTCAAACTTATTATCAAGAAGTTGAAGCACTCGAAAAACTTAGAATTTCCCAAGTGCTTTTATATTGAAGAGAGCTCACTAAACTAAGCCTAGCTTGATAGACATATCCAAAGCTTAGTCGAGATATCTTAACCCTTTGCAGACTCAGACTTCATTGTAAAGGATATCTCATCCTAGTTGAAACTAACCGAGAAACCCCAAACCCTTGAGAAGGTAGTTGGAGTGTGTTTGTTGGTGAGAAGAGTTGTAAAGAGTTAGTAAACTACGCTGAGTAGTAAAAACTCTAGTGGAGAAGTTAGTAAAGCATGTGGGGTAGTCCGAAAGCTTGTTTGTGTTTGAGTAAGTAAACTACGGAGGTAGTCGAAAAGCTCAAGGTCGGGTTGAGTAAGTAAACTACATGGAGTAGTCCGGAAAAATCAGACCGAAAGTTGAGTAAGTAAACTACGAGGTAGTGTAAAGCTCGAAGTGATTAGTGAATTTCTCTCGAGGATCAGAGAGTGGATGGGAGCTTGAGTCTACGAACCACTATAATCCGTGTTGTTTATTGCTTTATCTCCATTTTCTGTTGCATTGAATTGATTTTGAAAGCATACTTTTCAATCGATATTCGGTTGGAATCAATCCAAAGTTGCATGTAATGAATCATCTCAATCACTATTTCATAAAGGGAAGGTTTTCAAAGAAAGCTAAAACGAGTATAAACTAAGCGGCCAACCATTCGACGCCCGAGATATTTAGAATCAGATAGTTACCAACCGAACTTACTCTTCCGAGGGTTCAAGAAGTTAGTTATCGATCCAAGCAACTTCAACACTCGGGACTCGGTTTTGGGATTATCTCGAGGTTTCTGGAAAGCAATTTTAGATCACTGTCTCGATGAGACTTTTAAGAAGAGTGATATGTGCTTCTCAGACCTAATCTTCGGGATTATCGACCCAAGTCGACCTCGAAGAAAAAGTTTTAAAACACCGAACACGTGTATTCCCCCATACACGTAAGACTCATTTTAACGGACCAACAAGTGGTATCGAGCGGTTGGTTCAACTTGACCACTGCTTTGTTGACCAAAGTTTTATTTGTTAAAAATACTTGTGGTCTATCCGAACTTATCTTATTTCTTTGAATTTTTTTTTTCCTAAATCTCGTGACATCATGCCTTCTGAAGCAAAGGGGGAACGGTTCATTCTTGATCGCTACCCGAAGCTCAAATTTCATACCGATCCGCAAGATGTTTTCTTTGATTAATGTCGATGATGTTCATCCTCAATCGACTCTTCCCGAGATGCTTGATATTGTCAAGATTCAGAGGGGAAGACCGGTGGAATGAGGAGACAACCTTCCTGACTTACTTCTCAGGGTTCAGGAGGACAAAGCTCAGGATGAAAAACTCCGATTTTGATGAGCTGGTTCAGAGGAAAATAGATGAGAGGAGAGTTATCAAGTTGGTGCCCCTAAAATGGAGACAAATCTCAAGATGGAGATGGGGACCAACAGGAGATGCCGAGGATCGGCCTCAGATGGAGAAGGAAAAGCCGATCAACTCGAATTGGTCAACCTCAGATCGGTTAGCACTCTTCAGTACTTTTGCACTATTAACAATTATGCCAAAGTTAATGAAAAGTACTATCTTAATTTCAATTGTTCGATATGACCGAGGCTCGATTTGAGACCGGAGCTCGTGGATGAAGTCAAGCTCAGATGATCAAACAAAGACAGAAGGTAAAAGGTTTCGAGATTGACCTCACTCCCTTGATGGAGAAACTTGAGAAGGTTGAGCCAATGATGATCAAGATTTCTCAAATGGAAGAAACATTGGCCAACCAAGCTCAGAAGATGGAAAATCTTAGTCACTCTTCAGAACTGGTGCTAATCCAAAACACTCTGACCTCACAGATGACCTCCATGGAAGATAAGTCAATGAAAAAGGAGTCAAGGCCGAAGCTCGTCTTTAAATGAAATGTAGCACCGGTGAGTCAACTCAAGATTCCTAGAGGTGAAATTGGCAGAGAGGAATGATGTGATGATCAAGTCCGGCTGTTGTTGAGGAAATGAGCTCGGCTCATGACCAAGATGACAGAGATGCTTTCGCCGCTTTGCCCATATCTCAAAAAGAACTCTTTGGCTAAGAACCACCTCGGTGAGGATGGAAGACTTAACAAGATCGAGAAAGGAGAGAGGTGCTACCAGGTGAGCAAAGAGCAATATCACATGGACACAAAATTTCTTCCAAATTACGCGCCAAGAAGGGGGAAAAGGAAGGTGAAGACCTCGAAGTTCATATTTGGAGAAGAACTGTATGAAAATGTATAACCTATCAAAAGCCTTGAAAGAAGTTGAAGCGACGATAGTTCGGGTTCGCCAGGGAGAAGTTTACCTACACTCGAAGTTTCGAGGAAACCATGCATGAAATTGCAAGAGAGAAGCCGAAAAGGGAGCAAAGGTTGGAACAACATGAATTGCCTATAAAGAGGAAAATGGGGCGTTGTTCAACTCTGTAAGACAAAAGCGTCATGGGGCTTTGCCAAAGAAAGCCGATTTCGAATGATGAAGAAATCAAGAGTCTCGCAGTCAAGAAGAAGAAAGTCTTCAACACGAAGAATGCTCAAGACACTCCAGATAGAACAAAGCAAGAAAGCAACCGCCGGCCTCAGCGCACTGCGGATCGTGAAAAGATCAAGAAGAGCTAAAAAAGCGAAAGGATTCAAGAAGTTTTAAAGCAAAAAGAGAGAGACATCAAAAGACCGAAGTGGCCCCCACGCTGATAAATGGATGCCTATCAAACTCAACGATATGTGGGAAGAGGTCAAGAAAACCTTCGGGTTCTATTATGATGTGCTCGGGGAGTGGAGAGGGAAACTTCTCGATCGTAATGAAGCATTCATTGAATATCTCCTAACCTTCTATCCAAAAATATCTCCAAAGTGGATTAACCTTGCGGATGAAGGAGAATCAGATAGTAGCCCCCATCCATATTCCTATCCTCCTCCAAGACTTGGTAATGGCTTGGTGAATGAGAAGGCCATTACTCAAGAAATTGCTCAGTATGCTGGTCAGTTGGGTTTGACAGGAAACAGTCCGGATATTATTAAGGCAAGAAATGAGCTGAAGAAGAGATTTTTCGGAATGTTCGACCTGGAGGTGCCCGCTGATGAAGTTGAAGAAATAGCAAACTAAAGAATGAAGATCAAGAGCCAAAATCAAAGATCAAGACTCGTAAGATTCGTAATCTTTAAATTTTTTGTCTTTTTGATTTTGTTGATAAACTTATTGTAATCTGTAACTCAAACCAACCATCAATGAAGATTTATCATTTATGCTCAAAAGATAATATCTCATTATCTTATTTACATGTCTTTTATATTTGATATGTCTGAATGAATGTCTCTGAATCAATTGTTTAAGTATTTAGTGATGAACTATTTAAGAAGATTCATTACTGAAGAAATTGTTGAATGTTTAATTGTTGGGAGATTCTCTAAAAGTGTTGGGAGATTCTCTGATTTAAATTGTTGGGAGACATAACCAATCTTGTAATAGGATAAACTGAAACCTGAGTATAGGTTATATGTTTGTAACAAGATAGGTTTTGGCATCATAAAAAAGGGGGAAATTGTTGGGAGATGAATTTAATAAAAGATATATGATTTTGATTAAGATCCTAAAACCCCGAGTATCTGACATGTTCGTAATGATCTTGATAGTTGAGTCAAGATTCGCTTTTTTAGAGTATTCGTGATGTTATCGCAAAATGTATCCAGATATATTGAAGACTCAAGAACTCAAGATCAAGAAACGAAGTTTCAAGACTCAAATGAGAAACCGAGAATCAAGACTCAAGTGGAAATCGAGAATCTTTTTATCAAGACTCAAGATGATTCGAGGAATTCAAAGATGAAGATAACCAAGATATCTTAAGACTCAAGACTCGAAGACCTCAAGAATCGAAGACTCAAGACTCGTAAGACTCAAGACGCAAGATCAAGATCAAGATCGAAGATCAAGAATATCAAGACACAAGAATTATCAAGACTCAGAATGAACATCAATGCTCAAGATAAACCCAATGTTCCCTAATATATCTATCTCAAGGATGCACATCGGTAAGATCGCGATTCCTTAGAAAATAGATATTTGACAAGACATTCAAATGCGCATAAAAGGAACTAAGTCAAGTGTTGTTAAGGTTATATCAACTCGAGTTGTAACCAAAAATAGTTGAAGGTGTCTACCTTTAACTAGAGACAAAAGTAAAAAAAGAGAAGTCAACATCGCACTATTCTTAATCGACAAAGCGATGTGTTTGAAAAAAGATGTCAGATGTACAAAAGTTCTAGACTGCAAAAAGTGAAGACCGGCTACATGAAAGACTATTGCCTAAAACGTGTTAGGGAGTTTCAAACCCTAAATATAGCCGTTCCTCACACACCACAAGAGGAAACTCACGAAATTTATCTCTCCAACGGATAGTTTTCAAAAGTGACCTTGGTGTATGCCTATAAATTGGTGACCCTCTACATTGTAAGGTTACGGGAAATTTATACGCAACTCAAGAGCTAAAACTTATTACTGGAAGTTGAAGCACTCGAAAAACTTAGAATTTCCCAAGTGCTTTTATATTGAAGAGAGCTCACTAAACTAAGCCTAGCTTGATAGACATTTCCAAAGCTTAGTCGAGATATCCTAACCCTTTCACCTGACTTCATTGTAAAGGATATCTCATCCTAGTTGAAACCAACCGAGAAACCCCAAACCCTTGAGAAGGTAGTTGGAGTGTGTTTGTTGGTGAGAAGAGTTGTAAAGAGTTAGTAAACCCGAGTAGTCTAAAAACTCTAGAGAGAAGTTAGTAAGCTTACATGGAAGTCCTAACGCTTGTTTGTGTTTGAGTAAGTAAAACGGAGGTAGTCTAAAAGCTCAAGGTCGGGTTGAGTAAGTAAACTACGCGGAGTAGTAGGAAAAACTCAGTAACGAAGTTGAGTAAGTAAAAAACTACGCGAGGTAGTCGAAAAGCTCGGAAGTGATTAGTGAATTTCTCGAGGATCGGAGAGAGTGGATGTAGGAGCTTGAGTCTCTCGAACCACTACAATTCTTTGGTTGTTTATTGCTTTCCTTATACGGTTTTTAATCGTTGAATTGAATTGATTTTGAAAGCATACTTTTCATCGATAATTGGAATCAATCCATCAAGTTGCATGTAATTGAATCACAACTTTAATCACTATTTCATAAAGGGAAGGTTTTCAGCAAAACTAAAACGAGTATAAACTAAGGGCCAACCATTCCGCACGTCTGAGTAGCTAGAACAGATAGTTACCAAACTGAACTTACTCTTCTGAGGGTTCAGTAAGTTAGTTATCCGATCCAAGCAACTCAGGATCTCTCGACACTCGGGACTCGGTTGGGATTATTCGAGGTTTACAACTTAGGATCACCGTCTCAAGAGACTTTGATTTCAGAGTGATCTCGTGCTTCTCAGACCTAATCTTCAGGATTATCTGACCCAAGCTGAACTCAGTAAGAAAAAGTTTTAAAAACACTGAACACGTGTATTCCCCCCATACACGTGTAAGACTCGTTTTCACCTGGACCAACACATTTGTTTTGGGATTTAAGTGGGTGGAGCAAGTTAAGGTTTTAGAATTTAGAGATTTAGAATCTTTAATGAATAGTAAATTTGTGTGTTTGTTTTGAGATTTGAGTAGGGTGATATTTAACTTTATGTCAAATTAATGTTTAATAGTGATTAATGTTGTATTATTATATTATATTGAAAATAGTAATAAAGTGTGATGTATTGAGAAAAATAATAATAGGTTTATAGGTATTTGTAAGTGTGGATTGAATGTAGGATTTAAAAACCAGATTTTAAATCTCAAACTCGTATGAGACGGGGAGCGTAAAGTTCTAAGTCTATCCGTGTGAGTCTCAAAACAAATACAGCGTTAGTCCTCTCTTCAAAGGTGGGATCTCTTGACTCACAATTTGTGATTTCAATCCGCAAATGATTGAAGCTATGATGGGACGGTAAGCGTGCAAATACGATGACTTAGTTTCAGGTGTGTTGGGTTTCGGTGCCGCCGCCGCCACGGGAGACTCACGGTTGTAACTCGGCTCAGATCTCCTATCCTGGCGATGGTGTAAAGTATGAACCTAACTCTATTCTTCCACCTCTCTCCACCCGCTTTTCTCACAAAGAATCTGTATTCAGCGCACTCCAATGAGCTCCCAACATCAACTTTTATCAACGAGCAAGAATCAATTCTGGCAACAATCACGGTGTGATTTATGGCAAGTCAACAATTAGGGAGAAATCTCGTGCAAAATTAGCGTAACGTGTTTTGGGTCTGAGAGAGAAAGAAGAAAGAACAGGTGGACTTCTGAGAATTATTCTAATTGGGCCAAAACCCAATATTAACCCATCACAATGTGTTTTTTTTTAACAGAGTAAGGGTGTGTTTTGAACATTTAAAAACAACTTCTATAAGCACTTATTTTCAAAAGTTGTGAGAGATAACTTTGAAAATAAGTGTTTTTAGAAATTGTTTTAGTGTTTCAAAACACACCTTAAGTTTGCATATTTTAGCTTTCAGGACATACCACTTTTTCGAATTTAATATTGACATGTTAATTTTTAAAATTGAACTTTAAAATTTTTTTACTAGCTACACCTGCCGAGTTTTTGTGCACGTGATATTTCTTTTTCAATTTTTTTTTTTAGGCGAAGGTTTTCGTTATCCCTTCTTTTTTTTATCAACAAAAAAATACTTGTATTCCTCAAAATTTAACAGGTATAAGAAAAACCAATTAAACAAAATTAATATTTATAAACTAAAAAATTTAACAGTTTAATACTCAATTGGCTCGTAAAGCTAATCATTAAAAGGGTGTTATGTTGGGAAATTATGGGTGTCCGGATCTATTCGAGGTGAATTCAAATACATATTTAAATTAATTAATTAATTACTAACATGAATTAATCCTAAATCAATTCAACATAATAATTAATAAGCAAATAAACAACATGCGTACACATAATCCACGTAAATCCTAAGCATGTGGAATCTAGGAGTTACGAGATTACATACCTCTTGTAGAGACAACCGTTGAGACGAATGATCAACCCAAAGTGTCTTCTCAAATATGTCCCAAGTCCACGAACGTAATTCGGTGGGAGGATTCTCAACGAACGATTTTAATTTAAAGGAGGAAATATAAAATATTTTGTCACCACCTTTGTGGATTTCTAATTTTTTTTCCAACATTGGGGATGAAAAATTCATCCCCTATTTATAGGACTAGGGGGGACGAAAATTTGGGCATGTTGGACATTGAAAAATTTCCTTGCTTCTTCCTCAAGATACAATCTAGAATATATCCAATATATTTTATTTCCCAAAATATCTCCCAACAAAATCTTCTCCTCCCTTCTTGTCCATTATTTTCGAAAATATCAAATAAAATAGGGAAGAAATAAGATCTTTTTCCTTTCTTGAATTTATGGGATAAACTTATATCTCAAGAATACTTATTCCATAAGATCTTTCCAAGAAAATCAAGAAAAAATATTTTCTCTCTCCTACCTATTTCCAATGTCCCTTTTCACCGCAGTTAAAACACTTTCCCCTAGGTTTCTTATGGATACCCAACCAACTGACTGCCTTACATTTACCTTTCTTAGTAGGAGCTCTGCTTCGCTTCCGACTGTTCATCTTCACTATGATCTTACCTTCCACTGGCCTAGATCTTGAAAGAAGTTTCTTAGTCAACAAAGCTTCGTCTTCTTGTCCCAAATATTTCTCAATCGTCTCCAAGACCTCTTGTAGAGTATCCATAGTGAACATGTAACCGCTCATCACAAAACTACAGAAAAACTCATTAAAGCATCTTGGAAGAGTCAGGAACAAGAATTCGATTTGAGCCCCATCATCATACTTGGTACCGAGGTAAGCAAGTTTTTCAAAATGGCGCCTGACTTTGAGAACATGATTCCTCACAGGTGTTCCCTCCGTCATCTTTAGCCTAGCCACACCATCACGATGAAACTATTCGGTCATGCGGTTTTCTGTTGAAAATATTTCCTCAAGACTCTGCATGATCTCCGCAGCTGATTCAACATCCTCATGAATGTGTTTTAAATCATCAGACAATGAAGTCAAGATTATACACTTCATTGATTTGTTGGCTTGCTCCCAGATTTCATACAAAGATCTCTCCGCATTAGATGACCCTTCAGTAAGTTTTTCAGGTTTGGATCCGCCAAGAACCCAATGTTGTGGTTGTGCAGTGAGGACAAATTTCATATTTCTTTTCCAAGTTACATAGTTTTCACCAGTAAGTTGATGTTCTTTGAGCATATATTTTAGTGGATTAAAAGGCTGCAACATGATGATACTGAAAATAAATATTCATCTTGTGTCAATATCCGGATCAACACAAAGAAAATCACATAATTCGATCATATGATTCATATTGAAATCTAAAAAAAAATTATGAACATGCATCAGCCAACATCTCGAAACAGTTTTAAATGAACCTCTTGGGAGAGTCATCATTTAAATCACATTCAAGCAGGTTACAAACAAGAACAGTTACAAACCTTTAATTTAAAAAATTAATAGTTGACTCCCACTTGACCAATACAAAATTGACAGGGACTTCGGTGAAGTATATGCATATCAATTTTGTACCTAAGTAATAACCATGATTAAATACAGAATTACTACTTCATTTTGATCGAGCCTCTTGGGAGGGTCATCGTCACCATTAATAATAATTCACAATCATCCTTTTGAGAATTTATTCATTTGAAAGCTTTCTTTTGGTCGTCCCTAAGGGGAATTTCTCCAAAAGATTTCACAAATAAATAAATCATGGAGGTCAAAATTAATTTGATTCAAAACCAAATTAATTGTTTAAAACATACTTAGTAATTTTTTTTGAATTTGAGATTTTTCGTTGGGCAATTCTCATGCAAACACATTTAAAAAAATTAAATAAAGCATAAGAAAATACAACAATAAATCAAGCAAAATAGAAAAATAAACGTATTGGGCACAAATTATCCAACTGTCATGGTTTGATTTTTCTTGGCTTGATTTTGAAAAAACGCCGTCTTGAATTTCTCCCACTCGTTCGTCTCGAAAAAAAATTCCGTCTCGAATCGCCATGCCAAGTAGCTCGCAGCCGAGATGCACGCCCGCATCCCGCCGAAATGCCGCCAAGACGGCCTTAGGCAGCTCCAGCAGTAAGGGCGGTTAAATGCGCGCCCATCTTGCCCGCCGCCGCCGCTTTGCACGCACGACGGTGTCGCTACTGGCGCTGGCGTCGTGCTCCACGCCTCTGCTCTTCATGACTGCGTCAGGCGTTTCCACGCTGCTCTGCGGCGTTTAGGCGACACGCGCCTCCCTGGCACGCTTCGTGCTCGATGCTAGTTCGAAGTTCAACTCGGGTCCGTTTCAACTCCTCGTTTTCGTCTTCGATCAAGTTATAATTTATTTAACGAGAAAATAAATACACCTTAAATCTAGACTAGTCTATTACATTGAACAAATCAAATATCCTAATCTACTCGTGGATTTTCTCACGAGAAAAAACAAATTCGAACGAGTCGAATTAAAACCATTCATACGCATGAAAATTAAAACACATTAAATACCATGACAATTGTATACCTGCAAAACAGATCTAACAATTCTACTATCTAATTTTTAATAAAATTTAATGGCCAACATAATTTAAATAACAATTTAAATACAGATCTCAAAACCGAGGCTCTGATACCAGTTGTTGGGAAATTCGGGGTGTCCTGATCTATTCGAGGTGAATTCAAATACATATTTAAATTAATTAATTAATTGCTAACATGAATTAATCCTAAATCAATTCAAAATAATAATTAATAAGCAAATAAACAACATGCGTATACATAATCCACATAAATCCTAAGCATGCGGAATCTAGGAGTTACGAGATTACATACCTCTTGTAGAGACAACCGTTGTGACGATGGATCAACCCAAAGTGCCTTCTCAAATATGTCCCAAGTCCACGAATGTAATCCAGTAGGAGAATTCTCAACGAACGATTTTAATTTAAAGGAGAAAATATAAAATATTTTGCCACCACCTTTGTGGATTTTTAATTTTTTTTTTCAACACATGGAATTGGGGATGAAAAATTCATCCCCTATTTATAGGACTAGGGGGGACAAAAAATTGGGCATGTTGGGCATTGGGAAATTTCCTTGCTTCTTCCTCAAGATACAATTTAGAATATATTCAATATATTCTATTTCCCAAAATATCTCCCAACAAAATCTTCTCCTCCTTTCTTGTCCAATATTTTCGAAAATATCAAATAAAATAGGGAAGAAATAAGATCTTTTTCCTTTCTTGAATTTATGGGATAAACTTGTATCTCAATAATACTTATTCCATAAGATCTTCGCAAGAAAATCAAGAAAAAATCTTTTCTGTCTCCTACCTATTTTTTTCGAAAATAATTAGGAAAAATAGGCAATAATATTTTCTTCACCTTTTCATTAATTGGATTTTAATTTGGGCTATTTGAGGGGCCTTTAGGAGAATTAAGATTGGACCTCCAATGGGCTATGAAACTTTAATATTTAGCCAAAATATTATTCAAGCTCATTAATATTAATTTACTCCACTATAAAATTAATATTGAACTATCCATCTTAACTCATATTACGACTTCACAATAATATGGTTCCCGGTCATTATTTCCCGCGTTTAAAATTATCTTAGTCCATTAATTAATTAAGTCACTGAATAGACTTTATATTAATTAATATCTCTGTCCTTGGAGTAAAGACAACTCAACATTATTATTCATACCGGAAATAAATTTCCACTTGCAAGATTTGGTATGATAAAGATTCTGAGCCCATCAAGGGGACAAATCAAGCAAGCCGTACTTGCAGGCGATTCTCCATATTAAATCTTAACAATCGTCATGTAATCAATAATATTGCCCAAGATACAAGATATCGATTTTTTGGGGTTATACTGAAAAGTATTTTTTTACTTTGTATAACCAAACCGAATTTCTTATTTAATTACTGAAATAAATTATTTATGTTGGGAAATGAATTTAATAAAGAAGATTTTGATTAGATCCCAAAACCCCTGAGTATGACATGTTCATGATAATCTTGATAGATGAGTCGATTGATTTTAGAGTGTTAGGGATGTTATCCGCACAATGTATCAACAGATATAGAATGATAGATCAAGACTTCAAGAAGGTCTCAAGAAACCGAAGTTTCAAAGATGAAATGAAGTTTCAAGACTCAAGATAAGATCGAGAATCAAGACTCAAGATGAAATCGAGAAATCAAGACTCAAAGATGAAGACTCAAGATATCTCTCAAGACTCGAGAAGATCAAGATAATCAAGATCGAAGACAAAGGATATCGAAGGTAAAAATTATCAAGACTAAATGTATCAAGACTCAAGATATCCTGAATGTTCCGGAGGCATTGAAGCCGAGGAATATAATTATTGGAATCCGATTATGACGTGGACCAATGAGAGGAAGACAATCAAGTGAAAAAGCTGCAGAACTTACAAAGAATAGTATGGATTTGAATATGATTCTTTCCAATGGTAACATTCAAATCCACACTATAAATACAAGTTCTTCCTACATTATTATGTGTGGAAGTGCGAAGAAGATAGCAAACAATGCTACAGAGCTAAGAGAACTTATACTCAAGCTTTCCCATCCTGGAACACAAGTCTATAGATATACAAATATATTCAAAGAGTGTTCTAGAACCCAATCTAAGCAACCCACGATGTATCCTACGCTTAGAGAGATTTTCCCAACCTTAGCATTGAGGCTAAACAAATGTAAGGAAAAATCTCACCATAGTTGGAGACAACACCAAACCCAAACCCCATTCTCGTAAGAGATAACTAGTGGTGAAGTGAGGTAGTTGTTAGGCAATCCCGAGAGAGGATGATAAGTCCCGATTGGAGTGTGAACTCGTTAAACATCTAGAGGCGAGCCCGAGAGGGTGATAAGTCCAGTTTGAGTTAGTAAACTACTGAGGTAGGTAGAAAAAGCTCAAAGTAGAAAGGTTAGTAAACTAAGAGAGGTCGTAAAACCTTAGGAAGTGTTTGAAGGAATTTCCCTAGGAATGCGAGGGAGAGTGGATGTAGGATCTTGAGTCTCCGAACCACTATACATTGTTGTGTTGTTTCATTTTTTACGTTCTTATCTTGTCATATCACCCGTTCGATCATAAGCAAAACACAACACATGAGCTTAAAAAGAGAAAAACTGGAATTTTGGTTTTTTATATGCATCGATTGTCATGTTTGCTTCCGCACGCGCAAAATTGATTTTTCCACCGGGACCAACAATTTATCACTGTTGCACTAAATATGAATGAATGTTATATATATTTATTGCAAACCCATTCGATAAGAAAGTAAGTATTACGTTGAAGTTAATTTGGTGATACCAGATCACAGAAGATCAAACTAACAGTCCTCGTGATTAAGTATAAATTCACAACCCAGATGGAAATGAACAATCCATCATGAAAGGTTGAAGTGTAAGGCTCAGATTGGCTTGTCTTGACTAAGAGAATTACACTAGTGCATGATGATGCGCTGAATAGGACCTACAGGAGGATAAATTCTTCAGCACTGAATATACAAGAATTAGACCTCAGTGGTGCGTTATTTCTTAATCTCCGTTCCTTAAATAGGATCGTGTGAGATTAATAACTATTGCTTTGACTTATGATGGGAAGAGAATCATTGCGATTCGATACCTTATATCTTAGGCAATATTATTAGTTACACGACGATCGCTAAGATTTAATACGGAGAATCGTGTGCAAGCACGTCTTGCTTGATTTGTCCCCTTGGTGGGCTCATAATCTTTATCATACCAAATCTTGCAAGTGGAAATTTATTTCCGGTATGGATAATAATGTTGAGCTGTCTTTATTCCAAGGACAAAGATATTAATTAATATAAAGCTTGTTCAGTGGCTTAATTAATTAGTGGACTAAGATAATCTTAAACACGGGAAATAATGACCGGGAGCCATATTATTGTGAAGTCGTAATGTGGGTTAAGATGGATAGTTTAATATTAATTTTATAGTGGAGTAAATTAATATTAATGGGCTTGAATAATATTTTGGCTAAATATTATTGTTTAATAGTCCATTGGAGGTCTAATCTTAATTCTCCTAAAGGCCACTCAAATAGCTCAAATTAAAGTCCAATTAATGAAAAGGAGAAGAAAATATTATTGCCTATTTTTCCATAATTTTCGAAAGTAATTAAAGGAAGAAAGAGAAAAGATTTTCTAGATTTTCTTGGAAAGATTTTATGGAATATGTATTCTTGGAATACAAGGCTATCCCATAAATTCAAGAAAAGTCAAAGATCCTATTTCTTCCCTATTTTAGTTGCAATTTTCGAAAACCCCTTAATATTAGGAGGTGAGATTTTTGTGGAATATATTAATTATGGAGAAAAGAATATATTGGATATATTCAAGATTTCTTGGAGATCAAGAAAAAGATTTTCCCATCTTATTCCTAAGCCAAAATTTCGACCACCCTAGTATTATAAATAGGGGATGAATTTGTCATCCCCAATTGCAATTCCATGTGTTGAAAAAATTAGAAATCCACAAAGGTGGTGGCAAAAATATTTTATTTTTCTCCATTAAATTAAAATCGTTCGTTGAGAATCCATCCACCGGATTACGTTCGTGGACGTGAGACATATTTGGGAAGGCACTTTGGGTTGATCCATCGTCTCAACGGTTGTCTCTACGAGAGGTTAATATTTACGTAATTCCTAGATTCCGCATGCTTAGGATTTACGTGAATTACTTATATGCATGTTGCTTAATTGCTTGTTTAATTATTATGTTGAATTGATTTAGGATTAATTCATGCTAGTAATTAATTGAGTAATTTAAATATGTATTTAAATTCATCTCGAATAGGTCCGGGCACCCTTAATTTCCCAACACGAATCGCATTGATTCTCTTCCCATCATAAGTCAAATCAATAATTATTAATTTCACACGATCCTATTTAAAGGACGAAGATTAAGAAATAACGAACCACTGAGGTCTAATTATTGTATATTCAGTACCGAAGAATTTATCCTCCTGTAGGTCCTATTCAGCGCATCATAATGCACTAGTGTAATTCTCTTAGTCAAGACAAGCCAATCTGAGCCTTACACTTCAACCTTTCATGATGGATTGTTCATTTCCATCTGGGTTGTGAATTTGTACTTAGTCACGAGGAACTGTTAATTTGATCTTTTGTGATCTGGTATCACCAAATTAACTGCAACGTAACACGTACTTACTTATTGAACAAGTATGCAGTAAATATATATAATATTCATTCATATTTAATGCAACATGTGATTAATAATTTATTTCAGTAAATAAATAAGAAAATCAGTTTGGTTATACAAAGTAAAAAATATACTTTTCAGTATAACCCCAACATGTTCTCCCTTCATAGATGAGAGTTCTCAAGCTACATATAGGGGTAAGAACTAATAGGTACAATCCAAAATAAAAAATAGCATTGGGGTACAAAACACCTTTTTGATACATGTGATTAGTCTATTATACCCTTATTTGCTTTTGAAATTCCTGTTTTTTTTGTTTTGTTTATTTCATTCTTCCTGCTTTCTTTTTTAATAAAGGTCGTGTCCCATCAACATGTTATACTTTATGTTTTACTTTCTTTTTAACAAATTATTTAGTCTGTTTTTGCTTTCTATACTTTATGCTATACATATAGATAGGCATATGGTAATTGCAATAATTAAAATAATTCTTCTATTTTTTTTTTTATATTTGAAAATGATATTGTTATTGTAATTTTTGTGCATTTTTTACAATTTTTACATTTTATTATAGGAAAATTTTGAAAACATTTTACAGTTTTTTTTTTAAAAAAATATAATTATTTCTTCTTTTTAATGATGACAAAATAAAAAATGCATATACTTATAAATACGTATTGTCCCAAAAAAATTGCATATATTAAAATTATATTGCATATACTTAAATTACATTGCATATAATGAAAAAACATTACATATATAAAAAAATATTGCATACACGCATTAAACATTGCATTCACTCGGAAAAAAAAACATTGCATTCACGCGTAAAAAAATATTGCATACACGTGTAAAACAATTTACATACATGTATAAATTGCATATATACTGACATATAATCAATTTGAATCTTCACACCGCAAAAGCATCTTCTCCACTGCATAATCAACAAACCTACCAAAAAATCACCAAAACTCCAGAAAATCACGTTACAAAAATCACCAAAACTCAATTACCATAAAAATCAACAAAAACTACCCAAAAATCACCAAAAAAATCAATACCCAAAAGTCACAAAGCAGATTAAGAAATAATATACAAACCAATAACAACACAACACAATGATTTTTTATTTTTTTTTTGCAAATTCCGCTTCCAATTTATACATAAACCAAAGAGTTGCTTCCAATTTCCGCTTCCAAAAAAATTGCAATCCACATCTCCCATCTTCCATTAGCGCCAATCGTCACTCACCAAATACAAACACAGAGGGTGATACAGACCAACAAGAAAAGAAAACTTATTGAAAACCCCCGCCGCCACCAGATCCTAGATCTGCCTCTCCTAGATCAACATGTGCCGCCCCATCATCGCTCAAATCCACCACCAGAAAACCCTAAACACCGTCACACCTCTACGGCCGCCATCCCCCCGTTTCCATCGCCGCCACCGCCAAACAAATCCCTCAAACCACCACTGCCAACCGATCTATTTAAGATCCTCCGCTACCAACACCGTAACCTCCGCCGCCATCGTCCCCCATCGCATTTTCCATCACATACCCGCCATCATCCTCCATCCTCGTCCTCTCGACCCGCAAACCCCTCTGCCGCCACCGCCCACATAAATACTCCCACCGGCGGCGGATCGGTCATGTGCCCTCCTCCACCACCTCCGTCGTGTGCCCCTCACACACCCACCGCCGCGAGAGAGAGAGAGAGAGATGGGTATCCGCATGACTTTTTTTGTGAGAGAAAAAAATTTGATAGGAGAGAAAAAATTGATTTGAATTGGTAGAGAGAGAGAGGGTAAACATGTGTGTGAAGAATGATGAGAGAGATATATATAGGAGAGTAAGTCTAATAAACCGATAATTGATTAATGTGGTGGACCTTTTTTA
Organism: Stenogyne calaminthoides; assembly: GCA_037126765.1. Classification (NCBI taxonomy): domain Eukaryota; kingdom Viridiplantae; phylum Streptophyta; class Magnoliopsida; order Lamiales; family Lamiaceae; genus Stenogyne; species Stenogyne calaminthoides. Next base: position 14,909,866 of record JBBCBC010000006.1, read on the forward strand.
TTTTATTGCTGAAAAATTTTGTTTTCTAAATTGGAGGGTATTATGGTAAAAGTTTTGTAGTGTGTTGCTATTTTAAAAAAGAATTGTAGTGGATTGCAACTACATCATGATTTTGTGTACTAGGCTGCAATTACCCCTACATATATTGAAGATCATTATGATGGGACTAAAAGCGTAGAAATTAACAAGATGAATTAATTTGAGCTATTTTTTAATCGTGTAAGTTTGCATATTTTATCTTTCATAGCACCTTTCTTTCTTGAATTGAATTTTGTTATTTTAACTTTTAAAATTTAACTTTCAAATCTTTTGACTGGATACACCATTCGGATTACCTACATGTTTTTTGTGCATGTGACTTTTTTTAAGTTTTTTTAAAAAATATTCGTCCTGCTAACTTTGGTAAGTATCGGAAGCTTTTTCGGGTTTTATGAATGGCAACGGCTTATCAACAATATTCTTTGCATTCTCGGCAACAAGTCAATACATTCGAACTATAAATGCAATCAAATAAAAAAAAAGAAGTATATTAGGTTCTTAGACCTTAAGAAAAAATATGAAGAAGATTACATTTAGTAATATAATTTACCTTTTCCCTCAATTTTGCATTCTCTATTCTTGAAAAGTGTTCCTCAAAGGAGATCTACCATGGATGTTAAGCCACATTAATTTGAGACACTAATGGTACCTATGCTCGATATTTTCTTGGGGAAGCTTTTCGTTCTCCATTCAAAGTTGAGAGCTCTTTTTTTTTTTTTTAATAACTCGATAATCGGCCCAAAGACCGATTAATTTGGGGGACCGGTACCCACCGTCCACTAGTGTGGGTCCCACTTCAAGCCTTGAGAGCTCTTTTATTGCACACTCTGTGACTTCAATTATAACTAAACGAATTGAAGATCATTATAATGGAATTTAAAGTATGAAATGTTGGTCCCGGTGCAAACGAGTCTTACACGTGTATGGGGGGGGGAATACACGTGTTCAGTGTTTTTAAAACTTTTTTCTTCGAGGTCACTTGGGTCGACAATCCTCAAGATTAGGTTCTCGAGAAGCTACGGATCGCTCCGAGTCAAAGTCTATCGAGACAAAGTGATCCCGAAATGCTTTCGTAAACCTCGAGATAATCCCAACCGAGTCCTCGAGTGTCAGAGATCCTCGAGTTGCTTGGATCGAGATAACCAACTTATCGAACCCTCGTAAGAGTACGTTCGGTTTGGTAACTATCCTGTTCTAGCTACTGGGGCCAGCGGAATGGTTTGCCCTTAGTTTATACTCGTTTTAAGCTTTGCGTAAAACCTTCCCTTTATGAAATAGTGATTAGGCTGTGATTCACTTATGCAACTTCAATTGGATTGATTCCAACCGAATATCAAAGGAAAAGTATGCTTTCAAAATCAAGTCAATGCAAAGAGATAAGCACGAGATAAGGAAAGCAATAAAAAACACAACAATTATAGTGGTTCGGAGACTCAAGCTCCCACGCCCACTCTCTCCCGACTCTTCAGAGAAATTCACTATCAACTTATGAGCTTTCGACTACCTCGTAGTTTACTTTACTCAACTTCGCCCCGAAGTTTTCGACTACTCCACGAGTTTACTTACTCAACCCGACCTTGAGCTTTTCGACTACCTCAGAGTTTACTTACTCAATCACACACAAGCTTTGGACTACCCCTCAGAGCTTACTAACTTCTCATCTAGAGTTTTTCGACTACTCCGCGTAGTTTACTAACTCTTTACAACACTTCTCACCAACAAACACACTCCAACTACCTTCAAGGGTTTGGGGTTTCTTGGTTGGTTTCCAACTAGGATGAGATATCCTTTACAATGAAGCACAATGCAAAGGGTTAGGATATCTCGACTAAGCTTTGGATAATTCTTATCAAGCTAGGCTTAGTATAGTGAGCTCTCTTCAATATTGAAGCACTTGGGAAATTCTAAGTTTTTTCGAGTGCTTTTAACTTTTACAAGAATAGGCTTGAGCTCTTAAGTTGGGTATAAATTTCCCGTAACCTTACAATGTAGAGGTCACCAAGATTTATAGGCATACACCAAGGTCACTATTGAAAACTATCCGTTGGAGAGACGACCGTGAGTTCCTCTTGTGGTGTGTGAAACGGCTATATTTAGGGTTTGAAACTCCCCTAACACTTTCTAGGCAATAGCCTTCCATGTAGCCGGTCTTCACTTTTTGCAGTCTGGAACTTTTGTACATCTGACATCCTTTTCAGAGATCTGTCACTGTCAGTGTCAGTATGGTACAGTGTTGTCTTTCTCTTTTTGACTTTTGTCTCCAGTTAAAGGTAGACACCTTCAACGGCTCTTTTTTGGTTACAAACTCGAGTTTGATATAACCTTAACAACACTTGACTTAGTTCCTTTTTATGCGCATTTGAATGTCTTGGCGAGATATCTAACTTTCTAATGAATCGCGATCTTCTCAAGATTGCATCCTTGAGATAGATATATTTGATTGCCTCGAGAACATTGAGTTCATCTTGAGCATTCAATTACCTCACGATTCTTGATAAGAATTATCGCCGATAGATTTTTTGATCTTTAGTTTCTCGATCTTGATCTTTGTGTCTTGAGTCTTGAGGTTTTACGAGTCTTGAGGTCTTCGAATCTTTGTAGTTTATCTTTGACCGATGTCTTTGAAGTCTTCTTGCCGAAGTCTTGATTACTCAAGATCCCTTCGAGTCTTGAAGAATTATCCCGAACTATATCTCACGACTATACATTCTCGCGCAGATAACATCCTGAATATTCTAAAACCCGAATCGACTCAACTTATCAAGATCATTACGAACATGTCATACTTTCGGGGTTTTTGGGATATAATCAAAATCATAAATCTTTATTAAAATTCATCTCCCAACAATTTCCCCATTTTTGATGATGCCAAAACCTATCTTGTTACAAACAAATAACCTATACTCAGGTTTCAGTTTATCCTATTTCAAGATTGGTTGTCTCCCAACAATTTTTTAAATCGAGAGAATCTCTCAACAATTTGAGTTTCTCAACAGTTTAATCATTCAAGAATTTCTTGAAGAATGAATCTCTTTAACTAGTTCATTACCAAATACTTAAACAATTTCTCCCTTATCAATCATACAATCGATCGAGAGACATTCATTTCGGTCATATCAAAATAAAATACATGTAAATAAGATAATGAGATATTATCTTTTTGAGCATAATGATAAATCTTCATTGATGATTGGTATCCCGTTACATATTACAATGAGTTTATCAACAAAATCAAAAGGAAAAAATATAAAGATTATAAAATCTTACGAGTCTTGATCTTGATCTTCCGATTTTGGCTCTTGATCTTACGCTCTTGATTTTGCTTCATTCTCAACTTCATTAGCGGGCACCTCCAGTCAAACATTAGAAAAAATCTTCTTGACTCATTTCTTTCCTTGATGATGTCCGATTTTTTCTGTTAAACCCAAATGACCAAAGATCTTGAGCAATCTCTTGAGTAATGACCTTCTCATTCACCAAGCCATTATCAAGTTTTGGAGGTGGATAGGAATATGGACCGGGGGCTACTATCGTACCTCTCCTTCATCCATAAAAGTTAATCCAAACTCTGTAGATACTTTGGATAGAAGATAAGAAGGTATTCAATGAAAGCTTCATTCGATCCGAGCTTTCCCTCTCTATTCCCCGAGAACATCATAATTGAACGGAAGGTCCTCTTGACTTCTTCCCCACATATCGTTGAGTTTGATAGGCATCCATTTATCAACGTGGGGCCACTTTAGTGCTTTTGATGTTCCTTTCTCTTTGCTCGCAAACTTCCCGAAATCACTCCTTCGCTTCGCTCTTCGCCTATCTTCTTTTCCGATCACATACGTTCTCGAGACCGGAAGCAACAACTTTCTTAGCTTGTTCTTCTTGGAGTGTCTTGAGCATTTTCGTGTTGAAGACTTTCTTCCGAGGTTGAGACTCGATTCCTTGGTTGTTTCTGTTTTTTCATCATCCGTAATCGATTTTCTCTGGATTGGCTTAGAAGCCTTTGACGTTTGCTTTCGGTTTGAACAACGCCCAAGGCTTTCCTCTTCATAAGCGATTCAGCGGCTTTGGCTTGTTCAACCTTTGCTCTGGCTTTCGGTTTCTCTCTTGCAACATCAAGCATAGCTTGCTCGTAAACTTCAGTGTAGATAGTTTTTTCTACGAGCAAACTTCAACTTCTCAAGTAGCTCAGACTTCTTTAAAGGCTTTTGCTAGATTATACATTTTAGCATCTTTCGAGCCTTCTTCTCCAAAGCACACGCCGCCATGAATTTTCTCGAGATCTTGACTTCCTTTTCCCCCCTTCGCAACGTAATTTGGAAGAAACTCGAGAGTGTTGTGTCCATGTGATATTGCTCTTTGCTTACACAACGAACTTCTCTCGCTATCGATCTTGTTCGCCTTCACCTCCTTAGATGGTTCTTGGCCACGTAAAATTCTTGGATAAGTGGGCAACCGGCGAGAGTGCTTCTTTGAACATCTTCGGTTATCTTGGTCATGAGCATTGAGCTCATTTCCTCAACAATGAGACTTGATTAACACCTCATTCTTTTTCGCGGTTTCACCTCTAGAAATCGAGAACTTTCCCCGGTGTTTCGCTTCGATTCATCACTTAACTCGGCCTTGACTCCCTCCAACTTCTCATTTAGCTTTCCTTCCATGGAGGTCATCCGGGTGGTTAGAGTGTTTTGAATTTGCACCGGTTCCCAAGAGTGACTAAGACCGCCCATCTTTTGAGCTTGATTGGCCAACGTTTTTTCCATCTCGAGCAATCTTGATCATCATTGGCTCAACCTTCTCAAGTTTCTCTATCGGAGGTGAGATCAATCTCGAGAATCTTTCTACCCTCTGTGTTGTGTCCGATCATCTTGAGCTCTAGCTTCATTTCGAGCTCCGGTCTCACCATGCCTCGATCAAGAAGAGTACTATCAACATTCTCGATGTTGACTAGATCCAGTTGATCGACAACGAAGTCTCATTTTCAACTGAGACCGCTTCTCAACATCTCCCTGTTGGTCCCCATCTCCATCTTGAGATTTGTCTCCATTGCTTGGGGCAACAACCCGGTTGCTCTCCTCTCACCAACTTCCTCTCGAACCCATTTCATCAAAATCGGAGTTTTTCATCCCGAAGCTTTGTCTTCCGAACCCCGAGAAGCTTCGGTCAAAATGGTCATCTCCTCATTCCACCTGATCTTCCCTTTAAAAGCAAAGAATATCAAGCATCTCGGAAGAGTCGATTGAGGATAAATCTGATTGTCCTTAATCAAGAAAATATCTTGCAGATCGTAGAAAGTATGAGTCGAGTCAGGTATTTCCGCCAAGTATGCACCTTGCTCTCCCAACCCTCTTTTCATCTATCTCCAAGTTACGATTGCCAGAAGTAGATATCAGAGCTTTCAAGACTATTCTCGCTTCCCTCAAGAAGTCCGGTCGGTTATCATGCAGGTTCCAGGCTCCGAATCGGATAGTTTAGCTGCTGTACCGAAAATCATACGACTTCCGAATGCTCCGTTTCTCGCGAGGTTTCTCAGGTTGAGTCTTTTGAAAATTCTCCTCGAGAAATTTTATTTTTGGCGTGAGATCGTAAAAAGACCAACTCGCCCGATCCTCGTACGAGATAACTTGCCAACACTTATAATGGTGAACTCGAACGGCGGTTTGGCCCTCGAGGTTGAATCTCTTCGGAATCACTTCCATCTTCATCGGTGAGAACCACCAATCTTCTGCGTTTTGGAGCAAGATTCATTGCTTTTCATCATTTTTGCTCCTGCTCCATCTTTGCCTCCAACAACATCTTCCCCCCTAGTTTGTTGGGTCTCTTTTTCAAAGAATTTGAAGGTGATTCTACCTTCTTTTCTCTCTTTCCTCTCGATGACCCTTCCTTGCAAAGCAATGGGTTTAAGGAGAATTTTGGATTTAGGAAATGGGGTCGAATTGGCGAAGATATCCTCCTCCTCTCTGCACATCTCCAAAATGTAAGCAATTTTGGTGGCATGGTGGATCTTGCCTTTGATTGAGATCGCCCCGTCAATCTTCCTCAAAACTTTGGTCTGCTCACTCACCGTCTGGATCAGGAATTTTAGCCAGTTGAAATCTGTGGTGGGTGAAACTTCTATCGCCGCCATCAATCTGAGCTTTGGGGTACTTATCTGCTCAAAACTCCCCACAAGACTCATGATGCACTTGCTCACAATATCCATCAACACACGATATTGTGGCTTCAGGTGCCTTTTATGCAGTGTCGCCTCAAACTTAACAGGATTCTCAGCAATCCTATCTAAGTACTCCTGCTCTCTTCCTGACATATACGTCATAGGATCCTCTCCTCTATCACAGAGCTCAAAAACATCATTCAGATTTTTCGGAACAATATACAGATCCCTCTCAAAATCGACGTATTTGGATGACTGCTCTAAGTGTGATCTGATTAACTTAGAATGCATACAACCCTCTTCATCTATCTCAAATTCTGAGATGAATTGATTACCTCTTTTTCGCAAACTCCGTCTGGTCGGTTTTGCGACTAGTTGGAAGTGAGTTTAGCCAATCGAATCATATCGAGCCTCCTCTTCGGCTTTGAGTTGGTTGTGCTTTTGAGTGAGATAACGAACTCGTACCACGGCTTGTTGGTTTTGGCTAATCTCTTCTAAGGGGTTGGAGCCATTTTAGAGTTTGATTGAAGAAGGAAGCTTTAGGGTTTGGAGAATTTTCGGGCAAAGGGATTTTTTTTCAGAGGATTTGAAAATGAAGGGTTTGATAAAATTTTTGGCTTGAATGGCTGATTGAGGTTTATATAGCCTTGAGATCGTGGAGAATCGTGTTGGTTAGGTGAGTAACAACGGTTGAGATTAATCTCCGATTAATCGGTATATCTGAACCAACGATCTCCGAAAAAGTAAGCCGCCAAAACATCCTCATTGGTCATTAATGTAGCGAGCATTAAATTTATTGACCTTCTTCGAATTTAAAATGATCCCCCCCAAAAAAACATTCCTCGGTGTTTTTATATTTATTCGAATGATTCTTGAATTTACTTTGAGCAATAAATGGATCGCATTTAGTCATTACTTCTTCGGACCAATTTCCCTCTATCGGTCTTTTATGAATGAATCGATCTTGATAAAATGTCAAGATAATATCGAAAGTCTTGAATTGGTTCAAGATCTTCTTGAAGTTTTCGAGATTCAGTTCAAGATTTCCATTTTATCTCGAGCTTTCGTAAGGATTCGAGAAAACTTCATCATCCGAAAAACCTTCAATTTTTCGATTTTATTCTATACACCGGTTGTAAAGATCCCTAATTCAACCGAAAGTTCTTGAAATCTTGATTCCGCCAAAGGTTTAGTCAAGATATCGACTCTCCGCTTATCGTATGAATTTTCTCCATCCTTATGTCCTTCTTCTCGACATGATCTACGATGAAGTGATGTCCGATATCCACATGCTTGCATCCGGTGTGCAATACGGGTTTTGTGAAATAGCAATGGCACTATTATTGTCACAAAATATTGGTACTTCATTGGCTACAACTTTATAATCCCTCAATTGTTGTGCGAGCAAAGAATGCGGTAATGCGACTTCCCCGCACCCATATATATTCAAATTTTCAAGAAGATTTTGTTGCTATCGAGGTCCTGCATTTCTTCGAAAACCAAGATATCACTTGCTTCCTAGAAATTGACAAGTTCACGAAGTGGACTTCACAATTCGCAAGATCCTCCATAATCAAGATCCGAGTAACCACTTAACTCTAGGTTATCATCGGTTTGGATACCATAATCCTCTATTCACTGTGCCCTTAAGATATTTCAAGATCTTTTTGGCAAAGATCCATGTGACTATTTTAGGATTAGCTTGGTATCTTGCACATATCCCAACAAAGAAATGTTATATCCGCCTACTTGTCGTGAGATAGAGCAATGATCCAATGATTCCTCTATAATCAAGATGACTTATTGATTTGCCTTTAATCGGGATCCATCTTGTAGTTAGTATTCATGGGAATTCTAATCGATTGCAATTCTCAGACACCATATTTGGCAATCGGATCTACGGTGTACTTTGCACGGTTGATGAATATTCCTTCCTTTGATTGTTTCACTTGAAGTCCTAGAAAGAAATTCATCTCTCCCATCATTGACATCTCAAACTTGCCTTTCATCGATGTTGAAAACTTTTCACACGGTGATGGTTTGAGATCCAAAAATGATGTCATCAACATATATCTGAACTAGTAAGATATCTTCCCCATCCTCTATCCCGAGCAGAGTTCTATCAACAGTTCCTTTTGACAAAACCATGGTCAGTAAGAAACTGAGAAAGAGTATCATACCATGCTCTGGGTGCTTGTTTAAGACCATACAAAGCTTTTCTTAGCCTGTAAACTTGGTCATTCTGTTTGAAACCAGGAGGTTGTTCCACATAAACCTCTTCTTTAAGCTTGCTGATTCGTAAATGCACTTTTCACATCCATCGATAGATCGTGAACTTCATGTGGGCAAAGATATGCAAGAAACAACTGATGGCTTCTAGTCTTGCAACAAAAAGTAAAGGTTTCATCATAATCCAAGCCTTCTTCTTGGGAATAACCTTGTGCAACTAGCCTTGCCTTGTTTCTCACAATGTTGTTGTTTTCATCTCTTTTGTTCTTGAAAACCCACTTGGTTCCAATGACATTGTGCCTTTCTGGTCTATCTACTAGCTCCCATACTTCATTCCTCGAGAATTGATTCAAATTTCATCTTGCATGGCAAGAATCCAAAGGAGAATCTTGTAGAGCTTCACCAATCTCAAAGAGGTTCTTTCTCCGATAGGAAGCTGAAGAGAATAGTGCACTCTCTCCATGGAACCTTATAGTCTTAACACCTTCGGTTAGATCACCCACAACTGGGCTTGTAGGATGGTTATCTAACCATTTCCTTCTTGATGTTCCCCCTTCAATGGTATCCTCAACATTTGAAATGTTAGGTTCGATTAAATCGGCAAACTCGAGGAACAACAAAACAGAAAAGGAATCATCTTCCTCGGGGAAATTCTATTGAACATTGTCGAGACATTTGTTCCCCTTTGGTTGATAGATTCGGAAATTGCCTCATTTGTGACCACATCTTCATTGGCATCACGTGCACTGAAGTGCGAATCGTGTCTGCTTGATTGGTCACCTTTGGAGTGTTGGTTTTCCGGTCTCACCATCTTGATTTCCATCCTGAACTTCTTATCTCGAAGTCCGAGTCACCCAATCATAGATAATGGTCGACTTCTTCTTTTCGATTTAGTGGATGATTTATCTTTCGCATTTCGAGCTTAATCTGGTGATCCTCTTTTGTCGGTTCATTTGCATCATGTTCTGTTTCTTTCCGAACACAAGCAGATTCATCAAAAACAACATGAGGTGTTTCCTCCACAATAAGAGTCCTACTGATTTTGTAAACTCGAAAGCTTTTATCGACTTGAGAATATCCTAAGAATATTCCTTCATCGCCTTTACTATCAAATGTTTTCAATCGATCTTTACCATTATTGTGCATGAAACACTTGCAACCAAACACACGAAAAAGAAAGAAAACAAGAGGCTTCCTTTCATTCCAAAGCTCATAAGGCGTTTTGCCTTGACTTTTTGTCAACATGGATCTATTCTCGAGAGTAAGATGCAAAGGTTGACAACTTCAAATTTCAAAATCTTTTAGGAATATCACCATTTATCATTGTCCTTGCGCTTCTTCTTTCGTAACTCGTTCCTTCTTCCATTTCTTCGCACAATAATCGGAAATGATATGATTTATAAACTCGGTTCCTTTGTCGGATCGATTTTGACCACACTCGATTTTTTCTCATTCTTCGAGCCTTTTCGATGAATTACGGCACTTTTATTCGAGTCTCTTTCTTCTTGAGTAAAGAATATGACCCAAGTATATCTTGAGTAGTCATCAACTACTACCAATGTGTATTTCCGTCATTAGTGCTCACAGTGTTATAGGACCAAACAGATCCATATGCAAAAGTCAAGTATTCTCTCAAGAGAAACTTCTACTTTGCTTTTTAAATGATGCTTTGACTTGTTTTCCTTTTCGCACGATCACAAATGTGTTCCTCATTGAACACTTCATTAGGGCAACCCTCTCACAAGAGCTAATCTTGCAAGCTTGTTCGGGGTTTTGAAGTTTAGGTGATTCATTTTTTTATGCCATAACCAATTTGGTATCTCGTGGAACTTTTAGCAATTAAACATGTATCTTTAGGAGTTGAACTCCAATCAACAAGATACACATTCCCTTTTCTTGTACCAAGCCAAGAATACTTTTCGTGATGTATCGTCTTTCACAAAGCATAAGTTCTTGGAGAACTCAACATTGAAACCCTTATCACGTAATTGGCTAATTGTGTGACAAGTTATGCTTCAATCCGGATACATATGAAACACCATGGATATGAATCGAGTCGACTTCCAAAGTTCCATATCCTTCATCTGTCCCTTGAGTTATCTCCAAAAGTGATCCGTGGGCCTCTTTGTTCAACATAGTCCTTCGAGCATCTTCTTGAATCTGTCATATGTCTTGAGCATCCATTTGTCAAGATACCATACATCGAGCTTTTTCATCTCTCGCTCATCGATTATGTGTTCTTTCATCGACTTAGTGCCCTGGTTTTCCTCCTGAAAAAACAGATCAATTCTTAGGTACCCATTTTGTGTAGGGTCCCACGAGGTTAGTTGCATCTTTCGGAATCCAAATCTGCCTCGACAACTCTAATCACTTTAGAGTGGCTAATTTTTTCTTCCATAAACATCAACATATACATCCACTACTCTGGGTGCCTTAGCGTTTTTTACGTATATATGTGCTAGCTTTAGCATGAACATGTGCCTTAGAGTTCTTTTTTTGGTTCGGGCCTTCATTTAGGATGCTTAGGCTTTTGTGCAAACCAATCTAAATCTTTGATGACACGGGTTGAGATAACCTTTACCCTTAAGGCAAGTGAGGTTCAGTTGTCTCAGATCGAATCTGGTCTTTTCAAAGATATCGAGGACTTGGTCTCTTGATTGAGAATGTCTCTGCTGAGTGTTTCTCATCCGAGGATTCCTCGATGGTTCAAAAGTGTGGAGCCTTTCAAGTTTGCATTCTTAGCCCGAGGCTTTGAAGTACTTGCACGAAACTTTCTTAATCGACCGCTTTCGGGTTTTCTTGCCTTCACCGAGGTTTGGGCTTTCTAACCCGATCATTCGGTTTTTTTTGAGACCATAGGTCATTTTCCCTTGTCTACAACCTTGGGCATTTCTTGAGTTTGAAGTGTAGGTGCATTTGGTTTTACAAAGATAGTCTCTTTTGCTACTTGGACGCAACATTTAGATGACCTTGTGAGGTTCCCCGAATATATCCCAATCCAGATTTTATAGTCACAGATCTCTGGTAACTCAATTTCATCTATTACATTATATGCATTATTCAATAGAGTTAACTTCTTCTCAGGCACTATCCTCACTGATTCTGTAGAGTTTTATGCTTCTCGAGAGGTCATTGAACTCGATTGATTAATTGAATCTCTTGATGGATTTTCTAGCTTTTGATTTAGGACACTATCAACTTCTCTTTTCTCGAGAGTTGTACTTTCGTAACATCCAGTTCATCGCTTGCTCCCATTAATTGAGAAGTGACTTCGATATTGCTCTGACCTTTCCATTTTAGATTTTCAAATTTTCGATTCCTTATTTCGCTCTTGAGTTTGATTTAGCGATCCTTGCAAAACAAAGATAGTCCTTCATCGATTCTCGAAAAGAATCCATCAGGTCAAAATGATGTTTTTCGGTGGAACTTGAAAACTCTTGTGCTAGTGTAGGAGCAACAACAGAGAAAGAAGAGTTTACCTCCTCAATTGCCATCGGACATATGTCATCACTTTCATCGTTCGAGAATATCTCATCCGAAGAGCTAGATCCTCCTCGAGTGTTCTTCTTCCGCAATCATGGCCTTTTTTGCTTGAGAACTTCGGTCTCATATAGCTTGCCTTTCTCTTCTCTCCTTAGCACTCAACCGGACAATCATCTTTGGAAGTGACCTTTCTTCCGGCGGTTATAAGATCCGGTTGGCATCATCATCCCGATCATTTTCTTCTTTGGACTTGAAGTCCTTTCTTTTTGGATGAAGATCCTTGAACTTTTGTCTTTCTTCTTCTCGGTTGATCCGTCCTCGGGTTTCTTCCGTACGTGGTTCTGTAATAGTTTTTGTATTTTCCAAATCTACTATTGAGTCTATCAAACCTTCTTGCCATCGGTGCTTAGCTTTTCCTCAAGCTCATCCCGATTTTTTGGCATGGGGGTTCTCGACTCTCTAGTTTTCTGTGTTTTATCTTTGGCTTTTAAGGCCACGTTCTTACTTGATGAAGAATCATCTTTGCTGTCAGCCTTTTTGGATTTCTTATCAATTACAAATTCATAGGCTTTCAGCTCAGAGAAAACTTGTTGGTAAGGCATTGAGTTAATATTCTTGGTGTTTTCAATCACCACTGCATGAATATCCCATTTCTTAGATAGACCTCTAAGAATTTTCAATGCAACTTCTCTCTATGGGTATTTCTTTCCAAGTGCATTTAGATCATTCATGATCTTTAGTGAATCGACTTCGGTTTGTCTATTGATTCACCATCATCCATTTCAAAAAATGTCAAACTTTCCAATTGCCCTTCGAAAGTTTGTTTTCTTTTATATGATCGTGCTTGGCACATAACAGCTAGTGTATCCCAAATCTCTTTAGCAGTATTACAGTGAGAGATCATTCCCATCACACCATCATCAATTGTGTTGTATAGTGTGTCTTTTGCAATGTAGTCTAGATTGACTAACTTTCTCTCCTCAGGAGTCAGTTGGTCATCAGACTTAGGAAATTCTGCTCTAGGATCAATTCTCTCATCTTCTGTTCCTCTGGGGATTCACTACAAGATGCTTGGAATGGTCCTTGAGAGACCACTCTCCACATACGCTCATGTTTGGAATACTGAGATGAGCCCTGCATTCTCGATCTCCATAGGTCATAGTTCTCCACCGAGAACATGGGAAGTTTTTAGAAGACATTTTTCCGATCTCTTGAAAAGTAAAAGGTTTCAAAGAAATAAGATCGATTCGGATAGACCACAAGTATTTTTTAAAATAAAACTTTGGTCAACACAAAGTGGTCAAGTTGAACCAACGCTTTGATACCACTTGTTGGTCGGTGCAAACGAAGTCTTACACGTGTATGGGGGAATACATGTGTTCGGTGTTTTTAAAACTTTTTTTTCATCGAGGTCACTTGGGTCGATAATCTCAAGATTAGGTTCGAGAAGCACGATCGCTCGAGTCAAAGTCTACCGAGACAGTGATCCTCGAAGCCGCTTTTAAAACCTCGGATAATCCCAACCGAGTCCCGAGTGTCGAGATCCCGAGTTGCTTGGATCGATAACTCAACTTTATCAAACCTCGTAAGAGTAACGTTCAGTTTGGTAACTATTTGTTCTAGCTACTTTCGGTTGTGCGGAATGGTTTGGCCTCGAGTTTATACTGCGTTTTAAGCTTTTGCGTAAAACCTTCCCTTTATGAAATAGTGATTTAGGCCGTGATTCACTTATGCAACTTCAAAGTGGATTGATTCCAACCGAATATCAAGTGAAAAGTATGCTTTCAAAATCAAGTCAATGCAAATGCGGATAAGCCGCAGATAAGGAAAGCAATAAAGAACACAACAATTATAGTGGTTCGGAGACTCAAGCTCCTACGTCCCTCTCTCCAACTCTTGAGAGAAATTCACTATCAACTTATGAGCTCGACTACCTCGTAGTTTACTTTACTCAACTTCGGCCCCGAAGTTTTCGACTACTCCACGAAGTTTACTTACTCAACCCGACCTTGAGCTTTTCGACTACCTCCAGTAGTTTACTTACTCAATCACACACAAGCTTTCGGACTACCTCGTAGCTTACTAACTTCTCATCTAGAGTTTTTCGACTACTCCGTGTAGTTTACTAACTCTTTACAACACTTCTCACCAACAAACACACTCCAACTACCTTCACAAGGGTTTGGGGTTTCTTGGTTGGTTTCAACTAGGATGAGATATCCTTTACAATGAAGCATAATGCAAAGGGTTAGGATATCTCGACTAAGCTTTGGATAATTCTTATCAAGCTAGGCTTAGTATAGTGAGCTCTCTTCAATATTGAAGCACTTGGGAAATTCTAAGTTTTTTTCGAAAGTGCTTTTAACTTTTACAAGAATAGGCTTGAGCTCTTAAGTTTGTGTATAAATTTCCCGTAACCTTACAATGTAGAGGGTCACCAGTATTTATAGGCATACACCAAGGTCACTCTTGAAAACTATCCGTTGGAGAGACGCTTTCGTGAGTTCCCTCTTGTGGTGTGTGAAACGGCTATATTTAGGGTTTGAAACTCCCTAACACTTTCTAGGCAATAGCCTTCCATGTAGCCGGTCTTCACTTTTGCGATGCGGAACTTTTGTACATCCGACATCCTTTTTGAGAGACATGTCCTTTGTCGATTGTCGGTATGGAGATGGACAAAGGTTGTCTTTCTCTTTTTGACTTTTGTCTCCAGTTAAAGGTAGACACCTTCAACGGCTCTTTTTGGTTACAAACTCTGAGTTTGATATAACCTTAACAACACTTCTGACTTAGTTCCTTTTGTCTGCATTTGAATGTCTTGGCAGATATCTAACTTTCTAAGGAATCGCGATCTTCCGAAGATTGATCCTTCGGGATAGATATATTCATTGCCTCGGAACATTCGGGTTCATATCGAGCATTCAATGCCTCACCGATTCTTCAAGAATTATCTTGCCTTCAAGATTATTCTTTTGATCTTTAGTTTCTCGATCTTGATCTTTGTGTCTTCAGAGTCTTCTGAGTCTTCAAGGTTTTCTGAGTCTTCAGGGTCTTCTGAATCTTTGTAGTTTTATCTTGATCGATGTCTTGTCGATTCTTCTCGCCGAAGTCTTGATTTTCAAGATCCTAATCGAGTCTTGAGAATTATCTGAACTATATCTGCTGACTATACATTCTGCAGATAACATCCTGAATATTCTAAAAACTGAATCCTGACTCAACTTATCAAGATCATTCTGAACATGTCATACTCAGGGGTTTTGGGATCTAATCAAAATCATAAATCTTTATTAAAATTCATCTCCCAACAATATATTGTGCTTCTTTTCTATTTCATCCTGCTAACTTTATTAATTAGCAGAAGCCGGAAGACTTATTAATTGACACATTTTAAAATTATAACTTATTAGTAAGTACAAAATAATTGTATATATACATTTGTACTTTCGCGTGCAATTTTAACTGTATATACAATTTTATTTGTACATACACTAGTAATTTACATAAAGAAATTATATTTATTAGTAATTTTTCGCCGAACTATGGGCATATTTTATAAATGACAAAAGCTTGTCAACATACATTGAATTTTCGGTAGCAATGTTCCAACTAAAAATGTAATCAAAGAAATAAAGAAGTATACTCCCTCATCCGTCCCGTACTTATTTACTTTTTTTCTCAAACGATCTGTCTCATGCTTATTTACTTCTTTTTATAAAAGACAATAAAACAATTACTCTCTTTTCAAGTATCCTCTCTCAACATCTCAAAATTACATCTTATGTCATTACTTTTATTCACAAAAACTCATCTGCTTTTAATAATAAAGTAGAAATTACTATAATACCCTAAATCAAAAGTAACTTTATGATCATTTTAAATACTAATAACAACTATCATATTAAAACCCATGCTGAAAAGAAAGAGGTAAATAAGCCTAGGACGGAGGGAGTATTATTTTACATCTTAATAAAAAATGGAGCTAATTAAATTTAATTTGTATAATACCGTTTATCTAAATCTTGCATTATCTATTTTTTTAAAGTGTTCCTTAAAGGAGATATTTCTCATGGAAATTGAGTCGTGGGCCGAATCATTGCATCTGCTCTCCGGGAGGAGGCCCAACGAGTTTCTCATGGAAATTGAGTCATGGGTCAAATTATTGTCTCTGCTCTCTGGGAGGATACCCAACGAGTGGACAATTTAAATGGATGGAGTGTTTTCCATGGGAATCGAACCCAGGATCTGGACGAGCCTAAGCTCTGATACCATGAAAGAATTACATCTCATCTGAAGCCCATCGTCTCACCAAGCTCGACTTCAAAGCATCCATCTTTCAAGACCGTCCTACCAGCAACAAATTCGCCACGATCGTTACGCAAAATCATACCTATACCAGTTTTATATGTCTCAACAAAGAAAGCCGCATCGACATTGATTTTAAACTTGCCCGGAGGGGGAGCATGCCACACCAAACACGGCACGACCGCAGGCCGTCGCGCCTCAGTCCACTCATACAAGTTCCAATCAACATCGACCACTACAAGCCCAGCTGGTTTACAAGAACCCTCTCATAATTGCGCATATCTTTCCTTCCAAACTTGCCATAGAATCATAACAAACATCGGACCATTGTCCCTATCCAAAAAAGACAATATGAGGTTGCACACAGAGTCGATTTGGTATACAACAACTCGTCAATCAACTCCAACATGCCATACGCTCTCCAATAGGCCTCACATACGAGCAGTTAAAAAATGTGTGCCAAACATTTTCTGGAGCGCAATGGCAAATAACACAAAGGGTATCATCAACTATCTTCTTTGCATAGAGATTAACTTTATGGGGAATGCAGTCCCGACAAATTCGCCAAACACAGTCCCGGACCTTTCGTGGCACCTTAAGCCCCCAAATACAACGCCAATTCCCCTCAACCTTAAGCGACCGATCGAACGCAATCTCAGTAGCCAATATATACCCCGACTTCACCGAATACAGACCATCAGACGTGAAATGCCACAATATCTGTCAGAACTTCCCATCGGAGAAATAGGCGTACGAAGGATCTTGATTATATCATCAACATCAAAGATTTGCTCAACTAACTCCCTATTCCAACACCTAGACCCTAGAACCATCAATTATGAGACAACAAGGTCATTCAACTCGGACAAGTGAGGTATATAAACGTAAAAATTCTGATCATAATTTAGCCATGGATCGGCCCAGACCGAAATATCATCACCACTACCAACCTTCCATCTAACACCTTTACGTAACAAATCTTGAGCAGCCAAAATACTGAACCAAGTATAACTCGGATTAGACCCGAGTTTAGCCGACAAAAAATCACAATTCTTAAAGTAACGTGCTTTCAAAACCCGAGAGACTAAATCATTCTGATCATTCATTGGCCGCCACCTAATCTTTGCCAAAAGAGCAATATTGAATTGATGAAAATCTCGAAAACTCCAGCCACCCGCCTCCTTATGAACACATAATCTCTCCCACCTCATCCACTTAACCCCTTTCGAAACATCACCCTTCGAACTCCACCAAAAGGCATTCAACATATATGTATTTCATCAATAAGCGTGAGGGGAGTAAAAAAGTACTCATGCAGAAAGTTAGAATAGATTAAGCAGCATACTTAATCAAGACCTCCTTCCTTGCCTTAGAAATTTTCTGAAAGTTATTATTATATTAATAATTAATTTTATATTAATTATTATTTTATAATAAATTAATTCCACACATGAATGTGGATAGAGATGGAAGTTAGTTAACTTCCTAGAGATATTAAAGGACGAGTTCAGGGAATTCAAACTTACGGGAAAAAAATCTCTAAGATTTTTTTCTCCTGCGAACGACACAAAACAGAAAATTGAGAAAGAAATTCTCTAATATTATACGCTTTACATTCATACTAAATCAAGAGGCACTTAATATTGTGAATAATGGAAGCAATCCGTGATCAATTTGTGTGGTTGTATTTCGGACTCTGAGGATTCAGTAATACGTAGAATTAAACCTGTTCTATTTCAATTCGCTGCAATTCTGAAATAGAGGTTAGTGAATTTCTAACCATCGTGTTCCAACATTTTCCTACCACGCCACCCCTGCAACTTCTTCCATAAGCGATCTTTAATATCTCATCATTTATGATTCAAAATATTGTCATTTCTATTCGAAAAACATAGAGTAAATACACTAGTTGTATTGTGCAATCGTGCTCAATTTATTCATATTGAAACATGCAACTAATTTAAGTGAAAACAAAATTGCATATTTAAAGCATATAATTAAATTACACGACCTGCCTGGTATATAGAACACCTTGTCATATATAGAAGTGTTAGTTTTCTTTAAATATCCTCTTTCACTAGTGTCCCCATTCAAAAATATATAAAACATAAAAGAAAATGATAATAATTAATGAATAAATCTTTATTTCTCTAAATTGCCATCACACACAGCTAATCAAAACACCCCTTTCCTAGTTTCTACATCACAACTAAGGGTGGACGGTACGGCATACCGAAATTTTTTTCGCCATACCGTTACCGTACGGAAATTTTCGATACCGAAAAATTTCATACCGTTGTCGTACCGAAAATTCGGTATACCGATACCGTACCGAAATTTCAATATATACCGATATACCGAAATATTTTCGGTATACCGGAAATATTTTCGGTATACCGAAAATTTTTCGGTATACCGGTATATTTTTCCGGTATACCGGAAATTTTTCCGGCGTACCAAAAATATTTAGGTATACCGAAATATTTTGGTATTTCGGTATACCAAAATTTTCTATATTTTCATACCGTTATCGTACCGAAATTTTCGATAAAATCGATATTTTTCGGTACGGTAAATACGGTATACCGGTATTTTCGGTATTTCCTCCACCCCTAATCACAACACTCTGTCCACCATTTAGATAAAGAAAAAGAGAAAGACACGCCGCCCATCATATCTGTAATTGCTTAAACACGTGAACGTGGAAGCACATCCTAACAGTTGTGCAATTAATAATTATCATATATATTTACTAATTACATCATGAACCAACGTGACTTATTTAATCATAGGAGAATAACGAGGGACACAAAAAAGATAAGAGTAGTAAACTATAAACTTGCCAAATTTGGGGATAATTAATTGTTATTAAATGATCTAATTCCTAATATGTAACAATATTCGACGTGAACGTGACATCCATTTCACCATATATAAATTTGAAGGACTCCACCCAGACCCAGTTTGTTAACATGAGTTTGAATTACACATGGTCTCATAACTTTAGCCTCAAATAGATATAGTCCCATAAATTTTTGTTGTTGTCGATTTAGTCCCAATAACTTTGAAAATGCCAAATTTTAGTCTCAAATCGATCGAAAAACTCAAAACAACGTTGTTTTGTCATTTCAATTTGGAGCTTTTCAGCGGATGGTATGACTAGACTGTCACGAGTACTACCACGTGTATTTTTAAATGCGTTTGACTAATTATTATCGTTAGTTTTGTTTTAATTTTAAGTTATTTTAATTATATAAATGGAATTTTAGCTGTTAAAAAAATTAAAAAATACACATGATAGTTCGATCACAACATTCGTCGAAAAGCCTCAAATTAAAACGAAAAAATGACGTTTTGAGTTTTTCGATCGAATTTGGGACTAAAATTAGACATTGTCAAAGTTATTGGAACTAAATCGATAACAAAAAAAATTTGGGACTAAATCTGTTGGGAGATGAATTTAATAAAGAAGTTTTGATTAGATCCCAAAACCCCTGAGTATGACATGTTCTAAGATAATCTTGATACCGAGTCGATTCGCTTTAGAGTGTTCGGGATAGATATCTCGCACTATGTATAGTCAGCAGATATAGATCAGGTTAGATTCTGAAGACTCAGTAAGTTTCTGAAGAATCTGAAGACTCAGTAAGTTTATGAAGAAACTAAAGACTCAAGAAAGCTCAAGAAATCAAGACTCAAGAAGTTTCAAGACTCAAGAAGTTTTTTCAAGAAACCAAGACTCAAGAAGTTTCAATAAACCGAAGACTCCAGAAGTTTTCAAGAAATCAAGACTCAAGAAGATACTTTAAGAAATCAAGACTCAAGAAGTAATCAAGACTCAAGAAGTTGTCAAGAAATCAGAGACTCAAGATGTCATCAAGACTCAAGATGACATCAAGACTCAAAGATGTCATCAAGACTCAAGATGACATCAAGACTCAAGATGTCATCAAGACTCAAGATGACACTAAAGACTCAGTATGTCACTGAAGACACTGAAGACTCAGTATGTCACCGAAGACACTAAAGACTCAAGATGTCATCAAGACATCAAGACTCAAGGAAGACATCAAGACTCAAGACATCAAGACTCAAAAAGATATCAAGACACAAAAGATAATCAAGACATGAAGTTATCGAAGACTCAAGAAGATAATTGAATACTCAAAGATAATCAATGTTCCGAGGCACTGAATAATATCTATCTGAAGACTACAAAACTGAGAAAAATGTGAATATTAAAAAAAATAGATATTGCTCAAGACATTCACATGCAGACAAAATGAACTAAGTCTAAGTGTTGTTTAAGGTTATCTCACTCAGAGAGATTAACCAAAAAGATCTGTTATGTTTGTCTACATTTACTGAAGACAAGAGCCAATCAGAGGAAGACAACATCATGCTTTTTTATCGATTAATCGAAAAGCTTAGTGTGTCATCAAGCATGTCAAGAGTACTATGTTCCGCATCGCAAAAAAGTCTTTGATTGACTACATTGCTAAAGATACTTTATATAGCACTATTGATGATGGTGTTATGGGGATGATTTCTCACTGTGAAACTGCAAAAGAAATATGGGACACACTTGTTGTTATGTATCAAGGCACATATCATATTAAGGAAAACAAACTTTTTGTTGCTATTGGAAAGTTTGATAGCTTTAAAATAGAAGATAGTGAATCCATTGACAAACTTGAGGTCAGATTCACTAGCATCATGAATGATCTGAATGCTCTTGGGGAAAGATACCCACAGAGAGAAGTGGCACTGAAAATTCTTAGAGGATTATCTAAGAAATGGGATACACATGTTGTGGTGATTGAAAACACCAAAAATATTGATTCCATGCCATATCAACAAGTTTTTCTCGAACCGAAAAGCTTATGAGTTTGTGATTGACAAGAAATCTAAGAAATCGACAAAGAAAGATGATTCTTCATCTAGCAAGAATGTGGCTTTCAAAGCCAAAGGGAAATCCTCAGAAGTCTAGTGAGTTCGAGAACTCACTTGCAAAAAATCGAGGATGAAAGCGGCGAGGATAAGCTAGTACTGATGGCAAGGAGGTTTGAAAGACTCAATAGCAGATATGAGAAATATAAGAAATATTACAGGAATCACATGTACAAGAGAGACTCAAAAGCTGAGGACGGATACACTGAGAAAAGAAAGGACCAGAAAGCTGAAGGATCTTCATCCAAAAGGAAGGACTCCAAGACCAAGGAGGAAAGTGATCAGGATGATGATGCCAACAGATGCTACAACTGTCAGAAGAAAGGTCACTTTCAATATGACTGTCCTGAGCTAAGTGCTAAAGAAAGAAAGGAAAGACAAGCCAAGAGAGACAAGAAGTTCTCCAGCAAGAAAGCTATGATTGCTGAGGAAGAAGAACATTCTGAAGAAGGTTCCAGTTCCTCAGATGAGATTTTCTCAGATAGTGACAGTGATGATATCTGTCTAATGGCTGTGGAAGAGGTAAATTCTTCTATCTCTGTTGTTGCTCCTACACAAGCACATGAGTTCTCAAGTTCAACTGTAAACAGTAACTTTGACCTGATGGATTCATTTGAGAATCTTATGAAGGACTATTCTGTGTTACAAGAGCGCTCCTTTGAAACTTAAGAGCGAACAAGGAATCGATCACGAGAATCAAGTGGAAAGACTCTAAAAATGCTGAGATCACTTCTAATTTGATGGGAACTACTGATGAACTAGATGTTCTGAAAGTACAAGAAAGTGATAGAGATCCTGAATGGAAATTTAGAGAAATCCACTAAAGAGATTTAGCTTATCAGAACTGAGTTCAATGACCTCTTTGAGAAGCATGAAACTCTAAAGAAATATGAGGATAGTGCGCAGATAAAGTTAGCTCTATTGAATTCTGCATCTAAAGTGATAGATGAAATTCAGAGTTATCAAAGACCGCAACTATAAAAATTTGAATTGGGATACATTCCACGGGGAACCTCACAAGGTCTTTGAATCTTTCTAATAGCACCAAGACCGTTTTTGTTAAACAAGTGGCATCTAATCTTCTTCTTCAAGAACCGCCTGTAGTTTTAGACAAGGGTAAAGGACCTATGGTTTTAAAAATCAAGGTTCAGGAAGAAAGCCTGCACTCAGAAAAGGCTAGAAAACTCCGACCACTAAGAGGAAATCTTCGGGCCAGTACTTCCAAAGCCTCGTGCTAAGAATACCAACCTAAAAAGAGATCTGCAGACTTTGAACTATCGGGGAGGAATTTTCAGAAGAGAAACACTCCAGAGATATTCTCAACCGAAAAAGACCAAGCCCTCGACATCGAAAGACCCCAATTTCAAAGACAGTAACCTAAACCCCACTTGCCTAAGGGTAAAGGTTTCCTGAACCCAAGTCAACAGAGACAGAGACCAGTTGCACAAAAGCCAAAGCACTTGAACAAAAGGCCTGAACCCAAGAAGAACTCTAAGGCTCATGTTCATGCTAAGGCTGACACTCATACACAGGATACTGTCAAGGCACCTAGGGTGGTGAATGTGTATGTAGATGTTTATGGGAGACAAATCAGCCACTCTAAAGTAATTAGAGTTGTTAGGCAGATTTGGGTTCCAAAAGGTACTGAAATTTAACTCCGGTAGGACCCTACACCAAATGGGTACCTAAGAACTGATCTGTTTTTCAAGTGAAAGAAAAGGGCACTGAGCTGAAAGAAGACAACATAGAACTGCTGAGTGGAAATGAATTAGCTCATGCTGTATGGTATCTGGATAGTGGATGTTCAAGACATATGACAGGATATAAGCAACTAATCACTGACTATGTTGAGCAAAAAGGCCCTCAGATCACATTTGGAGACAATTCCAAAGGACAAACTGAAGGATATGGAACTCTTGAAGTTGACTCTGTTCATATCCATGGTGTTTCATATGTGTCTGGTCTAAAGCATAACTTGCTTTCTATCAGTCAATTCTGTGACAAAGGATTCAGTGTTGAGTTCTCAAAGAACTTATGTTATGTGAAAGACAATACTTCACAGAAAATTCTACTGACTGGTACTAGAAAAGGAAATGTGTATCTTGCTGATTGGAGTTCAACTCCTAAAGATACATGTTTGGTTGCAAAAAGTTCCACTGATATCAGTTGGTTGTGGCACAAAAGAATGAATCACTTAAACTTCAAAACCCTGAACAAACTTGCAAGATTAGCACTTGTGAGGGGGTTACCCAATGAAGTGTTCAGTAAAGAACATGTATGTGATGCTTGTCAGAAAGGAAAACAAATCAGAGCATCTTTCAAAAGCAAAGTAGATGTTTCTACTGATAGAATACTACAACTGTTACATATGGATCTCTTTGGTCCAGTAACACCTGTGAGCACTAATGGCAGAAAATATACACTTGTGGTAGTTGATGACTACTCTAGATACACATGGGTCATATTCTTACTCAGTAAGAAAGAGACTCAGACAAAACTTCCTGAACTACTGAAAAAGCTCAGTACTGAAAAGAATCTGAGAAGAAATAGGACTCTGAAAGAAGCTGCAAGGACAATGATTGCTGAAGCTGATATTCCTAAGAGATTTTGAAATTTTGAAGCTATCAACACTGCATGCTACTCTCAGAACAGATCCATGCTGACCAAGAATCAAGGAAAAACTCCATATGAGTTGTGGAATGAAAGGAAGCCTCTTGTTTCTTTCTTTCATGTGTTTGGTTGCAAGTGTTTCATACACAATAATGGTAAAGATCAGTTGAAAACTTTTGATAGCAAAGTTGATGAAGGGATATTCTTAGGATATTCTGAAGTCAATAAAGCCTTCAGAGTTTACAACTGTAGGACTCTTATTGTGGAAGAAACACCTCATGTTGTTTTTGATGAATCTACTTGTGTTCAGAAGAAACAGGAACATGACTCAGAGAACCCGACCAAGAGAATCACCGGACTTAGCACGAAAAGAACGATAAAACATCCTCGAACACGAAAAAAGTAGAAGTCGGTCACTTTCTATGAATGAAGTGAATCGGACTCGCACAAAGAAGTTCAGGATGGAAAAACTCAGGATGGTGAGACTCAGGATGGAAATTCTCCACTGAAGGAAAGCCAACACACTGAAGCTGACCAATCTGAACATACAACAGTTCAGACTCAGGTATGTAATGCCGATGAAGATGTGGTCACAAATTGAGGCAAACTCGAATCTATCAACCAAAGGGGAACAAATGTCTCTGACAATGTTCTGAATGGAATTTCCCCTGAGGAAGATGATTCTCTTTCTCCTTTTCCGTTGTTCCCTGAATTTAATGAACTACCTGAACCTAACATTTTTTATGTTGAGGATATTACTGAAGGGGGAACATCCAGGAGAAAATGGTTGGATAGTCATCCTAAAAGTCAGATTGTGGGTGATCTATTAGATGGTGTCAAAATAAGAAGGTTCCATGGAGAAAGTGCTTTGTTCTGCTGCTTCCTATCTGAAAAAGAACCTACTGAGATTGAAGAAGCTCTACAAGATTCATTTTGGATTCTTGTTATGCAAGAAGAGTCAATGGGTTCTCAAGGAATGAAGTTTGGGAGCTAGTGGATAGACCTAAGAGGCACAATGTGATTGGAACTAAGTGGGTGTTCAAGAATAAGAGAGATGAAAACAACAACATTGTGAGAAACAAGGCAAGGCTAGTTGCACAAGGTTATTCCCAAGAAGAAGGCTTGGATTATGATGAAACATTTGCACCTGTTGCAAGACTAGAAGCCATCAGATTGTTTCTTGCATATCTTTGCCCACATGAAATTCATGATCCATCGGATGGATGTGAAAAGTGCATTTCCGAATGGTGTGCTTAAGAAAGAGGTTTATGTGGAACAACCTCCTGGTTTCAGACAGAATGACCAAGTTTACAGGCTTAGGAAAGCCTTGTATGGTCTTAAGCAATTTCTCAGTTTCTTACTGACCATGGTTTTATCAAAGGAACTGTTGATAGGACTCTGTTCAGGATAGAAGATGGGAAAGACATCTTACTTGTTCAGATTTATGTAGATGACATCATATTTGGATCTCCAAATCATCGGGGTTTGTGAAAAGTTTTTCCCCGATGAAAGGAAAGTTTGAGATGTCAATGATGGGGGAGATGAATTTCTTTCTTGGACTTCAAGTGAAATAAACTAAGGAAAGAATTTTCATCAATCAAGCAAAATACACCAGAGATCTGATTGCAAAGTATGGTGTACAGAATTTCAATGCAGTTAGAATTCCTATGAATACTAGCTACAAGCTGGATCCTCGATCTCGAAGGCAAATCAATAAATCACACCGATTATAGAGGATCATTGGATCATCGCTATATCTCACTGACAAGTAGGCTCGATATAACATTTCTTTTTGTTGATATGTGCAAGATACCAAGCTAATCCCAAGGCTAGTCACATGGAGGCTGCCAAAAAGATTCTGAAATATCTTAAGGGCATTGTGAATAGAGGATTGTGGTATCCAGCTGATGATAACCTTGAATTAATTTGTTATTCAGATGCTGATTATGGAGGATGTAGAATTGACAGGAAGTCTACCCGCAGGAACTTGTCAATTTCTTGGAAGTAAACTGATATCATGATTTTCAAAGAAACAAACCTTAGTAGAAACCAGTACTACTGAAGCTGAATACATGGCTGCAGGAAGCTGTTGTCACAGATTCTTTGGCTCAGACAACAATTGAGGGATTATAAGATTATAGCCAATGAAGTACCTATATTTTGTGATAATAATAGTGCAATTGCTATTACACAAAATGTTGGGAGATGAATTTAATAAAAGATTATATGATTTTGATTAAGATCCCAAAACCCCTGAGTATGACATGTTCAGAATGATCTTGATAATTGAGTCGATTCGGTTTTTAGAGTATTCGGGATGTTATCTACAAAATGTATAGTCGCAGATATAGTTCGGGATAGTTTCAAGACTCAAGAACTCACTATGTTTCAAGAAACCAAGTTTCAAAGATGAAACCGAAGTCTCAAGACTCAAGATGAAATCGAGAATCTAAAGACTCAAAGGAGAAATCGAGATCAAGACTCAAGATGAAAATCGAGATATCAAGACTCAAGATGAAATCGAGAATCAAGACTCAAAGATGAAGACTCAAGATATCACCAAGATAAATCAAGACTCAAGACCCTCAAGACTCAAGACCTCAAGACGCAAGATCAAGATCGAGAAATCAAGATCAAGAATCGAAAAGCACAAGAATTATCAAGACTCAAGAATGTAATCAATACTCAAGATGAACTCGAATGTTCCGAGGCAATCAATATATCTATCCAAGGATGCACATCGAGAGAAACGCGATGCCTTAGAAAGTTAGATATTGCCAAGACATTCAAATGCGCATAAAAGGAACTAAGTCAAGTGTTGTTAAGGTTATATCAAACTCAGAGTTTGTAACAAAAAAGAGCTGCTGAAGGTGTCTACCTTTAATCAAGATAAAAGTCAAAAAAGAGGAAGACAACATCGCACTCATACCGACATCGACAAAGGATAAAGTCCATTTGAAAAAAGATGTCGATGTACAAAAGTTCCAGATCGCAAAAAGTGAAGACGGCTACATGAAAGGCTATTGCCTAAAACATGTTAGGGAGTTTCAAACCCTAAATATAGCCGTTTCTCACACACCATAAAGAGGAACTCACGGCTATCTCTCCAACGGATAGTTTTCAAAGAGTGACCTTGGTGTATGCCTATAAATACTTGGTGACCTCTACTTTGTAAGGTTACGGAAATTTATACGCAACTCAAGAGCTCAAACTTATTCTTGCAAAAAGTTAAAGCACTCGAAATACCTTGAATTTCCCAAGTGCTTCTATATTGAAGAGAGCTCACTTTACTAAGCCTAGCTTGATAAGATTTATCAAAGCTTAGTCGAGATATCCTAACCCTTTGCATTGTGCTTCATTGTAAAGGATATCTCATCCTAGTTGGAAACCAACCGAGAAACCCCAAACCCTTGAGAAGGTAGTTGGACTGTGTTTGTTGGTGAGTAGAGTTGTAAAGAGTTAGTAAACCACGCGGAGTAGTCGTAAAAAACTCTAGAGGAGAAGTTAGTAAGCCACAGGGGTAGTCCGAAAGCTTGTGTGTGATTGAGTAAGTAAAACTACGGAGGTAGTGTAAAAACTCAAGGTCGGGTTGAGTAAGTAAACCACGTGAGTAGTCGTAAAAACTCAGGGTACGAAGTTGAGTAAGTAAACCACGAGGTAGTCGTAAAGCCTGAAGTTGATAGTGAATTTCTCTCAAGAGTCGGAGAGAGTGGATGTAGGAGCTTGAAGTCTCGAACCACTATAATCATGTTGTGTTCTTTATTGTTTTCCTTATCGTGTGCTTAATCTCAGATTGACTTGATTTTGAAAGCATACTTTTCATCGATATTCATTTGGAATCAATCCTTTGAAGTTGCATAAGTGAATCACAAGCCTAATCACTATTTCATAAAGGGAAGGTTTTTTTTTAAAGCTTAAAACGAGTATAATCTAAGGGCCAACCATTCAAGACGATCGAAAGTAGCTAGAACAGATAGTTATCAAATCGAACTCTCTCCGAGGATTCAAGAAGCTAGTTATCCGATCCAAGCAACTCAGGATCTCTCAAACTCGAGGATTCGGGTTGGGATTATCCGAGGTATCCGAAAAAGCATTTCGGGGATGTTTATCTCTGTAGACTTTGACTCAGAGCGATCTGTGCTTCTCGTAACCTAATCTTGAGGATTATCTCGACCCAAGTGACCTCAAGAAGAAAAAAAAGTTTTAAAATCATTGAACACGTGTATTCCCCATACACGTAAGACTCGTTTACACCGACCAACAAGTGGTATCGAAAGCGGTGGTTCAACTTGACCACTAATTTGTGTTGACCAAAGTTTTATTTTCAAAAATACTTGTGGTCTATCCGAATCGATCTTATTTTGTCAAATTTTTTCTTTTCAAAAGATCGAGGAAAAATGTCTTCTAAAAACTTCCCATGTTCTCTGAGAGAACTATGATCTATGGAGATCGAGAATGCAGCTCATCGTATTCCAAACATGAGCGTATGTGGAGAGTGGTTTCTCAAGGACCATTCAAATTTCTTGTGGTGAATCCTGCATTAAGAAGAGGAGAGAATTGATCCTAGAGCGAGAATTTCCTAAGTCCGATGACCAACTAACTCGAGGAGAGAAATTTAGTCAATCTAGACTACATTGCAAAAAAGACACACTATACAAGACAATTGATGATGGTGTGATGGGAATGATCTCTCACCAGAATATCTTGCTAAAGAGATATGGGATACACTAGTTGTTATGTGCAAGGTACAGATCATATAAAAGAAAACAAACTTTCAAAGGGCAATTGGAAAGTTTGGATTTTTTTGAAATGGATGATGGTGAATCAATAGACAAATTGGAAGTCAGATTCACTAGCATCATGAATGATCTAAACGCACTTGGAAAGAAATATCCACAAAGAGAAGTGGCATTGAAAATTCTTAGAGGTCTTTCTAAGAAATGGGATATTCATGCAAATGGTGATTGAAAACACCAAGAACATTAGTTCAATGCCATACCAACAAGTTTTCTTCTCGAAATTTTAAAAAGCCTATGAATTTGTAATTGATAAGAAATAAAAAAGGTCGACAAAGAAAGATGATTCTTCATCGAGTAAGAATGTGGCTTTAAAAGCCAAAGATAAAACCTGTAAAACTAGAGAGTCTGAGAACCCCCATGCCAAACATCAGGATGAGCTTGAGGAAAAGCTAACACTGATGGCAAGGAGGTTTGACAGACTTAATAGTAGATTTGGAAAATACAAAAGTTATTACAGAACCACGGTGTACAGAAGAAACCCGAGGATGATCAATCGAGAAGAAGAAGGACCGAAAAGTCAAGGATCTTCATCCGGAAAAGAAGGACTCCAAGTCCAAAGAAGAAAATGATTAGGATGATGATGCCAACAGATGCTATAATTGCCAGAAGAAAGGTCACTTCCAGTATGATTGTCCAGAGTTGAGTGCTAAGGAGAGAAGAGAAAGACAAGCTAAAAGAGACAAGAAGTTCTCAAGCAAAAAGGCCATGGTTGCAGAAGAAGAACACTCTGAGGAGGATCTAGCTCTTCAGATGAGATATTCTCAGACAGTGAAAGTGATGACATATGTCTGATGGCCATTGAGAAGGTAAACTCTTTTGTCTCTGTTGTTGCTCCTACACTAGCACAAGAGTTTTCAAGTTCCATCGAAAAAAAATCATTTTGACCTCGATGGATTCTTTTTGAGAATCGATGAAGGACTATCTTTTTTTTTGCAAGGATCGCTAAATAAAACTCAAGAGCGAATAAGGAATGAATCTTGAAAAATCTAAAATGGAAAAACTCTAGCAAAACTGAGATCACTTCTCAATTAATGGGAACTACTGATGAACTGGATGTTCGAAAGTACAACTCTCCAGAGAAAGAGAAGTTGATCATGTCCCTAACTGAAAAGCTAGAGAAATCCACTGAAGAGATTCAAATTTAATCGTAACTAAGTTCAATGACCTCTCGAGAAGCATAAAACTCTACAGAATCTGTGAGGATAGTGCATGAAGAAGTTAACTCTATTGAATAAAGCATCTAAAGTGATAGATGAAATTGAGTTACCAGAGATCCGCCACTATAAAAATTGGATTGGGATACATTCAGGGGGAACCTCACAAGGTCATCTGAATGCTGCATCATGTAGCAAGAAGACTATCTTTGTAAAACCCAAGTGGCACCTACACTTCAAGTGAAGTAATGCCCAAGGTTGTAGACAAGGAAAAGGACATATGGCCAAAGAAACGAATGATCATGTTAGAAAGCCCAAACCTCAAAGTGAAGGCTAGAAAACCCGCGTGGGGTTGGAAAGTTCAGCAAGTACTTCAAAGCCTCGGGCTAAGAATGCAAATCTGAAAGGCTCCACATCGAACCATCGGGAGGAATCCTCAGATGAGAAACACTCAACAGAGACATTCTCAATGAAGAGACCAAGTCCTCAAGATAATCGAAAGACCCAGATTTCAAAGATGCATAACCCGAACCTCACTTGCTTAAAGGTAAAGGTTATCTCAACCCGAGTCAACAAAGATTTAGACCGGCCGCACAAAAAGCCCAAGCATCCGAACAAAAAGGCCCGAACCAAAGAAGAATTCAAAAGCCCATGTTCATGCTAAAGCTAGCACACATACACGTAAAAGTCGCTAAGGCACCTAGAGTAGTAGATGTGTATGTTGATATTTATGGAAGACAAATTAGCCACTCTAAAGTGATTAGAGTTGTCAGGCAGATTTGGATTCCGAAAGGTACATCTAACCTTGTAGGACCCTACACAAATTGGGTACCTAAGAATTGATCTGTTTTTCAGGAGGAAAACAAGGGCACTAAACTGACTAATGATCACATGGCACTGATGAGCAGAGATGAAAAAGCTCCTGATATTTGGTATCTTGACAGTGGATGTTCAAGACATATGACAGGATACAAGAAGACACTTTCGGTGACTATGTTGAACAAAGAGGCCCACGATCACTTTTGGAGATAATTCAAGGGGATGATCAAGGATATGGAACTTTGGAAATCGACTTCGATTCATATCCATGGTGTTTTCATATGTATCTCGATTGAAGCATAATTTGCTTTTCAATTGCCAATTTCGTGATAAGGGTTTCAATGTTGAGTTCTCTAAAAACTTATGTTTTTAAAAGATGATACATCACGTAAAATTTTTTTCGTTGGTACAAGAAAAGGGAATGTGTATCTTGCTGATTGGAGTTCTGCTCCTAAAGATACATGTTTAGTTGCTAAAAGTTCCACAGATACCAGTTGGTTATGGCATAAAAGAATGAATCACCTAAATTTCAAAAACCCCGAACAAGCTTGCAAGATTAGCTCTTGTGAGAGGGTTGCTTAACGAAAGTGTTCAAGAAGGAACATATTTGTGATGCGCGTGCGAAAAGGAAAAACAGATAAGAGCATCATTTAAAAGTAAAGTTGAGGTTTCTATTGAAAAGAATACTTGATTACTACATATGGATCTTTTTGGTCCTATAACACCAGAAGCACTAATGGCAGAAATACACATTGGTAGTAGTTGATGACTACTCGAGATATACTTTGGGTCATATTCTTACCAAGAAGAAAGAGACTCGAGATAAAGTCGCCAGAGTTCTTGAAAAGGCTCAAGATTGAGAAAATCGAGTGTGGTCAAAAATCGATCCGACAAAGGAACTGAATTCATAAATCATATCATATCTGATTATTGTGCAGAGAATGGAATTTCACATGAAACATCACCGCAAGGACCCTCAATGTAATGGTGTTCTTTGAAAGGAGGAACAGGACTCTGGAAGAAGTTCGCAAGGACTATGATACGGGGTTTGACATTCCTAAAAGATTTTGGGTCAAGTCGCCAACACCGCATGCTACTCTCGTAACAGATCTATGCCGACCAAGAGTCGAGGCAAAACACCCTATGAGCTTTGGAATGAAAGGAAGCCTCTTGTTTTTTCTTTTCGTGTGTTTGGTTGCAAGTGTTTCATACACAATAATGGTAAAGATCGGGTTGAAAACTTTTGATAGTAAAGTCGATGAAGGAATATTCTTAGGATATTATGAAGTCAGTAAAGCTTTCAGAGTTTACACCTGTAGGACTCTTATTGTGGAGGAAACACCTCATGTTGTTTTTGATGAATCTATTTGTGTTAGGTAAGAAACAGAACATGATGCAGATGAACCGACTAAGAGGATCACGAGATTAAGCTCAAAACAGAAAAGATAAATCATCCAATTGAACACGAAAAGAAGAAGTCGGTCACATTCTATGATTGGAGTGACTCGGACTCGAGATAAGGAAGTTCGGGATGGAACTCGGGATGGTGAGCCTCAGAAAACCAACACTCTAAAGGTGACCAATCTGAGCAGACACCCGATTCGGACAGTGTATGTGATGCCAATGAAGATGTGGTCACAAATGAGGCAAATTTCGAATCTATCAACCAAAGGGGAACAAATGTCTCTCGACAATGTTCGAATAGAATTTCCCCGAGGAAGATGATTCCCTTTCTCCTTTTCGTTGTTCCTCGAAGTTTGTCGATTGAATCGAACCTAACATCTCAAATGTTGAGGATATTATTGAAGGGGAACATCAAGAAGGAAATGGTTAGATAGTCATCCTACAAGTCGATTGTGGGTGATCTAACTCAAGGTGTTAATACAAGAAGGTTCTATGGTGAGAGTGCAAGATTATCCCGCTTCCTTTTCGGAGAAAGAACTCCGCCGAGATTGGTGAAGCTCTACAAGATTCTTATTGGATTATCGCTATGCAAGATGAAATGAATCAATTCTCAAGGAATGAAGTATGGGAGTTGGTAGATAGACTCGAAAAGGCACAATGTCATTGGAACCAAGTGGGTTTTCAAGAATAAAAGAGATGAAAACAACAACATTGTAAGAAACAAGGCAAGGCTAGTTGCACAAGGTTATTCCCAAGAAGAAGGCTTGGATTATGATGAAACCTTTGCACTGTTAAAAGACTAGAAGCCATCGATTGTTTCTTGCATATCTTTGCCTACATGAAGTTCACGGTCTATCAAATGGATGTGAAAAGTGCATTTCGAGCGGTGTGCTTAAAGAAGAGGTTTATGTGGAACAACCTCCCGGCTTCAAAACAGAATGACCAAGTTTACAGGTGCTCGGAAAAAGCTTTGTATGGTCTCAAGCAAGCACCCAGAGCATGGTATGATACTCTTTTTCTCGGTTTCTTACTAACCATGGTTTTGTCAAAGGAATTTGATAGAACTCGCTCGGGATAGAGGATGGGGAAGAGATCTTACTAGTCGGGGATATATGTTGATGACATCATTTTTGGATCTCCAAACCATCACCGTGTGAAAGGTTTTCAACACCGATGAAAGGCAAGTTTGAGATGTCAATGATGGGAGAGATGAATTTCTTTCTAGGTCTTCAAGTGAAACAATCAAAGGAAGGAATATTCATCAACCGTGCAAAAAAATACACCGTAGATCCGATTGCCAAATATGGTGTACAAAATTGCAATGCGTTAGGATTCCTATGAATACTAACTACAAGATGGATCCCGATTCGGAAGGCAAATCAATGAATCATATCGATTATAGAGGAATCATTGGATCATTGCTCTATCTCACAAGTAGGCCGATATAACATTTGTTGGGATATGTGCAAGATACCAAGCTAATCCTAAGACTAGTCACATGGAGGTCGCCAAAAGATACTAAGATATCTTAAGGGCACAAAGTGAATAGAGGATTATGGTATCCGGTGATGATAACCTTGAATTAACCGGGTTACTCAGATGTCGACTCACGGAGGTTGTAGAATTGATGTGAAGTCCACAACAGAACTTGTAAATTTCTAGGAAGCAAGTCGATATCTTGGTTTTCAAAGAAATGGACCTCAATGAGCAACCAAGTCTTAATGAAAAGTTGAATACATGGTCGCATGAAGTCACAGGCTGCGGCTCGCATTCTTTGGCTCAGACAACAATTAAGGGATTATAAAGTTGAAGCCAATGAAGTACCAATATTTTGTGACAACAATAGTGCCATTCCTATTTCACAAAATCTGGTATTTCACACCGGATGCAAGCATGTGGATATCGGACATCACTTCATCGAGATCATGTCGAGAAAAAGGACATAAGGATGGAGAAAATTCATCGATAGGCAAAAGAGTCGATATCTTGACTAAACCTTTCATTTGAATCAAGATTTCAAGAACTTTAAGTTGAATTAGGGATGTTAGAACCAGGTGTATAGAGTAAATCTGAAAAATTGAAGATTTTCAGATGCATGAAGCTTTCTCAGAATTCTACTGAGAAACACAGGATAAAATGGAAATCTTGAATCGAGTCTCGTGAAACTCATATTTTATGAAGGTCAAGATTTAAAGAGTATCTTTGAACCCATTCAATTTTCCAAGATATAATCGACATTTTATCAAGGACAAGACTCAAAGAAGACCGATAGAGGGAAATTAGTCCGAAGAAGTAAAGACTATGCGACTCATTTATTGCTCAAGTAAAACTCAGTAATCATTCGCAATAAATACAAAACACCGAGGAATATTTTTGGCGGGATCGTTTTAAATTCGAAGAAGGTCAATAATCATTTAATGCTCGCCACATTATTGACCAATGAGGATATTTTTGGCGGCTTACTTTTTTAGAGATCGTCGGTTCAGATACCCGATTAATCGGAGATTAATCTCAACCGATTGCTTTTCACCTAACCAACACGATTCTCCACGATCTCGGCTATATATACCCCTTAAGCCATTCAAGCCAAAATTTTATCAAACCCTTCGCTCACAAATCCTCTGCGAATTAAAAATCCCTTTGCCCGTAAATCTCCAAACCCTAAAACTTCAAATTCTTAAATCAATCTCTAAAATGGCCCCAACCTTGTTCGAGAAATTAGCCATAACCAACAAGCCGCGGGTAACGAAGTTCGTTGTCTCACTTGAAAGCACAACCAACTCAAAGCCGTAAGAGGAGGCTCGTGATATGATTCGATCGGGTTAAACTCACCCATCTAGTCGCAAGTCGACCAGACAGTGAGTTCGCAAAAGAGGTAATCGAATTCATCCGTAATTTGAGAATAGATGAAGAAGATGGTATGCATTCTTCGATTACCATATCACATTTAGAGCATTCGCCAAAATACGCCGATTTTTGAGAGGGATTTGTACATAATTCGAAAAAAATTGAATGATGTTTTTGAGCTCGTGATAGAGGAGAGAATCCTGCGATATATATGTTTGTAGAGAGTAGGAGTACCTAGATAGGATTGCCGAGAACTCTGTTAAATTTGAGGCGACATTGCATTAGAGGCATCTAAAGCCACAATATCGCAGGCCGATGGATATTGTGAGCAAGTGCATCATGAGTCCCGTGGGGAGTTTTGAGTGATTAGTACCCCGGCTCGATTGATGGCGGCGATCGAGGCATCTCCTACCACCGACTTCAACTGGCTGAAATTTAATTCGGGATGGTGACGAGCAAGCCAAAGTCATAAAAAAAGGGTCAATGGGGCAATCACGATGAAAGGCAAGATCCACCATGCCACCAAAATTGCTTATATTTTGGAGATGTGCAGAGAGAGGAGGAGGATATCTTCGCCAATTCAACCCCATTCCCTAAATCCAAAATTCTCTTCAAGCCCATCTTTGTGGAAGAAGCGAGCCATTCTAGGGAAAAGAGAAAAGAAGGTAGAATCACCCCCGCGTCGCCGAGAAAGAGACCCAACAAACCAGGGGAAGGTCGGTTGGAGGCAAAAATGGAGCAAGGAGCAAAAACCGATGAAGCGGAAGGACCTTGCTCCAAAGCTAAAAAAGATTGGTGGTTCTCACCGACGAAGGTAGCAAAGATGATTCTCGAGGAGATACAACCCGAGGGCAAAACCGCCGAGTTCGCCATTACAAGTGTTGACTCAAAGTTATCTCTAGGACACAAGATCGATCGAGGAAGATGCCTTTCTCCGAGGTGCTCGAGACATCACACCGTGATAAAATTTCTCAGAAATTTTTAAAGGAGCTCAGACTCAGAGATGCCTACCTCAGGGAAAGGTGCTCGCATGTAAGAGCCACCAGAGTCGATTCAAGATGCGTGCTCAGATCGACGAGCCAACCCGCACTAAACCGAGGATATGCTACCAGTGCCTTTAACCCACTCGATGCAAACCGAGGATCCAATGCACAAACTTTAGACACTACCGAGGCTCAGGAGCAAAATATTCTTGATGAGCTCCGCAGTGATCTACCGCTTGATCCCTTAGCGCTTTCATCGAACCAGAGAGCCCGAGATGGAAGAAGGGCGAGGTCAAGAAGGCGAAAGTGGAGGAGCAAAGGAACGGTTCATCTCGATCACAATTTCGAGCTCAAACGCCATACCCCGATCCGCAAGATGTTTTTTTGGGGATTAAGGACGACAAAGGTATATCCTCAATCGACTCTTCCGAGATGCTTGACATTGTCAGATTCGAGGGGAAGACCGGTGGAATGAGGAGACAACCTTTCCCCGACCGACTTCTCAGGTTGGGAAGACAAAGCTCAGATGAAAAATTCCAATTTTGATGAATGGGTTCGAGGAAGTTAGCCGAGAAGAAAACAATCGGGTTGGTGCCCCGAGCAGCAGAGACAAATCCAAAGATGGAGATGGGGACCAACAGGGAGATGCTGAGGATCAGTCTCAAATGGAAAAAGAGACTTCATTGTCGATCAACTCGGGATCGGTTAAGACTCTTCAGTACCTTTTGGCACTATTAACAATTATGCCAAAGTTATTGAATGTACTATCTTTAATTCTCGAATTGTCGATAAAACGATCGAGGCTCAATCGAGACCGGAGCTCGAGGATGAAGTTCAAGCTCAGATGATCAAACAAAGACAGAAGGTGCGAAGGTTCCCGAGATTGATCTCACTCCCGTAATGGAGAAACTTGAGAAGATTGAGCCAATGGCAATCAAAATTGCTTAGATGGAAGAAACGTTGGTCAATCAAGCTCAGACAATGGAAGGTCTTAGCCATTCTTCAGAACTGGTGCAGATACAAAACACTCTGACCACTCAGATGACCTCCATGGAAGAAAAGCTGAATGAAAAGCTGGAGGGAGTCAACGCAGAGTTAAGTGCTGAAATGAAACAGAAGCACCGTGAATCGATCAATTTCTAGAGAGGAAACCGGGCAGAGAAAAATGAGGTGCTGATCAAATCTGCTGTTGAGGAAATGAGCTCAGTGCTCATGACCAAGATGACAGAGATGCTTAAAGATGCACTCTCTGGCCAGTTTGCCCACTTATCTGAAGAACTTTCTGTGGCTAAGAACCACATCAGAGAATGGAAGATGAGCAAGATCGATTAGCGAGGAGAAATCATGTGAGCAAAGAGCAAGATTACATGGACACGACTCTCTCCAGACTTCTTCCAAATTACGGTGCGGGAAGGGGAAAAGGAAGGTGAAGACCTCGGGAAGTTCATGGCACGTACTTTGGAGAAGAAGGCTCGAAAGATGCAAAATGTACAATCTAG
Organism: Stenogyne calaminthoides; assembly: GCA_037126765.1. NCBI lineage: Eukaryota > Viridiplantae > Streptophyta > Magnoliopsida > Lamiales > Lamiaceae > Stenogyne > Stenogyne calaminthoides. The sequence goes on from JBBCBC010000006.1 coordinate 14,947,135, forward strand.
CCAAAGCCTTAAAAGAAGTTGAAATTTCATCGATAAATTGAAATTCGCTCAAGTGGATAAGCCCATCTACACTCGAGTTTCTGAGCAAACCATGCTTGAGGTTGCAAGAGAGAAACTGAGTGCTAGAACTAAGGTTGGAACAAGCCAGCCGGTGCCGAACCGCCTATGAAGAGGGAAAGCTTTGGGCGTTGTTCAACTCAGAAGTAAGCGTCATGGAAGGCTTCTAAGCCAATCCAGAGAAAGTTGATTCTGGATGATGAAGATGCAGAAGAATCTGAGTCTCAACCTCAGAAGAAAGTCTTCAACACCAGAGATGCTCTGAAGACACTCCAAAAAGAACAAGCTAAGAAAGCTGCTGCTTCGGTCTCAGGAGCATCTGTGATCAGAAAGAAGATAGAAAAAGAGTAGAAGCGAAGGAGTGACTTCAGGAAGTTTGCGAGCAAGAGGAAGGGAACATCGAAAGCGCTGAAGTGGCCCCACGTTGATAAATGGATGCCCATTAAACTCAACGACATGTGGGAAGAAGTGAAGAGAACCTTCTGGTTCAATTACGATGTTCTCAGGGAATGGAGAGGGGAAGGCTCAGATCAGAACGAAGCTTTCATTGAATATCTTCTAACCTTCTATCCAAAGTATCTCCAAGGCTGGATTAACCTTGTGGATGAAGGTGGAGTACAGATAGTAGCCCCTGGTCCATATTCATATCCTCCTCCAAGACTTGGTAATGGCTTGGTAAATGAGAAGGCCATTACGCAAGAAATTGCTCAGTATGCTGGTCAGTTGGGATTAAAAGGGAACAGTCCGGACATCATCAAGGAGAGGAATGAGCTGAAGAAAAGATTTTTCGGAATGTTCAACCTGGAGGTGCCAGCTGATGAAGTCGAGAATGAAGCAAACTGAAGAGCCAAATCTGAAGACTGAAGACTGAAGAACTCAGAAGATTCTGTAATCTTTAAATTTTGTCTTTTTGATTTTGTTGATAAAAATCTCAGTGTAATCTGTAATGGTATACTTATCATCAATGAAGATTTATCATTATACTCAAAAGATAATACCTTATTATCTTATTTACTTGTCTTTTATTTTGATATGCTGATTGTATGTCTCTGAACTAACTGAATGATGATATGGGAAAATTGTTTAAGTATTTAGTAATGAACTACTTAAAGAGATTCATTACTGAAGAAATTACTGAATGTCTTAAGTGTTGGAAAAACTCTCTAAATGTATTGAGAGATTCTCTGATTCAGAAATTGTTGAGAGACAACCAATCTTGTGATAGGATAAACTGAAACCTGAGTATAGGTTATGTATTTGTAACAAGATAGGTTTTGGCATCATCAAAAAGGGGGAAATTGTTGGGAGATGAATTTAATAAAAGATTATATGATTTTGATTAAGATCCCAAAACCCCGAGTATGACATGTTCAGAATGATCTTGATAATCGAGTCAGATTCGCCAGAGTATTCGTGGATGTTATCCGCAAAATGTATAGTCGCCAGACATAGTTCAGATAGGTTCAAGACTCAAGAACTCAAGATAAGTTTCAAGAAAATCAAGTTTCAAAGATGAAATCAAGTCTTCAAGACTCAAGATGAAATCGAGAATCTAAAGACTCAAAGGAGAAATCGAGATCAAGACTCAAGATGAAAAACCGAGATATCAAGACTCAAGATGAAATCGAGAATCAAGACTCAAGATGAAGACTCAAAGATATCACCAAGATAAATCAAGACTCGTAAGACCTCAAGACGCAGAAGACTCAAGACGCAAGATCAAGATCGAGAAATCAAGATCAAGAATATCGAAGCACAAGAATTATCAAGACTCAAGAATGTATCAATGCTCAAGATGAACCCGAATGTTCCGAGGCAATCAATATATCTATTCAAGGATGCAATATCGAGAGAAACGCGATGCCTTAGAAAGTTAGATATTGCCAAAACATTCAAATGCGCATAAAAGGAACTAAGTCGGAAGTGTTGTTAAGGTTATATCAAACTCGAGTTTGTAAACCAAAAGAGCCGTTGAAGGTGTCTACCTTTAATCAAGATAAAAGTCAAAAAGAGGAAGACGACATCGTACCATACCGATAATCGACAAAGGACAATGTCGGGCGAAAAAGATGTCGGATGTACGAAAGTTCCAGATCGCAAAAAGTGAAGACCGGCTACATGAAAGGCTATTGCCTAAAAACATGTTAGGGAGTTTCAAACCCTAAATATAGCCGTTTCTCACACACCATAAGAGGGAACTCACGGGTTATCTCTCCAATGGATAGTTTTCAAAGAGTGACCTTGGTGTATGCCTATAAATACTTGGTGACCCTCTACTTTGTAAGGTTACGGAAATTTATACGCAACTCAAGAGCTCAAACTTATTCTTAAGAAAAGTTAAAGCACTTCGAAATACCTTGAATTTCCCAAGTGCTTTATATTGAAGAGAGCTCACTTTACTAAGCCTAGCTTGATAAGATTTATCCAAAGTTTAGTCGAAATATCCTAACCCTTTGCATTGTGCTTCATTGTAAAGGATATCTCATCCTAGTTGGAAACCAACCGAGAAACCCCAAACCCTTGAGAAGGTAGTTGGAGTGTGTTTGTTAGTGAGTAGAGTTGTAAAGAGTTAGTAAACCACGCGGAGTAGTCGTAAAACTCTAGAGGAGAAGTTAGTAAGCCTCAGGGGGTAGTCCAAAGCTTTGTGTGATTGAGTAAGTAAACTACGGAGGTAGTCGTAAAACTCAAGGTCGGGTTGAGTAAGTAAACTACGTGGAGTAGTCGTAAAAACTCGTACGAAGTTGAGTAAGTAAACTACGAGGTAGTCGTAAAGCTCGGGAGTTGATAGTGAATTTTTTTCAAGAGTCGAGAGAATGGATGTAGGAGCTTGAAGTCTCGAACCACTATAATCGGCCTTGTGTTTTTATTGCTTTCTTATCTGTGCTTAAGCGTTGCATTGACTTGATTTTGAAAGCATACTTTTTCCGATATTCGGTTGGAATCAATCCATGAAGTTGCATAAGTGAATCACAAACCTATTCACTATTTCATAAAGGGAAGGTTTTTAGCAAAGCTTAAAACGAGTATAATCTAAGGGCCAACCATTCAAGACGATCGAGTAGCTAGAACAGAGATAGTTATCAAACCGAACTCTCTTCGAGGATTCAAGAAGCTAGTTATCGATCCAAGCAACTCAGGATCTCGACACTTTCGAGATTGGGTTGGGATTATCTCGAGGTATCCGAAAGCATTTCGGGATCACCGTCTCAGAGACTTTGACTCGAGAGCGATCTGCGGCTTCTCGTAACCTAATCTTGAGGATTATCTCGACCCAAAGTGACCTCAAGAAGAAAAAAGTTTTAAAATCGAACACGTGTATTCCCCCCCATACACGTGTAAGACTCGTTTACACAGGGACCACCACAAAATCTGGTATTGCACACCAGATGTAAGCATGTTGATATTAGACATCACTTCATCAAAGATCATATTGGGAAGAAAGACATCAGAATGGAGAAAATTCATACCGATAAAGAGAGCCGATATCTTGACTAAACCTTTCGTCAATCAAGATTTCAGGAACTATCAGTTGAATTAGTTATGTTGGATCCAGGTGAATGAAGCAAATCTGAAAAATTGAAGGTTTTCAGATGCATGAAGTTTTCTCAGGATTTTACTGAGAAACTCAGGATAAAATTGAAAGTACTGAACTCTGAGTCTTGGGAAACTCAGATATCCTGAAGATCAAGATTCAAGATTATCTCGACCTATTGTCAAGATCAAGATAAAGATTATATGAACTCGTTCAAGATTTCAAGATATATCGACCTCACATTACTCAAGATTATATCGACCCGGGTTCAAGATTTCAAAGATATAATGAAATTTTATCAAGGTCAAAACTCAGTAAGACTGATGGAGGAAATTAGTCTGAAGAAGTATTGACTCATGCAATGCATTTATTGTCTAACTAAATCTCAGTAATCATTAGCAATAAATAACATAACACCTGAAGGAATATTTGGGCAGGACCTTTGAAATACACGAAGAAAGTCAATGGTCTGCAGGAACAGTAATTAAATGCACTGTTCATTAATCACCAATAAGGTTAAATTGGTGGCGTTATATTTGTGAAATCGTCCTTTCATATACCCAATTTAGTCGGTGTTTAATCTCAACCGTCGATTTCTTCATCTATACGATTTTCCATGAATCAAATCCTATATATCTATTGAAGAATCCTTCAAAGCCCAATTCCAAAAGCCTTCGTCTTCAAAACACTATGCTTCAAAACCTCTCGATTGCCCAGAAATTATCATCTTCTTTCTTCAAAACCCTTCACTAAAAATTATCCAAAAATGTCATTCTCTGTATACGACAAGCTTGCTATTTCTAACAAACCTTGGTATGAATATGTCGTATCTCTCGAAAGCTCATCAAATGCAACACACAAAGAAGAAGCGTTGCATATGATTCGGTTGACGAAACTCACTTGCCTGGTTGCGAATCAACCAGAGGTTGAATACGCAAAAGAGGTAATAGAGTTTATCTCAAATTTGAAATTAGATGAGGAGGATTGTATCGAATCGCAGATTACAGTTTCGCATTTAGAGCATAGTTCAAAGTATGTGGATTTTGTTAGGGAATTGTATATCATTCCTAAGAATCTTAATGCCATATACGAGTTGAGCGATAGAGGTGAAGACCCTACAATGTATATGATGGGTAGGGAGCAAGAATATCTGGATAGGATTGCAGAGCATCCAGTTAAGTTCAAAGCAACTCTGAATAAAAGGCATTTGAAGCCTAAGTATCGAGTTTTGCTGGACATTTTGAGTAAATGCATAATGAGTAGGTCAGGCATCTTTGAACAGATAAGTACGCCGAAGTTGAGACTAATGGCGGCGATTGAAGATTCACCCACCACTGCATTCAACTGGTTACATTATCTAATCAAAGTGGTGAGTGATCAAGCTAAGCAAGTACAGAAGGTGAATGGATCGGTTGTCATCAAAGGGAAGATCCTTCATGCAACCAAGATTGCATTCATCTTGGAAATGTGCAGAGAAGAAGAGGATATCTTCGCCAATTCCTCACCCTTTCCAAAGTCCAAAATTTTGTTCAAGCCAACAACAACAAAGAAAACTTTGAAAGGAAGGAAAGAGAAAAGCTCGAAGTCTCAGGAGGAGACCGCTGAAGAAGGAACTATTGAAGCCCAACAAGCCAGGGGGAAAGCCCCGATGGAGGTTAAAAGGGAAAAAAAAGGAGAAAAATCAAGAAGAAAACATCGCCCTTCGTAAACGCAGTAAAACTTCAAATCATTATCGGAGGAGGAGGTCAGTGACACTGAGGAAGTCCAACCTGAAGGCCAGCAAGGACTAAAATCTCCACTGCAAGTTCTGGCTTAGGTTGTGACCATTGCACAGGGAACAAACTGAGGAACAGGTTTTCTCTGAGGTTCTCGGAACTTCTCTGAGCTCAGACAAATTTCCCAGGAAATATTCAAGGTACCTCAGGTTCCTACTGAGGAGATACCTGTTCAGACCTCAAATCAATCTGAACCTCAGGAGCTACTAAATTTGCAGGAGCTACTAAATTTGGATGCGCTCCTGAGTGAACCATTTCTCAATCCCTCAGCACCTGAACTCATTCAATCTGATCTAACTGAACCTGAGAGCCCAAAAATGAAGAAGGGAGAGGCAGAAGAGACCGAGTGGCGCAAATGAAGTGGGGAACGATTCATTCTCGATGGATACCCGAAGCCGAGCTCATATCCCGACCTTCGGGATCTCTTCTTCGCACTCGTAACCACGGTCTATATCCCGAATCGGACTCTTCCAAAGATGTGAACATAGCCTCCCGAGGAGGAGAGGACGGTGGAATGCCGAGATCTGTTGTCTTGACAGAGTTCTGGATCGGGAAGACTAAGCCTGAGGATGAAAAATGCTGATTTTGATGAGCTAGTCAAGAAGAAGGTGGCTGAGAGGAGGGAAGCTGATGTTGATGCCTCCAGCTCTAAGGATCAAGATAAAGAGGGTGACCAACAAGAGGGTCCTGAAAATAAATCTCAGATGGAGAAAGAAACTGATGCTGGTCAGACTGATATCTCACATCCTCAGACTGAAGTTAGCTCTCTTCAGGTAACTTTTGGCATTATTAAACATTATGCCAAAGCTACTGAAGTTCCTATCTTTAAATCTGTTATGTCTGATATGCAGACTGAGGCTCAGGTGGAGCACCCAGCTCATGTGGAAAAAGTTTTATACACTCCAGAGATTGATCTAAGTCCTATCTTGGACAAATTGGAGAAGGTGGTGCCAATGGTGGAGAAAGTAACTCAAATTGAAGAAACATTGGCAAACCTATCTCAGAAGCTAGAAACTCTGAGTTCATCTTCAGACATGATGCAGCTTCAAACATATCTTGCTGATAAAATGACTACCTTGGAAGGAAAGATTGATGGAGTCAAAGTTGAGCTCAATGCAGAGATGAAGCAGATGTATCAGGAAAGAACATCATATCTTGAAGCCAAGCTGGTTGAGAAGAATGAACTAATGATCAAGACAGCTGTTGAGGAAATGGGCTTTATGCTCATGACCAAGATGACAGAGATGATGCAAAATGTCTTCTCACACCAGTTTGCACCTCTTTCTGAAGAGTTCTCAGTAGCTAAGAATCATATGAAGAGGTTAAAGGATGAGCACGATCAGTTAGCAGGGGAAGTGCGCAGTATAAGCAAAGAACAATATCATATGGATACCGTACTTTCTCAACTTCTTCCAAGGTATGGTGCCAAAAAGGGGGAAAGGCCTGGTGGCAAACTTAGTGAATTGTTGGCACAAACCTTGAAGAGAAAGGCTGATAAATAAGCTGAAGAGAAAATTATTGCTGATGCCTTAAAAGAAGTGAAAGCCACTGAGAAGCTCAAGTTCAAAGAAACTGAAGAACCTATCTACACTCAAGTATCTGAGCAAACTATTCAGGAAGCAATTTCTGAGAAACTGAGTGGTAGAAGGATGGTGGAAACAAGCCAAGCCGGTGAAGAACATGTCAAACCTGGAAAGAGAAAGGTTGTGGCATTTGTGGAGCAAGAGAAGAAGAAAAGAGCTAAAGCTTCTAAATCTACTCAGAGGAAATTGATTATTGATTTTGAAGAATCTAAGGAAGAAGCTGATAAAGAAGTCTTCAACACAAAGAAAGCTCTGAAAACCCTTCAAGTTGAAAAAGAGAAGAAAACTGCTGCTTCTGTATCAGGTGTTCCTGTGATCAGGTAAAAGAAAGAAGAAGAGCAGAAAAGAAGAAGTGGTTTCAAGTAGTTTTTGAGCAAAAGGAGGGGTACAGAGAAAGCTCAGAAATGACCGCACATTGACAAATGGATGCCTATTCAATTCAATGATGCGTGGGAGGAGATAAAGAGAACCTTCTGGTTCTACTATGAGATTCTGAGGGAATGGAGGGGGACCAGCTCGGATATGAATGAAGCCTTCATTGAATACCTTCTGACATTCTATCCTAAGTACCTGCAAAGTTGGATCAACTTGGCAGATGAGGAAAATACGGAGATAGTTGCCCCTGGTCCATATACTTACCCAGCTCCAAGACTGGAGAATGGCTATGTGAATGAGACAACCATTTCTCAAGAGATTGCTCAATATGCCATCCAACTTGGCCTAACAGGAAACAACCCAGATATCATCAAAGCAAGGGATGAATTGAAGAAAAGATACTATGGGATGTTCAACCTGGAGGTGCCTGAGGATGAAGTTGATGAAGACTGAAGATGATGAAGACTGAAGACTCTTTGTACTTCTGTTTTTGTTTTTGATTTTTCATTGTAATCTGTAACTTCTATCTTACATCAATGAAAATTTATTTTTATGCTCAAAGATAATATCTCATTATCTTTTTACATGTCTTTTATGTTTGATATGCCTTATGTTTTGAAATTGTTGGAAAATTGTCATTTTGGATTGTAATAGAAAACTGAAACCTGAGTATAGGTTAGGTTGTTGTAACAAGATGGTTTTGGCATCATCAAAAATGGGGAAATTGTTGGGAGATGAATTTAATAAAGAAGTTTTGTTTAGATCCCCAAACCCCTGAGTATGACATGTTCAGGATAATCTTGATAGTCTGAGTCAGGATTCAGTTTAGAGTGTTCAGGAAGATATCTGCACCATGTATAGTCAGTAGATATAGATCAGGGTAGATTCTGAAGACTCAGTAAGTTTCTGAAGAATCTGAAGACTCAGTAAGTTTCTGAAGAAACGAAAGACACAGTAAGTTTTTGAAGAAACTGAAGACTCAGTAAGTTTCTGAAGACTTAGTAAGTTTCTGAAGAAACTGAAGACTCAATAAGTTTCTGAATAAACTGAAGACTCAAAAGTTTCAAGAAACCAAGACTCAAGAAGATATTGAAGAAATCAAGACTCAAGAAGTTGTCAAGAAATCAGAGACTCAAGATGTCATCGAAGACTCAAGATGACATCAAGACTCAAGATGTCATCGAAGACTCAAGATGACATCAAGACTCAAGATGTCATCAAGACATCAAGACTCAAGATGTCATCGAATACACTAAAGACTCAAGATGTCATCAAGATATCAAGACTCAAGACAATCAAGACTCAAGACATCAAGACTCGTAAGATAATCAAGACACAAAAGATAATGAAGACATAGTAGTTACTAAAGACTCAGTAAGATACTGAATACTCAGTATAATCTGAATGTTCCGAGGCACTGAATAATATCTATCTGGAGACTACAAAATTGAGAAAAACGCGAATATTCAGAAAAATAGATATTGTCCAAGACATTCACATGCAGACAAAAGGAACTAAGTATAAGTGTTGTTTAAGGTTATCTCACCGCAGAGATTGACCAAAAGAGTCTGTTATGTTTGTCTACATTTTATCAAGACAAGAGCCAATCGGAGGAAGACAACATCGCATTTTTTATCGACAATCGAAAGCGACAAGTCACTGAAGCATGTCAGTAGTACTATGTTCCAGACTGCAAAAAGTGGTGATTGGCTACATGAATGCATATTTCCTAAAACATGCAAGGGAGTATTCAAACCCTAATAATTGCCGTTCATCAAACACCATAAGAGGAAACTCATGAAGCTATCTCCTCCAACGGATAGTTTTTCAAGAGTAACCTTGGTGAAGTTGCCTATAAATACTAGTGACCCTTTACATTGAGAGGTTACTGGAAATTTGAAAGCAACTCAAGAGCTCATTCCGATATTGCAAATTTAAGCACTCGAAAACCCAAGAATTTCCCAAGTGTTTCACATTGAAGAGAGCTCATTCACTAAGCCTAGATTGATAAGATATATCCAAAGCTTAGTAGAGATATCCTAGCCTTTGCATTGTTCTTATTGTAAAGGATATCTCATCCTAGTTGGAAACCAACCAAAAACCCAAACCCTTTGTAAGGTAGTTTGAGTGTGTTTGTTGGTGAGTTGGAGTTGTAAAGAGTTAGTAAGCTACAGTGAGTTAGCCAGAAAACTCTAGAGCAGAAGTTAGTAAGCTACTTGTGGTAGTCCGAACACTTGTGTGTGTTGAGTTAGTGCTGCAAGTGAGTCGCCTTAAAAATTCAAGGTAGAAAAGCGAGTAAGCTGCAGTGAGTCAGCCAGAAAGCTTTAGGGAGTGGTTAAGGAATTTCTCTGAAGGTCAGAGAGAGTGGATGTAGGAGCTTAAGTCTCTGAACCACTATAATTGCTGTGTTGTTTTGCTTTCTGTACTGCATTATTATATGTTACATGTTTTTCACTGAAAGCATAATTAACTGATATTCAGTTGGAACCAATCCACTGAACTTGCATCAAACTGATCACAGCCTTAATCATTGTTTTATTAAAAGGAAGATCTTCAGCAAAGCTAAAAACGAATATAAACTTAGGGTCAACCATTCCGCACACTTGAGTAGCTAGAACAGATAGTTACCAAACTGAACTAACTCTATTGAGGGTTCAGTAAGATAGTTATCTGATCCAAGAGGCTCAGGATCTCTGATAAACTCAGGCTCAGTTGGGTTAATCTGAAGCTTAAAAAGCAACTTCAGATCATTGTCTCGATGAGACTTTGACTCAGGGCAATCTGTGCTTCTCAGGGCCAAATCATCAGGACAACCTGACCCATCTGACCTCGGTGAAAGAAAAGTTTTAAAAATCACTGAACACGTGTATTCCCCCCCCATACACGTGTGAGACTCGTTAACACCGGGACCAACAAAATCTATTTGAGGCCAAACTTGTGGGACCAATAGTGATTCAATAAATTATAGATTAAATTAAAATTATTAAATGGTACTGTCGAGTTTGTAAATCGGAAATCATGACCTTCATCCGAAGTCCCGAACCCTAGACTACAAGGGCCTAAACCCAACATCATTTGATGGGTGAATGCAGGATATTATTTCAAGTAGATATAATATAATGTTTTTTTCGGTTTTATTTTTCACTTTTTCGGCAACGTTTTTATTAAGGGATAAAATCTTTTTTTGTCCCTCGAAATTATTTTGCCTAGATCCTTTTTTGTTCAATTTTTGTAAAAAACTCTTTTCAAATTTTTATGATATATTTATTTTTATTAAATTAATTATCATCCCTCCCATTAGGTCATGCATGGATCACACATCTATGCGCGACTCTTTTAGCGAGGGTAAACTGGTAAATGCGTATAAAAGGACAAAAAAAATTCTTTATAGATATGAGGCATAAAAAAATTTAATCATTCATATTGGGCATTTTTGTCAATTTTCTATTTTATAAATGCAAAAAAAAATTTCTTTTACTTTCTTTTACTTTTTTAACTTATTTTTATGGTTTTGACTTTTTATTGGTCTATTTGTTGATGCCTATCAATAATAATTTGGGCTTGCTTAAATGTAAGTTCGAATTTTTTACACACACCCAATTACTAAATGTACTCCACCGTATGTAAATGAAATATTATACTACATATGTTACTCCACAAGCTTTTTACTGACTCGTTTCGGGACCTCGATTGATTCACTCTTAAATCCGAATGTGTTAATAATATATAGAAGGACCTATAATTTTCTTAGCCCCGTTTGGTTCGCGTGATTAATTGGGATAGACTAAGATTAGAATTTTAATCCCAATTAATCTACCGTTTGGTTTGTGGGATGAGGGCCCATGATATGCTTCAAGCCCGGGTAGAAAATGTATCAAATCCCTCAATGGAGGGATATGTCAATCCCATGTGAAATGTAAGATAGAACATATCTCAAGTGCAATATTACAAATTGTCCTTCTATTATTTGAATAGATTCACAAGAATGAAGTGTGTCGTTTCAATTGAATTTCAGGGTGTTTATGACATTTCAATAGGTATCTCATCTAATATCTCAATTCAATCCTACAATCCAAACACATATCTTGATTCAAACAAATTCAGTCTAATCAATTCAATTTTACTCAATCTCACTCAATCCTATCACACCTAATTACTCCAGTCTCGTGAACCAAACATCCCCTTATAATAACTATCAACTAACCTACTGTAAAATTATTCATAAAGGAATTAAATAAAAGGATTAATTTTTTTATGATCCGGTAATTTTACATCGTTTTGAAATTGATCTTGATTGTTTTGACTTTTTGATTTTGATTATATAAATTTTCAATTTTTTTTTAAATATAACGTGTTGTAGCAGGTTACCAAATGAGTAACCGTCACATATGTAATTATTTTATTTTTTTCCTTTAATTTTGAAGCGCTACCTACACTTTTTAATGATAATAATTTGGACCGGGTTTAAAAACAACCTGGATATTTAAAGACGAAGCGAATCGGGTTGGTTTATCGGGTCTAAACTGACCTAAAAATCAAGAAAATAAATCAAAATACGCAAAAACAACTCTTCCTTGCAGAAAAATATAGCAGAAATATTCCAATCCAAAACTAATAGGATTAAAAAAGTCTAGGTGACATTTGGAGATTAAAAAAAAACAAAATAATTATACATGTGACTGTAACCTGTTTGGTGACCTGTTGCATCATGTTAAATGGTCCATTTCAATTTTTTCAAAAAACTTATCAAAATTAAAATATCAAAATAATCTGGACTAATTCAAAACGAATTAGCAAAGTTACTAAAAACTAAAAAAAATAAAATAAAATTAATCTCTTAAATAAATCTAATTAAATATGGAAATACAGGAAACTTTCCCTAATTCACACCTCATGCATATCTGTACATGTATAGTGTTTTCAAAGAATTTTGTCATTTCTATTTAATTCCACAAATCGCTATCTCTCTTCATACATACATATATACATATATATATATATATCCACCTTTTACTCTTGTTTTGCCTACACCATATTAATAAGCTAAACTCCATTTCTCAATTCTTATAATCACATTTCCATATTCAATATACATTAATGGGTTCACCATCAGGTCTAAAGCTTCTTGTCCATTAGCACTTCTCGCCACCTCATGCATGGCACAACCACCATCAGGTGCTCCCACCGTCTCTCCCGCCGCCGCCCCCGCCCCCACCCCAGTCGCGGCGGCGCCACCAGCCCCTGCTCCATCGCCCTCCTCTGCCGCTCCGACCCCATCGCCCACCGCCGGAGAGCCGTCCCTTGCCCCTGCGCCATCCCCTGTCGCCGCCGGCCCCGGTCCCAGCCCCGCCGCTGACCAACCACCAGCTGACGCCTCCAACAACGGGATCATGGGCAGGGCGGCCATTGGCGGCACCGCTCTCGCGGCGGCGCTTGTGGCGATGGCCTTGATGTAGGCTTTCCATGTTTACATAAAGGTGTAGAGATGTGTTGTACAATTGTTTGGCGGATGAAATTTGTTTATTTGTTGTCCTTTTTCTGTGGGGGCTTCAGCTCATTTTTCTTCCTTGGTTTTTTTTGGTGGTATCATTTGTATTTGTTTTATATATTTTTCAATATATGCACACAATTTGCGGCTCGGATTGCCTATTTCACATGCGTGTTTCATTTGATGTTTCATGCCTCGAATTTGCGCCACGTATCCATTCCGGTCCACTCCGTTCCGCCACCCGGTCCGAGTGGTTCATGGTTCACCCGGCCCGAATAGGCCATGATTTAAGGTTTATTTTTTAGTGTTTAGTGTGCAGATGGTTCACCAGGCCCATAAACACGTGGCGCAAATCCAAGACATGAAACACCAGATGAAACAGGCTTGTGAAACAGGAAACCGCGCTGCACAATTTGTTTTATTATTATCATCTTCTTTTAATATATATATTGGTTGGATGGATAACATTTTTATGTATACCCATGTATTAAATCAAAATATAATTAAATTAAATTAATACAACACATAATAATACGACATAGACATAGGTAGTGGTGTGCATTCACTTGAGTTATTTTACTTAGCCAAACACATTTATTTATATGATAGAAATTCATATGAAACGGTTTTATACATAAGACCGGGTGTTAAACTAGTACAAATTAACATATAATAGTATCTACTTATTCAAAAGTGTTAAAATGTCATATGATTAAATTATGCTCCGTCTCACCACGTGCATCTTAGAAAAATACTTACCTTTGACAACTTGGACATATATGTTGTGTTTCGTATTGGATTCATGCATGGCCCAAATCCACTGTGATAACCATTATTGAGTTCATTATTGGACCAGCCCATCAGTTGAAATAGTTTAAATTGATTACTCAGTACCGTCATTATAACATAATTAACCTTATATAACACTTTATTGTAATATCTTTAGTTTATGTAATAAATTATGGTAACACTATTATAATATTTATATTATGTAACACTTATTATTATGTAACATTTGTATGTAACATTTTTAAATAGGTAACATTTCTTAGATAACATCTTTACATAAACAACACCTCGTAGGTAACATTTTTACATATGTAATACTTCTTATCAATACTTTAATAAATGTAACACTTTTTAAGTAATATTTTAACATAAATAATATTTTTAGGTAACACTTTTACTTACGTATCATATTTTAGTAACACATTATATTAACTATTTAAATAAATATATGTATAAAAATATTTTATTTATAATGACAGGGTGAAAATGTCAAAATGACATATATTATATAAATAATATATAGAACTGGAAGGAGTGTGACATCTAATTTTAATGGGAGGAAGTAATTTAGAATAAGAAATAAATGAAAATATGCACATATAATATTAGAATATATATAAAAATTATGTATGTAGTTAAATTAATCAAACTAATTAAATATTTGAAATATTTAATCTAAAAAAATAATATAAAATTATTTTGAATCACGCGTAGTAGCGGGGTTAAGTGCTAGTTTCATATAAACATGCTTCAACACAATTAATTAATCAAGTCAATAATCAACTATAATTAATTAACCAAAAATAGGAAGAATATTAATCATAAAAGTGGTAGCGTACCTAAATTCATGAATTGATTTGTGACTTAGACTGGTTTGGAAAACTCAAACTACCAGTTTCACCCTTCTTCACTTTTCCGTTGGGAGAATACAAAATGTGTAATGTGGATCATAAATCTAACTTATAGAATAAGTTTCCATAATTTTCAATATGGCCACTCAAAAACTTAAAATCACTTATAGGTATCTACACATATAAAACTCAATATAAGCCCATAACATAACACCATAAGAAAATAGTTCATTGATCATGAAATTTTTCAACATTTTTCCAACACGCCTACGAAATTTTCACGAAAATAATTTTGTCCTTAAATTGTAAGGTTTGCCTACGACTTGCCTAAAAAAAACTTATAATTATATAAGTTATTTTTAAACTATAAATATAATTGCCTAGGAAATTATTTATGTAGGAAAATTTACCTACGGAAATTACAAATGTATATATAGATTGCTCGTATGTAATTTGTTTGCCTAGGAAATTATTTTTGTAGGTAATTTTTTAAAAAACAATTCTATAAATGATCAATAGGCAAATCGTAGGTCATTCTCATTTTTTTTAAGACCAAATTTCATAGCCATTTGAAATTTTTCATAAACAATTCTTCATTTTCTTGTAGTGTAAGTTTTAGTGGATCACTTTAATGTGGTCTTCTTAAGACAACTATATACATTTAATTTGACACATGTAAGCCCAATAAGTTGGATATTTTCAACAATATCCCTTACTAATGTGTATTACCAAAATGAGCTCAAACCTTATTGTCATCTATATGAATATCCTTTAAACAATCTTGTCACTAAGTGCTTTGATATAGGATCGATTAAAGAAGCTTTCGTCATTTTAAGTGTAATTAAACTCATTAATAATTACAAATATCATTACAATTAATAATATATCAATCATAATGTGTAGCATGAAAATTATAGTATATAATATAATCTGACATGTCTATTTCCAAGGATTTTTCCATATTTTTTGGTGAGATCAAGCGAAAATCAAATCCAAACAACATTCTGTCCACCAATAAGATAAAGAAAAAAGAAAAACACGCTGCCCATCATATCTGCAATTACTTTTTTTTTTTTTTTGATCAAGACATATCTGCAATAACTTAAAAACACGTAAACGTGGTAGTTGTGCAATTAATAATTATCATATATATTTATTAATTACATTATTGAGTTATAATCTATGATCATGAACCAACGTGACTTATTTAATCATAGGACAATAACGAGGTACACGAAAAAGATGTAAACTATAAACTTATCAGATCTTGGGGATAATTAATTCACTAATACACATTTGGGCTTGGACAGCTGTGAAAAATGACCTTGGAGAGCGGTTATAACCGCTCTCCAAAGCATCACCTAATCAAGCTTGGACAATGATAAAAACCATTTGTCCAAGAAAAAATTTTGGACACGGTTTTTAACCGCTTTTTTTTAGATCGACAACGTTGATAAATCATTGGGTCCAAGCCGATATATTTTTTTTTATTTTTTTTTTTACATAGACAATGATTTGAAAACCGCTGTCCAATATTTTTTTTTAATTATTAATTTAGATTTTAAAAATCCTATAATAAAACTATGAACCAAAAAACTTATATATACGTCCAATACCATATAATAAAACTTATATATCGTCCAAATACCATATAACATAAACCAAAAAATCCTATAATAAAACCATAAACCACATATATATACCAAAACATCGAAATATATAAACATACAATCATAAACATACGTTCAATACACCAAAAACATGAAATATATATCATCACAAATATATAATTTAATTATATGCTACCAATATTTCAAACAACATTCTCTCAATATTGATCGTATGAATATAAGAAACGATTGTAAAAGGTACCCAATCAATCGATTTTTTTCCATTTCTCTAGTCTTTTCTTAGAGTAAGACTTGAGCTCACGTTCATAGACAAACTGCAAACAACGAATCATTCAATATAGTATGCATTTTTATTCAATCAATAATAATTTAAATAAATCAATAATTGACTTACATTGGGAGAAATGTTCGTTATAGAAGCGCGGATTATATCTTCTATAAAGCAACAAACAAATGTCCACAATGGTCATTATCTCGTTGCCTCGGAACCTGTTGATTAACAATATAATAACGTATTACAATTATGATTTCTTTCTATTAATTAGTTTGATAATTTACTAAATTAAATTTACCTTAATGTTAATCCAGTTCACTTTATTTAACCTGGATCTTGAGCCCTGACTCTGAAGGCGACTCCAATACATCGTCATCACACTATTATTATTATAATTAAAAAATAAAAATAGATTATTTATGCATAATTTTAAAAGTAAAACAAATCATTGTATAGAATATTAAAAATGAACTTACGCTTATATATGAAACGAGATCGTATGCGATTAGAATAAACTCCATCACTTAGCCGGGTCCATAAAATACACACTTAACGATTCATGTGTATGGCGACCAAAGACCCAATGGTTCCTATATATATTGAGAGTATTAAAATTAGCGCAAATTTAGCATATATATGTGCAAATATTATAAACATGAATACAAATTTTAACGAAATGTTTATCACTCACCCCACATTTGTTGGCCAAAAAATGAGCATGTGATTAACGAACCCATCCATGGTATGTACCCTATCACCCATTATGCAAGACACTTGGGGGGAGACGAAGGAGTACATTTCACTTGCTCGGTTATCTCCGGAGAGATATAGCTCACCCAAATATCTTTAACCAACATATATACGCTTAATTAATATTTAAAAAGAAAATTAAACTATACGTAAAGTGAATATTGAGAATTAGTAAACACATACCGAGGTAAAGGGCTATGTTGGTTGCACTCAACCACTAAATCATTCAAGACTTCGCCAAGACATGTTCCTCACCGGCGAATTCTTGGAAAGTATTCGATGAAAGTGAGCAAGCATGGAAACTGGACGATATCGAAAGCATTAGACGATACCATCCGGGTGCACCCTAGATCAGTAAATGATCATCGTGATCTAAGTCTCCAATCATGGGATAACCAAGTCTTAGACCTTTGGAGTCCCTCGATTTAGCCTCATGTGGGAATTCCGCAGATTCTACAATTAATTTACAATATTATTTAGAACCACAAATAAGATAATGAACTTTAATAACAAATATTTTACCCTCATGGTGCTAGAGACCAAGTTGCTTTCGGCCATTCGATGAAGTGCCCGGACCGCCGTTATTCAATTACGGCTTCATCGATTGGTTTTTGTGACCGTTGAATCCTCCTCTCCGACACGGGTACATCGAGTGTGACCCTCAACTTAAACCAAGAGTGATGGGATGACCATGAATCAATCCATGGGAGGCGTGTAACGAGCACTGGGCCACCAACCGACGGGATCCTCCGGATCTGTAGCAAAAGGTCGTTGGTCATTCGAATAAGATATTTAGTTAGAAAATTTTAATACACTAGTCTTTAATTAAAACAAATGTGAGACATGCATATATCGACATTGTGGAGACGCGTTTTGAAGTGCCTCAATAAAAAGTCGTCCTTAGGGTTAGCGAAAAACATAGCATTAGCGACACTATGTTCACAAACTTGCTCCACTCGAAGACATTAGTGGCTCGATCTTTTCTCGAGACCTCAACGTTCCACATCTTTAGCCAACTTGGCAACTCCGTCCGTTAGTATACCCACCATATTCATGGCTTGAAGACCAGGTGCCATTGCTAAAGATGTCTTCGTCACGCCATATCCGACACTCCGTAAGCGGCCGGGATGCTCCTGGCGACCCATAGCCCGTCCAAACAGATCATCAAGGCCGATCATGCGAATGTCGTCAGGCGTCATGATCTGAGATAGACGCTCCTGAATCACAAAAACAAAAGATTATTATTTAATTATTTGTTTATAAATAATAGTTTGTAATTGAAAGATAAATTAATGGATAGATTACCACTTCTTCGATGATGCGTTGTGCATTGGGATCGTGAATATTCCCGTCTCGACCCTTTCTCGGTAGTCCAAATAAGTCAAAACGGGTAACAATAGGCTCACTCTCCAAATTTTTCTTTTCCTCTTTCTACGATAGTGATGAACGTGTCCCTTTATTAAATATATTAAAAGTGAATATATAAAAAAAATTAAAAGTTAGGATTTTGATCTCACCATATTTTCTCTTATTCGTGCATAACCTTTGTTGGATCCACGATATCGCGCCTCTATCGACTTGGCTTGAACGCGATTTTTTTTGCTTCGATCCTACAGTATAATAGAAATATGATAAACCTTTGAAAAACTTAGGGCATTAGAAATTGAGGAAATGACATTGATCAATTTTACCCGAAATCATCCTCCATAGCGCTTTCACAAACTCCTCCCAAAGATGGAGCCACCATAGGGTTATTCGATACGCAGGAGGCGGACTAAGCCGTAAAGACCGGTTCCGGATCTCGTGTTACTTCTCAACCAAGTCCGGAAATTCTTGGCCATTAGTCCGACTTATGACAATATTTTTTTCTTTTTGTGAGGTCAAGACCTCTGAAGGTAGTCTATACGCATATAACATAACAATTTAATAAATTTAAGGGTCATACTACAACTTTCAATGAATATATAATTAACATACCGTAAGCTCGTCCCATAATCTTTCCTTCAAAGGAGTCAGTTTGGGGCTACACGATCCTTGGTCGGCAAAGACGATAGGGATCACGCTCCCGACAGCTGACTCAATGTAGAAGGACAACGACTCACTCTTTTTCCTATTGCCTGTCCAAATTCATTGAACGATAACTGCAATAACATAGTATTTAATTAGGTTCAACGATCAATCAATATATTTATCGATTTCAAACTGTTCAATTGTAATAAAATTACCTAAAGTGTTTTCTCCTTGCTACGAGCTCTTTCAATAGATGACATTGTAACTATACCCCGAGTGAGCTTCTCCCCGGAGCTGCTAGTGGTGGTGGGAGCATCAGTGTCACACTCTCTCAAGTCATCATATGCACCATGATCATATGCGTCATGATCTCCATCAGAATCTCCATCATCTCCGGGATATGGCAAACGAGACATGATCTTGTAAAGCAGAAGAAACAACATTTAATAAACAAAAAACAAACAATATTCACAACCGGATGTTTCATAAATGATAAGAACTATCTATGCAAAGATACATGATACATCTACTTATAAGTTACATCTCAGATCATCTACTTATAAATTAAAATTTGGGTTGATAGCATACTCTTATACTATGAACACATGTGTATTAGGCTTGAATGACATTGTCTTCTGAAGTAGACCAGTAATATAAACAACAAGAGCAACTAAGTGTTATGGAGCAAAATATAATATTTCAGCTAAAAAACAAGAGCAACATATATAATATAAACAAAATTAACTAAGTGTTATAAACAACAGGATTAGTTCAGTTCAAAAAACAACAAGAGCAACATATATAATATGAATAAAGCTAAAGCTTGAAAAATTCAATGGAAATACGACTTGAGTTGAGGCCCCATTTTATATTTCCACTTTTCTTATAATCAGTAGATATTGCATATAAAATACTTCATGGAAGACCTATTCATTTGATTTTTTTTAACACACATTATATTGACTTACTCATATAATGTTCAATTCAACTGTATAATCATATTTATAATGTTCAATACGGAATATGCAATATGAATAAAGCTAAAGCTTGAAAAAAAGTAAAATTAAAGATTGCACAATCCAATTGCACCAACTAAGTGTATTGTTAGCAAGGGAGGGGAGGATGGCGACGGAGGAGATGAGGGGAGGGACAGAGCGGGCGAGGGTAGGAGAGGAGGAGGGAGGGCGATGACGATTTGGGGAGAGGGAGAATCGACGGCGGCTAAGGTGAGGTCGGGCGATTTACGACGATTTGGTTGAAGGAAATCGACGAGCGGGGCGATTTGGTCTTCGATTTTAAGGCGGCGATTTTGGGGGAGAGGAAATTGGAGAGAAAGAAATGAAGTCCGAAGCTAGGTCTCTTATTCATATATATATATAAAAAAAAAAGACAAGCGGTTATTATTATTTGTCAAATTTATTTAGACAATGTTAGTAAATTGTGCAAAAAGGGAGATTAGACAGCGGTTTGAAACCATCGTCCAAGGTTTATTCTTGGACAGCGGTTTCAAACCGCCGTTTTGTTTTTTTTTTTTTTTATAAAACCTCTCTCAAGTTGTTACTTGGAATTTCATTTGAAAAAAGGGATGTCCAAGTGCAGTTGTGCAAGCTCAAATGTGTAGTAGTGATTGTTATTAAATGATCTAATTCCTAATATGTAACAATATTCGACGCGAACGTGACATCCATTCCACCTATATATTGGGGTTCCAAAAATAAACCAAAATATGTAGGAATAACTCTTTCTCAAAAAAAAAAAAAAAATATCGATACAAAATTTTTAACATTAAAAAAGTATTAAAAAAATTTGAGTAGGTCTTGTGTGAAAATTTTCACACTGAAAATCATCCAAATTAGACAATTAATTGAATTTTGCGGATCCTATAAGACCCGGTCAAAAGTCGCGTGTCACCCTAACCCAAAAATATAACTCGCAGGTCTTCTACTCGAAAATGAGACGGTCTATAAGGTTTTGTTCATGAACCTTAAATACGCGGAAATAGAGAGCAATGATCATAATTAGCCTATTGCCCAAATGGTAAGCGTACCTCATTTATACCTAGGAGGTCAGGAGTTTAAATTCTTTCCAGGACATTATTTAATTTTTTAGTTCATCATTTCGTTTTTTTTCTTTTTTATGCACAATAGATTATCAGTTCATTCTTTTTTTAAAAAAATTCTTTGCAAAATAATGGGAGAGAATTCATAATTTTTGACATTATTTAATTTTTCAGTTCAATCATTTCGTTTTTTTTTTCTTTTCCTTTTTTATGCACAATAGATTATCAGTTCATTCTTTTTTTTTTAATTCTTTGCAAAATAATGGGAGAAAATTCATAATAAAAAATTAATTTTTGAAACATCTATGTTTTATAGATAAATGTAACAGTATCACAATATATATGAAATAGTATTATATAATTACACTTGACAGTATTGCACTAAACTGTATTACATTCAAAAGTTCACCTATATTTTCAGCCATCAAATTAATCATCGAAACATCCTCCCCATTCTCTTCCCTAACTACAATATCCACCACTTCGTAATCATCATTTTTTGGCTCATTCGTTTTACTCTTTTCTTGTCATTGTTTTTTATCTTGGTGTCACCTTATCTTTACAGCATCACACCTATAAACACTGAGTATTACATTTAAGAAACACAATATGAGTTAAGTTAAATGTATGAATTATAGTATCACTTGTTAATGCATCCAGTAACACATCATAAGCCATTATTACATCATAATTCAAACATTATTATATTATAAGAAAAATAATATTACATCTTCAAGCACATAGTAAGACAAACAATATTACATCTTCAAGTGCATATACAGTAAAACAAGCAGATAGATTCTCTGATAATTTTGTTCCAATTAAAATTCATAATGAATAATTATAAACGCCTTCTACTTTGATTTCGAATAAGTAACTGAAATAGTATTACATGTAAAATATAATAGTATTACACAAAAAATATAACAGTATTACATTCAAAGCAAAATAAAACTTTGAAGGGTATTAAATGCAAAATTGGGACAATATTACAAGCAAAACGTAGCAGTATTACATGCAAAAACACAACATTATTACATTCAAAACATAAGAAAAAGGTAAATAAAAAAAACGAGACTCCGATTCTTATGTTCTTGACAATTCTCGGCTTTTAAGATCATCAACCAGTTGTTTAAAAAAAAGATTATCAATCAATTTGGAAACAATTAACATTCTTGAAGGCAAGGTCTCATATGCACCTGGTGAACGGATTTTAGATCCGTTCACTCACTTTGACCCAACCCATATTAGATATTCTGGATCCTCCTCCTCTCTCCCATGTTTTCTGTTCGTTCTTTTTTTTCCTTTCACCCACAGCTTTTGCAGATTCCCTTTCCATCCTCTTAAAATTCTTCCAATGCTTATCAAAACAAATTCCTAGATTTCATATATCACGAATATTTTGAATTTCAAATCTTTAATTTTTATTTTATTTTTCATAATATGATAAATTGTTGAAAAGAGGAAGGAAAACATAAGGAAATCTGTTGCATCTCTCGTCATTTAACCACATCTCATTTGTCTATCATCATTTACATTTTTTATTATTTTTTTGCGATTATTTACAAATGTATTTAACTTGTTTCTTTTTTTTAATTAGAGCATAACACTAATGATGTAATATCATGAAAATAATCATTCCTCCAATTACTTATTTGAGGGAGTAGAGGTAAAATAAAGTTTCATTGTCATTGCAATTGAAGAATTTGAACCAAGCACTGCTGATATATAATATCCTAATTTTCTGTCATTCTACTTATATTTTCTGATTTAATGACAATATAATTAAATAAGAGGTAAAATAATTACATTACACATATACTTATGGTTAATAAATTAATATTAATATATTTGATCCATTGTATATATAATATTAAAAAAATAATATAATGAATTAATTTCACACTTCACCAATTCAGATATCAGAACAAAAAGGCTCACCTCCAATGAAGTTATTTCAAATAACCTCAGTTTATTGATTGATCTCTTTAGAGGAATTTACTTGATCGATCATACATTTGACTTCATTACATGAACACGTTATACATCCAGACCAACATTAAAGCAAAATAAATAATAATAATAGAACAAATGTAATATATTAAAATTTAAGAATACATAAAACAACAAACACAAATAAAAAGACCAAGAAAAGAAGATGAAAAAAAGGAAGTGGAAACAATGAACAAATTTCATCCGCCCTGCCCATGGCATGATCCCGTTGTTGGAGCCGTCAGTTGGTGAACCCATTAATGTATATTGAATATGGAAATGCTGTAAGAATTAATTAGAAAATGAAGTTTAGCTAATTAATTTGGTGTGGGCAAAACAAGAGTGGAAGGTGGATATATATATGTATAAAGAGAGAGATAGATTTGTGGAATTAAATAGAAATTATTAGATTCTTTGAAAACACAATACATGTACACATATGAATGAACACCAAAGAATTGTCAAAACTAAAATAAACGCTAAAAACACTACCCAAAATTGCCATATAAAAACCTTTTTTTTTTTGCATTTTAGATTCATATTTTCATAAGAATGGGCTAAATATTTACATCTCACATACCAGTTTATAATTTCAACCAGAGGAACTATTGGCGGGTTTTTGTTTAGTAAAAGAACTAAAATTATTATATTTTTAATATTATTTTATATTTTAAAAAGTATAAATATGTAATTTAAAAGCTCTAAATACATTATATTCATCAAAATCAAATGGAATCAAACAATTTATGTTACAACCAAAATCACTACAAAAAAATTAAAATAAAATAAGACCATAAATAAAATTAATTATACATCGAAAACAAATATAATTTCATATAAATTGAAATTAACCAAATAAAATCTAAAATTAATGATTTATAAACATAATCTTCTACATGGAATTAAATTTATAATCAAACCCAATCACAAAATAAACTTACAAAATATCCCAAAAAATAAAATCAAATAATATCTAAGAATTGAATCTCTAAAAAAAAAAAAAAAAATTTAAAAAAAAAATGTTAAGCTAAATTTTGAAAAGAACAAACGGATAAAAAAATAACGCCATTAAACGAGCTAAAAAAATCTTAACTCAGAAAACTTTTTGAAGAAAAACATAGGGAAAAAAAATGCCAAACTGTGTTAATCAATAAAAATATTAACTATTTAGAACGAGGTGTGAATTAGGGAAAGTTTCCTGTATTTTGATATTTAATTAGATTTATTTAAGGGATTAATTTTTTTTATAGTTCAATAATTTTTTTTTCTTTTGTTATATTATTTCCCATTGTTATGACATTTTAATTTTAGTCCAGTAAGTTTCAATTTTTTTTTGAAATTTATCATTAATTTAATTAATATGGGTTTAAAGATGGAGGGTTATCGGGTTGGGTTAACTAACATATATGTAATTATTATTATTTTCTTTAATTTTAAATACTAAACTTTTTGACAAATTTTAGTATGAAAATTTTAAAAATTAAAAAAAAAATAAAATTAATTAACACATCCCGATAGTTACTCCATCTTTAAACCCATATTCCCTAAATTTAATTAAATTTCCATGCTCCAAATTTCAAAAAAAATTGAAATTTCCACGGACTAAAATTAAAAATTCTAACCCCAAGAAACAATATCTTAACGGTGAAAACAAAATTATTGAACTATAAAAAAACGATAATCCCTTAAATAAATACACCTCTTAAATATAAAAATGTCGGAAACTTTTCCTAATTCACAATATTTATTGATTAACACAAAGTTTGGTTTTTTTTTTCAGATATATGTTTTTCTTCGCTTACCTTTCTTTGAGTTAAGTTTAATTTTCCCTTTCTCGTAATGACGTTATTTTTTATGGATCGTTTGTTCTTTTCAAAATTTAGCGAATATTTTTTTTTAGTTTTTCTTTGATTTTAGTTTTAGAGAATTCAATGTTAGATATTATTTGATTTTATTTTCGATTTTAGTCTTACATACATGATTCTTTTTATGATTGGGTTTGATTATGTTTATTCCATCCGGGAGAGTTCATTAGTGAATCCACAAATTTTAGATTTTTATTTGGTTATGAAGTTATATTTGTGAGTAATGTATAATTTGAGTTTTCGATTCACAACTAAATGGGATTTGATGGTCTTTTTTTATGGTGTTAATTAACTAACATAAATTAGAGTTTTTGGATTCTAATTTGATAAATATAATGTATTTAGATGATTTTTAAATGGGTTCAATCTCATAGGATTAAATAATTTTTTAAAATATAAAACATGTATTTAAAAATTTTAGTAATTTTTTTCAATTCAAACACTATCTCGCTATTTCCCCCTGTTTTTAAGATCTATAAAGTGGGTATGTGAGATGTAAATATTAGATTATTACTATGAAAATATGAATCTAAAATGAATGAAAAAAAAGAGAAATGTTTTATATGGCAATTTTGGGTAGTGTTTTAGCGTTTATTTTAGTTTCATTCATATTTTTGGTGAATGATGAATTGTGTTTTGAAAGAATCTAATCATTTTATTTAATTGTGAAATTCTATGGAATCTAATGTTTATACATATATATATCCACCTTCCACTCTTGTTTTTGCCCACACCAAATTAATTTATAAAATGGGTCATTTTTTAATTAACATATTAAAGGGCAGAAAACATTTAAATAGTAGATTGTTGTTCTCCCAACTGACGGCTCCTTTAAACGGGATCATGTTCAAGGGCAGGGCGGATGAAATTAGTAAATTGTTTGCTTTTTTCTTTATTTTTTTAAATCTTTTTTTCTAATGGTCTTTTTATTTTGCTTCTTTTTGTTGTTTTATGTTTTTTAAATTTTAACATTTTACATTTGTTCTATTATTATTATTTATTTACCTTTAATGTTGGAAAACATATAACGTGTTCATGTAATGAATTAAAATGTACGATTGATCAAGTAAATTCCTATAAAGATCAATCAATAAACTGAGGTTATTTATAATAGAAACATGCAACTACCTTTTAGAATCGATAACTACCTATGGTGAAGTGTGAAACTAATTCATTATAAATTATTTTTTAATACCTATAATTACAATGGATCAAATATATTAATATTAATTTATTAACTATAATTATATGAATAATGTAATTATTTTACCTCTTATTTAATTGCAATTGTCATTATTGAAGAAAATATAACTAGAATAACAAAAAACATGCAACTTATTATATATCAGCAAAAGTTCAAATTCTTAACCAAAAATGCAACTGACAATGAAAATTTATTTTGGCTATCCTCAAATAAGTAATTGGAGGAATGATTATTTTCATGACCCAACATCATTAGTGTTATGGCCCGCTTTAGCAAAAAAAAAAGAAACAATAAATACATTTGATAAATAATCGCAAAAAAAAATTTGAAAAAATGTAAATGTCCTCATTTTGGAAAATTTCATAAATACCCATTAAAATTGAATCTCAAAATATAGGTTGGATTTGTAGAATATAGTTGTATTTTTAAAATTCCGGTTATATGGATTTTCAAGGTAATTATGCATGCCTTTCAAATCAGCTTACAAGTAATTAATATAATCAGTCCAGGATGTTAGCTAGCTAGCTAAGTGGTGTTTGCAAACGCAAATTAATTCATGATTAATTAGAATCATGATTCGCAAAATGTTAGGTTTTACTAACTTTTAAAAGAATCTACATTTTTCAAACGAGTTTGCATGACACCTTTTAATGGAACAAAAGAAGCATTTTTTTTTCAAAATAATTAGGTCACACATACTTAAATAAAAAACAATTACTGTATATCATGCACAGAGGTTGAAAACAAGCCATAAGTAATTTAAAGGCACTTATTAAAAAAAAATGGAAAAAAGTAAAAGTACAGACCTTTCAAAGGAACATAAGAAATGTCCCAAAGAAAGGCTCAGTAATTAGATCGAAGCGATCTCCCCTGCAAATATTACAAGAATTCCAGAGAAAATATCTAATTCTTACTCTTTCCTACAATACAAAGAATAGGTTCTCTCCACCACTCACTGTTAGTACACCAAGGTTTAATACGAGATTTTGCCTTTAACCAATGAAAAGAAGAAATACAGTTCCTGAAGTTTGAAATATTTCAGATTGTGCAATGCCATAAAAGACTCCAAGCTTCTAAAGTAATACCCAATATGGTTCCTGAAATGATTCTTCATACTCGTGCAAGTGTGCAACCGAGCCAAATGTAAATCTCTTTCCACCTCAAAGAACACACTTGGACGAGAATATGCATTCCTTCTCTGAAGATTAAGAATAATAGGCTTTAAGGCTATCATATCAGGTTTCAGCCATCTTTTTGTACAGACCATTCGCAGTCAACATCCACTTCCAACAATCCTTCTCCTTCGACGCATTAATGAACTTGTGCAAATTAGTTGATAGATCAATTAGAAGATTCCCTATTAATTTAAAATAGACGTGGATACAACACTTTGAGACTCGATTCCCCTGCCCAATTGTCTTCCCAAAAAAGAAAGGATTTTCCATTGCCCACACAATTTGATGAAAACCACTCACTCATCCCACACACTGAATAAGAATCAACCACCACTTAGACCATCCTTTTTTCCCTACCTTCCTAGACATATAAAATTTCACACACTCTACCGTATTTAGAAAAAATAATTTTGGACCATAAACCCTCATCCCCAATTAAAATACGCCAGACTCATTTTCCTAATAAAGCAAGATTAAAAAGATCAAGATTTTTCACTTATTTAAATAAAGTAATTCTAAATTAATTTTAGCTGTTTATATAATTGTTATAAATTGATTATGAGAAGTATAGACGTATATATCAACTGAAAATAATTTTAAAGCGATTTTTACTTGAAAAAAATACAACTTTATTTATAATTATTACCTAATATTTATATATTCTTCAAAAAAAATTGGGACGTCCCACAAAAATTTGCATCTCTTAAAATGAAAATAAATTTTATAACTCCCATCCTCAGAGCATTCCCAATGGGAAGAGGCAAATTTGCCTCCAACTCACCCAATTTGCCTCCAAATTTGTCTCTAACAATAAAATCACTCCCAATCATACCACTCAAATTTTAACTCAAAGGGAATATTCTCTTGGAATATTCTTAATTTAATCAACTTATATTTAATTTTATCTAATATTTGTATATTATCAAATTTATAATTTGACATTTACATTTAAATCTTTAAAAATTACACACAATTAAAATATCATATATTTAATAAAAAAATTAAAGCACAATGGTCCAATGATATAAAAATCAAAGTTCAATAACACAATTTATCACAATCACATATTAATACTAAAGAAAATTACATATTTAATACCACATAATGCAAAAAAAAAAAAAAAACAAACAAAAAACAACAACATAATACAATACTAAAAAATATAAATTACATATCGATAGTCATTAATTTTCCGAATTAGAAAATTCTTCCCATAGATGTTCAATCAAAGCATTCCGAAGTTCAAAATGAGCATCAGCATTCTTGATTTGTCTGTATCGATTAAGAAAATTTTGAAACGTCGAATTTTCATTATTTGCCCTTTCTACCTGTGGAGTTGTATCTTCTCTCTCTTCTACAATCGGGATGCTAAGATCTCTTTCATCCTCGATTATCATATTATGCATTATAATGCATGCAGTCATTACATCATGCAAATCACCGGTCATAAAAAATCGAGCAGGATTTGCTATAATTGCAAACCGACTTTGGAGGACTCCAAATGCACGTTCCACATCTTTTTTACATGCTTCTTGCTTTTGTGCAAAATATTTTTTCTTCCTACCATGTGGTTCGCGAATGGTTTGAACAAAAGTTGACCATTTGGGGTATATTCCATCTGCTAAATAATACCCCGTTGTGTACTCTTTCCCTTGGATAACATAATGCGCAGGAGGAGAAATACCTCTAGCTAGATCAGAGAAAAGATGAGATCTCTCCAATACATTGATATCATTATTAGATCCTGGCATACCAAAATACGCATGCCATATCCAAAGATCATAATCAGCAACAACTTCAAGAATGATCGATGGTGAACCACTGCGACCTGCATATTGCCCAGCCCACGCTGTGGGGCAATTTTTTCACTTTCAATGCATACAATCAAGACTTCCCAACATTTTCGGGAACCCACGTTGCTCACCTATTAAAAGTAGCCTTGCAACATCATCAGCAGTCGGCGATCTTAAATATGTCTCAGAGAACAGCTCCACAACAACACGACAAAATCGTTTTACACATTCAACTTCAGTAGACTCTCCGTTTTGATGTATTCATCAGTTGCGTCTGCTGTAACCCCATACGCTAGAATACGAAATGTTGCTATTACTTTTTGAAGTGTAGACAAACCAAGTCTACCAACTGCATCACTTTTTTGTTCAAAATAATCATCATGCTTTTTAACATCATCAACAATTTGAAGAAATAATCTTCGAGACATACGGAACCGCCGACGAAAAATTGATTCATTGTATATTGGATTTTCAGCAAAGTAATCATCAAATAGATTACGATCTGCGGTTTCTCGATCACGGTGTATCATTCTATGACCAACAACTGAGCTTCCTCGAGTTGGCTCAACATTTGAATATGTTAGCCACTCACTAAGGAAATTATTGTTGGACAATGCTATCTCATAAAGATTTTGATTTTGTTGATGAAAATTGGTTATGATGCGACTATACTCTTCAATATCATCATCATCATCAGAAGAAGATATATAAGAAGAGCTAGCGAAATTGGAATTCATAGTATGAAAATAGTGAGGAAAACAAAAATCTTTGAGGAAGCAAAAGTAAAGTTGAAAGATAAGAGTGAGGAAATTGAATTATGAAATGCAACAAATGGTAATCTTTTTATAACATCAAATGTAAAAGCACAATCCATGTGCATTCAACCGTAGCCATTGATAGCCAATACGGTCATTTAATCTCCACCGTAGATTTAATCTGAAAAGTTGTGAGTGGGTAGAAAAGCACAATCCGTGTGCATTCAACCGTAGCCATTGATAGCCAATCTGGTCTTTTAATCTCCACCGTAGATTTAATCTGAAAAATTGTGAGTGGGTAGAAAAGCACAATCCATGTGCTTTTAACCTTAGCCATTGATAGCCAATCCAGTCTTTTAATCTCCACCGTAGATTTAATCTAAAAAGTTGTGAGTGGGTAGAAAAGCACAATCCATGTGCATTCAACCGTAGCCATTGATAGTCAATCCGGTCTTTTAATCTCCATCGTAGATTTAATCTGAAAAGTTGTGAGTGGGTAGAAAAGTACAATCCATGTGCTTTTAACCCTAGCCATTGATAATCAATCCAGTCTTTTAATCTCCACCGTAGATTTAATCTGAAAAGTTGTGAGTGGGTAGAAAAGCACAACCTATTCTATAAATAGTCCTTGTAGTAACAATCTCATTTCAATTTCAATTTCGTGTCTTATTTCTCTTTTCTAGCTTAACAAATTTACAATGGCGGCATACCGATCTTCTTCTTATACTCCTGAGGAAGATATGCTCATTTGTGATGCATATATTCAAATCTCTCAAGATCCAATTGTAGGAAAAAATCAAACTGAAAATAGATTATGGTCACATATATTAGCCTACTATAATTCAGCTCGACCAAATACCTTTAGTGAAAGGAACGTGAAGTCATTGCAGGATCGTTTCAGTGCTATAAAAGCTGCAGTTAAGGCATTAAATGCGTGCATTGCGCAAGTTGAGCGTGATAATCCGAGTGGTGCCTCAAAAGAAGATATTGTAAGTTGATATTCTTGTTTTATTTATGTGTAAATCTATAATAGTTTTCAATATTAACTTTTATATATAAATCATGCAGATGCATAGAGCAAAAATCATGTTGCTGAATGAAGATAATCATCATAAGGGATTTAAGTTTGATCATGTGTTCACAAAAATTAAAGATGTTGTGGATGTGGGAAATCACAACCAGAGACGCAACATTAATTTTGCTTCATCACAATCAGATGCATCTGCGCCAGATTCTCCTGTTTTCTCATCTCTGGGAATATCTCAGTTCAATATCAACTTAAGTGACGACACTGATGGTGGTTCATCATCACAAATGCTACCAGGGGGAGTGAAAAATGCTAAACTGAAACGAAAGAAAGATGAAGATTCATCTCGTGCATTAAAATCTGTGGAAGAAACAAATAAAAGTATTGACGATATAATGGCTAAATCAAACGTACAACAAAAAAGAGCCATAAGTGAATTTGCAAGAATTGCTGAACAAAAAAAGAGACGATAAAATTATGGACAAAGATTTGAAGACCATTGATGATCCGATTAGACGTGAATGGTATCGGATTGAGCAACTCAAAATAGTGCAAAAAAGTTCTAATCAAACCCAATTTGAAAATCCCCCCGACACTTTTGGGCAATATTTTGATAATATTGGAGGATCTGGAAGTGGTCTTGGAGCATACTAAATTCATGTTGTTCATGTTTAATTTATATTTAGTATGGGTAGTTATGATTTTGTGTGTTCTAATTTAGCATGTTTGTGTTTTTTTATTTAAAATTTGGTATTTCTTTATATTATGAAGTTTTATTATTGTATTATTGTATTTTTTAATTTAATATTTGGTATTTTATTTAATATTGTTGTCTTATTATATTTTCAATTAGTTACAAATTATATTTCTATTAAATCAATACATTATTTTATTCACTCAAAAACAAAAGACCTAATTAAAATTAAAAAAAAAAAAAAAGAAAAAAAAAAAGGAAAACCGAAAGTTCTTGGGGGTGAGCAAGTGTTTTAAATTTAATTTTCCTAACACTGTTCACCTCCATCAAATTTGCTTCTATAGTTGCCTCCCCATTGGAAGGGTGTTTGGAGACAAATTTGCCATTGCCTCCACATTTGCCTCCCCATTGGGGATGCTCTCACAATATACCCATATTTACTATTCATGTCATTACTTTTCCTATTTAACTAAAACACTCAATTCTATAATCCACCATATACACATTAATCTAGCCCATTACAAGTTAAAATAACCTTTCTCTATCTCTCTCTCGTCATTTGCATTACCCAACTCTCTCTCTCGATTTTTTTTTGTGAAAACCCTAACTCTCTCTCTCTCTCTCTTTCATTGCCTCCCACATCATTGCTCTCCCTGAAACCCTATCTCTCTCTGAGAACATGGACAACAATTATGCGTCAACCGGAAGGCCTGTGAATGAAAGATAGGGGATTAGCTAGTGAAACAAGATTGATTTGACACATGCTTTTTCTCGAGCATGGTAACATATGAAATTGAATTTCTCTTGCATGGGTAAATGCGCCCAAAAATTAAGAGTAACCACATTGGTTGCCAAGTTATAACCCTTCTCTCCCCTTCACCTCATTGACACAATATCAAACTTACATAAATAACTTAACCCCACTAACTCCCACATCCATCTAAAAGTTATAACTCATTTTTTAGGGACCATATTTTCTTTTTAATTCTTATTTTTTATTTAATGTTTTAACTTATGTAAAAAAATATTAATATTTAATATATGTAAAAAATTTAATATATTAATATATTAAAATTATTTTATCTATTACCTAAAATTAACAATTTAAAATAAATACTTAATACTAACTCATTTCATTAACTAATAAAGATTACTATTATTAATTAAAAGATCTATTTATTTAATTGAGACAACACATTACATTAATTGAAAATAGAGTACAACATATTCAACATTAAGAAAACTGTTGGGATATTTTAGTTTTGATTAATTATGCCAAAACATTATCAACTTGTTTTATTTAAGATAATCTACAGATAACAAGTTGAGGGGGAACGAGAGAACAAATTGAGGGGAAACTCATTTAAATCGACGAAGATGATCGAGATCGACGAGGTCCGATCGAGATCGATCGAGATGAGTAGGATGAGTTCGAGTAAAACCGATGAAATTTGAACAAGAAGAAACATCGATTTTTGAAGAAAAAAAATGTCGATCTAAAGATCTGGCAAAGTGATCACGATCTTGTCGATGATTTGCGAGATCTGGTGACCGATATTCTTGACGAGTTCTTGGTGACCGATCTTCTTGACGAATCTGGTGACGAAATCTGGTGACTGATGTTGTTTGACCACTGTGTGCTTCACGACAGATCTTCTTGACCGATCTGGTGACTCGATCTTCTTGACGGATCGATTGATGCCTTGGATCTGATTCGACTGATGTTAGGCCGATCCGATCTGTCAGGCCGATCAGATCAGAGACCGTAAATCTGCAGACCAGATTTCTCTGCACTGCATTTCTGCGGACTGTGAATCAGATACCGATCAAAGCGACGTAATCGGGAAGAGATGAACAATGTCGACGAAATGATCGATCCGTAGAGACACAAAAAAGTGGCCAATAATAAGAAGACAACACACATATTGATGTGACATAAAAGTCATAGGAAAAGTGCAAAATGACAAAAAAAATTTGGAAGTTATTAGTATGGATTTGAATATTACTTTCCAACGGTAATATTTAAATCCACACTATAAATACATTAGACTATCTTCAAAAAGAAGCTAATGGAGGATCTGAAAGTGAAATTAAAGCCAAATATTCGAAGCAACTCCATTCATATAGAACACAGAGCAAGAAATACACACATATATTCAAAAGTGTTCTACCCTAGATCTAAGCACAAATGCTATATCCTAAGCTTAGAGAGATTTTCCCATCCTTAGCATTGAGGCTAAACAAATGTAAGGGAAAATCTCAACCTAGTTGGAAACCAAACAAACCTTACCCAAATCAGTCGGTTAAGTTTGTAGGTGAGTGTGAACTCGGTAAACATCTAGCAATCCCAAAAAAGGGAGGGTAGGCGATCCCGTGAGGGTGATAAGTCCCGTTTGAGTGAGAACTCAGTAAACATCTAAGCAATCCCGAAAGGGAGGGTAGGCGATCCCTTAGAGGGTGATAAGTCTCGTTTGAGTGAGAACTCGGTAAACATCTGTTGGTTAAGTTGGTGCCCCATGAAGGGGGAAGAGTGGATGTAGGGACGAGTTGTCCGAACCACTATAAAAAATACGTGTGTTCTTATTTGCTTTCATATTAACGTCATACATACTTTAGCAAATGCATAACACATTCAAAAAAAAAAAAATTTAAGTCACCTCCCATTGAGATTTTTACGAGTTTTAAATCGGGTTTTTCGGGACCAACAAGTGGTATCGAAGCGGGGGTTCAAAAGTTCACTAGATTTTAATGTGAACACCGAGGCGGGTCTTTTTATTAAAACCCATTTAGTTTAAAATGCATAAATTTTATAAAATTCATGGAGGTTGACAATCATCTTCTCATTTTTAAAATGAAATCAATGTTCTTCATTATTTCACTTGTTTAACTAACATTTGTTTTTTCTCGTATATTTTTATTGTTAGTTAGTTTAGGCATCATTATCAAAAAGGGGAAATTGTTGGGATATTTTAGTTTTGATTAATTATGTCAAAACATTATCAACTTGTGTTATTTAAGATAATCTACGATAACAAGTTGAGGGGAACGAGAGAACAAGTTGAGGGGAACTCACGAAATCGACGAAGATGATCGAGATCGACGAGGTCATAGACGAATTTGGCCGATCGAGATCGATGAGGATGAGTTCGAAAGTAAACTGATGAAGGTGAACAAGAAGAAATACGTCGATTTTTGAAGAAGAAATGTCGGAGCGTAGCAAATGATGCGCTATCTTGCGATTACGCTTTCACGACATCGCTGCCGCACTGACAGCAAAATGGAATTGATGTTGTTTGACTGTGTGTGAAATGATCGATGTCGACCGAATCTGCATGTACCGAATTTGTGATGACGATGACCCGATAACCCAGTCTGGTGACCGATGGACTCGATGTCAGATCAATGGTGAGCGTACCGAATTGACCGATGTCAATTGCACCCGATTGAGACGACAGATGTTGTCAATTGACAGTCGACGATCGTGAGACCGTAAATCTGCGAAACCCATTTTCTTGATCACTGCATTTCTGCAGACCGGAAATCAGATATACGAATCAGCGACTGGGACCGGAAAGATGAAAAGATGACCGAATGAGTCATGATCGACTGGTGTTAGACACAATAAAAGCAAACAAATAATAAGAAGACAACACACATATTGATATGACATAAAAGCTGCGAGGGAAAAGTGAAAAAAGGACAAAGAAAAGTGGAAGTTATTAGTATGGATTTGAATATTACTTTCCAACGGTAATATTTAAATCCACACTATAAATACATTGCACTATCTTCAAAAGAAGCTAATGGAGGATCTGCAAAGTGAAATTAAAGCCAAATATTCAAGCAACTCCATTCATAGAACACAGAGCAAGAAATACACACATATATTCAAAAGTGTTCTACCCTAGATCTAAGCACAAATGCTATATCCTAAGCTTAGAGAGATTTTTCCATCCTTAGCATTGAGGCTAAACAAATGTAAGGGAAAATCTCAACCTAGTTGGAAACCAAACAAACCTTACCCAAATCAGTCGGTTAAGTTTGTAGGTGAGTGTGAACTCGGTAAACATCTAGCAATCCCGAAAGGGAGGGTAGGCGATCCCGTGAGGGTGATAAGTCCCGTTTGAGTGAGAACTCGGTAAACATCTAAGCAATCCCGAAAGGGAGGGTAGGCGATCCCTTAGAGGGTGATAAATCCCGTTTGAGTGAGAACTCGGTAAACATCTGTTGGTTAAGTTGGTACCCCATGAAGGGAAGAGTGGATGTAGGACGAGTTGTCCGAACCACTATAAAAATATGTGTGTTCTTATTTGCTTTCATATTAACTGTCATACATACTTTAGCAAATCTGCATAACACATTCAAAAAAAATAAAAATTAAGTCACCTCCCATTGATATTTTACGAGTTTTAAATCGGGTTTTTCGGGACCAACAAGTGGTATCAGAGCAGGGGTTCAAAAGTTCATTAGATTTTAATGTGAACACCTGAACTAGTCTTTTTTATTAAAACCCATTTAGTTTAAAATGCATAAATTTTATAAAATTCATGGAGGTTGACAATCATCTTCTCATTTTTAAAATGAAATCAATGTTCTTCATTATTTCACTTGTTTAACTAACACTGTTTTTCTCGTATATTTTTATTGTTAGTTAGTTTTGGCATCATTATCAAAAAGGGGGAAATTGTTGGGATATTTTAGTTTTGATTAATTATGCCAAAACATTATCAACTTGTGTTATTTAAGATAATCTACAGATAACAAGTTGAGGGGGAACGAGAGAACAAATTGAGGGGGAACTCACTTAAATCGAGACGAAGATGATCGAGATCGACGAGGTCATGAGACGAGGTCGATCGAGATCGGATGAGTAGGATGAGTTCCAAAGTAAACCGATGAGTGAACAAGAAGAAACATGCTGATTTTTGAAGAAGAAATGTCGATGTAAAGGTCGGCAAAGAAATCGATGATCTCGATCAGATTTTGCGATCTTCTTGACCAGATCTGGTGACCGACCGATAAGTTTCGACCAGTGCGGTGACCGATCTGTTGACGATCTGGTGACGGATCTGGTGACCGATATTCTTGACGAGTCTGGTGCAAATGATCTTCTTGACCAGATGTTCTTGACGATCTCAGATGACCGGATCTGGTGACTGATCGACCGATGACGGATCGATTGACGGATCTTGTCACGACCGATGTTGTCAGGCCGATCTTATCTCGGCTTTGCGGTTGATCAGATCGAGATCAGAATCTGCAGACCAGATTTTTTTGCGGCACCGAATCAGATACGGATCAAAGTGACTTAATCAAAAGAGATGAACAAGAATGTCGACGAAGTGATTAGATCCGTTAGACACACAAAAGCAGCTGGTCAATAAGAAGACAACACACATATTGATGTGACATAAAGCTGCAGGGAAAAGTGCAAAATGACAAAGAAAAATTTGGAAGTTATTAGTATGGATTTGAATATTACTTTCAAATCGGTAATATTTAAATCCACACTATAAATACATTGCACTATCTTCAAAAAGAAGTTTAATGGAGGATCGCAAAAGTGAAATTAAAGCCAAATATTCAAGCAACTCCATTCATAGAACACAGAGCAAGAAATACACACATATATTCAAAAGTGTTCTACCCTAGATCTAAGCACAAATGCTATATCCTAAGCTTAGAGAGATTTTCCCATCCTTAGCATTGAGGCTAAACAAATGTAAGGGAAAATCTCAACCTAGTTGGAAACCAAACAAACCTTACCCAAATCAGTCGGTTAAGTTTGTAGGTGAGTGTGAACTCGGTAAACATCTAGCAATCCCGAAAGGGAGGGTAGGCGATCCCGTGAGGGTGATAAGTCCCGTTTGAGTGAGAACTCGGTAAACATCTAAGAAATCTCGAAAGGGAGGGTAGGCGATCCCTTAGTGGGTGATAAGTCCCGTTTGAGTGAGAACTCGGTAAACATCTGTTGGTTAAGTTGGTGCCCCATGAAGGGAAGAGTGGATGTAGGACGAGTTGTCCGAACCACTATAAAAATACTTGTGTTCTTATTTGCTTTCATATTAACTATCATACATACTTTAGCAAATCTGAATAACACATTCAAAAAAAAAAAAAAATTAAGTCACCTCCCATTGAGATTTTACGAGTTTTAAATCGGGTTTTTCGGGACCAACAAAAACAATTCAACTAAAATAATTAAAGACTTAACTATTTTGAAACGAAAAATTAACGCATTATATCAATTATTGTTGGATCGAGCCCAAATATGTTCCACTAAGTCGGCGTGAAGTTGGTGATGAACTTGACTGTTACGTAGCTCGGTGTTCCTCCGGAGATAATCCCTAAATTCCGGATTAGCGCCTTGTATCAGTTGTGTGGGCTCATCGCCTTCATCGTAGTTCCTATTTGTAACCATGTCTCCCTCATCTTCGACAATCATATTATGCAAAATAACACATGTTAACATTATGAGCTTCAACTTTTTCCTATACCAATAACGAGCTGGCCCTCTAACAATTGCTCAACGTGCTTGGAGCACACCAAATGCTCTTTCGACATCCTTTCTCACAGATTCTTGTCTTTCCTTAAATAATCTTCTCTTAGGATCCAGTGGCGTAGGAAAAGCCTTAACAAAACTTGACCATTCCGGATAGATACCATCTGTCAGATAGTAACCTTTATTATACCGCGTTCCATTCACAATGAAACTAACCTCCGGTGCAGAGCCTTGTAAGACGTTGTTGAATAGAGGAGACTCATTTAGCACATTGATATAGTTGTGTGATCCTGCAACTCCAAAAAATGTATGCCATATCCATAAGTCTTGAGACGCGACTGCTTCAAGAACGATTGTAGGTGACCCATGACCTCTTGTAAATTAGCCTTTCCAAGCAACAAGACAATTTCGCCACACCCAGTGCATGCAGTCAAGGCTTCCTAACATGCCTGGAAAGCCATGTCTCAACTCGTGCATTTGGAGAAGACGTTGAGTGTCATTGTGATCCGGCCTTCTCAAGTAGTGAGCACCAAATACTTCAACCACAGTTTCACAGAACTTGAAAAGACACTTAATAACAGTTTATTCACCCATTCTTAGGTACTCGTCAAGATTGTCAGCAGGAACTCCATAAGCCAATTGACGAATCGCTGCAGTGCACTTCTGTAGTGGTGACAACCCTTGTCTTCTGGCTGCATCGGGCCTTTGTTGAAAAAAAAAGATCGATTGCTTAGTTCATTCACAATGTGAATGAATAAATCCCTTCGCATGCGAAATCTTCTTCGAAAGATGTGATCTGGATACACCGGACTTGGAGAGAAATAATCATTGAAAAGCCTAACATGTCCCTCTTCACGGTTTCTCTCAATGAATCTTCTGGTTCGTTGATTGTGCACATCGTCTTCCAAATGTTGAAGAATCGTTAACATCATTTGTTCACCAGGTGAACCGGGTTGGTCAACAGATTCATCAGATTGGCTTGAACTCTTGGAATATTGAGACATTTTGGAGTAAGGGTATTTGAGAGGTTATTCTTCAAATGTAGGATGTGAAGAATGTAGGATGTGAAGAACCTCACAACATAAGACACACATATATATACACCTATTACCTTACAATGGCTAGTTTCTAACGGCTAGTTTGCAACGGCTAGTTTCTAACGGTTAGTTTTTTAAATGGCTAGTTTCTAACGGCTAGTTTTTTAACGGCTAGTTTCTAACGGTTAGTTTTTAAACAGTTAGGTTTTAAACGGCTAGTTTCTAACGACTAGTTTTTAATGAGTAGTTTACAACATAAATGCCAAATTAATACATTAATTGAAATAAATTGAAATTACATAAATGATAAATTAACATAAAAACATTGAAACACATACATTAATAAGATAAAGATAAGACTGATAAATTATTCTATGAATTCCACCTGACAATAATTTTCGCACACACATGTTGGTGTGAGGCACGCTGCTCATCCATCCAACTCGTGGTATCTTGATAGACAAATTTCCATTAATCCATCTGCACTTCACACTCTTTCAATGTAGTCGTCTTTTCAAGCGTTATACCTTCTCTTTTCTTACTATCGCTGTAATTCGTAAATTTTTCAAGACACTATTCGATCTTGTCATTTTCCGCTGACCCTGATCTAGCCTTGGATTTCCTTTTGCTTTTCTCTTAGCTGCTTTTTGCCCAATCGGACGAGTATCGTCGATGTTTAGATCAAAATTCAATCTGGCAGAGTTGTTACTCGTGTCTGAGTCGAAGGTCCTTGCTTTCTTTGATGCATCCATGGAATCATTGTATTGTGGAGAAAATAGTGGACGATCCTTTACAATCCTCCATACATGCTCGTAATTAAATGACTTTTTACGGTTGCAATCTCAGAATTTATCGTGTGTCATACGCATTATGTCTTCATTGTTGGTGCCGCTCCTGTAGATACTAGAAACACTATTATAGTAAGAGCTAAAAAGATTTACCTTTGGCCCAATTGTATTAAGCCAGTGCAACTTTGCTTGTCCGACACGTCGTTCCGAAGCACCAGTGAGGCGATTTTCATTGTAATAATATGTGACTCTCTGCCAAAAAGCCGACGATTTCTGATCATTGTCGATGATGGGATCATCACTTATCGTGACAAAAGAATTTGCCAGCTGCTCGTCTTCTTGTGTTGTCCACTTGTTAGACATATGCACTTCACCAGCGGCACACTCTTGATCTGAATTTTCTAAATCAATCGAGGTTGAAGGTTGAGATAGTTGTGTCTCTGGGATGAAAGTTGGAGTTGTTTGCTCTTTGCCACTCCGATATCTTGACGACATTTCGGCTGCGCGTGGAGTAGAGAATATTTGAGGCGGAGACTGTCCGAAATATTGCCCCGATGAGTGTTGCCAATATTCGGATCTCGGAGTGGAAAAAAAGTTGCTCGAATTATCAAACAAATTTCTGTGACCTTGAAAATTTTGAGAATATGAAGGAGTATGAGAAAAATTTCAGTAATCGGGTGGAAATTGAGAAAATTGAGAATATTGTAAAATTTGTGGATTCATTGAACTTTGAGAGAGAGGATTTTCTAGGGGTGGAGGAAATACCGAAAATACCGGTATACCGCACTTACCGTACCGAAAATTTCGGTACGATAACGGTATGAAAATATAGAAAATTTTGGTATACCGAAATATTTTCGGTATACCGAAAAAATTTCCGGTATACCGAAAAAATATACCGGTATACCGAAAAACTTTTGGTATACCGAAAATATTTCGGTATACTGGTATATATTAAAATTTCGGTACGGTATCGGTATGTAATATCGGCATACCGAAAATTTCGGTATACCGAATTTTCGGTACGACAACGGTATGAAATTTTTCGGTATCGAAAATTTTGGTACGGTAACGGTATGACGAGAAAATTTTCTGTATGCTGTACCGTCCACCCCTAGGATTTTCATCAGTCATATTAAGATGATTGAACAAATTCCTACAAAACTCTCTATTATTTTTGTCCATTTGATATGGAAACAAAAAATTCAAGAACACAAAAACAAGAATGAAAATAAAAGTGGAGAAAATATAGAGTGAAATAATACTGGAAAGCAGTGTTTTCATAACCGAACCGGTGATCGAACCGGACTAGCCACCGGTTGGTGGTTCAACCGGTCGGACCGGTCGGACCGGCTGTTCAACCGGTGAGATAATCTTTGCCTATATTTAATCCCTTGATGATTTTACTAAATCTGTAAATTAAAGTATCAAACAACAATATCTTGTTATATATTCCCCAAATTAAAACCAACCAATGCTTAACTAACAGTGAATGTGAACAACAAATATTCCCCAACCAATTGTTATATATTCCCCAAATTCAAACAACAAATTGAAACAACAATATCTTGTTATATATTCCCCAAAATTCACCAACCATATTATCAAAATAAATCAAAGTATCAAACACCAAATGACCAAATCACCATAATAAATCAAACACCAAGTTAATACCAAATTCACCAACCATTTTGATTTAAAATTAATGAAAGTGAACAATACCTTTTAGAGAAATAGGGTTGCAATGTTTTCAGCTGGACAGCGGAGCGGCGCGCGGCGCACTAGGTTTTGGTGAAATGGAAAAAAACGAGTGAAAACTGAAAAGTGCTGAATGAAGACTCTGAATCTGAATTCTGAAACTGAAATAGTGAAATTTTAATTTATTAAAAAAAAAAAAAAAAAAACCGATTTTTCTTGCTTGGCCGGTTGAACCGGTTTTTGACCGGTTCAATCCGGTTCAACCCTAAAAGCGGTTTTACATGTGTTTTCTGACCGGTTTACCGGCCGGTTCCCGGTCCAACCGGTTGAACCGGCCGGTTCAAACCGGTTTTTAAATCACTGCTAGAAAGGGTATGTATCATATTTATAGATTTTTTTTTTTTTACCGTTGAAATTTTTTACTGCTCCAACGTATATATTGCAACGGGCAAATCCACTATACCTTTCTTTACTATGTAACACTTCTGTCAAAAAAATTTAAGCAATGCATATACTCAGATGATTCAATTAATTAATTTCCAAAAAAAAAAAAGAAGCGCTAATAAATAGCATATGACATGCTGCAGAACTTGTCTTCCTATTACCACTTGCTTTTAGGCGCGTGAATGGTAATCTCCATTCTTCAATTGTGTGGTAGTGGCACGCACGCTCCAAAATTATATGTGGGCTTTAATTTAGTTTTTTGTAACTTGAGTCCACATTGGTAATAACACATATCCCATAGTTATAACCCAAGAGTAACGAGCCAATGCAGTTGCTCTAAGGCTTCAATTTGGTTGTCCGAAATGAAGGTTATAATAGTCATTTTGGATGATTTTTGCACCTAAAAGTAATTTTAAAATTGGCTTGGACTTAAGAGAAAAAGCAATTGAGCTTTGCGCCTTAGTGTGGGCCATTTAAAAAAAATGTTGCATTTGACAACTTCGGCATGTATGTGCTTCATATATTATTGGACTAATGGCCCAAATCCACTTTGATAACCATTATTGAGTTAATTATTGGACCATAACCCATTAGTGGAAAATTGAGATAGTTATTTTTTTTTAATGAAAGACTGCATTAATTAGCAAGAGCAAATCTCTTATCTACTAAAAAAAGGCTAATTACCCTCTACTTTTATAAAGTCTCTATTGTAAAATTTTAAGAATTCTATCAAAAATTATTTATGGTATTTAAATAATTAAATCTTAATTATTCATTTTTTAAAAATAATCTTGACTTTTTAAGTAGTTTATAAGTTTAACTTATATATCTCAATCATCAATTATTTAACTTTTTATTTGGCACATCCATCTATTGTAGATTATCATTAATACGAACATCTATCAACACATTATATTATTAATTTTAGATGAAATACTTCAAATATTTAATTAGCTTGATTAATTTATGATACAATAGTGCATGATTAATATTATTTTAATTTAATTATTTAAAATATTAATTTAATTTAATTTATTCAATTTACTTATAATTATATTTTTATTGTTAAACTATAAATAATATTCTTTTATCTTTTTAAATGTAATTTTGATTTTTTTCAGATAAAATAAAGATATTTTTTATGTCAAATTAACCTTAGTTAATAATAATTAAATATTCTTAATAATAATTATTATTGGCTGGAAAATTATTCACATAACACGTTTTTAAAACTTTGAAAATTTAAATAATT
The DNA here is from genome assembly GCA_037126765.1 of Stenogyne calaminthoides. Taxonomy (NCBI): domain Eukaryota; kingdom Viridiplantae; phylum Streptophyta; class Magnoliopsida; order Lamiales; family Lamiaceae; genus Stenogyne; species Stenogyne calaminthoides. The sequence continues at coordinate 14,990,535 of JBBCBC010000006.1, forward strand.
ATGTCAAAGACATGTATGAGATAATGGGGGAAGAAAATGTCAGAACGATATTTGTTATACAAACATTCTAGAAGAGACATTTTAAATTTTTTTTGAAGGGAGTATGTATTATTAAATGTAAGATATTTTTAATTATGTAACATTTTAACTATTAAAAAATCTAATATTATTTTATAATATAATTTTATTTTCTACCCGCGTAATACGGGTTATAACCTAGTGGTACAATAAGTACTAGTATTTTCTAGTACTCCTATTAAAAAAGGTTAAAACTAGAGCAACACAGTATTGCGTATCAGGTCTATAAATAAACTTTATCTTATTATGAACAAAAATTATCAGTATTTATCACTATTTAAAATGTGCTTTATTTATTAAATAATAATAATTTTTATGTTTAATAATAATAATTTTTATGCATAATAGTGATGTTGAAAAAATAAAATTTACCGTAAACTATATCGACTTCAAACAAATTTTTATCTTAGAACTATTTATTAAAATTTATCATTCATTACTTTGAATATGCTAATGACCCCAAAGTAATTAGATAATTACCTTTAAAAAAAGTAATTAGATAATTGTTGGCATATCTCGTATTTCGAGCAAGATTTTAAACAAAGACGGTAACATTTTGTTTTTCAAAATAAAATTTTGTATATTACAATATTGGCAAAGTTTTTGTTGGGAAATTTGTAGTTAGTTTTGATGGAAGTTCCAAAACAGTTTGTAATAGGACCAGTCAGACATGTTAGCTGACTGATGATTTAGAAACAGGATAGGATGACCAGCTGAGTTGTATAGACAGCTGATGTATAAGATAGGTTACATATTGAGGGGGAATTCAATATGTATAGACGAGTCAGAAGACCAGACGGGCCAGAAGACCAGACGGGTCAGAAGACCACACGGGGTCAGAAGACTAGACGGGTCATAAGACCAGAAGAGTCAGTTAGTCAGATGATCAGGTGAAGACATGAAGCTAAAGTTCAGAAGACCTGAAGATCAGATGACTACCAGAAGACCTGAAGACCTACATCAGTCGATTTTGCTAAGTTGTGCTAAGACAACTTGCATCAGAAGACTCTATCAGGTAGACTGATCAGTTTTATCTTATCAGGTCAGCTCACACCAGGTGTCAACTGATGTTACACCAGGTCATACGTTGTCAATCAGAACAAGAAGAATGTCAACTTTAGTTGATAGAACAAACACTGAATAAGTGTACTTGTTAACCAATGAGAGCGAGACACGTACGTACGGAGCTGAAAATGTGGGATTCGGTGCTGCATAGTCAAATGGCTAGAAAGGACAAACATACATGCTTTCGGCCATGCCTTTCCTGAAGCACATCACATCAAGCCTGCAAACTACCAAATATAACCTGAAATTCAAATTGCTCTCCAACGGCTATTTGATTTTGGGGTCTATAAATATGGGATCATACTTCATAGTGAAGATACGAAAATTATCATCAAGCTCAAGCACAAGCAAATTTCCGCACGAAGAACACAAATTTGAAGAATATTTCTAAGTGTTCATCCCATTGTTCTTAGCATAGAAATCTCATCCTCTAGCTTTAGGCTACACAAATACTAGGATAGATTTCCAGTTGGAACAACAACAAATCTTTACCCAAACTTAAAAAGTTAGGTTAAGTTTGTTTAACAAGATTTCAGACTAGGGTTTCTAGTTCTGATTTCTGGGATCGGTTGAGTGAGAACTCTTTAAACATCTGTTGGTTGTACTGTGTTGGACTAACACATTAAACTAAGTCCAAGTTGGTTAAGTTGGTGCCCCTGCTGATAGGGAAGAGTGGACGTAGGACTGTTGTCCGAACCACTATAAAAATCTTGTGTGCATTATCTGATTTATCTATTTTACACTATAGCACACTACCTGGTTTAAACTGCACACATATTCTGAGTTAGGACCAGTTTGTATCAAGCAACTGATCTGATCAGTTTGACACCTTAGTCTACTGATTGAAAACAGACTGCAGAATCTGATCTTAAAATTGGTTTTTCACACGGGTTAGAAACTTGCTTCCGCACATCAGTTAAACTGATAGACACCGAACTGATCTTCCATCAGGCGATCAGTAAGTTGGATATCAGTTCAAACTGATTCACACGCACTTTGATCAGGCAACTTGCTATCACACCTGATCTTGCACAAAAAGTTTTCAGAAGTCTATTCACCCCTCCCCTCTAGACTTCTGCCTTCATAAAACCCGTTCGTGACCTACAAGTGGTATCAGAGCAGTGGTTCTCCGGGCCACTGGCTTTGAGTATCATCGGTTCTTAAGGAAGAATCATTGTGGTCACTTGAACAGATCTTGAAAAACCTATTTTTTAAATTCATCTGTTTTCAAAACTCGTAGTCAGCATGGATAATACATCTTGTATGTATCATGATCTACCCAAGTTTTCTATTGATGAGTATGCAGACTGGGTCATACTTATGAGCAATCATTTGGGAGCTATAAGCAGCAGAATGATGGAAGTTCTTGAACAAGGACTTATCATTATATACTACAACAATCCAGCTGAAGGAGGTGATCCAGAATTTCCAGTTGGATTCAGAATCAGAAAGAGTCATTCTCTGATGGATGTTGAGGAAAGTAAATTGTCCAATCTGGATACTGTGGCCAGACACATTATTATGAAGACGATGGACAAGATAACCAGAGAAAAGATCAAATACCTCAAAACCGCGAAACAGATGTGGGATACTCTAGCTGAGATATGCGAGGGGAATTATCAGATAAAGGACAACAGATTATGTTAGGATTTAACGCATCAATTATGGAGAAAATAATATAAATAAGAATTAAGGAACACAAATAACGCAGCAATTATGGAGAAAATAATAGAAATAAGAATTAAGGAACACAAATTTGGTTACAGGAATGACTAAATCTGGGGGCACTACCAAGTCAGGAGATCTACTATTTTCGAGTGTTATTTTGGTGATACAATGATACAATGAGTCAAAAAATGTTTAAATATGAGACTTGGGCCAAAAACCCTAAATCCGCGCACAGGCCTCGGAACCGCTCAACCACGGGCCTTGGTCGAGCAGTTTTGCTCGAGCTAACCACTTGGTCGAGCGCCTGGTGGGCGCTGTATAGGGGGGTGCTCGACCACGAGCACTGGTCGAGCGCCTCCCGCGCGCTGCAACCCCGTTTCACTCAGGCTCCAACAATCCCAACAATCTCCCACCTGGAGACTGACTCCAACTGTAACTTGTCTCCTCCGTTTCAACAGTCTCTCTCACTGGTAGTAGTGCCGGGCCTTCATCTCAGTTTCCAAGGCCAGTTGAAGTCATGCATAACTTCAACTTTTCTAAGGTCACAACATTAGTCAACATGTCAGCAGGATTCTCACTTCCTCGGATCTTCATTAGTTGTACGATCTTGTTTTCAATGAGATAACGTATGTAATGATACCTTAACTCAATGTGCTTCGTCCTTGAGTGAAAGGCCAAATTCTTTGCCAAGTGAATAACACTCTGACTGTCACTATACAGAATACTATCCTTTTGCTCCTTCCCCAACTCACACGAAAGATTCTACAACCAAACCATTTCCTTGCTAGCCTCAGTAACTGCAACGTATTCTGCTTCTGCAGTGGACTGAGCTACGATCTTTTGCAACTTAGAAGCCCAAGAAATTGTTGTACCACCATAAGTAAACACATACCCGGTTGTACTCCTGCTTTTGTCGAGATCATTTGATGCCAAGTCTGCATCAACATATCCTGTCAACTCAACGCTTTTGCCCTCAAAGCACAAAACTTGTTCAGTAGTACCTCCTAAGTACTTAAGGATCCACTTCACTGCCTCCCAATGCTGCTTACCCGGATTACCCATAAACCGGCTAACAACTCCCACTGCCTGTGCAATATCTGGTCTTGTACACACCATAGCATACATCAAACTGCCAATTGCCGAAGCATACAGGGTGTTTTGCATGTAGGTCCGCTCCTCTTCGCTACTAGGTGAGTCCTTGTTGGATAACTTGAACTGACTTCCTGTTGGGAGATGAATTTAATAAAGAAGTTTTGATTAGATCCCAAAAACCCCTGAGTATGACATGTTCAGGTTAATCTTGATAGTCTGAGTCAGGTTTCAGCATAGATTGTTCAGGAAATTATCTGCACCATGTATAGTTAGCAGATATAGATCAGGTTAGATCTTAAAGTTACTGAAGAACTCAGAAGGTACTGAGTAACTAAAGAATCAGTAGAACTGAAGAATCAGTATAACTGAATGTTCAGAAATATACTGAAGATGCTGAAGGAATGAAGACTCAGATAGTACTGATAACTCAGTAAGTTACTGAAGACACTGAAGACCCAGTAGTTACTGAAGACTCAGTAAGATACTGAATACTCAGTATAACCTGAATGTTCAGAGGCACTGAATAATATCTATCTGAAGACTACAAAAACTGAGAAAAACGCAAATGTTCAGAAAAGTAGATATTGCCCAAAACATTCTAGTGCAGACAAAAGGAACTAAGTCTAAGTGTTGTTTAAGGTTGTCTCATTCAGAGAGATTGACCAAAAAGAGCCGTTTTGTTTGTCTACATTTACTGAAGACAAGAACCAATCAGAGGAAGACAACACTGTACTTTAGTTACACTGAAAGCGACAGGACACTGAATTATGTCAGTAATACTAAGTTCCAGAATGCAAAAATTTGGTGATTGGCTACATGACTGCATATTTCCTAAAACATGCAAGGGAGTGTTCAAACCCTAAATATAGTCGTTCATCAAACACCAGAAGAGGAAACCCTTGATACTATCTCCTCCAACGGATAGTTTTTCAAGAGTGACCTTGGTGAAGTTGCCTATAAATACCAGTGACTCTTTACATTGAGAAGTTACGGGAAATTTCAAAGCAACTCAAGAGCTCATTCGTATTATTGCAAATTTAAGCACTCGAAAACCCTAGAATTTCCCAAGTGTTTCACATTGGAGAGATCTCATTCACTAAGCCTAGATTGATAATAAATATCCAAAGCTTAGTAGAGATATCCTAACCTTTGCATTTGTTCTTAATTGTAAAAGATATCTCACCCTTGTTGGAAACCAACCAAAATCACAAACCCTTTGTTAAGGTAGTTTGTGTGTGATTTGTTGGTGAGTTAGAGTTGTAAAGAGTGAGTAAGCTACAGTGAGTTAGCCAGAAAACTCTAGAGAAGAAGTTAGTAAGCTACTTGTGGCAGTCTGAACACTTGTGTGTGTTTGAGTTAGTAAGCTGCAGTGAGTCAGCCAGAAAACTCAAGGTAGAAAAGTGAGTAAGCTACAGTGAGTTAGCCTGAAAACTTTAGGAAGTGGTTAAGGAATTTCTCTGAAGATCAGAGAGAGTGGACGTAGGAGCTTGAGTCTCTGAACCACTATAATTGCTGTGTTGTTTGCTTTTTGTACTGCATTTTGTCTATTGCATGTTTCTCACTGAAAGCATATTTCACTGATATTCAGTTGGAACCAATCCACTGGACTGCATAAAATAGGTCACAGCCTTAATCACTGTTTTATTAAAGGAAGAAGATTTTCAGCAAAGCTAAAACGAGTATAAACTTAGGGCCAACCATTCCGCACACTTGAGTAGCTAGAACAGATAGTTACCAAACTGAACTAACTCTACTGAGTGTTCAGTAAGATAAATATCTGATCCAAGCTCCTCAGGATCTCTGATAAATTCAGGATCAGTTGGGCTAATCTGAAGCTTCTGAAAGCAGCTCAGGATCATTGTCTCAGTAGACTTTGACTCAGGGCAATCTGTGCTTCTCAGGGCAAAATTATCAGGATAACCTGACCCATATGACCTCAGTGAAGAAAAAGTTTTAAAATCACTTAACACATGTATTTCCCCCCATACACGTGGGAGACTCATTAGCACCGGGACCAACAAGTGGTATCAGAGCAGTGGTTCATTTTGACCACTTGCTTTGGTAGGCATAGTCTATTTGCTGAAAGACTTTGGTGGTCTACTGAATAGATCTGTTTGCTGATATCTTACAAGGCTCAGTCATCATGCCTTCTAAGAAACTTCCTATGTTCTCTGTTGAGAGCTATGACCTATGGAGACTGAGAATGCATGCTCATCTGTATTCAAAACATGAAAGAATGTGGAGAGTGGATTCTGAAGGACCATTCAAATTTACTGTTGTGCATCCCAGAATCACTGATACTGAGAGGAATGATCCCAGAGATGAATTTCCAAAGCCTGATGATCAACTTACTCCTGATGAGAGAAAGTTAGTCAATCTGGACTACATTGCTAAACATACTTTGTATAGCACTATTGATGATGGTGTTATGGGGATGATTTCTCACTGTGAAACTGCAAAAGAAATATGGGACACACTTGTTGTTATGTGTCAAGGCACAAATCATATTAAGGAAAAAAAACTTTATGTTGCTATTAGAAAGTTTGATAGCTTTGAAATGAAAGATGGTGAATCCAATGACAAACTTGAGGTCAGATTCACTAGCATTATGAATGATCTGAATGCTCTTGGGAAAACATACCCACAGAGAGAAGTGGCACTGAAAATTCTTAGAGGATTATCTAAGAAATGGGATATACATCTTTGTGGTGATTGAAAACACCAAAAATATTGATTCCATGCCATACCAACAAGTTTTCTCTGAACTGAAAGCTTATGAGTTTGTGATTGACAAGAAAACTAAGATATCGACCAGCAAAGATGATTCTTCATCTAGCAAGAATGTGGCTTTTAAAGCCAAAGAGAAATCTCAGAAGTCTCAGAGAGTTCGAAAACTCACTTGCCGTAAATCGGGATGAGCAAGAGGATAATTTAATCTTGATGGCAAGGAGGTTTGAAAGACTCAATAGCAGATATGGAAAATATAAAAATACTACGGGAATCACAGTGCAGGGGAGAAACTCGGGCCGAGGGCCGATAATCTTGTAGGGTCTGAGCAGGTTTTCGTGAGAGCGAAGTCTAGAGGGAGGGTGAATAGACTTACGAAAACTTTTTTTCTGGTCGGGTGTGATTGCGGTTTTCGATCGAGTGCAAGTGAATCAGTTTGGACTGATGTTCAATCTTACTGAGTGCCTGAGGGCAGATCAGTTTGATATCTGTCAGTTTAACTGATAGTGCGGAAGCTAGTTAATACCCGTGTGAAAAACCAGTTTTATCAAATCAGATTCTCAAGTCAGTTTTCAATCGGTGACTAAGTCATACAACTTTGATCGGATCGATTTGCTTAGTGTGATCGATATTAACTCATAATATGTATGCAGTTTTAAGCTCAGTTGTGTGTAATAGTGCAAAGCAATAAAGAGCAAGTAAATGCACACAAGATTTTTATAGTGGTTCAGACAAACAGTCCTACGTCCACTCTTCCCTTATCACAAGGGGCACCAACTTAACCAACCTAACCAACTGGACTTAGTTTAATGTGTTAGTCCAACACCCAACATATGTTTATCGAGTTCACACTCAACCGGACCCAGAAATCAGAAACTAGAATCCCTAGTCTGAAATCTTGAAAAAACAAACTTAACCTAACTTTTGAGTTTGGGTAAAGGTTTGTTGTGGTTCCAACTGGAAATCTATCCTAGTGTTTATGTAGCCAAATGCTAGAGGATGAGATTTCTATGCTAAGAACAATGGGATGAACACTTAAGAATAATCTTCAAATTCGGTGTTCTTCAAGCGGAAATTCTGCTATAGTTTTTGCTTCTTTTTTAGCCTGCTCGATCCGGTGTTTTCTTCAATTTTGAAGAGCAATCCCATTTTATAGACCACAAAATCAAAGAGTAGTTGGAGAGTAATTTGAATTTCGGGCTATATTAGGTAGGTTTGTAGGATATGATGTGACGTGCTTCGGATATCGGCGTGGCCGAAGGCATGATTAGCGCCGTTTGTGTCCGCAGCGTCGAATCCTGCATTGTCAGCTCTTTTTGTGCACGTGTCGCTTTCTCTTTGGCTTTGCGAGTACGACACTTCTGTATTTGTCCATTTGACGTTTGATATTCCTTTTGTAGAATATTCGTCTTGTCTGGTGTACCATTTTGGTTGACGCCTTGGTGTGGTGACGATCGGATAATTGATCGATCTACGATAGAGTCTTCGATGCGCATTGTCTTAGCACAATTTGCGGATTCGGTGATGTAGGTCTTCGGTTTTACGGTAGTCTTGATCTTGAGGTTACTCGAGCCTCGGTGTCTTGATCATCTTGAGTCTTGAGGTTTCTTACTAAGTCTTCAGGTTTCTCTGAGTCTTCAGGTTTATCTGAGTCTTGAGTTTATCCGAGTCTTGAGTTTATCCGAGTCTTGAGTTCATCGAGTCTCGGTGTCTTCATCTTCACCGATCATCGACTTCTTGTCTTCGACTTGTCTTAGTCTCGATCATCGACCTTATCGATCATCGATAATTTGATTCGACCTATACATATTGAGTTCCCCCTCAATATGTGACCTATCTTTTACATTGGCTATCTATACATTTCAGCTGGTCATCTTAATCTGATTCTAAGTCATCAGTCATCTAACAGATCTGACTGGTCCTATTACAACCTGTTTTGGAACTTCCATCAAAACTAAATACAAATTTCCCAACAGATACACTGAGAAAAAGAAGGACCAGAAAGCTGAAGGATCCTCACCCAAGAAGAAGGACTCCAAGACCAAGGAGGAAAGTGATCAGGATGATGATACCAATAGATGCTACAACTGTCAGAAGAAAGGTCACTTTCAATATGTTTGGTCTGAGCTGAGTGCTAAAGAAAGAAAGGAGAGACAAGCCAAGAGAGACAGGAAGATCTCCAGCAAGAAAGCTATGATTGCAGAAGAGGAAGAACATTCTGAAGAAGGTTCCAGTTCCTCAGATTAGATTTTCTCAGACAGTGACAGTGATGATGTCTGTCTTATGGCTGTGGAAGAGGTAAATTCTTCTATATCTGTTGTTGCTCCTACACAAGCACATGAGTTCTCAATTTCAACTGTAAACAGTAACTTTGACCTAATGGATTCGTTTGAGAATCTTATGAAGGACTATTCTGTGTTACAAGAACTGTTCACTGAAACTCAAGAGCATAACAAGGAACTGACTGCTGAAAATCTGAAGTGGAAAGACTCTAAAAATGCTGAGATCACTTCTCAATTGATGGGAACTACTGATGAACCGGATGTTCTGAAAGTACAACTCTCAGAAAAAGAGAAGGTGATAGAGATCCTGAACGGAAAATTAGAGAAATCAACTAAGGAGATTCAGCTTATCAGAACTGAGTTCAATGACCTCTTTGAGAAGCATGAAACTCTAAAGAAATGTGAGGATAGTGCGCAGAGAAAGTTAGCTCTATTGAATTCTGCATCTAAAATAATAGATGAAATTGAGAGTTATCAAAACACCGCAACTATAAAAAATTTGGATTGGGATACATTCGGGGAACCTCACAAGGTCTTCTCGAATCTTCGCTTCTAGTAGCACCAAGACATCTTTGTTAAACCCGGTGGCATCTAATCTTCTTCTTGAAGAACAACCCGAGTTTTAGATAAGGGTAAAGGACCTATGGCCAGAAAAAGCGAAGGTTCAGGAAGAAAGCCCAAACCTCGGGAAAAGGCTAGAAAAACACGAACACTCAAGAGGGAAATTTTCGAGGCCAAGACTTCAAAGCCTCGTGCTAAGAATACCAACTTTGAAGAGATCAAGCCTTTGAACCATCGAGAGGAATTTTCGGAAGAGAAACACTCAAAGCAGAGATATTCTCAACCGAAAAAGACCAAGTCCTCGGGATTCTGGAAAGACCCCAATTTCAAAGACAGCAACCTAAACCCCACTTGTCTAAGGGTAAAGATTTCACGAACCCAAGTCGCCAGAACCACAGAGACCGGGTTGCACCAAAGCTAAGGCACTTGAACAAAAATCCCCGAACCCAAGAAGAACTCTAAGGCTCATGTTCATGCTAAGGCTGGCACTCATACACAAGGTACTGCCAAGGCACCTAGGGTGGTGAATGTGTATGTAGATGTTTATGGGTGACAAATCAGCCACTCTAAAGTAATTAGAGTTATCAGGCATATTTGGGTTCCAAAAGGTACAGCTAACCTGGTAGGACCCTACACCAAATGGGTACCTAAAAACTGATATGTTTTTTTAAAAGTAAAAAAGAAAAGAACCGAAATGAATGAATACAACATAAAGACCGATGAGTGGAAATGAATTGACTTTTATTTGTATGGTATCTGGACAGTGGATGTTCAAGACATATGACATGATATAAGCAACTACTCACTGACTATGTTGAACAAAAAGGCCCTCAAATCACATTTGGAGACAACTCAAAAGGACAAACTGGAGGATATGGAACTCTTGAAGTTGATTATGTTCATATCCATGGTGTTTCATATGTGTCTGGTCTAAAGCATAACTTGCTTTCTATCAGCCAATTCTGTGACAAAAGATTCAGTGTTGAGTTCTCAAAGAACTTATGTTATGTAAAAGACAATGCTTCACGAAAAATTTTCTTGACCGGTACTAGAAAAGGAAATGTGTATCTTGCTGATTGGAGTTCAACTCCTAAAGATACATATTTGGTTGCAAAAAGTTCCACTGATACCAGTTGGTTGTGGCACAAAAGACTGAATCACTTAAACTTTAAAACCCTGAACAAACTTGCAAGATTAACACTTGTGAGGGGGTTACCAAATGAAGTATTCAGTAAAGATCATGTTTGTGATGCCTGTCAGAAAGGAAAACAAATCAGAGCATCTTTCAAAAGAAAAGTAGATGTTTCTACTGACAGAATACTGCAACTGTTACATATGGATCTCTTTGGTCCAGTAACACCTGTAAGCACTAATGGCAGGAAATATACACTTGTGGTAGTTGATGACTACTCTAGATACACATGGGTCATATTCCTACTTAGTAAGAAGGAGATTCAGACAAAACTGCCAGAACTACTGAAAAGGCTCAGTACTGAAAATAATCTGAGTGTGGTCAAGATCAGATCAGATAAAGGAACTGAGTTTATCAATCATATCATATCTGATTATTGTGCAGCAAATGGAATAACCCATGAAACATCAGCTGCAAGGACCCCACAACAAAATGGTGTTGCTGAAAGAAGAAATAGGACCCTGAAAGAAGCTGCAAGAACAATGATTGCTGAAGCTGATTTTCCTAAGAGATTTTGGGATGAAGCTATCAACACTGCATGCTACTCTCAGAACAGATCCATGCTGACCAAAAATCAAGGAAAAACTCCATATGAGCTGTGGAATGAAAGGAAGCCTCTTGTTTCTTTCTTTCGTGTGTTTGGTTGCAAGTGTTTCATACAGAATAATGGTAAAGATCAATTGAAATTTTTAGATAGCAAAGCTGATGAAGGGATATTCTTAGGATATTCTGAAGTCAGTAAAGCCTTCAGAGTTTACAACTGTAGGACTCTTATTGTGGAAGAAACACCTCATGTTGTTTTTGATGAATCTACTTGTGTTCAGAAGAAACAGGAACATGACTCAGGAGAACTGACCAAGAGAATCACCAGACTTAGCCTGAAAAAGAAATCCTCTGAACCTGAAAAGAAGAAGTCAGTCACTTTCTATGAATGGAGTGAATCAGACTCAGACAAAGAAGTTCAGGATGAAAAAACTCAGGATGGTGAGACTCAGGATGAAAATTCTTCACTGAAGGAAAGCCAACACATTGAAGCTGGCCAATCTGAACATACACCAGTTTAGATTCAGGTATGTAATGTCGATGAAGATATGGTCACAGCTGAGGCAAACTCTGAATCTATCAACCAAAGAGGAACAAATGTCTCTGACAATGTTCTGAATGGAATTTCCCCTGAGGAAGATGATTCCCTTTCTCCTTTTCTGTTGTTCCATGAATTTGATGAACTGCTTGAACCTAACATTTCTGATGTTGAGGATACTACTGAAGGGGGAACATCCAGGAGAAAATGGTTGGATAACCATCCTACAAGTCAGATTGTGGGTGATCTTTCAGAAGGTGTCAAAACAAGAAGGTTCCATGGAGAAAGTGCTTTGTTATGTTGTTTTCTATCAGAAAATGAACCTACTGAGATTGAAGAAGCTCTACAAGATTCATTCTGGATTGTTGCTATGCAAGAAGAATTGAATCAGTTCACAAGGAATGAAGTTTGGGAGCTAGTGGACAGACCTAAAAGGCACAATGTGATTGGAACTAAGTGGGTGTTCAAGAATAAGAGAGATGAAAACAACAACATTGTGAGAAACAAGGCAAGGCTAGTTGCACAAGGTTATTCCCAAGAAGAAGGTTTGGATTATGATGAAACCTTTGCACCTGTTGCAAGACTAGAAGCTATCAGATTGTTTCTTGTATATGCTGCCCACATGAAATTCACAGTCTATCAGATGGATGTGAAAAGTGCATTTCTGAATGGTGTGCTTAAGGAGGAATTATATGTGGAACAACCTCGAGGATTTTGTCAAAATGACCAAGTTTACAGGCTCAGGAAAGCCTTGTATGGTCTTAAGCAAGCACCCAGAGCATGGTATGATACTCTTTCTCAGTTCCTTACTGACCATGGTTTTATAAAAGGAACTGTTGATAGGACTTTGTTCAGGATAGAAGATGAAAAAGATATCTTACTAGTTCAGATCTATGTGGATGACATCATATTTAGATCTCCAAATCATCAGTTGTGTGAAAAGTTTTCTACTCTGATGAAAGGAAAGTTTGAGATGTCAATGATGGGGGAGATGAATTTCTTTCTTGGACTTCAGGTGAAACAAACTAAGGAAGGAATATTCATCAATCAAGCAAAATACACCAGAGATCTGATTGTAAAGTATGGAGTACATAATTGCAATGCAGTTAGAATTCCTATGAATACTAACTACAAGATGGATTCTGATCCTGAAGGCAAATCAGTAAATCACACTGATTATAGAGGGATCATTGGATCACTGCTATATCTCACAGCAAGTAGGCCTAATATAACATTTGTTGTTGGGATATGTGCAAGATACCAAGCTAATCCTAAGGCTAGTCACATGGAGGCTGCCAAGAAGATTCTGAAATATCTTAAAGGCACTGTGAATAGAGGATTATGGTATCCAGCTGATGATAACCTTGAATTAACTGGCTATTCAGATGCTGATTATGGAGGATGTAGAATTGATAGGAAGTCTACCACAGGAACTTGTCAACTTCTTGGAAGTAAACTGATATCATGGTTTTCAAAGAAACAAACCTCAGTAGCAACCAGTACTACTGAAGCTGAATACATGGCTGCAGGAAGCTGTTGTGCACAGATTCTTTGGCTCAGACAACAATTGAGGGATTATAAGATTATAGCCAATGAAGTACCTATATTTTGTGATAATAATAGTGCAATTGCTATTATACAAAATCCAGTATTGCACACCAGATGTAAGCATGTTGATATCAGACATCACTTCATCAGAGATCATGTTGAGAAGAAAGACATCAGAATGGAGAAAATTCATACTGATAAACAGAGAGCTGATATCTTGACTAAACCTTTGGCTGAATCAAGATTTCAGGAACTATCAGTTGAATTAGGTATGTTGGATCCAGGTGAATAAAGCAAATCTGAAAAATTGAAGGTTTTCAGATGCATGAAGTTTTCTCAGGTTTTACTGGAAAAAAACTCGGGATGAAATTGAAAGTCCTGAACACTGAGTCTTGGGAAACTCAGTTATCCTGAAGTTCAGTACTCAGTATTATACTGACATTCATCAAGGTCAAAACTCAGTAAGACTGATGGAGAAAATTAGTCTGAAGAAGTATTGACTCATGCACCACATTTATTGTCTATCTGAATCTTAGTAATCATTGGCAATAAATGACAAAACACCTGAAGAAATAATTGGGCGGGACTTTTGAAATTCTCGAGGAAAGTCAATGATCTGCATGAACAGTAATTAAATGCACTGTTCATTAATCACCAAAAAGGATAAATTGGCGGCTAAGTATTTGCGAAACCGTCCTTTCAAATACCCGTTTTAGCCGGTATTTAATCTCAACCGTCGATTTTCATCTATGCGATTTTCCATAAATCAAAATCCTATGTCCATTACAAAGACCCCATTCAAGCCCTATTTCATAAAGGTCTTCGTCTTCACAAACCCTCTGCTTCAAAACCTTCGATTACCCAGAAATATCTTTTCTCAAAAACCCTTCACTCAAAATCACCAAAAATGACACTCTCTGTATACGACAAACTCGCCATTTCCAACAAACCATGGTACGAATATGTTGTGTCTCTGGAAAGCACATCCAATGCAACTCACGAGGAGGAGGCGTTGCATATGATTCGTATGGCAAAACTCACTTGCATGGTCGCAAATCAACCAGATGTTGAATACGCCAAGGAGGTAATTGAGTTTGTTTCTAATATGCAATTGGATGACAAAAATTGCATAGAGTCTAAGATTACGGTGTTGCATTTGGAAAATAGTACAAAATATGTGGATTTTGTTAGGGAATTGTATATTATTCCTAAGAATCTGAATGCCATATATGAGTTAAGTGATAGAGGTGAAGACCCTACGGTATACATGATGGGTAGGGAACAAGAGTATTTGGATAAAATTAATGAGCATCCGGTAAAGTTTGAAGCTACTTTGAATAAGAGGCATTTGAAGCCTAAATATCGAGTATTATTGGATATTGTAAGCAAATGCATCATGAGTAGATCTGGTAGTTTCGAACATATAAGCACGCCTAAGTTAAGGCTAATGGCGGCGATTGAAGATTCACCTACTACGGCATTCAATTGGTTGCACTATTTGATCAAGGTGGTGAGTGATCAAGCCAAAAACATTCAGAAGGTGAATGGCTCTGTAGTTGTCAAGGGAAAAATTCTACATGCAACCAAGAGGAGAGGAAATCATGTTCAAACCAACGAAGAAGACTCTGAGAGGAAAGAAAGAGAAAAACACTGAGTCTCAGGAGGAGACTGCCGAAGATACAACAATGGTGGAGCAAGTCAGGGAAACAAGACAGACTTCTCAGAAATCCACTGAGACAGCTGATGAAAAAGCCAAACAAGCTAGGGGAAAAGCCCTGATGCAAATTAAAAGAGAGAAAGGTGAGAAACGAAGAAAAGATCGGCTCCTCGTAAGAGCAGTAAGGCTTCAAACAATTCGGAACAGAGGCCAGTGAAATCAAGAAACTCTCAACTCAAGGCCGCTAAGGGTTGAAATTTCCACTTCGTGTTCTTGCTCAGTAGTGACAAATGTGCGGAGCAAGAAACCGAGGAGCGTGTTTTTCCGAGGTAATTGAAACATCTCGAAGCTCGAGATAAAATCTCTCAGAAATCTTCAAGGGACCTCGGATCTCATGAAGAAATACCAAAGCAGACTTTAGATCGGTCCAACCTCGTGAATTCTTTAACTTGGATGCTTTCCTCGAATGAACCTTTTCTTGATCCATCAGCACTGGAACTTGAACAATCTGAGAAAACAACTCCTGAAAGCCCAAAATTGAAGAAGGGAGAAGCCGAAGAAACTGAGTGGCGCAACAAGGGGGAACGATTCATTCTTGATAGGTACCCCGAGGTGAAATAAGATATCGACCTTCAGGATCTTTTCTTCGACTCGTAACCCACGGTACATTCTGAATCAATCACTTCCTGAAATGCTGAATATTGCCTCATTCAGAGGAGACGAGTGGTGGAATGCTGAGACAACCGCCTCGGGATCAATTCTCGAAGCTCGGAAAAGACAAAGCTCGGGATGAAAGCCGACTTTTGATGAATTGGTGAAAAAGAAGTTAGCTGAAAAGAAAGATACTGAAAGAGTAGATGCATCAAGTTCTCATGATCAGAACAAAGATGGAGATCTGGGAGGTGTTACAGAAAGGCAATCTGAGGGGGAGAAGGAACCTCAGACAGACATTGAGAAGGAAAAGGAAACTGGGAGTCAGATGGAGACAGATATCGATCTTTGAACCAATCGATATCGATAACCTCGCATGAAGTTAGCATTCTTTAGGTATCTTTTGGCACTGTTATACATTATGCCGAAGTTACTGAAGTACCTAGCTTTAAATCTGATGTTTATGATATGCAGACTGAGGCTCAGTTGGAGCACCCAGTTCAATTGGAAAATGTTGTACAAACTCCAGTGGTTGATTTCACACCAATCCTGGATGAGTTAAAGAAGATAGAGCCAAGGATGTAAGAGATACTGGCAAGTCAATCTCAAAAGCTTGACAATCTAAGCTCTACATCAAGCATGCTGCAAACAACTCTCACAGACAAGATGACTCAGATGGAGTTAGTCCTGGCTACTCAAAATCAGAAAATGGAGAACCTAAGTTCATCATCTGATACACTTCAAACAACTATGTCAGGTAAATTAGCTACATTAGATGGAAAGATTGATGGAGTACATACCGAACTTTATGCCAACATGAAGCAGATGTATCAAGAAAGAACTGCCTATCTTGAAACCAAGCTGATTGAGAAGAATGATCTGATGATCAAGACAGCTGTTGAGGAAATGGGCTCTCTGCTCAAGACCAAGATGACAGAGATGATGCATGAAGTCTTCTCAAAGCAGTTTGCTCCTCTTTCGGATGAATTCTCAATGGCCAAGAATTACATGATGAGGCTAGAGGATGAGCATGATCAGTTGGCAGGGGAAGTACGCAATATGGGCAAGGAGCAATACTATATGGATACTGCACTGACTCAACTACTCCCAAGGTATGGTGCCAAAAAGGAGGAAAGAAGGTGATCCAAAATTTCCAGTTGGAGCCAGAATCAGAAAGAGTCCTTCTCTGATGAATGCTGAGGAAAGGAAATTGTCCAATCTGGATACTATTGCCAGACACATTATTATGAAGACGATGGACAAGATAACCAGAGAAAAGATCAAATACCTCAAAACTGCGAAGCAGATGTGGGATACTCTAGCTGAGATATGCGAGGGGAATGACCAGATAAAGGACAGCAGATTATGTTAGGATTTAACGCAACAATTATGGAGAAAATAATAGAAATAAGAATTAAGGAACACAAATTTGGTTACCCAGTTCGTCAGGAATGACTAAATCTGGGGGCACTACCAAGCCGGGAGATCTACTATTTTCGAGAGTTATTTTGGTGATACAATGATACAATGAGTCAAAAAATGTTTAAATATGAGACTTGGGCCAAAAACCCTAAATCCGCGCACAGGCCTCGGAAACGCTCAACCACGGGCCTTGGTCGAGCAGTTCTGCTCGAGCTAACCACTTGGTCGAGCGCCTGGTGGGCGCTGTATAGGGGGGTGCTCGACCGAGCACATGTGCTCGACCACGAGCACTGGTCGAGCGCCTCCCGCGCGCTGCAACCCCATTTCACTCAGGCTCCAACAATCCCAACAATCTCCCACCTGGAGACTGACTCCAACTGTAACTTGTCTCCTCCGTTTCAACGGTCTCTCTCACTGGTAGTAGTGCCGGGCCTTCATCTCATTTTCCAAGGACAGTTGAAGTCATGCATAACTTCAACTTTCTAAGGTCACAACCTTAGTCAACATATCAGCAGGATTCTCACTTCCTCGGATCTTCATTAGTTGTACGATCTTATTTTCAATGAGGTAACGTATGTAATGATACCTTAACTCAATGTGCTTCGTCATCGAGTGAAAGGCCGAATTCTTTGCCAAGTGAATAACACTATGACTGTCACTATACAGAATACTATCATTTTGCTCCTTCCCCAACTCACACGAAAGATTCTACAACCAAACCATTTCCTTGTTAGCCTCAGTAACTGCAATGTATTCTGCTTCTGCAGTGGACTGAGCTACGATCTTTTGCAACTTAGAAGCCCAAGAAATTGTTGTACCACCATAAGTAAACACATACCTGGTTGTACTCCTGCTTTTGTCGAGATCGTTTGATGCCAAGTCTGCATCAACATATCCTGTCAACTCAACGCTTTTGCCCTCAAAGCACAAAGCTTGTTCAGTAGTACCTCCCAAGTACTTAAGGATCCACTTCACTGCCTCCCAATGCTGCTTACCCGGATTACCCATAAACCGGCTAACAACTCCCACTGCCTGTGCAATATCTGGTCTTGTACACACCATAACATACATCAAACTGCCAATTGCCGAAGCATACGGGGTGTTTTGCATGTAGGTCTGCTCCTATTCGCTACTAGGTGAGTCCTTGTTGGATAGCTTGAACTGACTTCCTGTTGGGAGATGAATTTAATAAAGAAGTTTTGATTAGATCCCAAAAACCCCTGAGTATGACATGTTCAGGTTAATCTTGATAGTCTGAGTCAGGTTTCAGCATAGATTGTTCAGGAAGTTATCTGCACCATGTATAGTCAGCAGATATAGATTAGGTTAGATCTTAAAGTTACTGAAGAACTTAGAAGGTACTGAGTAACTGAAGAATCAGTAGAAACTGAATGTTCAGAAAGATACTGAAGATGCTGAAGGAATGAAGACTCAGATAGTACTAATAACTCAAGAAGTTATCAAGACATCAAGAGACCAATGAGTTCTTCAAGACTCAAGAAGATACGGAATACCAAGATAACTGAATGTTAGAGGCTAATGAATAATATCTATCTGAAGACTACAAAAACTGAGAAAAACGCAAATGTTCAGGAAAGTAGATATTGCGCAAAACATTCTAGTGCAGACAAAAGGAACTAAGTCTAAGTGTTGTTTAAGGTTGTCTCATTCAGAGAGATTGACCAAAAAGATCCGTTTTGTTTGTCTACATTACTGAAGATAAGAACCAATCAGAGGAAGACAACCTCATGACTTTTATCGATTAATCGAAAAGCGACAGGACCACGAATTATGTCAAGAGTACTAAGTTCGCATCGCAAAAATTTGGTGATTGGCTACATGACTGCATATTTCCTAAAACATGCAAGGGAGTGTTCAAACCCTAAATATAGTCGTTCATCAAACACCAAAAGAGGAAACCCTTGATACTATCTCTTCCAACGGATAGTTTTTCAAGAGTGACCTTGGTGAAGTTGCCTATAAATACCAGTGACTCTTTACATTGAGAAGTTACGGGAAATTTCAAAGCAACTAAAGAGCTCATTCGTATTATTGCAAATTGAAGCACTCGAAAACCCTAGAATTTCCCAAGTGTTTCACATTGGAGAGAGCTCATTCACTAAGCCTAGATTGATAAGAAATATCCAAAGCTTAGTAGAGATATCCTAGCCTTTGCATTTGTTCTTAATTGTAAAGGATATCTCACCCTAGTTGGAAACCAACCCAAAACCCAAACCCTTTGTTAAGGTAGTTTGTGTATGATTTGTTGGTGAGTTAGAGTTGTAAAGAGTGAGTAAGCTACAGTGAGTTAGCCAGAAAACTCTAGAGAAGAAGTTAGTAAGCTACTTGTGGTAGTCTGAACACTTGTGTGTGTTTGAGTTAGTAAGTGCGAAGTGAGTCGGCCCGAGAAAACTCAAGGTAGAAAAGTGAGTAAGCTACAAAGTGAGTTAGCCTCGAAAAACTTTAGTAAGTGGATAAGGAATTTCTCTGAAGATCAGAGAGAGTGGACGTAGGAGCTTGAGTCTCTGAACCACTATAATTCTTTTGTTGTTTGCTTTTCATCTTGCATTTTATGCATTGCATGTTTCTCACTGAAAGCATATTTCGCTGATATTCAGTTGGAACCAATCCACTGGACTGCATAAAATAGGTCACAGCCTTAATCACTATTTTATTAAAGGAAGAAGATTTTCAGCAAAGCTAAAATGAGTATAATCTTAGGGCCAACCATTCCGCACACTTGAGTAGCTAGAACGAGATAGTTACCAAAACCGAACTAACTCTCTCTCGAAGGTGTTCAAGAAGATAAATATCTGATCCAAGCTCCTTAGGATCTCTGATAAATTCAGGATCAGTTGGGCTAATTTGAAGCTTCTGAAAGCAGCTCAGGATCATTATCTCAGTAGACTTTGACTCAGGGCAATCCATGCTTCTCAGGGCAAAATTATCAGGATAACCTGACCCATCTGACCTCAGTGAAGAAAAAGTTTTAAAATCACTTAACACGTGTATTCCCCCCCCATACACGTGTGAGACTCGTTAGCACCGGGACCTACACTTCCCAACGGGACCCGAACTGGCTTTGCATCTTCCATACTAAATCTCATCAAGGCCTTCTTTATGTATTCAGCCTGTGGAAGATACAACTTTCTTGCCACCTTATCACGATCGATTCGCATACCTAAGATTTGCATGGCCTCTCCAAGGTCCTTCATAGCAAACCTATCAGACAACTTCTTCTTCAACTTGCTCACTTCCCGAGCACTAGAGCCTGCTATCAACATGTCATCAACATATAATAGCAAAATGATATAACCACCATCATACCTCTTGAAGTAACAACAATGGTCAGCTTCACACCTATTGATCTCAATCTTGTGCATGAACCCATCAAACTTCTTGTACCACTGTAATGGAGCTTGTTTCAAACCATACAAGCTCTTTTTCAATTTGCAAACAAGCTCACTATTCCCATTTGACAAGTATCCTTCCGGTTGCTTCATGTAGATGTCCTCATCTAAATCACCATGAAGAAAGGTTGTTTTCACATCCATATATTCTAACGCCAAGTTCTCTGCAGCCACCAAACTCAGAACTAACCGGATGGTAGTTAGCTTCACAACTGGAGTAAAAACATCAGTATAATCAATACCATGTTTCTGCTGAAACCCCTTCACAACCAGTCTTGCCTTGTAGTGTTTGCTTCCATCAGCCTTCTCTTTGATTCTGTAAACCCACTTATTATGCAGTGCTTTCTTGCCCTTAGGGAGCTCAACTAGTTCCCAGGTTCCGTTGGTCATCAACGAATTCATTTCATCATCCATCGCAAGCTTCCACTTGTTCACCTGTTCACTACGTATAGCCTCTGCATAACATTCAGGTTCACAACCATCAGTCAACAATAAATAATGAAGAGAAGGTGAATACCTATCAGAAGATCTTCGTTCTCTCGTGGATCTCCGCAGCGGAATTATTGGTAGTGGTGTACTAGGTTCTTCCTCAATAATCTCCTGATCATCTAGAACCCCCTTGCTCCCACCTGAGTTTGAAATGTATAACTCCACAACCTGAGTCTCAGAACCACCTTCTTTGGATATCCCCAACATGTCTTTGTACAACACCTGCTCATTAAATACGATATCTCGACTACGAATTATCTTTCGATTTTCCTCATCCCAAAATCGATAGCCAAATTCATCACCGCCATATCCAATAAACGTACACTTAACAGATTTAGCATCCAATTTACTTCTACTAGTAGCATCAACATGAACATATGAAACACACCCAAATACTCGAAGAAAAGATAGATTTACTTCCTTACCCAACCAGGCCTCATCTGGTATGCCATTTTTCAAAGGAGTTGAGGGAACTCTGTTTATCAAGTAAGCTGCAGTGTTAACTGCCTCTGCCCAAAACATCTTTGGCATCCCACACTTCAATCTTGTGCTTCTAGCACGTTCACATAAGGTTCTGTTCATACGTTTGTTGGGATTATACTAGAAAGTATGCTTTTACTTTGTATAATCAAAACTGAATTTCGAACTTATTTACTGAAATAAATTGTTTATCACTAATGCTTTAAATTTTATCAAATGTTACATATATTTACTGCATAACTGTTCAATAAATCGTACGGGTGTTACATTGTAGTTAATTTAGTGATACCAGATCACAGAAGATTAAATTAACAGTCCCTTGTAACTAAAAGTACGCCATTCACGACCTAGATGGAAATGAACAATCCATCGTGAAAGGTTGAAGTGTAAGGCTCGGATTGGCTTGTCTTGACCAAGAGATTACATTAGTGCATGACTGATGCACTGAATAGGACCTACAGGAGGACAAATTCTTCAGAACTGAACAAGGAAGAATTAGACCTCAGTGGTTCGTTATTTCTTAATCTTCGTTCCTTAAATAGGATCACGTGTGGTTGGTAACTATTGCTTTGACTTATCATGGGTAGAGAATCAACGAGATTCAATACTTTTTATCTTGGGTAATATTATTGGTCACATGTGATTGCTAAGATTTAATACGGAGAATCGTGTGCAAGTACGCTTGTTCGATTTGCCCCCTTGGGAGGTTCATAAGCTTTATCATACCAAATCTTGCAAGTGGAATTAGTTTCCGGTATGGATAATAATGTTGAACCGTTCCTTGACCAAGGACAAAAGATATTAATTAATGGAAAGCTATTTCAGTGGCTTGAATTAATTAATGGGCTAGATAATCTTAAACACGGGAAATAATAATCGGGAGCCATATTGACTGTAATATGGGTTAAGATGGATAGTGCAATATTAATTATGTAGTGGGATTAATTAATATTTATGAGCTTGAATAATATTGTGGCTCAATATTGATAATTCAAGATCCATTGGAAGGTCCAATCTTAATTCTCATAAAGGCCCCCTAAGTAGCCCAACATATAGTCCAATAACTGAAAAAGGTGTTTAAAATAAAATAAATATTGTTGCTTATTTTTTCCATTATTTTCGAAATTTATGGATAAAAAGGGGAGAAAGATTTTCTTTGAATTTTGTTATGGAATGAAGATATGTATTCTTGGAATACAAGATTATCTCATTAAATTCAAGAAATCTCCCACTTGGTTATTCATGAAGGAAATTTCTAAAATTTTGAAATATAAAGGGCTAGAAAGATTTCCTTGATTTTCTTGAAAAGATATTATGGAAGATATGTATTTCTTGAAATACAAGAATATCTCATAAATTCAAGAAGATCCAAATCTTGAATTCTTGCCTATAATTTTGAAAATATCCCATAACAAAGAGTAGGTGGGATTTTGTGGAATATTATAATTATGGGAAAAAGAATATAGGAGATATATTCAAGATTTCTTGGAGATCAAGAAAAGATTTTCCCACATTATTTTTTGCCCAAAATTTTCGACCACCTATGCTCTATAAATAGGGGATGACTCTTTCATTCTCAAGTACAATTCCATGTACTAAAAAAATTAGCAAATCCACAAAGGTGGTGCAACATAATTTATTTTCCTTTTGTTAATTGTTCGCAAGTGTCCTACCACCGGATAGTCGAGCAAGGATTAAGGGAATACTTGAGAATTTCTTTTGGTGAGTCTAATCAGCTAGACCATTGCCATCCCAAGAGGTACGTTCACGTAAACTCGTAGAATTCCGCATGCGTAGGTTTTACGTGATTTGATTATATGCATGATTTGTTGTTGGATTATTATTTGAATTAATATAGGATTAATTCATGCTAGTAATAATTATAAGAATTAAATTTGTATTTAAATATTCACCTCGAATAGATCTGTGCAACTTATTCCCTAACAACGTTCTGCCACACCGTTCTACTGGGGGGTTCCTCTCATGGTTTTCTCCATTCGAATTCCATTCACCTCACAGAATTCTTTGAACTCACGGAGCTCGTACTCTCCACCATTATCAGATCTCAAACACTTCACCTTGAGACCCGTCTCAGTTTCTACAAGGGCCTTCCACTTCCTGAAAGCATTAAAGGCATCAGACTTATTTTTCAGAAAATAAACCCATACCTTCCTCGTAGAGTCGTCAATGAAAGTCATGTAATATGACGCTCCACCAAGAGATGTCACTGGTGCTGGACCCCACAAGTCGCTGTGGACTAACTCCAGCTTTTGCTTCTTCAAGGTTCTGCCTCCCTTCGAAAAACTCACCCTTTTTTGTTTTCCGAATACACAATCCTCACATAACCCGATGTCAACTGTCTTGAGGTCTGGCAGTTTCCCCTTTGAACACATAACTTTCATCCCTTCCTCACTCATGTGGCCAAGATGACAATGCCACAAATCTGCATTCCCTTTTTCACTTGCAAGAGCAATGTTGTCCCGGGTGTTGCCTGTCATGTACAACGTTCCCTCCTTATTACCTCGAGCCACTACCATAGCACCTTTGGATATCTTCCACGTATTGCATCCAAAGATCACCTTGTAACCCTCAACATCAAGCTGCCCAACTGAAATTAAATTCCTCTTCAATCCAGGAATATGTCTCACATCTTTCAACTGCAAAACAATTCCATTTGGTGTCTTGATCTGAACATTCTCCTTCTCTTTGATTTCTAGAGGCTCATCACCAGCTAGATAAACCTTTCCAAAGTTCCCGAAAGTGTACTTCTCCATCACGTCAGCACTGCTGCATGAAGGAAACGATGCTCCAGAATCTAACACCCACGACTCTAATGGACTGCTTACGCTCAAGATCAATGCATCTGAGCCCTCATCAGTGGCGGCGTTTGCTGAGTTGTCATTCTTCTTTGGTGCATTCCCTTGTGCCTTTGCTGGTGCCTTGCACTCCCTTTTGTAATGACCAAGTTCATGACAATTGTAACACTTAACTTGACTCTTGTCCTTCTTGGGCTTATCTTTACCACTTGACTTTGATCTACCCCGATTTGGCTTCCCTTTGGATTCAGATCTGCCTCTGTTTCCCGCACTCAAGGCTGATTCTGTGGTCACACCCAATTCTTTCCTGCGAATTTCTTCGCTCATGATCAGATCTCTAACCTCATCAAATTTAAGTTTCACTTTACCTGCTGAAGCACTAACAGCCGTTACCATCCCACTCCAACTTTCTGGTAAAGAAGACAACAAAATTAGGGCTTGAACCTCATCATCAAAATCAATCTCAACCGAGCTCAATTGGGCTATGATCATATTGAACTCGTTGAGATAATTTGCTACCACAGTATCCTCCGCCATCCTCAGGTTGAATAACCTCCGCATCAGATGAACCTTGTTTGCTACAGACGGTTTTTTGTACATCTCAATCAAAATCTCCAGCATCTCCTTTGTGGTTTTTGCTTTCACCGTATGGAGAGCGACGTTCCTGGATAACGACAGATGAACCACACTCATCGCCTTCCTGTCTAGTAACTTCCACTTATCGTCCTTCATATCTTCAGGCTTTGAACCCAAAGTTTGATACAGATCTTTACCGTACATGTAATCCTCGATCTGCAATTTCCAGAATCCAAAATCCGTTCCATCAAACTTCTTAACATGCGATTTCCCTTCAGCCATCATAATTGCTCCCACTAGATCCCTTGAACCCGATGCTCTTGATACCAGTTGTTAGGATTTAATGCAGCAATTATGAAGAAAATAATAGAAACAAGAATTAAGGAACACAAATTTGGTTACCCAGTTCATCAGGAATGACTACGTCTGGGGGCACTACCAAGCTAGGAGATCTACTATTTTCGAGTGTCATTTTGGTGATACAATGATACAATGAGTCAAAAAATATTTAAATATGAGACTTGGGCCAAAAACTCTAAATCCGCGCATAGGCCTCGGAACCGCTCGACCACAGGCCTTGGTCGAGCGGTTCTGCTCGAGCTAACCACTTGGTCGAGTGCCTGGTGGGCGCTGTATAGGGGGGTGCTCGACCACGAGCACTGGTTAAATTCGAGAAACTCAAGATGTTGTCCAACGAGATGATTAACCAGCTAGATGGAAGAATTACCATGTCTATCAACAAGCTCAGAGAATTGGGACAAGAAATGACCGACAAGGATATCAACTACAAGATCTTGAGATCTTTGACAAAAAAGTAGGATATGAAGGTTACCGTGATCAAGGACTGCCAGGACATAGCGAAGATGAAGCCGAATAAGCCTATTCTTAAATCTGAAAGCCCATGAATTCGACCTGATTGAGAGAGGGCAAGAGGAAGATGATGAGTCATCTGCCGAAACCACATCTGCAACAACAAAAGCAGTAGCATTCAAAGCAGGCGGCAGCTGCTCAAAATCTTCTGAGCCTATTGGAAATATTGTTAGTCAAGCTGAACAGATTGCTCTACTTACCAGAAAGCTTGAAAGATCAAATATTCAATTGGGAAAATATAGGAGATTCTACAAAGACGATCAGAATAGCAGAGGAAGAGAAAGAATATCGTCTGACATATCGCAGGAAAGAAACATATCTGATGACAAAAGAGACGACCAAAGAGAAAAGAAAATAGATGATCATGCTGAAGATCACAAATTAGAAAGGAGAAATTTAGATCAAAGGCAAATCGGGAAGTCACCTGACAGATCATACAGAAGACATGACTCACCTGCCAGAAGAAGTTCTATGGAGAGAGGAGTCTGCTTCAACTGCCAGAAACCAGGTCACTACAGTGCAGACTGTCCTGACCTGACGCATAGAGAAAGAGAAGATAAGAGGAACAGGAGAGAGCAACGATACAGAGACAGGAAAGCTATGGTTGCTGACACAACAGGAATAGATTATTCTTATCTGCCATCATAAGATTCTGGTTACTCATCTGTAGAAGACTTCTGCCTGATGAGCAATACTGATGACCTCAACAACTTTGATGATCTGATGTCCTCATCTAATGACGACATCTGTCTCATGGCCAAGGAAGAAGATCAATCTGAGGTATCTTCTAAACCATCTGTATTTTCTGCTTCCACACCAGCTGTGCTGAGGACACCTGCTGGAGAGATTGACCTGCAGCTCTACAGTGAGCAATTGTTTGATGATCTCTCCAATGCAGTAGACACTTATACAATAGTGGAAGCTGAGAATGACAAGCTAAGGATAGAGAACATTTAGCTTGTTAAAGAAAATGCTGCAAGAAAAGTGGCTGAACTGAAATCAGTTGAGACTGTTCAGAAGATGACTACAGAACTTGAGGTTCTGAAAGTCAGTTCTACTGATCAGTGTAAACTGGTTAAGGAATAGCTAGCTATTAACAAACAGCAAGCTGATGATCTCAAAATCCTTCAAGCTAAGTTTGATGAACTCTTCCGACTGCATGAGAATCTAAAAGTTACTGAGGATAGTTTGAGTAAGAAAATAGAGGTTTTAACGAAATCATCTAAGACCGTTCAAGATCTGAACAACTATTTTCGAACGTCAACTAATAAGAAGGGAATTGGGTATGAAAACCCTTCTGCATCCTCAAAAGCCCCGTCTAGTTCACTTCAAAAAAGTGTAATCAAACGAGTTTCTGATCAAGATACACGAAAAGCAAAATTTGTATCAGATAAGGGAAACAGACCTGCTGAACAAGTAAGGCAAGTGTCTGATCAGAAAGGGAATAGAAATGGACCCCAACTGATCAAGCATCGGCCAAGGAATCAACAGAAGAACCCTGTTCTTCTGAAGAAACCTCAACCTGATCAGCAGATTAGGAATCAAAAAAGACAACCTCTTAAAGGGAAATCTCATCTGAAACCTAATCAGGTCAAGCTGCCTAACAAGCAAGCTAAGGGTAAACTGCTAAGACCATCTATGCCAAAAAGATATGAGTCTTTTAATGGTAGCAGTCGTACCTACCCTTACAATCAGAAACCTAGGGTTGTTGCACCTGAGCCCCACTGGATTAAAAGAAGACATATATCCATAAAAAATCCCAAGTCTTCTGATACATCCAAGGCTCACACTAATAATCATACTGATCAGATTGCATATGAAGAGACAAATCAAGCCCTCTGTTTTCAATAAGGGTGCCAGATTTGTTTGGATCCCAAAAGGTATTTCTAACCCCCCAGGACCCGATTCTACTGGGGTACCTAAAACCTGATCTGATTGGAGGTTCGCGTGGGTTTGGACAATAAAGGAGGTGTACAAGCAACTATCTGGTACATCGATAGTGGATGCTCAAGGCACATGACTGGAAGCAAACATCTCCTCAGCTCATACACAGAACAAGATGGCCCATGTGTACTCTTTGGTGATGATAACTTTGGTTTTACCAGAGGATTCGGAACCTTAGAGAATGATGATGTACAGGTTACTGGAGTCTCGTATGTCGATGGTTTAAAGCATAACCTGTTATCAGTTTCACAATTCTGCAACAACGAATTCAGTGTTGATTTCTCAACTGATCAGTGCACTATCAAGAATCGAGCTACTCAACAGATTTTGTTAACTGGTTCAAGGAAAGGAACGATTTACACTGCACATTGGAACCAAGAAATGCATGTTTGATTGTTAAGAGTTCCAAAAGCAGCAGTTGGCTTTGGCACAAGAGAATGAGCCATCTGAACTTTAAAACTCTTAACAAGATAGCAAGGATGTCTTTGGTTGAGGGTCTCCTGAATGAGGTATTTTCTAAGGATCAGACATGCGTCGCATGTCAGAAGGGAAAGCAAGTTAAAACTTCATTCAAGGGAATCCCAGGACCAGCATCCAACAGAGTATTGCAACTGCTCCATATGGATTTATTTGGACCAGTTACACCACTTAGTCTCAGCGGACGCAAATACACTCTAGTAATCGTGGATGATTATTCCAAGTTTACCTGGGTTGTATTCTTGTATAAGAAGAATGAGAAAATAACAAAGATACCCGAGATGCTCAAGAAATTGCAAAATGAGAAGGGTGTCAGTATTGTGAAAATCAGATCCGATAAAGGAACAGAATTTCTGAAATCCTTTATTACTGAATTTTGCACTAAGTTTGGAATACAACATGAGACATCAGCTGCAAGAACACCACAACAGAATGGAGTAGCAGAACGGAGAAACAAAACACTCAAAGAAGCTGCTCGGACTATGTTAGCTGAACATGCAACTCCAAACCGTTTCTGGGCAGAAGCTATAAACACTACATGCCACACTCAGAACAGATGCTCTCTGACTAAGATTCACTTCAAAACACCTTATGAACTGTGGAAGGGCAGAAAACCTCGTGTTTCTTACTTCCATGTTTTTGGGTGCAAGTGTTTCATACACAACAATGGGAAGAGTCAGTTGAAAACCTTTGAAGTCCAGTCAGATGAGGGTATATTCTTAGGATATTCCTCAACCAGCAAGGCTTTCAGGTTCAACAGACGAACCCTAGTTGAGGAAGAAACACCTCATGTGGTCTTTGATGAGACATCTTTTGAACAAGAGAAATCTGCCTCAGAACAAGCAGTAGCAGACCAACCGGTACCTGATGTACAGAAAATGGATAAGTTAAGTATCAGAGATAAGGGATCAGATCACGTAATAGTGTATGTCCCAAAACTTGATCTTACTGATTCACCAGGTCAATCAGACCCAAAGGTACGTTCAACTGTCGATGAAGACGCTGGTACAGCTGAGACAGTAACAACTGAACCATCTGGTTCAGGGGGAACACCTGATGTTCCTAAGGACAGACATCAGCATATGATGATTCCAACATCAGCTGAGACTTGTCCATGTCAAGTGGATCCTATTACTGCGCCACTCCCAACTACTAGTGACTCAATATCAGATGAGGATGATGATATCCAAACTGATATACATCATAAAAGAAGGACTTGGTTAAGTGACCATCTGACTGATCTGATAATTGGCAATCCGAATGCCCGAGTCCAAACTAGACATCAGGTTGGTGAACGTGCCATGTACTGTTGTTATCTGTCTTTGAAGGAACCAACCACCATAGAAGAAGCTCTACAAGATGCTAGCTGGATTCTAGCCATGCAAGAAGAATTAGAGCAGTTTGAAAGGAATCAGGTTTGGAAGATGGTGGACAGACCAACTCATCAAGATGTGATAAGCACCAAGTGGGTATTCAAGAACAAGAGAGATTAGAATAATGTCATAACCAGAAATAAGGCAAGACTTATTGCTAAGGGGTATTCACAATCAGAAGGAATTGATTATGATGAGACCTTTGCACCAGTCGCTCGCTTGGAAGCCATTCAGCTGTTTCTGGCATATGCTGCCCACAGAGGGTTCATTGTGTATCAGATGGATGTAAAGAGTGCATTTTTAAATGGGGTACTAGCTGAGGAAGTTTATGTTGAACAACCTCCTGGCTTTGAAAAGGGCAACCAGTTGTACCGTTTAAGAAAAGCTCTTTATGGCCTGAAACAAGCTCCTCGAGCCTGGTATGATACACTATCTCAATTCTTGATAAACAGCGGATTCACTAAAGGAGTAGTAGATAGAACCCTATTCAAAATAGAAGATGGAGAAGATATTCTGATGGTTCAGATATATGTGGACGATATCATTTTCGAATCTCCCAACAAGAACCTATGTGATAGATTCAGCAAAATGATGCAAGGGAAATTTGAAATGTCCATGATGGGTCAGATGAATTACTTTCTGGGTCTTCAAGTTAAGCAGAGTACATAAGGGATATTCATCTGTCAGGCAA
The DNA here is from genome assembly GCA_037126765.1 of Stenogyne calaminthoides. Taxonomy (NCBI): domain Eukaryota; kingdom Viridiplantae; phylum Streptophyta; class Magnoliopsida; order Lamiales; family Lamiaceae; genus Stenogyne; species Stenogyne calaminthoides. The sequence continues at coordinate 15,020,685 of JBBCBC010000006.1, forward strand.
AGTATACTAGGAATTTGTTGGCTAAATTTGGAATTCAAAATAGTAAGGAAGCCAAAATTCCTATGATGACTGGATTCAAAATGGATCCAGATGAGAATGGTCAGAAAACTAATCAGAAAGAATACATGGCTCTCATTGGATCTCTACTATACCTGACTGCCAGCAGACCAAATATAACTTTTGCAGTAGGTGTATGTGCCAGATTTCAGGCAAATACAATGCAAAGCCACCTGGAAGCAGCTAAGCGGATTCTTAAGTATCTGAAGGGAACAGTAAACCTTGGTTTATTCTACCCATCAGATGATAATCTAGAGCTTAGTGGGTATTCTAATTTTGATTATGGAGGTTGAAGAATAGACAGAAAATCAACCTCAGGAACATGTCAGTTCTTAGGAAGCAAACTGATCTCTTGGTTTTCAAAGAAGCAAACATCTGTTGCTACATCTACTACTGAAGCATAATATATGGCTGCAGGAAGCTGTTGTTCCCAACTGCTCTGGCTTAGTCAGCAGCTGAGGGATTATAACATTGTAGCTACGAATGTGCCCATATTCTGTGACAGTAATAGTGCTATTGCAATTACTCAGAATCCGGTATTACATACAAGATGCAAGCATGTGGATGTTAGACATCACTTTATAAGAGATCATGTGGAAAAGAAGAACATCAGAATGGAAAAGATACATACTGATAAGCAGAGAGCTGATATCTTAACCAAGCCACTAGCTGAGGTCAGATTCAAAGAACTATGTAATGAGCTAGGACTTCTGGACTTATGAGAAAGTGGACCAGAAATGTTTGGTGGACTGATCTCCAAGACCAGTTGGTTAAGAGATTAACCAGAAAAGAAGGATCAGTTAAGTATGGTATCTCAACTAATCAGAAAGATCAGTAAAAGACCGATCAGACAACGGATATCAGATGAAGGGGGAACTGATCAGGTTGGATCAGCAGAAATCTGATCAGATAAGTGGGACATTGTTGAGAAATACTAAGGGATAGACTACCATCAGTAAGGTCAACAATAATTAGGCCAACCAGATCAGAACAACGTGGTAACTGACTGATTACAATATCAGTCAGTCAGATACGTTTTCTGATTTCTCTTTATGCCTATTCTATGATAGCTATTATTGTTCCCATTACTTTATGACGTCATGCCTGCAAGCATTAAAAGCGGACGTGGGATTTTTGTATTAAATGCATTTATTGCAAACTTTTAAGTCCAAAAGTCTGCCGGTTTTTATCCCTGACCGCACGATGATATTACTTTTCAGTCACTTGATCTTAACCATCCGATAAAAGTCAAGTACACTCAAGTACCTTCAAATTTTTCCGTGCAAAAATATTTTCCCTCCCACCTATTTAAAACCCTAATATCTCTTATCGAAAACCTTTCGCATTTCTACCTCCTTCACTGCAATTTACTCTCAAAATTCTTCTAACACTAAAACATTCAAAGCGACTATTTCTTCACTTCAAAATCTACAGATCACTTCTCTGGTAATCTGCATTTTTTTTAATGAACATGTTACTGATTATATGTTTATGATAGTTTTATGTCTATGTTCGTATCGTGTTCATAACTCAATCTGTGCACAAATGCATATTTTTTAAAGGGGTTATTTATGAACACTCAACACAATTTCTGAAACATGTTGCACGTTTTAACACTAAAATAGGGTATGAACCTAACTTATTGTGCATATGCTTATGCTTTACAGATACACACAAATGGCAACATCAATAGTAGTTGTGGAAAGTTGTGACTATGCGTCCATGATAAAAAATGTGATCGATGAAAAATATGTTCTATTCCACATCACAAATGATCCTGAATCTAGGGAAATATTGGACTATTTAAGGGCATGTGGCCTCGAGCAGTTTTGCTATCTCCATTTAAATAGTGTATGCATAATTGTGTCTCTAAAATTTCTGAGAAAGTTGAAGGAGACAGACAACAAGGAACTATATTCATTCGTTGGCGGGAACAGAATCGATGTCACCAACGATGATCTCAGAAGGATTTTTGGTCTTCCAATGGGCAGGAACTACCCAGATGAGTTCACCGCAGGAATGTCCGATAAAGAGTATCTGCAGAACGTGCTCCTGAGGCCAGGGAACATTGCCAATATCACGAATGTGAAGGTTCCCTACTTAAGGCGCAAATACATATTATTTTTTGAAATTGTTTCGAAAGTAATTCTGGGGATTGCCTTCAGTCCTGATGCCCTCACCCAGCAAAAGCAGCATGTGATGACTGTTATTATTGAGAAGGCCCCAGACATGAACTGGATGGGGTTATTCAAGCATCGACTGCTGCAGGAATCGGCAAAATTTGTTGTGAATGAGCAGAACCATGTGGTGCTAACCAAGAACATATGCAACATTCACAAGGTCAACATAATCCTTGCTGATAAGATTCCCCACTACCCCTGGTCAGACATTGGGCGGAAGCCGTATCTGGAGAAGTTTAAAGCATTGCTATACAAGGATGAAGAGTTGTCTGGGGAGCGTGATGATGATCCAGCCCCTTATGTGACAAAATCTAAGCTGGCTTCATCAGTGCAGTCAGAGGCACGAGCCCAACCCAGGGCAAGGGCTCCCAAAAGAAAATAGCAAGTGAGCAAGCTAGCGCGAACTTCTGATACTGTGGGTGAGAAACGTCAGAAAAAGTTCACCACAATGTTGACAATAAGAGTTGGAATGCCTTCTGGGGGTCTGAAGGACGAGGATTGCGACTTTGAAATTTTGGAGTCTGGGGGAGATCAGCAACTTGAGTTGGCTGGTGAGGAGACCGCTGTGAGCTATGAACACACGGTCAGCTCGAGTCGCGAACTGGTAGTGCTGGAGGAGCCTGGTCAGATAGAGGCTGGTGGAGCTGCAGGAGAAGGTCTTTGTTGTGCACATAAATAATCTTTCCTGCCACGTGCTCACACGACGAACACGTGGACCAGTAAAACAAAGGTGCCCGCTAGCCCATCAGACAAGTGGTCACCAGTTGGATACACATCCCGCTCATCCATCTGTGCTCGCCAGGAGCACGCCAGTTTAGGCGACCAGAGGGTGCTGGGCGCCAGAAGCCATCATACTGCAAAAGTTGTGCTTTCCCGGCAACCCAGTGACCATTCAACAAGACAGGCAAAAAAAGGGTAATGGTCGAGCAGGAAACCAGACAAACAGAGAAGGAAAGATGAAAACCAGACGAACAGAGAAGGATAGACGAAGCCCGGATGAACAGAGAAGGAGAGACGAAGCCTGAATGAACAGAGAAGGAGAGACGAAACCCAGACGAACAGAGGAGAGAGGACACACTCGCCTCCGAAGGCAAGCAGACAGCAAGAACCAAAGCATTTGGTTTACAACAACGTTTTCCAGGCAAGCAAAGCAACCTATCGGGGAGCGAGCACACATACATGGTTAACAGAGGTTCGGAAGAGTGGAGAGGAGAAGAGTGTGCTCACCCCCTAGGGCGAGCACAGAATCAAGGCCATGGTGTTTGGTTTGCGGCCACGCCCAATGAACGACCACAAGGGCCGAGCCTCATGAGTGCGAATAACCACCAGGCGAGCACAAGAATCGGGTCACCCACGACGCCACCATCACCACCTGGATGACAAGTCGAATACTTCTCGAGCAAGTAAAGACAAATGTCAACCAAAGAAGCACAAACAGAAAACGTGGCAACACCACATAGATTCGTGCATGTTAAGAAATCGCCAGCTCGTGCTAGCCAGGACACCACCAGCTCAAGCCTTGACACTACCAGCTCGTCTAAAGCCTATAAATAGGCCCAAAAATAACAAAAGAACGGTTCAGAAAAATTCCCAAGTACTCACACATATTCTCCAAATCACCATCTTTGATAGAAGGAAGTTTTCACCACGAGTAGTATTGTGTACTGTATACTTGAACCTCGCAATATAACATCCCTGGCTTGGAATGCCCCCAGAGTAGTCATTTATTGATGAACTGGGTCAACAATTTCTTGTTATTTACTGTAATATTGTACACGTACTTATTTTGTTTGTGAGTTGTTTTAAAATTAATCACATAGTATTCTCATAAAAAAATGACTTGCAACAATTGGCGCCAGAAGGAGGGTGGTAGAAAAAACCAGCCCATACACAATCCTAAAAAACCAAGGCAGAAAAAAGAAATATGATGCCTCAATCTAGGAATACTCAGATGGAGAGGTCGGGACAGAGCCGACCTCACGCTCAGAAAGAGGCTCAGCATCAGCCTCACGAAAATCAGACCGTGGAAACCATCAATCTTGAAGATATCGCCAACGATCCGACGGCCACAACAAAGGCCATCACTTTCTTGTTGCAAGCACAGAAAGAGAGGGCCGAAAAGGAGTTGGCCAAGTTGAAAGTTCAAGATGATGATGATCGACGCTCGCATACACCTGATAGCGAGCAAGTTAAGATGAAAGTTGCGCGGAAGCGGGCCAACAAAAAGGTTGTTGATATGTCGGACGACGAGCAGCCTCAAGGGTCCAGACAATTGGCGTTTGGACGTTTGAGGCTCTCTGTTAAAGACCGAATCGGCGATCATAGGCGTCAGGATCCCGGGAGGGAACTGCCGACGAACATGACGGCTCCTTCAGCTCCTCATGATCGCCCGCATCCCGAAAGACGGCAGGAACAACAAAAATCGGCTGGAACTAAATTGTCTATCCATCATCGATTGGGTAGTCAAGGACGAACATGGAAAGGGGGACTGCCCCATCATGAGCCTGACCCCCCGGGTCCTCATGATGGGACACAACCCCGATCCAAGTCTGTCAGTTCCACGAAATTTGTAGAAATGCAGAAAGCAATCGAGGGTTTACAGGTCGATCTGGCCGCAACAAGAGGACTCCCGTGGGCGGGCACAATGTCGTGCTTGCCACTAACACCGGCGATCATGGCAGCCAAAGTACAAGAAAAAGTAGCAAAGAACCGACCACCAATCCCTATGTTCGATGCTGAGTCCGACCCACAAGTTCACCTCAGCAAGTATTCAGATTTAATGATCGCCATGGGCGCCACCGACGCAACGTAGTACCGATCATTCCCCATGACGTTGGGCGACCACGCCCACAGATGGTTTTCTACTCTGCCCGCCGCGTCCATCACGTCTTTCGCTCAGTTGGGACAGAAATTCCTGTCCCATTTCTCATCTATGTGTGCTCGCCAGGCCCGAAGCAATGGTTAGCACATTTTTCCCAACTCAAGGGAGAGTCAGATCGGGCATACGTGGAAAGGTTCGATAAATGTTTGTATGATGGGGCTCCCATCGAAGAGGATGCCAAGATCCTCATGGTGGTCGGAGGCATGACCCTGAATACGGACATGTGGAAGGCCATGCATCAAGAATGGCCAAACACATATGCCGAATTCCGTGAGCGAGCAACCAAGATTATAACGATGCAAGACATGCTCGCCCAGCCTCGAGCAGGCCAAGAGGTGGCGACCAGGAAGGTGATCGCCGGAAAATAACCAACAGGCGAAGGGGGGTACAAACCCCCAGGATCTTTCAAACCATTTGAAGCAGGGGCCGAAGCACATGCGCTTCAGAGTATTCTCGGGGTCTCGGCCGAGACAGTATATAATCAGATCAAGGATCGAGACATGTTGGAAAAACCCCGATGCATTCTCAGGGATAAAACTCATCTAAATCCTTCCAAGTTCTGCTCGTTCCATGAGTTTATCAGGGCACAATATAGACGAGTGCCGCAACCTCATGCGACAGCTTTAGAAATTATATGAGGAAAATCATCTTGCCCAATATATTAAGAAGCCGACGTGCAGAGAAACCCGGAGCGAGAGGTCAAGCGATCAGAAGAGAAAGCTTAAGGCGGAAGAGGTGTCCGACAGCGATCAGGAGGAATTCCGCCGACAGCTGGACTTACCGAAGAAAGGGTCCCCAACCACGAATAAAGGTAGGGAGGGGCAAGAAATTAACATGATCCGTCCGAACCACGGCCCTGTGTGGGGGTTGCTATCAAGTGCCTTCCCTATCAAACAGACGCAAGAAGATGGAGATGCGCGCCATGCAGAACATCCATCAAGGTGAATGTGGCGAGCACATCAGCTAGCACGGCACCCTCTCACCAAATCATGTTCTCGGAAGATGATCTCGACTGCATAATCACCCCCCACAATGAATCTCTAACCATCAGCGCTCGTCTTCTCGGTTTGAAGGTGCATCGCCTCCTGGTCGACACTAGAGCATACGCGAACATTCTGTTCGTTAACACTCTGCACCAAATGGAGAAGCAAGTTGGGGATCTAAGTATGTATATAGAACCATGTGATCACACCATCATGGGTTTTGGGAAATCTATAACTCGGCCCTATGGTCTGATCAGGTTAGGAGTCGAGCTAGAGTCAACTTTAAATCCGGAGATCCGACGAACTAGAATGCTAGACTTTGTAATCGTCGATGCTCCATCTACCTATAACGGGTTCTTAGGTCGCCCGTTCATCCAGGAATTTAAGGCAGCTTGTTTGACTTACTACTATTGTCTTAAATTTCCTACTCTCGATGGAACGGGCAACATAAAGGGCGATCAGAAAAAAGATCGAGATTGCTTACTATCGTGCGTGCCAGAAAGACAAAATACTGTCAGCATGGTAGAACCAATATGGGAAGTCGGAGATTCAAGCCAACGGGCGAACACACCGTTCCGAGCAAGCATAACTCCCCGGGCGAGCACAGAACCTGAGGCGGTCAGTCAGGTCCCAGATCCCATGGGTATAGATCTGCCAAATGAACAATCTGATCGTGAGTTACCTGTTGACGGTCAAATATTTTTCGATTCTGATGTGGCTTATTGAATTTGACCACCAAACAAATAAGTAATCGAACAAGAACACTGAGGGAAGAACCGTAGTTCTTCCCTGAAATGTGGGTGTAGGTATATAAGTGGAATGAGGGAAACATTCCAGTTTTTTTTTTACAATGAAAGGTGATGTCCTTTATATAAAGAGGACCAGCACGACAAATCACAAGCACGACAAATCGTTAAGCACGACAAATCATGTGCATAAAGCATGACAAAACATATGCGTAAGCACGACAAATCACTAAGCACGACAAATCACATGGTCTCGGTGGGACCTGCTGACGTGTGATAATTCGTCCTGCTAACGTGTGATAAATCTGGTGACGCTGACCTGTGATAAATCTGGTGACAACAATAGCCCCCAAGATCGGGCTTTGACGTTGTTCAGAGCTCGATCTTGTTTCATGTCTCGACCAGATTTTATCTTTTGTTGCATCTGCAGTCAAATTGTTTGCCTCCGAGCTTGCTCGGGTGCGGTATGAGATATTGATCGTTCAGAATGAGCCCCTGCATAGAGGATCTTACCTTCGTCGTCGATCTAGTATGTGCTCATACTTCGAGGCGAGCCCGTTGTATGAGTCTTTTCTGTGTTCGTACTTCAAGGGGAGCCCCGTCGTACTAGTCTTTTTGTGCTTTCGTGCCGGGGGCCCCGTCGTCTGAGTCTTTTCAGGTCTTTCGTGGGAGCCCCATCGTCTGAGTCTTTTTTCAGGCTTTCGTGCTTGGGGAGCCCGTCGTCTTGAGTCTTTTCGTGCTTTCGTACTTTGGGGAGCCCCGTTGTGCGAGTCTTTTACGTTCGCGGGAGCCCATGCGTGGCGAGTCTTTACCGTGATGGTGCCGGGGAGGGCCCGTCGTCGAGTCTTTTTCTAGCTTTCGTGCCGGGGAGCCCCGTCAGATGAGTCTTTTACAGGCTCTTTCGTGCCGGAGCCCCATCAAGACGAGTCTTTTCAGCTTTCGTGCCGGGGGAACCCCATCGCACGAGTCTTTTAAGCTTCGTGCCGGAGCCCCATAGACGAGTCTTTCAGGTGCAGATTGGGGGGGGAGCCGATCAGACGAAGTCTTTTACGTGGCTTTCGTGCTGGGAGCCGAAATTACGGGCTAGTTTTTCAGTCTTTCGTGCCCGGGGAGGAGTCCCATGGCGAGTTTTTTCTATGCCTTTCGTGCCGGGGAGGCCCATTGTATGAGTCTTTTTTTCTATTCGGGGGTGCCGGCCAGACGAAAGGGGTCTTTTCTATGATCATACTTCGAGGGGAGCCCTGTAGTATGAGTCTTTTCTGTGCTCGTACTCCGAGGTGAGCCCCGTTATACGAGTCTTGTATGTGCTTGGCTAAACTCGATTTTTTGTGTTCGGCCTTAATGGCCTTTTTGTACTTTGGCCAATAGTGTCATTTGCAAAAGAAAAAACTTTACTCACCAGACGCTTGTGCTCGACTTTGACTTTTTATTTGGTCGTCTTATTTCGGTGCGACCATGTACCCGATACTCGCTTTGTTGCGGACATTGTAAGCACACATTCTTTCGTCGAGTGAGCACAATGTTCGGCTTGTTCGTTTTTTTTCTTTTCTTTTTTCTGGTCGTCTTATTTTGGTGTGACCATTGTAGGCCAAAAATACAAAAAGGTCATCTAAGCCCCAAAATGAAAGAATGAACGAAAAGCCACCAGGACATAAACAGAATAAACCTGGTGGGGTGGGTAAAAGGACTACCGGTAGATTCTTTGAGTTGCTCGCCAGACTCCGGGTGCTCGTCTAATTTTCTTTTCCTGAACTGCTGTTGCTTGCTGCCCCCTTTTTTTTATGTATCTGTATATGTATACATCTGGTATGTGGGTTTGTTTGTTGGATTTTTTGTTTGGGTTTTTTCGAAGATGATACTGGATTTTTTCATCTTCAATCACCCTCCTTCTAACGCCAATTGTTGACGGTCAAATATTTTTCGATTCTGATGTGGCTTGTTGAATTTGACCACCAAACAAATAAGTAATCGAACAAGAACACTGCGGGAAGAACCATAGTTCTTCCCTGAAATGTGGGTGTAGGTATATAAGTGGAATGAGGGAAACATCCCAGAGTTTTTTTTTTACAATGAAAGGTGATGTCCTTTATATAAAGAGGATCAGCACGATAAATCACAAGCACGACAAATCGTTAAGCACGACAAATCGTAAGCACGACAAATCGTAAGCACGACAAATCACGTGGTCTCGGTGGGACCTGCTGACGTGTGATAATTTGTCGTGCTGACGTGTGATAAATCTGGTGACGCTGACGTGTGATAAATCTGGTGACAACATTACCTAACTTAGAACCTCTCATAGGATTCAACCCTATGGAGGTCGAAGATGAGCACCGGGGGTCGAACATAGATCCCCGGTGGAAACAAAAGAAAAGACGAGCAACACCTGTTGAGCAGCTAGAGTCCGTCATGGCCTACCGGCGAGGCGGACTTGGATATTTTTATCTTTCTCGAACTCGAGAACCGCGCTCCGGACGAAATGATCTCGTATCTCCAAACAAATTTGGATGTGTTCGCTTGGTAACATGAGGACATGGTCGGAATCGATCCTAAGCATGCATGCCACCATCTCAATATCAACCCAGCACAAATCCCAATAATTCAGAAACGAAGAAAGTTCGGTCCGGAGAAGTACGCGGCTCTAGATGCCGAAGTTAAAAAGCTGCTCAACAATAAGCTCATCCGGGAAGTCAAATGCCCAGAATGGCTAGCAAACCCTGTGCTCGTCCAAAAACCAAATGGAACCTGGAGGTTGTGCATAGACTTTACCGATTTAAACAAGGCGTGCCCCAACGATAATTTTCCCGTACCTCACATCGATTATCTAGTCGATAGCACTGTGGGGCATGAGCTTATGACGTTCATGGATGCTTTTGCCGGGTGCCATCAAATCCCTATGCATCCCGACAATCAGGAAAGTACCTCATTCTGCAACGGAAAAAAAAACATGTACTGTTGGAAGTGCATGCCTTTCGGGTTAAAGAATGCCGGAGCAACATATCAAAGGTTGGTGAACAAGAGGTTCGACAAACACATAGGGCGGACGGTCGAGGTGTACATCGATGACATTGTGGTCAAAATCGAGTATAAAGAAGACCACCTCGCCCACCTAACACAGACGTTTGATATCCTCCGGGCATAAAATATGAAGCTAAACCCGAAGAAATGCAGTTTCGGGGTACATTCGGGAAAATTCCTCGGACATATGGTCAGCCAACGGGGAATCGAGGTGAACCCATCAAAGATTCAAGCTATGTTCGACATGCAAGCTCCCAGAAATGTGAAGCAAGTTCAAAAACTGACGGGATGTCTGGCTTCTCTGAACCAATTCATATCACGGACCGGAGATAAATGTAAACCTTTCTTTGATGCTTTAAAGAAAGGACGGTTTCAATGGACGGACCATTGCCAAAGTGCCTTCGAGTCTTTAAAATTATACCTGGCAGACACTCAGATTTTATCCAAACCCATACCGGGCGAGCAGCTATATTTGTACCTGGCCGCCTCCGAGCACGCAATCAGTGTTGTGCTCATCCGAGCAGAGGGAACGACCCACTTGCCTGTGTATTATGTTAGCCAAGTATTGAAAGATAATGAACTTCGCTACCCCCCTCTCGAGAAGCTAGAATACACTCTTGTTATGAGTGTTCGCAAACTACGGACTTATTTCTTCGACCACTCAGTCGAAGTTCTTAGCACTTTCCCACTACGCCAAGTTCTGCATTGGCCGGATACAGCCGGAAGATTACTAAAGTGGGCTGTAGAGCTAGGCCAGTTCGGCATCACGTACGCACCTCAAACGGCGATCAAAGGTCAAGCCATGGCCAATTTTATGGTCAAGTTAACTTACTCACAACAACCTGAAAAAGAAATCGACCAGCCATGGCACATGTACGTCGATGGTTCGTCGACGAGCACAAAAGCCGGAGTAGGGGTGGTGCTCATCAGCCCAATTAGGCAAACTTTCTCAACGGCCATTCGTTTCGACTTCCCGGCCACCAACAATGAGGCCGAGTATGAAGCTCTGATCAGCGGATTACACATGGCTATGGCAATGGGTGTTTGGAAACTGATGATTTACAGTAATTCCCAGCTAATCGTCTAACAGGTTCTGGGCGAATATGAGGCTCGGGGCGAGCAGATGGCTCAATATCAATTACTGGCCAAAGAATTGTTCGAGCAATTTGAGCAGGTATATATCAAACAGCTCCCCAGGATGAAGAATTCATTTGCGGACGCTTTAGCTCGATTGACTACCGCAGAAGATGTATCTAATTTAACAGATATTGTGATTATCACAACGTACTCACCATCCATCCCGAAAGTTGTGATCGCCCAGATGGAGATCGAACAAGAGACATGGATGACCCCGATTTTAAGCTATTTACAAAGGGGGTCCATCCGGAGAACAAAGCACAGGCTGCTCGCCTACGTTTGCAAGCTGCTCGCTACACCATTTTGGACGGGCACTTGTATAAGCGAAGTTTTTCTCTTCCGTTGTTAAAATGTGTAACGCCGGAAGAAGGCCATACAATTCTCATGCAAATTCACTCCGGGGTGTGGGGGAATCATATAGGCGGACATGCTCTAGCCTACAAGGCGATCAAACAAGGGTATTATTGTTCCACACTTAAAAAGGATTCGCTCGTCTATGCTCGCGTGTGTCATGATTGTCAGGTATATGCCCCGCTTATTCATAGTCCGCCAGAAGAACTTGTTTCCGTCTACAGCTCATGGCCATTTGCCAAGTGGGGGATCGACTTGATCGGCCCTTTCCCCACTGGCACATCGGGGGTAAGATTTGCGGTGGTCGCCGTCGATTACTATACAAAATGGGCAGAAGCTTAAGCCATTGTGAAAGCCACGGAACAAAAAATGAAAAACATCATATGTCGCTTCGGGCTACCCCAATCGCTAGTGACGGACAATGGCAAGCAATTCGACGGGAGTGAGTTCCGCCAGAATTGTGCTCGCTGGGGAATCAAAAAACACTATTCCACTCCATACTATCCCCAGTCGAACGGACAAGTTGAAGCGGTCAATAAAATCATCAAGCATACCCTCAAGGCTAAACTTGGTGATTGGGATGGGCCGAGGAACTACCCGAAACTTTGTGGGCATACCGCACCACTTTTAGAACATCAACGGGGGTCCCGGGTGGTGTGTTCGGCCGAGCGTGGGAAGGCCCATACCAAATATCGGAGCGCTTGCTAAACGGAGCATACAATTTGGAGACGATGGATGCAACTCCGCTTTCGTATTCATGGAATGCGTCAAATTTGATAAAATATTATCAGTAGTGGTGAGCACAATAGAAAAACCAAGGTCAAGCACAAGCCTGTGTTCGCCTGGTCACGAGCACATGGTCAGAAAACCTCTGCTCGCTCAAGACAAGAAGACCGACCACAAAAGCCGAGCAAGGGGTATCGAACACATAACCAGAAAACCTTTGCTCGACCGGCAAAAGGCAAAGACATCAAGGCATCAATAAGGTTATTACACGAGTGTAAATTTGTAAGAAAGTCTTGTCTACAAAAAAGGAGTTTTAACAAGTATGGATAAGAGCCTCAAAGATTAAAAATATCCTGTGTGGTGTTTATTCATTTATCTAGTTTGTTTGGCCATATGCCCAATCGGGTCGCATCGCAATAAGACGACCAGAATCTAACAAGAATCGGACAGAGCAGAGTTTGTGTTTACTTGGCGAAAGAACGTGTACTTACCATGCTCGCAACAAAGCACACATTGAGTACATAGGTCGCACCATAAATAAGACGACCAGAGCAGAAGTGATCGCCAGTTACGTAAGCCGATCGCGAACGAGAATGGGTTGCACCTAAATAAGCCAACCATCATGATTGCACCAACGTAAGACAATCATAAACCGAAGTCAAGTCAAACACAGACACATCAGATGGTTCAGTTCTTATACGGAAAAGCAGGCGCTAACGGTCAAACATACAAGAAGACCAGCTAGGAGTCAAACATCAAAAAGGCCATTCCGGCCAAACAGAAACAAGGTAATCCTAGCCTAACACAAAGATACTCCAAACTACAAACCAGAAAAAGCTTAAAAACTTCGAAGTCACCAGAGGAGGAGTAGTAAGAGGAGTTTTCTATCCTTGAATGCCTTGCTCGCCACCATGAGTACCATGCTCGCCACCCAGAGCGTTATGCTCACCGCCATCCAGAACACTCTGATCGCCACCAACTCGAGCCCTCTGCTCACCGATGCCCTGAGCACTCTGCTCGCCTCCAGCTGTCGTATCACCCCCATGCTCGCCCACGTCTGTGTCCTCGTCATCAGATGGGGGGTCGACCATCTCGACTCCCTCTGGCAAGAACAAGAAATCAAGGCTGATTTCCTGGAGATTGGTAGATGGGAGATGGTGACCAATGACTCACACTAGTTTGGACGAACACGGACCTCCCCAGTTCAGACTTTGGTGATGACCTGTTCGCTTTCTCGGCGATGAGATCGTCGGCCTTTACGGCAACGACCAGCCCGCCTTCTCGGTGTCGGCTTTCCGCTACCTCGACGATGTCCAGTCCGTCGTTTTAGCGAAGTATTCTCCGCCTTCTCGGCGATGAGATTGCCCGCCTTCATTGGCATTGGCACGTGCTCACCAAAAGTGGTCGTCGACGAGCATAGAAAAGACTCGTACAAGAGGGCTCGCTATCTCAGAGTACGAGCATAAAAAAATTGACGACGAGCGTAGGAAGGATCTTCAACCCGAAGACTCACAAACGATTCAAAGAATCTACGGACAATCCTTTTTTACCCACCCCTCCAGCACCGAAATATGACGACCAGAACAAGGAGGTATAAGCAACAACAAGCTTTATGTTCTCGATTTGGCATCAATTGAGTGATGGTAATGTCTCACTCAACGAGCAAATGGGAGATCACCGGGTGAAGAAGGAATGATTACCTCGGGATACGCCCTACGGAGAACGAAACGATGCCTCGATGTCCCTCTCTAAGGCCTTCAACAGTCGGGCCCCCATGACGAACGCAAAGCGGCCCCACTGGGGGGTATTGTTGTGCACATAAATAATCTTTCCTGCCAAGTGCTCACACGACGAACACGTGGACCAGTAAAACAAAGGTGCCCGCTAGCCCATCAGACAAGTGTTCACCAGTTGGATACACATCCCGCTCATCCAGCTGTGCTCGCCAGGAGCATGCCAGTTTAGGCGACCATAGGGTGCTGGGCGCCAGAAGCCATCATACTGCAAAAATTATGCTCTCCAGGCAACCCAGTGACCATTCAACAAGACAGGCAAACACGGGTAATGGTCGAGCAGAAAACCAGACGAACAGAGAAGGAAAGATGAAAACCAGACGAACAAAGAAGGAAAGACGAAGCCCGGATGAACAGAGAAGGAAAGACGAAGCCCGGATGAACAGAGAAGGAGAGACGAAACCCAGACGAACAGAGGAGGGAGGACACACTCTCCTCCGAAGGCAAGCAGACAGCAAGAACCAAAGCATTTGGTTTACAACAACGTTTTCCAGGCAAGCAAAACAACCTATCGGGGAGCGAGCACACATACATGGTTAACAGAGGTCTGGAAGAGTGGAGAGCAGAAGAGTGTGCTCTCCCCCTAGGGCGAGCACAGAATCATGGCCGTGGTGTTTGGTTTGCGGCCACGCCCAATGAACGACCACAAGGGCCGAGCCTCATGAGTGCGAATAAGCACCAGGCGAGCACAAGAATCGGGTCACCCACAACGCCACCATCACCACCTGGATGACAAGTTGAATACTTCTGGAGCACGTAAAGACAAATGTCAACCAAAGAAGCACAAACAGAAAATGTGGCAACACCACATAGATTCGTGCATGTTAAGAAATCGCCAGCTCGTGCTAGCCAGGACACCACCATCTCAAGCCTTGACACCACCAGCTAGTCCAAAGCCTATAAATAGGCCCAAAAATAACAAAAGAAAGGTTCAGAAAAATTTCCAAGTACTCACACATATTCTCCAAATCACCATCTTTGATATAAGGAAGTTTTCACCACGAGTAGTATTGTGTATTGTATACTTGAACCTCGCAATATAACATCCCTGGGTTGGAATGCCCCCAGAGTAGTCATTTATTGATGAACTGGGTCAACAATTTCTTGTTATTTACTGTAATATTGTACACGTACTTATTTTTTTTGTGAGTTGTTTTAAAATTAGCCACATAGTATTCTCATTAAAAACGACTTGCAATAGTCTTGAAGAAGCTCAAGACGAGTCTGAACCTTCTGACTCGGCACATCTGAGCTCCCTTTTCAAAGGTCATGAATCCATTCACTATCCCAGATCACCTACACCTCCTTCATCTCATCCTTCCACACCCGAACCCTCACCTCCCAAACAATCCCCTACCCAAATCTCACCCCAACCTGAACCTTTAAGGGAAGCCACCCTCGATATTCAAACTGCCAGGCAAAAGGCCTCATTCGTTTATGTGGCTCATAATCCTTTCAACACCAGAAAGGTCTTCGAATCCCCTGAACTAGAAAATCCAGTAATCAGATTCTTGAGGCAACGGGTGAACAACTTTCTGAACTCCCACTATCCCGACCTGGTTGACCATCCCGGTGTTCGTCAACAGGTTGCTGACATTCTATTCTGGAGGGACGTCAGATTATAAAACATTGAAGACTTTCTGATAGTGTTGGAGGCAATTGGAAATGACGAGTTTGTAGCCATGGAGCTAAGAATGAAACATCTGGCTGGCGTCACCAGTGCAGCAGAACTGGCTTCTGATGATGATGTTGCCTGGTTAGTTAACAAGAAGATGGGCCTTCCTAAACTTGATGAGGAATATGAAGAAGTTGCCAATGAATCAGCTGAGGGGTGAACCGGATGAGACCCTAGCTGAGGAGGCACAAACATCCGCACCAGTAGTGGTGATTCCGCCAGAGACCCTAGACCAAGTTTCGACAACTATTCCGGATGGGGTCAAGGCATCAGTAGAAGCTCAGTTTACAAATCTTGCCAACACCCTACTGAATCAGATGGAGGAACGAACTAAGAAAATTGTTGAATCTGAGAGGAATTTGACGGCTGCCAAACTAGTGGAGATGCACTCTGAAGTGGCGACATCTGAGATACAGAGGGTGGAGTTGTTGCTTGCGAAACTTGGCCTGGAAGTCTCTATGTTATCAGATGTTCGAGTACTTTTCGAGGAGGCTTACAAATCATTAATGCAAGCTGATTCCAGTTTTGAGGTAGCGGTTAAAAGGTTTGAGACCTATGTCTCCATTGCAAAGAAGGCGTTGGAGGATGTTGTGTCCAAAATGCTTGGTCCGACTCCTTCTGCATCGCATGTTCAGATCTAATCCCTGGAGGTCGATGAGCTAAAGGCAGAAATGTTGTATCAGTTTGCCAAGCTTGAAACGACCATCCGCAAGCTTCTTGATGCAACCAAAAAGGGAGAAGGTCAGACATCAGAAAAATATGACGCCCCATCTGCTCAAATGATCATATTTGCATCAAGACCTGAAGTCCAGGATACTGAGTTGGCCGAAATGTTCACAAATGTTGAAGAACACACCAGGCAACTGGATTTGCAGGATAAGGCCATTGGAGAACAGAAAGCTGAATTGGTTGATCTGACCGCAAGGGTGGACAAGATCGAAGACTTTTCATCAACCATTCAGAAGAAGCTGCAGATAGAAGAAGAAGCCAGAAGCCTTGAACTGGTCATAAAGCTTGAAGAAGAGGAAGCAGCGGCAGAGAAGAAAACTCAAATGAAAGAAAATCACTCTAAACGCCCTGCAACTCAGAAAACAATGATCACTAGGTCAGAACTTTTGCTATCAAATGACCAGATCAAAGAACAAGAAGATCTGTTAAAAAGAAGAAGGATCATGGATGAGGCTACTAAGAGAAAGAAACTGACTAAAAGAAACAACAGGCCTTGATCGAGCCTTTAGAAGGAAACAGAAGGAGAAGGCTGCTGCTGATACTGATGAGTCCTGGGTAGAAAACGCCCTTCCAACAAAGGTCAATGAGATCCTGGTATGCAGAGAAGGCCTCCATGATCCCTGGAGAATTATCAAAACAGACTGGTTGTGTGACGTCTTCATGATTCAGCGAGTTCCAGAAGAACAAGATGACAATCTTTCTGGACTGGCTCGAAACAAAATATCCAGTCTTCTACAAAGAAGTTATGAGGGAATGACAGAAGATGACCTTGAGGCCTTCTGCTCCGAGATATGAGTATCTGATCCCTCCTCTCAAGAAAAATCAGGAATATGATCCAATGGGATTCAGAA
Source organism: Stenogyne calaminthoides (assembly GCA_037126765.1). Lineage (NCBI taxonomy): Eukaryota > Viridiplantae > Streptophyta > Magnoliopsida > Lamiales > Lamiaceae > Stenogyne > Stenogyne calaminthoides. The sequence goes on from JBBCBC010000006.1 coordinate 15,037,812, forward strand.
GGGCTTACTTTGATGCACTGGAGAGAGGGAATATCATTGAAGAAGAACGCCAGAAGGAAGTACTGAGAAGAATGTATGATATTTTCCAAGTTCCTGAAGGAATGAGGGATTTGTAAGAAGTCAGAAGATCGTTTTTTAGATCAGATAATAGGTATTTTTGTTCAATCATTTCTTGTACTTGTAAATTTCAATATTCATCAATGAAATGATTTACCGTTCTGATCTTAAGATAACTTCTCATTGTCTTCTGATTTCTATTGTTTCTGGTATTTACTTAATTGGTTATCTGTTTTTCTGATTGAATGTTTTGGTTCCATCAAAAAGGGGGAAATTGTTGTGAAATTTGTAGTTAGTTTTGATGGAAGTTCAAAAACAATTTGTAATAGGACCAGCCAGACCTGTTAGCTGGCTGATGATTTAGAAACAGAATAGGATGACCAGCTGAGTTGTTTAGATAGCTGATGTATAACATAGGTTACATATTGAGGGGGAATTCAATATGTATAGACGAGTCAGAAGACCAGACGAGTCAAGACCAGAGGGTCAAAAGACCAGACGGGTCAGAAGACCAGACGGGGTCAGAAGAGCAGACGGGGTCAGTTAGTCAGATGATCAGATGAAGACATGAAGCTAAAGTTCAAAAGATCTGAAGATCAGATGACTACCAAAAGACCAAGACCAGAAGACCTGAAGACCTACATCAGTCGAGTCTGCTAAGTTGTGTTAAGACAACTTGCATCAGAAGATTCTATCAGGTAGACTGATCAGTTTTATCTGATCAGGTCAGCTCACACCAGGTGTCAACTGATGTTACACCAGGTCATACGTTTTCAATCAGAACAAGAAGAATGTCAACTTTAGTTGGTAGAACAAACACTTAATAAGTGTACTTGTTAACCAATGAGACCGAGAAACGTACGTACGGAGCTGACAATGCGGGATTCGGCGCTGCATAGTCAAACGGCTAGAAAGGACAAACATACATGCTTTCGGTCATGTCGTTCCTGAAGCACGTCACATCAAGCCTGCAAACTACCAAATATAGCCTAAAATTCAAATTGCTCTCCAACGGCTATTTGATTTTGAGGTCTATAAATATGGGATCATACTTCATAGTGAAGATACGGAAATTATCATCAAGTTCAAGCACAAGCAAATTTCCGCACGAAGAACACAAATTTGAAGAATATTTCTAAGTGTTCATCCTCTTGTTCTTAGCATAGAAATCTCATCCTCTAGCTTTAGGCTACACAAATACTAGGATAGATTTTCAGTTGGAACAACAACAAATCTTTACCCAAACCCAAAAAGTTAGGTTAAGTTTGTTTAGCAAGATTTCAGACTAGGGTTTCTAGTTCTGATTTCTGGGATCGGTTGAGTGAGAACTCTTTAAACATATGTTGGTTGTACTGTGTTGGACTAACACATTAAACTAAGTCCAAGTTGGTTAAGTTGGTGCCCCTGCTGATAGGGAAGAGTGGACGTAGGACTGTTGTCCGAACCACTATAAAAATCTTGTGTGCATTATCTGATTTATCTGTTTTACACTATAGCACACTACCTGGTTTAAACTGCACACATATTCTGAGTTAGGACCAGTTTGTATCAAGCAACTGATCTGATCAGTTTGACACCTTAGTCATCTGATTGAAAACATACTGCAGAATCTGATCTTAAAATTGGTTTTTCACACGGGTTAGAAACTTGCTTCTGCACATTAGTTAAACTGATAGACACCGAACTGATCTGCCATCAGGCGATCAGTAAGTTGGATATCAGTTCAAACTGATTCACACGCACTCTGATCAGACAACTTGCTATCACACCTGATCTTGCACAAAAAGTTTTCAGAAGTCTATTCACCCCTCCCCTCTAGACTTCTGCCCTCACAAAACCCGTTCGGGACCTACAGTTTTTTATGCATCAGATCCATCGTACAATTAAAATATATTTTTTTAATGTGTAATTTGTTCATTAAACGTTGAACTTATTTTATACTAAACAAGTTGAATGTTTTAGTGTAAATAAGTTAAACATTTCAGTAAAATAAATTGTACTTTCAAAAATTCACTTGAGTTACCTAGTACACCTGGTGCACATGAGACTACTCTATAATATTACACTACAATAAAATAAAGAATTGGCTACGAAATTTTCAATTGGCTACCAAATTTTCAACAAAAATAATTCAGTCCTTAAATATATAGTGAGAGTTGCCTATGAATTTCACTACAAAAAAGACAGGGTTTAACGACGGTTTTAGCGACGGTAAAAACCGTCGCTACAGACAGTAACGACGATTTTAGCGACAGATTGATCAACGATCATTTGGGTCCGGACTCAGGTCAAGATAATCGACATTAAACCGTCGCTACTTTTTCGATGGTAGTAAGCCATTGTTATCAGCGACGGTTAAATAGTCGGTACAAGCAACGGAAAGAACTGTCGCTGGTAATGACGGTTTATGACCGTTACTATTAGCGAACCCGGGCCCATGGGGCGCCCGGGTGGGCACCTCACCACGGACCACCTCGAACCCAACCACAAAGCATATCATAGGCAAATTTTCGTTCCCAAGGAGGACCGAACACGGGATCTAGAGGCGCCTGAGCGGGGATCAATCCGCTCGGGCACTTGCTTTCTTGTGTTTACTTAATGAAATTAATTATATATGTCCTAAAAACTCATTTGTTTTTTCATTTTTTTTAAATTCTTTATTTCAATTATCTTATTTAATGATTCAATCAAATTTTAATATAATAATTTTTTTATAAATTTAATTTTTTAATTATATTATATTATATTAAAATTGTATTTTTTTATTTATTTTTAATGAAATTAATTCTATATGTCCTATAATTTTATTTTATTTTTGGGTAACTTACTAGGTGGTACAATATACTAGTACCTAATTCTAAAAACTACAAAAAAAAAATTGAGTTTACCTAAAACTACAAACTGACCATTTCACCCTTATGTTAAACAAATATCAGCATTTTTTTTTCAATTATCAGGTAAGAGAGGAAAAAGTTCTAATTTGACTGGTACTCTCTTACCGAGGAAAGCTTAATTAGCTGCACTCAACCCATTTTCCTCATTCCCACTCAAAAAGACCACCCGCCCCCAAAAATATTATCTCCCCAAATTCAATTCAAAATTCTATTTCAAGATGACATCTTGGACGATTTTGGTTTCAATTTAAAGGTAATATCTGAATTTTGGACGATTTTGAACGATTCTATTTTAGACGATTTTGAAGATGATTTCGATTTGTTCAGTTTCTTTGTTCTTGACTCTTTTTTTTTTATATGTTGATATGTTGACTATGGTTTTTTCTTTGTTCTTAGGTTTTTTTTAAAAACATTCGAACATAGCAATGGTGGTAAAGAAGAGTGGTCATGGTTGTAATGTTGGAAAAATTGTTAAAGCTGAAAAAAGAAAAAGAGCTGAAGAAGATGAAGAATGTTAGATTGTTTAACCACTTAATTTTTGCAACAATTCAATTTGTTCAGAAATCGTATACATTTGTTCAACATTTTGATACTATTGTTCAGAAATATTTTAGGTATACCGATGATAGGAATACTGTGCAGGTTTATAGCCTTCAATCTCTTCCTGCTTTGAATGTTCCTTTTGCAGAAGAACTCAAAATCATTTAATAACAAAATGTGTATAAAAAATTTTGTAATTTTTGTCTTCCTCTTTAGAAGTTTGTGAATTTGTGTATAACAAATTTGTTGATCTGTAAATTTGTGAATTTGTGAACTTATGGAGTTTGATATTTTTACGCATATGTAAGTTTTGTTTGAGATCAGTAAGTTTGTAAACTGATAGGATTTGATATATTTTTCGCACTTGTACAGAAAAATATTGCATATAAAACTATTGTTCTGTTTTTTTTAACGTGTTCAGTATTTATCAACACAATATTGCATATAGGATTTGATATATTTAACGTTGTTTAGATTTTTTTTCTGAACATGTTCAGATGGAACGGTTCATACAATTTTTTCCACAATTTATGGTAATTTGTTGTTGGAACGGTTCATACAATTTTGAAAAGTGTTGATCAGTATTTTTATCGGCATCATGTTCAGTCATGTTCAATATTTAAAATGTATTGATAATTGAGATTCAAACTGAAATGGTGAAAATAGTTTCTACATACGTGCAATTTTTTTCTGCACAGAATAATAAATAATGTGTGTTTGTTCAGTTTTTTCTGCACATGTTCAATTATAGTTTTTTTTGAACAAGTACAAGAACAAGAATTGCACAAGTTAATATGTATAAAAATATATCATAGATTGTGTAAAAATATTATAAATAATTTAGTGTAAAATTATACTTCAATTTTACCTTGAATATAGAATATACAAAATTGGGAGAAATCTCTTCTAAAAAAAATAATATTTTGAACAACTAATCATAAATTTTTAATTTAGATTCAAATAGAATAAGGGGGAAGGAGTTAAGGGTTAGGTGACATGCTTTCAATTTTATCTCGGGAAGCCGCCCTCATCAATCAATTAGTAATAAACCCCTCATCAATTAGCATAGATTTCAAAATAAGGGCAAATATGTCCATTTTTTAAGATTTTGTATGTATTAGTAATGTTACCTTTACCCATGTAGTTTTTAGAGTTTTCGCTCAAATCTATGTACCTGCTAGTAATAAACCCTTTTTTTTCAATTTTTTAAAAAAATTATTTATTTCAATTATCTCATTTAATGATTCAATTACATTTTAATATAATAATTTATTTTTTATTTATAAATTTAAATTAAATTAAATTATATTAAAATTGTATTTTTTATTTATTTTTAATTTTTTTTTTAGGTTTTTTTTTTAAATTTTTTTTATTTCATTTATTTTTTAATTTAACTATCTAATAATCTTTAATTTTGGCTTCATTTTTTTTTTTACTTTACAAATTATAATTAAATGATTATAGTCTTTTAAAATTGTATTTTTAATGGATACTTACGGTTGGACTTCATCACAATTGAATCACACATATTTATGTGCAGCTTCAATCTCTTGTCGGTTTAACCAGGGTTGTTCATTAACTTTTTCTCATACATCGACCTGGAAACTTAAACATGGACAAGTTACCCTCAATATCATCAGCAACATTGTTTGTGCCTCTACCGTCGTAATTACGAGACTCAATTCTCAACCTTGTTCTAACATGATCCTCGAAATAATAAGAACAACATGTTGTAACCTCCTCACACAAGTAGGCATTAACAATTGATGCTTCAACTTTTACCTTCTGTTTAGCATTGAGGTTCAAGTTGTAGAGATACCTATAGATATATAATAAAAAAATTGATAAGAGCAAAACATAAAAATATAGATATATTTGTATGAATAGATGTGAAGTGAAGACTTACCTCTCAAATGGATACATCCACCTGTATTGCACTTGACCAATAATTTTAGCTTCATATGCTAAGTGTACCGGTAAGTGCTCCATCGAATCAAAAAGCTGGGAGGGAAAATGCGCTCCAACTTGCATAAAATAACTGGAATGTCTTTCTCCAAACGGACCATGTCGTCCCACATAATCATTGTAGACATTAAATCTTTGAAGAATGGACTCAATTCAGTTACGGCCCTCCAGATATTGTTCGGTAGAAATTCCCGGAATGCGAGGGGCAACAGTCATTTCATAAACATGTGACAATCGTGGCTTTTCATCCCAGACACCTTCCCGTTTGATGTATTTACACAACGACTCAAATTAGAGACATAGTCATTTGGAAATCTCAACTCTTCAATCCAATTACACAATGTCACTTTCTGTTTCTTATTAAGTGTGTAATTGGCTTGGGGATATCTTCATGTACTCTCATCCCTCTTCAGGTGATCACGTTTGCATATCTCGTTCAACTTATCACGTGACTTTGAAGTGTCTTTTGTCTTGCCCTCTGTATTCATGATTATGTGAAACAAGTTATCGAATGCATTCTTTTTTATGTGCATCACATCCAAGTTGTGTCGAATCAAAAGTGAGCTCCAATAGGGCAAGTCCCAGAAAATGTTCTTCTTCTTACAACCACCCGGTACCATTTTATTATGATCCTCAGCATATTCTTCCGTTGTTTTCCTCAATCCCTTCCGATTAATTTCATTTAACAACCCTCTGCTTGCATGAATGCAAAGAGATTGTATATGTTAATTAATTTGTCATATGTAGATAGAAATATATTAATAATTAAAAACAACTAATATAAAAAATACATGATCTCTTTTTCAGGTCGATTTTTGTAACGACTTTGTTCTTGTAAAAAATCTTTTTATTTTTCTGAAAAGGATGATCTTCTGGTAAAAACTTTTGATGGTTGTCAAACCATGAAACTTTTCTGCTAAGCGGGAGACTGAAAGCGTCAGAATCTTCCATGCAGTAAGGACATGTTTGTTTCCTTGTTGTCCTCCACCCGGACAACATGGAGTACGCAGGGTAGTCGCTGATCGTCCATATCACGGCAGCCCTAATCATGAAGTTCTGCTTTCTCGATACATCATATGTCAGCACTCCATTCTCCCACAAATTTATCGAGTCTCTTATCAGAGGCTGAAGAAAAACATCTAGTTTGTCTTTTGGATTCTTTGGGCCAGGTACCAATACCGTGAGAAACATCGTTTGGGGCTTCATGCACATCCACGGAGGTAGATTATAAGGAGTCAATATAACTGGCCATAAGGAATACTGCTTATCGTGCATTCCAAATGGACAAAAACCATCAGTGCTGAGACCTAATCGAACGTTCCTAGGTTCTTCCTCAAAATCAGAATACACCTCGTCAAGATGTTTCCAGGCCATCGAGTCAGCAGGGTGTCTCATCTCTCCAGAATCAGGATCAGATGACTATGTATGATGACATGTCATATCTTTAACTGTGGCACTAGATTGATACAAACTCTGAAGACGAGGAATGATAGGGAGGTAATACATCTTTTTATTTGCCAATTTCTTCTTCTTATTCAGCTTCCCTCGACCATCAGTCCAGTTTCGACGTGATACTTTGTACCGAGAGTGCCCACAAAATTTGCACTTATCTAGCTTCGTATCTTCTTCATTACCCCAGAATAACATGCAGTTATTGATACAACAATCAATACTCTCAACTGGTAGACCCATACTCTTCAACAGATTTGTGGCTTGATATTCTGTAATATGCACCTTATTACCGGGAGGACAGACCTCATTGAACAACCTACTAATCTGATTATAGGCTCTTTGAAAAAGTTTGTTCTCAGCCTTGATAACCATGAGTCGAGCATTGAATGACAACATAGAGTGAGTTTGACATCCATCATATAGATCTTCATTAGCTGCTTTGAGTATTCTGTAAAACTTATATGCTTCCTCATTTGGTTCCTCCTCCATAGACTCATCTTGAAACCCACATTCTTCCATGATCATCGTATGATACATGTTCGGTGTATCCACTGCAGGTATCTCGAACTGTACTCCAGGATCATCGTGTTGGGGTACTTATACTGGAAAGTATATTTTTTACTTTGTATAACCAAACTGAATTTCTTATTTACTTACTGAAATAAATTATTAATCATTGTTGCATTAAATATGAATGAATGTTATATATATTTGTAGCAAACTTGTTCAATAAGTGAGTACGTATTACGTTGTATTTAATTTGGTGATACCAGATCACAGAAGATCAAATTAACATTTTCTCGTGACTAAGTACAAATTCACAACCCAGATGGAAATGAACATTCCATCATGAAAGGTTGACGTGTAAGGCTCAGATTGACTTATCTTGACCAAGAGATTACACTAGTGCATTATGATGCACTGAATAGGGCCTACAGGAGGATAAATTCTTCGGTACTGAATATACAAGAATTAGACCTCAGTGGTTCGTTATTTCTTAATCTCCGTCCCTTAAATAAGATCGTGTGAAATTAATAACTATTGCTTTGACTTATGATGGGAAGAGAATCAATGTGATTCGATACCTTATATCTTGGGCAATATTATTGATTACATGACGATTGCTAAGATTTAATATGGAGAATCGTGCGCAAGTACGGCTTGCTTGATTTGTCCCCTTGGTGGGCTCAGAATCTTTATCATACCAAATCTTGCAAGTGGAAATTTATTTCCGGTATGGATAATAATGTTGAGTTGTCTTTACTCCAAGGACAAATATATTAATTAATATAAAGCATGTTCAGTGGCCTAATTAATTAGTGGACTAAGATAATCTTAAACACGGGAAATAATGACCGGAAGCCATATTATTGTGAAGTCGTAATATGGGTTAAGATGGATAGTTCAATATTAATTTTATAGTGGAATAAATTAATATTAATGGGCTTGAATAATATTTTGGCTAAATATTAAAGTTTCATAGTTCATTGGAGGTCCAATCTTAATTCTCCTAAAGGCCCCTCAAATAGCCCAAATTAAAGTCCAATTAATGAAAAGAGAAGAAGATATTATTGCCTATATTTCCTAGTAATTTTTGAAAATTGTAGGAAAAGAAGAAGAAAGATTTTCTTAATTTTCTTGAAAAGATTTTTATGGAAAAAGATAAGTATTCTTGGAATACATGATTATCCCATAAATTCAAGAAATCAAATCTTGATTCCTTTTTCCTTGTATTTTTCGAAAAATATAGGATAAAGGGGAGTGGAATTTTTATGGAAAAATTTAATTTTGGAGAAAATAATATATGGGATATATTTAAGATTTCTTGGAGATCAAGAAAAAAAATTTCCTCCTTATTTTTCTAGTGGAAAAATCGGCCACCCTTGTCCTATAAATAGGGGATGAATTTTTCATCCCCAATGCAATTCCATGTGTTGGAAATATTAGAAATCCACAAAGGTGGTGGCAAAATATTTTATTTTTCTCCTTTATTAAAATCGCTCGTGTGAATCCTTCCACCGGATTACGTTCGTGGACGTGGGACATATTTGGGAAGGCTCTTTAGATTGATCTATCGTCTCAACGGTTGTCTCTACAAGAGGTATGTAATCTCGTAACTCCTAGATTCCGCATGCTTAGGATTTACGTGGATTACGTGTACGCATGTTGCTTATTTGCTTGTTTAATTATTATGTTGAATTGATTTAGGATTAATTCATGTTAGTAATTAATTGATTAATTTAAATATGTATTTAAATTCATCTCGAATAGATCTGGGCACCCCTTATTTCCCAACACATCGTGTTTCTCATTGTATTCGATAGCATTATAATACTCTTCAAGATCATTGAAATCAACATTCCATCAATCTTCATCATGATGTGTCCAATTGTAGTAATAAGGAACAAAACTATTTACGATGATATGTGTTTGAACATCGACAATGGTTCTGTACGATTTGTTCTGACATTTTTTTGCATTACACGGACATCTTATACGACCTTCTGAATCTGTTGCACCATGATTAGTTGCAAAGTAAATGAAGTTATTAACTTCATTCATGAATTCTGTATTTATACATCCATTGATAAGTCGAGGAGTCGAATACATCCATTGACGATTCAGATATTGCATCTGTTTCAAATCATATCAACATGTTAATTCTACAAAAAAAAATTGGACAAAGTTTCGCCTGTATATGTAAATAACCAAATATATTTTTCTATCAAATAACATCAAACAAATCTACCAAATAATTATCTATGACAACATTCATTTAACATAAACTACCTACACAATATATATCAACACCAAATACAAAACAAATTATATCAATTATATATATATATATATATATATATATATATATATTTATTTATTTATTTATTTATTTAAATGGTAGAAATACCAAAATGTACGGTGAAATCGTCCTCGATTGTGAAATGTTTTCGGTACCAATATGCACTTCAAAAATGATTTTTGCCTCGTTCTACACAAATTTTAGTGTTGTTTTTGGAAAAATTGAGTTGGTTCGATTGTTTTGTGTAAAAAGAAACTGTGATTTTTTTTACTGAAATATAGCGACGATTTTAGGGACGGTTTTAAAAATCATCGTTATTCTGCAACGGATTTAGCGACGGTTAATTAAAAAACCGTCGCTAATATCGTTGCAAATCCATCGCTAAAAATATAAATTAATTAAAAAAATAGAAATTAAAATTGTTCAACATAAAACAAATAAAATTAAAATTGTTCAATCATGCAATAAACAAAAAATTAAACATAAATCACAAATTTTTCAGAAAATCACAAATTGTTCAGAAAATTAAAAATAACAATATTTAAATTAAAAATCTTCTAAAATGGATTTGCCCTCCAAACAGCCACAATTGAGTCTCATACCAAGTTCTTCTGATAGGTCCAACTGTTCATCCCTCCATGAACCACGCCACCTGTGCATCTGATTATGGTAATGTCGATGAGCAACCTTACAAAATGCCTTGTAAACTTCCTCGGTTGTGAGATCAGGTCTCTCCACTTAGTATGTTTCTATATTTCGAATATAATACGATAAATTAATTGTAATCAATATATATTGAAATAAGATATAAATTAAAATTTATACCGTAAACTCCTCGAAATACAGCTGACGACGGTCAGTTGGAACGTATTTCCAACTGTGAGCGTTGATAGGAATTCCCACACAGTAAATGATGCGTTTGACTATAGAGGCAACCTCGTGACCAAGTACAATACTAACACATTAAAAAAAATACATAATTAATATTTAATATTAAATTAATTATATAATTAAACAAAAAAAAACACTTACTCTCCATTGAAGAGATCAATAGACAAACGGGATGAAGTTGGGACGTTATTACCGCCATGAGCACTCATCTAAATGAAATATGAAATTTATAAATTAATTAAATTATATATAATACAACTAATTACAAATAAATAAATGGATAAAAATTAAAATATTTACCGTTATATCGAAAAATACAGATGAATTGACTCGTTCGCGTACACAACTCGTTCCTTTCTTATAACTCGACGGTGGACAAATTAAGGCGAAATCGATTGACTATTATGTTGGCAGCGGGGGTATTTATAATGTTGAATTTAACGACGGATTTCAAAAAATCATCGCTAAATCCGCCGATAAATGTAGGCCCAATCATTAACAACGATGCCCAACGATCAGGAATCTTCTTTTCTGCGCCATTTAGCGACGATTTTTGAAAATCGTCGCTAAACCGACCCATTTTACCCGATTCGAATAAACCGTCGCTAAATCGTTGCAATCAGCGACGGTTCACGAAACCGTCGCTAAAAGTGGTGAATTTGACCATTTGACCATTACCGTTGCTAAAACCCGTATTTTTTGTAGTGTTTTTTGAATTTTCGTAGACAAACAAATTACCTACACATATAATTTCCTAGCTAGGTAATTATATATTCGTAAGCAATTATATTTGTAATTTAGAAATGACCTAAAAATAAATTTATCTTTAAATTACACTTTCGTAGGCAAATTGTTCGTAGATTATAATTTGAGGAATGAAAATATCTACATGATTATAAAATTTTGTAGGTAAGCCATAAAAAATTCTCACTATTTAAGAACAAAATTTAATTTCGTTAAAAATTCCGTAGGCATATTAAAAAATAAGTAGGTAATTTTCTATTTTGTTGCAGTATTATATAATGTTTATTATCATCAACTTAAAAAGTGCACCAGATCGAGTAGAATACAGTGCTAATAGCTAAACACACTAAAAGCAAATCATTAAAAATAAGAGTATGTTTAGTGTGAAAATTTTCATGTATAAAAATCTATAAAATTGCTCTAAATCAACCATCTACACCCTAAACACTAAATAATGAACCCTAAATTATGACTTATTCGGGCCGGGTGAACCATGAATCACTTGGGCAGAATGAACCACGAACCACTCAATTTTGTCTTACCTTCACCAATTACAGAATTTGGTTGTAAATTAAAGTTTTTTCATGTATAAAAATTTTCATACTAGACTTTATCTAAAAAGAATATATGCATGTAAATCATCATTCTATTTTCAAAAGTCTACATTTTTTTTCCAAGAGATTGAAGTTAACAATTATAAAATTTGTCGAAAAATAAAAAAATTATCCCTCGCTCGAGCAGCCAAGTGATTCTCATTTTATATATTCTGAAAGATAAAAACTCGTATAAAACGGTTTTATGTATGGGACGGTGTACAACTTAGCATAAATTAACACTCATTTCCAAATTATTAAATATCAATGCCTACATTATGCCCCATTTAACCGTTAGACCGTCTCACACAAGTATCCCTTATTCTGAAATATTGTCTTCGCAAATTGCAAGTGAATGAATCACCATGCAGTGTTTGCAAATAATTCAAAAATGATTTGAAAGAAAACCTAAATTGTCAAATTCAGGTTGTCCCACATGATAGAACGTAGGGAAATTATTGGGTAAAAAGCAATAATTGGGTCAAATATTTGTACTAAACAAAAAGGTACAGTTGGGTCACAATGATCTAGCGAGATTCCATAGTACAATTAAATAAGTAATTCGAAAATAGAAAGTGTTGTGTTCAACTGTTCATACATAGTTTTGAGTTTTAGTGCCCGTTTGCAAGCACAAGTATCTCTAAAAAAGTGATGTTAAATGATTTTTGTAACAAAATGACACTAATACAGATTAGGTTTTGTACAGCTGTTAAAAAATACTTTAGACAGCGGTTATAAAGGTTGTTCAAGTGACAGTTGTCTAAGTTCAGACAGTTATTAAAAAATCGATGTCCAAGAATGAAGCTTAGACAGCGGTTTTCAACCGTTGTCTAATATATATATATATATATATATATATATATATATATATATATATATTTATTTTTAAAAAATTTTTTTTAATATATTGGACAGCGGTTATAAACAAGACCTCAATTTTATTTTATTTTTATATTTTAAAAATCCTATTTATACAAAACCAAAACCAAAAAGTAAAATCTATATCACTATAATATATATACGTTCAACACCAAAACATCAAATAAATAAACATACACATCAATTAAATACACCAAAAACATGAAATATCATCACAAATATATAAGTTAATTACATGCTACCAAAAGTTATTATACTATAGAATACAAGAATCGATTGTAAAAATACCCCGTCCAATCTCTTTTCCATTTCTCCATTCTTTTGTTGGAGTAAGAATGGAGCGGACGTTCATAGACAAACTGCAAACAACGATCAATCAATATAGTTAGATAGTATGAAGTTTTATTCAATCAATAATAATTTAAATAAATCGATAAATCGACTTACATTGTAAGGAATGGTCGTTCGAGAGGTGCGAATTATATCTTCAATGTAGCAGCACACAAAATGTCCACATTGTTGATTAGCAATTAAAATCACGTATTACAATTATGATTATTTTTTATTAATTTGATAATTTTCAAAAGTAAATTTACCTTAATGTTTGTCCAGTTCACTTTATTGAAAGATCTAGAGCCTTGACTCGAAAGGCGACTCCGATACATCATCATCACACTATTATTATTATAATTAAAAAATAAAAATAGATTACATATGCATAATTTTAAAAGTAAAACAAATCATTATATTAGAATATTAAAAATTAACTTACGCTTCCATATATGACATGAGATCAGGGCGATTTAAAACCACTGGGTCCATAAAATACACAAATAATGTATTCATGTTTATGGCGATCAGCACCCAATGGTTCCTATATATTATATTAAGAATATTAAAATTAACTGCGTGTTTATATGAATACAAATTTTAACGAAATGTTTATTGTACTCACCCCACTTTTGTTGGCCAAAAAACAAGATGGTCTCTCCTAGTATAATTCAGAATATGGTCAACCATCCCCTCCATGGAATGTGTCCTATCACCCAAGAAGCAACACACTTGGGGGGAGACGAATGAATACATTTCATCTGCCTCGGCATCTCTGGAGAGATATACCTCACCCAAATATCTTTCACCAACATATGCTAATTAATATTAAATAAGAAAATTAAACTATATAGGAAGTAAATACTGAGAATTAGTAAACACATACCTGAGGTCAAAAGTAATGGTAGTTGCACTCAACCACTGGTTGTGCAAGACTTCAAGCGCATGCTCCCGTTCGATCAATTCATCAAAAGCACTCCTATGAAAGTGAGCAAGCATGGGAACTGTGACGGCATTGAAAGTAGCGGACATTACCAGCATGTTCACCGTAGTCTGTAGAGTGATGTCGTGATCTAAGTCTCCTGACAATGGATAACCAAATATTCATCTGTGCGCACCAGCAGTGGAGTCCCTCGTTCTCTCCCTCTGACTGTCTACGACACCCCTTGATTTCTGTTTAGCCTTTTGTGGAGTCGGCAGTTTCTACAATCAATTTTCAACATTATTTAGAACGACAAATAAGATAATGAACTTTAATAACATATATTTTACCTTCTTGGTGAGAGATACCAAGTTCCTCGGCCATTCGAGGAAGTGCCCGACCGTTGTTCCGATTGTGACGGCATCATCTATTGGTTTTGGCACCGGTGAATCCTCTTATCCGACTACGGGTACATCGAGTGTGACCCTCACAAAATCAGGAGTGAGGGGACGACCATGAATCATTCCATTGGAGCTATTGTGCAACATTCTTGTGGCCACCAACCGAGTAGGATCCTCCAAATAAAGGTAGCAAAAGGTCGGTGGCTGTTCGAAGAAGATATTTAGTTAGAAAATTTTAATATACTAGTCTTTAATTAAAACAAATGCGAGACACATCTGATACCTGGGAGACATTTTGAAGTGGATCATCAAAGTCGTCTCTAGCATCAGTGGAAAACATAGCATCAACGACACTATTTTCACAGCTTGCTCCACTCGACTACACCCCGTGACTCGATCTTCTCTAAGAACTCAAAGTTCCACCTGTTTAGTCAACATGGCAACCTGATCCGAAAGTCTACCCACCATATCCATGGCCGCAAGACCAGGTGCCATCGCCAATGATGTCTTCGTCACGCCATATCCAGTACTCCACATGCGGCTGGGATGCTCCTGACGACCTATAGCCCGTGCAAGCAGATCATCAGTACCGATAATGCGGAGGTCGTCGGGCGTCAAACTCTGAGATATGCGCTCCTGAATCACAAAAGATTATTATTTAATTATTTATTTAGGAATAATAGTTTGTAATTCAAAGATAAATTAATGGATAGATTACCGCTTCTTCAATGATACGCTGTGTACTGGAATCGGGAATATTCCCGTCTCGAGTCTTTCTGGTAGCCTGAAATAACTCGAAACGTGTAACAATAAGATGGCACTTTCTCCAGCTTTCTTTTTTTCTTCTTTCTACGATAGTGATGAACGTGACCCTTTATTAGATATATTAAAAGTGAATTTATAAAAAAAATTAAAAGTTAGGATTTTGATCTCACCAAATCTTCCCTTATGTGTGCATAACCTTTGGAAGATCCATGATATTGCGCCTTAGCTTGTTCACGGTTTTTCTTACTTTGATTCTACAGTGTAATAGAAATACGATAAACACTGAAAAGCATTGTGCATTAGGAATAGAGGAAATGACATTGATCAATTTTACCTGAAAATTCTCAGCCATAGCTCTACGCACAAACTCATCCCATTACGGGGCCACCATAGGGCAATCCTCATAGGGCTTAGGCGGCCTAGGCGAGTAATGACCAGTCGTAGGGTCTCGTGTGGATTTTCTCAGCCAAGACCAAAAATTCTTGGCCATTACCCCAGCTTGCATAAGTATTTGTCTCTTCTTTGTATGGTCAAGGCCGAGGAATGTAGTCTATACGCATATAACATAACAATTTAGTAAATTTAGTAATCATACAACTTTCATAAGCATATAATTAACATACCACAAGCTCATCCCATAACACTTTCTTCAAATGAGCCAGTTCGTCGTTATGTCAGTCCTTGGTTGGCAGCACGATAAGGATAACTCTCCTGACTACAGCCCCAAGGTAGAAGGACAACTTCTCACTCTCTTTTCCTCTCGGCTGCCCATACTCATTGAATGATAACTGTAATAACATAGTATTTAATTAGGTTCAACGATCAATCAATATAATTACAATTTCAACTGTTCAATTGTAATAAAATTACCTTAAGTGTTTTCCCCTTGGTACGATCTCTCTTCAAAGAAGCCATCGTGACTATACCCCTCGTGCACTTCTCCCCAGAGCTGCTAGTGGTGGGAGCATCAGTGTCACCCTGTCCCAAGTCATCTGTATGATGTCGATCATATGCGCCATCATCTCCATGATAATCTCCATCATGATAATCTCCATCATTTCTATCATCTCCATCATCTCCGGGATAGGGCAAATAAGACATGATCATGTAAAGTAGAAGAAACAATATTTAATAAACAAAAAGAAACAACATTTAATAAAGCAGAAGAAACAACATTTAATAAAGCTGAAGAAACAACATTCAATAAAGTCGTACATTTCTTTTTAGCACTTGTTTTTCTTTTTTGTTTTTTGGTTGACTTTTCTCGTTCATGACCATAAATGTTAACAAGATTCGGATTGCCATACTCATCATCATCTTTAATTATTCTCTGGTACCGGTGTGGATTTGCAGGATCATCGAAAGAGGGTACAGAAGGAGTGAAGTTCTGAAAAGGATCATCGATTGTGTCAACATCTTCATCGACGTGGTCGCTAATCTGGTAACTATTGTTAAATTTGTTTGAAAGAACCACAATGGACCATTTCTTATTAACTGGGTCGGGGACATAGAAAATTTGTTGACCTTGACTGGCCATTATGTTAAGGTCATCTCTGTATCCCACATTCTTCAAATCAACGCGTACAAACCCAGAACTTTCAACGGGATCCTCACCCAACTACACTCGAAGATTGGTTGGCGGTGACCAACATAGTCGAGTTCCCAAATGTTGACAATCTGTCCAAAGTAAATAGTAATCGACTGATCCCCTGCAGTTGCAGTAATGGACACCCCACTATTCTGCATTGTACTTGTGGCATCATGATCTCTGGTATAAAATGTGTATCTGTTAATAAGATAACACTTGTATGAATACACATGAGTATCAGGCATTCTGGATAACAACTTACTCTTTTTTTCACTGATTCTTTATTCTGTAACATATTTGCTACATAACCATTGAACCAGTCAACAAATGTGCGATTGTGCTCAATCCATGATCTATCTCTGATGGGAAATGTCTTAGAAAGTGCTTGCATGTGCAGGTCAATAAAAGGAAGCACGTCGATCGTGTTTTGAAGTACGCACAAGTGCATCCGTGTTAGTTCCTCCATACTAACACTTACAGGTTGACCACCGGTAATGCCTTCACCATCCATCCTATTGGTGTACCGGATAATTAGAAGTCCAATTACATCGACATTCGGAATAAATTCAGACCAGTACTCGATTGTTTCTTCTACTAAATAGCGTTCTGCAATGCATCCCTCCGGCCTGGACATATTCATCACATATCCTTTGAGCACTTTCATATATCTCTCTACACCATACATCCATCGCATACGAGCAGGACCACACATCCTTGTCTCGTATACCAAATGAACGGTTAGGTGAACCATTATATCAAAAAAATGATGGATGGAAATACATTTCAAGCTCACAGAGCGTCCCCACAATCTGTCTCTCAAAACCAAGCAATTTTCTAGGATCTATGACCTTGCTATTCATTGCCTTGAAGAACCAACATAACTTTGTTATGGTTATGTGCACATTTTCAGGCAAGATAGAACATATTGCAATGGGCAAGAAAGTCTCCATGATGACATGATAGTCATGCGATTTCAGATTCATCAGTCTCACGCCATCATCTGATACAAGTCTCTATATGTTGGACGAATAACCCTCTGGTACTTTCACATCCTTTAGTGTCTGAAGTAACTCTTTTCTCTCATTGTTAGACAAGGTGTGTGTAGCAGGAGGTAAGAACGGTGCTCGCCTTTCTCTAGGCACAGGTTTTAGTTCTGCTCTTATTCCCATATCAATCATATACATTCTTGCATTGTAACCATCCTTGGACTTCTTATCAGCTAGCAGCGTATTGAGCAAGCTGGCACAAACGTTCTTCTCAACGTGCATTAGATCAATGAAGTGTCTAACATACAACTCTTTCCAATAAGGCAATTGAAAGAAAATTGATTCCTTCTTCCAACAGCTAGTGGGGACACTCTTTGCGAAGTGTTTTCTGTACTGTGTGTTGATATTCTTCATCTCATTCAATACATCTGAACCTGACAATAAACGTGGTGCTTCATCTTTCTCGATTGTGCCATTGAATGCATCGACCATTGTTCTGTACTTATGCGTTGGGTCCAACCACCTCCTATGTCCCATATAAACGGTCTTCCTACAATGACTCAAGCGAATGTGATGTGTCTTCTTGGTACAACAAGGACATGTATCGGCCCCCTTCACATTATATCCAGATAGATTCCCGTAAGCGGGAAAGTCATTGATATTTCCAAACAGCATGACCTTCAACTTGAAATTCTCCTTTCTACAAGCATCATACACATTAACACCCTCATCCCAGAGGAGCTTCAAGTCTTCTATCAAAGGAGCCAGATATACATCTATGTCGTTACCAGGTTGTTTGGGTCCTAATATCAACATAGGCAACATCATGTAAGTGCGTTTCATACACAACTCGGGTGAAAGGTTATAAACTAACAGAAACACTGGTCATGTACTGTGGTTGGTACTTTGGATACCGAACGAATTAATTTCGTCAGTTGAGAGTGCAAGACGCAAGTGTCGTGGCTTGTTGCCAAATTCTGGATGTCTGACATCGAATGTCTTTCACTGGGGTGAATCAGCAGGGTGTCTTAGCATTCCATCTTTGATCTTATCATCATGATGCCAAGTTAAATGTCTAGCATCCACAGTGCTACTATACATTCTCCTAAATCTTGGTATTATTGGAAAGTACCACATCACCTTCGCGGGAGATTTATTTTTCTTATATCGTTTCTCCCCACACTTGGGACATTCATCGAGGTCTGCATACTTCTTCCGAAATAAGATACAATCACCTGGACAAGCATGAATTTTTTGATGTGTTAACCCGATGGACTTGAGTATTTGTTTAGCATCATATGCTCTCGTAAGCAGTACATTTCCATCAGGCAATAGACCACTAACTGCTTCCAGCATATTTGTGAAGCACACATCAGACAACTGGTGAGCTACTTTTAGGTTGAACAATATCAACACAGCTGACAGTTTTGTTGTCTTCTTACACCCGGGCCAAAGGGGTAATCCAGTGCCAACCCTTAACTTCTCTGACATATGAGGGTGATCTCGCAGATCATCGTCATCCCCACTCGATGTATTAACACTCGGTACATCTCCGAAACTATCCGCATCCACTGTATCTTCAAACCTAAAGTCAGTTCCTAGAGTGCTTAAGCTACATCCATCTCTTCTCTCACCATGAGATGTCCAAAAGGTATATGTTTTATCAATACCGTAAATCATCAAGTGGTCGAACAAACTTTCTCGACCACTAACGGTTTTTTCATTCATACATTTCCAACACGGATATGGAATGTACCGATGGTCGGTGCAGTGTCTAATTGCATGATTACAAAATTCTTCCACCCCATTCTTATACTCCTCTGATAATCGATCTGCTCGAACCCACTTTCGATCCATATAGAACTAGAGATGCCTATAGGAAAGACAATATGAAGTACTTCTCAAGATAATGTATCCTAATATATTAAACCTAAAAGTATCCCAATCCTAATGTATAAAATAATCATTTTTTTATTGAAGGCTATTTCGTAACAAAACAAATGCATACCTAACCATACTTGATCTCAACTTTTAAAGAACTTGACATTAGCATCTCTTAACCCGTAATTACCAATTACTTACTTCTTATGGAATAGAAAATATAATCAAGAAAGGAGGGCAACTTCTCCTAGTTCACACAATAACGAAACTATGAGCATAAAGTCATGTATAATAGAGTTAATAATCTACATTCGTTTTAATTATCTAATTTTGAGATAATGCATTAATGTCACGCCAAATTTGGAAGTTTATACCTTTATGAATTGGTAAAATAATTGAACATCCACAAAATCACACTGGGTAGATCAAGACAAATTCACACAATAAATGAACACCTACACATGCAATCTGTCTCCACCAGTGTTGATTTATTAAAATAAATTTCCAGGAATCTCATCATTATTGTTCCACTAATCTCCCCCCTCTCCCTTTTTTATAAAATAAATGTATGATATCCATGAAATGTATGATTATATTATACTAACACTTGTGTGAACTTGGTTTCCATGAAATCCTTCCAATTTTTGACCCATTCACAAAATGAGTCTAACAAAAACTTGCATATAGAATGTGGGAGTACCTAAGGTTTGTATATTGTATGTACCAAAGGTTTTGTTGCTTCTCAAGACAATGTATCCTAATGTACCATCAGTCATCTAAAGCAACACAATATCCATTCACCAAATCATCAAATCAATAACCCAAATATATCCTAATGTATTAATCCTAATTTATGCTTAAATCCTCACACACGCATATGATCAAACACCTGGAGTGCATCAATTGTTCATCTCTAAATTAGCATAAAAAAATCACCAACCAACTCAAAAATATATGAATTCACATCTTAATCCACACAACTACTCACAAGAGCATTCAAAATATTTGCAATTAGACATCCCAAAAACTAAATTAAACAATCTATTCACATCTAAAGTAAGGGCAAAAAGAAAACCCAAAAACTATATAAACAAATGATTCTTACTGTGAAAGGGTGGACGGCGCGCGGCAAGATCCTGACAGCGGCGGCATCGAACCATGGCGGCGGCAGCGGCGTCTGGCGGTGGTGGCGTTGGCGTCGGCGGAGGTGTGCAAGGGGGAGGGGGAGGTCGCGCGACAGAGGGTTTTTGCAATTGGGAGAAATGAATACGCTTAGCTTCTGTGTACGCGTATATGGAAAAAGGGGAAACAATTGGACAACGATTATAAACCGTTGTCCAAAGTCTATATGGAATGCGGTTTTAAACCGCTCTCCAAGTGATACTTTGGAGCGGTTCATAACCGCTCTCTAATATTATTATTTTTTAAATATTTTGTGTGAAACCGCTCTCCAAGTGATACTTTGGAGTGCGGTTATTAAAAAAGGTTGTCCAAGTGAAGTTGTCCAAGTTTAAATGTGTAGTAGTGTGAAAAGTGAGGAGTGTTTTAAGATAAAGTGATTTTAAGAAGTAATTAAAGAAAAATGTGTTTGCAAAAAAATCACATAATTAATTAAAATTTACAAAATTAACCCGAATACCTTTTCATCCATAATATCATTTCATACGTGACTTTACAAATTAGATTTCCCAAATACCCAAATCCAAGAATCAAGTGAAGCGAAACGAAACCGAAGAACCCAGAAAAAGAATGGAGCGAAGAAGAAGATGGGTTAGCACAAGCGATCATCCAAAGTGAAAGAGTTGTAAGTATCACAAATCTAAACCCTGGATTGTATATTTGTTCTTTTCTTCTTCCCAAACATGAAAAAAAAATGTATGTTGTTCTTTTCTTCCACAAATTAAATTTGTTCTTTAGTTCTGTCCATTCTTTGATTTCATATCAGGCCATCCTAAGCTCGAAGGAACGCCAAAACAAGCTCGTGGGATGCAGCTACAACCTTTTCTCTTCTCTTCTCCGTCCTGGCAGTCTGCATATTGATTTTCGTAGGTCATTGGATATCTAGGTGAGTTTAATTATACCATATGCAATCTTTGTTCCTGCAACCTATTTGCCAAAATCATATATTATTGTATATTGACTTTTTTTTTCCTATCTTCTTGAATTAAGGTTTTAGTAACTTTTCTCATAATGCATTTTTTGTCAAAAACTATTGAAACGGGGAATTGTTCAACATTTTAGTTTTTAGGATAGGATTATAGATATTGATGGGGCAGAGAGGAATTGTTCAAAAACTTAGTTCTTGGGACAGGATTATAGATATTGATGGGAAAGATTTTCTTCCTATACTAATCAGTTCATCATATTAAATAAGCTTGTTTTGTGGTTCTTTTTTCTATCAGAACCCCTCCCCCAACATGACCAGTTCTTTGAAGCTAAGTTGAGCATTTGTAACAATACTTAATTAATTCAGGCACTTGTATTCCTTCTTATTGGCACCCACAACCTATAAAATTCATAAACAAATGGCTAATAAATTCAGATATTTGTTCACATATATTGAACAAGAGTCACATTAAAGTAGACACAATAAATCACCAATTTACACGGTTTTTGTTCATATGTATTGAAAGTTATATAATGTTTTCAGTGTTGAAGGATGTTGGATCATTAACAACAAGCTCTACATCATCCATCTACAAAGCAACCCTTGCAACCAAACATTTGATCACGCAAGTTCCTACAACACATATTTTTTATTGAATAAGGTAATACAGTAGAGCACTGATGATGCATCTAAACCTTGACTACTAGTTTAGAAAAGTGAAAGAAAAACTACATTGTCAAAGTTAATCTAGAGAAAACCCTGAACTTAAAATACACATATATATGATTTAAAAGTACATAAATATAATTTTATTGTTGTTAAATTTCTATAAATTTTTTATTGTTGTTATTATTATCATGTTTGCTTATACATTTATATATTTCTAAAATAGATTCCTTTGTTTTGAGTTGAAAAAGTACAAGACTCTTCCAAGTTGTCTTTGGATCAGAAAGAGCAAGAAACACTAAGACAACTCAACAAGAGACCTCAATCTATTTTGAAGGTATATCTCAAATCATCTTGTTATTGAAAATATGAATCTATATCATGTTTTAGTTTTTCATTCTATGACATTCTTTTTGTGTGTAATATATATATATGTATGTATGTATGTATGTATATATATATTGTGTTGTCCTCTATAATACAGATTATGCCATTAGTTATGTATGATATGTAATCTATAATTTTGTCTCATTGCTAGTTATACTATTAACTTAAATTTATGTAGTTATGGGCTCACAAATGCCTTGGGCAAGATTTTATGAAACTAACTCTCAAACGCACTCTCAACTATTATCTCAATCATCTCAAAGCGTAGAAGGTAGTAAAGGATCTGCTCCCATTACAGAACCAAGCAAGTTGGGATCGTAATGCCACTGAAGCATTTATCAAAATATGTGTAGAGGATGTTCAGGCGGGGAATAGGCCTAGTAGCCATTTCAGCAAAATTGGTTGGGAAAATATCCAAAGGAAATTCATTGAAACTACGCACCGAGATTATAAAAGAGTGCAATTGAAAAATCGATGGGATGCATTAAAGAAGGATTGGAGTTTGTGGACTAACTTATAGAGAAATTCTATAGGACTAGGCTGGGATATTAGAAGAGATACAATACAAGTGAGTAAAGAATGGTGGACTCAAAAGATACAGGTAATACTTAAGTGATTTTTACTCAGTTCTTTGAATATGGTGCATTAATTGTCAAATTATGTTGTATTAATTTGATTAATTTGTTCGTTTTTTAGCTAATACCCGAAGCAGCCAAGTTTCAAGTACAAGGGCCTCTGTTGGTGCATAAACAAGAAATATTGTTTTCAGATGTTGTAGCCACCGGACAGAGCGCATGGACTCCAAGCTCTGGTGTGCTCCCACTAAATTTGTTTGATGAACCAAATGTTGATGTTGTGGGATCATTTAATTATATCAATGAACTTGAAGCTGAGCATGAACCTGGCTTGAAGTTGGACCCGATGACCTTGAATTTGATCAATTTATTGGAAGTGATGACACACAATGCACTAATGTTAATTCAAGTAGAAGCAGAGCGAGAAATGACAGTGGTATAACTTAAAGTTCAAGTTCTATGTGCAAAAGATGTCCACCGACAAATTCTAGATACAAAAGATGTCAAAAGGGTTTATAAACCACCAACCATAATATATACCTTAGATTACTCCCTAATGATACCATATACTTCATATTAACTCGTTAAAAGACGTGATAGTTCACAAACCCATATACGAATCGACTGATAAAAATTGAGACGGTTCATCATCATCAAATCGGGTCCTCTTCATACCCGAAGTACCAACAAATCCCATTTTTGTTCCAAAAGATGGACCAAAGACAGATGGAGCAGATAATGACAAAATGTGGTTGTAATCTTTTCCAATTGCATATTGTTCGTCCTTCACATACCCATCATCCCAGTATCTACAATTGGGGGTGCAAGAAGCTTATCAATCTCTTTGATGATTTCAGCCGCCTTTCTAAGTTTTGCTTTCCTCTTTAGTTGAGTGAAATTATATCCAATCTAACCCACAAAGGCTCAGGCTGATGCTTGTACCTCTTAAACGGATGGATATTGCTTAAAATAAGACAACAATTAGTTGTTTTCAACTAATTTTCCATTTTTATGTAAAATTTATACAATCAAGAGAATAGATTAAATTATACCTCTATGATAGCATCCCAAGTAGCATCACTCGCTTCAAACTTACCATCGACTTCGAGTTTGACACCTGGCCAGCTACGTACATTTTCCCACAAGTCATATCTAGCACTCAGGGCCATAAATTTCTTCTCCACTTTTTTTATAGTAATAGCTTTTCCAAGGGCGCAACTGAGAGTTTAGAAGTTATTTCGATCAAAGCTTGAAGCTACAATGATTAAGTTTCCCATTTTGCTTGAAGTCGATCAACAGATTTGTAAGGATCTTCTCCTCACACGAAGTCCATGAAATCATTTCAAACATTTCATCTACCCTATGGAAACTTCTTTTAGTCATGCTTGAACCTATCACAAGATAAACAAAATATAGAATTTGGGTTAAAATAGTTTCAAAATGACTAACACTAAGCACATAAATGTTAATGCAATCATAATAAGATGTATGCTTCATTAGTAACAAAACCAGAAGCTATTATTTATTGACAATCACAAAAATATTGCCTTCATATAAATATAATCAATTGAATACTTTCCTATCTAAGAAAAATGAAAAAAAAAATATGGGGCTCAAATACGTTGCCCTCACATGAATATATATTTTATCAGACAACAAGTACTTGCATTCCAGAAGAAGTGGCAAGAGTAGCCCAACAAGTTACATAAGTTCAATCAGCTGAAAAATCATATTGCTAGAACCTGTCCTCAGAATTACTAACAAGTAAAAACACTCAACAAAAGATAGGCTCACAAAACCAATTATAAGAGATTCTCGCACCATTCTGCAAAACTGATTTCATGTTTTCAAATGAATAGAAAATTGATTTATATAAGAATATGAGGAAGCTCCGCAAAAGAAAACAACAGCCACATGATGTTAATTTAGGTTTTGTCATTTTACAAGTAATAGTAGTAGACAATAGAGTATTACAGTTAAAGAAAAGAAATAAAAGACAGAAAAGGGTAAGCATGTTGCAACTTGTTAGCAGCGGCAACAATCCAAACCACGTACAATAGTAGATCCAATGAAACTTGAGACAGAAAAGGGAAAGTATATTGCAACATACAATAGTAGATCTCATGAACCTTGAGACAGTCCAAAGCAACCACATACAATAGTAGATGCATTTTTCAACTTGAACAATGAGAGTATATGTTACTCCCTTTGTCCTAATTTTGATTGTCCACTTTCCGTAAATATTCATCCTAATTTTGTTTGGTCATTTCCTAAAAAGGAAATAAAGCAACTTTCAATACTATTTAATACTATTATTTCTCTCCACCAAACCCACTTTACCCACTTTACACCATTTAATACTATTATCTCCTACTTTTTTTTAATCTCCGTGTCTACAGTAACCGGATAATAAAAATTAGAACGGAGGGAGTATAAAATAAATCTGTACTACAACAAATTTATATCTTGCGTCATTTGATAATACTAGTGATCGATTGATCTAAATTGCCTAAATTTTATGCGTCTCTCAATTAAGATTTGCAACACACACATCTCTTTTAAGTTATAAAATTGATTATTCTCCATAAATGAGCTCAGCACCCGAAGATTAATTGACGCTACATTATCAGACATGGGATGTTGTATAAAGGAAGATTCTAGATCTTAGTAAGATTATTTAAATTTCAAACGTGTATATCATAATCTATAGGAGTTAGTTGAGATTGTATCACAAGTATGTATTATGTAAACCTTATCACATTGTAGCTTATATATGTCAGTGTACATCAACAAGGAATAAACAATTCAGTTCCCATATCCTCTCCTGATTTTATATGTCAGCACTCCAAGATTGAACCACCAGATCTTGTTTCAAATATCTTTCTACTCTGTTTCTAAAAATCTCTCTTATTAAACACCCATAAAAACTAAGATTCGATTATTGATGTAGTATAATTAATCAAACCCCAAATATATAAATTATACAATTCTCTGTACAAATTGGTAGTATTTAATTTTATAGATAAAAATTGAGCAAGAGCAAAAGACGAGCACTATGATCATTGTATCTCGATTCTTGCCTCTGCTTAGTTTTAATTGATGAGCAATTAAATAGCACAAGGTTTTTCTCGCCTCATAATGAAACTAAAAAACAGAGTAATGCACAACAAATATTTTACTAATCATCATCTTGTGAGTGATAGATAGACCAAGATGACAAGATTTTCGATTGGAAGACAATCTCTGAAATTCCAGGTGAATAAAGGGGATAACAAAAAAACCCTAATTAAAAAAAAAAAAACAAAAAAAAAGGATTACAAAAAATGAGAAGCGTACCCTTTTCACAAAGATTCAGAGTGAAGAGACTCTTTGATTGGTTTTGCTAATAGATGATTGTTCTTTGCCCTTCTCTTCTTCTGGAGGTTCTTTGCCCTTCTCTTCTTCTGGAGGTTCTCAAAATGTATCAAATGATTACATATTTTTCAATATATCTCGTTTCACAGAGATTTTGAGTGAGAGAAGCAGATTTCGAACTTCTTCTTTGATATGTTCTTCTTCGCCGATTCATTTCTCCCTCCATGAACAATGAGCTGGTTTTTTTTTTAATATAAATCTGAGGGGTATTATTTGTCTAGGGGAGTGTGAGAAGCGCTTCACAGGAAGCCTGAAGTGGGAAAGAACTGCTTGGCCAAAATAGATTTTAAACACTTTTTTAAGTGGTTGCAAACATGTTTTTAGTGATTTTTTTTTTAAACTGCTTTAACTTTTCCAATAGTGGTTGCAAATGGGACCTTAGTGACTTTTAAAATCAAGGTTTTAAAATATACGGGCTTTGAAATTCTAATAAGTAGTAAAAATATTAGTGGTTTTGATAATAGATTTATAGTGTGATGGTGATGATTTTTTAAAATGGCTTTCCAAAATTCCGATTTAAAGTTGATTTTTTTTTTTTTTAGCGCAATAATGCTTAGTTCATATTATTGCAAAGACAATAAGTGTAGGGCTGCCCATCCACACTAGTCGGAGGGTCAGACCAACAATAAGAACTCTCATAGTGGATAGAAGATCTCGATAAATCGTGAGCTAATATATTAGCCCCCCTTTTGACAAAACTTACAGTATAAGACCGGAAACTAGAAAGAAGATTAACACTAGCCCTTATGTAATCCCCAAAAATAGATATGGATTGAACTCCGTTGTTGATGGAATCAACAACAATCTTGGCGTCACCCTCAATAATCACGTCATCAAGTCCCAGTTCCTTCGCCCATAAAATAGCCTCGAAGAAACCCCACACCTCACCCACTTCCACTTCATAACAACCTGGCTTGTATGTTGTTCTTGCCCGAATAAAGTTTCCATTCCAGTCCCTCTGAACCATCCCAATTCCTGTCCTTGCTAAGTTCAAAAAAAAACGCTTCGTCTGTATTGATTTTGAATCGTCCTTCCGGTGGTGGATGCCATAATTGACAAGTTGTCGTCGCCAAAGTGGATAGTAAGCTACTCGACCTGGACTCCAACGCTTGGAGCCACTACACGAGAAGTGCAGCCGAGGAAAAAACTGCTTCCGTAGTACTTTTGCAAGTATTATCCCATACCAAAGAATTTTGTTCCTTCCATATTTGCCATGCTACCATTCCGAATTTAGCCGCCGTGTTCCGGCCTTGATCACCCAGCATTTCAAAGAATACACCCAGGAAGTTATCGGCATTTACAATGACACTCACCAGTTTATCTCTTAAACCCGTCTTATCCCAACATTCGAGCGCATAATGGCAGTTGAAAAAATGTGCCACGTATCCTCGAATTGCGTTTTACAAAATACACACCACTTATTCTGTACGGCCTTCTTCTGGAACAAGTTCACCTTGTGTGGTAAGAAGTCTCGTGCCATACTCCATAAACAATCGCGTACCTTCGGTGGGACATTCAAACCCCATAGGAGGTTCCATCTACCTTCCACTTCAAGTTCATGGTTCATAGACAATGTCGCCGCTCGTTTATAGCCTGATTTCACTGTGTACTCGCCACACCTATCATGCTGCCATATCTACCGATATATAGTCCCTCTCGACAGGAGTGGATTACTGAGAACACGAGCTATATCACATGGTGTCATAAAATGTGTCAATTGTTCCTCATCCCAAGTTCTCGTCTCTTCAACTATCAACTCTTGTACTCGCATATCCTCAAAACCACTTGGGCATTCAGATCGTATAAAATGGTCAGATGGATCATTAACCCACGGCTGCAACCATACCGAGACATTACTTCCATCCCCAATCTTCCATCTAATCCCATCACGTATCAAGTCTTGGCTTGCTAGAATATTTGCCCATGTATAACTTAGGTTTCCTCCCGGCCTAGCCGTAAAAAAATCACCATTGGGATAGTATTTTGCACGTAACAACCTGCACACTAGAGCTTTCGGCTCCACAACGAGTCTCCACGCCATCTTACCAAGGAGAGCAATATTAAAAAGGAGCAAGTCCCGAAAACCTCTCCCTCCCGAGCTCTTACTCACACATAGTTTCTCCCAAAGCATCCAATTTATTCCTTTTATTTCGTCATTGTTGTCTCCCCACCAAAACTTGTTAAACATGATTTGCAATTCATCCAATAGAGTTGACAGAATAAAAAAAGTAGTCATACAATAAGTTGGAATAGCTTGCGTCGCCGCCTTAATCAGCACCTCTTTCCCTGCCTTCGATAATTTCATGTTTCGCCACCCCTGTAGCTTTTTTGAAAGCCTGTTTTTAAGATATGAGAAGATCTCATACTTCGATCGGCCCACTAGAGATGGGAGGCCAAGGTATCTCCCAATATTGAGGGATTGATGAACCCCAATAATCGCACTCAACTCATGTCTCCTTTCTTCCCCCACATTCTTGCTAAAATATATGTCTGATTTACTATAATTAATGGTCTGTCCCGAGACATTTTCATAATCATCCAGCAAAGTACGAAGAGCCTGACCTTCTTCTAAGGTTGCCCTGCAGAATAGAAGGGAATCGTCCGCAAACAACAAGTGGCTGATGGCCGGAGCAGACTGGCATACCTTATTCCCGTGTAGAGTTCGATTAGCACAAGCATTGTTCATTGCCGCCGAGAGTCCTTCCGTGCACAGAATAAATAAGTATGGAGACAGAGGGTCTCCTTGCCTAAGGCCCCTCCCGGGAATAATCGGACCCACCAAGTCATTGTTTACTTGAACTGGATATCTCACTGAGCGAACACACATCATCATCCATCCCACCCATTTATCGGAAAACCCCAACTTTGTAAGTATACGCTCTAAGTAGGTCTAGTCCACTCTGTCATAGGCCTTGCTAATATCTATCTTGAGAGTCATATCTCCTCGGCGCCCCTGCCGCCTATTCTTCATGGCATGAATGATTTCAAAAGCAATGAGAACGTTGTCTTGAATAGCCCTGCCCGAAATAAACGCCGATTGTGCCTTATCTATCAACCCTGGAAGCACCTCTTTTAGATGATTACACATTACCTTAGAAACAATTTTGTATACCATGTTACATAGAGAAATAGGTCGTACATCTTTCACAGTTTGAGGGGTGTCCACTTTCGGTATAAGTACCACATTTGTGTCATTTAGATCAACGGCAACTCTCTCATATTCAACCACTGCACCCCATTTTGAAATATATCTTCCCCCACAGTTTCCCAACATTTTTGATAAAATGTTGGGTTAAAGCCATCTGGCCCAGGGTCTTTATCCGTGGGATTTAAAGCTGATTCTAAAATGCCAAAATCTTAATGTTAATTTTTAAACACAAAACAAGTAGGATTTTAAAAGGGATTTAAATGCATTACTCCCTCCAGTCCAAAAAAATTACCCCTTTCATTTTTTTTTCACAAATCAATAAAGGGGGTTTAAATTCATTACTGTTAATTTATTACGCTTGAAATTCTGAATACTTTCATTTATTGAATAAGAATTCCATCTCATCAAAAAGTCTGAACTTGTAGAGAGGTGTGTAATTAATTCGTTTATTTAATTTCCCTAACACTACCCCCACTCGTGAGCTAACTTCTTTTACTCCATCTTTGGGAGGAGTTTGAAAGTATGTGTGCGTGTATTTTCAGGGTGTTGTTGAAAATGTTGTGCAACATGTAAAACAACATATGACAACGGAAGTATTAAAAACACAGTGCAAAGGATTTCAAAATTTTATATAGTCTTAATTAAGAATATACGAACCTCATGGTTAAAAACATCACTATAACAAGTAGTGGGATACACAAGAACCTCTTACAAGATCCTAAAAGGTGTAGTGAAAAACCACACACCAAAAGCAATCTATTCAATCAAGTAACTAGTGATTTTATTCAACCTAAAACTTGATCTAAGATAAACACAGTATTGATGGGAAATGTTGGGATACACTAGACCAGTACAAATAGAATAACATCGACCTTCACACTCCACTCATGGTTGTGTCTCGAATGCTACTCTCTAAAGTTTGGAGTAGAGCAAATGGTATTTTACTTTTCTTCAAACTTGTATCTCGACCAATGCAGGGTATTTATAGACTTGAAGATCAACTGCATTGCCCTATCCGCTAGGATTGGATAGCCTTGAAACTCTCCTCCACTATCTCCATGATCTTGGTGTAACCACCCATGATCTTTCTATTCTCACACATCCACAATGCAACCGCCTGACAAATAACCGAATATGTCATCAACCTGCAATGTAGGAAACATAAAAAAACGCATCTATTAAAATGGAGTCAGTGTTAGGAGAAATGACAAATTTATGATGTTGTGCATAATGTTTTCCAACATATGGAACAACATCCATGCAACATCAACAAAGTTTATTTAATTTCCCTAACCTCAACACTCTCCCTCGCTCGTGGGCCGAATCATTGTCTCTGTCCTCTGAGGAGGAGGCCCAATGAGTGGACAATTTTTAATGGGCCGAATCATTGTCTCTGCCTCTGGGGAGGAGGCCCAATGAGTGGACAATTTTAAATGGGTGGAGTGCTTTCCACGGGAATCGAACTCAGGATCTGGGTTGAGTCAAAGGCTCTGATACCATGAAAGAATTCCGTCTCATCTAAAAGTCCGAACTTGTAGAGAGATGTGGAATTAATTCGTTTATTTAATTTTCCTAACACTCCCCCTCACTCGTGGGCTAATTTTTTTTACTTCATCTTTGGGAGGAGACCCATCGAGTGGACAATTAAATATGGGTGAAGTTGCTTTCAACTGGAATCAAACCCAGAACGTGGGCGTGAGCTTGAAAGCTCTTATACAATGAAAGAATTTCATCTCATATAAAAGTCCGAACTTGTAGAAAGATGTGAAATTAAATAGTTTATTTAATTTTTCTAACAAATACCAAATCAATAATGTTTAATTCCAATATAAATTAAATAGGTACATTTTAAATAATATACACCTTTTTAAAAATTATAAAAAGAAATGACAATATATTTTGGGACACTATAAATAAATAAAGGATCATCATTTTGGGATGGAGGAGTGTTACATTTTCGAACCAACCTTCCAAATTCAGGCCATCTCATTACTCCTAGTAAATAAATAGGACATAATATTAATTTGTGTGATACTTTCTAAATTTAATTT
Source organism: Stenogyne calaminthoides (assembly GCA_037126765.1). Classification (NCBI taxonomy): domain Eukaryota; kingdom Viridiplantae; phylum Streptophyta; class Magnoliopsida; order Lamiales; family Lamiaceae; genus Stenogyne; species Stenogyne calaminthoides. The sequence goes on from JBBCBC010000006.1 coordinate 15,069,848, forward strand.
TTAAAATACAAGAATTTTGCAGGAGTTTTTTTTTTTTTTTTCTTCTACCACTGAGTAATTTATTCACCCCTTGAAACCATTTAAATGGAGAATGAATGTCACGAAAGTTTCTGCCATTAAAATAAATATATATATATATATATATATATATATATATATATATACACGTAAATTTGTCACCTGCCAGTTTCTGCCTATCCATGTGAGTAACAGTGCATGTATATGTGGCCAATTATAATTTCGCAATTGCTATGATTGAGTCAAACTTTAATTTCTGGCCTAATGATGTTTGGAATTACTTGAATTAATTATTAAAGAAGACAAAAAACAATACGTATGTCGTCAAATTTGAGAGGGCAATTTAAACTTGAACACTACTCTTCCCTTAAAAAAGGAAGAAGAAATCAAGAAACCGAACTTGAGCACCACTCATCTTTGGATGTAAACCCTTACATGTAAATTGAGGTTCATCAACTTAAGTCAACGACTCAACAGTCTTATAAATTAGCCAGCTTTTATTAGAATATTTTACTCCCTCCGTCCCAAACTCTATGGTACTTTGACTGTTCATAAGCATTTAGTGAAATAATGATAAAGTAATAAAGTGGTGAGGTAGAAAGAGTTGTTTATTAGTATTCTATATGATAAAGTGATAAAGTGATGGGTAATTGGGAGTAGAAATAATTATTTGTGATGATAATTAGAATATCACTGTTAATGAGATGATTGGAAGAAATCCACTATAAATAAGGATACAATTACAACAATAATGACCAAGAATATAAGGAAGGTCAAACAGAATTAAATACAAGATCTAATCTATTAATTACATATTAATTATCTTTAATATACAAATCAATTATCCTTAATACCCCCCGCAAGCGTTGCGTGGGGTGAAGACAAACGCGAAGCTTGGATCGAAGAAGCTCAAAAGCAGGTCGAGGCAGACTCTTGGTGAAAATATCTGCCAGCTGAAGATGAGATGGAACAAAACGTGTGGAAATCTTCCCAGAGGATACTAATTCACGAACAAAGTGGTAGTCCAGGTCAATGTGTTTTGCTCGTTTGTGAGCAACTGGATTCTGACTGATAAAAATAGCACTCTTGTTGTCACACAAGAGTTCAGGACGATTGTAGATTTTGACCCGGAGCTCACCGAGAAGATTGGTGAGCCAAACAATTTCCGCCGCTGCATTTGCCATAGCACGGTATTCAGATTCACAACTTGAGCGAGCCACTGTAGGTTGTTTCTTTGCAGTCCAAGAGATGAGATTTCCGCCAAGAAAAATTGAGTAACCGTACGTGGATCGCCTGGTTTCAATGCAACTGGCCCAATCAGCATCAGAGTATCCAATGACAGCAGACTCTGGATGCCGAGTAAAGGATAAGCCAAAGTGGACTGTACCCTTCACATAACGTAAAATCCGCTTAACAGCATTAAAATGATCATCTGTCGGTGAGTGAAGAAATTGACTAACAACATTCACAGCATACGATAAATCCGGGCGGGTAATAGTGAGGTACTGAAGGGCCCCAACTAAAGAGCGGTATAAGGTGGGATCGTGGAACGGCGAGCCATCACTTTCCAAAACCTCTCCAGCTGGCAAGGGGGTGGAAACTGGTTTGGAATCCAATAGTTTTGCCCGTTCCAAAATGTCAGTAGCATATTTCGCCTGGCCAACAAAAAGACCATCTGAAGTGTACGAGACCTCAAGACCAAGGAAATAGTTAAGACGCCCCAAATCCTTAATAGCAAATTCCTTATGCGTGCGTGCAATGAATGTTTTGAGCATGTCACCATCATTTCCTGTGACAATTATATCATCTACGTATAAGAGTAGATAGAGAATAGAAGAACCTCGAATGAGATAGAACAAAGATGAGTCAGATCGACTCTGGCCAAATCCCAAGCTGGAGAGATATGTACTAAATCGTTGAAACCAAGCAAGAGGAGCTTGTTTCAGACCATATAACGCCTTCTTTAGACGACAAACATGATCAGGAAAACGTGGATCAACAAATCCCGGAGGTTGAGCCATGAAAACCGGTTTGTCAAGAAATCCATTGAGAAACGTATTCTTGACATCTAACTGATGCAAAGACCAATGAGACTGCACAACAAGGGCAAGAATAACTCGAACAGTAGCAGACTTGACAACTGGGCTGAATGTATGATGAAAATCAGCCCCGGGAACCTGAGTGAACCCCTGTGCCACGAGACGAGCTTTATGATGCTCAATAGTGCCATCGGAATGAAACTTGGTCCGAAAAACCCACTTCGAACCAACAATATTAGTACGTGGAGGACAAGGTACAAGGTCCCACGTATTATTCTGACGTAGAGCATCGATTTCTTCCTGCATAGCAGACAACCATTCTGGAGATTTGACAGCGGATTTAAAACCTCTAGGTTCAGAGCTAGCAGTCAGAGAGGATAGCAAAGCAGTGCAAGAGAGATCAACCGGGTAACGAGGCTTGAACACCCCGGCACGGGCACGCGTCACCATAGGATGGACGGGCCCCGCAACCGGGATCGGTGGATCAGGGACCGCAACAGGAGCGGGTTCTGGAGCCGGGTTGGCTAGTGGTGCCAATTGCGGGGCTGGGTTAGGCGGCGGCGGTGCCTGATCAGCCGTAGGCAATGGGAGATGTTCCTCATCGTCCAAAGAAATGATGTGGGGACGAGAAACAGGTGGCGATAACAAGGGACGGATGGATGGCGGTAGAGGCGTGGGCACGACAATAGTACCATCCAAAAAACTTGAGATATCCAAAGTGGACAGCGGTGATGCAGACGAGTTCTCAGAGAAAGGAAAACATAGTTCATCAAATTGAGCATGCCTCGATAGAAAAACCCGAGAGGTAGCTGGATCGAGACAACGAAATCCCTTATGTGTGCTATTGTACCCAAGAAAAATGCAAGGCCGACTTTTGGGTGCCAACTTGTGTTCAGCATAGTCCCTCAAAAATGGATAAACTCGACAACCGAACGGTTTGAAATTGGCATAGTTTGGAATAGATCCAAAAAGAAGCTCAAAGGGAGACTTGTTAGACAGTACAGAAGAAGGCAGACGATTAATAACATAAACTGCAGTGGCAAATGCATCAAACCACAACGATACAGGAGCATGTGAATGAAATAACATAGAAGACCTGTTTCAGAAATATGTCTATGCTTACGTTCTGCACGCCCATTCTGCTGAGGAGTGTACGGACATGAAAGACGATGAAGAATGCCATGGAGTGACATAAATTCACGGACTCTAGAATTCACAAATTCGGTGCCACCGTCACTTTGGAAAACCTTGATTTTTCGGGAAAACTGAGTGCAGACAAAGGCATGAAATTTCACCAAAATATCATAAAATTCAGACTTAGCACGAAGGGGATAAATCCAAGAGAAACGAGAATGATCATCCACAAAAGCCACATAATATTTAAAACCATCAGATGAAACAACTGGAGTCGGGCCCCACAAATCACAATGGACTAAGTCAAGCACTGCATCAGCACGTTTTTCATTCAACAAAAAAGGTAAACGTTTGCTCTTTGCCAACTGACAAGAGGAACAAAGTGTAGGATTCGGTAATAAAGAAGTAATAGACAACTGGCCTAACTTTTGCAATAAAGAAATAATAGTAAACGGGACATGCCCCAAACGAAGATGCCATAAATCAAAACTAGCCTTCAAGTCTTTATTCCTAATTGATGCAACTAGCGCCGGGACACCCCGATCAAGCAAATATAAACCTTTATCACACCTTCCCTGAGCCATAATTTTCTTTGTGACCCGGTTCTGAATGGCAAAGAACTTATCAGAGAACACAACGTCAACAGGATAATCAGCAGTCAACTTAGAAATAGACAATAAGTTCTTAGTAATATGTGGCACAACCAATACATCCAACAAGTTTACATCCCCAGATAATTTAGAAGTGCCAACATGCGAAATATTTAAAGCAGAACCATTACCAACAATAACAAAACCGTTACCAGTATAAGGCTCGAAGGATTCAAGAGCAGATGTCTGATTCGTCATATGCGCAGAAGCACCAGAGTCCAAATACCAATCAGGAGTGGAATCAGAAACCTGACATGAATAATTAAAGGCCTGAGCAAGATTGGCAGAAGAGGCAGCATCCCGGGCAGCAACGAATTGAGGACATTTATTCGCATAATGTTCACCACTGCATATCTGACAACGAGGGATATAGGTACGACGACCCCCATTGCCACCCTGATTACCCGGTTTGCTACCCGAATTACCACGAAAGCTCAGAGATCATGGACGATTGTTAGAGTCTTTGAAAAAATTTCGCCTCTGTTGTTGAACCCCGATTGCTCAAGAGAAACCAAAGACGCTTCTTAGGCCGTCCTTGTCCCACGAGGAACGACCACCACCTGCACGACCATTTCCCGAGTTTGAAGCCGTGAAGGCCGCCGAAGATGAAGAACCACCTTCCATAGCACGCAGCATCATCTCAAACTGACGAGCTTGATGAAGCAAGGTACGAAACACAGGCAATGTGGTTAGCGCCATTCGAGTGTCAGCAAACGAGGCAAATTGAATGCCTAAACCTCGTAAGAACCAATGGCTTTTATCAGTTTCATCAATAGAGGCGACCAATTGCGAAAGTTGATCACACAAGTTCTTAAATTTCCGCCATAGTCGTCCACCGAGAGATCACCCTTCCGAAGAGAAAGCAACTCCTCACGTAGCTGATGGGTGTGAGAAGCGGATGAGTCGGAGAACGCCGCCAGCAGCGTCGACCAAGCCGAATGAGAGGTTTGACAATCCGTAACCTCCGATGTCAAGATCCGGAGTGAGCGACGTGAAGAAGACGACGCCGAGTAATTTCTTGTCTTTCATACGCCACGCAAGAAACGCCGGATTTGGTTGATGGGCGCCATCAATCGTGATTGTAGGGGATGGGGCCACGACTGATCCATCAATAAATCCCATTAGGTCGAAGCACTCGGCCATATGAATGACTTGACGATACCACATCAAGTAAGTAGAGGGTTCAAGTTTGATCGGTACCATTGAGAGCATGGTATTGACAGGGAGCGGATCGGTGGTGGAAGAGGATGATGCCGCCATTGAAAAACCTAAAGCGTAGGGTTGCGAGAACAGAATATTTGCGAGACAATGATACTGGAGGGGACCTGTCCAGAAATCAGTCGAGGAGTTGGAGGGGACTAGTCCAACGAAGAGAGCCGGCGAGCGGAAGAGATGATCGGCGGCAGCAGAAAAGTAGGGTTAGGATCGTGTTTAGGATCGTGATACCATGTGATGATAATTAGAATATCACCGTTAATGAGGTGATTGGAAGAAATCCACTATAAATAAGGATACAATTACAACAATAATGACCAAGAATATAAGGAAGGTCAAACATAATTAAATACAAGATCTAATCTATTAATTACATATCAATTATCTTTAATATACAAATCAATTATCCTTAATATTATTTATTAGCATCTTATGTGATAAATAATAAAGTGTGTAAGTAACTTTATCATTAAATTTGGGATAAAAATAATGAATATTTTATAATTAAGTTTGGGGGAGCAAGTAATTTTTTTATGGAAATTATGTGATGTAAATTTCTAATTAAACTATATATTACTCCTGCAAAACGTCGGTAGCTTTCGTGTAACTTTTTTTATTTCATTTTTCTGAAGGAGTAGTGTGACAGTCTTCTGTAAAATTGAATTCAGAGTTCAAAAGGCAAAAATTGGGACTACACAAGTAATTATCATGGTTTGATTAAATAATTTCATGTGTGGCTGAAACGTGATAAACTTTTCTTAGTTTCCATATCATGTACTCCTTTCATCCCTTATCAATTTGTACATTTTTTTTTTTATTCGTCCATTATCAATTTACACGTCTTAAAATAATAAAGAATCTCATAATCTCCACCCTACAATCTACATCCTTCATCCCCTTTAAAAAGTCAATAAAACACTAAAAACTACTTTTTTTTTAATTTGTGTACAAAAGTAAGTGTGCATATTGGTGGGGGCGGGGGAGTATAATGATAATTATAAAAAAGAAAAAAAAAAAAAAAATATATATATATATATGTATTTTAATCAAATGTGGAAGTCATACGAAGATTTTGTACTGTAGTCATGACAGCTTGGGTTGGTCCAGGATCGATCTTTAATGTTGTGTACATAATGGCCTCAAACTTCTTCTATATTTATTTCTGGAGATAATTAATGGTATAGATCCATATATACAGTATATATAGTACACCAGGTGACAGGGATTTTGAGCTCAAAATTACTCTTGCACTCTTAATGAGAAAATTTTATACACTGTAATTTTAAATTTTATATCTTATTTCTTAGTAATTTGTACACTTATTTTTTTATCGTATTTTAGCGAACGAGTTATTTTTTAGTATTTTAAAAGATAAAGTAATTTTTAAGAATGAGTATTATGAATTTACCTCTCATCTATCATATGTATCTTTAAAAATTATTTTATCATTTCAAATATTAATAAAAAACTCGCTCGCTAAAACACGAGAAAACAGTAGACGTGCAAATTGCTAAGGGACGGAGGGAGTATATATTTTTTAAGACAAAAATTTGTATGAGACGATCTTATGCATGAGACGGAATATAACTTAACACAAATCAACACATATCCCTCTCAAAGTTTTAAAGCGTCAATACTCAAATTATACTCAATTTCATCGTAAAACGGTATCATGCAAGTGTACCTCTTTTTTTAATATTGTTAAATATTGAAAATCTTTCTCAACCTTCTACCGCTGCACCACGAGCGCCCCGTCACCACCATGAGCGCCACCGCTTCCACCATTTTTAAATTCGACCACACTGTTGATCCCAACCACTTTCTAATAAACTGCTGTCATGAAAAATAAAACTTGCATAAATTTAAAATTAATGAAAATGAAAGTTTAAGAAGATGATTCAAAAATTTAATGAGAAAATAAGTTTTTTGGTCCCATAACTTTCCTGTAATCTATTTTTGGTCTCAAAATATTTAACTATCCAATTTTGGTCATATAACTATTGTGTTTGTCCAATTTTGGTCCCATTTTTGCCGGAAAAATAAAAACGACGTCGTTTTTGTTCAAAATTTGAGGATCTCCGATCGCGCGTGCGTCCAAATTGTCTTTTGTCCAATTTTGGTCCCATAATTATTGTGTTTGTCCAATTTTGGTCCCATGTTTGTTTCTTTTAATTTTAATTTTAGTTGTAGCATAATTTTAATAATCTAATGTTGGGATATTTTAGTTTTGATGAATTATGCCAAAAGATTATCAACTTGTGTTATTTAAATTAATCTACAGATAACAAGTTGAGGGGAAACGAGAGAACAAGTTAAGAAGAAGAAATCAGAAAACAGAAGAAGAAGAAGAAGAAATCAGAATAACAGATTCATAGTAAAGATTCTAATCATTGCTAGTAAAGATTCGATCATCTTTGAAACAGAGACGATTCGATGTGTTGAACATATCGATATGTTGAATCGATGCAAAGATTGATGCCGAATCGATGTAAAGATCGATATGCCGAATCGATGCAAAGATCGATCGTCGAATCGATGCAGATTGGACCGGAAATCTGCAGACCGTATTTCAAAGCAGAAAGGTATTTCAAAGAGACTGAATCAAGATACCAGATCTGACGAGCTGATCAGATCCGTTAGACACACAAAAGTAGCTGGTCAATAAGAAGATAACAACACATATATGGATGTGACATAAAACTACAAACAACAAGTGCAAAAGGTCAAAGAAAAGCTGGAAGACTATTAGTATGGATTTGAATTTACTCTACAACGGTAATATTCAAATCCACACTATAAATACATTGCACTATCTTCAAAAGAAGAAGATGGAGGATCTGCAAAGTGAAATTAAAGCCAAATATTCAAGCAACTCCATTCAAGAACACGGAGCATTAAATATTCAAATTTACCCAAGAGTGTTCTTCATTGTATCTAAGCAAAAATGTCATATCATAAGCTTAGAGAGATTTTCCCAACCTTAGCATAGAGGCTAAACAAATATAAGGGAAAATCTCAACCCAGTTGGAAACCAAACAAACCTTACCCAAATCAGTTTGATAGGTTAAGTTTGTAGGTGAGTGAGAACTCGGTAAACATCTAAGCAATCCCGAAAGGGAGGGTAGGCGAACCCTTAGAGGGTGATAAGTCCCATTTGAGTGAGAACTCGGTAAACATCTGTTGGTTAAGTTGGTGCCCCATGAAGGGAAGAGTGGATGTAGGACGAGTTGTCCGAACCACTATAAAAATATGTGTGTTCTTATTTGCTTTCATATTAACTGTCATGCATAATTTAGCAAATCTGCATAACACACATTCGAAAAAAAAAATTATTAAAGTCACCTCCCATTTAGATTTTTTGGGTTTTAACTCGGTATTTTTGGGACCAACATCTAAATATTAATTAAATTTTTTATTTAAATTTATTGTTTGAATTACCTAGGAGTGAAAAAAATGAAAAAAATAAAAAATAAACAGTCAGCATCCACGTCACACGCGCAATCGGAGATTGGACGTGTGACGTGTGACGTCGTTTTCGTTCAAGAATTGGGGATCTCCGATCGCGCGTGTGACGTGGACGCTGACTATTTATTTTTTTTATTTTTTTACTCCATTTTATTATACACCTAGGTAATTCAAACAATAAATTTAAATAAAAAATTTAATTAATATTAAGATTAAATACTGCAACTTAAAAGAATAATTAAAATTATGTAGTAACTATAATTATGCTACAACTAAAATTAAAATTAGAAGAAACAAACATGGGACCAAAATTGAACAAACACAATAGTTATTGGACCAAAATTGGACAAACGCAATAGTTATGGGACCAAAATTGGACAAACGATAATTTGGACACATGCGCGATCGGAGATCCCCAATTTTTGAACGAAAATGACGTCGTTTTTGTTTTTCCGGCGAAAATGGGACCAAAATTGGACAAACGCAATAGTTATGGGACCAAAATTGGATAGTTAAATATTTTGGGAAAAAAAAAAAAAATTCTCAAAATTTCATAGTGGTGACGCTCACGGCGGTGATGGTGGAGGTCGGGAGAGATTTTCAATATTTTAAGAAAAAATGTATTTAGTGTTTCTCTCAAAAATTAAAATAAATACAAAGTATATTATTATTTTTTCATTAAGGTCACAACAGTCATTTAACCTATCTAAAACTTGTCATCCCAGGGGTGAATCACTCAATATAGCATCGTCCAATATAAATATAAATTCGAGTAATATTAACACAACAACTAAGTACAATTTTATTTTATTTATTTAATAAAAAAACCTTCTTATATACGTATGTAAAATAATACAAAACTCTCGTTGTTTAGCGAAAGCTTCCAGCGAGATTCCCTTATCCCTTGCGGATAATGAGAATTATAGCGAGGACGCAAATATAACCTTTGCTATATAGCGAGGGATGTTCAAAATAAAAGGGACGATGCCATTTTTAATTTGTTAAATATAGTGAAGACTTATATAGACATACCGAAAATTTTCTCGTCATACCGTTACCGTATCGAAATTTTCGATACCGAAAATGTCATACCATTGTTGTACCGAATTATGCCGAATTTTCGGTATGTCAATATTACATATTGATATTTTACCGATATTTCGGTATATACTGAAATACAAAAAAAATATCGGTATACCGGAAATTTTTGTGGTATATCGGAAATTATTTCGGTAAACCGAAATATCAAAATATTTCCGAAATTTTCTATATTTTCATACCGTTATCATACCGAAATATTTGGTACGATACCATACCGTACTGAAAATTTCGGTATACCGAAAATTTTGATAAAATCGATATTTTTCGGTACTGTAAGTGCGGTATACCGATATTTCCTCCACCCCTATTTACTCCTCCCCAAGCCGAAATGTCGCGTTTTGACACTAGAATTTTAAATTCAACGAGGGCTTTATTTCCTGCACTAAACCCTTGTCAAACGACAATATAAAATAAAACTAGCAATTATCCCCCCTCTTTCAGATTTTGTTATAATCATTTTCTAGAAAGAGAACTTGCCACCGTCTACTGTTAGTATTATTGTTTAGTTTGTTTAACCTAATACTATATAGGGAAATTATGTAATAGTGTTAAAATAAATGAATAGTACTATCTCTATGATCAAATTTGATTCACGAGTTTTTATACTAGGAGAATTTCGGAACTTAATGAAAATTTTCTCACTTATACTTTTAGAATATTGTATGGTACACACAATATTACCCCGAAAAATGACTCATATACAAAGAGGTCTATACATATACTACCTCCGTCCCTTGTTAATTTGTTTTTTCACATAAAACAAGAAATATAGTATTATATGTATAGCGAGTTGGTGAAATATGGTAGAAAAGAGAAAATGTATAAAGAGATAGAAAGAGAAAAGTTGGGACAAAAGATGAATATACATTCAAGAAAATGAGAAACTTAAGTTGAGACATTCATTTTCACAAAATAAAAACTTAACGAGGAACCGAGAGAGTAGGTTAGGTCTTATATGCATCCGGGTGCATCGTGCACTCATAATGTATTTTAAAAGTTATGAGTGCACGGTGCACCCGGTTGAGACCCTCGAGAGAGTATATACTTGACCCATGTAAGGCCCAAAACTAATCCAGTCTATTTAGTTCCTAACAATTATTGATTAAATGATGTCCCATCTCACATAAATCTTTAGATAATGCGAGTGAAATAATAAAGGTGAGGTCACAATTCGGGAATTAATTAAAAAATTAGATTTCGTACTTCAAATATAAAAATTTCACGTTAATATATAGCAAATTATGCTTCTTTATGAGATGTTGTTGATATACATAATTTTGCAAAAGTTATAGAAATAAATAAAAGTAAAAGACTTTTGGGCCCCTGCGTGCATGCATTGATTATAAATAAACTCTCCCTCCTCTTATTCTCAATCCCCTGCCTCTTTTCTTCATCCACTAAAAAACATGTCCAACACAATACAAAATGAAGAAACGGCTCCTTTACTAGATAATAATTACACGACAAAATACATACAAAAAACAGCTGATTATGATGTTGATGATGATGAAAAACCCCTTTCTTCGAAAGTTTGGATCGAAACGAAGAAGCTATGGCGGGTGGTGGGCCCCGCCATCTTCAGCCGTATGACCTCCTACTCGATGTTCGTCATCACGCAGGCCTTAGCCGGCCACCTCGGCGACCTTGAGCTTGCCGCCATGTCCATCGCTTCCCAAATCATCATCGGCTTCGATTTCGGCCTCATGGTTCGTCTATTTATCTTCTTAAGAACTAATACCTTTGCTCGTTAGAACTAATACTATTGCTCTTTCCAACTAATTCTTTTTCTCATAACAACTAATACTTTACAGCTAGGAATGGCGAGCGCGCTAGAAACGCTGTGCGGCCAAGCATACGGCGCGAAGAAGTACTACATGCTCGGAATCTATCTACAACGGTCATGGATAGTGCTCCTCCTCTGCTCCCTGCTAACACTCCCCATCTTCTTTTATGCGACTCCCATTCTGAAACTGCTGGGGCAGCCGGAGGATGTGTCGGAGCTGTCGGGGGTGGTGGTGCTGTGCTTCATCCCGCTCCACTTCAGCTTCGCCATCGTTTTCCCGCTGCAGCGGTTCCTGCAGAGCCAGCTGAAGAACATGGTGACGGCGTGGGTCAATCTCGGCGCGTTCCTGCTGCACGTCTTCCTCAGCTGGTTCGTTGTGTACAAAATGCAGCTCGGGCTAGTCGGAACCGCCCTCACGCTTAATATCTCGTGGTGGGCCACGGCGGTGGGGATGTTTTGGTACACGGTTTCCGGCGGGTGTCCGCTTTCGTGGGGCGGGTTTTCCGGGGAGGCGTTTTCGGGGTTGTGGGAGTTTTTGAAGCTTTCGGCTTCTTCTGGTGTCATGCTTTGGTACGCCTCCTCTGTTTATCTCTTGTTGCTCTGTTTATGTCGACTGATTGAACAAAACCAAAGTCAAGTTGGATTTGAATTTTTGAGTAATTTGCGAATACATTGTACAGCGAGTCTGTCTCTTATGAATTTGAATTCAAGTGAATTCTTTTTTGAGACTTTACAAAGTGTCACTGTTTCGTATTTAAAATATCACTATTTATTAAAAAAAATCTATATATTAAAGAAAAACCACTAAATAGTGACAATTTGTATAATGAACAGTGATACTTTAAAAAAAATCGGGTTCATAGAAATTTCTGTGGAATTAAATGAGGGTAGCCGTAGTCCGTAGTTGTCATTAATGTTTATATCTATGCATGCTCTAATGAGAGTTTATATGACCATGCCTTACAAATTATAAATATTTATTAATTTTTATTGTATTCCGTCACGTTGGATTAATTTAAGTTATTTAAATCATTTGTGAAGCAAAGATTATTTAATTCATGAATGTCCCAGATCTTTTTTTTCTCGAAGATTACTGATTCACTAATTGAAAAAATGGGGCAGCTTGGAGAATTGGTATTACAGGATTCTAATTATAATGACTGGAAACCTGAAGGACGCTGAAATTGCAGTTGATGCCTTGTCTGTTTGGTGAGCACCACTTTTGAATTATCAATCCTACTGTTATATTATTGTCTTATCTAAATTACATTTTCTTGGTTGATCTCAAATTTAATTATTGAGGTTTAAATGAAAGACACGATTTGATAGTATTTCATTTTTCTAGATAAAAAATCAAACAGGAATATAATAAAATATGAATTAAAAGTCGGTTTTTTTGTCTAACAATTTAATTTGGGCCATTCAGTTTCGTCTTGGATATGTCTACAAAGTCGTCTATGTATTTGTGTCATTTTCAATTCCTGTGTGTGGCAATACATTCTTATCATTATGACGGTCATTTTCTGTTGTCACTGAAATGTCAAAATATATCTATTTCAATTGATTATTTTTTGAGGTTGTTGTAATATATTGTCATTAATAATTTTGTGGTTGCGTAACTAATTAGCTCTCTTGGTGTGTATACATAATGCAGTATGGGCATCAATGCCTGGGAATTGATGATTCCTCTAGCTTTTTTTGGGGGAACTGGGTAAAACTCCTTTGCTTAATTCATTTCTTCTTTTAGATTTCGTGTTTAATTGGGCTTTTATACAATTGAATACGAGCCAAACAATCCCCAATTTATTTCGTTATTTTGGTCCATATACACGGAATATAAATGATACCTTGAATTATTAAATCAAAAAGGAAGAATCTGGAAAACAACAACTTCGGATGATGTTTCCAAATTCTACAAAATAATAAAAAATTACTTAATTTTTTTTTAAAAAAAATAAGTTATTTTAAAAATTATTATTTTATACAGTATTTTTTTTTTGGACGGAAATTTCGTAGAGTGTATAAAAATCCCAAATAAGGGTATTCTCTTTTCTTTTTTTTTTTGACAAGGAATAAGGGTGTTCTCTATTGTTTCATAGATTGTACGAACATGTGGTTTATGAGTAATATTTGGATTCGGTCTGTCACTATCAAACACGTACTTCATTCAATTAATAAATATGTATGGTCTTTTTTTTTTTTGAAAGGTCAATATGTATGGTTGGTTTCAGTTGATGTGTATATATTTCTGGTTCCTTTCTTTTCCTAGCCGATTAATATAAAATTATTTTGTTGTATTTATGATTCTTTGTCCTAATTTATAACCTTTATAATTTTTTTTAATTATAAATCTTATATTACTATTATTGATGAAACACAAATGACACGAATAGATCCCTATATATGTAAATATAAGATAAGAAAACATAGATAAAAAAAAAATGTAAATAACTCAAATAAAAGGAATTAAGTGGTATGCGAACTTTATTCATACTATAAAATTTATATTATTATAATTATAAATTAATATTATTACACTTCTCTTGTAAATTAAGATCATAATATTGGAAATTATTGACATTAATTTAGAAAAATGGTGGTATCAGTTTTATATTATAAATAAGTTTTACATGAGAACTTGTGTAAAATTACCTGATTCTTTGATTAATGTTGTTCGAATGTAGAGTGAGAGTAGCAAATGAGTTGGGAGCAGGCAATGGGAAAGGAGCCAAATTTGCAACGCTAGTTTCAGTGTGTGAATCAGTAGTAATTGGGCTATTTTTCTGGGTACTTATAATGTTTTTCCACAATCAACTGGCACTAATCTTTACATCAAGTGCACCTGTTCTTGAAGCAGTTAGCCACCTCTCTCTTCTCTTGGCCTTCACGGTTCTCCTCAACAGTGTTCAACCTATTCTTTCGGGTACGTCAAAACTAATTGATACTGTTCAATAGAAATAATTAATATTGTTCAATGAAAACGACTAATTTTATTTGATGAAAACGATTAATATTATGTGTAACATTAATTGTGTGTGGTTTGAAATAGGGGTGGCTGTTGGTTCTGGATGGCAGTCGTATGTAGCATATATTAACCTTGGTTCCTACTATTTGGTTGGAGTCCCACTTGGTTTTATAATGGGATGGGTTTTCGATCAAGGAGTTATGGTAATATTATTTATCTTTTTTTAAAGATTGAAATTACATTAATCTAACTTTGTTTATTAATTCCAGGGTATATGGGCGGGTATGATCTTTGGTGGAACTGCAGTTCAAACAGTCATACTAGCCATTATTACATTGCGATGTGACTGGGAAAAAGAGGTAATAATAAGTCTCCTTGTTAGTATTGTTTTGCATTTTATTCATAATACTATTAAGTTTAAGATATATGAGACTATGGAAAAATTAAAATTTATTTACACAATTCAAATATATATTCTGACGTTAATAATTAACTAAAATTGATGTTTGAATTTGGAGTGGATAGTTTCTTATGAAGACAATTCTTTTACAAAATAGAGTGTTATTTACATGGTATAAATCATATATAAAGTCAAACTAAAAGCTTATTTGATTTTATTTTCTAATATAACTTCATAAATATTTTCAGAAATTTTAAATCTTTTTCTCTAGTTTTTCATATATAAATAGATAAATATTTTTAAGTTAGTTACAATATTTTAGTTATATAACATACACTATTCTAATTGATATTTTTTTCCTTATGGGATGTGATACCAATAGATTTAACAATATTTTTCTAGAGACAAACTAATAGGATGAACAATATGAAGTACTACTATATACCAAAATTAGAAGCTATAAAAGAATTAATTATTATCTTCTTTAATTCATTCATTTTAGTGACACGAATTAAAATAAATTTACAGGCATATTTATTAGTAATAAACTTACTATAACAAAAAAAATTATTTAAATAAATAAAACAAAGGAATTACATATTTGTAAATTTTGAAATAAATTTTGTATAAATATACATAATACTACATATTCTTATCTAAAACCTCGAAAAGCACAATGTTATGACGTCCAAAATTTTGCAGGCGGCGAATGCAACGATGCATGTCAGAAAATGGTCATCGCAATCCACAAACAATGCTTAGCAGATGAAACTAATCTCAATTGCTAATTCTTATACCTATCCAATTTCTTTTGGGTTAATAATTTATAAAATGTTTGATTGAGTAACGTATAGTACAAATCATGTTTCACTCTCATTCGATCTGATATTTGTTGTCTTTTATTTATATATATATATATATATAGTTTTGATATGGAGACAATTTGATAACCAGGTGTGCCCATCTGATGATCATGGGTTCATCATTTGAGTGGGAGATCCATGTTTGATTCTTTTAGGAATGAATTTTAAGTTATATAAATTATAAGGTGAATTGATGATTTTATGGAGTATTTGGATGTTTGGTGTACTAATTATTAACAATTAACTTTGTCCAATAAAAAAAGGGAGACAATTTGATGATTTGGTCTTCCAAATGAGCACGTTAACTTAATTAACTAAATTAGATACTTGTACTTTAAATAAAATTTTAGGAAAAGATTTCTTAGTATTAACCGTATATCTCCTCCATCCCGAAACTTTCCTTCTTATTTTAACAAATCTTCCCTCTCCAACACTCATCTGTTTACAATTTTCAATATCAAATTCCACAGGAACAAGTGTATTTCATTAAACCAAAATGCTTGTTCAATTGTTTTATTAAAAACAAAAAAAATTGTTTGTTCATATAAAAATCTGCTGCTAAACTCAAATTTGCAGCTAAAAAACAGTTCAATATTTCCCCAAAATTAATTTAATTTTAAATTCTTGGATCAGTATTTTTTGTGACATGAGACACAAACCCAAAACTCTTTCTCTTCCTAGCGCAGTAGCAATTAAAAATCATAATTAACATTTGATCAAAGTATACTTTTCTCCTCAATGTGTAGACACTGAGAACAAATTTCACTCTTCCAAAAACCAATACATTCTAATAACTAATCACTGGAATGAAAACCTGTTCGCGACAATTATTTGGATGCGGTAATATCTTCTGACAAAATTTTGGAAATAGAATTGGAAAATCTCTGTTCATAAATTGGATCTTATGGATCCAAGGGGATTTATAGTCTTCAATGGTGTCACCGCCAGTTCTGGTATTCTTCCACAAGAAAGAAGATGATTTTAAATATTAAAAAAACTGTTTTGGTTTTCAATATTCAGAAATCTGTATTTCGATCCGTTGAATCGATTGATTTGGGTGTTCTTACTTTGAATTGATAGCTTTGCTTCAGAATTGTTTAGGTTTATTTAGTAATTAATAACATTCGAGTTTTGTTGGTTGGTTTCTTAGTTCTATTAAGAATCATTTGCTGGCAAATTTCTCTCCCATTCTTCACTGAATCACTCATGAATTTTAGGTCTTTCTGTCTGAAAGTCCAGAGATTTTTCTGGTAATTTCTAGCAAAGATTTTTGTCGGTTAGTTCGATACTGGGACGATGAAGCAGAATTTGGAGAAACCTATGTTTGATTTTTCTCTCGAACTGATTTTTCTCGTAGAAGTGGAATTAATGGAATGATTAGATACTTGAATCATAAACACAATTTCTGTTCATGTGGAATTTGATATTGAAAGTTGGGAGAGAGAGATTCGTTCGGCAAGTTTTTATGGGAGGAGAAAGAATTGGTTGAAGGAATTGGTAATATAGATAAGTTTTAGTTATTTGAGAGATTGGGGATCTTAATTTTTTATATTAACATAATTAATAAATATATTAATAATTTAAAATTAATGAGGTGAATGGCCAACTAAGCAATTGGTCTCCATAAGATATAACTAATGGTGGTTTTCATATCAAAATTGTATATATATATGGAAAAAAATTCTTGTATTTTATATATATATATATATGAAAAGAAAATTTTGATGTTGTGACTATCTAAGATATTATATCTCACGACAATTCTTCGAGTTCTTATGTTACATAATAAGTAACACACAAATGTCTTACTTAAGTAAAAAAATACCAAAATTCACACACTTATATTTTTACAAAGTCTTATATAAACTAATTTTAACATACTTGATTTGCATTTTATGTATTTTTAAATAATATTAATTAATTTTTTTATTAAAATGTAATATTTTGATAATCCTAATCGTTTCATTAAAAATATTAGTTTTCAATTCCTAAGAAGTTAAATTATACTTTTTATTTTAATGTCATCCTTGAAGGAGAAGAACCTAGATTTTCATATTTTTTGGAAAGATATTGTAGAATTATTCCTAAATTTTAATGGATCCACGTTACATGAGTTTTTTTACTTTTAAATTCAACATTTGTGTTGGTCCCGAAAAATATCAAGTTAAAACCCAAAAAATTTCAATGGGAGGTGATTTTAAAAAAAAATTGAATGTGTGTTATGCAGATTTGTTAAAGTATGTATGACAGTTAATATGAAATTAAATAAGAACACGCATATTTTTATAGTGGTTCGGAGTCCAACTCCTACATCCACTCTTCTCTTCATGTGGCACTTTCTTAACCAACATATATTTATGGAGCTCTCACTTAACGAGACTTATCTCCCTCACGGGATCGCCTATAGATGTTTAATGGGTTATCACTCTCTCGTGACTTATCTCCCTCACGGGATTGCCTATAGATATTTAATGAGTTCTCATTCTCTCGGAACTTATCTCCCTCACGGGATTGCCTACTTAACTACCTTGCTTAACCACTAATTATCTCTCAAAAAAGGGTTTGAGTTTTGTGTTATTTCCAACTAGGTAAAAAAATTTCTTACATTGTTTTAGTCTTTAAGCTTAGGTTGAGAAAATCTCTCTAAGCTTATGATATGACATTTATGCGTAGTTATGATGAAGAACACTCTTGGGCAAATTTGGATATTTAATGCTCTGTGTTCTTGAATGGAGATGTTTGAATATTTGGCTTTAATCTTCACTTTGCAGCATCCTCCATTATCTTCTTTTGAAGATAGTGCAATGTATTTATAGTGTGAATTTGAATATTACCGTTGGAGAGTAAATTCAAATCTATACTAATAGTCATCCAAATTTTTTTTTCAGACAAACTTTTATGTCACATCCATATATGTGTTGTCTTCTTCTCATTGGCCAGCTTTTTGTGTGTCTAACGGATCGATTGCTCTCGATTTCTAGTCCCGATTTCCGCTAAAATCGATCTGGCGATTTCGATCTCTTTGAAATGTGTTTTCTGATCCAAAATTTTCTTCGATTTATGCATTGCAGACAAGAACTTTTTGCATCATCAAACTGCATCAGCAAATCTATGTTTCTTCTTGTTCTGCTCATCAGTTTACATGAAATTTATCGATCTCGTTTGATCGACGTCGCCTCGCCTTCTTGATGAGTTCCCCTCAACTTGTTACCCGTAAAAATAAAACTAAGTCTAGAAACACAAGCTTTCTATACAACTTAACTTGTCCTATTACAATGTGTTTTGGCATAATAATCAAAACTAAAATTATTCCAACAATTTTCCCCTTTTTGATCATGATGCCAAAACTAACTAACAACAAAAATGAACAGAACATACGAGAAAAACAGTGTTAGTTAAACAAGTGAAATGATGAAGAATATTGTATGCATTTTAAAAAATGAGAAGATGATTGTCAACCTCCATGAATTTTATAAAATTTATGCATTTTAAACTAAATGAGTTTTAACAAAAAAGATCAGTTCGGGTGGTCACATTAAAAGCTAGTGAACTTTTGAACTCCTGCTCTGATACCACTAGTTGGTCATGAAAAATACCGAATTAAAACCCGAAAAATCTCAATGGGAGGTGACTTTAAAAATTTTCTGAATGTGTGTTATGCAGATTTGCTAAAATATGTATGACAGTTAATATGAAAGCAAATAAGAACACACATATTTTTATAGTGGTTCGGAGTTCAACTCCTACATCCACTCTTCCCTTCATGGGGCACTTTTTTAACCAACAGATATTTATGGAGCTCTCACTCAACTGGACTTATCTCCCCCATGTTGGGGAATGGATTGTCCGGATCTATTCGGGGTGAATATTTAAATACAAATTTAATTCTAACAATTATTACTAGTATGAATTAATCATATATTAATTCAAATAATAATTCAACAACAAATCATGCATACAAATTCTTCACATAAATCCTACGATGTGGAATTAGTTAAATGATGACAACCGTTGAGAAGATGGATATTGTACTTAACAAACCCAAATTTTCAAGTATTCCTCGCCCTTCCAAAATCCGGGTGGAAGGATATTTAAGTAACAATTAACAAAAAGGAAAAATAAAATTATGTTGCACCACATTTATGGATTTCTAATTTTTCCAACACATGGAATTATTCGGGATAAAAAATTCATCCCTTATTTATAAAAGCGGTAAAGGAAAAATTTTAGTGTGTGAATAAGATGGGAATTTTTTTTTTTGAAAAAAATCTTGAATATATCCAATATATTCTTTCCTCCATATATAAAATATTAAAAATCCCACATCCTCTTGTTATGGAATTTTTAAAAATAAGGCCAAGATTTTCAAGATTGGGATCTTCTTGAATTTATGAGTTATTCCAAGAAATATCTTCCATAATATCTTTCCAAGAAAATCAAGAAAATCTTTTCTTTTCTTATTTGACTCATTATTTCAAAAAATTCAAATAAATAGCGAAAGTGGGGAGTTTTCTTGAATTTAATGAGATAAACTTGTATTCCAAGAATACTTATCCTCATTCCATAACAAAATTCAAAGAAAATTTATTTATTTATTTTCAAAAATTAGGGGAAAAATAGGCAACAATATTTTTATTTAATTTTAAACACCTTTTTTAGGTTATTGGACTTTATATTTGAAAATACTTGAGGGGCCTTTAGGAGAATTAAGATTAGACGTATTTTTAATGGACCTTGAATTTTCAATATTGAGCCACAATATTACAATCCATAAATATTAATTAATCCCATTACCAGACTATCCATCTTAACCCATATTACAGTTAATACTTTTTAACCGTTTAAGATCCATTAATTAATTTGGAAATAGCTCTTTTAATTAATATCTTTTTCTTTGGTTCAAAGAACGACTCAACATTATTATCCATAACGGAAAACTAATTCCATGATTTGGTATGATAAAACTTTTGAGTCTCCCAAGTGGACTAATCAAACAAGAATATTTAAATTCAAATTTAAATCTTAACAATTATTAACTAATAATATTGTCCAAGATACAAAGTATTGAATCACATTGATTCTCTACCCATTAATTCAAAAATAATTATTAATTCAACATCCTATTTAAATCGGCGGGGATTAAGAAATAACTAATCACAGGTCTAATTCTTCTATATTCGATCAAGAATCTATCCTCATGTAGGTCCTCTTTTCATCATCATCATAACTAATCTCTTGGTCAAGTGACTTACACTTCAATCTTTTTCACGATGGATTGTTCATTTCTATCTAGGTTGTGAATTAGTAAACAAAGAAAGTTAATTTAATTCGTGATCGGTATCACTAAATTAACTACAATGTAACATATACTTATTGTTGAATAGTTATCAAAGAAATATATGTAACATTCAATGGTATTTAAAGGATAAATAATTTATTTCACAAATAAGCCCGAACAATGCGGTTACAAAGTAAAAAGGAAAAATAAAAATTATGGGACCACATTTATAGATGTTTAATAGTTTTTTCCATTTATCTCTCTCATGGATTTATAGATGTTTAATGAACTCTCTCGGGACTTATTTCCTTACGGGATTGTTTTAACTACCTTACTTAACCTTAATTCTCTCTTAAGAAAGGGTTTGGGTTTGGTGTTATTTCCAACTAGGTGAGATTTTCCCTTACATTGTTTTAGCCTTTAAGCTAAGGTTGGAAAAATTTCTCTAAGCTTGTGATATGACATTTATGCTTAGATATAATGAATAATACTCTTGTGTAAATTTGAATATTTAATGCTTTGTGTTCTTTAATGGAGATGCTTGAATATTTGGCTTTAATCTTCACTTTGCAGCATCCTCCATTATATTCTTTTGAAGATAATGAAATATATTTATAGTGTGGATTTGAATATTACCGTTGGAGAGTAAATTCAAATCCATACTAATAGTCATCCAGCTTTTCTTTGTCCTTTTGCACTTTTGCTTGCAACTTTATGTTACATTCATATATGTGTTGTCATCTTCTCATTTGCCAAACTTTTTTTGTGTGTCTAACGGATCCGATCGATCATTTCTTTGATTTCGGTCTCCGATTTCTGGTTCGCTAATTTTGGTCTGCTTTAATTTCGATCCTTTGAAAACTGATCCTTTGAAACTGATCCGATGAAACTGATCTTTGAAATCTAATCTGCAGATTTCTGGTCTCTTCTTCGATTTCAAGATCAGATCAAGATCAAGATTCGCAAATCAGATCAAGAAATCAAGATCTTTTTCTTGTTTCGCTCATCAGTTCACATGGAACTCATCAGTTTCATTTCATTCTGATCAGCCTCATCTTCTCTTGATGAGTTCCCCCTCAACTTGTTACCTGTAAAAATAAAATTAAGTCTAGAAACACGAGTTTTCTATACAACTTAACTTGTCCTATTACAAGGTGTTTTGGCATAATAATAAAAAACTAAAATTATCCCAACAATCCGGATTAACGAGATTTCACTTGGTTGTTGAAGTTTTAGTTAGTGCGTATTTTAAAATTTTAAAAAGTGCTCTAAAAATATTTATTTTTAAAGCTGATAGATACATTTTTTTAGAAAAATAAGTAATTTTAGATTTTGTGATGAGTTTACAAACAAATACTTAGTTTATTTGAACCCCTATTTTTAGATGAACATTTTAAACCTAAACTACAAATATTTGTGTTAAAAGAGGAAGTTTATTGGCGTAAAATAAGAAAAATAGAAAATTGAGTCAATATATTCATGAAATAATTTTAGGTTTTTTGATGAGTTTACAAATAGCTACTTAGTTTATTTAAACCCCTATTTTCAGATGAACATTTTAAACCTAAACTACAAAGATTTGTGTTAAAAGAGGAAGTTTATTGGCGTGGAAAAATAGAAAATTGAGTCAATATATTCATGAAGGACTATTTTGGCATAATTAGCTTATATTAGTGTAGAATTAAGTACCTTGCACAATGACGTAAAGTATTAATAAATTAAAATTTTAGCTGATCTTTAAAAAAGAAATGTATAATTAGATTAACATTTGAAATTCGATCAATTGTCAATGAGCTTGCAATTAATCTTCTCACAAATCAATAGAAAACGAACTATTTGGCTAAACCATAGTCACATGCCACTGTTTTTCTTTTTATGAAATTGTCCTAATTAAGTAAACAACATTTCGTGAAAGATTTGAATACCACTGCAATTAATCATGAAAATAATAGTGCAAAAAGCATAGAGAAATTTGTATCAACAATCTGATCAATTCACATTACGATTAATCTTTTTGCCTCATTTGAAAAAGAAAAAAATGAAAAAGACACCTCAAACATTCAATCCATCGTCTGACCTCATGATCAAACAAAAAATGGTGGCCTTAATTAGAAAAGAATGATTATTATAAATGAATCAAATGAAGGTGGAATCAGGATAATAAAGTTGGCTTATTTGCAAAAGAATTGCTTGTCATCCCTCCGGTGGTTGTCTGAAAACATTGCAGTAGTTCAACTCTTCTATACATTGTAAAGAAAATAAAAGCCAAGCAACAGCACGTGAATCGATAATCGCCTAGACGACGAACATCCTGCACAAAATACATTGATATTGTTTTAATTCCAAATTTCTTTATAAGTTCGAACTTTTAAATTAGATGAAATTCCTTCTAGATATGCAGCTCATGTCAGATCATATATATAACCATCAAGTATTGTGACCAGCTTCAAGAATTACAATCATGGTCATAGTGCATCAAAAGATCTTTAAACTATTAGCTTATATATTGATAGGACACTATATTATTTTTTGTTTTTAAAAAAAGCTCTTTTAAGTATCAAAATTTATTTCACGAATTCCCTCGAAACGAAAATTGACAGAACTTTTCCGTTAATAATGCACATGTCAACTTTATTTAATTTAAATTATATATATATATATATATATATATATATAAAATGTGAGCCACTTTAGATAGTCACACTTAGGGGTGGACGGTACGGCATACCAAATTTTTTTTCGCCATACCGTTACCGTACCGAAATTTTCGGTATACCGAAAATTCATACCGTTGTCATACCGAAAATTTCGGTATACCGAAATTTCGATACCGAAAAAAGTCATACCGTTGTCATACCGAAAATTTCGGTATGCCGAAAATTTCGGTATGACAACGGTATACCGAAAATTTTGATATATCGAAAATTTTGGTATTTTTGGTATATCGAAATTTTCGGTATGCCAATATTGATACCGATACCGTACCATTGCAAAAATTGCTTCTACTTCAAACCAAACCAAACCAAACCAAACCAAACCAAAATTCGAGCATATTAACACCCCCAACAATTAGTATGCAATTCAAATCAAACCAAACCAAAAAATTAGTATGCAATTCAAACCAAACCAAACCAAAAAATAGGTATGCAATTCAAACCAGACAATCTCAGCATATTAACACCCCCAACAATCCCTAATTTA
This sequence comes from Stenogyne calaminthoides, assembly GCA_037126765.1. Taxonomy (NCBI): domain Eukaryota; kingdom Viridiplantae; phylum Streptophyta; class Magnoliopsida; order Lamiales; family Lamiaceae; genus Stenogyne; species Stenogyne calaminthoides. The sequence goes on from JBBCBC010000006.1 coordinate 15,093,960, forward strand.
ACACCCCAAACAATCCCTAATTTAACAAATTTCGATTCTTGCAAAAAAAAAAAAAAAAAAGGAGAGCATAACTTTATTAGAGATGTGAGGGAGAAAGAGAGCGGGTGGCCTGGCTTGGGCGACGGCGACGACATGGTCACGTGGTGGATGGCTTGGCTTGGGCGACGGGGGCCGATTGAAGAAACTGGAAATGGAGGAAGAGAGCGGGTGGCGTGAGGGAGGTGGCGACGGCATGTAGAGGGAGGCGAGGCGACAACAAGGAGGAGGAGGGGCGGGCGAAGGCGATAGGAGGCGGGGCGAGGGAGGGAGGCGGGCGAAGCAAGGGGGAGAGAAATGTATGTGAGTCGAGTGGGAGTGGGGATGTAGATGAAGTTTGGGGATTACAAGGGGAGGCGGGAGAGGCGGGGAGGCGGGTGTGATTTTATATGTGTAGCGGGAGAAGGGTTAGGGTTTATTTTTGTGATTTTGTGTGTGTATATATATATATATATATAATATAATTATTATTTATTTTTAAAAAAAATATATGAAATTGAATATAGGATTTTCGGTATACCGAAAATATTTCGATATATCGCGGTATACCGAAATTTCTATATTCATATATGAATTATCGCATCGAAATTTTTGGTACTAAGATTACACCGCAAAAAAATTTTTGATATCTTAAAAATTTCGATAAATTCGATATTTTCGCATGCACGGTAAGTCTTGGTATACCTAAGTATTTTTCGGTATTTCCTCCAGCCCTAGTCAGACTTGAAGTATTGGGGTTAAAACGGCGCACAAAACAAATTTGGATATAAATAAAATTGACGTTCATATTATCTAACAAAAACCATTAAGATAAACAAAAGTTATGTCAATTTTTGTCTAGGCCTCTCGGGGGAGCTCATGAAATAAAATTTCAATACTTGAAGGGCACTTTAAAATAACAAATAGACGAAGGACCAAACAAAAACAAAATTTGATAGTCTAGGGACCTTTTAATGCATTATGCCTTCATTAAAGCCACAAGTCTATAGAGTGCATAAATTAGCTTCATCTCAACTAAATTACATAAAATTCATCAAAAGAAGAAAATTAATGCTTACCGAGTTGTAGTGGGAGGTAATTGTTTCGGACATTCCACTCGAAATCCCAGTGCTTCCTATCGTTCTTCAGGGTCCAATACGCCCATCCAAACGAGGCAGCATTGTATACCTCCAGCTGGGCTTGCCCAAAATCTTGGTAATCGGTTTGTGATCCACTGTTTACATTCCACTCATTCACCCATTCACCTGCAATCAATTTTTATGTCCATTAACTTGAATTCTCAAGTAATACTGTTTAATGGAAACAACTAATACTGTTCATTGAGAATAGCTAATACTGACCAACTAAGGGGGTGTTTTCAACCTCTACACATGGGTGTAGAAGTGCTTATTTTTTAAGTTGGTGTGACCCAACTTTTGAAAAAAATAAGCACTTCTAACCTCCCACTTGTGTTCTAAAACACACCCTAAATACTTTAGTAAAACAACTAATACCATATAAAAATGCACTTGAGTTGCATAGTGCAATTGGTGCATAGGCAAACACTTTTAAGACAAAAGATCCAGTGAGAATAACGGCTTACCAATAAAAATGAGGGGTCCGTTTGCACCATTCAGGGCCTGTAACTGTGTCTCCCTACTTTTGTATATGAACTGAATATTATCTACAGAACTCATATTGACAAAAAAAGTGTCGAATAGATTGTAGTAATGCAAATCGATTACAGTATTCGAATCTCCTATATTAGCTTGGTAGAGTTCGAGTGGATCTGCATTCCCAATTCTTTGGCAGAATATAACATAAGCTGTTGATGAGTATTTTCGAACAATCTGGTATCCTTGTTTATAATATGAAACTAGCACATCCAACGGAACTGTGGCAGCAGATGGCTCGTTTAATAGCTCGATCCCCAGCAATGAAGGATGCTTCGCATACCTGCACAAGCGTGAAATTTATCACTTATGAATTAAGCATTATGTTATGTCAGTTCAGAGAAAACTTGTTGATATGGCATGGAATCAATATTTTTGGTGTTTTCAATCACCACAGCATGTATATCTCATTTCTTAGATAATCCTCTAAGAATTTCCAGTGCCACTTCTCTCTGTGGGTATCTTTTCCCAAGAGCACTCAGATCATTCATGATGCTAGTGAATCTGACCTCAAGTTTGTCAATGGATTCACTTTCTTCCATTTCAAAGCTATCAAACTTTCCAATAGCAACAGAAAGTTTGTTTTCCTTAATATGATCTGTGCCTTGACACATAACAGCAAGTGTGTCCCATATTTCTTTTGCAGTTTCACAGTGAGAAATCATCCCCATAACACCATCATTAATAGTGTTATATAAAGTATCTTTAGCAATGTAGTCCAGATTGACTAACTTTCTCTCATTAGGAGTAAGTTGATCATCAGACTTTGGAAATTCATCTCTGGGATCATTCCTCTCAGTATCAGTGATTCTGGGATTCACAACAGTAAATTTGAATGGTCCTTCAGAAACCACTCTCCACATTCTTTCATGTTTTGAATACAGATGAGCCTGCATTCTCAATCTCCATAGGTCATAGCTCTCAACAGAGAACATAGGAAGTTTCTTAGAAGGCATGATGACTGAGCCTTGTAAGATATCAGCAAACAGATCTATTCAGTAGACCACCAAAGTCTTTCAGCAAAATAGACTATGGCTACCAAAGCAAGTGGTCAAAATGAACCACTGCTCTGATACCACTTGTTGGTCCCGGTGCTAACGAGTCTCACACGTGTATGGGGGGAGGAATACACATGTTCAGTGATTTTTAAAACTTTTCTTTCACTGAGATCAGATGGGTCAGGTTATCCTGATAATTTTGCCCTGAGAAGCACAGATTGCCCTGAGTCAAAGTCTACTGAGACAATGATCCTGAGCTGCTTTCAGAAGCTTCAGATTAGCCCAATTGAGCCTGAGTTTATCAGAGATCCTGAGGCGCTTGGATCAGATAATTATCTTACTGAACCCTCAGTAGAGTTAGTTCAGTTTGGTAACTATCTGTTCTAGCTACTCAAGTGTGCGGAATGGTTGGCCCTAAGTTTATACTCGTTTTAGCTTTGTTGAAACTCTTCCCTTCAATAAAACAGTGATTAAGACTGTGATCAATTTGATGAAAGTTCAGTGGATTGATTCCAACTGAATATCAGTGAATTATGCTTTCAATGAAAAAATGCAACAGATAATAATGCAGTACAAAAAGCAAAACAACACAGCAATTATAGTGGTTCAGGGACTCAAGCTCCTACGTCCACTCTCTCTGATCTTCAGAGAAATTCATTAACCACTTCCTAAAGCTTTCTGACTAACTCACTGTAGCTTACTCACTTTTCTACTTTGAGTTTTCTGGCTGACTTACTGCAGCTTACTCACTCAAACACACACAAGTGTTCAGACTACCACAAGTAGCTTACTAACTTCTTCTCTAGAGTTTTCTGGCTAACTCACTGTAGCTTACTAACTTTTTACAACTCCAACTCACCAACAAAACACACACAAACTACCTTAACAAAGGGTTTGGGTTTTGGGTTGGTTTTCAACTAGGGTGAGATATCCTTTACAATAAGAATGAATGCAAAGGCTAGGATATCTCTACTAAGCTTTGGATATTTCTTATCAATCTAGGCTTAGTGAATGAGCTCTCTCCAATGTGAAACACTTGAGAAATTCTAGAGTTTTCGAGTGCTTCAATTTGCAATAATACGAATGAGCTCTTGAGTTGCTTTGAAATTTCTCGTGACCTCTCAATGTAAAAGGTCACTAGTATTATAGACAACTTCACAAAGGTCACTATTGAAAAACTATCCGTTGGAGGAGATAGCTTCATGAGTTTCCTCTTATGGTGTTTGATGAACGGCTATATTTAGGGTTTGAATACTCCCTTGCATGTTTTAGGAAATATGCAGTCATGTAGCCAATCACCAATTTTTGTAGTCTGGAACTTAGTACTACTGACATGATTCAGTGTCCTGTCGCTTTCAGTGTCAGTAAAGTACAGTGTTGTCTTCCTCTGATTGGTTCTTGTCTTCAGTAAATGTAGACAAACAAAACGGCTCTTTTTGGTCAATCTCTCTGAATGAGACAACCTTAAACAACACTTAGATTTAATTCATTTTGTCTGCATATGAATGTTTTGGGCAATATCTACTTTTCTGAATATTTGCATTTTTCTCAGTTTTGTAGTCTTCAGATAGATATTATTCAGTGCCTCTGAACATTCAGGTTATACTGAGTATTCAGTATCTTCTCGAAGTCTTGAAGAATCACTGGGTCTTGGATCTTCGAGTCTTGATATCTTTCGAGTCTTGATGACATCCGAGTCTTGATGTCTTGATTTCATCGAAGTCTTGATGTCTTGATGACATCTTTGAGTCTTGATGTCTTCGATGACATACCGAGTCTTGATGTCTTGATTATTTATTGAGTCTTGATGTCTTTGATTACTTATCGAGTCTTGGTGTCTTTAGTAACTTACTGAGTCTTCAGTGTCTTTACTAACTTACTGAGTCTTCAGTATCTTCAGAATCTAACCCGATCTATATCTGCTGACTATACATGGTGCAGATAACTTCCTGAACAATCTATACTGAAACCTGACTCAGTCTATCAAGATTATCCTGAACATGTCATACTCAGGATTTTTGGGATCTAATCAAAACTTCTTTATTAAATTCATCTCCCAACACATTATATGTGTGTGCGTGTATATATACAAGCAAACAGTAGTAGGCTATAGCATTGAAGACAGTATCAAAAAGATTATGATTATAATTTGTTCCAATTTTGCATAATCATGTTCCAATTTGCTCAGTTTATAACACTTGGACTCGTAAATATGGAGAGAATATGAACAAGCTAAGAAAATCAAATTAAATCTAGTTCTTGTGATAGTGAACTGTGTTCTTTAGATGAAGCAAAATCAACTTTAAGATTTTCATCATGTTGACAACATTTCACGTAATAACAGTAGATATCATGGTTTTCACATTGCAGTCTATAACAGCAGTTACAAAAAAAATCACAAATATGTTTATCTTCTAGAACTGTTGAACAGATTATTACATGGGAGTAACACATCGATTTTGATTAAAAAAATAAACAAACTGTATTTTAATATTTTTCTTCGAATAATTGAAAATAAATGATCGACAAGTATTAGTTAATGTGATAAAAAGTATCAGCCCATATGATGAAAAATATAAGTTGTATATTGCAAAAATACTAGTACTATTCTGCCTAAAAACTAATAATTTCTTGTGTATGAACTAAACTAAGACAAAAACTCGTATGAGACGGTCTCATGTCTCATACATGAGACTGGATACAACCTAGCACAAATCAGCACCTCCCCTTACAAAGTGTTCAAGTGTCATTACCAAATTATGCTCCATCTCATGCAAGTGTGTCTTATGAACTAATATGTTTCTTCAAATGAACTAAAATATATATGTATTTTTTTTTTTTGGGGTGAGTGAGTCAAACTTTGATCAAAGTTGAGTTAAAATTGCACCAGTTACATGGTGCTACTAGTACATAGAATTTTTTTCCTTAAGTTGGAGATAGATGTTGGTTATGACAAATTTGACATCATGAGAATCTACCTGGAAGCAAGAAAGTCTATCACATGTAGTGTTTTAGAGATGTAATCGGGTGATGTAGGCCAGCCCGTTGTCCCATCTCTACTAGAACTGTGTTCCATCCCATTCTGAGAGCCAGGTGCAGCATGAAGGTCAATTATGCACTTTATGCTGAACTCTCTGCACCAAAAAAGAAACACGAGAAATCCATGATAAGAAAGTAGTCTTTATTTGGAGGGAGAAAAAAGAGGAGAAAGAAAGCATACTGTGCCCAAGAAAATGCATTGTCAAGTGCTTCCAGACTTCCCCCAATAAAAGGAGGTGGAGGATCGGGATCATAAGCTATCCACCACCCAACGGGTATCCTCACAGTATTTATTCCATGCCTATATAGGAAATTGAAATCGTCTATGGTGATAAAATTGTTTCTATGCTCCTGCAATTGAAAATGTGAAGCGAAGCGTGAATAAATAAAAAATCCAAAAGACATAATAAATAAATCTAATTATTTGTGATCATAATCAGCTAACCCTGTAAACTTCTTCTGCTTTATTGTGGCCATATCCATTTGCAAGCTGGTAGTCTCCATGCAAATTATTTGACGAAATTATCAACTGAAACGTCGCATCATTTTCATCCCATCCTGGTGTCCCTGGATAGTCCGCTGTGAGCTGGTTGACGTTTGAAGCCTAAACAAATTGGCACAATACTATCATGTTTCTCTTTTTCTCCTTTCATAAAGTATAACTGAATTAAGAACGAACGAGAATTCAAATAGAGGATGATGAGTATAGGAGTTGATATTGATTGCTACATGTTGTGTAAACTTCTTATTTATGCTTGTACCATGAAACAGTCATCAAATAATTTATCACATCTTATAACATAGACTTGCACAGCATAGATAGCAGCAACCAACACGAATTCAAATAGCAGATGTAAGACAGATGATATTTAGTGCCGCATGTTAAGTGAATTTCGTTTTTCATATCTTATTTTTGTCCACAGAAAATTGTTGCCAAATAATTTATTGCCTTGTTGGAGAAAAAATACACTGCCATCAATCAAATCTGCTTGATTATCAAAATTAGATAAAAATAAATTCATGTTTAAAAGAGTTTGGCTTTTAAGGCTAATAAGATATAAATAACTAATGACAAAAACTTATATGCACCAGTTGCACCGTGCAATTGGTGTAATTTTGACCAAAGTTTGACTCATTAAAAATTACTGAAAAAATATAATGAGTATTAGTTCATATGAAAAAACGGTATTAGTTCATACAAAAGAAAAGTAACAGTCTGTAAGATGAACAATATTAGTAATTTTTCAATTTAAAACTAATATTTTTTTATCATCTGAGATATACTTTGAAGAAATTAAAAAATAGCTTGGTTGAAAATTTTAAGTCGCAATTGGGTTAAAATTGCACCAATTGTCTTGTGCAACTGGTGCACCAAAGTGTTACTCATAACTAATAAGGAACAAATAGAATTTTAAATTACTCTAAACATGAGAAGACTTTCAGATTTATTCTTATCTAAAAATAGCTCAAACATTTAACCAAGCTAAGCAAATCCACTACAACTCAAAAGCAGACCAAAAGAAGTGTATTATTGTTTACTTTATGGTATTGAAATTCTCTAGACATCCTTCATACAGACAAACTTGAATCACTGTAGTAGACTCTATGATCATATATATTAGAATTACACACTCATGCTGGTAACTTACTCTACATTAATGAAATATACCTGTAAATAAGTACCACTTTTGAGTCTAATGTGAACTCGATTGTCAGTATTGCGTTCCAAGTAAAATGTTTCGGTATCAGATGGCGACTCTGCTGTCGCTGAAACAGTGCCCCCATCTCCATCACATGTCAGAAACTGCCCTTCAGATGTGCGGAATTGGAATACTGACTGCGAAACTCTCCATAACTGCCGAGAAAATGCACATAAAATAAGTTCACTGCAGTTGCAGAAAGAAAACGTATCAGTATAAATCAATGATATTATCAATCTAAATAGAACATTGTCCTATTCACGTTTGAATCATGGAATATAGTGCTCAAATTACTAATTGAAGTTAATACAATTAGAAGATTTCCTAATAAACATCTAAAGTTCTATGACAGTTCTCCAAGGAGTCCTAAGTTTGCAGCTTTCATTATAATCCTAATGCCAAGAAATGCTTCCTAAAGCCACAAATCAACCACCATGAATTAGCATACGCTAATAATCCGTAACCAAACTGACCCGAAATGTTTCCCACGAAAGAGGAAAATCCCGATCAACAGTAACCGATCCACCACCACCGTTATCAGCAGAAACGTATTTGTTCAGAGACACAGATTTAAATTGGACCTCTGTTCCATCCTACATTGCAAATTTGCAACCATCAGAAACTAAGTATAATCAATTGACACACAATTTGTGAAAGAAAAACAGAATATGAATGCAACAACTTACAAGCATGTCCCCATTTGGAATATCATCATATAGAGAAGGCTTTATCCACCCCTCAATTACCAACCATCCACCTAAATTCACTCCTCTTACTCTGCCATTTCCATGTAATCCCTCCACTTAATTCACAAATTCAAATGGAAAAAATTAAGCAACTGACAAATAGCATTAAACAATTTCAACATTTTATCTTGAAAATGCAAAGAACCTGAAAATCCAACTGGAAAAATGAGGGCAAACCACAGCAGAAACAGGAAACCCCAATTGCGGATAACAACCTCCATTTAGAAAACAGGCCCCAATTCTTTCAATTAATGAAAGATGCGCAAGCCATCTACAATAGATGGCTCAAAATTAAAAGAAATTCGAAAACTGAAAAAGAGGGCCAAATTGGAGAGAGAAAAGAGAATCCGAGTAATTCGTTACTTAAAGCTCAATCGATTCCAAAATAGAAGAAGGTAAATGAACATTAAAAAAATGATGGGGTTTTGGAGTACCTATGCAATGCATTATAAAATTGGTCACGCAATCTTAGAGTGCAGAAGAAGACAAAATCAAACTGTTGGGAAATGGCAGACGCATTATTTTAACAGGAGAAGAAAAGAAGAATCAGTTAATCCGCAGGGAAAGGAAGAGATTAAGGTAATAACCATAAAGTAGTATATATATATAAAAGTTGAAGAAAGGCACCTTAAACCTTTTTTTTACCCTTTGAAAAGAGTGGAGAATCAAGAAAAAGGTAAAAGCTATTTCTACTAATGGGGACCACTTGGAGAAAAAAAGTTGTCACAATTTTGACCAATTAGATCAATGGTGGTGATTTAGGTCATGATTCTGCTCTAATGTGTGCGCAGAGCAGATGGTTATCAATTGGCATGCAGGGGTGAGAGGAGAAATGAATTTGATTGGCAATGGTTCTTAAACACTTTTTAAATTACAAAAATGGTATTTCGTTCAATTTATTGAAAGAATTTTGTCTAACTCATGCAACAAGTCTTTCCAAGAAAAAGATAATCCATCTAGTACTAGTATAACAACTATCAAATGCTTAAGTTAGTCTTTTTAGGGTATGTTGGTTTTGTGATTATAGTGGATTTGAGAAATCTCGAATTTTGAAGTCCTAAAATTTCAAAATTTTGATAAATAATTGAGATGTATGTTTGTTATGAAATTTTATAGGATGATGGAAAAGTTGATTAATGTGGTATTATTATTTTATTTTGAGTGTATTGAGAGAATAAAAAGTAGAGCAGTAGTAAGTGATGAAGTAGAGTAGGATTTCAAAATCCTTACTTTAAATCTCAAAATAAATTGGGTTTGAGATTGGAAAGTTCAGAGTCCGGCCGGGATAGTCGTGAAACGAACATACCCTTAGATTTTCAAGGTCTTCATGCTCGACGGAATCTTCTCCATCGCAAGGATCTACAGACTCGATCGATCTTCTTCATCTCAGTTTATCAGTTGAGTTTCCCTTCAATTGAACACATGTAAAAAAAAAAAAAACCCAAGTTTATAAGTAAGTTGTAATTCATATCAACTTATCATATGTATTACAAGATGTTTGGACATAATCATTAAAACTTGATTATATTTCCCAACACAAAGCTTAGGAAAAACTCATATCCTCCGCTTTTGTATTCTTTGTAAAAGATTTTTTCCATATTTAGAAAAATCCAAACACCTTCTTCGTGTGACTTGTTAAGTGAGTGTTTGCAAACACTGTCGTGGGCATATAGCGCGAGGCCGGGCCCGACTTAGAAAGAAGTAGAGGAGGACTAGATCAAATTTTGCATAAGTATAACCTCGCCGAAAAGGTAGAAATAAAGGCATGCCACGCACGTGTATGCGATCTGGATGGATCTCGCAAGTCGCACACTGACACAAGTACGGAGCATTAATTGAGATGGGACCCGTGGCAGGCGAGCAGCGTCAGGAACCTTACCTAAGAATGACCTTAATCAGAGATGTGTCAGTAAAGGACGGTAATGATGAGTGGCTAGGAGCAGTTAGACGGCTAAATCCCTGCAAATCCGGATTTGCCTCGGGCGACATCCCAGCGAGGTGCGCGAGCTCATGATCCCTCGAGCGACCTCCCAGCGACCTCCGACCTGGGTCACATCAATCACGTAGCATTTAATGTTTTACAGAGCTATTTCCGGCTACTTGTCCTTGTAATTCGGGAGAGTGAGTTCCACTCTCCCAAACCTTATAAATATGGGTCATTCATGACCAAGAAAAGGAAAAAAAATAATATCTTACCAAACCTCTTGCAAATTTATTGCTCAAACTCTTATTCTCTCAAGCAATCATATAACATAAATGCAATCCACTTTACACATTTATTGTTTGTGTCACTAAGATCATTAAGCCACATCTTAAACCATAATCCTCATATTTTAGTACACAACAATTGGCGCTAGAAGGAGGGTACTCTTTAAGAAATATCGAGCTAAATTCTTAGTGTTTTCTCATTGGAGTATTCCTCACGAATCTTCGATACAAACTCATCTCATACACCCAAATCTCTCGAAAAACCACTCAACCATGTCTCAAGCAACTCTCATCACTAAGAGGAAGGCCTTTTCGGTTTTATGTCGCTCCGACGGAGCAGGGGCTAGTGGCTCGGCCGTTAGCAACTACAAGGCTGGAGGATCCACCACCGGGGTTGCTCAAAAGCTCGAATAGATCCGTACCCCAAAAGAAATCGATGAAGTTATCGCGGAATTACGCCGGAGGTAGGCCGAAGTGCAAATCCCAGATGGCGACCTACGCCACGACCTGAACCGGAAGGCCCAAATCAAAGGCAAAGGCCAGAGGCGCGAGGAACCTCTCCAGGAGAAATCTGACTGCAGGGGACCTCGCCGCGAGGAGCCTCGCCATGAGGGATCTCGCCGCGAGAGAAGCCAAGAGGTCAACTCCCGCGGAACCCAACATACTCCAACCTATCGACGCAACCTGAACGAGGGGCCAAATCCCATCCACAGGCGTTTGTTCTCAGAAGGGTTCAATGATGGCCCACGTCGAGGTCGCGGGCCTAAACGAGATCAACCCAGACCATCACAGCGCAACCAGGATGGGACCGGGGGATCATTTTCAAGATCGATAGCCCAAGGCAGACCCGGACAACGAGTGTCGGCGAAAGATCGGCTCGAACGAAGCCCATCGCCTCGCAGGGTGGAAAGATCTCCTTCACCCTGCAGACGCCATCGAACCCCATCACCTCGCCGACAGGAAAGAAATTCTCCACCTCGCCGTCATCTCGACAAGGTCGTAGGACAGAACGAATCTCCGCAGATGGCCGCCATCCTTCAGAATATCAAGGATCTCCAAGAACAGCTGGCGAACAAAGGGGGAGGGCCTCTCACCACGAAGATACCCATTTCGCCATTACCGCCCACAGTCATGCTCGCCCCCGTACAGATCAAGATCAATGTCAGTTCCATCATGTAATACAACGGCAGCACCGATCCGATCAACCACGTGAGCAAATACACATCCTACATGAACTCCATGGGTGCGACAGATGCTACCCAATGCCGCCTTTTCCCGCTCACTTTAGGAAACCAAGCTTACCGGTGGTTCAACACTTTGCCCCCGACGTCCATAGAATCTTTCCACCAGATGGCTCAATTGTTCCTCACTCACTTCGCCTCGTTGACCCCGCACAAGGGAACAAAGCAGCGCTTGGCGAACATCTATCAGAACGAGGAGGAATCAGACCTAGCATATATCGATCGAATTGACCAACTCATTATGGAAGGTGAGTCGCTGGGTGACGAAGCCAAAGTCTTGGGAATAGTGCATGGGCTGAAGAAGGGAAGCAAACTCTGGAAAATGATGAACAAGGACTACCTATCGAGCTACGCCGATTTTCGATACTGAGTCGGGATTATGATCACCAATGTCGAGATACTGGCCTCAAGATTGGGCGAGCAGCGACCAAGCGAGGTGAAGGTCGGAGTCAAAAAGCCTGATCCAAAACCCGAGAAACCTTACAGGAGGCCCGGGTACACGAACTACCGACCTCCGGGGACTTTCAAGCCAGTCGATAACTCCCTAGAGGTGAAGCTCTTAAAAAAACTGACCATGAATGCAGCTCAGATCTTTCAGGCGATCAGGGGCAGACAGCAGATCCCCCCGGCCCAAGAAATGTACCAGGACACCTCCAAACTCAACCCAAAGAAGTTTTGTGATTACCACAACTCCATTGGGCATACCACTGAGCATTGTCGCGACCTCCAAAGGGAGCTCTGGAAGTTGTATGAAGAAGGGAAATTGGAAAGATTTGTTAAGCCAAGGCAACAGCAAAACCAGCGACAAGCGCCACCGCCAGGAAACCAGCCCGACCAGGGAAAGCAAGGTCAGCAGATCCCAGCGGGAGCGGAGAACAGGGTCATCCACATGATCTGCCCTACTGGGGGGACCCTTGGGGGTTTCCTCCCAGCGACCTCCCTGTCTAATCGACTTCAGAAGGCCGAGATGCGAGCTCTCGACAATGCTGTGCTGAGTTATCTTCCGATCAACACCATCGCCCCAAGTCAAAAGCAGCTCGCTTTCACCGAGGAGAACAAAGATGGGGTGATGTTTTCGAACTGGGACCCACTCTTGATCTTAGCCAGAATAATGGGGGCTCTAGTCCATCGTGTCATGATCGATAATGGGGCTTTCTGCAACATCCTTTTCAAGAAGACTCTGGACCTGCTCGGCGATTTCCACTCCTACGTCGAGCCTTGTGAGGTCAGAATTCGAGGTTTCGGGAATCAGCCTGTTGAGGCCTATGGGATGATCCGCCTATCTGTCGAGATCACATCAACTTTGGACGTTGAAGTGAAGGCAACGAGGTAGCTGGACTTTGTAATCATCGATGCCCCATCAAACTTCAATGCTTTCTTCGGCAGGCCTTTCGAACATGAGTTCCGGGCTGCCTCCTCATCCTACTTTTATTGTATTAAGTTTCCCAGATCTGACGGGAAGATTGGCATCATCAAGGGTGACCAGATTGCGGCAAGAAAATGTTTAACATACACTTGTGTCGATTTAAATTCTGCTTTTTATTTTGGTAGAAAACCCGAGGTGGGGCCAAGTTGTACGAGCCGAACTCCACCCCAGAAAGAAAAAGAAAATGATAAAATGGAGATAGACAACGTAATGGAAATAAATGTAACACCTATAGAAGTTGACATCACAGTTAATGATAAGCCCTCGCTGGACTTACCAGACTTGGAACCTCGCCTAGGTTTTGAGCCAATGGAGGTCGACCCCGAACAGCGAGAGTCCAACCTTGATCCTAGAACGGAAAGAAGTGATCAACGAGCAACACCTATCGAAGAGCTCGAAACAATCCCATTCGACCTTGATCGACCAGAACTAATTGTGACCATCGGAACACAAATTCCTAGCGACCTGCGAGATCAGTTGATAGATTTCCTCAAGCAGAATCTATACGTTTTTGCATGGTCACATGAGGACATGGTCGGCATTGACCCAGAGGTCGCATGCCACAAACTAAATATCGACCCAACAAAGAAGCCAATATCCCAGAAAAGGAGGAAGTTCGGCCCCGAGAAATACGTGGCCCTGGCCGAAGAGGTGAAGAATCTACTTGATAACAAATTGATCGAGCAAGCAGATCAGCCGCAGTGGGTGGCCAATGCAGTACTAGTGAAAAAAGCAAACAACTCTTGACGACTATGTATCGACTTCACCGACCTCAATGAGGCTTGCCCGAAGGATTACTTTCCAATGCCGCACATCGACCACCTCGTAGATAGCACTGCTGGGCACGAGATGATGACATTCATGGATGCATTCGCCGGGTATCACCAGATCGCAATGGATAAAGATGACCAGCAACACACATCTTTTCTGACAGAGAAGAACATCTATTGCTGGAAAAGAATGTCGTTTAGTTTGAAGAACGTAGGGGCGACCTACCAGCATTTGGTAAATCGGATGTTCGTCGACGAGGTTGGAAAGACTATGGAAGTATACATCGACGACATCGTGGTGAAAAGCGAAAGGAAAGAAGATCATCTGGGCCACCTCGCCAGAACCTTCGACATCTTAAGGAAATACAACATGCGCTTGAATCCCAAGAAATGCAGTTTCGGAGTTGGTTCGGGAAAATTCCTGGGCCATATCATCAGTCAGCGAGGTATCAAAGCTAACCCTGCAAAGATCAAAGCCATCATGAATATGAAACCACCTCGCAACGTGAAATAAGTCCAAAGGTTGACCGGATGTCTCGCAGCTCTCAACAGATTCGTATCCAGGATGGGGGATAAATGCAAACCTTTCTTCGAAGCCATGAAAAAAGGAAAGTTCTCGTGGACCTGTTGCAAATTCTTTGGAAAGTATGCGTTTATGAAGCTCAGGACTTATTCTTGAAACCTCTCCGACCCTCGGATCTTGCAAAACCCATACCAAAGTAGAAGTTGTTTTTTATACCATAAGATTAAATGAGTCTGTAACCAAAAGTACACCATTCCAATCCGAATTGAAAGGTTGAAGAGATGTAAAGCTCGAGATTGGCCTTCGAAAGATGTAGATTGCGAAGGATAAATTATTTAAGTTATTTCTTAATCTTCGTCCTTAAATAAGTCGTGTGGTTTCTACTTGACTTATATGGGTAGAGAATAGATTCAAACCTTGAATGATCCGAGCTCAAGTACCGAAAAAGTTCATAAGCTTTATCATCCTTAATTATGAGTATGGTAATAATGGAAACTAACGACAAATAGTATTATTTCTATTTCGATCACCAAATAGAAGTCTAGATAATCTTAAACCATGCCACTAAGGCGTAATATGGGTTAAGATGGATAGTCTGCAATATTAATTATGTAGTGGGATTAATTATATTTATGGGCTTGAATAATATTATGGAAATTGATTGTTGAAATGGTCCATCGAATTTAAGGCCCGATTCGGGATCACCGAAAAAGGTGTTTAAAATTAAATATTGTTGCCTTATTTTTTTATTTTTTTGAAAATTATAATCAAAAGGGCTGAATTTTGGACTTATTTATGAAATGAAAATTGTTTTTATCTGATATCTTTAAATTCATTGAATGTTACATATATTCTTCGAAAATAATTGTTCAATAAATAAATCGTGTTACATTGTAGTTAATTTCTTGAAAATATATTATGGAAGATAAGTATTTTTGGAAGGTCCTTATATCTCAAAATTCTCATAAACAGATCCAAATCTTGGATTCTTGATCCTTAAAATGAGCAATTTCCATAACATGAAAGGTGGGATTTTTGTGGAATATTTAATTATGGAAAAAAAAGAATATAGGAGATATATTCAAGATTTCTTGGAATAGAAAATATTTTCCCCAGGATAAATTTTTCCTCTAAAAAGGACCAAAATTATAAATAGGGATGATTCTTTATTCTTAATACAATTCATGTCTTTGGAAAAATTAGTAAATGTGGTGGTGCGACAAAGTTTATTTTCCTTTTGACTTATCATGGGACATCCTAGAGAATCATTGCGAGATTCAATATTAAGGAATCTTGGGAAGGTTTTTTTGGTTGGTCTAATCAGCGAGGCCATTGCCATTAAGATGCGTTTTAATTCGTAGTAATCGTCGTAGGATTTCGTGTTGTTTATATGCATGATTTGTTGTTGAATTATTATTTGAATTAATATAGGATTGATTCATGCTAGTAATAATTAGTGGAAATTAAATTTGTATTTAAATATTTATATGGATAATAATCCGTTCAATTAATTCCCCAACAAACACCTCGATTAAAAGGTGGAAATAAAAGGCTATTTGGCGTGAACGCGAATGGATGGATGGGCTAATAATTAAACGACACAAGTGTTGGGGAATGAATTATGCATCTATTCGGGATGAATATTTAAATACAAATTTAATTTTTAATTATTACTAGCATGAATTAATCCTATATTAATTCAAATAATAATTGCAACAACATATCATGCATATAATAAGCCACGAAACCATTGGAAGGTAAATCTACGTTTACGTGAACTTATCTCTGGATGGCAAAGTGAATCGGTTGGACGGACTAAAAAAAGGACTTAAAGTATTTCCTTAGCCCTTGCTCAACTATCCCATTGGAAGGATTTTTTTCGAACAATTAACAAAAGGAAAAAATAAACTTTGTTGCACCACTTATGAGGATATTTGCTAATTTTTCCAAAGACATGGAATTATACTTGGGAATGAAACAATCATCCCCTATTTATATAGGATAGAGGTGGTCGAAAATTTTTGAAAAGAGAAAACCAATGTGGGAAAAGACTTTTTCTTGATCACCAAGAAATCTTGAATATATCTCCTATATTTTTTTTCCCATAATTAAAATATTCCACAAAAATCCCACCTCATCAATATGGATTATTTTCGAAAATTAATGATACAAGAATCCAAGATTTGGATCTTCTTGAATTTATGAGATATTCTTGTATTTCAAGAAATACATATCTTCCATAATATATTTTTAAGAAAATCAAGAAAATCTTTTTTCGCCATTTATTTTCAAAAATTTAGAAATATCCCTTATGAATAAATAAATAGGGAGATTTCTTTTGAATTTAATGAGATAATCTTGTATTCAAAGAATACATATCTTCATTCCATAACAAAATTCAAAGAAAATCTTTTCTCCTCCTTTATCCATAAATTTAAAAAAATATCAAGGAAAAAATAAGCAACAATATTTATTTTATTTTAATCACATTTTTCCATTATTGGACTATTTGTTTCGCTACTCAGGGGCCTTTAGGAGAATTAAGATGGACCTTCTAATGGACCTTGAATATCTAATATTGAGCCACAATATAATTCAAGCCCATAAATATTAATTAATCCCACTACATAATTAATATTAGACTATCCATATTTTAACCCATATTACAAATAATATGGATCCCGGTCATTATTTCCCGTGTTTAAGATTATCTAGCCCATTAATTAATTCAAGCCACTGAAATAGCTTCCCATTAATTAATATCTTTTATCCTTGGTCAAGGAACGGTTCAATATTATTATCCATACCGTAAACTAATTCCACTTGCAATATTTGGTATGATAAAGCTTATGAACCTCAAGGGGCAAATCAAACAAGCCGATTGCAATAATACGATTCTTCAGATAAATCTTAGCAATCTTATGTGACCAATAATATTATCCAAGATAAAATGTATTGAATCTCTTTGATTCGCTACCCATGATAAGTCAAAGCAATAGTTACCAATCCCACGTGATCATATTTAAGGGACGAAGGTTAAGAAATAACGAACCACTGAGGTCTAATTCTCCCTTGTTCAGTTCTGAAGAATTTATCCTCCCAGAGGTCCTATTCAGCATCACCATGCACTAGTGTAATCTCTTGGTCAAGACAAACCAATCGAGCCTTACACCTCAACCTTTTCGCGATGGGTTGTTCATTTCCATCTAGGTCGTGAATGGCGACTTTTTAGTTACAAGGGACCGTTAATTTAATCTTTCGTGATCCGGTATCACTAAATTAACTACAATGTAACACGCATTTAATTATTGAACAGCTTATGCAAAGAAATATATGTAACATTCAATCATATTTAAAGCATCAAATGATAAACAATTTATTTCAAAGTAAATAAGTCCGAAAATTCAGGTTCGATTATACAAAGTAAAAAGCATACTTTTCAAAGATAATCCCAACAATCTCCCACTTATACTCAAAGTCCGCTTAAGTATACTACAACATGTCTCGCGTAGTCCGTGACATCTAATGTCACCTACACTAACCTAATAATTTCTCCCACTTATACTCAAAGTGATGGGCAACGGTCTTGACACCCATTCCACCCACATGTCTCTCGAATGTATTCAGAGGCGCACTCTTTTGTGAATGGATCTCGCCAGCCGTCCTCGGACGCCATTCTTTTGCCACATCTATATCTCTCTCTTAACGATTTCTCGTGATAAGATGTCTTTTCCTTTAGTGTGCTTATTTGACTCGTGGACTCTTGGTTCCTTGAATTTGCAGAATCGCCCCTAGCAAATATTGCTAGACAAATTCGGAACTCCATCCAAGTCCACTAAGAAGGTCTAGAGCCAAATCGGTTTTTTCACTGTTTCACAAGCAGCTACTTACCCGATTTCCATGGTTGAGTCAGTGATGCATTTCTGCTTCACACTCATCCATTTGATGGCTACACTTCCCAAATGAAACACACTAACTGAGGCGCCGGGGCCGGAATCTAAGTCTGATTGGAAATCCGAGTCCATGTAGCCGATGGGGATTGGAGTATCTGACTGATAAATCAACATTCTATCCCGAGTTCTTTTTAGATACTTCAGAATGTTTTTAACTGTCGTCCAATACACTTTCCCTTGGTTACTTTGATATCTTGCTACCATGCCTATGGCAAAGCAGATATCCGGTCTCGTACACAACAATGCATACATAAGGTTTCCGACAGCCGAAGCACAAGGAATGTCTTTCATGTCATCTATCTCCTTTTGCATCTTAGGGGACATTTTCTTGGATAGAAGGATTCCATGCCTGAAAGGTACGAATCCTTTCTTGAAATCTTGCATGCTGAATCGTTTCAAGACAGTGTCTATGTATGAAACTTGCGATAACCCGACCATCCTTTCTTACGATCTCGAGTGATCTTGATTCCAAGGATGTGTCCGGCTTCCCCTAAGTCTTTCATATCAAACTATTTTGAAAGTTATGCCCTTACGTCTGACAGCACCTTCACATCGTTCCCGATGGTCAGAATGTCATCTACGTATAGTACTAAGAATACCAATGCAGTTCCAACACGCTTTTTATACACACAACTTTCAAACTCATTTTGATCGAACCCATAAGACTTTATAACATGATCAAAACATTGGTTCCAAGCTCTGGATGCCTGTTTGAGTCCGTAAATGGACCTCTTGAGCTTACAAACTAGGTGTTTTTGGCTTGTTTCAATGAAACCTTGGGGTTGTTGCATATAGATCTCTTCATCAAGACTTCCGTTTAAGGAAAGCTGTCTTGACATCCATTTGCCAGATTTCAAAGTCGAAAATGTGCAGCAATCGATAAGAGAATACGGATGGACTTAAGCATGGCTACGGGCGAAAAAGTTTCCTCATAATCGATCTCTTCTTTCTGAGTATAACCTTTCGCCACTAGTCTTGCTTTAAAGGTTTCAACCTTCCCGTCCGGTCCTCTTTTCCTCTTATATACCCACTTGCATCCAATGGGTTTGACCCCATTAAGTGGTTCGACTAGCTCCCACACTCTATTATGAAACATAGAACCCATTTTGGCTTTCATTGATGTTTTCCAAGAATCTGCATCCTTATCTTGGAGTGCCTCGCCATATGTCCATGGGTCTGATTCGTCTTGTCCGGGAATCAAGTCCGAGGACTCTCCTATTCCCATGAATCTCTCGGGCTGTCTAACAACCCTCCCACTACGACGAGGCTCCGGTTGTGAAAACGTATCGTTTGGTATATCAACTAGTACAGTTGGCACTAAGGTTTGCCCTCTAAGCTCATTTAAGGTAATCTCACTTCTGGGTTTTCTTTGGTTCATATAGTCTTCTTCCAAAAATCTAAAGTGGGTGCTGATGACCACCTTTTGATCTTCGGGACTATAGAATATACACCCTTTTGTTCCCTCGGGGTATCCTACAAACAGCCTTAATTCTGATCGAGGATCCAATTTACCGGCTTCCTTGTCCAACACGTAGGCCGGACACCCCCAAATTTTTATGTGTCTCATACTAGGCTTGCACCCGGTCCACAATTCTTTAGGAGTTTTGGGAATCGATTTGGATAGCACCAAGTTCAGAATGTAAGTCGTTGTTTCCAAGGCATGACCCCAGAACGACTCGGGAAGATCCGCATAACTCATCATTGATCTAACCATTTCCAAAAGAATTATGTTTCTTCGCTCTGCAACCCCGTTTTGTTGAGGGGTTCCGGGTGCAGTGAGCTGGGATACAATCCCTTCATCAGATAAGTAGTTCAAAAACTCATCGCTGAGGTATTCGCCTCCACGATCAGATCGTAGAGACTTGATACGTTTTTCCCTATGATTCTCTGTTTGAGCATTAAATTCTTTGAATTTCTCAAAGGTCTCAGATTTATGCTTCATAAGGAAAATGTAACCGTACCTTGAGTAATCAAAAAATACACATAACTTCCTCTTGCTTTGGTTGACATTGAACCACATACATCTGTGTGAACGATCTCTAACACTTCTTTGGCCCTATTCCCCTTGGCTCCAATTGCCCTCTTGGTCATTTTACCCTCCAAACATGATTCGCAGGTTGGAATTTGTTCAACTTGGAGACGCTCCAGTGAACCATCTTTCACCAACCTTTGGATCCTCTTTGGATTTATATGACCTAATCTTAGATGCCAAAGAAGTGTTTCGTTCACGCTTTCTTTTGTCAGAAATTATTGATGTGTTATAGGATGCATTTCGTGAGTGGTGTGCACAGTTAATTGTATAGAGATTTTCCATCAATGTCCCGTAACAGATACACTCATCATTTCAAAAATGATGTCATTTTTATTAGAAGAAACTTAGTGTCCTTTAATCGAATTTTAGAAACTGAAAGTGAATTCTTTCTAAAACTGGGAACATAAAGATAATCTCAAAAAAACTTTATCTTCAAAAGATAGATGCACTTCTCCCACTGCTTGAACTACTACTCATGTAGTATTGCAATGTCTGTTACTTGCGTAGTATTGCAATAATCGTTACTATCGTAGCATTGCAATATCTGCCACTTACGTAGCATTGCAATGACTTCTACTTTCGTGAACGCCGCCCAAATGTGATGAGGATCTCACTCCCACTAAGTCACGGATCATTTTGAACCAAATGAAGCAAAACATGATTAGTGGATCTCGTATCAACCACCCACGAATGAGAAGTATCGCCGCTAAACAAGTTTCAACTGACTAGTGCGTGAGAATTACCTTTCTTTCCGTCCCTTTTGGGGTTGGAGCGAGCAAAACCTCCATTGTCCTCTCTCACCGCAGCTTAAGCACTTCCTCTTTGGATTTTCCTTCGACACAACAAGCATTCATCATCTTACCATTGCCCTTGGCAACGATTGAGTTTTATTGCTTATGGCCTTTGGTCCTCTTCTTTATCTTGCCTACCCTTGGCCTTAGAAGATGAAGACGGACCACTTGTGAAATCAAAGCTTGAGTTTGGTGCCTTATCATCATTTCGCCGAGACCAAAAGCTTGCAACAAATTATTAGCGAGGCCAAAATGCTCAAAAACTTTTTGGGCAGAGAGTGAAGTACCAAATTCATCCGAGTCTCCAGATCATAATCTGCGACTCGAATCTCAAGTTTGTTCAGATAGACCATCTATTTTGAGGACGTAATCCTTACGGGTTTGCCCTCCACCATTTTCAAATGACGACATCTCAAGAAGGTGATCCGACGAGTCCCCATGTTTTGACTCGTCGGTTGGTTCATCCGATTTTGGTGTGTCAAGAATCCACTTGTGCTTTTTGTGCGATTAGGACAATTATAATTTTTTCGTTTCCAATCAATATAGTTTCCATACATATTGTATTGACTTTTAAGTATAATAACATGGATTAAAAGGTAACGACATCTTTGAACTAAAATGAACAACTATATGCAATAAGACAAGTATATCACAAGATTCGATCACATGCATCATATTTAAAATCTCAAAAAATATGAACATGCATCACCCAACATCTCAAAAACAGTTTAAATAAGCCACGTGGGGTGGGTCATTATTTAAACACATTCAAGCAAAAGTTACAAACAAGAAACGATTTATAAACCTTTAATATCCAGATTAATAGTTGGCTCCACTTGACCAATATAAAATTGACAGGACTTGGGAAGTATATGCATATCAATTTTATACCTAAGTAATAACCATGATTAAATGAGGATTATTTATTTCGCTTTGATCGAGCCTCGTTGGGAGGGTCATCGCCGCCACTAGTAATAACCCACAATCATCCGTTTGGAATTCATTCATGTGAAAGCTATTTTTTTGGTCTCCGCTGGGGAATTTCTCCAAAATAATTCACAAACAAATAAATCATGGAGGTTGAAAATTAATTCAATTTTATTATAGGAATAAAATTGTCAATAAATTATTTAAACATACTTAGTAATTTTTTAAGGTGAGAATTTTTCCATTTGGCAACCCTCATGCAAACACATTTAAACAAATTAAATAAAGCATAAGATAAGCACAAATAAATCAAGCAAAAAGCAAAAAATAAACATATTGGGCACAAATTATCCAATTGTCATGGTTTGATTTTTCTTGACTTGATCTTGAAGAAACACGCCTCGAATTTCTCCCACTCGTTCGTCTCGAAAAAAAACTTCGCGCCTTCAAACGCCCCACGATTTCGCGGTAGGGATGGATGCACGCCTCAAGATCCGGCCGACGCTTTCTAGACCGACCTCGGCGGCCTATCGCCGCCCGTGGGATCGCTGCCCTGCCGATGCCTCAAGAGCCTCGGCGGAAAGCGACGTGCATCATCCCAAGACACGCCTCCACCTCGCCCATGACCTAGGTAGCGCAGAGCGTATCAAGCGTGCCACAAGGCCAGATAGGCGTCAAGGCGTCCATCCGCTTCGGCCAGATATGCGCCGCGGTGTCAAGTGTCGCCAATCCCGCCCGTCGTATACATTCCTTCAGCGCTTTCGGCACTCCTCAGCCTCGCCCTGCGCCCGTCGTGCCAGCGCGCGCCCACGCCGCCTACGCCCGGTTCTGGATTTCGTCTTTTAATTCTTCGTCTCCATCCTCGTTTTCGATCCGATTACAATTTATTTATAAAAAATAAATAAACCTAGATCTAGACTAGTCTATTACATTGATCAAATCAAACAAATTCTAATCTACTCGTGGATTTTCTCACGAGGCAAAATGAATCCGAACGAATCGAATTAAAAAACACAGTTTATATGCATGCATAAATAAACACATTAAAATCCATGACAATTTGATACCTGCAAAATAGATCTAACAGTTCTACTATCCAATTTCAAATTTAATGCCAACGAATTAAATTACAATTTAAAAAATTCAGAGCCCGAAACCGTGGCTCTGATACCAGTTGTTGGGGAATGAGTTGCACAGATCTATTCGGGATGAATATTTAAATACAAATTTAATTCTTTAATTATTACTAGCATGAATTAATCCTATATTAATTCAAATAATAATTGCAACAACATATCATGCATGTAATAAGCCACGTAAAACCTACGCATGCGGAATCTACGGGTTTACGTGAACGTACCTCTCGGGATGGCAGTGAATTCGGTTGGACGGACTAACCAAAAGGACTTCCCAAGTATTCTCTTAGCCCTTGCTCAACTATCCGGTGGAAGGACACTTGTCGAACAATTAACAAAAGGAAAAAATAAACTTTGTTGCACCACTTATGTGGATTTGTTACTTTTTCCAGCACATGGAATTATACTTGGGAATGAAACAATCATCCCCTATTTATAGGATAGAGATGGTCGATTTTTTCAGTAGAAAACCAATGTGGGAAAAGACTTTTCTTGATCACCAAGAAATCTTGAATATATCTCCTATATTCTTTTTCCCATAATTAAAATATTCCACAAAAATCCCACCTCATCAATATGGATTATTTTCGAAAATTAATGATGCAAGAATCCAAGATTTGGATCTTCTTGAATTTATGAGATATTCTTATATTTCAAGAAATACATATCTTCCATAATATATTTTCAAGAAAATCAAGAAAATCTTTCTTGCCCTTTATTTTCAAAAATTTCGAAATATCCCTTATGAATAACCAAGTGGGAGATTTCTTGAATTTAATGAGATAATCTTGTATTCCAAGAATACATATCTTCATTCCATAACAAAATTCAAAGAAAATCTTTCTCCCTCCTTTATCCATAAATTTCGAAAATATCAAGGAAAAATAAGCAACAATATTTATTTTATTTTAATCACCTTTTTTCAGTTATTGGACTATTTGTTGGGCTACTCAGGGGGCCTTTAGGAGAATTAAGATTGGACCTTCTAATGGACCTTGAATATCTAATATTGAGCCACAATATAATTCAAGCCCATAAATATTAATTAATCCCACTACATAATTAATATTGACTATCCACCTTAACCCATATTATTAATCAATATGGCTCCGGTCATTATTTCCCGTGTTTAAGATTATCTAGCCCATTAATTAATTCAAGCCACTGAAATAGCTTCCCATTAATTAATATCTTTTATCCTTGGTCAAGGAACGGTTCAACATTATTATCCATACCGGAAACTAATTCCACTTGCAAGATTTGGTATGATAAAGCTTATGAACCTCCCAAGGGGGGGCAAATCAAACAAAGCGCATTTTGCACACGATTCTTCAGATTAAATCTTAGCAATCACATGTGACCAATAATATTGCCCAAGATAAAAAGTATTGAATCTCTTTGATTTATTTACCCATGATAAGTCAAAGCAATAGTTACCAATCCCACGTGATCCTATTTAGGGGACGAAGGTTAAGAAATAACGAACCACCGAGGTCTAATTCTCCTTGTTGGGATTCAAGAATTTATCCTCCTCAGAGGTCCTATTCAAATTCATCGATCATCATGCACTAGTGTAATCTCTTGTTCAAGACAAACCAATCGAGCCTTACACCTCAACCTTTCGCGATGGGTTGTTCATTTCCATCTAGGTCGTGAATGGCGTGCTTTTTAGTTACAAGGACCATTAATTTAATCTTCTCGTGATCCGGTATCACTAAATTAACTACAATGTAACACGATTTAATTATTGAGCAGGTTATGCACGATAAATATATGTAACATTCAATCATATTTAAAGCATCAGTGATAAATAATTTATTTCAGTAAATAAGTCTGAAAATTCAGTTTCGATTATACAAAGTAAAAAGCATACTTTTCAGTATAATCCCAACAACAAGTACGGAGCATTAATTGAGATGGGACCCGTGGCAGGCGAGCAGCGTCAGGAACCTTACCTAAGAATGACCTTAATCAGAGATGTGTCAGTAAAGGACGGTAATGATGAGTAGCTAGGAGTAGTTAGACGGCTAAATCCCTGCAAATCCGGATTTGCCTCAGGTGACGTCCCAGCGAGGTGCGCGAGCTCATGATCCCTCGAGCGACCTCCCAGCGACCTCCGACCTGGGTCACATCAATCATGTAGCCTTTAATGTTTTGCAGAGCTATTTCCGGCTACTTGTCCTTGTAATTCGGGAGAGTGAGTTCCACTCTCCCAAACCTTATAAATATGGGTCATTTATGACCAAGAAAAGGAAAAAAAATTAATATCTTACCAAACCTCTTGGAAATTTATTGCTCAAACTCTTATTCTCTCAAGCAATCATATAACATAAATGCAATCCACTTTACACATTTATTGTTTGTGTCACTAAGATCATTAAGCCACATCTTAAACCATAATCCTCATATTTTAATACACAACAAACACAACTAACAACTTAAAATCACTTATTTTTAGATGATAATTATTTTTTTGTGTTTGGAAACTCAACACACTACTTAATTTAAGCACTTAAAAGTAATTTTCTTGAAGTAACACTCTTCTTACTTCTATTAGCTTAAAAGTACTTCTCATTATTATAATAAACATTATTTGTAAAAGATTTTTTCCATATTTAGAAAAATCCAAACACCTTCTTCGTGTGACTTGTTAACGAGTGTTTACAAACACAACTAACAACTTAAAATCACTTATTTTTAGATGATAATCATTTTTTTGTATTTGGAAACTCAACAAACTACTTAATTTAAGCACTTAAAAGTAATTTTCTTGAAGCAACACTCTCCTTGCTTCTATTAGCTTAAAAGTGCTTCTCATTATTATTGTTGGGAAATTTGTATTAGTTTTGATGGAAGTTCCAAAACAGGTTGTAATAGGACCAGTCAGACCTGTTAGCTGACTGATGATTTAGAATCAGGTTAAGATGACCAGCTGAAATGTATAGACAACTGATGTATAAGATAGGTCACATATTGAGGGAGAACTCAATATGTATAGGTCAAGTCAAAAGATCAGAAGACGAGTCAAAAGACCAGACAAGGTCAGAAGATCAGACGATCACATAGTCAGATGATCAGGTGAAGACATGAAGCTCAAGTTCAGAAGACCTGAAGATCAGATGACTACCAGAAAATCAAGACCAGAAGACCAGAAGATCTACATCAGCCGAGTCTGCTAGTTGAGCTAAGACAACTGGCACCAGAAGACTCTATCAGGTAGATCGATCGCTTTTTATCTAATCGGGTTAGTTTCACCTGTGTCAATCGATGTTACACCACCATACATCGTTAATGAACTAAGAGAATGTCAACTTTAGTTGGTAGAACAAAACACTGAAAAGTGTACTTGTTAACCAATGAGAGCAAGACACGTATGCACGGAGCCGACAATACGGGATTCGACGATGCTTAGTCAAATGGCTATAAAGGACACTATTCATGCTTTCGGCCATGCCGTTCCTGAAACACGTCACATCAATCCTGCAATTCTACCAAATATAGCCAGAAATTCAAATTGTTTTCCAACAACTCTTTGATTTCGAGGTCTATAAATATGAGATTGTTCTTCATTGTGAAGATACGAAAATTATCAAGAAGCTCATACTATAGCCAAATTTCCGCACGAAGAACACAAACTTGAAGATTATTTCTAAGTGTTCATCCCATTGTTCTTAGCATAGAAATCTCATCCTTTAGTTTTAGGCTACACAAATACTAGGATAGATTTCCAGTTGGAACAAGCAACAAATCTTACCCAAAACCAAAGTTAGGTTAAGTTTGTTTTAGCAAGATTTCAGACTAGGGTTTCTAGTTCTGATTTCTGGGATAGGTTGAGTGAGAACTCTATAAATATATGTTGGTGTACTGTGTTGGACTAACACAATAATATAAGTCCAAGTCGGTTAAGTTGGTGCCCCTTGTGATAGGAAAGAGTGGATGTAGGACTGGTTGTCCGAACCACTATATATCTTGTGTCCATTTATCTGCTCTTAACTGCCTTACACCATTGCACACGACTTTGCTTAAAATCTCATACATATTCTGAGTTAGGATCAGTTTGCATCAAGTAACTGATCTGATCAGTTTGACTCTTTGGTCAACTGATTGAAAACAGACTCGAGAATCTGATTTGTTAAAACTAGCTTCCGCACAATCAGTTAAACTGATAGACACCGAACTGATCTGTCATCAGGCGATCAGTAAGTTGGATATCAGTCCATACTGACTCATTCGCACTCTGATCAGGAAACCTGCTTTCACACCTGATCCGCACGAAAAGTTTTTCAGAAGTCTATTCACCCCTTCCCTCTAGACTTCTGCCCTCACGAAACTCGTTCGGGACCTACAATTATAATAAACATTATTACAATGTTGTCCTCATGATTTTGACAATATTACAACTTTACCTTTATTTATCTCTACTTTTAATATGGGTCTTTCTGTAAAGTTATCAAAAATTGATTATTTTGCAAACACTTTAACTTCTAAAAAATTGATTAAAAATATTTTATTTTAAAACACTACTAACTTTTAATTTTACCACTAAAATCAATTTTAATCACTTAAAAATAAGCATTATTGTTTGCAAAAACACCTTAAATAAGGGTTTGAAGAAGTTAGCTAGGTTGTATTTGCAACTGATTATTGAGGGTCACAGTCACTTCTCGATAAGCAGTCCCCTCACAGCTTTTCATTTTTAAAAGGTTAATTTTCAATCAATTGAAAACACCCCACCCCTATAAAATAGCCTGTGTTGAAGTGGTCCAGACCATAGTAAAAATTCTGGTGGGTTGAATTATTAGAAAAAACCCAAATGTACTTGGCACAATAAAATCAAGTGACGTTTCTCTACTAACATGGAAGAGTGGAGTAGAAGAATTATACCATTTTTGAACCATCATAAACTAAACGTGATTTTTACTTAAACTTATATATATGCATTCTTAATTATAAAGCACATTCAATATGTTTTCATTCGTTGAGAATAACTCAGTTGATATTATTGAGCTTGTTGTATATCTATAACCACAGTTTTCAAAGTTGCAGAAAAAAAAATCCAAACACATTAAAATGAGTACAAATTAGGGTTGATATTTTATAATCGGAGATCAATTAATAAGCTATCAGTTAGTGGTAGGTTTGATAATTCTCAAGCTTACCTATAAGACAAAGTCTAGTATGGAAATTTTCATACATGAAAAAACTTTAATTTACAACCAAATTCTGTAATCGGTGAAGGTAAGATAAAGTTGAGTGGTTCATGGTTCACTCGGCCCAAGTGATTCATGATTCACCCGGCCCAAATAGGTCATAATTTAGGGTTTATTATTTAGTGTTTAGAGTGTAGATGATTGATTTAGGACAATTTTATAGATTTTCATACATAAAAATTTTCACACTAGACATACTCTACTTATAAACACACTTAGGGCCCGTTTGACTAAGCTTATTTTAAACATCTTATAAGCTCTAACATCTTATAAGTTTGTTTTGAGAGCTTATAAGATGTTAAAGTGTTTGACTAATAAAACTTATAAGTTAACAACTTATAAGTTCTTTAATAGTAATTTTTTAAAAACTATTTTTTAATTTTAAAATTAATATAATTTTTTCAATTTTTTTAATAATATTTTTTTTTCCAGAAAATAATTTTTTTTCGAAAATAAATACTTTTTCAGAAAAAAATATTTTTTTTCGAAAATTAATGTATTTTCCCAAAAAATAATTTTTTTTTAGATTTTTTTTTGCAGAAACAAAAAACGGGCCGAGTTGGATTGAATTCGGACCAAGTTTGGGCCGGGATGGGTTGAGATATGATAGAGCTTATTTAATTTTTGTAAAATAAGTTGGGATATCCCAACTTTTTTTTTTGGAGCTTATAAGCTCTAAAGAGCTTATTTTTAGATCTTATAAGATGTTAGATATCTTATTTTACCAAAAAAAATTAATGAACTTATAAGCTCCTAAATAACTTATAAGTTGTTTTAAAGAGCTTATAAGCTGTGCCAAACACCCCCTTACTTAACTCTTATTTGAAGTCAGATCTCGCGAGTCGATTGAACCATCAACTAATATAAATTAAGTCATCACTTTGCAAAAAGCGAGAAAAGTTTATTCATCCCCTCTCGAAACTTTTTACCCACACATTTCGGGACATGGATATTTAGCTCTTGGAACGACAGATGAACAATTCAGATATTTAGTTCTTGGAACGACAAAAATTCCATCATCTCTTCTAATTTTGAGTGGAGTTTTATCAATTCGGGGCATGAAAAATAGTTTAACTATCAATATAAGGTCTAAAAGATTTTTTCGATCGATTCAAAGCCTGAAAGAGAGAAAACAATTAATTTGGGACGTTAAAGATATAAACTATCAATTTAGAGCTCACACGTTTTAAGATCTTGCTTGACATCTTGTAATTCCTAGTTACCTAATTCTATTTTTTAAATCACAACTAAAAAAATATTAATTTCACGCGAATGAAATAAAAAATTAAAGTAGTAATAAAAAATAATAATGTACATAAATAAATAAAGATATGAATTCTAATATGTCAAACATTTTCTTAATATCATCGAGTCATAAATTGATAGTTTTTTCTTTAAGATCATGAATTGATAGTTTTATATTTTTCCTGTCTTGAATCGATTGAAAAAAAAATTCTTTTAGATTTTAAATTGATAATTTTATTATATTTCAGGTCCTGAATTGATAATATTTTTTTTGTGTCTTTTAAAGTTTGATTTAAGATCATATCCAGATTCATGCCCAGAAATTTACAATCTTATGATTACATTACCCTATGCAACTATCATATCTGAACTTTAATTTAAACCACTGACGAATCTCAACTTTAGACTAATTGACTCTACACAGTCGATTCATTATTTTACAAAGTATTAAAATGTAGGAAGACACTCGTGTGAGATCATCTCACGGTGAGACAGAGTATAATTTAGGCATTAACGCTTTAATATTTTGAGAGGAATAATTATTATTTGTATTAAGTTGCATTCCGTTTCATGCATGAAACCGTCTCATACAAGTTTTTTGTCTAAAATGTATATTTCATACAGTGCCCAACCCACAAATTTTTGTTGTCAACTGCCTATATATATGACTATGTGTATATTTATTAAAATAATCATATCAAAATTGTTCTAAATTGAGTTGTTGAGCTGAAAAAAATTACATGGGCCGCATATTGGGCTTGATCATTTTCCGTCAAATTGACCCATACATAGAAGTACATATGTATATTATATAATAATTAATAAATATATTTGTATATTATATAGTACTCCCTCCGTCTCATACTTAATAGAACTCTTACTGTTCATGAAAATTTTGTGATAAAGTGATAAAGTGTTGGGGTAGAAAGGAGAAATTAACTTTTTTGAAGAGTAGAATAATATTTATTAAATGTGATAAAATGATAAAGTGTTGAGGTCAAAGTGTCTTAGCTCAAGTGGTTAGATCATCACTACTTAGACCAATAGGTCTTGGGTTCGAGACAAGCTGCTCCCCTTTATTGGGATTTAATGGAGATTTTTCACCCTTTATGGGGTTCTTTGCCCTCTATGAGTCCGTAAGCTCGAGATCTTGAAGAATGTGGATGAAACTTTTGGTGAGATCTGAAAGAAGAATGATTGGATGAAACTCGAAATTTGAAGAATGTGGATGAAACTTTAGTGTGGAGTATCGACCATGTTCGAAAATGCTGAAAGCGATCGAGTGTTGACCTCCCCTGTCCTCACACTTGGATTGGAGAATGTGTTGTTGTGGTTCCGGTCGATAAGATGGAAAAAAGATGTGTCATGTGGTAGAAGGAACTCATTGTAATAGATTATATATCTATTTGTAAAAAAAAAGTTATAAAATGTTGAGGGTATGAGAGAGTTGTATATGATAAATAAGTGAGTGTTTGAAGGGTGTAAGTTAAAATGAGTATTTCAATTTTAGGAAAGGTTACATTAAGTTTGAGACAAAAAAATGGGAAGAGTTCCATTAAGTATGAAACTGGGGGAATACTATTCTTTAAAAAATTATATATATACACAAGGGCTAGGTCTTGTATATATACAAGGTGACCGCAAGATTCATAGTCTTTTAGAAGCGTCATAACGTGTTATCTTTGAAAAGTCGATTTATTTATTTACACGTAAAAACTAAAATTGTTAATATGGGAACATAGTTGCATGCTTCTGTTTGGAATAATTGCACGTTTCTATTTTGTATAGTTGTACGCTTCTAAAATGTATTATGAGTGCACGATGCACCCTGATGCACATGAGACCCACTCGCACACAAGATGAATTATATGTTATTATATATTAATAGTTCTTTGTTGATGTTGTTTTGTATAAGATAAATTTCACATTTTGATTTATGTTTAATTTTAAAGGTTATTACATAAGAGTTTTAAGAACGTATGAATTATATGATAGAGCAAATGAAAACTTCTTATATGAATTTTTATTTTTTAAAATATTTTTGCCCCCCTCACTAGTCGATTTTGACTCCGCCCTGATTTCATAACATAATCATTTTTTAAAATTTAGCATTTTATAAGTATAAGTAAATGTTGAAAGATAAAAACTTGTATGAACTTTGTTCATGCTATGAACTTAGTTTTTAATTCATGACATTTGACCCTACTCAGGGTATAGTACGGGTCAAGTTTAGTGATTTTAAAAAATGTGTTGAAAATGAATTTAGTGGGTCAAGTAATCAAAATTCATGGCATAAACTTGGTTCATGGGAGACTTACTCACGTTGAAATTAATAAAATGAAAGATCAAAACATGGGCCGGCCCCAAAGGACATAAACCCGTCTCAGCCCAAACTCGTTTATAGTACATTTCAGGTGACAATGTCAATTTGGATTTGGCTTAAAGTAGACTTAGACTAGACTAGGCTTAGTCACGTTTGATTCTTCCAGGTTTGGTAGCCGTATCTAAAAAATAAAAACAATGAAGAAAAATATTAGGTTGATGCGTCATTATGGATAAAGTTGTGAATTGTGATTTGCCTTCACGTGTGTAGGAAGATTGTCGGATGTCCCTCATTTGATTAAACTACCTCATCCAAATTCTTTATTTATAGTTACTATTTTCTCGTATTTTAGCGAGTAATCTTTTTATTTATATTTAAAATTATAAAATAATTTTTATGAAGACATATAATATTTTTTTTATTTTATTATATTTGTCTCACTTCTTTTAATTGAATCGTTTAAGAAATAATAATTAAATAATAAAAATTGAGGGCAATTTTGGGTATTGAGAGATAGGAAAAAGATATGTGGAGTAATGAGTGGAGCAGTGAGTGACATTTTTTATAATATTATGTGAAAAGTGGGGATAACAATTATGGGTAGTTGAGTTACTTTTTCCTTTTTTAGAATGAGAAAGCTATAGTGGATTGTCCATAAAATGAAAACGGGATAATTATAGTCGGACGGAGGGAGTAAAAGAGAGATAGATCTATCATATCCTTTCTTAAAAATCACTTTATTATTTAAAATACTAATAAACAACTCGTTCGCTAAAACACGAGAAAAAAATATGGTGTGAAGAAAAAGTTGGGATGAATGGAGTACTAGTTATATATGAGACCTTATCGCCTGAGAGATGTACTATGGTTGTTCACGGTACTGATCAAAATAAATATTTAAAATTATTCGTGTCCGTACCAAAGTTTGATTATTTTAAAATTGGAGTGTGTGTTCTTACCAACGAATTTTTAATTTTTCGGTACGATTCGAGATGGATTTTCGATTATAACGGGATCTGAACGGATTGGATTGGACCAGAGAAACATTTTTTTTTAACCTTCTATCACCATCGTTTTTCTTTTTAATCACAATTTTCTTAAGAATGTTGGTGCAATCTACACAAAATGCACATGGATTCAATATATCTTCATCTATATTCATGCATCTACCCTTCAAACTCAAATATATTACATTATAGGATAATAGTTGATTAAAAATAATAAAATAATCAAAGACACCATCAATAGTGTATTTAAAACATTCGTCGGTCCAAATTGACGAGAGGTACAAACTACAAAGCGATGAGTTGGTGCGAGAGAGTAAGAATGCATATTTACAAATTGAGAATTTTATAAGACTCTCGATAATTATAAATCACAAATAAGGAATTAAATGTTCTAATATCTAGCTAAAATATTCATATGATATATTCTATATTAAATTGCATGGATATCAATAATCTATAATACTTTAATGAATACAAAATAAATTAAAAATTAAATTTATTACATATCTAAATCGGTTATTCGGTTCATTTCGGTACAATTTCATTCGATTTTTCAGTATGATTAATTCAATAATATTAAAAAAAAAATCAGTTCGATTCGATTTGGAAAAAATCAAAAGGTCAACGGTTATTTTCGATTCGGTTCTTTTTCTATTCGGTTTTCA
The DNA here is from genome assembly GCA_037126765.1 of Stenogyne calaminthoides. Classification (NCBI taxonomy): domain Eukaryota; kingdom Viridiplantae; phylum Streptophyta; class Magnoliopsida; order Lamiales; family Lamiaceae; genus Stenogyne; species Stenogyne calaminthoides. Next base: position 15,127,588 of record JBBCBC010000006.1, read on the forward strand.
GCTCGGATTTGGTAATCTTCAAACTTCGTAAACAACCCTAATATGTACACATATATATGGTCAAAATTTATTATATAACGCAAAAAGAAACATGAACAGTGATTAAGGTAAATACTTGACCCGTTAAAATATGGATAAGTTAAATAAATTAAAATCAATTTAAATTGAGGATATTGGATAAAAATCACGATCTTTTAGCATTTTTTCAATTACAAAGAGGGTTTTGGCGGAGCAAATTGGGGTTAGATGTGTGGACCAGCATGCGGTTTATCTTGGTATCCCGACTTAGGTTGGCCGGTCCCGGAGTGCTATTTTCAGGACGTTGGTGAGTAGAATTGAAAAGAAGTTGAAAGATTGGAAAAGTAGAATGCTTTCACAAGCGGGAAAACTCGTCTTAATCAAATCAGTTGCTCAAGCGATCCCTACATACTTGATGAGTGTTTTCAAGATTCCGAATGGCACGATCGATAGGATACGGGCGGCAATAATGAGATTCTGGTGGGGGCAACAGGGTGATGTGAAACGGACACATTGGATAAACTGGCAAGATCTTTGCAAGCCCAAGTGGGAGGGTGGGCTCGGCTTGAGAGATCTCGGTGCATTCAATCTATCCCTATTGGCGAAACAGGGGTGGTGAATAACACAAGACCCGGGGTCCCTTTTGGCACGAACATTGAAAGCACGATACTTTCCCCGGGGGGAGTTCTTATCGGCAGAGGTGGGTTACCAATCAAGTTACATATGGCAGAGCATGCTTGAGGGTCGGCAAGTGTTGACGAGGGTCTGGTTTGGGTTGTAGGGGACGGGAACAAGATTAAAATTTGGAAGGATCCTTGGCTCTTTGGAAATTCGGATACGAGGGTAGTCTCGGACCGGGGTGAGATGAACGAAGATGCTGTGGTCCGAAATTTAATGCGGGACGATTATGGAGGGTGGGATATCCCATTGATTCAACAAGTTTTTAACCTGGAGGAAGCACGAGCCATGACCAGGCTGCCGTTTTCGTCATCCCGAGCGGATAGGTTGATGTGGTGCTTTGAAAAAAAGGGAGTGTACTCAACAAAATCGGGATATATAGAATGGATGAAGCATTTGAATGACGCTTTTGTGGCACCAAGAGAACGGAAATGGAAGTGGGTGTGGAATCTACGGGTCTCACCAAAGGTCCAACTGTTTGTATGGAGAGTGCTTCTGGGAATTGTGCCGATAAGTGTTAATTTGATCATGAGATACGTGAATGTTGAGCCTACTTACTCTGGTTGTGGTAAAGGGGTCGAAACTATGGAGCTTGTCTTCTTGGAATGCCCAAAAGCGGTCGATTGCTGGTTGTGGTTGCCGGGGGTGGGGCACGACTTGGAAGCAGATACGATACGATTCGGGTGCGGGAATTCATAGATTTTAAAATTTTTAGGATACGATACGACGAGAATACAACAATTTTTTTTAATTTAATTATATATATCACTTGTAATAATATTAAAAATTACAACAATTATATATAACACATGTAATAATATCAAGAGTATTTAAAACACATGTACTAATATCAAGGAATTCATCCCATAAGTAACAAAACAACAACTAAATCAAATATCATCAACCTACACAAGTCATAAATCATAATAAAAGATTAATAAATTTTAATATTTATTAAATTTTAGAGCGTGTCCTTCAAATTATTAGTAAGTTTTAATTTTTTACAAAAAAAAAACCCCCCCAAAATTTAATAAATTTTACAAAAAAACCCCGATACGTATCCGATACGCGTATTCTCGGAACAGGATACGCGTATCCGATAGTAAAAAAAATAAAAAAATTTGGTATTCACCACGTGGCGAATCGGGTGCGAATCTCACTTGAATCCCACCACAAACGAATCCAATATTGCATACTATTAATTTTTTAAGAATCTGTGCATTAGAGGTTAGGCTAATTAGGTGGCAGAGACAATGTTGCCGCATCAACGAAAACAAGCATATCGAAATTAAGCAGTGTAAAACTGTAAATCGAATTGCAAAATTTTAAAAGTATGTATATCAAATCATTAATTTAAAAAATGTAAGTTATAGGAGTAACTGAAAAAATGTGAATATTTGCATTTTTTATGCAATATAATTATCTCATTTAAACTGGGCTTCATCATAAGATGTTCCCTTTGACAGCTGGACTACATACCGATCAGTAGTTTTGACCACAATTTGATTTTCTTGAATCATTTAGTTATAAATTCTCCATGCCATTTTTATTTGAGTATTTGTCAAAAGAATCAATCCAAATATAATTGAGCATTTTTATTTTTATAAACAGTTATACATTTTTTTTTTCTATTTATGTTACCCTTCAAACATTTCAATATTACAATTTATGTCATTATTTTTTTCACACTATAGTCAATTTTATCTTGTTTAATTTATATAAATATTACTATCTCCGTCCCGAAATAACGTGCACGTTTACTGTTTTTTCGTGATTTAGCGAGCGAATTCTTTATTAATATTTGAAATGATAAAATAAATTTTAAGGAGATACATATAATAAATGAGAGGTAGATTTATAATATCATCCTTAAAAACCACTTTATCATTTAAAATACTAGTAATAAATAACTCGCTCGTTAAAACTAGATAAAAAAGGTAGTGTGCACGTTATTTCGGGACGAAAGTTGTACTCCCTCGGTCCCAATCTTTAGAGAATTCTTTACATTTTTTTTTGTCTCAATCTTTAGAGAACCCTTCCTAAAATGAACATACTCATTTTATCACATAAAATATTAATAAACAACTCTTTCTACCCCAACTATCCATCACTTTATCACATAAATTACTAACAAACAACTATTTCTACCCCCAACACTTTATCACTATTCCAATAAATTCTTATGAACAGTAAAAGTTCATTAAAGAATGTGACAAAGGGAGTATTATTTTATCATTTAATCTCCATCAAAAAATAATTTTATACTTTTTAATAATAATAAATAAATTTTATATTAAAATTCATTTAAATACTAAATGTTCAAATAAGAGTGGAACGAGAGTGAGGAGTAGTTTGTATAAAAAGGAAAATATATAGAACATTATGTGGTACACTGGATCTCATGCGATATGGGTTGATATCATTCATGTTTGTTGGCGCAGTTTCATAAATCAGAGTATCGAGAGAGAATATATTCCACAACCTATGTCTTGTAAATATATCATTCCAATGCACATTTTGCTCTACTGGGAATAAAAGGAAAAGAGAATGTTTCTATTAAAATCTGATTTTGCTCTAAAGTAGTTAAATAATTCAAGGGAAAAAAAATTACATTGTAAAGTCACTCAAAATATTAAAATTAGGTATAAAAGTGCACAAAATTTGAAAAATTTGAACTAAAGTACGATCGTACTTTAGTTCAAATTTCTGCACTTTGTATCTTGTTGTGCTCAAATATATCACGCGTCAGTATCACCAGATTTATCACACGTCAGCAGGACGAATTATCACATTTCAGCAGGTCCCACCGAGACCAGCAGATCCCACCGAGACCACGTGATTTGTCGTGCTTACGCATATGTTTTGTCATGCTTTATGCACCTGACTTGTCGTGCTTATCGATTTGTCGTGCTTAACGACTTGTCGTGCTTATGATTTGTCGTGTTGATTCTCTTTATATAAAGGACCTCACAGTTCATTGTAAACACACACACTGGAATGTTTCCCCTCATTCCACTTATATACCTACACCCACATTTCAGTTAAGAACTACGGTTCTTCCCACAATGTTCTTGTTCGATTAATCACTTTGTTTGTGAGTTGTTACCAAATTAGCCACATAATACTCTCCGTAAAAAACGACTCGTGACAATTGGCGCTAGAATGAGGGTCAATTGAAAAATTCGTCAAGAACATCGAATTTCCGAATCCAAATCCAAATCCAAAAAAAAATCACAAGAACACACAAACCCAGAAAAAATACCACTGTATACATACACAGATACATACAGGCGAACAGGAGGAGAAGGAGGGGGTTCCCCCGGTGCACGCGCCGCCGCGGCACCACCCCACCGTCGTCGCCCTAGGCTCCGCGGCCGTATCACCGTAAATCCTTCATCCAAAATCAAAACCCCCAAGATCCAAAATCAAAACCCCCATACACACATCCATCCATATATACATACAGATATACATACAGATATACATACGCATATACATACAAAAAAAGGAAAGGGGAAGATGAAGAACAGGGCCGTGTCGTTCGAACCAGAGCCACCGCCGCCTCAACTCGGCGCCGCCCGCCGAAGCCGCCAAAACTGAAATCGCGCCACCATCGTCGCCTCACCTCCACCGCCGCACCGGTGTCGCCATACCCAGGCACCACCGACGACTCAGCCGCCGCCGCCGAACGCCGTCGCCCTCGTCTTCGTCCCAGCCTCGTCTCGACTCCGTCGCGACTCCACATCGAAAACAGCACCGTCGCCGCTCCTCGGCGAAAAGCTGCCGAGCCGCCACCGCCTCTGCCCCAAAATTGCCGCGGCGGCACCGCCACGTATCCGGCGCCTTCGGCGCCTCCAGCGGAAACCCCCACCGAGATTTTTCGCAAACCACCGACCTCACCGTCGCCGTGGCACGCCGTTGCTGCTCCACGCTGCTTCTGAGATTTCGCGGTAGGTGTGTTTTGCACCGCTGGAGAATAAGAAATGTGAGATATGTGGGTTTGGTCTGATCTTTTACTTCATTTGGGCTGAGCAAGTGATTGGGCCAAGATTTATTATGTTTTTGGGCCCAATTTTTTACTTTTAATTATTGGGTCCAAGCTTATTTAATTTCGTGGGCCTGGGTAGATTGGGCTGATTATTGTATGGGCCTGGGTAGCAGGCTGACCATTTGGGCCTGGGCTGTTGGCTTTATTTGTGGGCCCAATTTTTTTTTGGCCCAAGAAAAAAAAAAAAAAAAAAAGCGCCAATGATTCGGAGAGAAGAAAATTAGACGAAGCACCCTGAGTCTCATGAGCCTCTTCAAAGAATCTACGGGTAGTCTTTTACCCACCCCACTGGGTTTATTATATTTATGTCATAAGTGGCTTTTCATTCATTCATTTATTTTCATTTAATTTGGTCGTGTTCAAGAGGTCGCGACCTAAAGCCGGACGACCCGAACAAAGACGAACGAGCCCAAGTCTATGCTCACTTTGACTAATGAGTTCAGACTGATTCCCCGCAAAGAAAAAGCGAATAATGGGTACGCAATGAAAAAGATTAATTCAGACTTTTACAGATAATTCGTTGTTAAGCCGGTGATGAGTGCGGGTCGCAGACTAAATAAGACGGTCTTAAGATTAAGTGATCGCGACCTAAATAAGACGATCGCTAACCAAGAAAGGGGGTTCATAAAGTAACCCATCCGGGTCGCACCTAAATAAGACGATCAACCGACAGAACGCCAATAAGACAATCAAAACGAAAGAAGTCGTGAGCGGGCATAGCAAACCCAATGTTCGAATTCATTCAGAAGAAAATGGGCACTACCGCCAAATTACAAAAACCCACTTCAGACGATTATGCGCGCCACTCAACAAGAAGTTATACCGCTTTTCGGGCGACGATTATGCCCGCACTTATTCTGGCTAGTTTATCTCGCGCTAACCAGGAGGCGATTATGCCCTTTACTGGCGAGGCAATCTGCCTTTTGGCGGCGATTATGCCAGCTGACCGGCGAGCTATCACAGCCTTCCGGTGACGATTATGCGCCTCTTCGGCGAGGCTATACGCTTTCTAGGCGGCGATTATGCGCCTTTACTTTGGTATCTGCGCATTCTGCGATGATTATGCCGCCTACCGGCGCGGGCACTACCACCTGCCGGAAGCGATTATATGCTCCTGCCGGCTTAGGCATTCCGCTAACTTCGGCGATGTCGGTCAGCCCGTTTTAGCGAAGCATTCTCTCCCGCCTCCGCCGGCGATGAGATCGTCGGCTTTTCACGGCGGCAACCGGCCTTGCCGCCTCGGCGTCGGCTTTCCGCTAACTTCGGCGGCGTCGAGTCCGCCGTTTTAGCGAAGTATTCTCCGCCTTCTCGGCGTCGAGATCGTCGGCTTTCCGCGGCGTTGACCCGGCCCGCGCCACCGAGGTCGGATTTCCGCTAACTTCGGCGGCGTCGATCCGCCGTTTTAGCGGCATTCTCCTCTCCTTCCGGCGTCGAGGCCGTCGACTTTCCCGCAGCTGACAAACGGCCAGCCTCCGCCGGCGTCGGCTTTCCAGCTTCTTCGGCGGCGTCGATCCGCCCGTTTCGGCGAAATATTCTCCGCTACCGGCGTGGGGCAGGTCGGCTTTCCACGGCGATAAACGGCCCGCCTCCCGGCGTCGGCTTTCGCTAATTGACAGCGTCGATCCCCCGTTTTAGCGAAAGTATTCTCCGCCTTCTACCGGTAGCCGAGACCGTCGGCTTTCCGCGGCGACGAAACGGCCTGCCTCGCCGATTAATCGGCATTACTTCTTCGGCGATGTCCAGTCCGCCGTTTTAGCAAAGCATTCTCCTCCTTCTCGGCGATGAGATCGTCGGCTTTCGCAGCGACAACCAGCCCGCCTCCTCGGCGTCGGCTTTCCGCTAATTCGGTGATGTCCAGTCCGCCGTTTTTAGCGAAGCATTCTCCGCCTTCTCGGCGATGAGATGTTGGCTCATTGTTTCGGCGTGACCGGTCCGCCTCTATCAGCATTAACCTGCTTGCCTTCATCGATTTTGGCTCTCTCATGAGACCACACAGTCAGTCAGACGATTTATACGGGGTAAAGGTCGCAAACTGCTCGGCCGTAAGTGGTCGACGACGAGCGCAAAATTTACTCCTATAAATCGCACAGACGATCTGGACAGAGGAAAGTCGCAAACTGCTCGGCCGTAAGTGGTCGACGACGAGCGCAAACTCTCCTAGCTCCCTCAAGTATCTTCGGCTCTCTCTCACGAGCCATATCAGAAGACCTGCTCATCTCGAGTAGGATCCCATCTAGCTCTCTCTCACGAGCCATCTCAGAAGACCTGCTCATCTCGAGCAGGATCCCATTCGGCTCTCTCTGACGAGCCATCTCTGAAGACCTGCTCGTCTCGAGCAGGATCCCATCTGGCTCTCTCCGACGAGCCACTCCCGAAGACCATTTTCCCACGGGCATTAAAAAGACTCGTACAACGGGGCTCCTCCCGAAGTACGAGCACATAAAAGACTCGTACGACGGGGCTCTCCCCCGAAATACGAGCACATAAAAGACTCGTACGACGGGGTTCCCCCAAAGTACGAGCACAGAAAAGACTCATACAACGGGGCTCTCCCCAAAGTACGAAAGACAGAAAAAGACTTCAGACGACGGGCTCCCCTCCGGCACGAGTACGAAAAAAGACTCAGACGACGGGGCTCTCTCCCGGTACGAAAGCACATAAAAGACTCAGACGTGGGCTCTCACCAAGCACGAAAGCACAGAAAAGACTCAGACGACCGGGCTCCCCGGCACGAAAGAGCCTGAAAAAGACTCGTCAGACGACGGCTCTCCTCTACGAACGAGCACATAAAAGACTCAGATAAACGGCTCTCCCCGAAGTACGAGCACAGAAAAGACTCATACGACGGGGCTCCCGGCACGAAAGTAGAAAAGACTCAGACGACGGGCTCCCCCGGCACGAAAGCACAAAAAGACTCAGACGACGGCTTTCCGGCACGAAAGACACAAAAAGACTCAGACGATGGCCTCCCCAAGTACGAGCACAGAAAAGACCAGTACGACGGGTTTCCGGCACGAGCACACAAAAGACTCAGATAACGGGTTTTTCTCGGCACGAGCACATAAAAGACTCGTATAACCCGGCTCCCTAAACAAAGACCTAACGAAGTTCAGACTGATTCCCCGCAAAGAAAAAGCGAGTAATGGGTACGCAATGCGAAAAGACGATTTCAGATTTACAGACACCCGAAGCTAAAGCGGGTGATGAGTTTGTGGTCGCAGTTTAAATTATTTACGGGGCTCCCCGGCACGAAAGACAGAGAAGACTTGTACGACGGGGTTCTCGGCACGAAAGCACGAGAAGACTCAGACGACGGGTTTTCCTTCCCGGCAGCACATAAAAGACTCAGATGACCGCTGGGTCTCCGGCACGAAAGTACTAAATGACGATGGGCTCTCCCGAAAGAATAAAAGCCTGACGACGGAAAAGACACGAAAGACGTTGGGGCTCTCCCCATTTGCCTCAAGTACGAAAGACAGAAAAGACCTTCGACGTGGCTCCCCGGCACGAGCCTAAAAGACTTCATCACGGCCCCAAGACGAAAGACAGAAAGACTTCTGTGGGGCTAATCACGCACTGAAACCTGATAAACTTCGACGAGCCAGGGCTCCCGGCACGAGCCTGAAAAAAAGACTTCCTGAGTCCCGGCTGAGCCTGAAAACTCGTCGACGGGGCTCCCGGCACGAAATCTGAAAAGACTTCGTGCAAGCGGGGCTGCCTCAAGTACAAGCACGCACTAGATCGGCGGCGAAGGTAAGATCCTCTATGCAGGGCTCATTCCGAACGATCAAGATCTCCATCTGCGACCCGAAAACAAGCTCGAAGGCAAACAATGCGTTTCGCAAATGCAACAAAACATGAAATATGGTCGAGACATGAAACAAGATCAAACTCGAACAACGCCACGGCCGATCTTGGGGGCTATTGTTGTGCTCAAATATATCACACGTCCAAGTATCACCAGATTTATCACATGTCGCCAGGACTTAATTATCACATTTCAAAGAGTACCACCGAGACCACGTGATTTGTCGCGGTTTACGCATATGTTTTGTCATGCTTTATGCACATGACTTGTCGTGCTTATCGATTTGTCGGCTTAACGACTTGTCGCGGCTTATAGATTTGTCGTCTTTATGATTTGTCGTCTACGATCCTCTTTTATATAAAGGACCTCACGATTCATCAGAACACACACACCGGAATGTTTCCCTCATTCCACTTATATACCTACACCCACATTTCAGGGAAGAACTACGGTTCTTCCCGCAGTGTTCTTGTTCGATTAATCACTTTGTTTGTGAGTTGTTACCAAATTAGACCACATAATACTCTCCGTAAAAAACGACTCGCGACATATCTTATTGTTATTTGTACTCAAATCTTGTATTTAGTTGTAATTTTTCCATAATTCAAAGCCTTGGGAAATTGTAAAATGCAGATTTTGTTCAAATAAACAGAAAACCCAGAAAAAGATAAATAATATGTCGGAAAAAGAGTTTTTTTGCAGTATTGAGATGAGATATTGATACGAAGATTTGTTGTTTGTTTTGGAGTGTTTGTCACAAAAGGATTCCCAGTACTACCAAACAACAGATTTCTTGTTGGCACTTTTATGACTTGTTTCTATCCTAATTTCCCCCATCTTTTCCTCTCTAAACTATTTTCTCACATGTCTCATTTTATCGGGGATTGAGCCTCGAGCTTTTCAGGTGCACCGTGCACTTATAATACATTTATTTATACTAAATTGTGTAACTCTTTTTTTTTATATAAATAATCATACGATTCAATATAAATAAATTGTATATTTATATATAACAAATTGTATATTTTTAAAATGCACTATAAATCATGATGCATACTAAGATTTAGTCTTTATCGGGAATAATTATTTATCTATTACTCATGTTTCAATATTTTTACTAGTATTACATATGGGACACATGCAACTAATCCGTGCACCTCATCATTTTCATTTTTCTTCATTTCTTCTACTTTTCCCTAAATACATTTTCAGAGTAAGGTTGAGTTGGTGGAAGATACAAATTCTTCATATTGGCGTGTATATATATATATATATATATATATATATAAGTGATATAGAACCCACTATTTATTTTTTTATGAAACCAGATTAACGAGGTGTCAAGTCAACTCATCATCTACATAATTAATTCTATTTAAATAAATTATACAATATTTTATAATATACTATACCCTAAACCATGAACCTAAACCCTAAATCATGAACCATTCAGGTCGGGTGAACTATGAACCACTCGGGCCGGGTAAAAAAAAAATTCAGTTCAGTTTAAAAAAAATATATATATTTACCCGGCCCGGATCCAACCCAGCCAGACCCGAACCCGACCCTAGTGGTTCATGATTCACCCGACCCGAATGGTTCATGGTTTAGAGTTTAAAGTTCATGGTTTATGATATAGTATATTATAAAATATTTTTATAATTTATTTGAATATAATTAATTATGTGGATGATGAGTTGACATGACACCTTATTAATATGATTCCATAAAAAATTAGATAATTGATTTTATATCACTACTAATATATATATATATATATATATATATATACACACGATCCTTGTATAAGTATGGTATCAGAGCCATGAGAAGTAGAGTATATATTAGTTATATGGTTTCATAATTCAATACATCTTGATTCTTATGAATCGAATACATCGATTGAAGGAAACCGTTAAGAAAAGATGATTTCGAGAATATGATATTCCTGAAATTCTTGATTTATTGAATAAATGGACTATTCCTAAAATTGAACCTAAAATGGTTTATAAATTATGAGCTTTTGAAAAAATAGGTTTCAGACAAATTGTTAAAACTACTGAATCCTCTATACCTCTTCATGAAGAAGATATGGTTATTAAATTGCTTAGTAAAAATGATATTTTACCTTACAAAAGAACTCATAAGTTCTTACATATTGGTTGTGTAAAGTCGCTTTTTAGACCGCTTTACCTTAAATGGTTTTACCGTAAAGCTTTTTTAGCTTTTCTTAGGGATGGTAGAAATCTTAATTGGAGACAATCCTTAATGGGAATTATAGAATCTAGTTTGGCTTTAGGACGTGTCTATTTTGACGCATATCCTAATTTATCTCTATCTTTATCTGATAGTAATATTCTAGAAGCCTTAACATTAAATGTTAAAACTCATGGTTATAATTACATACCGTGCATGAGAGGTTATGTGTATATCCAATTATCGTATTTATTATAAGCCTTTATTTACACTCAATCCTATGTGTAAAAGAATTGAGAAAGATAATAATGAGACTATTCTTATAGAAAGTAATTTTAGAAAATCAAATATTACTACCAGAAGATCCATTAAGTGGGAAGAAATTATTTTTCCTGAAAATTGGATAATAGAACAATCTGTTTCTAAAAATCCTATTATAAATAGTGATTTTAAACATATTACTCAAAGTAATGATGGTATTATTAATATTGGTTTTCAAAATAATCAAAGAAGACATCTGACTTCTTATACTAGATCAATGTTTAGTCATTCTTTTATATCTCCTTTGAATTATGAAGTAGAATTTCCCTCAGAATCTAGAGCTTCTACTTCCTCTTATAGAGAAAATACTCATTGTGAAAATAATAATTATAACAATGAGAAAATTATTATTAATGAAAACAATATAATCCACAAAGATGAATTTGATCCCAAAACAATTTCGGATTGTAACTTTAAAATATAATTTTATGGATTTTACAAACTTTTTAGATTTTTCTAAAGGTTCTTCTACTAGAGCTCATATTAATGATGAGTTTAATAATCCTAAATGGGATAAGTTTAGAATTTGGTATTTTAAATCATTCTCAAAAGATGATTTAGATTACTTTGTTGACAATTTTTATAAATCCTGTAAAAAATATAATGAAATTACTTATTATGTTCCTTGGTTTATTAAAACTTTTTATATTGATTATATTTCAGTCATCGAAAGAGATTATAAAATAATTTCTGGTGGTATACAAAAAATTGTTTACCCTCCTCATGTTCCTTTTCAAATTGAAAAAGGAGAAGGATATTTAATTTTCTTCCATTCTCCAGAATCATTGAAAATGATGTCTTACAAATTACTGTTAATCATGTTAATCAAATGATTGAGCAAAATAATTTTTGTAATCTTTATCTGTCTATTATTGGAGAAGAAATTATTTCTTTACATAATAAAGTTGATAAAATTATCTCTAAGATAGATTCTCAAAATAAATCTGAAAATGATAATAATAATAATAATAATAATAATAATAATAATAATGTTATTATTAAAACAACTTCTTCTATTCAATCTCCTATTGAGATAAAAGATTTTAAAACTGAAGCTTCTATTTCTGATCTTGAAAAGATTATTAATGATAAATTTAGTAATCTTAATATCTCTGCTTTAGATGATGACATAGATGATAATCATGCTAGTCCTAGTAATACTGATAGTATTAATAAAATGAAATGGGCTGATAGACCTACCATGTCTACTTATTATTACAAGAGATCTACTCCTATGGATGTTCTTAATGAAGAACAGAAAAACTTTTTCAATAATTCTTATTCTGAAAAAGGTATTTATGAATGGAATATTGATGGTGGAAGTGATAATCATATTTTCACTCAATGTCATCGCATGCTTATGTATAGTTCTGCTTGTCAAACTTGTGGTAATAATGATATTAGTACTGCACAAGCTATTACTTCTGGTTTTATTGGTCAACTTAAAGGTTGATGGGATAATTATTTAACTCCCCAAAATAGAATGGAAATTTTTAATTCTATTAAAATTGAAAATGGTGAAACTAAAACCAATGCGGTTTATTATTTGATTCTTACTATTTTGGATCATTTTACTGGTCAATATACCAATAAATATGAAAATACCAGAACTCTTCTTTTAAATATGAGGTGTAAAACTCTTACTGATTTTAGATGGTACAAAGATACTTTCTTGTCTCGTATCTATGAGATCCCTGATTGTAATCAGGATATTTGGAAGAATAAATTTGTTGATGGTCTTCCTAATTTATTTGCTGAAAGAGTTAAGAAAACTCTTAGAAAGGATTCTGATTCGATCCATTATAGGTCTTATACTTTTGGTCAAATCATTAGTGTTTGTGTTCAGGAAGGAATAAATCTTTGTAATGAACTCAAATTAAAAAAGATAATCCTACGGAAAGAAAACAATTAGGTCAATTCTGTGACCAATTTGGATTAGATAATCCTAATTCTAAAAATAGTTCGTCTAAGACTAATAAAAGAGATTTAAAACATAAATCTAATTATAAAAGAAGAAAATATAATTCTTCAAAACAAAAAGAAAAAGATCATGATAATAATAAAATTAGAAGAAAATCTTTTAAAAAGAGAAGATATGATACAATTATTTGAAAAAAATGTAATAGACCTGGTCATTATGCTAATCAGTGCTATGCAAAAGACAAGATTAAAAATCTTGATTTTAATGAAGAGTTAAAAGAAACTCTTTTTAAAATTGTTATGATTTCTAATATTGATACAGAATCAGAAAAATCTTATAATGACTGTTCTTTTGTTGAATCCTCTTCAGATGATGATAATTCTGTTAATTCTAATAAAGAAAAATGCAATGAATATGTATTTGGAAAACCTTGTCTTAATTGTATCAGTAATACTGATAATACTAATAAAGTTGATAATGAATTTTATAAACTCATGAGTCAATTTCAAGATATGAATATTAGTGTCTTAACTAATAATAATATTTTAGAATTTCTTAAACATATAAAAGATTCTAGTTTAAGAGATAAAATCATTGAACAATTTCATGATTCTTTTAAGAATGAAGACAATAATAAAACTAGTCTTTCTAAAAAGATTGATAGTAATTATTATAATATGGGTGAATTAGAAAGACTTCTTCGCCTAAAAAATATAAAAGATAATCCAGTAACTATTAATGATTTAGTTCATGAGATTAATAATCTTAAAACTGATGTCAAGATTCTTCAAAAACAGAATACTGATCTTTCTGTTCGTCTTTCTTTTATTGAGAAAGGAAAGGAAAAAATTGAAGTTTGTGAAACTAGCTATAATACTCTTTCACAATACTTAGATATTGATGAAAATTTTAATATTGAAAAGAATCATTTATCTACCATTAATATGATTATATCACATAAATGGTATACTAAGATTTCTCTTCTTATAAATAATTCTTATAAGAAATATTTTATTGCTATGATTGATAGTGGTGTTGATTTAAGTGTCATACAGTTAGGAATAATTCCTACTAAGTTTTTTGAAAAAACTACTCATTCACTTTCTCATGCAGGTGGAGGATCTTTAAAGATTAATTATAAGCTTAAAAATGCTTATGTTTGTGTTGATGGTTGTTGTACTCCTAACGACTTTCTTATTGCTGAAGACATCACTAGTCAAATGATCATTGGTCTTCCTTTTCTATTTAAAATATATCCTCTTACCTTTGTTGGTGAAAAAGGTATTACAGATACTTATAATGGTAAACCTATTACTTTCAAGTTTATCACTAAATCTATTCATAAGGTTCTTAATTTGATTCAAGATCAAATTAACAATAAAAATTATCAAATTAATTTTCTTAAAGATGAGCTTGTGATAGATTAAATAATCCTAAACTACAGGATAAAATCAAATTTTTAATAAATAAACTTTCTATTGAAATTTGTAATGATTTCCCTAATGCTTTTTGGGACAGAAAGAAACATATAGTTTCTCTTCCTTATGAAGAATATTTTAAAGAAAATAAAATTCCGACTAAGTCTAGACCTTGTCAAATGAACTCTGGATATTTAGAGTTATGTAAAAATGAAATATCTTCTTTATTACATAAGAAGCTTATAACTCCTTCTAATTCTCCTTGGTCTTGTACTGCTTTCTATGTTAATAAACATTCTGAGCAGGAACGAGGAGTTCCTCGTTTAGTTATTAATTATAAACCTCTTAATAAGGTTTTAAAATGGATTAGGCATCCTATTCCTAATAAAAAAAATCTTCTTGACAGACTAGTCAATGCTCTTATTTTCTCTAAATTTGATTTAAAATCAGGATTTTGGCAAATTCAGACTAATCAACCTGATAGGTATAAAATTGTCTTTAATGTTCCATATGGTCATTATGAATGAACTGTTGTGCCTTTTGGGCTTAAAAATGCTCCGTCAGAATTTCAACAAATTATGAATGACATTTTTAATCCTTATAGTGATTTTATTATTGTTTATATTGATGACATCCTTGTATTTTCTAAAGATATTGAAATACATTTTAAACATCTTGATATGTTTAAAAATTTGGTCATTAAAAATGGTCTTGTCATTTCAAAACCTAAAATGGTTTTATTTCAGACTAAAGTAAAATTTCTTGGTCATATTATTGATAAAGGTAATATTACTCCAATTCAAAGAAGTATTGAGTTTGATAATAAATTCCCTGACGTTATAACTGATAAAACACAGTTACAAAGATTCTTAGGAAGTCTTAATTATGTGTCTTCTTATATTAAGAATCTTGCTGAAGATTCCTCTATCTTATATGATAGGCTTAAAAAGAATCATTCTCCTTGGAATAATGATCATACTAAGGTTGTTATCAGGATAAAAGAAAAGGTTAAAAATATTCCTTGTCTTATGCTGGCTAATCCCTCTTGGGAAAAATTTGTTGAAACTAATGCCTCAGATTTAGGGTATGGTGGTATTTTAAAACAAATTAATCCTGATAATAAAAATGATTATATTATTAGATTTTATTCCGGTAAATGGAATAATAGTCAGAAGAATTATTCTGCCACTGCTAAAGAAATTATTGTTATTGTCAAATGTGTCCTTAAATTTCAGGATGATTTATATAATCAGAAATTTACTATTAAAACTGATTGCAGGGCTGCTACTTTTATGCTCTTCAAAGATTTTGAACATAATGTTTCTAAAAAAATGTTTGCCAGATGGCAATCTCATCTTACTTATTTTGATTTTGATATTGTTTATAAGCAAGGGAAATATAATCATCTCCCAGATTTCTTAACTCGTGAATTTATTTCTTCATGACAGTTATGAGCCAATCAGGAAGAAGTTATTCCTCTTATAGAGGAATGGGAGGCATAGGATCTCCTATTTTGCAACAAGGGAAGAAATCTCTTTACAACCAGAACATTTCTGGTATTGGTTCTTCTTCAAAAGGAGAAAATTTTGATAAGGAATTTCAAGAATTCCTCAAACAACGAAGCAGGAATATTCAGGTTCAGGATAATCCTTCAAAACCTGATGATGAGGAGTCATACTCTTCAGTTGCTCAGAAAGAGTATAAATTCTTTGATTCTCCCAAGAGAGAATTGATTCTTGTCATCGAAGATGATGATGAAAAATTCAAAGAGTCCCCATGGATTCTTATGGATAAGTATTTTCCAACTAATAGTTGGAATGTGGAAACTTATAAGTCAAGAGGATTTTATGAAAATATTCTCACCAGCCTTGGAAGTGTTGACATTCAACATTTTCCTCCTAAGAGTAAAGTGATAAATTACTCTAAATTTATCATTAAAAAGATCATCTCCATCCAAGAATGAGGTATTTCTCCTTTTACTGAGAGAAGCTTGACTAATGAAGTCAATAAAACAATTTACCAATACAATTATTGGGATTATTTACAAAGTTTTTATAAAACTTTATTTTATCAGAATGCTAAGCATTCTCACACTTGGCTGATAAAAATTTGTGATAATATCAGTAAGAATCAAATTCCTAATTGGCTTTTCTCATGGTGGGGAAATTTTGGTACTATGACAGATATTTTGCCTGAAGAGATTAAATCTCTACTGGAAGAATATTCTATAAATTTTTCTTCATTAAAAAGTCATAATACAAGTAGTAAAACTATTTGTATGATTTTTGTTGATTCCGGAATCCCATGAGTCTGGAAATGGAGACCAGAATTCAGTTATACTGAAGATGGTATACCAAGTTTATGGAGGATCCATACTACAAGATTTTGGAATAACTTAAATGTTATTACTCCTGGCTCCCATGAGTCACCTTTGCAGAAAAATATCAATAGGATTAAATCCAAAATTGAAGAATATAAAAAGTTTTCTGGTGAAAAGACTTCAAATAGTCTTTCTTCATTTTCTGAATATTCTAAAAAATATGTTGGTTTATTTCCTAAGGAAAAAATTATGGATCTTTATATGGATCATATCAAGAAAGATTTATTCAATGATATTGATTTTTCTGATTCAAAATCAGATGTCTCTATGATTTTCGGTTTTGAATTACAAGATGCTCAGGACCCAAATGAAGACTATCAAGACTTTTCTCTTCAAGAAAGTTTTGATCTTTTGAGAAATTCTCTTAAAGAGAAACTTAAAGAAAGAAAGTGCTAATGGAAGATTGGAGATTATATCTTAATAGTTTCAGACTTATGCCAGTTTCTAATATCTGGAAGGTTTCTAATATTTGGAAGGTCCCTTTTCATGTTATTTTTGATGAAAATAATAATGAAATCTGAGATAAAAATTATCTCAAAGCTCTGAAAAAGAAAATTAAGATTCTTGAAATATGTATTCCTGTACTTGAGAAAATGAGATACAGGAATGATATTGATGACGAGAGACATTATCCTCATTCCTTAAAAGGATTTAAGAAGACTCTAATTCTTCTGAAGAAACAAGCTTCATTAATGGCGATTTAAAGAAGACTTTGACTTAGCACATTCTAGCAAGATGTGTCTATAGTATCAGACAATATCAAATTTCGTCATTGCTTACGATAGCAGACAAAGTACTGTTCCTGAATAGTAATCACTATTCATACTTTTTACTTTTTTGCTTTTGCGGTTTTGTTTTTTCCGCACTGTTTATTTTTTATTTTGGAATCCGGGGTTTCATGTCCGGCTCTTTCATCTATAAATAGGTTTGATTTTTTATTTGAGAGATACGCTTGAGTTTAGACTCGCCTCTCTTTTTCTCTCTCTACCCCTCTCTTGTGTGATCTTGTGTGCAACCCTTGTAGCCTTGTAATTATTTTGTTTATGTTAAAGGCTCATTAAGGTATTATTGTTGTTCATTTAAATTTTGTTTTTAATTTTAATTTCTGATGATCACCGCCTCTATGGACGACTAGAATGCTTGTATTGAATCATGGCCTGACTTAAATATACTCTACTATCATGTGCATTTGGAATTATATTCCTATAATGATCTGTAATTTGATATATCAAAGGTAGAGTTGGTTTATCCAGTAGGTTTGAGCTTTCCAGTGATATTCATGAGTTAACTATGTGGGCTAGCCCTTGTTGCCATAATGCCGATGAATAGGCGCAGACGCGTTTTCTGGGCATAAAAGCTTTTTTCAGGTTAACTCATGGACTATGGAATTTCTCAGTAATATCCTATTTGTGTTTGTAAAAGATACACAGGATACTATTGATATAGATACTTGTACGATCCTTGTATAAATATGGTATATATATATATTAAGGCACAAAATTTAATTCTTTTAGGGTATGTTTGTTTGGGGATTTAGGTGTGCGGGGGAAGTCATGACTTCGAAATCCTATGGATTTAAAAATCCCGATGAGTAATAAAAGTATGTATTTGTTTTGAGATTTTGGTAGGGTGAGATTTTTGTTTTATGTCAAATCAATATGAAATAGTGATTAATGTGATATTATTATATTGTATTGAGTGAGAGAAAAGTAGGAGAGAGAATAAGTGTTGGGAGATGAATTTAATAAAGATATATGATTTTGATTAGATCCCAAAACCCCTGAGTATGACATGTTCAGAATGATCTTGATAGTTGAGTCAGGATTCAGTTTTAGAGTATTCAGGATGTTATCTGCAAAATGTATAGTCAGCAGATATAGTTCAGGATAGGTTCAAGACTCAAGAACTCAAGATGTTTTCAAGTATCCGAAGTTTCAGGATGAAACGAGAGATATCAAGACTTCAAAAGATGATCTCGAGTAATCAAGACTCAGCGTGAAGATTCAGTACAACAGTCAATATGTCTCAGAAGACTCTGAAGACACAAGACTGAAGACTGAGAACTGAAGATCAAGAATACTGAAGGCACAGTAATTACTGAAGACTCAGTAATGTACTGAATGCTCAGTATAAACCTGAATGTTCCAAGGCACTGAATATATCTAATCTGAAGGATGCAATACTGAGAAGACACGATTCCTTAGAAAGTTAGATATCGCCAAAACATTTAAATGCATACAAAAGGAACTAAGTCAGAAGTGTTGTTAAGGTTATATCAAACTCAGAGTTTGTAAACAAAAAGAAGATTGAAGGTGTCTACCTTTAATCAAGACAAAAGTCAAAAAGAGGAAGACGACACTGCGTACCATACTGGCATTGACGGTGACGATTCATTTAAAAAAAGATGTCAGATGTACAAAAGTTCCAGACTGCAAAAAGTGAAGACCGGCTACATAAAAGGCTATTGCCTAAAAACATGTTAGGGAGTTTCAAACCCTAAATATAGTCGTTTCACACACCACAAGAGGAACTCACGAAGCTATCTCTCCAACGGATAGTTTTCAAAAGTGACCTTGGTGTATGCCTATAAATCTTTGGTGACCCTCTACATTGTAAGGTTACGGGAAATTTATACATTTAACTCAAGAGCTCAAGCTTATTCTTGCAAAAAGTTAAAGCACTCGAAAAAACTTAGAATTTCCCAAGTGCTTCTATATTGAAGAGAGCTCACTATACTAAGCCTAGCTTGATAAGAAATATCAAAAGCTTAGTCGAGATATCCTAACCCTTTGCATTGTGCTTCATTGTAAAGGATATCTCATCCTAGTTGAAACCAACCAAGAAACCCCAAACCCCTTGTGAAGGTAGTTGGAGTGTGTTTGTTGGTGAGAAGAGTTGTAAAGAGTTAGTAAACTACGCGGAGTAGTCGAAAAAACTCTAGAGGAGAAGTTAGTAAGCTGCTGGGGTAGTCCAAAGCTTGTGTGTGATTGAGTAAGTAAACTACGGAGGTAGTCGAAAAGCTCAAGGTCGGGTTGAGTAAGTAAACTACGTGGAGTAGTCGTAAAAACTCAGGGCGAAGTTGAGTAAGTAAAACTACGAGGTAGTCGTAAAGCTCGAAGTTGATAGTGAATTTCTCCGAAGAGTCGGGAGAGTGGACGTAGGAGCTTGAGTCTCGAACCACTATAATTCTTTGTGTTCTTTATTGCTTTCCTTATATCGGCTTAACTGTTGCATTGACTTGATTTTGAAAGCATACTTTTTTCATCGATATTCGGGTTGGAATCAATCCAATGAAGTTGCATAAGTGAATCACAACCTAATCACTATTTCATAAAGGGAAGGTTTTCAAAGAAAGCTTAAAAAGCAGTATAAACTAAGGGCCAACCATTCAAGACGATCGAGTAGCTAGAACAGATAATTACCGACCGAACTCTCTTCCGAGGATTGAGAAGTTAGTTATCGATCCAAGCAACTCGGGATCTCGACACTCGAGGACTCGGGTTGGGATTATCGAGGTATCCGAAAGCATTTTCGGGATCACTGTCTCGAGAGACTTTGACTCGGAGCGATCTGTGCTTCTCGTAACCTAATCTTGAGGATTATCCACCCAAGTTGACCTCGAGAAGAAAAAGTTTTAAAAACCTTGAACACGTGTATTCCCCCATACACGTGTAAGACTTCGTTTGCACGGGACCAACAAGTGGTATCGGAAGCGGTGGTTCAACTTGACCACTCTTTGTGTTGACCAAAGTTTTATTTTTCAAAAATACTTGTGGTCTATCTCGAATCGATCTTATTTCTTTGAAATTTTTTTTTTCAAAAGATCGAGAAAAATGTCTTCTAAAAACTTCCCATGTTCTCGGTGGAGAACTATGATCTATGGAGATCGAGAATGCAGGCTCATCGTATTCCAAACATGAGCGTATGTGGAGAGTGGTCTCTCAAGGACCATTCCAATTTCATTGTAGTGAATCCCGGAGGAGCGTAAGATGAGAGAATTGATCCCAGAAGCGAGAATTTCCTAAGTTTGATGACCAAACCGGGAGGAGGAGAGAAAGTTAGTCAATCTAGACTACATTGCAAAAAGACACACTATACAAAGACAAGTTGATGATGGTGTGATGGGAATGATCTCACCGTAATATCTTGCTAAAGAGATTTGGGATACACTACTATTTTATGTGCCAACGCACATATCATATAAAAAGAAAACAAACTTTTCAATTTGGCAATTGGAAAGTTTGATAGTTTTGAAATGGATGATGGTGAATCAATAGACAAACTAGAAGTCAGATTCACTAGCATCATGAATGATCTAAATGCACTTGGAAAGAAATACCCACATAGAGAAGTTGAATTGAAAATTCTTAGAGGTCTGTCTAAGAAATGGGATATTCATGCAGTGGTGATTGAAAACACCAAGAATATTAATTCAATGCCTTACCAACAAGTCTTCTCTGAGCTGAAAGCCTATGAATTTCTAATTGATAAGAAATCCAAAAAGGCTGACAACAAAGATGATTCTTCATCGAGTAAGAATGTGGCTTTAAAAGCCAAAGATAAAACCTGTAAAACTAGAGAGTTCGAGAACCCCATGCAAAAAAAATCGGGGATGAGCTTGAGGAAAAGCTAAGATCGATGGCAAGAAGGTTTGATAGACTCAATAGTATATTTGGAAAATACAAAAACTATTACAGGAACCACAGGTACCAGAAGAAACCTGAGGACAGATCAACTGAGAAGAAGAAAGACCTGAAAGTTGAAGGATCTTCATCCAAGAGAAAGGACTCCAAGTCCAAAGAAGAAAATGATCAGGATGATGATGCCAACAGATGTTATAATTGCCAGAAGAAAGGTCACTTCCAGTATGATTGTCCAGATTTGAGTGCTAAGGAGCGAAGAGAAAGGCAAGCTAAAAGAGACCAGAAGTTCTCAAGCAAAAAGGCCATGGTTGCAGAAGAAGAAAACTCTGAGGAGGGATCTAGCTCTTCAGATGAGATATTCTCAGACAGTGAAAGTGATGACATCTGTCTGATGGCCATTGAGGAGGTAAACTCTTCTTTCTCTGTTGTTGCTCCTACACTAGCACAAGAGTTTTCAAGTTCCACCGAAAAACAAATCATTTTGACTCGATGGATTCTTTTGAGAATCGATGAAGGACTATCTTTGTTTTGCAAGGACTACTAAATCGAACTCAAGAGCGAATAAAGGAACCGAAAAGTGAAAATCTAAAATGGAAAGACTCTAGCAATATTGAAATCACTTCTCAATTAATGGGAGCTCTTGATGAACTGGATGTTCAAAGTACAACTCTCGAGAAAGAGAAGTTGATAATGTCCCTAATCGAAAAGTTAGAGAAATCCATCAAGAGATTCAAATTTAATCGAATCGAAGTTCAATGACCTCTCGAGAAGCATAAAACTCTACAGAATCGTGAGGATAGTGCATGAGAAGAAGTTAACTCTATTGAATAATGCATCTAATCTAATAGATGAAATTCAGAGTTACCAGAGATATGTGACTATAAAATCTGGATTGGGATACATTCCAGGGGGAACCTCACAAGGTCATCTAAATGCTGCGTCAAGTAGCAAGGAGACTATATTTGTAAAACCAGTGGCACCTACACTTCAAACTGAAGTAATGCCCAAGGTTGTAGACAAGGGAAAAGGACCTATGGTCTCAGTAAAACTGAATGATCAGGTTAGAAAGCCCAAACCTCAGGTAAAGGCTAGAAAACCTGAGCAGCCAGTTGGAAAGTTTCAGGCAAGTACTTCAAAGCCTCAGGCTAAGAATGCAAACCTGAAAGGCTCCACACTGAACCATCAGAGGAATCCTCAGATGAGAAACACTCAGCAGAGACATTCTCAACTGAAGAGACCAAGTCCTCAGTATGCTGAAAGACCCAGATTTCAGTACAGACTAAATAAACCTCACTTGCCTAAGGGTAAAGGTTATCTGAACCCGAGTCAACAAAGATTTAGACCGGCATCACAAAAGCCTAAGCATCTGAACAGAAGGTCTGAACCAACGAAGAATTCTAAGGCACATGTTCATGCTAAAGCTAGCACACATATACAGAAAACTGCTAAGGCACCCAGAGTAGTGGATGTATATGTTGATGTTTATGGAAGACAGATTAGTCACTCTAAAGTGATTAGAGTTGTCAGGCAGATTTGGATTCCGAAAGGTACAACTAACCTCGTAGGACCCTACACAAACTGGGTACCTAAGAATTGATCTGTTTTTCAGGAGGAAAACAAGGGCACTAAGCTGATGAAAGATCACATGGCACTGATGAGCAGAGATGAAAAAGCTCCTGATGTATGGTATCTTGACAGTGGATGCTCAAGACATATGACAGGATTCAAGAAGATGCTCAGTGACTATGTTGAACAAAGAGGCCCACAGATCACTTTTGGAGATAACTCCAAGGGACAGACTGAAGGATATGGAACTTTGGAAATCGACTCAGTTCATATCCATGGTGTTTCATATGTATCTGGATTGAAGCATAACTTGCTGTCAATTAGCCAATTCTGTGATAAGGGTTTCAATGTTGAGTTCTCCAAGAACTTATGTTTTGTGAAAGATGATACATCACAGAAAATATTACTGACTGGTACAAGAAAAGGGAATGTGTATCTTGCTGATTGGAGTTCAACTCCTAAAGATACATGTTTAGTTGCTAAAAGTTCCACAGATACCAGTTGGTTATGACATAAAAGAATGAATCACCTAAATTTCAAAACCCTGAACAAGCTTGCAAGATTAGCTCTTGTGAGAGGGTTGCCTAATGAAGTGTTCAGTAAGGAACACATTTGTGATGCGTGCCAAAAAGGAAAACAAGTTAAAGCATCATTTAAAAGCAAAGTTGAAGTTTTCTTGAAAAGAATACTTGATTCGCGATATGGATCTCTTTGGTCCTATAACACTGTGAGCACTAATGGCGTGAAATACACATTGGTAGTAGTTGATGACTACTCAAGATATACTTGGGTCATATTCTTTTCAAGAAGAAAGAGACTCGAGATAAAAGTTGCGAATTCATGAAAAGGCTCGAAGATTGAGAAAAAATCGAGTGTGGTCAAAATCGATCGACAAAGGAACCGAAGTTTATAAATCATATCATTTCGATTATTGTGCAAAGAAATGGAATTCTACATGAAACATCATCTGCAAGGACCCCTCAACAAAATGGTGTTCTTTGAAAGAATGAACATGACGACGAAAGAAGATGCAAGGACAATGATTGTTGAAGCCGACATTCCTAAGAGGTTTTAAAATTTGCCAACAACTTTGCATGCTTACTCTCGAGAATAGATCCATGCCGACAAAAAAAGTCAAGGCAAAACGCCTTTATGAGCTTTGGAATGAAAGGAAGCCTCTTGTTTCTTTCTTTTCGTGTGTTTGGTTGCAAGTGTTTTCATACACAATAATGGTAAAGATCGTTGAAAACATTTGATAGTAAAGGCGATGAAGGAATATTCTTAGGATATTCTCAAGTCATAAAAGCTTTCGAGTTTCTGTTGTAGGACTCTTATTGTGGAGGAAACACCTCATGTTGTTTTTGATGAATGCTTTTGCGTTCGGAAGAAACAGGAACATGATGCAGATGAACCGACCAAGAGGATCACCAGATTAAGCCCGAAATGTAAAGATAAATCATCCATTGAACTCGAAAAAGAAGTCGGGTCACTATCTATGATTGGAGTGACTCAGACTCAGATAAAGAAGTTCAGGATGGAAATCAGGATGGTGAGACCCAGGAAAACCAACACTCCAAAATTGACCAATCTGAACAGACACCAGTTCAGACTCAGGTATGTGATGCCAATGAAGATGTGGTCACGGTGAGGCAAATTTCGAATCTATCAACCTAAGGGGAACAAATGTCTCGACAATGTTCTGAATAGAATTTCCCCTGAGGAAGATGATTCCCTTTCTCCTGTTTTGTTGTTCCCTGAGTTTACTGATTTAACTGAACCTAACATTTCAAATGTTGAGGACACTATTGAAGGGGGAACATCAAGAAGGAAATGGTTAGATAGTCATCCTACAAGTCAGATTGTGGGTGATCTAACTGAAGGTGTTAAGACAAGAAGGTTCCATGGAGAGAGTGCACTATTCTGCTGCTTCCTATCAGAGAAAGAACCTCTTTGGGATTGGTGAAGCTCTACAAGATTCTCCTTTGGATTCTTCTTATATGCAAGATGAAATGAATCAATTCTCAAGGAATGAAGTATGGGCCGGTAGATAGACCATAAAGGCACAATGTCATTGGAACCAAGTGGGTTTTCAAGAATAAGAGAGATGAAAACAACAACATTGTGAGAAACAAGGCAAGGCTAGTTGCACAAGGTTATTCCCAAGAAGAAGGCTTGGATTATGATAAAACCTTTGCACCTGTTGCAAGACTAGAAGCCATCAGATTGTTTCTTGCATATGCTGCCCACATGAAGTTCACGATCTATCAAATGGATGTGAAAAGTGCATTTCGAAGCGGTGTGCTTAAAGAAGAGGTTTATGTGGAACAACCTCCGGTTTCAAAACAGAATGACCAAGTTTACGTGCTCGGAAAAGCTTTTGTATGGTCTTAAGCAAAGCACCCGAGCATGGTATGATACTCTTTTCTCGGTTTCTTCTTGACCATGGTTTTATCAAAGGAATCGTTGATAGAACTCGTTCAGGGATAGAGGATGGGGAAGATATCTTACTAGTTCAGATATATGTTGATGACATCATTTTTGGATCTCCAAACCATCAGTTGTGTGAAAAGTTTTCAACACTGATGAAAGGCAAGTTTGAGATGTCAATGATGGGAGAGATGAATTTCTTTCTAGGTCTTCAAGTGAAACAATCAAAGGAAGGAATATTCATCAACCAGGCAAAGTACACCAGAGATCTGATTGCCAAATATGGTGTATGGGATTGCAATGCGATTAGGATTCCCATGAATACTAACTACAAGATGGATCCTGATTCTGAAGGCAAATCAGTAAGTCATACTGATTATAGAGGAATCATTGGATCATTGCTCTATCTCACAGCAAGTAGGCCGGATATAACATTTGTTGTTGGGATATGCGCAAGATACCAAGCTAATCCTAAGGCTAGTCACATGGAGGCTGCCAAAAAGATACTAAAATATCTTAAAGGCACAGTGAATAGAGGATTATGGTATCCAGCTGATGATAACCTTGAGTTAAGTGGTTATTCAGATGCTGATTATGGAGGTTGCAGAATTGACAGGAAGTCCACTTCAGGAACTTGTCAATTTCTAGGAAGTAAGCTGATATCTTGGTTTTCGAAGAAAGCAGGACCTCGATAGCAACAAGTACTTCATGAAATTTAATATATGGTCGAGGAAGTCTGCTTTTCTTTCGATTCTTTGGCTCAGACAACAATTAAGGGATTATAAAGTTGTAGCCAATGAAGTACCAATATTTTGTGACAATAATAATGTCATTGCTATTTCACAAAATCCCAGATGACACACACCGGATGCAAGCATGTGGATATCGAACACATCACTTCATCGAGAGATCATGTCGAGAAGAAGGACATAAGGATGGAGAAAATTCATCTCGATAAGCAAAGAGTCGATATCTTGACCAAACCTTTGGCGGAATCAAGATTTCGTGAACTTTCGATTGAATTAGGGATGTTAGAACCAAGTGTATAGAGTAAAAATCAAAAATTAAAGGTTTTCGAAGATGAAGTTTTTTTCTAATTCTACCGAGAAGCTTAGGATAAAATGGAAATCTCGAATCGAGTCTCTGAAACTCAGATTCATCAAGGTCAAGATCAAGAGCATCTTGAACCATTTCAAGATTTTCGATTATCTCGACATTTTATCAAGGTCGAAGACTCGAAGAAGACTGATAGAGGGAAATTGGTCTGAAGAAGTAATGACTCATGCGACTCATTTATTGCTTAAGTAAAGCTCAGTAATCATTTGCAATAAATACAAAACACCTGAGGAATGTTTTTGGGCGGGATCGTTTTAAATTCCGAAGAAAGTCAACAGTCATTTAATGCTCTGCTACATTAATGACCAATGAGGATGTTTTGGCGGCTTACTTTTCGGAGATCGTCGGTTCGTATACCCGATTAATCGGAGATTAATCTCAACCGTTGTTTTTCACCTAACCAACGCGATTCCCCACGATCTCGAAGCTATATAAACCCCAATCAGCCATTCAAGCCAAAATTTTATCAAACCCTTCGTTCTCAAATCCTCTACAAATAAATCCCCTTTGCCCAGAAATTCTCCAAACCCTAAAGCTTCATCTCTTCAATCAATCTCTAAAATGGCTCCAACCCTGTTCGAGAGATTAGCCGAAACCAACAAGCGGGTATGAAGTTCGTTGTTTCACTCCGAAAAGCACAACCAACTCAAAAGGGAAGAGGAGGCTCTCGATATGATTCGACAAGCTAAACTTCATCCAACTAGTCGCAGTTTACCGACGACCGGTGAGTTTGCGAAAAGAGGTAATCGAATTCATCTATAACTTGAAGATAGATGAAGAGGGTTGTATGCATTCTAAGTTAACTGTATCACACTTAGAGCATTCGTCCAAATACGTCGATTTTGAGAGGGATCTGTATATAGTTCCGAAAAATTTGAATGATGTTTTTGAGCTCTGTGATAGAGGAGAGGATCCTACGATGATATGTCAGGTAGAGAGCAGGAGTACTTAGATAGGATTGCTGAGAATCCTGTTAAGTTTGAGGCGACATTACATAAGAGGCACTTAAAGCCACAATATCGTGTGTTGATGGATATTGTGAGCAAGTGCATCATGAGTCTTCTTGGGAGTTTTGAGCGATCAAGACCAAGCTCAGATTGATGGCGGCGATAGAAGCCTCACCCACCCACCTGACTTCAACCGGGTGAAATTCTCGATTCAGACGGTGAGTGAGCGGAACCAAAGTTTTGAGGAAGGTTGATTTTGAGCGATCTCAATCAAAGGCAAGATCCACCATGCCACCAAAATTGCTTATATTTTTGAGATGTGCAGAGAGGAGGAGGATATCTTCGCCAATTCGACCCCATTCCCTAAGTCCAAAATTTTCTTTAAGCCCTTTGCTGCAAAGAAGCAGGCCATCAGGGGGAAGAGAGAAAAGAAGGTAGAATCACCGATTATGGGCCGATAAAGAGACTCAACAAAACCGGGGAAGGTTCTGTTGGAGGCAAAGATGGAGCAAGGTGCAAAAATAATGAAGGTAAGAACCTTGCCCCCAAAGCGCAGAAGATTGGTGGTTCTCACCGATGAAGATGGAAGTGATTACCAAGAGATTCAACGGAGGGCCAAACCGCTCGAAATTCACCATTACAAGTGTTGGCTCGGGTTATCTCCGAACCAAGCATCAGATGAGGAAGAGAGTCTTCTACGAGGTGCTCGACATCGCCATTGAGATAAAATTTCTCAAGAAATTTTTAAAAGAGCTCGACCTCGAGATACCTACCTCGGATGCGAGTGTTCGCACGGAAGAGCATTTCGAGTCGATCTGAAGGTGTGTGTGCTCACCGGACGAGCCAACTCGGGACTCAAACCGAGGATATGCCAACTCAGTCCCCAACCCATTTCGAGATGCAAACCGAGGACCGACCGCGACAAACTTTCGGGCCGAGGCTCAGGAGCGTAATATTCTTGATGAGCTTCGAAATGATCTATCGCTTGATCCCATTACCGACGCCTTCAACCGAACGGAGAGCCAGAGATGGAAGTTGAAGGGCGAGGTCGGGCGATGGAGGAAGCTTTTAAAAACGGCTCATATGACCGCACCCCGAGCTCAAATTCATACCCCGATCCGCAAGATGTTTTCTTCAGATTAAGGACAACCGTGTTCATTCTCAATCGACTCTTCCCGAGATGCTTGATATTGCCGCTTTTAGAGGGAAGATGGTGGAATGAGGAGACAAATTTTTTCGACCGACTTCTCGTGGTTCGAAGGACAAAGCTCAGGATGAAAACTCCAATTTTGATGAGTGGTTCAAAAGAAGTTGGCCGAGAGGAGAGCAACCGGGTTGGTGCCCCCGAGCAACGGAGAGACAAATCTAAAGATGGAGATGGGGACCAACAGGAGAGATCGAGGAACGATCTCGAAGGAAAACGAGACTTCTATTGTCGATCAACCCGAAATTGGTCAACATCGACCGATACTTAGCACTCTTGGACCGAGGCTCGATTTGGAGACCGGAGCTCGTGGACGGTCGGGGGCTGATGATCAAACAACACAGAAGGCGCAGAAGGTTCCCGAGATTGATCTCACTCCCTTGATGGAGAAACTTGAGAAGGTTGAGCCAATGATGATCAAAATTGCTCGGATGGAAGAGACGTTATTAATCAAGCTCAAAAGATGGAAAGTCTTAGTCACTCTTCAGAGCCGGTGCAAATTCAAAACACTCGACCACCCAGATGACCTCCATGGAAGAAAAGTCGAATGAGAAGTTGGAGGAGTCAAGGCCGAAGTTAAGTGATGAATCAAGGTAAAACACCGGAGAGTTCTCGATTTCCTAGAGGTGAAACCGCGAGAAAAAGAATGAGGTCCTAATCAAGTGTTTGTTGAGGAAATGAGCTCATTACTCATGACCAAGATGACAGAGATGTTCAAGGAAGCACTCTTCGCCGGTTTGCCCACTTATCTCAAGAATTTTTCGTGGCCAAGAACCATCTAAGGAGGCTAGAAGACGAACAAGATCAGATAGCAGGAGAGATTCGCTGTGTGAGCAAAGAGCAATATCACATGGACACAACACTCTCCAGACTTCTTCCAAATTACGGTGCAAGAAGGGAAAAAAGGTGAAGACCTCGAAAAGTTCATGGCACGACTTTTGGAGAAGAAGGCTCGTAAAGATGTTGAAATGTATAATCTAGCAAAAGCCTTAAAAGAAGTCGAAGCTACTGAGAAATTGAAATTCGCTCAGGTAGAAAAGCCTATCTACACTCGAGTTTCTAAGCAAACTATGCTTGATGTTGCAAGAGAGAAACGGATGTTTGCTCAAAGGAAGGAACAAGCCAGGCTGCTGCTGAATTGCCTATGAAGAGGAAAGCCTTGGGCGTTGTTCAACCCGAAAAGCAAGCGTCTTGAAGGCTTCTAAGCCAATCCAGAGAAAAACCGATTCGATGATGAAGAAACGGAACAACTAGTGGTATCCGAAGTCTCAACCTCGTAAGAGAGTCTTCAACACGAGAAATGCTCAAGACACTCCAAGAAGAACAAGCTAAGAAAAAGCCGCTTTGCCGGTCTCGCGAGCTTCCGCGGATCGTAAAGAAGAAGAGACGAAGAGCGAAGCGAAGGAGTGAATTCGTAAAGTTTTGCGAGCAAGAGGAAAGGAACATCAAATGCACTAAAGTGGCCCCACGTTGATAAATGGATGCCTATCAAACTCAACGATATGTGGGAAGAAGTCAAGAGAACCTACGGTTCAATTATGATGTTCTCGGGGAATGGAGAGGGAAAGCTCGGATCGTAATGAAGCTTTCATTGAATATCTTCTTATCTTCTATCCAAAGTATCTACAGAGTGGATTAACTGCGGATGAAGGAGAGGTACGAGATAGTGGCCCTCGGTCCATATTCATATCCACCTCCAAGACTTGATAATGGCTTGGTGAATGAAAAAGGCCATTACTCAAGAGATTGCTCAAGATGATGATGGTCATTTGGGGTCTAACAGAAACAAAATCAGGACATCATCAAGGAAAGAAATGAGCTAAAGAAGAGATTTTACTTTAATGTTCGACACAGGAGGTGCTGCGCCGATGAAGTTGAGAATGAAGCAAACCAAGAGCGTAAGATCAAGAGCCAAAATCAAGATCAAGACTCGTAAGATTCTGTAATCTTTAAATTTTTGTATTTTTTTTGTTGATAAATTCATTGTAATCTGTAACGGGATACCAATCATCAATGAAGATTTATCATTATGCTCAAAAGATAATATCTCATTATCTTATTTACATGTCTTTTATTTTGATATGCCTGAATGAATGTCTCTGAACTGATTGTATGTTCATATAAGGGGAAATTGTCTGAATATGGGGGAAATTGTTTAAGTATTTGGTAATGAACTATTTAAAGAGATTCATTACTGAAGAAATTGATAAATGATTAAACTGTTGAGAAACTCTGAAATTGTTGGGAGATTCTCTGATTTAAGAAATTGTTGGGAGACAACCAATCTTGTAATAGGATAAACTGAAACCTGAGTATAGGTTATATGTTTGTAACAAGATAGGTTTTGGCATCATCAAAAAGGGGGAAATTGTTGGGAGATGAATTTAATAATGATATATGATTTTGATTAGATCCCAAAACCCCTGAGTATGACATGTTCAGAATGATCTTGATAGTTGAGTCAGGATTCAGTTTTAGAGTATTCAGGATGTTATCTGCAAAATGTATAGTCAGCAGATATAGTTCAGGATAGGTTCTGAAGACTCTGAAGAACTCAGTATGTTTCTGAAGTATCCGAAGTTTCAGGATGAAACTGAGATACTGAAGACTCAGTATGATACTGAGTAACTGAAGACTCAGCGTGAAGATTCAGTACAACAGTCAATATGTCTCAGAAGACTCTGAAGGCACAAGACTGAAGACTGAGAACTGAAGATCAAGAATACTGAAGGCACAGTAATTACTGAAGACTCAGTAATGTACTGAATGCTCAGTATAAACCTGAATGTTCCAAGGCACTGAATATATCTAATCTGAAGGATGCAATACTGAGAAGACACGATTCCTTAGAAAGTTAGATATCGCCAAAACATTCAAATGCATACAAAAGGAACTAAGTCAGAAGTGTTGTTAAGGTTATATCAAACTCAGAGTTTGTAACCAAAAGAGCCGTTGAAGGTGTCTACCTTTAACTGAAGACAAAAGTCAAAAAGAGGAAGACGACACTGTACCATACTGGCACTGACAGTGACAGTTCGCTGAAAAAGATGTCAGATGTACAAAAGTTCCAGACTGCAAAAAGTGAAGACCGGCTACATAAAAGGCTATTGCCTAAAACGTGTTAGGGAGTTTCAAACCCTAAATATAGTCGTTTCACACACCACAAGAGGGAACTCACGAAGCTATCTCTCCAACGGATAGTTTTCAAAAGTGACCTTGGTGTATGCCTATAAATACTGGTGACCCTCTACATTGTAAGGTTACGGGAAATTTATACGCAACTCAAGAGCTCAAGCTTATTCTTGCAAAAGTTAAAGCACTCGAAAAACTTAGAATTTCCCAAGTGCTTCTATATTGAAGAGAGCTCACTATACTAAGCCTAGCTTGATAAGAAATATCCAAAGCTTAGTCGAGATATCCTAACCCTTTGCATTGTGCTTCATTGTAAAGGATATCTCATCCTAGTTGGAAACCAACCAAGAAACCCCAAACCCTTGTGAAGGTAGTTGGAGTGTGTTTGTTGGTGAGAAGAGTTGTAAAGAGTTAGTAAACTACGCGGAGTAGTCAGAAAACTCTAGAGGAGAAGTTAGTAAGCTACAGGGGGGTAGTCTGAAAGCTTGTGTGTGATTGAGTAAGTAAACTACGGAGGTAGTCGAAAGCTCAAGGTCGGGTTGAGTAAGTAAACCACGGAGTAGTCGAGAAAAACTCGGGCGAAGTTGAGTAAGTAAACTACGAGGTAGTCGTAAAGCCTCGAAGTTGATAGTGAATTTCTCTCAAGAGTCGGGAGAGTGGACGAGGAGCTTGAGTATCCGAACCACTATAATTCTTTGTGTTCTTTATTGCTTTCCTTTTTCAGGCTTACTTTGTTGCATTGACTTGATTTTGAAAGCATACTTTTTCATCGATATTCGATTGGAATCAATCCAATGAAGTTGCATAAGTGAATCACAAACCTAATCACTATTTCATAAAGGGAAGGTTTTCAGCAAAACTTAAAACGAGTATAAACTAAGGGTCAACCATTCCGCACGACTGAGTAGCTAGAACAGATAGTTACCGAACTGAACTCTCTTATGAGGATTCAGTAAGTTAGTTATCTGATCCAAGCAACTCAGGATCTCTGACACTCAGGACTCAGTTGGGATTATCTGAGGTATTCGAAAGCATTTCGTGGTCACCGTCTCAAGAGACTTTGACTCAGAGCGATCTGTGCTTCTCAGAACCTAATTTTCAGGATTATCTGACCCAAGCTGACCTCAGTAAGAAAAAGTTTTAAAAACACTGAACACGTGTATTCCCCCCCCCCATACACGTGTAAGACTCGTTTGCACCGGGACCAACAATAAGTGAGTGAAAGAAAAGTGGTGATATGATTATATTGAATTTTGTGAAAATAAGTGTATAGGTATATTTTATAGGAGTGAATTTAAAAGCTGGATGTGAAAATCTTCAACTAGTATATGACTTGGATCGCAAAGTCCTAAGTTCATTCAGGTGAATCCTGAAACAAACATACCCTTACACTTTTTCACTATACATGTGGAATAGTTTTTTATTGAGACCGTCATTTTATACGAGTACTTCGTCTCTATTGAATTTAAAAGTTACATAATATTATAATACGATTTTTTTTAGGGTGGTCTCTTATTGCAATCTTGAAATCTATATGTTCTTGATTTTCGCTTTTCTTGTACTGAAATTTTGGTGCCTATGATAATACAAAAAAATTCAGCTCTTGAAGGCCAACGTTTTAAGCTTTTATATGCAAAAGAAGACAGCCATCAGCCTTCCAAATAGCTGTGATTGCAATGTTTAATCTCATGGCAGGCTACATAATATAGGTCAATTTCTTTTATAGCAGTGTCTCACAGGCTACATATATAAAGCCCAACTTTTTAATAGGAGTGATTACATGTATCATTTCGTGACGAGAAGTTCTCAAAGGTGTGTGTTTGTTTCGGTACTCACAATTTTGTGAATCACTTCTCATGGTAGTATGAGATTTAAAATTAGGTTAAGGGCATATTTTTAAAAAATTATAAGTGATTATATTAGCTTAAAATTGTATGTAAAAATAATTTTGAGTGTTTTATTTATCTTTTATTAGCTTAAATAAGTTCTCACTAGTTATAAATTAGAAGCTTAAAAAATGGTTCTTTTGGTAGCTTATTAATCTTTTTTTTTCAAACACTATCAACTTTTTTTTGAACTTTTTAACAGACACTATCAACTTCTACTATTAATCACTTTTTCTATAATCACTTCCTTAAAACCATAAGTTTTTGCAATCACTCCTATAAACTACACTTACATATTTATTTTTTAAAAAACTCAATACAATTACATTACTATTTTTCTCACTCTCAATATAATAATACAACATTAATCACTCTTAAATAATGAATCTATACATATCTAATAGTAAAATATTATACTAAATATAATAATTTTTTCCGCCAAAAATTTCTGCTTACTAAATTTGTTCACGACTTGGCCCATAACCTCCATTGCTTCTTCATTGTTGGATCTATTTAACAAAATTCATTGTCCAATTCCCATTATATCCATTTCAGTTTATTGGCACTTATCCGAAATTACCATATTATTACGTACGTAATACACTTAATCTATACGTCTCCGAATTAATATACGTACACTTAATTTATACGCCTCTAAATTAATAACAAAATGTTATGCTAAATACAGTAAAAAGTATTCAGCAAAAGATTTTGTTTACTAAATTCGGTAATACACCCCATTACTTAATATAAATAGTTCAGCATCCCACCACCCAAATCTCAATAGAATTATTTTATTTTTACTTTTATTATTAATTGACAGTAATATTAAGAAATAAGTGATCGATGATATTTTGGGATTTAAAACAAAATTGTCCCATAATTTTTCACCTTAATTGAAAATGATCACGTAACTATCGATTTCCGATAGTCTGTAACCAAATTGGAACAAATTGAATATATATGAGACTAAATTGAAAAAAGTTGATAACTACAGGATCATTTTAATTTTAATAAATGTAAAAAGTTATGGGACGATTTTTTGTTTAAATCCCTGATATTTTCGTAAAACAAAAAAAAAATTATTGCTCAAAGTTTGAA
This sequence comes from Stenogyne calaminthoides, assembly GCA_037126765.1. Classification (NCBI taxonomy): domain Eukaryota; kingdom Viridiplantae; phylum Streptophyta; class Magnoliopsida; order Lamiales; family Lamiaceae; genus Stenogyne; species Stenogyne calaminthoides. The sequence goes on from JBBCBC010000006.1 coordinate 15,162,398, forward strand.
ATACATAAATTCATGGGATATACAAGAGTAATCAATATTCCTAACTTTTGGACATGATTATAGCTAATGAAATGATTATTCATTTTGAAAAAGTTATAGCAAGCATTGTATTTGAAATAAATTTGAGAATTTCAATTTCATTCCCAAACAAATTACAAGTTTAAGATGAGTTTCTTCCAAAGGAATATTCGTGCATTTGAATTTTGTGAAAGTTTTTTTTTCCTTTATTGATCTATGACTTCCAATGGTAATCTGAATTTAGAGATACTGGAAATTTAGATCAAACATGACTTTTTGATATTAAACCATGCTATTCATTAAATCTTATATTGAACGAGTTAAACATATTTTATTGAGAATGTTGCATATTCGGGTAACACAACAATTATACTATGCAATAGTTGAGACACCATCAGGACCAATGTAGGATCACAGGTGGTGATTTTGAAAATGATATAGGCTTTATTAGATACTAAACTCACTTTAAGTTTCAAAGAAGATAATTTTCAGTGATATCTCTTATGCTATGACCAAAAAAAAGAAAGAAAAAAGGTTAGGAATAATCATTTTAAAACGTCGAACTTCTCTAGAGAAAATCAATTTTTAGTTAATGATAGTTATACGTTGCCTTGTCCACAGTAACCAAATATGAAAGTTTGAAACTTTTGATATGTGATGGGGATGATGAGAGCAAATATGCGACAACCAACATGATTTATAAGGAAGTATTTCAAAATTTATAGAAAAAATATTTCCCAAAGTGTTAAAGCGTCAATACTCAAATTATACCCCGTCTTACTGTGAGACCGTCTCATGCAAGTGTGCCTCAAAGAAAATATATAAATTAACTATTTCTACTTTATTTAGTACAAAAAACGAGCACACTTCTTTTTTCAGTAGAGATTATTATAGCAAACAATAACATCATATTCATTTTAAACTCACAAGTCGTGCAAAGCACGGGTAATATACTAGTTTGATATAAAATAAAATCTCATCCTAACAAAATTTCAAAACAAATATATGGAGTATTTTTTTTTAATATTCATCATGTGACTTTCAAATGCATATGATTTCGCAATCATCACTTCCCCCGCACACCTAAATTCCGAAACAGACATACCCTATAAGTTTAGTGAGAATATTTTTTTAAGAACCATAATAGTAGTTATGACTTCAAAATCAAAAATAAATTGAACATTTTATACCGAACAAATTGAACATTTAAATATAAATAAATTGAACGTTTCGAAAATACAATTAAATTACGCTATGCATATTTGATGTCTTAGGGTGTATTTTAAAACACTTAAAATAGTTTCTAGAAGCATTTATTTTCAAAAGCTATGAGATAACTTTTAAAAATAAATGCTTCTAAAAACTGTTTTAAAAATTTCAAAACATACCCTTAGTTTTTCTAAAATCATTTGGGAACATGGGTCAATACTTTAATATTATTATATTTAGCATTTTGCAAAGGTAGGTTCTTGAGCTATATGGATATGCCCTGCAGCTGTGCCGCGAGATTCACAAACAAAAGCAGAGAAACAGAGTTGAGAGACACACGCAAATGACAATTGATGCAGTGATTTACAATCCAGATCCATTCATCAAAAATCATAATTACGATTTAGGAATGGGATCCCCACACAGTTTCGATCACTTCTTTCAAGACGAGAAGCCAAATGCCCAAAGTCTAGGTATCAATGGGGAAGTTTGTTCGATGCAATCGGAGAGTTGCGCCGGGGGACTATACTCGAGGCGGCGTAAGAGGCGGCGCGTGAAGGTGTTGAAGAACAAGGAGGAAATGGAGAGGCAAAGGATGACTCATATCGCGGTGGAGAGGAATCGCCGGCGACAGATGAATGAGTACCTCGCCGTCCTCCGCTCCTTGATGCCCCCTTCCTATGCTCAGAGGGTAAATGCCCCTAATACATAATCTACTTTATTTTATTTGGAGTATACACTCAATTTTGACTATAAAATTTTCAATTTTTTTTCATGAATTAGGAAAGACAGTTGAAAAGTATTAATGCATTTGAAGAAAAGTATCATTTCATATGATGAAAAGTATTAGTTGATATTGAAAAAAAATACTAGGAGTAGGTCATTTAAAAAAAAAGAACTTGTGTTAAGGTGCATCTATGGATACAAAATTTTGTAATGTATTGATACTGTTCAGGCTATAAATTAATATTATTCCTTTGTACGAGTTGATACTTTCCTTCATATGAAGTGATACTCCTTCATTATACATTTCAAATGTTTTTGCAAATGAATTATATTTTAGTCAAAACTGAACCAAAATTACAGCAATTACACACGATGCAATTGATCATGCATAAGATTTTACCTTTTATTTTATTAATTAACAATAATTACCTAAAATGTGCAATTGAAATACATTACAAAACAAAGATGGTTGTGTATGATTTTAATTGGGATCTACTTTTTGCATAAATCAAAATTGCTAGTGTGTATAGATATAAATATACTTTTATAGTTAGGGGGTGTTTGCAAGAATTATAAGAAATTTGGAGTGTTTTATTTCACTATTATTAGATTCAATAAGATCTCAAAAGCTATAAGCTAAAGTTGAAAGGAGATGCTTTTTGGTGCTTATGAACATTTCTTAAGTATTATTAACTTTTTTTGCAAACACCGTCAACTTTTTTTTGAATTTTTTTACAAATACCTTCAACTTCTACTATTAATCAAAATTTCTCATAATCACTAATTTTAATCACTTTTTCAAATGAATAGTTTTTTTGCGAACACCCCTTTATTTTCATTCTCATTGATTAATAATATCCATTAATTTTTTTCCGTTTTGTCTAGGGAGATCAAGCATCCATAGTAGGTGGTGCCATTAATTTTGTGAAGGAACTTGAACAACTACTCCAATCTCTTGAAGCTCACAAGTTAACCGATGACCAAGAAAAGGCCACCAATTGCGGTGCATTTTCCGATTTCTTCACCTTTCCTCAATATTCGAGCACTAAAGCTCCGGCCACCGTGGAGGCGGCGGTGGAGAGGCGGTCCGGCGTGGCGGACGTGGAGGTGACGATGGTGGAGAGTCATGCAAACATCAAGATACTTTCAAAACGACGCCCAAAGCAACTGCTTAAGTTGGTGGCTGGATTTCAATCTATCAGCCTTAATGTTTTGCACCTTAATGTCACCACCGTTGATCAATCTGTGCTCTACTCTTTCAGTGTTAAGGTATGTTGATCAATTTTATTAGGGTTTTAACCTCTCTAATCTCTAATTAGATGATGGTTATTAGAATTGGCAACTTTTTTATACACCAATCGTGTCGTGCAATTTTTCAATTGGTGTGTTCTTTTAACATTATTATTTTTCACGGGTTGATATTAGTTTTTTTTTTTGCTGACTAGTATTAGTTGGTTAGCATTAGTGGTTTTCACGGAATAATATTAGTTGTTTTTATTGAATAGTACAATATTAGTTGTGCACCATACGCATGTGTTACTCAGCTAAAAAAGAAAAAAGATCAAATATGTGCCAATTTTTTTACTTAGGAGACCATTAGATGCAAGTGTTGTGGATTGAGAAAAAAAGTAGGAGACTTGTCTAATTTCTTCAAAAAGTGAAAATTCAAATTAATGTTTAGGTAATGCGCATTTTAGAACTCTAACACTTAGGGCATGATTGATATGACTTAATGGAATTGCGGATAAATAAAATAAATAAATATATGTTATTATTCTTAATCTATTCCACCATACCAATCATGTTCTTAGGATTATTATTAGCAAATTGTACACTCATCTTAAATGAATGTATGCGTATGGACAAAATCAGATGTTACAATATCTAATGTGTACTTGGGAGTTTATTAGTAGGAGATATACGTTTGTATAAAGTACATACCATTTTTTAAATGATGCTATGTGACGTCAAAAAAAAAATACTTTAATGTGATATAAACATTTAGGACATATTCAAACTTACACCAAAAAAAAAAAAAAAAAAAAAAAAACCTTTATATTATACACTTATTATATCGATTTAGATATCATATTTAAGACCCCATAAATTAATTAGAATTGGGATTTACTTAATTGCAGGTAGAAGAAAAATGCGAATTTATGACCGTGAATGAGATGGCAACAGCAGTGCATGAAATGGTGGGAATGATCCAAGAAGAGTCTACATCTAGCCCAGACAACCCGCCACACGAATATTTAGTAGATGCTAATTAATTACCTTTTTTTACTGCAAATAAGTATTAGGATGTTATTATTATATGTTGTTTATGAATATTATGTACCTTAAAATATGGGTAACCTGTTTGGAAGTTAATGATTTTCCGATTAATATAATGATGGGGTTGAGTAATATGGGGCTCTGGCCCTGCAATTTCAATAATTTTAAGGTTGTTTATGGTTTGGAAAGTCTACTTGGAATTTTAAATTTCAAATCTTTGTTTATTTATCATGATTTTAGAATTTTAAAAATTTTAAAACTTTACTCTATAATACCTATAATGCATTTATTTTACCTTTTTTAAACATAATTTTTAATTATTATTATATTTACAATTCAGGGCCCGCTTGATATTACTAGGGAATGTTAATGATAATGAGTATTTTTGAATGGTCAATCACTATGAGCTATTGATTGCATTGTTAATATTTGGTTACAACATAAACAATGAGTATCATGTTAAGTGAGTTGAGTAGGTGAGAGTAATCAATTGCTTACTTCTATATATTTTCATTACCGATGTATCAAACCTACTAAGCAATATCAATAAAAGTAATATCGATTACTCACTTCTATTACCCATAATCAAGCGGACTCTCAATACCCTCTCTCCTACTTTTTTACTTTATTATCATTATTATTACATAATTATTCAGTCATTTATATATTACTTTTTATAATATAATATTCTTTGTATCATATATTTTTTTAAAAATTCTACTTTATAAAATTCAATAAAATCCACACTCCTAAATATGTATATACAAAATATAAATACATTTTTTTATCTAATTCCTACAAATCCCCTCAATACTATAAACAAACATAGCCCCGCCGACTCCTGAACATTATAAACAAACATAGCCTTGCCGACTCCTGAACAATAGATTTGTTGTTCTTTGCCTCAGTTATAGATTGCCAGGATTTTTCTAGCTCTTGAACCCAATAATTAAATTAGGAATATAGGTGGAAAATTAAATGGAAAAATTACCCATAGATACAAAATATAATACTCCCTCCGTCCCCCAAAAGTATGTTTACAGGGTTAAAATATGTTTTACGAAAACGTAAATGAAGTCCATTTATAAATAACATAATTGATTGTGAGTAAAATATAATTATAACTTGAGTAATTAAGTGATTGTTGGATGATGAAAATAAAAAAAATTGTGCCTATAAACATATTTAATCTTCATTTCCATAAAATATGTTTCAGCCCACTGAGCATACTTTTGGGGGACGGAGGAAGTATATAATTACTTATAGGTTCATCCAAAATTTTCTATTGCTCATATGTACAAAAGGTGACTTAAAATTCCATTCCTACCCTTAATACCATAAAGCAACCCCTTTTTCTCTCACTTCCCTTTCTCCCTCAAAACACACGTCTGAATTATTAGCCCAACCCCCACCCCCCCCCCCACCCCACCTTCTCTCTCAATCAAACAAACACACCCCCTCTGAGGAAAAAAAACCCAACAGCCGTGCTCCTTGACGCCGCCATTTCTCTCGGAGTTGAAGGATAAAACTACGGCGGCAGCGACGCCACCTCTCTTTCCTCTCACGATCGATGGATCTGGCCTTTTCTGAAATAGATCTGGTTTGTGGACGATGCCACACAGATTTGGGCGGATCCATGGACGCGGTTCAAGTTGGACAGATCTGTGTCGCCGACGGTTCGAGTTGCAGGCGGATCTGGAGGTCGCGGCGACGGCGGCGGAGCAGTTTTCTGGACATGTGACACAAATCGACTTGTGATGAGGATTAATTTCTAGTATGGTGTATTCGATTTCCTTGGATTTTTACATTTTGCTCTTTAATGATGAAAGAAAAATCTTATAATTTTTTTTGAAGAATGATGTTTTGTGCAGATTTTTGTGTTTGTTTTGGGAAATGGGACTGAAAAACTAGAAAAATGAAAAACAAGAAAGGAAGAGAATCTTATCTATGAAGTTGGATTTAAAATGAAGTAATTTTAAAAATGGTGCAAAAAAAAATTGAGCTCGTACAAAATTTAACAATGAACGAAAATTAAAAAATGTCAAATCATGAACGGTGTACAAAAAAGTTAAAATTGCGGGTTTTGAAGGTGGAAAGTTTAGTAAAGATAATATTGGATTTTTACATTTATTTTTGTATCTTATAGTAATAGTTTTTTATGGATGCACTTATGAGTAATTATAACATTCACTTTGTAACTAATAGTGAAACCCCCAAATTAAATAAGGGGCCCTTTTCTTTGGATCGTCTCACTTGATTTAAATTGCGTTGGTTGGTGATGGAGATGAGATCGCTTCAAAGATCTTAATTTAGACTAGATCTCATATTCACCAAGTGCACAGATTTCAGATTTATGCATTTATTTTGACCCTATCCAATTTTTAATTTTCGGATCTTTATAAATAGAAATAGGATTTCACTATTTCCCCTCAGTTAAATTGTTGCACAACTTCTTCTCCCTCGGATCTCCCAACGTCCACACTGCACCAATCTTGATTCCGACACGCATCACAACTTCTCAGTAGCCTCGACTTTGTTGATCTTCATCTTTTTTTCGATGCCTCTCTTACTATATTTTTTATCGTCATCTTTTTTTGTTGAGAAAACACATAAAGACCGGGATGACGAAGACAGAGCAACACATCGGTGTGAAAGATGAATTCTTGGACTCATAATTTGCTTCAATTACATGGGTATTAGGAATTCCAGTAACCCAAATTTATGGATCTGAGAATTTAGTGAATTTGGTTTTTTTTTAGCATCTGTTGCAAACTACCGATGAAGAATTTAGGTTTTTGAATTATTATTTTATAGTTTGTAAATGATGGTAAATCTTGAACTCAAATCTGTATTACTTCATCTAAGTAATCAAAATAGTAGCTATTGTTGTCTTCTGTTTCATGTTTTTATGTTTTACAATTGCACGCTTCAATATTAGATAGTTCCATGTTTTTATGTTTTATAATTACACGCTTCATTATTAGATAATTGAACGTTTCAGTATTAGCTACTTTCATTTTTCTACGTTTTATTGTTACATGCTTTAATATTAGATAGTTGCATGTTCATGTGTTATATAGTTGTATGTTTATATATTAGCGTGTTTCTGTGTTACTTAGTTGGATGTTTCTGTATTAGTTAGTTGTATGTTTCTATGTTATCTACTTGCACGGTTCAGTATTAGCTAGGTGTATTTTCTGTGTTATATAGTTTTATGTTTATGTATTAGCTAGTTACATGTTTCTATGGTTTATAATTGTACGGTTCAGTATTAGCTAGTCGCATGTTTCTGTGTTATATAGTTGTATGTTTATGTATTAGCTAATTGCATGTTTCTACATTTTCTAATTGCATGTTTCAGTATTAACTAATTGCACGGTTTTGTATAAGTGTAACCTCATTTTTGCTCAATTTCTTCATTCTTCAACGACCTAATTTTTTACCACTGTCAAAATTTGGGCAATTAAAAAAAACCTAATCTTTCACCACTGTCAAAATTTGTGGGCAATTAAAAAAAAAACATAGGCAGAAACCGAACCTTGTACCTATACCTATACATTGAAGACGAGATGTGCAACCACTATGCTACAACTAAATATTATAGTAGTTGCGACGCCATAATGTGATACCTAATAAACGCGACCCTCTTGTTTAAAATGGGTCAATTATGCATGTGTGTACGATACACTTGGGTGCACAGAAGACTCACTCCTTAATTTATTATAATACCTATTTGATTAGAAAATTAGTAATTAATATAATTTATTAACATTTATTATATTTTCGTAATTAGTGTTAAGATTTTATTATTTAAACACGTCATTTGTAACCTTTTCATTAAATTAAGATGATTATTAAATTAAAATATTGAGTGTTTTATCTTGTTTTCCTTTTTTGAAAGATTGAGAAGATTGTTTTGTATAGTTACGCTCCTTTCAATGCCTCCCCGTCATAATGCGCGGGAGATGATGAAATTGAGAGAGCAGATGGCAACTCTTGCCCAATCTGTCCAGGCATTACGTGCACAGCAAACATCAAACCTTGAGGCAGCCACGGTCAAATCCCCACCCCGCCGCCAAGATGTTTCACCCATGGCAGAATTCACTGTGAGCCTGCCGGAATTTCACGGGACTGATGAACCACAAGCCTGCATAGATTGGCTTCGTAAGTGTGAGACAGTTGGGATTCAGAGGTGTTCCAACAGATCGCCGAGTCGCACTGGCGGCGAAGCATCTCCGGGGACGTGCATCAGACTGGTGGCACCGCCTGAAAACCACCAGATCCCGTCAAGGTAAACAAAAAATAATTGACTGGCCCAAATTCACAAAACACTTCACACGAAAATTCATCCCCACAGATTATCCACATCTTTTAAACCAGAAATTGCAGCGTTTCACCACCGCCACGTCGCCAAACTATCCACCATCCTGCCAAGGTTCAGCCGTCGCTTGCAGCGCACCGCCACCTGCTACGGTGCGGTGTTTGCCCTCCTCACGCCGTCATTCAACAGCACGACCTCGTCCGCTGCAAACACAGGTGCACGCGACCGCAACCACCACCGCTCAATTCGTCGGCCACCACCACCCCCTGTTTTTCCCACGTTGCCCACGACGCTGATGCCTTTGGGCACGTTTCTGGAAATGTTGCCCTAACTGAAATTGGGCCTACTACATTTTTTGGCGATCTTCCTGAGCAGCGTCGGCCTATTGTGGAGGAGTTTGAGGGAGAAGGCCGAATTGTGCCTTTATGCGTATGGAAAAATGAGTTTTGGGGGCCATCTAATAATTCTTATGAACAAGGGCTTAATTTGATGCCACAATTTGGGTCCGTCGACAATTTAGATGATGAGCCTTTTAGGCCTGCTGCTATTAAATTTCCACATGGGCCTGTTTATTATTTTGAGATTTCTACTTTTAATGGATTAAATTTTGGTGAACCTTTTGAGCATGATGGGTCAGATATTGTAGATGGGCCTAAGAGTCATTTTGAGTTTTTTGATCTCAGATAATAATTATCATTTTTTTATTATTAATGATAGTCATTTTGTTGGCAATTTTCATAAATGTCATTCCTATCGTCTCAAAGTTTTGAGCCACACTCGAACGTCTGACATATTTGAGATAAACTATTTGATGACTTTCTTTTATCTCTCTGGAGATGAGATCGATGTCGATTCGAGGACGAATCGTTTCAAAGAGGAAAATAATGATGTAGATGAGATCGCGTCAAAGATCTTAATTTATTATAATACCGATTTGATTAGGAAATTAGTAATTAATGTAATTTATTAGCATTTATTATATTTCCGTAATTAGTGTTAGAATTTTATTATTTAAGCACGTCATTTGTAACCTTTTCATTAAGTTAAGATGATTATGAAATTAAAATATTGTGAATGTTTTCTCTTGTTTTTCTCTTCGCCGGTATTTCTATAGGAATCAATGGAGATTGAGAAAATTGTTTTGTATAGTTCACGCTTATCCCTGCATCAGTTGGTAAATAAATAAAAAATGTAAAAAGGACATTGATTTTTATATGTTGCATCCCATGTCGCCGTTTAGCGACACGTGTACAACGACCATTGTGTGAATGTCGATCTATACCCTAAGAAGGAACGATTTATTATAAATTAAATGCAAGCTTGTAATTATCATGATCGACCAAACGACCCGACAATGATCGATTTGAGCGCACTGAAACCCATATTTAGAGTTGCAAAATCCACCCAAAACCATTTTTCTTTTACTTTTTAAATAAAAATAGATTATCCATGATTAATTAACAATGACTCATAATTCATAAAAAAAAATTACAACTCTCGAGTCTACAGTTAGTTATATCCTAGAGAGTAGAGAGGTTAGGTCTTGTAGGAATAAGTGCAATGTGTATTTTATAATTTATTTTTTAAATATATAATTTGTTTGAAATATATAATTTACTTACATCGAAATATATAATTTATTTTACGAACATAGATTGCACATTTATATATCAAATCTTAAGTATAAGCAAGTTGATGTTTCAATAGAATAAATTATTTATTTTAAAACAATGCATATTAGACCATCTCGTGGCAAATCTATCACAAAGTTTATAAGTGAATCTCTTGTGCATCAAAATGCACCGTACACATGCAACTGAATGATCTATTAAATTTTTTTTTGATCCATTGAATAAATTATACATGTTCTGTGAATACATGGTAGAGTTGGGACGAGTGTACAGATCTTAAATACGTTCACCATTTGCACATGAGATTTTGTCAAAGTTTATTCATCTACGAATATCCGCTATTATTGTCTATCTTGTTTGTTTTGTTTTAGTGACTGCCGCAAGTCAACCATCTTTGATTCGAAGCATTTGAATATTGGTCCAGTTTGAGTCAATGCAGTTCTCAAGTGGTAACTCGATTTAATGCAAACATCTAATCCTACATCACTTTCTTAACAACTTGGGAATTAAATTGAGAAGATATCCATTTACTCATTATGAGAATCCAGACATACGAACTCAAGTTGCAGCAGATATATCCATGTTGACATATTCATACATGTCTTATTGTAACAGCAAAGGATAATTTACTACTAATTTAGACGCACAAAACCGCACATGCCACGATTTGCAAATTGGACTTTATAGAATTTTTGTACAACGATAAAATTCTTAGAATTTGAAATAGAAATTTTATTGAGATTGAAGGTGATTCACCTTTAATAGAAAAGATGTATATCAATTTATAAATGATATGATATCGATTTCATATTATGAACACGTTTTAAATAAAAGTTTTTGTTAAGTACATGGATAAATAATTTATGTGTAATTTTTTATGTAAAAAATATCTATATAATTCAATAAAAATATTTCAAATCACAACAAATTCATATTTTAAATTTGAAATTTTACTTGTAATTTATTAATATTTCTAAATGTGTTTTTTATTATATAAACAGTTTTGTGTAACTAATTTACAAATATTTTCAAATGCTTAATTTAAATACAAAAATTTGAGAATTTAAATAACCATGGTAGGGATATATATATATATATGAGATAGTGGGGGAGAAAATGTCAAAATGACATTTATTATACAAATATTCCATTTGGTTAAAATAATATTTTAAAAAATTGGAGAAAGTACATATTATTAAATTTAATATATTTTTAATTGTGTAGTATATTGCCTATTAAGATATCTAATATTATTTTATAATATAATTTTATTTTCAATCCGTGTAATTTGCGGTTATAACCTAGTTCTACTAAATTGCTCTCTTTTATAAAACATATTTTGAAAGATGGGGCCTATCGATGGATCTAAGATTTTAAATTAGGTTAAGTGTAGTATGGATTCAAATGCACGGTGTATTTATAGTGCATTAAAATTGTACAACTTGTTATATTAAAATATACAATTTGCTTAATTACATCGAATCGTTCAATTATTAATATGGAAAAAATAATTGCACGATTCAGTGTAAACAAGTTGCATGATTTTAAAATGTAATATGAATGCACGGTACACCTAAATACACATGAGACCCGATCTTTAAATTTAGTTGCTCAAAAAACGTCATAATGTCAGTGAAATAACTTCTGAAAAATTAATCAGAGACAATCCGGATGAGGGATGTACCTCCCATGTCTCGATCACTTTTCGAATTTGCACATCCATTCCCCATTCAAATACACATTCACCATTATTATACATCTACACCAAACTATCACATCACTACTATTCTTATACTAACTCATTCTCTTTCATAGTTTTCTTACAACAATTTATTATCTCTCATACATTTCTTACACTTTTATTTCATATAATCATTAACTCACTAACTAACAATAATAAAATAATACATTATCATCATTAAAAAAATATCGATTTGACATAAACTTCATCCACCCCAAAACAAAAATAAAATAAAATTACAATTCATAAGATTTTTCTCATCCATCTTTTTTCCCCATCTGGATATGTCCGATCCACCTTAAGCTGAAAACAAACGCGACTTAACCGATTAAAGTCATTTAAAGTTGTGTGCATAAACAATTTAAAGTGTTTTATTTCTCGTTTAACAGATTAAAGCCCTATTTGTAAACTCTTCTAAATAGGGAGAAACACTTTTTTTTAAATGAGTCTAACAACTTAAAAAATAAGTGCTTCTTCACAACTTTTATAACTTTTGAAAGTTTATTTAGGTGTGTTTGCAAGTTCTAGTAAATAGTAAAAAACGCAACTAAAAGACATAAGTTGTGTGGATGCAACTTAAAAAAAAAGTGCTTTTTGGGCCCTCAATAGAAGTTGCAAACACCACCTTAGATTTAAAAAAACTATAATCTAAAAGTTGAAAGAATATAATTTTGATTTGAATATTTTTTAAGAATTATTAACTCTTTTGCAAACACGATCATCTTTTCTTTAATATTTTTTTTTTTACAAATACCGTCACAATTAATCAAATTTCTCATAATTATTAATTCTAATCACTTTTTAAAATGGATAATTTTATAAAAAAACAACCCCAAAGAGTGACAAAATTTATCCATTCATTCATTTGACAAAATACGATAATTAAACCTCATTAGACAACATCGAACAACTGTAGGCCTCGTGGAAGTAAAAAAAAAAAAGAGCATCGTGATCGGTCACTCAAATTATTATACATTTACAATTTCATATCATATGAATTTTTCAAACCTTATTCATTTCCCCACTTTTCGAAACAACAAAATACTCATAAATCATCCAACATTAATGTCTCAATCTAAAATCTGCAAAGATTCTAAACTTGTGCTGTTCTTCCTCCCCGATCTCTTCCCACTCAACGAAAAAGACCTCTTCATCGAAACTGGCCCTTTTTGCAAAGAATAATGCACACACGAAGCACTCTTAATCAGCCTACAAATACTCGAATCCCTTTTCACAACCATCTCCAAAATCAGTTTCTCCACTTTCGTCTCTGAACACCCTTCGCCGCCCTCCGCCGCCGGCGCCGACGAAAAATCAACGGAAGCCGATCGCCTCAATTCCCGATCACCTAATTTCACTCTACGATCTACAATATCGCTAAGCACTCTGCCCCTTTTATTTCTTACAGCCACTCGATTTTCTTCAATCGGCCTCGATTCATCCCTTTCATCTTCACCCCGACTCGGTAACTCGGCCCGACTCGGTCCAGACTCGGTCGGACTCGGCTGAGTCGTGATCAGAATCGGGGCGCGACAAACAGGGCAATTCTTATGCGATCTCAACCAAGTATCGATACAATTCACATGAAAAGCGTGACTACACTTGGGCAAAATTCTCAACCTGTCATTTTCGTCGAATTTGCTCAAACAAATCGAACAATCATTGCAATCGATCAAATTCGAGCCGTCTCCCTTTTTGTACAGAAACGATTCGATCGAATCGATTACTGATTGAGGAAGGCCGATTGTGCGAATATACCAAATGTGGTGGTCCAAAACAGGGCCCTGATTCTGGTCGAGAAAATCGGCCATGGAATTCTGCAGGGGTTCTTCTGGGTATCTTGATCGGGAATTTCGGAGACGGTTTCTGACGATTGTGAGACACGAAAAAATTAGAAAGGAGACGCCCAGAATACAGAGCATGAAAATTAGGACCGTGGAGACATGGGTTTTTTTCGGGTCGGGTACAAATTGAGGGGGGGGGGGGGGGGGGGGGGGTGGGACGTAGCAATAAGAGGGGCAAGAATAACACATGTAACATTCTGAAGAAAATTGTTTATCGGATACGGGGTTTTTTTCTGGCTCTGCTGCAAATAGGATTTTTCTGGGGTAATTAGCCATTATCTGGGATTTTTTTCTTTCGAGAATTATAGGAGTGAAAAGGGGGCATAAATGGTTTATATGGATTTAATTGGATTGAAAAAAACAAGGGATTTGGTGGATTAAGAGTTGAATGATTTGGTGGGTGTTTCGTTTTCAGGGGAGAAGGTGGGGAGGTTTATTTGTGGTTTTCATGAGTGTTTGTTTTTCCAATTTTGAAACTCTTATATGACTTGTTTACTTAATGCACTGACGTAGATGTGGGCCATCCCCAGCCAATTTCAAAGTCCAACACTATGACAAATTCCGGGGTCAGAACTCAGAACTCGGATATACTAGATTTTATCTGTCCAGAGATAATATGCATCCAAAATGAACGCAAAAATTTAAAAAACGTAATAATAAGTAAAATTTTAAGGGATAATTTTATAAATTTTTATATATAAAATAAAAGACAAAAATTAATATGAGATAGTCTCATGCATGAGATATGATACAATTTAGCACAAATCACACCACCCCTTTTAAAATGTTAAAGCGTCAATGCCTAATTTATACCACATCTCACCATGAGACCATCTCATACAAAAGTGCATCAAAATAAAAAGGGGTTGAAAATAATGACATTTTATGTAATATTGTGATAATGAAGATTATGAAGGATTTTTTATTTTAAGGGTGTGCACATTATCTTGAGACGGAACGAAAAGGAAAGTGTGCATATTATCTTGGGACAGATAGAGTATTTTTTTGTAAATTTCTTATAATCTGGAGGGAAAAAATAAAGTGTGCATTCCACTTTGTTACATTTTTACTTATTTAATTATATGTTTATATATTTTTAAATTTATAAAATAATTTACAGAAAAATAGGGAGATGATCCATTTCCGTGAGAACTCCAATATTCGAAGGGCAAGGATTTTTTGATTCATTTATATTTAAAAAAAGTATATATATAATGAGTAGTATTAGTTCTAAAGAAATCAAATATTAATTTATATAAAATAAAAGTATTGCTTGTAGTTGAATAATATTAATATTTTTTCCAATATACACCTTACAGCTGAAACTTTTCATAATAAAAGATGATACTTTCAAAAGTTCTCTTTATGATTCACGAAAAATATAAAAACAATTTGATTGAATTTTTTTTTGTCAAAATTGCAAGTTGAATGGTGCAACTAATGTCCCGAAGTATTAATGAATAATTCATAGAGATTGAAAAATCTTCATATTTTCAAATTATTACAAAATAAATCAACCACTTAAAACAATGGTAAGAATAAACATTCATAATGTAATGAATCAAAAGAGCATATCTCCCATGCAAATGTGCACCGTGCGAAATGCTTAAAATAAGAGTGGAATTATTTTCGCAAACCTGACCCATTTTTGTCGGGTCATATCCCAATTGGAAATTGCCTAACTACCTACTGGGTCCATTTCGAATAGGGTAATCAGCGGCTTTGATCAACAATATTACTTAGTTGTATAGACAATATATATTATTAAATCCAATATGTAATACTGCTTAATTTGTAAGGTGACAATCTTTAGCATAAATAATAATACAGTCGAAAAATAGTCTTTGAATACTGATTAACATAAAAAAAAAATACTTTGAGAGATAAATGTATAATAGAAATAAAAATATTAAAAGATACTCCCTCCGTGAATCTTATGAATTATGATGTGACATAAATTTTAAGAAAAATGTAGATAAAGTGATAAAGTAAGTATGTATTTTGTTTAGGGGATTATGTGTGTTAGATTAAATAGTGGGCCATTATAAGGTTTGTTGTTTGTGGGTTTTAAGCCCAAGTTATTTGTTGGGCCCGGGTCCAAGTTTTTATTTTAACCCACCCTCAAAGGATAATTGATCTAGGTTGTTGGGTTGGGGTGGGGGCGAGATTATTTATCAGCCCAAAAGTTGTCCAGTTGGGGAAAGTTGAAATGTCTGGAATACCCTCCATAGTTTAAGAAATATTACGAAATTGCCACTCATTTTTTACTGTTTTGAAAACCCAACCTGACGTCGGCCCAGTAGGTCAAAATTTGGGAGTATATATACAAATCGGTTTCATCTTCCTCGCGAAGATTCCAAATTCACGGCGTGAAGGTATGTTCGGAAAAATCCAAAATCACGCACGTATTCAACCATATGTTCAAATCTTGGTGTCTCATTTCCCCTTTTTTGCTTTGTATCAGCTTGCGGTTTGAGCAGTTGTGTTCTTGTTGTTAAGGCAGATACTCTGAATCAGGTATTTCGCATAAACTACAATATTTTTTCCAGAAGAAAACTTAAATGTACTACGTACAATGAATCATTTGGTTTCAGGATAAATTAAATTGATACCACATCATTTGAGATTCTGGTTTTATGAAGGGGTCAATTGATAAGAGAGTGAGAGTTACCTGATGCCTGTGTTTACTTGTGAGAGCGTGCGCCGTGAATTGATTGTGACGAAGAACAGTGGCGATGATAATTGAGAGTTCACGATGAAATGTGTTTTTATGCCCTTTTGCAGGTTTATTTTTATGGGCCAAGAATTAATGGGCTTTGGGTTCAAACATTATATTATATAAACCCATTGTAGATATTATTTGATTATATATCACTCCATTTTTATGAAAATTTCAATTATGACATTATGCATCAATTTGCCATCACAGCTACATTCAATTTCTTTATTTGAATTGCCATTTCCTGGATTAGAAAAATGTTTTAGTGTGAATTACTTGACCATTTTTTTAAATAAAACACAATATAGAACACCATTACACATATTCAGTGCCAATAATGCATTCATAAAACCGAATCCATGTTCGGACATGACATCGTCTTTATAGCTAGTATAGACAAATGACTTTGGGAACCCCTAGTATAGACAAAAATACAATTATTAAAATATGAAAAGGGTATTTTGGGGAAACTATGTACAAAATATATTAATCCTTCAATCAAAACAACTTATTACACCTATTTATGATTAAATAATTCATACACAATCCTACAAACCAATCAACTACAAATGTTAAAAAAAAACCAAGTGAATAGTGTAATCCCACCTAATCCAATCATAACAAATCAAACCTAACTCTGAATCCAAACGCACCCTAAGGGTATTATGAGGGTATTTTGGGTCAATTTATAAATAAAGTGATTGTTTGTGAGTGAAGTACAACGATTTTTGAAGTAATTAAGTGGTGGTTGAGGGAGAAAGATAAAATAGCTTTTTTTCATAAAAGAAGTGTGCATAAAATTGATGGATGGACAAATAAGACAAGTATGCATAAAATTGGTGGACGGAGTGAGTAGTACTTATTGTATCTAGAATATTCATATTAAGTAGTATCACAAATTTAATAGAATAGTATCACGTCATTACACTTGATAGTATTATCCCATCTGGAGTATAAACAATACTGAAATTTGTTGAAAATTTTGGTTATTAGATGTTTTAAACACTCATGTACTGTTTGACCAAATAGTTGGAGGATCAAACTTTAATTTCTGAAAAATTAATCGTGATAGGATCGTTTTACTCGCGGAGAGATGATCTTGATACATTTAAAATCTCAAAATCGAATTTCAGTGAGTGATAAATTAATACGCGAAGATGAGACGTCACAACCTCTAGTAATATGGGTTGGAGAAAAACTAAGTATAGTTTTTCCCACTTATCTCACATTGGAAGTATATATGTAAGGAAAGTTCCTTGTGTATATATGGGAGTAAGTTCAAGATATTCAATTAAGATGCATGGGGACCCAAATTCATGGATCACACACGAGCGCGCGTGCCTGCGCTCGGGCCATGGTCTTGGCAATTCGACTTTGGTGGACTTTAGGGTCCATTTAACTTTTTGGAGACAAAAAATTTTTACCAACCCAATCTTTTGAAGTGGATTGGATTGGTCAACCCATTCAGATGTGGTCCGATCAAAAATATTTGAATTGAACTTATCCAAAGAATTTATGCGGAGACAACTGGTCAAAGCTTATCCGAATTTTGAATTTGAACTGATCAGAGCTCGGTTCTTTGAACCTGAACGTTTTGTATCCCCCAAGCCAGGGAGTTATCTGTGATCGTGCGGTCAAAACTGCCCACTAACTGCGTGATCACTCCACTCATTTCTGCACGCTATTGTAGTGTTAATTCGTCTATAAATAGGACATTACTCTGACTTCAAAAATTACCTTTGCATACACAAAAAACCCTCTACATACTGTTTTTCGAAATTTTTCTGCATTCATTCTTAGGTTTCGTTCAACTCTAACTCCATTTCATTTGCCGAAGCTTTGTACTCAGTGGTACTACTAATACAAAGTCGAAACTATTTTACCTTTGAAGACATTGTGTTTATCCTGTGAGCACCAGACATGACGTATTTGTCTTGCATTTTTTTTTTCTTGACTCGGTTTCTGTTTCATAATTCGTTTTCCATTGCAGTTTACCCTACACCCAACAAAACCAAGATATCTAAATCTAGTTTTATATTTACACCAAGTTTATGATTTTAATCTCTGCTCTAATTTATAATTAAGTAGCTTTATGGTCTAAACTATTTATAAGGAAGCACAATATTTTACATTGATTAAATCTAATATGTACTCCCTCCATCCCATAATAACGTCACGTTTATTGTTTTCACGTGTTTTAGTGAGCGAGTTTTTTATTAGTATTTAATATGATAAATTATTTTTTAAAGATTCATATAATAGAAGATAGGTAGATCTATCACACCCCTCCTTAAAAGTCACTTTATCATTTCAAATATTAATAAACAACTCACTCGCAAAAACTTGATAATAAAATTAGCGTGCACGTTATCTTGGGACGGAGGTAGTACAAGAAATAAAATTAAGTCTTTGTCTAACTGATATTATGTCTATCAATTATAAGTACATAGATGTGATGAAAGATTGAATATGATTTATTGTAGACGTAATAGAGAAAGATTGACATGTGTGAGATAGATAGAGAAAATGAGGAAGTGAGATAGAATGGAGGGGGAAAATTTTTTGTATGCGAGAGAAAATGAAAGAGAGACAAATTAGGAAAAAGATTCAAATGTTTGAAAGAAAATGAGACAAAGAGGTATAGAATAAAAGATAGAACTTTTAAATATTCAAACATATTTCCTTCAAACACCAAACTTTTCAATATACTCCCGCACTTTTAGTAAAAGAAGTTTATCTTGGTTTGTTAATTTTAAATTTTTTGTGTTATCGAAAAAAATTGTGTGAATGTCTCACCCAAAAAATAAGAATAAAAATTCAAGTGCATGTGAATAGTTTGATGATAAAATATGATATATTTTCAAAACTATGTAGAAAGAATTAATATTTAAATTGAAGATGCTAAACACACTCTGAGTTAAACAGATCACTTTAAATATGTGTCACTAATATTGTGAGTAATTATAATATCTTAAAGTTGGTCTCTCATGAACTTACTCTGTTTCATGAATTTGAATTATTTGACCAATTTTACTAATTTTAATATATTTTTCTAATTTATTAAATTTGATCTCTATCATACCCTGAATAGATTCGAATGTTAACTAAATAAAATTTATAACATCAACTTTAGTCTATATAACGGATTTGAGGCAGTTGATAAAATTTTGAAAAGAAAGTAATTATGTTGCTGCCTTTGACTAAAGAAGGAAAGGAGCAAAATAAAAAGAGCGGCATTGACCCATTGACTCACTTATAGAGTTATCAGTTATAGTCCTTTGATGGCAAATGGAAAGGTTGAACCAGTGTTTTCAAAAACCGGTTGAACTGCCCGGTTGAACCGGTCGAACCGTGAACCGCTCATGTCGCCGGTCCAATTACTCCTTAAAAACGGTTAATTCGATTTTATTATTTTTATTATTTATTAAATCACTTTTTTTATTTTTTCCTAAACCTCTCTATATAATGTTATTGTTTTTATCTCAATATCATTTTCTCTCAAATAAATTCATTCACAAGTCATTAATTTCATTTAATCTCTTTATCGTCGTCACATATTGTGTGGAATTAATCCACAACGTCATTATCTCTGGTCTCCAAACTCGTATTTATTTTAATATAAGATTTATAAGTTATAAATTAGTATAATTTTAATATTTTATGAATAAATATTTATTTTTTAATGTAACATACAAAATATAAAAGAAATATGCATAAATCAATTTAACGGTTGAACCGTCGGTTCAACCGGTCCAACCGGTTGGACCGGCAACCGATGCCTAGACCGGTTTGATCTCCGGTTCGGTTATAAAAACACTGGGTTGAACTGCTTGGTCTTACAAGATTCCTGCTCATCATATAAATTGCATAGATACTAGTACAACACAGTACGAGTGTTATAACACAGATTTTCTTTTTTTTTTTAAATATTGAGTAAATTTTTTATAAAAAAATTAGGTAAAATACAATGAGAATATGACTATAAGTTTTTAAATTATTTGATATTATTTTTGAAAATATAAATATCTTCATTATTTTATTTTTGAAAATACATGTTTTCGTGCCCACGTGCAATTTTTTTAACACTTAAACAAACATAGAGTCTAATGTGGCACTAATACACTACAACATAAGTTACATTATGTAACACCCAAAATATGTTACTTAATAGCTATATGTGTTACCATAGACAATAAATAACATATTTAAGGGTGTTACAATTGTTAATGCTGCTTAAAGTCTAAAGTAACACTTTTAATAACTTATGTATCACTTTAAAAAAGTGTTACCATATGAACTTTAGGTAACACATTTTATAAGAAAATAAATTATGCAAAAAAGTGGAAAAAAATGTTCTTCTAGGGAATTGAACCATGGCCCTTAGGGTTCAATAGCCTATGAATTTCCAACTATGCTAGCCAATTCAATTTGTGTACTTTGGATGGTAATTATACTTAATTCGTTTTTTTTTTCTTTCTTTTTCATTTTTATTTTACTTTTCTTTTCACATTAACTCTCAATACCCAAACAAATTTTCACCCATTTTAAAAAATAAAAAAATAGTATATGTACATTTTATGTTAAAATTTTAAATAAAAAGTATAAATTATAGTTTTTTTTATGTATATATAAACATAAATATTATTTCGTAAGAAAAAAGACAAATAATTTAATTATGTAATAATTTTAAATGATAGGAACATAAATATTATAATATTATAATTATATTTATAAAATTATTTTATATATTACTATTTACTAAGATAATAAAATAATATAATAAATTATTTATACAAGAAATGTATATAAATGAAGTTCATATAATATATTTCAAATATATTAATTATATGTATTATAAATAAAATATGTTTATTTGAATAATTAATACAAAGTCATATTAAAATATGATATATAAGTAAAACTGTTACAAAAAAATGTTACTTATGCAAAAGCGTTACTTAAAAAGTGTTATATTTGTTAAATGTTGCTAAGAAGTGTTACATATGCAAAAGTGTTACTTGAGAAATGTTACCTAAATAACAGTGTTACCTATTTTAAAGTGTTACATTCAAGTGTTACATATTAATAAAATGCTACATAATATATAAATTATAATAGTGTTACTATAATGTGTTGCATAAACTAAATGTGTTACAATACAATGTTACATAAGGTCAATTATGTTGTAGTGATATCACCTATTCTAGGACAATGACATGTGTACAGGTATCACAAGATCATGCCACCTGGATGAATCCGCTAAGGGACTCTCCTAGGGCTGGAGCCACAGGAGAGTCCTAAGTAGTTTATAATCTTACAGGAATTGATAAGAATTGACTGAGTAATGAAGACTACTTGACTTAGATTTGCATGAACTAAGCAATGATATCAAGCCACGTTTGAAAGGTAGTTTGGTCTTCCCCATTTTTAGGGAAGAACATTCCTTCGGCATCACAAGGAAACTGTGGGGCTGTTGAGAGATTTTCGGAGTTTGATTGGGTTAACTCGAGAGGCAGAAGGAATCAGGAGCAAAGGAGAAGGTAGAAGCGGTTGAGATATTTTTGGAACCTCGAGAGTCAAGGTCGTCGACAATTAAGATATTCTTGGAAGCTTTGCTAGAAAGCAAGTTAGTAGAGAGAATCTCGGGGCCTCGAAGGTTGGGGTCGTGGGCTCAGTCCACTAAGCCTACAAGAGGTAATATCTAGGTATTATATATACAAACACTCATATATATTTATCAGGACATGACGTGAATACAAACATGAAGGGAGTATTGACTAACACAATCTGAAATATAACACAGAAAATGTGCATATGGATATTCACACAAACACTCATGTTCATCCGAACGTGAATATACACACGAATTCACATAAAGAGAGTTAGATATACTTTCATATGCACAAGAACGTGATGATAGCGAGAGAATACATGATTGTTTGACCGAAATACTCAGAGAAAGGCGACTTTCCAGATGATTCCTGATGAAAACGGGACGAAATCCATCCAGGACCTTGAGAGTTTCGTGTGAGATATTTACTTCGAGATAAATGATTCTTACTCAGTTTTCTACTGTAAGTTTTCTATTATTCTCGTGATCAAGAGAAACTTGAACACGTCCCTAATATTTCTTAAGGATAAAGAGAGATTTGATCATATATTTCATGGATCAAGAGAGACTTGGTCCATCTCTTCTACTTATTTCTTATTTATGTTAATATGATTTACTATTATCCCTAGTTATCTGACTTAAGAGTTGGAGTGGCAGCACCGGGGACCCCTCAGCGTATTTGCAGGTCTAATTTAGAAATCACGCTAAAGCAACCCTAAAGGTGCGTCCAGGGGTACAAGCGTGGAAATAACCTTGGTGGTCCGCCCGTCCAAGTCCGATCAGAGGGCAGCACAGAAGCTCCTACGATGACTCACCACTCTCGAGGTGCTTGTGATCTTGGAGTGGAGTTCGTTCTTATTTGTAGCCCGTTGTATCCCTAGAAAATCAATGATCCAGGATTCGGGTTCAATTCTTGTAGGTGCATTTATTTTGCATCTATCAGAGTCAAAACAAGAGTAACATCACAATAAAATATGTAAACGACGAATAGTTTGATAGTAGTGTGGCCAAGTGAGCAATGAAGAAAGCCTTTTTTTACTACTTGTGGGCTAGGGTTAATTTAAAACAAAACAAATTTATTTCAAGACCAAAAAATTTTTAATTTACAAATTTGACCCCACTCGTGTCCTATCCGTGTCGGACACACTGGTCGGCCGAGTTCGACATGGTATCCAAAATTATTATTAATATGTTTAATTGGAACATGCAACGTGATATACGAGTCGGGTGTGAAATCTCACTCGTATTCGCGTACCTAAATATCTGTAGAGTACCCGACTCTTAATTATTTAAAAATTCTGAGTACTCATACATTCTAACTAGAGCTGTCAGAACCGACCGACGGGTTGAGCTGACTAACTACCCACTACAACCCACATTCTTGCGGGTTTTGGCTGGTCAACCCATTACGGGCTTAGGTCGAGAAGTATTCAACCCAACCCATAACGGGTAGCGGGCTAGCCCGCAGACTTTTTTTTTTTAAAAAAAATATATATATTTTTTACAAGTATTATGTATAATAAATTTTAGAGTAGGGCTTATGAAATAATATCATAATACTTGTAAAATGTGATCATAACATTAAATGCTAGAGATATTAGTTTATAAGAGTAGTAGTATAATTTTATAAATGTACTGATATTAATTTTATAGTATGAAAATGTTTCTAATGAGCGTTTATATAAAATTTAAGCAAGCATATGAACAATGTCTTGATGAATATAAAAAACAAACAAAGCTTACAATAAACTAAAAGATTAAGCAACAATATCCACAAAATAATGGCAATAAATAAAACACTTTTTATATGTTGTGTGCGTAAGTGAGAAAAAAATTATTTTTTTATATTTATATTTCTGTATTTTAATTAAATTAAATGATATTATTTAAAAAATTAAATTCATTTAAAAAAAATGCCCATGAGCCAACCTTATCTAACCCGCCCCAACCCACTCCAATCCATGGTAGGCATGCTAAAAAAAACCGGAACCACTGGAACCAGAACTGAACCGAAACCGTAAAACACACGGTTCGATTCCGATTCTAGAAAAATCAAAATTGAAACCGCAGGTTTGAACCGAACCGGCGGTTCTTCGATGAAATTGCCGGTTCGAACCGGAACCGCCAGTTCCACGATTCGAACCGGGAACCGCCAGCTTTTTGAAAATATAGCCGTTGAGATCCAACGGCCCAGATTAAAGAGCCGTTGATATCCAACGACTGTGATGATAGATCAGCTATGGAATCGCCAGGTTCGAACCGTGGAACCGTGATTTTCGGCCTTTTTTTTTTTTTTTTTTTTTTTAATTTCTTACTTTTTCACCTATAAATACAACCTTATTCCACTAAAAAATTCACCCCAAAGTGATTCAAAGCATTACTTTCTTCTCATCTCTCTCAACTCTCACTCAATTTTCAAAGTTTATATTACTAATTACTCTAGTCTCTCTAATTTTTTATTATTTACATATTATATATATTGATACACTTACATATTACACTACACTATATATTATTTACATATACACTTACATATTATTATGGCAAGCCAAGGCAACAAGGGTAAGGGTAAAAAGCGAAGCTTCTTCCATCTCTTCCGTTCGTCTTCAACGTCCACCACCGGTACCGATAGAGTGGAGTTTAGATAATATTGAGCACACACTTGGTCCCGGTTATGAGAATCCTCTTGAAGACAAGGAACCACCACGACATCCTACTCAAGAAAGTCAAAACCGCCAACCGACTCCGAGGCCGAGCCATCTCCAACCCCAACTCCAAGTCGAGCTCAACTTAAATCGGATATTTTTACACGTCACTTTAAAAAAGTGATCAACTAGGTAGATGGTACTCTTAAATTTCATTGCAACTATTGTCCCAAAATATATTCTTTTAACAAAGGAGGGGGATATGGGACATTCGATAAGCATTTGAAAAAAATTCACCCGGATAAAGTTGGAATTAATTCAAGCCAAGCACAACTTCGTGGATTTACGTCAACCGGTGACCGTGGTGGAGTTCAAGGTGAAGTAAGTAACCCCACTTCTCTATTTACATTTGATCAAATGAAATATAGAAAAATGTTAGCTAAATTTGTGTGCACACAACACCTTCCTTTTCAATTTGCCGATAGCCCCTTTTTGAATGATTTTGTCCAACTTGGTCTTCAACATGCAGCAAAAAAAGTTTCACGGACTTGCACAGATTTGCCAGCGTTGAGTCTGAGACGAAATTTGCTAGGAAAATTCCTATTCTAGATTTTATGAAGAATATGAATTAACTCTAGTTTGTGAATTCCCAAGATCTCATATATATAGGAGAGACCCAACTTAAATCTTAAGCTAACCTGATTATGAAATAAAATCCTTAATCTCATAAAATAAATCTCTTAGATTTATTTTCCATATATAAAATCTCTACGGATTTAATTCCCATGTATATCAAATCTCTACGGATTTGATTCCATATATATTAAATCCTATAATAATATTCCATATATTATTATTGGGAATCCTATTTAATTAAATCCAATTTAATTAAACATTAATAATAATTAAATCCAAATTAATCTATTATTAATTAGTTCTCCATAAATTAAATGTTAAATCTAATTTAACATTTAATCAACCAACTATAATCTGTAAAAGGGAACTACTTGTTGTGTGACCCATAAACCCTCATATATCGAGCGATTAGTCAAACTAACGGTGTTAATTGAACCATAGACAATAAATCAGACATTCTCAATATATGAGGTACGTTGCGAGAAACGTGCAACTACCTGTAAATGAAACATGGGCTATTACGATTTCCTCCTTTCATTCGCGAATACTCGATTAAGTCTTGAACATGATGAAGTGTCTATTCAAATAACTTAATCATGTTATCTCCAATCACTAATTGATCATGTATGTCATACTTAGTCATAAAGTCTAAGTTGACGTTCATCGGCCGATGACTTTGATCCAATTATGATGAGAAGATGAGTATTCTCTCTAAATCCACTTCGAGGAATGAATCTATTCTTGGCTCAACTACCACGCACATGTACTTCGTGATGAACCCAATCCAAGCCATATCTACCCATGGTTAGGGTGCAAGCGTCGGTCATGGTCAAAGTTCATCATCTCACACATGTTTTACGTATTGACCTCAAGTCAAAAAAGTATCCCATCGCTCCCACTAACAGAGACACTCGTAGACACATATAGTGAAAATACATCAAACGGTTTCTCGGATGGGTATACCAATACCCTCTAAATTATTTGTGCATCCATCATGAGATACCTAGTATCTCGTAGTAAGTGAGATCTTACTACACTCTTTAAGAGTATGATGCAGATCGCACACCAATCTCCATTGCATCATCAATATCCCATTCTTGATGATCCTTGATCGGGGCTATTTGAGAATCATGCTTAAGTCATCTGAGTTCTCACAACCTCAATGACAACAATGACTCATGGGAACACTTGTATGAATAAATGTAAACAATCAAACATAATATTCAAACAAGTGTATTGCCATACATTAATATTAATTGAACTATAATATTAAATCAAACTGAATATCATCGAGTATTATGTCCTTACAATAGTTTGTCTCTAGGACACTAACACTAACAATCTCCCACTTGGACTAGAGTCAATCACCTACATATCTAACCCCTAGACCATCAAATGTCTAGTGTGTACATGAACACTCAGTGTTTTGGTAAAATGATCTTCCAAATTAAATATGTGGGAATACATTTTAATTCCATTTCTCATATCCTTATGATCTCTCGGATCAAATGATAAGTCTAGGTACATACTTGTTTCTGTTTGCTGATCTCGATTCCTTTGCTTGAGCATTCGCACCAATGTTGTCTTAATACAACTTTATTAGACATCTGACACTCGGAACTACCCCTAGTTCTCTTAAAAACTATAAAATCCAGACAGCCTCCTTGAGGCTTCTGATACAGTAATGTACTCAACTTCGATTGTTGAATCTGTGGTCCTTTTGCTTGGAACTATTCCAACTGACCGCCTCATTATTGAGAGTGAAAGGTAACTTGACCGTGATTTGTAATCATCATAGTCGGATTGAAAACTTGTGTCAGCTTAACCAGTCACTACTAGTTCTGACTGTCCACCATAGACAAGAAAACATTCTTTAGTTCGTCTGAGATACTTCAGAATGGTCTTGATAGCAATCCAGTGAGACTCACCCGGATTCTGTTGGTATCTACTAGTGATATTGATAGCGTAGGCCACGTTTGGCCTAGTGCAAGTCATGGCATACATGATTGACCCAATTGAATATGCATATGGGACATTTTTCACGTGCTTGATATCAGTTTCAACAGAAGGACAATCCTTCTTTGATAGTTTTATCCCATGATTTGCCGATAGAGTTCCTCTCTTAGAGTTCTCCATCGCAAAACACTTCAACACATTGTTTACATTGGTGGACTGTGACATCCCCAACATCCTCTTGGATCTATCCCTGTGGGTAATGATCCCTAGGATGTAGCAGGCTTCACCAAGACCCTTCATCATGAAGGTCTTTAACAACAAATCTTTAATGGACTGCATTAACGGGATATTGTTTCCCAAAATCAATATGTCATTGACATACCCGATTATGAAAACAATACTCTTCCCGTTGCGTTTATGATAAACACAATGATCTTCCGAGTTTCTGATGAAGTAAAAAAAACTTTATAGCTTCATCAAATCAGATATTCCAACTCCTAGAAGTTTGCTTCAATCCATATATGGATATCTTTAGCTTGCATACTAGATTAGAATTTGACTTAGATGTAAAACCTTCAAGTTGGGTCATAAACACTTCCTTATCAATGTTTCCATTGAGGAAAGCTGTTTTGACATCCATCTGCCAAATCTTATAATCAAAGTGTGATGCTATCGCAAGTAAAATTCGAATGGACTTGATCTTTGCAACTGGTGAAAAGGTCTTGCCATAGTCAATGTCTTTGCTTCTATAACGCTTCGCCACCAACCTAACTTTGTAGGTTTGTACTTTGCCATTTGCATTGGTCTTGCTCTTGAAGACCCAATTGCAACATATGGGTCTAACCCCTTCAGACAACTCAACCAAGTCTCAAACTTGACTGGTGTACATCGAGTCCATCTCAGATTTCATGGCTTCATGCCACTTCCCTGAATCAATATCTGATATTATTTCAGAATAAGTATTAGGATTGTCTTTATCCGGTATGTCCATATTATCGAGTTCCTCCAAGAGGTAACCGTATCTAATAGACAAATTACGATTCCTAATTGTGCAGGCTATACATTTTGATCGTGAAAATTTTATGGTTCATTGATTTCATCAATGTCCGGAGAGTCCTCAAGAGCTGCACTTTCAGATGTCTCTGTTAGTGGTAGTGTCCTAGAGACAATCTATTGTAAAGACATAATACTCGATGATATTCAGTTTGATTTAATATTATAGTTCATTTAATATTAATGTATGACAATACATTTGTTTGAATATTATGTTTGATTGTTTGCATTTATTCATGCAAGTGTTCCCATGAGTTAGTACTGTCATTGAGGTTGTGAGAACTCAGATGACTTAAGCATGATTCTCAAATAGCCCCGATCAAGGATCATCAAGAATGGGATATTGATGATGCAATGGAGATTGATGTGCGATCTGCATCATACTCTTAGAGAGTGTAGTAAGATCTCACTTACTACGAGATACTAGGTATCTCATGATGGATGCACAAATACCTTAGAGGGTATTTGTATACCCGAGCGTAATTGGAGTTGCATTGCCCGAGCAACGAACTCCAAGTAGGCTGAATGAGAATAACATAGTTCAAACTCCTGCTCAAGAGGCATCCGGAAGTGCTCAAGTAGCATCCGATTTGATCTGATTTGGATGGGTGATGATGTGGGAGGGCTGTTTTGCAATTCGATTCGAGACAGGATCTCCCGTGCAATTTTAGAAATTGCACCTAAGCCCCCTAACAATAAAAAAATTAATATTTAATTTTGAAAAATTTATAAAGTTTATTTTTAAAATTAAATCATGGTTGGACCAAAAACGTATTAGTTGGACTAATGTTGGCCTTAATTGATTGGATAACTTAAAGTCAAAATATTAATAATGAATTTAATTATTAAACTTGATTTTAAAATTAAATTTTAAAATTATGGTTTAAAGAATTAAATGAGTTATTAATTTCCACTTGGTTAACGTGTTTTATATTCTGTTAACGCATTTTACGTCCGCATTATAATTATTTGGGTAAGCGTCACCGAATAATTGTCGGACCATATTAATTGTTTGGGTAGACGGCGCCCATATAAGTGTTAGGCCGTATAAAATCATGTTTGGGTAGACGACGCCCAATAATTGCTCAAATGTGATGTAGATTAACATGTTGGATCTCTATTAAGCAATTAATACCCCGCCTTTGAAAATGTTCCTCACTAAAATATGGTTTTCTCATTAATTTGATAAGATGCCTTCCATCAAAATTAAAAGTAAACCGGAGATTTCGTTCCAATGAGTACTTAAAGACCCTCATCTTTTGCTCGGATCTACATCTAACGGGACTTTTATAGGGACATGTAATGTCGCCTCTTGATGGTTATTAACCAACTTAACTTTATTTCGCTAGCCCTCGCGGGGAACAAAGGGTAAGGGACATCAGTCGAACTAGGTTCGACAAACTAGGAATTGCAGTTTTGCAATTGGTTTGAAGGCCTACCAGTTATGTTATTGTAATGATCAACCCTCACTGGGATTATGATAGAAGTAATGTGGATCCTAGTCCATTATAATTTATATTTGATATAAATTCGTACTTTTTCGATGAGGTCGTTAAGTATGTGAAAATAATGGAGACAAAATAAACACTAAAGAAAGACCATGTTTATTTTGATTGTTGAATATTGATCACATGAATTATGTGTTTTAATTCCCGTTTTATTTTATTTCTCTTGGTTAGTTGAAATGTATAACTGTTATTGAGATGTGTTTGGGAAACAAACAAAATTGGCTAGGCCAAATTTTCTGGACTGACACTGAAACATGTGTTTGGTGCTAAGACAAGAAAATATTGAGTACGTGTTGGACACATCTATCCTGGTTACCCTTGCAGCTGGTACTATGAGGCAGACACGTTTGACGTAGCAGTTCAGAAGAAGCATCAAAAGGATTCTTCCCCAGATGCAGTGTGTGATGTTGCTCGGCATGACTCCCGAATTACTTAAGGCAACATGAGAAAATGGGTCCTTTCGAGATGCTCAAGCATCTAAAGGATCTCTTTGATTCTGAATCTCGTTTTGAGATTTATGAAATGATGAGAGATCTGTTCAGATATCGGTTAGCTGAAAAAGGGAAGATTTTATCTCACATGCTTAAGATGATAGGCCTAATTAATAAACTTGGTAATTTAGACTTTGAGCTAAAACACCAACGTTTTCATTTATGCTATCCTCCAGTCGCTCTCGGATTCATATTTTAGCTTCATTATAAACTACAATATGAATAAGACAGATGCGACCATGCCTGAACTTCACAACGTGCTCAAGACTTTTGAGTTCACTATCACTAAGATGGTGTTCAAAAAAAGGAGCGGGTAGACAAGGATGTGTGCCTCTACTATAAGTACAAGATGGCACTGGAAGAAGGACTATAAGGTTCTGGTTGCTAAAAATA
Source organism: Stenogyne calaminthoides (assembly GCA_037126765.1). NCBI lineage: Eukaryota > Viridiplantae > Streptophyta > Magnoliopsida > Lamiales > Lamiaceae > Stenogyne > Stenogyne calaminthoides. Next base: position 15,193,177 of record JBBCBC010000006.1, read on the forward strand.
AGGCACTGGGTGCTTCTGGCACTATAACATGTATGTTTGTTATTAAGATAGACATATCCACAAATAGTGTTAACTGTTGGGTATTTGATACCGGATATGGCTCAAGCATTTATACGAATGTGAAGGGGCTCATATGTCTTAGGGCAGTTAGGCCGGGTGAAGTCGTCTTACACGTGGAAACGGAGCAAGAGTTGATACTAAATGCGTGAGACTTATGTGTTAGACTTACCCTTTGGTTTTAGATTAGAACTTAATGATTGACATTTCGTTCTTCCTATTACTCGCTAAATTATTTCCATTCCCATGTTGGACATTGAGGGTTATTCCTTCAATTTTAGTGATAACAATTGTTACTTCACGTTGAATGGTGTGGTTTATGGGAATGCCCCTATGGTGAATGATTTATAGTTATTGCATTGTGGATATAATGTTCTTAATATACAAAATAAAAGGCTAAAGCTTAGTAATCATGAAAACCTGACTTACTTATGGCATTGTAGACTTGATCATGTAAACGAGAAAGGAATTGCAAGGTTAAGAAAGTTAGACTACTTAACCCCATTTGACTTTTAGTCTTATGGAGATTGCGAACCTTGTCTCAAGGGCAAGATGATCAACAAACTTTTTTCTAGGAAAGAAGTGCGTGCCAAAGAAGTTCTAGAGCTGATCCACAACAATATTTGTGGACCATTGTCACTCTAGCTAGGGATCACTTCGGATACTTCATCACTTTTACTAATGATTTCTCAAGATACGGATACGTGTATCTTATGAGACACAATTCTGAATCTTTTGAGAAATTCAAAGAGTTTAAGGCTGAAGTAGAGAAGTAACTTGGTAAGAGTATCAAGACTCTTCGATCAGATCAAGGAAGTAAATACCTTAGTCATGAATTCACTGATTACTTGAAGTTACATGGAATCCAGTCACAATGGACTCCTCCCGGAACACCTCACATGAACTGTGTGTCCGAGAGGAGAAACCGAACCCTGTTAGACATGGTGAGGTCCATGGTGAGCTTTTCCTCTCTTCCAACATTCTTATGGGGATACGCGTTCCAAACCTCAATTTACATTCTGAATAGGATTTCATTTAAATCGGTTGAGCATACACCATACGAACCATGGTGTGGCAAGAAGCCAACTTTTACACATATCAAACGTGGGGTTGCCTCGTGATTGTGAAAAGGATGCTTACCGACAAGTTGAAATCCAAAGGTGAAAAGAGTTACTTTGTGGGATATCCTAAGGAAACTAAATGATATTACTTCTATCTACCTGAGAAATAATCGGTGATTGTTTCTAGGCAGACCAAGTTCCTCGAAGAAGACTATGTCTTTAAGGAACAAGGTCGTAAGCTGATAGAACTTGAAGAAATTCAAGAACCACAAATTAACAAAGATACTGATATCTTGTCAAAGCAACATGACAAAAAATCAGTGGGAGCATTCAGCAACATTCACGGTCACGGACTTGCACAAATATGTCAGCGTTGAATCTGAGACGGAATTTGCTAGGAAAATTCCTATTCTAGATTTTATGGAGAAAATATGAATTAACGTCATTTGTGAATTCCTAAGAGCTTGTATATATAGGAAAGACCCAGCTTAAATCTTAAGCTAACCTGATTGGGAAATAAAACCCCTAATCTTTATTTAAATAAATCTCTAAGATTTATTTCCCACATATAAAATCTCTACTGATTTAAATGTCTTATATGAAAATCTCTACGATTTATTTCCATATACATTAAATCCTACAATTATATTCCAAATATAATTATTGGTAATTTGTATTTAATTAAATTCAATTTAATTAAACATTAATAATAATTAATTCCAAATTAATCTATTATTAATTAATTCTCCATAAATTAAATATTAAATTTAATTTAACATTTAATCAACCAACTATAATCCGTAAAAGGGAAATACTTGTTGTGTGACCCATAGACCCTCATATATCGAGCGATTAGTCAAACTAACGGTCTTAGTTGAACCCTAGACAATAAATCAGACATTCTCAATATATGAGGTACGTTGTGAGAAACGTGCAACTACCTGTAACTGAAACATGGGCTATTACGATTTCCTCCTTTCATTCGCGAATGCTCTATTAAGTCTTGAACATGATGAAGTGTCTATTCAAATAACTTAATCATGTTATCTCCAATCACTAATTGATCATGTATGTCACACTTAGCCACAAAGTCTAAGTTGACGTGCATCGGCCGATGACTTTGATCCAATTATGACGAGAAGATGAGTATTCTATCTAAATCCACTTTGAGGAATGAATCCTATTCTTGGCTCAACTACCACGCACATGCACTTCGTGATGACCCCAATCCAAGCCGTATCTACCCATGGTTAGGGTGCAAGCATTTGTCATGGTCAAAGTTCATCATCCCACACATGTCGTGCGTATTGACCTCAAGTCAAAGGAGTATCGGATCGCTCCCACTAACCGAGACACCCATAGACACATATAGTAGAAATACATCAAACGGTTTCTCGGATGGGTATACCAATACCCTCTAAGGCATCTGTGCATCCATCATGAGATACCTAGTATCTCGTAGTAAGTGAGATCTTACTACACTCTCTAAGAGTATGATGCAGATCACACACCAATCTCCATTGTATCATCAATATCCCATTCTTGATGATCCTTGATCGGGGCTATTTGAGAATCATGCTTAAGTCATCTGAGTTCTCACAACCTCAATGACAGGAATGACTCATGGGAACACTTGCATGAATGAATGCAAACAATCAAACATAATCAAGCAAGTGTATTGCCATATGTTAATATTAAGTGAACTATAATATTAAATCGAACTGAATATCATCGAGTATTATGTCCTTACAATAGATTGTCTCTAGGACACTAACACTAACAATTTCTTGATCTCCAAGAAATCTTTAATATATTCTATATATTCTTCTTTCCATGTGTATTTTTCAACAAAAATCTCACACCCTTATTTACCCAATAATTTAAAAAATAATAAGGAGATTTTGCAAGATTGGATCTTTCTTGAATTTATGAGATATTCTTGTACTCCAAGAATACATATTTTTTCCCATAAAATCTTTCCAAGAAAATCAAGAAAATCTTTTCATCCTTTTTATTTCTCTAATTTTAGAAATTTACAATTAAAGAAACCAAGTGGGAGATTTCTTGATTTTATGGGATAATCTTGTATTCCAAGAATACTTATCTCCTTTCCATAAAATCTTTTCAAGAAAATCCTTCTCCCTCTTTTCTTTAATAATTTTGAAATTTAAGGAAAAATATGCAACAAAAAATTTAATCTATTTTAAACACCTTTTATTTAATGGACTTTAATTGGACTATTTGAGGGGCATTTAGGAGAATTAAGATGGACCTCCCAATGAGCTTCTGAATTCCAATATTGAGCCACAATATAATTCAACACATTAATATTAATTAATTTCACTATATAATTAATATTGCACTATCCATCTCAACCCATATTACGATAATATGGCTCCCGATTATTATTTTCCGTGTTTAAGATTATTTTGTCAATTTAATTAATTAAGCCACTGAAAAGCTTCATATTAATAAATATCTTTATCCTTGGAGTAAGGACAACTCAACATTATTATCCATACCGGAAAATTAATTCCACTTGCAAGATTTGGTATGATAAAGGTTCTGAGCCCACCAAGCGGACTAATCATGCAAGACTCTCCAAGCACACGATTCTCTGTATTAATTTAGCAACTGTCATGTAATTAATATTATTGCCCAAGATATAGGGTATCGAAGTCGCAGTGATTCTCTTCCCATTATAAGTCAAAACAATAATTACTAATCGCACACTGTTCTTATTAAGTGGCATAGATTAAGAAATCAACAACCACTGAGGTCTAACTCTTCAACCCATAAGTCAGTGCGAATGAGTTTATCCTCTCTGTAGGTCTGCTTCAGCGCATCAAATGCACTAGTGTAATCTCTCGGTCAAGACAAGCCAATCTGAGCCTTACACATCAACTTCTACCAATAGATTGTTCAGATCTATCTAAGTTGTGAAACACGCACTTGTTTACAATAGTCTGTTAACGTGATCTTCTGTGATCTGGTATCACCACGTTAACTACAATATAACACGTGCTATTCTATGAACGGTTTGCAATAAATATATATAACATTCAATCATATTTAAAGCAACAATGATAAATAATTTATTTCAGTAAATAAGTGTTTAATACATAGGTTATACGAAGTAAAAACATACTTTCACGTATAACCCCAACACAAATACGGCTACTATTGAAGATCTTACAAATATTTGTCAACCATATCTTGGTGGAAATTTTTTTCATGTTAGACGTATGTGTCATATTTTAAATGTATGTGTTCAAGATGGTTTAGATGGTTTGAAAGAACAAGTTGGTCCTATTAGATCCTCTATTTATTATATGTCGAGACATTCAAAATTGTTGAAAAAATGGAATTTTTTTTGTAGAACATACAATATGCATCCCAAAAAATTTTCTCTTGATGTGGCAACTCTTTGGAATTCCACGTATAAATTGTTAAAGGAGTCTATGGAATATAAAGACGCTTTATGTACATTTTTTACTTAAGAAAATTGTGGTATTCGTTTATATCCTCAATATTGGGATCCATGCATTTCTTTGTGTAAAATTTTGGGAATTTTTAATGATTCCATAAAAGTGCTATCCGGTGTTTATTATCCTACTAGTAATTTAGCGCTTGATTATTGTATTAAAGTTGCTCATGTGTTAAATGAAAATATTACAAATCCTTTATTAAGTGGTGCTACTTTCTCTATGATGCAAAAATAGAAAAAATATTTTACACATATTCCCGATCTATTCTTGGTTGCTAAAGTATTTGATCCTAGAGTAAGATTGGATGAATTAATAGTGTTGTTAAGTATGTATTATAATTATTTATTTCCTAATACACATATGGTCATGGGTGAAGATGATGTATATCCTAATCTGGAAGAGATTGGTAATAGGATTAAAGTTACTTTAGTGTCTTTATTTAGAGAATATAGTGATCCCAATTTTGAATCTAATATTGTTATCATGTTTTTATGATGAGATTGATAATAGGATTAAAGTTACTTTAGTGTCTACTTCTAACCCTTATTACGAACTTGATAATTATTTAACCTCTGGATTTGTTCAGATTGATGGTGATGATGACAACAATAGTTTTAATATACTAAAGTGGTGGTCGACCGTCGAGGATGAAAAATACCTATTCAATATTGTCAATGCTAGCAAGGGAAATTTTTGCATCTCCCGCCTCAACCGTTGCCGTTGAACAAGCTTTTAGTTTGGGAGGTTACACTTTGGATGCAAAGAGATCGAATATGACCGTTGAAAACGTGGAAAACCAATGCTTGCTTGATGATTGAGTAAGAGCCGAAAAGAGAGCTCAAGAATTAATTGATAATGATGATCAAGATAACTCCGAAGAAGCTACCACCGGGAGTGATGCTTGAAGAATCGAATCGATCCAAATCAACGAGGTTTGAGGTAAGAGAACTACGTGGACTTTGATTCCTATTTGGATATGTAGGCAATTTAATATTAATGAAACTTAGAATTTCTACCTCATGTCCAATTTCTTTAAACCCCACCCAAAAAAAAAATTATTTTGTAAAATTTTAAATTTTAAGTTGTAATTGTAATTATTAATTCGAAATTAAAATATATAGTTTAATTTGTAATAGTTCAATTAATTTGTAATAGTAGATTACTAGCTTATTTTAAGTTAGAATTATTAATTTGTAATAGTTCAATTATTTTGTAATAGTTCAAATTTCAATTACTAATTTGTAATAATTCAATTATTAATGTAATTTTTAATTTAAATTCTCATATTAACAGTGTCCAATTCCATTTATACATTCCTTCAAATTTTAGATCCAAAAACTAAAAAACACAAGGAAAAAAAAATGAGCCGGTGGTTCAGAACCGGAACCACCGGTTCGGGAACTGAACCGAAACCGCCTTGGCCGCGATTCGGTTCCGGTTCCGCCTCCCAAAAATTTGGAACCGGCGGTTCCAGAACCGTGAGCACCTCTAATCCATGGCCCATGCTGACCAGCCCAAATGAGATCGTTTTCTATCGGGCTCGTAAATATTCACCCCACCCCACCCCACCCCACATATAGGCGGGCCCGGGCCTGACCCATTTTTGTAGGTGAAATTCTAACTGACAATAGAAGGTTCAATTTTCAATACTATACTCATTTGTAACTTTTAAGTCTAGATCTAAATTTAAAATAATTAGTGTATAATATGATAAAATTCATTTAAAAAAAAAAAAAATTTAATTTATATTATACTGCATAGTATAATACTACTATAACTTATGTGTTCATTAAAATCCACATGAAGAAAAAACTAAATATTCAACTAAGGTGAGAGAAATTTTACAAAGATCAAACTTATATAAAAATTCAACACTCCTTTTTTAAAGAAAACAACTCGATCTGTTAACACACGCCTAAATCATTTCCACCTGTATATTTTATAGAGGCACACTTGTGTGATACGATCAGACAATGTAACCTAACATAATTTGAACATATAATTTTAACACTTTAAAAAGATAAGACCCACTTGGTATGACTTGTGAATGATAATGATAATGAGTATCATTGAGAGGTCAATCATTAAGGGTTAACTGATTGCATTCTTATTGCTTGGTTAGAACATCAACAATGAATGTCATGTGAGGTGGTTTGAGTGAGTGAAAGTAATTAATTGTTTACTTCTATTCTCATTATTTGTATATCAAAACTACCAAACAACATCAATAAAAGTGATTTTTCATTACCCACTTCCATTACCCTCAACCAAGCGGGCCCTAAATGTTAATTTATATTAATTTGTAATCCGTCTCATGTATGAAATCATCTCATACGAGTTTCTGTCTTTTAAAGTTTTTGTTTTCAAATGGGCCCCTATGGAGCCAAACAAAAACTTTAAAATGTAGATACGAGAAAAAATATTATATAATTTAATATTATATAACACGTTAAATAAGTTAGTTTATGTATATACGCGGTTCTGTTTACTTTGATAATAATGGTTTAAGTTAGATATGTTAACTAATGGGGATATGTTTATTTGTTCCACTTTATCTCCCGTTTATTTTAAGGTACCATTTGGTTCGTGTGATTGATCGGAATAGGTCAGAATTAAAATTTTAATCTCAACTAATCTATTGTTTGGTTCCTGGGATGAGGGTCATGATATACTTCAAGTCCGGATACAAATGTGATAAATCCCTCCATGGAGGCATATGCCAATCTCATTTGAGAGGTGAGATAAACATATCCCACATGCAATATTATAATATTGTCTTTCTATTATTATTTTTTTTGACAAAGAGTACAACTCAACTAGAACAATAGATTTCTCTCTAGCTAAGCTAACTCGGGAGAACCTGCCTTAAACCAAACGTGAGGAACGGAGGAGGATGACACAAATTTTGCTAAACTGGGAGCGACCCTGGATATAAGCTCGTGGTACATGGACTAAGCCCGGACTAAAACATTATCCACTTCACGTCGTGACACATATATTTTATCCTGCTATCGACCGAAACGTCAACAACCACCACAAGGGAGTCTCACATCTTTCTTTTATCGTCTTTGAGGCTTACATCTTTCTTTAACCTCCTTGCTATCGACTGGTACCGCAAACCAGTTTCTCCACAGATAATACCTGCAACAAACCCATACAGGGTGAAGAATATCAAAGAAGGGTGAAAAAATCCCACTTAAATCTCATTAAAGGGGGGGGGGGCAGCATGTCTCGAACCCAGGACCTCTTGGTCTGCGTAGTGGTGCTCTAACCACATGAGCTAAGTCACTTTGACAATATTGTCTTTCTATTGTTTGAATTGATTTACAAGAATTAAGTATGATTGTTTCAATTCAATTTAAGAGTATTTATGACATTTTAATAGACATCTCATCTAATCCCTCAATCTAAATGCATATCTTGATTTCATCTAATCTCTTAATCTAATCATACAATCTAAATGCATATCTTGATTCAAACAATTCAGTCCAATCAATCTAATCTTACTCAACCCTACTCAATCCTATCACACCTAATCAATCACGTCCCGTAAACCAAACACCCCTAAACAAATAGAGTTTAGATGATATAATAATTATGAAATGACAAATTTGACCCTTGTCCTCTCCATAATGCTTTTACCCCATCATAATTTAGATGGTTAAACATAAAAAATCAACACCAAAAAAAATATTGTGCATGCTCTCTCAAGAAGTAACAACAGAAAATTCACAATCATAAAATCAATTCGCCATAAAAATCTTTTAAAAAATACAAAACTATATCAATTTTCCTACTTCAAAATATTCATTTCTCTTCTACATCATCAAGAAAACACGAGAAAGTACTGGAACTGTGATAGGCCCAAAGAAATAAAATAAAAAAACAGATCGCGAATTTACAATCGGATCAGATTTTCTAAGAATCTCCTCAATTGATTCATAAAAACGATTTTACCCTATCAAATACTTACGTAACTAAACATTATATGGATGACAGATTTGAATACATCTTATATTCCAGTGTCAAATCCATTTGGAGTAATATATAGGAGTATATTCTCTTTTTTCTGATTAAAAAAAAAAACTTGAAATGTGCCATTAATTGGAATGATGACACCGCGACGCCGAGTTTGAAAAATACAAATCCAGAAAACTGCATAACAGCGCTAATTCCATTCACTGCCCAATGAGTTTGTGGTTGAAAGAGATGAGGCCACCACAACTAGAAAATGGGAAACTAAGACATATGAGAATCGCTACACATTTTTTTGAAAGGCATCGCTACACATTAATTGGAATTGTATATATCCTCCATTTGTATATATCAAAAAATATAATATGTAATTTAATTAATAAAAAAGGGGATATAATTGTCATTTGATATACTGAATAGTAGAATGGCTTATTAAACCGTCCAATTATATGGGTTGAAATAAGGGGAGCTAAGGGCCTCTAAAGTCTAAACTCGGGTATGGTGGGTTACCCAACTTTTTCACCTTGAAAAGTAAACGCTAGATTATGTTCGACTATTAATACTAAACTAACATTATCCTAGTAATACACATGGAGATTCATCTACTCCTACAATACAGAAAACAAACTATAATAGTTCGCCAGAAATCAGTTCTATTTGGAGATTAATTGACAGTTGAGTGTGGAGCATTTTTTGTAATATGGCAATCAATCACTTTGGAGGAATTTGGCAGAGCGTAGAAAGTGGAGAGTAAGGTGAAGCCGAGAAAGGGGGTTCGAGCTCAATTGTCCTACATTTTTATATTTTTAAAATATATTATTCTGTATTTAAAAAAATTTAAAACATATTGTCTTATATTTATAAATTTTAAAATATATTGTCCTATATTTTCAAGTCCGTAAAATTATTATCTTTAAAACACAACCCCTAAATTAGTGTCTTTTAAAAATATTATTCCCTATTTCGGGTATGTGCAGGGACGGATCTAGAAATTAGTAATGGGGTGGGCTAAGAAATAGAAAAGAGTGGGTCACATATGCAATATGTGCTTCATAGTGTGTATTTTAGAATCATGTAACTTGTTGCACTTAAATATGCAATTTATTTACACTAAATCGTGCAACTTGTTTCCCATATTAATAATTGTACAGTTTAATGCAAATAAGTTGCATATTTTAATACAACAAGTTGCATGATTTTAAAATACACTATGGAATGCACGGTGCATCTAATGCATACAAGACTTAGCTAATAGAAAAATATGTTGATCATTTTATACTCAGTATAATATTTTCCTTAGTTACTAGCTAACGAGAAATTCTAAATTAAAACTCAACCTAAAAATTTTATGATCTTATAAAATACTTCCACATGAAAATCATGAGAAAAAAAAATACAACTTTGTAGGAGAAAAGCAAAAAAATAATTAATGACTTTCGAATTCGGACTAAAGAAAACATGAATTGGGTCTCGATTTTTTTTTTTCAAAAATATGACTTATGGAGGCAAGAAAAATACAACTAGATAAAAACACAAAAGCATGAATTAATGGAAGCGAGGATACGTGTTTTTACCAGATTAGACAATTTAGACTAATTAGCAAAAGTTTCGTTTGACATATGATTTTCTTTGGGTGGGCTGATATTTTAAAACAATATGATAATATGATATATATAAGTAGTAGATAATCAGATGCCCTGAGCTACAACCTAGTGTAGCCCTACTGTAAATCCGTCCATGGGTATGTGGTTTGTGAGATAAAACAACTGGTTCGGAAGATGGACAGTATCTCGATACGGTGGATTACAAGAAAACTATTTGCTTTTACGTATTCATTTCTGAGCTTAATTTCTGTAATTAGTGACATGGTTCCAGAAACTGTGGAACGCTTTGTTGATGTCGATTTGGCACTCTGCATTTAATTAATATATGGTGCTTGGGTTTCAAAAAAAAAACACGGATTAATTAAGACATGCGTTTAAGGTAATGATTAAGATTTGAATTTTAAAGCCCAAAGTCGTACGTACACAAGAAAAACTCTCATCCTCCTGTACACAATTGAACATTCAATGTTTACACGGTATTTAATATAAAAATTATTTATTATTCCCTCCATCCATCAATTTTATGTCTGTTTGATTTTTACACACGTTTTTACGATCAAATTTTGTATTAGTAATTGAAGTGATAAAATGACTTTTAAGGAGGGGTAAGATAGACAAGTCATTCATCTATCATACCCCTCTTTAAAAATTACTTTATCATTTCAATTATTAATACAAAACTCGCTGGTAAAAACGCGTGTAAAAATCAAACAGACAAAAAATTGGTGGACGGAGGTAATAACATTTTAGATAATGTAATGGTTTTTTGTTGATGGTATTGTTAATCTTCTTTATTATTAAAGTAGATGAAATGATAAGGTGATTTTTAGTGTGTATAAAATAAAGACATAATATAGTTGTAAAAAATAATGTTATTTTATTATCATTTATAGAACGAAAAAATAAATATAGAACACACTACAAGAAAATAGAGGATTGCCTACGAAATATTCTAACATACCTACGGAATTTTCAAATAAAAATAGTTTCGTCCTTAAATAGTAAAGATTGCCTACAATTTGCCTACAAAATTTCCTAATCATATTGTTGGGAGATGAATTTAATAAAGATATGATTTTGATTAGATCCCAAAAACCCCTGAGTATGACATGTTCAGGATAATCTTGATAGTTGAGTCAGGATTCAGTTTTAGAGTATTCAGGATGTTATCTGCAAAATATATAGTCAGCAGATATAGATCGTTAGATCTCAAGATTCTCAAGACTCAAGATATTTTTCAAGAAACTAAAGTTTCAAAGATGAAAACCGAAGTTTCAAGACTCAAGAAGAAATCGAGAACCCAAGACTCAAAGGAGAAATCGAGAATCAAGACTCAAAGTGAGAAACTGAGAAACTGAAGACTCAACATTAAAGACTCAAGATATCCAAGATATCTGTGAAGACTCGTAAGAAGAAGATCGAAAATCAAAGAATTATCAAGACAGAATAATCAAGACTCAAAGAATGTATTGAATGCTCAATATAAACCTGAATGTTCCAAGGCACTGAATATATCTATCTGAAGGATGCTATACTGAGAAGATCACGATTCCTTATAAATATAGATATTTGCCAAAACATTCAAATGCAGACAAAATGAACTAAGACAAAGTGTTGTTAAGGTTATATCACTCAGAGAATGTAACCAAAAAGAGCCGTTGAAGGTGTCTTCCTTTAACTGGAGACAAAAGTCAAAAAGAAGAAGACAACACTGTACCATACTGACACTGACAGCGACAGGTCACTGAAAAAAAGTCAGAAGTACTATGTTCCAGACTGCAAAAAGTGATAACCGGCTACATGAAAGGCTATTGCCTAAAACGTGTTAGGGAGTGTCAAACCCTAAATATAGCCGTTTCTCACACACCATAAGAGGAAACTCACGAAGCTATTTCTTCCAACGGATAGTTTTCAAGAGTGACCTTGGTGTATGCCTATAAATACTGGTGACCCTCTACATTGTAAGGTTACGAGAAATTTATAAGCAACTCAAGAGCTCAAACTTATTATTGCAAGTTGAAGCACTCGAAAAACCGAGAATTTCCCAAGTGCTTTAAATCGAAGAGAGCTCATTCCACTAAGCATAGCTTGATAAGATATATCCAAAGCTTAGTCGAGATATCCTAGCCTTTGCATTGTTCTTTATTGTAAAGGATATCTCATCCTAGTTGGAAACCAACCAAGAAACCCCAAACCCTTTGTAAGGTAGTTTGAGTGTGATTGTTGGTGAGATTGGAGTTGTAAAGAGTGAGTAAACTACATTGAGGTAGTCAGAAAGCTCTAGAGAAGAAGTGAGTAATCTATCTTGGATAGACAGAAAGCTTGTGTGAGTTTTGAGTTAGTAAACTACAGAGGTAGTCAGAAAGCTCAAAATTAGAAAGGTTAGTAAACTACAGAGGTAGTCAGAAAGCCTTAGGAAGTGATTAGTGAATTTCTCTGAAGAGATCAGGGAGAGTGGACGTAGGAGCTTGAGTCTCTGAACCACTATAACTTGCTGTGTTATTTACTTTCTGTTTTGCTTTACTTAACTGTTGCATTACTTTGTTTTGAAAGCATATTTTCACTGATATTTCAGTTGGAATCAATCCACTGGAAGTTGCATATAATTGAATCACAGCCTAATCACTATTCCCATAAAAGGAAGGTTTTCAGCAAAATCTTAAAACGAGTATAAACTAAGGGCCAACCATTCCGCACATCTGAGTAGCTAGAACAGATAGTTACCAAACTGAACTTACTCTTCTGAGGGTTCAGTAAGTTAGTTATCTGATCCAAGCAACTCAGGATCTCTGAAAACTCAGGATCACTTGGGATTATCTGATGTATCTGAAAGCAGCTCAGGATCACTGTCTCAGATAGACTTTGACTCAGAGCGATTTGTGCTTCTCAGGACCAAATCATCAGGACATCCTGACCCAAGCTGACCTCAGTAAAGAAAAGTTTTAAAAACACTGAACACTTGTATTCCCCCCCATACACGTGTAAGACTCGTTTGCATCGGGACCAACAAGTGGTATCAGAGCAGTGGTTCAACTTGACCACCTGCTTTTTGACCAAAGTTTTATTTGCTAAAATTCTTGTGGTCTATCTGAACTGATCTTATTTGATGAATTCTTAAAAAAACTCAGATAAAATGTCTTCTAAGAAACTTCCCATGTTCTCAGTAGAGAACTATGATTTATGGAGACTGAGAATGCAGGCTCATCTGTATTCCAAACATGAACGAATGTGGAGAGTGGTCTCTGAAGGGCCATTCTAATTTACTGTGGTGAATACCAGAGGAACAAAAAATGAGAGAAATGATCCTAGAGCAGAATTTCCTAAGTCTGATGACCAACTGACTCCTGAGGAGAGCAAGTTAGTCAATCTAGACTATATTGCTAAAGACACACTATACAGTACAATTGATGATGGTGTGATGGGAATGATTTCTCACTGCAATACTGCAAAAGAAATTTGGGATACACTAGCTGTAATGTGCCAAGGCACAGATCATATCAAGAAAAACAAACTTTCAGTTGCAATTGGAAAGTTTGATAGTTTTGAAATGGATGAAGGTGAATCAATAGACAAATTGGAAGTCAGATTCACTAGCATTATGAATGATCTAAATGTACTTGGAAAGAAATATCCACAGAGAGAAGTTGCATTGAAAATTCTTAGAGGTCTTTCTAAGAAATGGGATATACATGCAGTGGTGATTGAAAACACCAAAAACATTAATTCAATGCCATATCAACAAGTCTTCTCTAAGCTGAAGGCCTACGAGTTCGTAATTGATAAGAAATCTAAAAAGGCTGACAGCAAAGATGATTCATCATCTAGTAAAAATGTGGCTTTCAAAGCTAAGGATAAAACCTGTAAAACTAGAGAGTCTGAGAACTCCCTTGCTAAGAATCAGGATGAGCTTGAGGATAAGCTAGCACTGATAGCAAGGAGGTTTGAAAGACTTAATAGTCGATATGGAAAATACAAAAACTATCACAGGAATCACAGGTACCAGAAGAAACCTGAGGACAAGTCAACTGAGAAGAGAAAGGACACTGAAAGCTGAAGGGTCTTCATCCAGAAAGAAGGACTCCAAGTCCAAAGAAGAAAGTGATCAGGATGATGATGCTAACAGATGCTACAATTGCCAAAAGAAAGGTCACTTCCAGTATGATTGTCCTGACCTGAGTGCTAAGGAGAGAAGAGAAAGGCAAGCTAAAAGAGACAAGAAGTTCTCCAGCAAAAAGGCCATGGTTGCAGAAGAAGAACATTCTGAGGAAGGATCAAGCTCTTCAGATGAAATCTTCTCAGACAGTGAAAGTGATGACATCTGTCTGATGGCTATTGAGGAGGTAAACTCTTCTTTCTCTGTTGTTGTTCCTACACTAGCACAAGAGTTATCAAGTTCAACTATAAACAGTCAATTTAACCTGATGGATTCTTTTGAGAGTATAATGAAGGATTATGCTGTTTTACAAGAACTGCTAAATGAAACTCAAGAGCAGAATAAGGAACTGAAGGCTGAAAATCTTAAGTGGAAAGACTCTAGCAATACTGAAATCACTTCTCAAAAGTGGAAAGACTCTAGCAATACTGATGAACTGGATGTTCTGAAAGTATAACTCTCAGAAAAAGAGAAGTTGATAGTGACCTAAATCGAAAAAGCTAGATAAATCCCTTTCAAGAGAGTCACCGATCGTAACCAAGTTCAATGACCTCTCTGAGAAGTATGAAACTCTACAGAAATGTGAGGATAGTGCACAGAAAAAGCTAACTCTATTCAATACTGCATCTAAAGTAATAGATGAAATTCAGAGTTACCAGAGATCTGTCACTATAAAATCTGGATTGGGATACATTCCAGGGGGAACCTCACAAGGTCATCTGAATGCTGCATCAAGTAGCAAGAAGACAATCTTTGTAAAACCAGTGGCACCTACACTTCATACTGAAGAAATGCCTAAGGTGTTAGACAAGGGAAAAAGACCTATGGTTTCAAAAAAAACCGAATGATCGTAGGAAAGCCCCAAACCTCGGTGAAGGCTAGAAAACCCGAGCACTCGATTGGAAAATTTCGAGCAAGTACTTCAAAGCCTCGGCTAAGAATGCAAACCGAAAGGATTCAGAGATTTGAACCATCGAGGAATCTTCAGAAGAGAAACACTCAAGCAGAGACATTCTCAATCGAAGAGACCAAGTCCTCAAGATATCGAAAACCCAAATTTCAAGAGAAAGCAAATTCGAACCCCACTTGCCTAAGGGTAAAGGTTACCTGAACTCGAGTCAACAAAGATTCGGGCGGCAACATGAAGCCAAAGCAAATGAACAAAAGTCCCAAACCAAAGAAAAATTCAAAAGCTCATGTTCATGCTAAGGCTAGCACTCATACACGTAAAAACCGCTAAGGCACCCAGAGTAGTAAATTTGTATGTTGATATTTATGGGAAGATACGGATCACCACTCTAAAGTGATTAGAGTTGTCGACGATTTAGATTCCGAAAGGTACAAATTTAACCTTGTAGGACCCTACACAAATTGGGTACCTAAAAATTGATCTGCTTTTTTTCGGGAGGAAAACAAGGGCACCGAAATGATTAAAGATCACATAAGACCGATGAGCGTAAATGAAAAAGGCCCCTCTGCCAGTATGGTATCTTGACAGTGGATGCTCAAGACATATGACATGATTCAAGAAGATACTCAGTGACTATGTTGAACAAAGAGGCCCTCAGATCACATTTGGAGATAACTCCAAGGACGATCAAGGATATGGAACTTTGGAAATCGACTCGATTCATATCCATGGTGTTTCATATGTATCCGATTGAAGAATAACTTGCTTTCAATAAGCCAATTTCGTGATAAGGGTTTTAATGTTGAGTTCTCTAAGAACTTATGTTATGTGAAAGATGATATCTCACAAAAAATATTACTGACTGGTACTATAAAATGAAATGTGTATCTTGCTGATTGGAGTTCAACTCCTAAAGATACATGTTTGGTTGCAAAAAGTTCCACATATACCAGTTGGTTATGGCATAAAAGAATGAATCATTGAATTTCAAAACCCCGAATAAGCTTGCAAGATTAGCTCTTGTGAGAGGGTCATTTAATGAAGTGTTCAGTAAGGAACATATTTGTGATGCGTGCCAAAAAGGAAAACAAATTAGAGCATCATTTAAAAGCAAAGTAGATGTTTCTACTGAAAGAATACTTCAGTTGTTGCATATGGATCTTTTTGGTCCAATAACACCAGTGAGCACAAATGGCAGGAAATACACAATAGTAGTAGTTGATGACTACTCAAGATATACTTGGGTCATATTCTTACTCAGTAAGAAAGAGACTCGATAAAAAACCGCCTCGAAAGTTCTTGAAAAGGCTCAAGATTGAGAAAAATCGAGTGTGGTCAAAATCGAGATCGACAAAGGAACCGAATTTATAAACCATATTATATCTGATTATTGTGCAGCAAATGGAATTACTCATGAAACATCAGCTGCAAGGACCCTCAACAAAATGGTGTTGCTGAAAGAAGGAACATGACTCTGAAAGAAACTGCAAGGACAATGATAGCTGAAGTTGACATTCCTAAAAGATTTTGGGCTGAAGCTGTCAACACTGCATGCTATTCTAAAAACAGATCCATGCTGACTATGAGTCAAGGCAAAACACCCTACGAGCTTTGGAATGAAAGGAAGCCTCTTGTTTCTTTCTTTCGTGTGTTTGGTTGCAAGTGTTTCATACACAATAATGGTAAAGATCAATTGAAAACATTTGATAGCAAAGTCGATGAAGGTATATTCTTAGGATATTTCAAGTCAAGAAAGCTTTCGAGTTTACAATCAGAGGACTCTTATTGTGGAGGAAACACCTCATGTTGTTTTTTTGATGAATCTACTTGTGTTGGTAAGAAACAGAACATGATGCGTAAGAACCCGACCAAGAGGATCACCAGATTAAGCCCGAAAAAGAATGACAAATCATCCATTGAACTCGAAAAGAAGAAGTCACCACTATCTATGATTGGAGTGACTCAGACTCAGATAAAGAAGTTCAGGATGGAACTCAGGATGGTGAGACTCAGAAAGCCAACACACCAAAGGTGACCAATCCGAACAAACAACCAGTTCAGACTCAGGTATGTGATGCCAATGAAGATGTGGTCACGGTGAGGCAAATTCTCGAATCTATCAACCAAAGGGGAACAAATGTCTCTGACAATGTTCTGAATGGAATTTCCCCTGAGGAAGATGATTCTCTTTCTCCTTTTCTGTTGTTCCCTGAGTTTAATGAACTAATTGAACCTAACATTTCAAATGTTGAGGATACTATTGAAGGGGGAACATCTAGAAGAAGATGGTTAGATAGTCATCCTACAAGTCAGATTGTGGGTAATCTAACTGAAGGTGTCAAAACAAGAAGGTTCCATGGTGAGAGTGCACTATTTTGCTGCTTCCTATCAGAGAAAGAGCCTACTGAGATTGGTGAAGCTCTACAAGATTCTCATTGGATTACTGCAATGCAAGATGAGCTGAATCAATTCTCAAGGAATGAAGTATGGGAGCTAGTGGATAGAACTGAAAGGCACAATGTTATTGGAACCAAGTGGGTATTTAAGAATAAAAGAGATGAGAATAACAACATTGTAAGAAACAAGGAAAGACTAGTTGCACAAGGTTATTCCCAAGAAGAAGGCTTGGATTATGATGAAACCTTTGCACCTGTTGCAAGACTAGAAGCCATCAGATTGTTTCTTGCATATGATGCCCACATGAAGTTCACAGTCTATCAAATGGATGTGAAGAGTGCATTTCTGAACGGTGTGCTTAAAGAAGAGGTTTATGTAGAACAACCTCCTGGTTTCAGATAGAATGACCAAGTTTACAGGCTCAGAAAAGCTTTGTATGGTCTTAAGCAAGAACCAAGAGCATGGTATGATACTCTTTCTCAGTTTCTTACTGACCATGGTTTTGTCAAAGGAACTGTTGATAGAACTCTGTTCAGGATAGAAGATGGGGAAGATATCTTACTAGTTCAGATATATGTTGATGACATCATTTTTGGATCTCCAAACCATCAGTTGTGTGAAAAGTTTTCAACACTGATGAAAGGCAAGTTTGAGATGTCAATGATGGGAGTGATGAATTTCTTTCTAGGTCTTCAAGTGAAACAATCAAAGGAAGGAATCTTCATCAACCAGGCAAAGTACACCAGAGATCTGATTGCCAAGTATGGTGTACAGAATTGCAATGCGATTAGGATTCCCATGAATACTAACTACAAGATGGATCCCGATTCAAGGCAAATCAAGAAGTCATACTAATTATAGAGGAATCATTCGATCATTGCTCTATCTCACGCCACAAGTAGGCGGATATAACATTCTTTGTTGGGATATGTGCAAGATACCAAGCTAATCCTAAGGCTAGTCACATGGAGGTCGCCAAAAATCTAATCAAGTATCTTAAGGGCACGATGAATAGAGGATTATGGTATCCGGTGATGATAACCTTGAATTAACCGGTTACTCGACATCGATTATGGAGGTTGCGGGATTGACGGGAAGTCCACTACACCTAACTTGTCAATTTCTTGGAAGTAAGTCGATATCTTGGTTTTCGAAGAAACATACCTCAAGAGCAACCAAAGATTACGGGGTTCAATACATGGTGGCTTGAGGAAGTCTGCGTGGTTTCGATTCTTTCGCATGCACAACAATTAAGGGATTATAAAGTTGTAGCCAATAAAAGTACCAATATTTTGTGACAATAATAGTGCCATTGCTATTTCACAAAATCGATTGCACACCGGATGCAAGCATGTGGATATCGACATCACTTCATCGAGATCATGTCGAGAAAAAAGGACATCAGGATGGAGAAAATTCATACCGATAGCAGAGAGTCGATATCTTGACTAAACCTTTGGTGAATCAAGATTTCGTGAAGAATCGGTTGAATTAGGGATGTTGGATCCGGTGTATAGAGAAAAAATCAAAAAATTGAAGGTTTTCAGATGCATGAAGTTTCCTCAGGATTTCACTGAGAAACTCAGGATAAAATTGGAAATCTTTGAACCGAAGTCTCGTGAAACTCAGATTTCATCAAGGTCAAGATTTTAAGATTATATCGAACCCATTCAAGATTTCAAGATCATCATCGACATTTTATCAAGGTCAATACTCAGTAAGACTGATCGAGGGAAATTAGTCTGAAGATGTAATGACTCATGCGACTTATTTATTGCTTAAGTGAAACTCAGTAATCATTTGCAATAAATACAAAACACCTGAAGAATGTTTTGGGCGGGATCTTTGAAATTCCGAAGAAGGTCAACAGTCATTAAATGCTCTGTTACATTTAATGACCAATAAGGCTAAAATGACGGCTTACTTTTCGGAAGATCGACTGTTCGCATGCCCGATTAATCGTCGATTAATCTCAACCGTTATTTCTCACAAAACCGGTACGACTTCCCACGATCTCACGATATATATTCTTTGAGAAACCATTCAAGCCAATTTTATTAAACCCTTCGTTCCCAAAATCCTCTGCAAAATAAATTCCCTTTTACCCAGAAAAGCTTCATAACTCCAAACCCTAAATCTTCAAATCTCAAAATGGCTCCAACCATATTCGAGAGATTGACCGAAACAAACAAGCCATGGTATGAATACGTGGTTTCGTTGGAGAGTACTTCAAATGCCAAGCTCTAAGAAGAGGCGCTCCACTTGATTCGGTTGGCGAAACTGACGAATCTAGTCGCAAACCGACCAGAGGCGGAGTATACTCGCGAGGTAATAGAGTTCGTTGCTAATATGGAAATAGATGAGGATGATTGTATAGAATCCAAGATTGCTGTTTCGCATCTTGAACAATCAATGAAGTATGTGGATTTTGTTCGAGAGCTTTATATTATTCCTAAGCATTTGAACGACGTTTTTGAGTTGTGCGATAGGGGAGATGATCCCTCATTGTATTTGTTGGGACGGGAGCAAGAGTATCTTGACAGGATAGCTGAGAAACCTGTTAAGTTTGAGGCAACTCTGCACAAGCGGCATCTAAAGCCGAAGTACAGAGTGTTGATGGATTGTGGGAAAGTGCATCATGAGTCGATCTGGAAGTTTTGAGCAGATCAGCACTCCCAAACTCTGACTTATGGTGGCGATTGAGGACTCACCCACCAAGGATTTCAACTGGTTGAAGTATCTGATCAAGGTGGTGAGTGAGCAAGCCAAGGTCATAAAAATGGAGGATGTCGTTATATCGATCAAAGGCAGGATCCTCCATGCCACCAAAATAGCTTTTATTTTGGAAATGTGCTGAGAGGAGGAGGACATCTTTGTCAACTCTACTCCACTCCCTAAGTCCAAAGTAATGTTCAAGCCCATTGCAGCAAAGAGGACGATCAAAGGGAAGAAAGAGAAAAAGGTGGAATCACCTGTTGCGGCTGCTGCAGAAGAAACCCAACAAGCCAGGGGGAAGGCTTTGTTGGAGGCCAAGAAGGAGCAGGGTGAGAAGTTGAAGAAGCAAAAGACCCTCGCTCCAAAGCGCAGGAGAATGGTGGTTCTCACTGATGAAGATGAGGAAAGTGAGACTGAGGAGATTCAGCCTGAGAGCCAAGAAGCTCAGAAATCGCCTTTACAAGTGCTGGCTCAGGCTATCTCAAAGGCACAAGAACAAACTGAGGAGCAAGTCTTCTCTGAGGTTCTTGAGACTTCGCTTAGTTCTGATAAGTTTTCTCAGGAAATATTCCAAGGACCTCAGACCTCAGAGAAAGTTCAAATTCCTGCTGAGGAAGCACCTGCTCAGACCTCAGAAAATGTTCAGATTCCCTCTGAGGAAATGCCAGCTCAGTTCTCAGAGCAAACTGAAATTCCCACTGAGGAGGCGCCAGCTCAGACCTCAGAACCAAGTCAGATTCAAACTGAGGAGCTGCCTGTCCAAACCTCAGAATTTGCTGAGCCTCAGGAGCCGATGAACGTTGATGAGCTCCTGAGTGATTTGTTATTTGATCTTTCAGCAGAGTTTCCAACTGAACCTGAGAGCCCGATGCTCAAGAAAGGAGAAGCTGAAGAGACCGAATGACGAAGCAAGGGGGAACGGTTCATCCTTGACCGCTACCCTGAGCTTAGCTCATTCCCAGACCTCCAAGACATCTTCTTCAGATTGAGATCAATGGTCTACATCCTCAACCAGACTCTTCCAGAAATGCTCAACATTGCTTCATTCAGAGGCGAAGACTGGTGGAACGAGGAGATAACTTTTCTCACTGAATTCTCAGGATTCAGGAAAACCAAGCTCAGAATGAAAACTTCTGATTTTGATGAGCTTGTGAAAAGGAAGGTTGCTGAGAAGATGGTTACTGAAGTTGGTGCCCCGAGCTTCAAAGACAAATCTCAGGATGGGGACCAACAAGGGGATGATGAGAGTCAATCTCAGAAGGAGAAAGACTCAACTGATGCTGATCAGGCTGCTGTCGAACATCCTCAGACTGAAGTTAGCCTTCTGGTAACTTTTGACACTATTAATAATTATGCCAGGATTACTGAAGTTCCTACCTTTAAATCTGTAATGTCTGATATGCAGACTGAGGCTCAGGTGGACACCCAAGATCAGGGTGAATCCCAGACTCAGACTGAGTTTGAAGCCCCAGTTCAGACTGAAGCTCAGGTTCAGACTGAGACTCAGGATGAACAGCCAACTCAGGAGGCACAACAGACCAGATATGCTCCTGAGATTGATCTCACCCCGATGATGGAGAAATTGGAGAAGGTTGAGCCAATCCTGAACAAAATTGCTCAGATGGAGGAGGTTTTGGCCAACCAAATCAGAACTGGTGCTACTTCAGGATACTCTGACAGAAAAGCTGACCTCCATGGAAGGAAAGATAGAAGAGAAGATGGAGGGGGTCAAGGCTGAGCTTAATGCAGAGCTGAAGCAAAAGCATCAGGAGTAGACTCAGATTCTAGAAGCAAAGTTGGCAGAGAAGAATGAGACGCTAGTAAAGAATGTTGTTGAGGAGATGAACTCAATGCTCATGGCCAAGATGACAGACATGTTCAAGGAAGCTCTCTCAAACCAATTTGCTCATCTGTCTGAAGAGTTCTCAGTGGCGAAGAACCACCTTAGGAGGCTCGAGAAGGAGCAAGATCAGATGGCAGGGGAGGTGCGGAGTGTCAGTAAAGAGAAATACCATATGGACACAACACTCTCCAGGCTTCTACCAGAGTATGGTTCCAAGAAGGGGGAAAGACCTGGAGCTGATCTCAGGGTTTTATTGGAACATACTCTGAAAGGCAAATTTGTCAAGGATGCTAAAAAGAAGATCATTGCCGAAGCCATGAAGGAGATAGAGGCCACTGAGAAGCTAAAGTTCAAGAAGGTGGAGAAGCCAATCTACACTCAGGTTTCAGAGGAAACAATGGAAGAAGTTGCTATAGAGAAACTGAGTGGTAGAGGAAGGATTGGTACAAGCCTAGTTGGTGCTGAATTGCCCATCAAGAGAAAGGCTATGGAGATGGAAGAGCCTGAGGGAAAAAGAGCAAAGGCTTCTAAGCCAATTCAAAGAAAGCTGTTGCTGGATATTGAAGAATCTGAGGTTGAGCCAAAGAAGAAGGTCTTCAATACCCGAAGCGCTCTGAAAACACTCCAAGTTGAACAAGCTAAAAAGACTGCTGCTTCTGTTTCTGGTGTACAAGTGATCAGAAAGAAGGTAGAAGAAGAGTAGAAAAGAAGGAGTGGGTTCAAAAAGTTCGCAAGCAAGAGGAGAGGGAACACAAAAGCACAGAAATGGCCGCATGTTGATAAATGGATGCCAGTCCAAGTCAATGATGCATGGGAAGAAATTAAGAGAACTTTCTGGTTCTATTATGATGTGCTCAGAGAATGGAGAGGGGAGAGCTCAGATCCTAATGAGGCTTTCATCGACTATCTCCTGACCTTTTATCCGAAGTATCTTCAGAGCTGGATAAATCTTGCGGATGAAGGAAAGGTGCAGATAACCGCCCCTGGTCCATACGTGTACCCTCCTCCCGGGCTGGAGAATGGCTGTGTAAATGAGAAAGCCATTGCTCAAGAAATATCTCAGTACGCCATTCAGTTGGGTCTGACAGGGAACAATCCTGATATCATTAAAGAGAGAGATGCGCTGAAAAGAAGATATTACAGAATGTTCAACCTAGAAGTCCCCGCTGATGAGGTGGAAGAAGATCAGAACTGAAGAGTCGAGCTGAAGAGCAGAAGAAGACAGAAGATGAAGACTCAGAAGATTCATGTAATTCTTTATTTTTTTGTCTTTTTGATTTTGTTCAGATAAGATTCATTGTAACTTGTAACAGTCTACCTATCATCAATGAAAACTTATCATTTATGCTCAAAAGATAATATCTCATTATCTTATTTACATGTCTTTTACTTTTGATATGCCTGAATGGTGTCTCTGAATTAATTGTTTGGAAATTAAGTATTTGGTGATGAATCCTTTGAGAGATTCATTACTGAAGAAATTGTTGGGTGATTAATTGTTGGGAGATTCTCTGCTTAAGAAATTGTTGGGAGATTCTCTGATTTAGGAAATTGTTGGGAGACATAACCAATCTTGTAATAGGTTAAACTGAAACCTGAGTTTAGGTTAAATGTTTGTAACAAGATAGGTTTTGGCATCATCAAAAAGGGGGAAATTGTTGGGAGATGAATTTAATAAATATATGATTTTGATTAGATCCCAAAAACCCCTGAGTATGACATGTTCAGGATAATCTTGATAGTTGAGTCAGGATTCAGTTTTAGAGTATTCAGGATGTTATCTGCAAAATGTATAATCAGCAGATATAGATCAAAGTTAGATCTCAAGATTTCAAGACTCAAGATGTTTTGAAGAAACTAAAGTTTCAAAGATGAAATCGAAGTTTCAAGACTCAAGAAGAAAATCGAGAATCAAGACTCAAAGGAGAAATCGAGAATCAAGACTTAGTGAGAAATCGAGAAACCGAAAAACTCAAGATAAAGACTCAAGATATCACCAAGATATCCTGTGAAGACTCAAGACTCAAGACTCGAAGACG
The DNA here is from genome assembly GCA_037126765.1 of Stenogyne calaminthoides. Taxonomy (NCBI): domain Eukaryota; kingdom Viridiplantae; phylum Streptophyta; class Magnoliopsida; order Lamiales; family Lamiaceae; genus Stenogyne; species Stenogyne calaminthoides. Next base: position 15,217,419 of record JBBCBC010000006.1, read on the forward strand.
CCAAGACTCGAAGACCCTCAAGACTCGTAAGACTCAAGACGCAGAATGTAATATTGAAGATCAAGATCAAGAATATCAAGGCATGTGAATTATCAAGACTCAAGAATGTATTGAATGCTCAGTATAAACCTGAATGTTCCGAGGCACTGAATATATCTATCTGAAGGATGCTATACTGAGAAGATCGCGATTCCTTAGAAATATAGATATTTGCCAAAACATTCAAATGCAGACAAAAGGAACTAAGACAAAGTGTTGTTAATGTTATATCACTCAGAGAATGTAACCAAAAAGAGCCGTTGAAGGTGTCTTCCTTTAACTGGAGACAAAAGTCAAAAAGAAGAAGACAAAGACTGCACCATATCGACAATCGATAAATGACAGTGTGTTGAAAAAAAATGTCAGAAGTACTATGTTCCAGACTGCAAAAAGTGATAACCGGCTACATGAAAGACTATTGCCTAAAACGTGTTAGGGAGTGTCAAACCCTAAATATAGCCATTTCTCACACACCATAAGAGGAAACTCACGAAGCTATTTCTTCCAAAGGATAGTTTTCAAGAGTGACCTTGGTGTATGCCTATAAATACTGGTGACCCTCTATATTGTAAGGTTACGGGAAATTTATAAGCAACTCAAGAGCTCAAACTTATTATTGCAAGTTGAAGCACTCAAAAAACCGAGAATTTCCCAAGTGCTTTAAATCGAAGAGAGCTCATTCCACTAAGCCTAGCTTGATAAGATATATCCAAAGCTTAGTCGAGATATCCTAGCCTTTGCATTGTTCTTTATTGTAAAGGATATCTCATCCTAGTTGGAAACCAACCAAGAAACCCCAAACCCTTTGTAAGGTAGTTTGAGTGTGATTGTTGGTGAGATTGGAGTTGTAAAGAGTGAGTAAACTACATTGAGGTAGTCAGAAAGCTCTAGAGAAGAAGTGAGTAATCTATCTTGGATAGACTGAAAGCTTGTGTGAGTTTTGAGTTAGTAAACTACAGAGGTAGTCAGAAAGCTCAAAATTAGAAAGGTTAGTAAACTACAGAGGTAGTCAGAAAGCCTTAGGAAGTGATTAGTGAATTTTTCTGAAGAGATCAGGGAGAGTGGACGTAGGAGCTTGAGTCTCGAACCACTATAATAACTTGTGTTATTTATTTTGCTTTTTTGCTTTACTTAATGTTGCAGATTACTTTGTTTTGAAAGCATATTTTCACTGATATTTCAGTTGGAATCAATCCACTGGAAGTTGCATATAATTGAATCACAGCCAAATCACTATTCCCATAAAAGGAAGGTTTTCAGCAAAAGCTTAAAACGAGTATAAACTAAGGGCCAACCATTCCGCACATCTGAGTAGCTAGAACAGGTAGTTACCAAACTGAACTTACTCTTCTGAGGGTTCAGTAAGTTAGTTATCTGATCCAAGCAACTCAGGATCTCTGAAAACTCAGGATCACTTGGGATTATCTCGAGGTATCCGAAAAGCGACTTCGGGATCCTTTGTCTCGAGATAGACTTTGACTCAGAGTGATTTGTGCTTCTCAGGACCAAATCATCAGGACATCCTGACCCAAGCTGACCTCAGTAAAGAAAATTTTTAAAAACACTGAACACGTGTATTCCCCCCATACACGTGTAAGACTCGTTTGCACCGGGACCAACACATATAAACATTTTTATTCATAAGTAAATTTGCCTACATAATGTAATTCGTAGGTAAATTTATTTGTAAGTCATTTCTAAATTACTACAAATATAATTGTCAAAGGAAATGTAAGTTGTCTAGAGAGATATCTTTTGTAGTTAATTTGTTTGTCTACGAAAATGACAAATATGTACGTAGTCTATTTGCAGGTAATTTGTTTGCCTAGAAAATTATTTTGTGTAGATAATTTTTCATAGATTATTCTAAAAATTAGTAGGCAAATCGTAGGTAATACTCACTCTTTCCAATTTTTATTTTTTTTTAGAAAAATTTCATAGCTATTTGAAAATTTTTGTAGACAATTTTTCTTTCTTTCTTAAGTAACGATTCAAAACAAAAAATGTTCAATTGAGCATGCTGGGAGAGAGTACTATCTTTCACAGTAAAAAAGGAGCTAGTGGAGATGTGTAATATATAGGCCATAACCGTCATTCTAATAAGTATAATCATGCCACACTACAAAAAAGATGGGGTTTAACGACGGTTTTAGCGATGATAAAAACCGTAGCTACAGACAGTAGCGATAAGTTTAGCGACGGTTTTTCAACCGTCGCAATTTCAACCGTCGGAAAACCGAGGGTCGCTAACATTTAACGACGGTTATTTCCAATCCGTCGCTAACTAGCGACGACTTATATCCGTTGCAACATAGCGACGCCTTATCACCGTCGCAACATAGCGACGGTTTTGTCGACAATTATCTGGGCCCGGACCCGGGTCAGAAAATCCATCGCTAAACCGTTGGAAATTTGTCGACGGTTGTGACGTCATAAAACCGTCGTTACCAGCGATGATTACCCGTCGGTATTAGCGACGGAAATATCCGTTGAAAGGCGCGACGGTTATAAATCGTCGGTAATAACCGTCACTAAATCCGTCGCTATAACCGTCACTAAATCGTGAATTTACGAAAAAAAAGGCTCACTGTGGTTCGAACCCGCGCCCGAGTGGGCACCGAACCACCCAAGCTACGGACCATCTCGAACCCAACCACCAAACATCTCATATATAAGCCACCAAGCCTCCCAATTAAATGAGACAATTATTCGCTCCCATGGGAGACCGAACACGGGACCTTGGGCACCTGAGCGGGGATTAATTCCGCTCCGGCATTTGCTTTCTTGCGTTTACTTAATGAAATTAATTTTATATGTCCTAAAAATCATTTTTTTTTATTTTTTTAAAATTCTTTATTTCAATTATCTTATTTAATGATTCAATTACATTTTAATATAATAATTTATATTTTTTATTTATAAATTTAAATTAAATTAAAATTGTATTTTTTTTTACTTATTTTTAATAAAATTAATTCTATATGTCCTAAAAAATGGTTTTTTTTTTAATTTTTTTTAAAATTCTTTATTTCAATTATCTTATTTAATGATTCAATTACATTTTAATATAATAATTTATTTTTTTTATTTACAAATTATGAATAAATGATTATAGTTTTTTAAAATTGTATTTTTAATGAATAATTACCAAAAAATAAATTATGTTAAGCAATGTCAAATAATTTGTAATATGTAAATACAATTGTCAACATGAAATATTACAAATGAAAGACAATATAATTATTATTAATCATCCTCGTTGTTGCCCCCATCTGTATTATCATCATCCTCCTCCTCCTCTTCCTCACCATCTTCATTCTCATTCACATCATCATCTTCATCATACTCGTTATCCTCCCCGTCGTTGTCAATCTCTATCAAATTTGGATTTGCAGTTGTTAAGTCTACGAAAAGATTGAAATCTCCTGTATGCACTTCAGTTTGAGCCTCAACTTGTTCCGTTTGGAATGGAGTGTAGTCAACCGCGGCCGTTGACGCCGTTTTAGGAACTTGCACCAGTGATCTAGCCTTTACTTTGCAAACATCCATCCATTCATTATTTGCTCTCGAACCTGGATACATGCAGTAGTATAGTTGGGATACCTGAGTAGCAAATACAAAAAATGGATCATACCCCGGATATTTTCTTCTTCTATAAACATCGACCAGTTTGTATTCGGGATGAATTCTTGTTCCTGAAGCAGATGGATCATATCAATCACACTTGAACAACACAACAGTCTTCTCAGGGAACCTCTTATATCCTGCTTCAACGACTTCTTGCAGGTGTCCGAGGCAGTCACGACTTTCTCCATTGAACATTGCACTGTTAATGCAAACATCACTATTTGTAGTAGATTTGGTCGATGCATACTCCACCGTATGGAATTTATAACCATTTATATAGTATCCTTGGCACATATTGACACGACTTAGTGGTTCTCTACTGAGATCCTGCATAAATGGGTTCTCAATGTGTTGATTATAACCCTGTGACGGTTTTAGGTTAAATATATAATTGTAAACATATAATATGAATTCATGAGTAAACGGTGGTTAGATAACACTCACAAAGTTTTGGAACCACTCTGGAAAATCACAAGTAATATATTCACCTACTTGTGCATCTGAGATGTTTGGATGTATATGGTGTAGCTCTTCAGTATAGATCCTAATTGAAAGCAATATATTATTAATCAAATATTATATAATAAATATGTTAATTATGTAAATGATACGTATATAAAATACTTACTGAATGTACGGTTGGACTTCATCACAATTGAATAACACATATTTATATGCAACTTCAATCTCTTGTCAGTTTAACCACGACTGTTCAATACTTTTTCCCAAACATCGACCTGGAAACTTAAACACGGACAAGTTATCCTCAATATCATCAACAAAATTGTTTGTGTCTCTACCGTCGTAATTACGAGGCTCGTTTCTCAACCTTGTTATAACAAGATCCTCGAAATAGTAAGAACAAAATGTTGTAACTTCCTCACACAAGTAGACATTAAGAATTGATGATTCAACTTTTGCCTTTTGTTTAGCATTGAACTTCAAGTTATGGAGATACCTATAGATATATAATAAAAAATTGATAAGAGCAAAACATAAAATATATATATTTGTATAAATTGATGTGAAGTGAAGGTTTACCTCTCAAATGGATACATCCACCTGTATTGCATTGAACCTGCAATTTTGGCTTCATATGATAAGTGTACCGGTAAGTGCTCCATCGAATCAAAAAAGCTGGGAGGGAAAATACGCTCCAACTTGCCTAAAATAATTGATGTCTTTCTCCAAACGGACCGTGTCGTCCCACGTAATCATTGTAGACGTTAAATCTTTGAATAATAGACTTAATTTAGTTACGGCCCTCCATATATTATTCGGTAGGAATTCCCAGAATGCGAGGGGCAACAGTCGTTGCATAAACACGTGACAATCGTGATTTTTCATCCCAGACACCAAACACAAAATAAACTTATCAATTATATACATTACACTATATTTTTAAACGGTAGAAATGTGAAAACGTACGGTGAAATCGTCCTCGATTGTGAAATGCTTTCGCTACACAATACGCACTTCAAAAATGATTTTCGTCTCTATCTACACAAATTTTGGTGTTGTTTTTGGAAAAAATTGAGTTGGTTCGACTGTTTTGTATAAAAAGAAACTGTTGGTTTTTTTGGATAGAAATTTAGCGACGAATTTAGAGAAGGTTTTAGAAACCGTCGAAAATAGCGACGGATATAGGGACATAAATTTCCGTCGTTATTATCGACGATTTAGCGACGGATTTAAAAATTTCGTCGCTGAAATCGTCGCCAAATCCATCACTAAAAACAGAAATTAAAAAAAAAAGAATTAAAATTATTCAACATAAAATAAATAAAATTAAAATTGTTCAATCATGCATGAAAATAGAAACATAAATTAAAATTGTTCAATCGTACACAAAACATTAAAACTTAAACATAAATCATAAATTGTTCAGAAAATTACAAATTATTCACATAATTAAAATAACAATATATAAAATGGATATGCACTCCAAACAACCACAATTGAGTCTCATACTTCCGACCCAAGTTCTTCTGATAGGTTCAACCCTTCATCCCTCCACTGACTACGCCACCCGTGCATCATGTCATGGTACTGTCGTTGAACAACCTTACAAAATGTCTTGTAAACTTCATTGGTCTTGAGATTGGGACTCCACGTAGTTTGTTTCTATATTTTGAATATAATACGACAAATTAGTTGTAATCAATATATATTGAAATAAAATATAAATTAAATTTTATACCGTAAACTCCTCGAAATACATCTGACGCCAGTCAGTTGGTACGTACTTCCAACTGTGAGCGTTGACAGCAATTCCCACATACATGATGCTGCGTTTGGCTATAGAGGCAGCCTCGTGACCGGGTACAATACTAACACAATTAAAAATAAATACATAATTAATATTTAATATTAAATTAATTATATAATTAAAAAAAAAAACTTACTCTCCATTGAAGAGATTGATAGGCAAATGATTAATAGGCAAACGGGATGAAACTGAGACATTATTACCACCTTCAGCACTTATCTAAATAAAATATGAAATTTATAAATTAATTAAATTATATATAATACAACTAATTATAAATAAATAAACAAATAAAAATTAAAGTATTTACCGTTATATCTAAAAATATAGATGAAATTAACTCGTTTGCGTACACAACTCATTACTTTCTGACGAAATTGATTGAGTATTGTGTTGGCCGCATGGGTATTTATAATATTGGATTTAGCGACGGATTTCAAAATTCCGTCGCTAAATCCGTCGATAAAAGGGGGCCCAATTAATGATAGCGGTGCCCAACGGGCGGACTCTTCGTTTTCTACACCATTTAGTGACGGATATCACAATCCGTCGCTAAAACCGACGATTCGAATTAACCGTCGCAATCATCTACGGTTCACTATTTCGTCACTAAAAATGGTGGATTTGACCATTTGACCGTCACCGTCGCTAAATCCATCGCAAATTGCGACGGATATTTATACCGTCGCTAAGTGCCGTCGTTAAACGCCACTTTTTTTGTAATGGCAGTTAATATTAAATTTCTTCACTAAATCCTAACATAAATCCCACAAGTAAAAACCCAAGAGGAAAATAATTAAAAAAGAGTTCCCACAAGATTAACATTGGGAAAGTGTTGGTCCTCCTGACAACTTCCAATATTTAATCCAAAGTCTAAAAACAATTGAATTTCAATTAATATCCACCATTATTGAACCTAATCAAGAAAATGACTGTTCTATATCAATTTCTTTAAACAATAAAAATAATAAAATTTTAAAAAAGAATTCCCCTCTTCATAATTGGTAGGTATAGCCATCTCCACCTCAAAAACATATTAATTGTCCAAAATTCCTCTCATTTAAAATGTTTCTTCTTTAAAGAGATCACAACTTATCGTACTTGTGATCATTTTGAAGTAAAATCATGTCACATGTGTCTACTAAAATCACAAGTTCATCATCATCAAGCTGCTATTTCAACAATGGAAGATCATCACATCGCCAAAAAATCAACGGTCTATATCATCTCCCGGCGATCAAACGGCTAAAAGAGATCAATCGCCCTCATCTTTTCTTGAATCTTAATGCCAAATATGGGATTTCACGGTACCATTTCTTTTCTTCAATTTTTTTTTTTCCGGTAAATTAATCACATAAAATATATTTTTATTTTGAGTTTCTTCTTACCATTGAATTATCACTATATATATAGGGTTATAATCATGTCTCAACCCCAGGCTTCCTCATCTCCTTCTTCAGAACCTTCTTCTTCATCCTCATCATGGTAATAATATTTTTTTGAGGTACAAGTTTCACGGTGAGACGGAGTATAATTTGGGCATAATATTTTAACACTTTGGAAGGAATGAGTGTTGATTTGAGCTAGTTTGTACCCGTCTCATGTATGAGATCATTTCATATGCCTTTTTATCAATTTTATTTTATCAAGAAAAGTTATCATGATCAATTGATCATGCAGTTATGTGTGTATAACTATATAATGCGTCGATTTTCTAATCTATTTTGCAGGAAAAAATGGATATGGGGATTTCTACTAACTGTGATCCTACCTGCAGCTGGTCACAGGGGGGGCTTCTAGTAGGCCTTAAAGGTTACCTTATAAATTTATCTTTATGTTTATATATTTTATATATGTAAGTAACAATTGAGTGCAAATTATATCGTTTAGTAAAAATAAGTAATATTGTTCATTAAAAATTATAAATATGCTGACTAAATAATAATGTTTAGTGAAAATAAAGAATATTATTTATTAAAAACAATTAATATTATTAAGTGAAAATATAATAATTATTAAAAGAATACACCAATGCACACAAGAATTTGGCAATGCATAGTTATAATTAAAATTATTAAGTTTAATCAGGCTATATAGGTAGTACTTCCTCCTTCCCTCTCTTATTTGGATATTTGCCATGGTTTGCCTCAAACTTAATTAAATATTTTTATAAGGGATTAAATTTTTTGTAGTCCAGTAATTTTGCTTCATTTTGAAATTAGTCCCGATTGTTTTAACTTTTTAATTTTGATCCTGTAAATTTTCAGATTTTTTTAAATTGGAACTTTAATCTGTTGCAGCAGGTTACCAAGCAGGTAGTTACATTTTTATTATTATTATTATTATTTTTAATTTCGAAGCATTATTTGAACTTTTTAGTTTCTAATAATTTTGGTCGGGTTTTGAGTCTGGTCTAAAAATAATTTTTATAATAAACGACAAAGTAAATCGAGTCAATTTACTGGGTCAAAACTGACCGAAAAATCAAAAAAAAAAAAATCAAAATACACAGAAACACACTATTTCTCCCTAAAAAATACCAACCTAAAATTATCAAGATTTAAAAAATTTAGGTGACATTTCGAAGTTAAAGAAAATAATAAAATAATTACATAGGTGACGATTACCTGCTTGGTGACCTGCTACAGCAAGTTAAATGACCAATTTCAAAACTTTTGATAACTTACATAACCAAAATCAAAAAGTCAAAATAATACGGACTAATTTCAAAACGAAGCAAAGTTATTGGACTATAAAAAAATTAATCCCTTTTTATAAATTACAATAAAGTAACTTTTTTCATTTTATCAATAACACTAAAATATTTCAATTTACATCTATGTCATTACTTTTCCCAAATTAAAGTCAACTTTATTTCCTTTAATTTATGTAAATGTCATTATTTTATCATTTAACCTCTCAATTAAAAAACAATTTTATCCCCTTTAATACTAATAAACAATTTATTTCTTAAAGCCAGTGTGAATAATAAATGTTCAATAAAAGAGAGACTGAAGGAGTATATATTACTCCATATAATAGTGTAAGTTGCATAATTCAGGGAAGATTGATCAAGCAATAGAGACGGTGGAGCATGTGACGGAGGTGGTGGAGGAAATAGCGGAGGAGGCGGAGGAGATCTTGGAGCAGGTGGAGGAGAAGCTTCCCGGCGAGTCTAAACTTAAGAAAGCACTTGAATCATTAGATGACCTAGCTAAAATAGCTGTCAAAGAAGCCAGAAAAGCTGAAGATATTGTTCACAAGGTATGTATTCTTACTCTATTTTAATGTCATAATAATTTGGACAAACTCTTATAAGCACCATGCAATTCTAAATTGGAAAGAGGATATTTTTGGTAATTTATAAGTTCTTTTTAAAAACACTATCAAATTTTACTATCAATTAATTTTTCTATAGTTATTGATTTTAATCAATCCTTCGAAAGTATAGTGTTTTTTTCAAACAACCCAATTAATAAAAGAGATATACTCCAAAATTTCACGTGCTTTGTATTTTTTTCCGTCTGATTGATTGAGATGGATGATGATTTAAATTAATAAAGACAAGGTTACGTATAATATTAATACTTGAATGGAAAGGGATCTTGATAATAAACAATTCTGGTCCCAACATAATCATTATTTTAAGTTTTTGGGCACGTCAGCGTGTACCCTATTATGTGCAAGAATCACATGGTTATAGTTTTCACGTCAACATCAACCACCTACTTTGCTTGGACATTTTAAATGCCCTTCACATGCCCTCGTATTCATCACATTCATTACATTATATTTTTGGATTCGATTCCTCTTAATTTTTAACACATAAATTCAGGAACGATGATCCGTTGATGTTTTTTATTATATTATATATCATTTATTCATATTATAAAATACAAAGTAAAATATTGATTATAAAATATGTGATCTCATTTCTATGCTATTGCACATGCAAATACACATTATTCAAATATGCTACCTGCCTTGCATAAATACATCAAATACAATAAATATACTTCCTATCAGGGAGAGATCTAGAAATTAGTAATGGGGTGGGCTAAGAAATAGAAAAGAGTGGGTCACATATGCATTATGTGCTTCATAGTGTGTATTTTAGAATCATGTAACTCATTCAGACTTAAATATGCAATTTATTTACACTAAATCGTGCAACTTGTTTCCCATATTAATAATTGTACAATTTAATGAAAATAAATTGCATATTTCAATACAACAAGTTGCATGATTCTAAAATACACTATGGAATGCACGGTGCATCTAATGCATACAAGACTTAGCTAATAGAAAAATATGATGTTCATTTTATACTCAATATAATATTTTCCTTAGTTAACGAGAAATTCTAAATTAAAACTCAACCTAAAAATTTTATGATCTTATTTTTACTTCCACATGAAAATCATGAGAAAAAAAAATACAACTTTGTAGGAGAAAAGCAAAAAAATAATTAATGACTTTCGAATTCGGACTAAAGAAAACATGAATTGTGTCTCGATTTTTTTTTTTAAAAAAAATATGACTTATGGAGGCAAGAAAAATACAACTTGATAAAAACACAAAAGCATGAATTAATGGAAGCGAGGATACGTGTTTTTATCAGATTAGACAATTTAGACTAATTAGCAAAAGTTTCTTTGACATATGGTTTTCTTTGGGTTGGCTGATATTTTAAAACAATATGATAATGTGATATATATAAGTAGTAGATAATCAGATGCCCTGGGCTGCAGCTTAGTGTAGCCCTACTGTAAATCCGTCCATGCTCCCTACGATTTAACCATATGCATATTTATAAACTACTTTTACCAATGAACTACTTTTAAAGGGATGGCAACGGGACAACTCTTGGACGGGTTTTGCCTATCCTAGGACTCATCCCGTCAGAATTTTTTTAAAATCGAGATCCCCCCCCCTTCCAAGTGAATTCATGGGGTTCAACTGCCAACTTTGAATATATATTAAAATAACATATGATATTCATTTAATACTTAAACCAACACTTTAAATTTATGTACAAACAAATGTATATATAATAATATGAATTTATATTTTAAAAAATACATATTTATACAAAAAATATTAATATATATGTGTGTATCGAGTCCGAAAGCAGGCTCATAGGATGGTGCCTATGAAAACCATGACCCATCACATACTTGCTTTGGGGGACACAAACACGCCCCATAGACGACTTTTATTACACAAAAAAATTTAAGTTTATAATGCAAGTAGTTGTAGAAGAGTGGTCATGCTCTCTTCTTTCCAATCTAGTGACCTGCGTGCGATCCCTATGAGCAGTGGGCTTTTGCCCCTTTTTCTAAATTAAGTCAATTTTTAACATTTTCACTAAACATTTGACCTTTATGTTTCTATTAATGCCAAAAATATTTCACTAAATTGCTATAGCGTAACGGTAAGCAGTGCAAGTTTATGTGGTAAGAGTCTTGCTTCTTACCCCAGCATTCATTTTTTTTAATACAAAGTCAAATAAGAAAATTTCACATGTGAAAATTTTTAAATAAGACCTTGTCTTTATTTATAACTAACTATTCATGTAAAAAAATAAACAAATTTCTCACTATTCTCTCATGAAAATTTAAAGGAGTTATAAGCACACCTTAAACTCATCAATCAAATTTCATAACTTGGATGTATATCAAATGACCACAAATTAAACTCAGACCATCAATATGACAATTTGAATTTAAAATTTAGATTTATGATTTTTTTATTTTATTTTCTTTTTGGTGTTTATATAGGTAAAAGATGTGGAGGAAGAGATAGAGGAAGTGCTTATAAAAGTTGGTAAATCTGAAGAAAAGAAATTGACGGCCAAACAAGGAATCTCTAATTTCATACCTCAAGATCGTACCCAAAGAGATGATTGAATACGCTTCTTCAGCATTTTTTCCATGCTTATGTCCAACAACGCACTAGGGTGTTGTACCATTTGTATTATAAATTTTATTATAAAATACGTTAAGTATGTGGTACGACATCAGGGCGGTCTTGAGGTGGCACAGGTGGTGTCGCCGCACAGAGCCCTTTCCGACGAGGGCCTCAATCTTGATTTTTTTTTATGTATACTAGTTGTCTTTTTTATGTATACTAGTTGTATTCTGTGTTGCATTTGGAGTTATCAATAAAATCTTTATTTTTCTGTTAAAAAAAATGTATACTAATTGTTTTACATGTGTGTTGCACATTATCCATTAGTGTGCAATATATTTATTTTTATTTATAGTTGTAGAATTAAAATTTACAAAAAAGAAGTTTCTGATGCACGTATGTCCAGGGGCGTATCTATTAGTGAGCTAGGGTGAGCTCCAGTCCACCCTAGCTCAATATATGTTGTAATTATTATATGTAAAAATTATAAAATTAGCCCATTAACTCACTCAAATTAATTATATCAGTCCGCCCTAATTATAAATCCAGTTAAAACTCATTAATATTCCTCTATTGCTGTAGAAATATTAGCAAACAACTACATGTCCACCCACTTTTAATTAATCTTTTATTTTATTTAAAAAAAATTAAATACTTTTTAATTCAAAATTTTATTTTCACCCAGAGCAGGGAATTAGAGCCTAAGAAAAATTCGGGATTCTTTATTCTTGATTTTATTTTTTCAACACTTATACTCAATTTTCAAGGCTGGTCAAGTAATTTTTTTTATACAATGTAGATATATTCTCAATTGTTGATGAATTTTATGCTTTGAAGTCTTTTCGAGTACAGTTCAATAAACATTGAAAATATTTTATTTTATTTAAAATTATTGGTCTAAATTTTTTTCTTTCTAGCCCACCCCTTATAAATTCATGGATCCGCCACTTCCTATGTTTATGTTGGAAAATAATTTCTTACGGTATGTTTAACTTAGGACTCACCAGGATAGACTTATAACTATGCGCATCACGTCCCATTATGGATTGAGATTTAAAATTAGACTTTAACATCTACTCCAATAAAATATATCTATAAATCTATTTTTCAAGAAATTCAATACTATAACATTCTATTTTTCTTACTCACAATACAATATAATAATACAAAATCAGCCACTATTATACATTGAGGTGACATAAAGCAAAATTCAACCCTACCAAAATCTCAAAATAAACAAATATTTTTTTACTATTCACCAAGATTTTTAAATTGATAGGATTTCGAAGTTATGAGTTCCCCGCACATCTAAATTCCAAAACAAACATACCCTTAGAAATTATAAAATATAAAAATCTTCCATGATAATAGAAAATAAATTAAAGAAAGCGAACAACAAAATTCATAGAAATCTTAGAAAAAGTAACTTTTATATGGATAGTGAATAGTATAATGAAAGCTTATTTTTTATTGTCTTTTTTAGTATCGAAAATGTTTAAATTTACCTCTTTACTTTAGAATTTCTTTTTACAATATTTTCTGTCAGATGCTTCTATTTATTTTAAATAGATCAGGACTTTAGTATCTTATATGAAAATTCTTCTGGACACGTCATAAAGTTGGCTGTGAGAACACATATTCCCTTCGTTCATAAAAACTGTGCTCACTTTTCTTATTTGTCCGTTCATAAAAGTGTGTGCATTCCTTTTATGAACACACTCATTTTATCTCCATCCCTCCAATCATCATTTAATTACCTATATTGTTATTGTATTTTTCCCACAAAATTCACTTTATCTATAAATGGACCCTATAATACCCTTTATTTTATCTACATTTTCTTAAAACATGTGCCTAAAGAATTGAGCACAATTTTGATAGATGGAAGGAGTATTTTAGAAGATAAACTCCAACCTTTTAAATTATTTTTCCTTGAGCCTTGCTTACTTCATTGCTAAAAAAATTCTAACAAATAATTGTTCGAGAATGAACTTGAAAGAGTAACCTTCGTCATTTGCAGGGTTTAAAGGTACTTTATTTTTAAAACAAAACCGTGGGAATTTAAATCATTTTGGTACCATAATTATCTGTTTTTCAAGTTTAGTGTCATATATATTCAAATTTCACCAATTTAGTTTCATATGGCTGAAAAATTCCTTAAATAAAAATTCACAGTTATTGAATGAATAGAATTTAAAAAAAATTAAAACAAAATTAAAATAACTTCATTAAAATAAAAATAAAATTACCAAGATGAGCAAATATAGATGATGAAAGTAAACTATAAAAAGATTAAAAAAATATTAAAATTGACAAACCATAAATAATTGGGTTGAAAAGGATAAATAAAATATGGTAGGGGTAAAAGGGTCCAAAAATAATGCCCAATCCCAAGCCACTTTTATATATATAGATCTTATATGAAAATTCTTCTGGAAAGCACGTCATAAAGTTGGTTGTGAAGAAACACATATTTTAGAAGATAAACTCCAACCTTTTGAATTGTTTTTTCCTTGAGCCTTGCTTATTTCATTGCTAAAAGAAATTCTAACAAAGAACTGTTCGAGAATGAACTTCAAAGAGTAACCCTCGTCATTTGCAGGGTTTAAAGTATTTTTTTAAAAACAAAACTGTGGGGATTTAAATAATTTTGGTCCCATATTTATCTGTTTTTCAAGTTTAGTGTCATATAAGTTCAAATTTCGCCAATTTAGTTCCAGATGGGTGAAAAATTTCTTAAATAAAAATTCACAGTTATTGAATGAATAAAATTAAAGAAAACATTTAAATAAAATAAAAATAAAAATAAAATTACAAAGATGAGCAAATGTAGATGATGAAACGAAATGATAAAAAAAATAAAAAAAGACCAAAATTGACAAACCATAAGTAATTGGGTTGAAAAGGATCTAAATAAAAGATAGCAGGGGTAAAAGAGTTCAAAAATGATTCCCAATCCCAAGCCAATTTTATATGTAGTATAGATTATATAAAAATTCTTCTGAAAAGCACGACATAAAATTGACTGTGAGAAAACACATATTTTAGGAGATAAACTCCAACTTTTTGAAATTTTTTTCTTTGAGCCTTGCTTATTTCATTGCTAAAAAAATTCAAATAGATAAGTGTTCGAAATTGAACTTGAAAGAGTAACCCTCGTCATTTGTAGGACTTTAAGGTATTTTTAAAAAACAAAACTGCAGGGATTTAAATAATTTTGGTCCCATAACTTTTTGTCTCTATTGAAATGCCCATAATTAACTGTGTTTCATATTTAGTCTCATATATGTTTAAATTTCGTCAATTTAGTCCTAGATGGCTAAAAAAAATCCTAGAATAAAAATCCACAGTTATTGAATGAAAAAAAATAAAATAACTTTGTTAAAATAAAAACAAAATTACCAAGATGTGCAAATGGAGATGATGAAATGAAACGATAAAAAAGATTAAAAAGAGCTTTAGTGACGATTTTGGCAACGATTAAAAAATCATCGTAGAATAGAGCATCGCTATGTTTAGCGACGGTTGTTTGGCTACCATCGCTAACTAGCGACGATTAACAATCATCGCTGATTACCGACGGTTTGTCGATGGCCAATTTGGTCTGGATCAAGGTAAGAAAAACTGTCGTTAAACCGTCACTAATTTTACGATGATTATGACATCATGAACCGTCGCTAATAGCGACGGTAATAACCAACAAGTAATACTTTTAATTTAAACAAGTAAATTTCATTTAAACAAGTACTACATTTTCATTTAAACAATTAATACTTTTCATAGAACTCAAGTACTACATTTTCATGTAAACAAGTAATACTTTTCATTTAAACAAGTAACTGTTGGAATATAGAAGCACATAATACATGCGCAGCGGAATTAAACAGTTCACCAACAACGAACATATAATTGCATAAATGATTACGAATAATCATAACAAGAAATCTTACAGTAATTCGTAGATAGATTTCTCAACTATGGTATCCACATAATCCCCGTTCACAGACTTGCACAGATTTGCCAGTGTTGAATCCCAAGACGAATTTGCTAGGAAAATTCTAACTCTAGATTTTATGGAGAAAATATGAACAACCATTTAATGGATTCCCAAGAGCTCATATATATAGGAGAGAACCAGCTTAAATGATTTAAGCTAACCTAATTAGGAAATAAAATCTCTAATCTTTATTTAAATAAATCTCTTAGATTTATTTCCCACATATAAAATCTCAACGGATTTAAATTCCATATATGTCAAATCTCTAGGATTTGTTTTCATATATATTAAATCCTACAATAACATTCCATATATTATTATTGTGAATTTTTATTTAATTAAATCCAATTTAATTAAATATTAATAATAATTAATTCTAAATTAATCCATTATTAATTAATTCTCCATAAATTAAATATTAAATCCAATTTAACATTTATTCAACCAACTATAATCCATAAAAGGGAACTACTTGTTGTGTGACCCATAAGCCCTCATATATCGAGCTATTAGTCAAACTAACGGTCTTAATTGAACCCTAGACAATAAATCAGACATTCTCAATATATGAGGTACGTTGCGAGAAACGTGCAACTACCTGCAAATGAAACATGGGCTATTGTGATTTCCTCATTTCATTCACGAATACTCGATTAATCTTGAACATGATGAAGTGTCTACCCAAATAACTTAATCAATTTATCTCTAATTACAAATTGATCACCCGTGTCACACTTGGCCACAAAGTCCAAGTGGACGTGCATTGGCCAATGACTTTGATCCAATTATGATGAGAAGATGAGTATTCTCTCTAAATCCACTTTGAGGAATGAATCATTTTCTTGGCTCAGCTACCACGCACATGCACTTCTTGATGAACCCAATCCAAGCCGTATCTACCCATGGAAGGGTGCAAGCGTTGGTCATGGTCAAAGTTCATCACTCCACACATGTCGTGCTCATTGACCTCAAGTCAAAGGAGTATCACATCGCTCCCACTAACCGAGACACCCGTAGACACATAAAGTGGAACTACATCAAACGGTTTCTCGGATGGGTATACCAATACCCTCTAAGGTATTTGTGCATCCATCATGAGGTACCTAGTATCTCGTAGTAAGTGAGATCTTACTACACTCTCTAAGAGTATGATGCAGATCGCACACCAATCTCCATTGCATCATCAATATCCCATTCTTGATAATCCTTGATCGGGGCTATTTGAGAATCATGCTTAAGTCATCTGAGTTCTCACAACTTCAATGATAGCAATGACTCATGGGAACACAGATAAGAACAAATGCAAACAATCAAACATAATATTCTAATAAGTGCAACATCATATATTTGTTGGGGAATAAGTTTCACAGATCTATTCGGGGTGAATATTTAAATACAAATTTAATTCTTATAATTATTACTAGCATGAATTAATCCTATATTAATTCAAATAATAATCCAACAACATATCATGCATATAATTAATTCACGTAAATCCTACGCATGCGGAATTCTACGAGTTTACGTGAACGCATTCTCTTGGGGGACAAAGTGATCCGGCTGATTAGACTAACCAAAAGAACTTCCCAAGTATTCCCTTAATCCTTGTTCGACTATCCGGTGGTAGGACACTTGTGAACAATTAACAAAAAGGAAAATAAATTATGTTGCACCACCTTTGTGGATTTACTAATTTTTCCAGCACATGGAATTGTACTTGGGAATGAAAGAATCATCCCCTATTTATAGATAGGTGTTGGGCGAAAATATGGGAAGAAAAACAATGTGGGAAAAAACTTTTCTTGATCTCCAAGAAATCTTAAATATATCTCCTATATTCTTTTTCCCATAAGTATAATATTCCACAAAAAATCCCACCTTATCAACATTATGGTATTTTCGAAAATATAGGGTCCAAGATTCCAAGATTTGGATCTTCTTGAATTTATGAGATATTCTTGTATTTCAAGAAATACATATCTTCCATAATATCTTTTCAAGAAAATCAAGAAAATCTTTCTTGCCCTTTATTTTCAAAATTTCAAAATTTCTATATAGATAACCAAGTGGGAGATTTCTTGAATTTAATGAGATAATCTTGTATTTCAAGAATACGTATCTTCATTCCATAACAAAATTCAAAGAAAATCTTTCTCCCCTTTTATCTATAAATTTCGAAAATAATTAGGAAAAATAAGCAACAATATTTATTTTATTTTAAACACCTTTTTCAGTTATTGGACTATATGTTGGGCTACTCAGGGGGCCTTTAGGAGAATTAAGATCGGACCTTCCAATGGATCTTGAATTATCAATATTGAGCCACAATATTATTCAAGCCCATAAATATTAATTAATCCCACTACATAATTAATATTGCACTATCCATCTTAACCCATATTACAGTCAATATGGCTCCCGGTTATCATTTTCCGTGTTTAAGATTATCTAGCTCATTAATTAATTCAAGCCACTGAAATAGCTTTCCGTTAATTAATATCTTTTGTCCTTGGTCAAGGAACGGTTCAACATTATTATCCATACCGAAAACTAATTCCACTTGCAAGATTTGGTATGATAAAACTTATGAACCTCCCAAGGGGGCAAATCGAACAAGCGTACTTGCACACTATTCTTCGTATTAAATCTTAGCAATCACATGTGACCAATAATATTACCCAAGATAAAAAGTATTGAATCTCGTTGATTCTCTACCCATGATAAGTCAAAGCAATAGTTACCAATCACACGTGATCCTATTTAAGGAACGAAGATTAAGAAATAACGAACTACTGAGGTCTAATTCTTCCTTGTTTAGTTCCGAAGAATTTATCCTCCTGTAGGTCATATTCAGTGCATCAGACATGCACTAGTGTAATCTCTTGGTCAAGACAAGCCAACATGAGCCTTACACTTCAACCTTTCACGATGGGTTGTTCATTTCCATCTAGGTCGTGAATGACGTACTTTTAGTTACAAGGGACTGTTAATTTAATCTTCTGTGATCTGGTATCACTAAATTAACTACAATGTAACACGTACTATTTAATGAACAGTTATGCAGTAAATATATGTAACATTCAATGATATTTAAAGCATCAGTGATAAACAATTTATTTCAGCAAATAAGTCCGAAATTCAGTTTTGATTATACAAAGTAAAAAACATACTTTCCAGTATAATCCCAACAATCTCCCACTTATACTCAAAGTCTGCTTTTAAGTATACTACAACATGTCTCGTGTAGTTCGTGACATCTAATGTCACCTACACGAACCTAATAATTTCTCCCACTTATACTCAAAGCAGATTGGCAACGGTCTTGACACCCATTCCTTCCACATGTCTCTCAAATGTATTCAGAGGCAGACCCTTTGTGAATGGATCTGCTAGGTTATCCTCAGACGCTATCTTTGCCACATCTATATCTCCTCTCTTAACGATATCTCGTATAAGATGGTATTTCCTTTCAATGTGTTTGCTAGCCTTGTGGGCTCTTGGTTCCCTTGAATTTGCAACTGCTCCGGCATTGTCACAATAAACAGTGATTCTGCTGGGCAAATTCGGAACCACATTTAAGTCCACTAGGAAGTTCTTGAGCCAAACCGCTTCTTTTGCTGCCTCGCAAGCAGCTACATATTCGGCTTCCATGGTAGAATCTGCGACGCATTTCTGCCTGACGCTTCTCCATGTCATGGCTCCTCCCCCCATGCAAAACACACTACCGGAGGTAGATTTTCTGGAGTCTATGTCTGATTGGAAATCCGAGTCCGTGTAGCCGATGGGGATTGGACTATCTGACTGATAAACTAACATTCTATCCCGAGTTCTTTTCAGATACTTCAGAATATTTTTAACTGCCGTCCAATGTCCTTTCCACGGGTTACTTTGATATCTTGCCACCATGCCAACGACAAAACAAATATCCAGTTTCGTACACAGCATTGCATACATAAGGCTTTCGACAGCCGAAGCATAAGGAATACCTCTCATGTCATCTATCTTATTTTGCGTCTTAGGGGACATTTTCTTGGATAGATGGATTCCATGTCTGAAAGGTACGAAGCCTTTCTTGGAATCTTGCATGCTGAATCGTTTCAAGACAGTGTCTATGTATGAAGCTTGCGATAAGCCTATCATCATTTTCTTGCGATCTCGAGTGATCTTGATCCCAAGGATGTGTCCGGCTTCCCCTAAGTCCTTCATATGAACTGTTTTGAAAGCCATGCCCTTACGTCTGATAACACCTTCACATTGTTCCCGATGATCAGAATGTCGTCTACGTATAGTATTAAGAATACCAAAGCAGTTCCGACACGCTTTTTGTACACACAACTTTCGAACACGTTTTTGATCGAACCCATAAGACTTTATAACATGATCAAAACATTGGTTCCAAGCTCTGGATGCCTGTTTGAGTTCGTAAATGGACTTCATGAGCTTACAAACTAGGTGTTCTTGGCCTTTTTCAATGAAGCCTTGGGGTTGTTGCATATAGATTTCTTCATCAAGACTTCCGTTAAGGAAAGCTGTCTTGACATCCATTTGCCAGATTTCAAAGTCGAGATGCGCAGCAATCCATTAAATAAATAATAATATTAAACCAACACTGAATATTATCTTAGTATTATGTCCATACAAAGGATTGTCTTTAGGACACTAACACTAACAATCTCCCACTTGAACTAGAGCCAATCACCTACATGCCTAACCCCTAGACCATTAAAATGTCTAGCGTGTACATGAATACTCAAAACTTTGGTGAAAGGATCAGCCAAATTTTCTTCCTTGGGAACACACTCTAACTCTATTTCTCCCCTAGCGATTATCTCTCTTATCAAGTGATAACGCCTCGGTACATGCTTGTTTATGTTATTGGATATCGGTTCCTTAGCTTGTGCAACCGCACCAGTGTTGTCACAATACAACTTTATTGGACTGCTGACACTCGGAACTACCCCTAGTTTATTTAAGAACTGTTTTATCCAGACAACCTCTTTGGCAGCTTCCGCCGCAGCAATGTACTCAGCTTCGGTTGTGTTGAAATTTAGAAGGCATGTAAACACGTAATACATGCGCAGAGGAAATAAACAGTTCACCAACAACGAACACGTAATTGCATAATTGAATAGGTATAAACATATAGAGAAATCTTACAGTAAATCGTACGTATATTTCTCTACTATGGTATCCCCGTAATCCCCGTTCACGGACTTGCACAGATTTGTCAGCGTTGAATCTGAGATGGAATTTGCTAGGAAAATTCCTATTCTAGATTTTATGGAGAAATATGAATCAATCGTTTTATGGATTCCCAAGAGCTCATATATATAGGAGAGACCCAACTTAAATCTTAAGCTAACCTGATTAGGAAATAAAATCCCTAATCTTTATTTGAATAAATCTATTAGATTCATTTCCTACATATAAAATCTCCACGGATTTAATTTCCATGTGTATCAAATCTCTACGGATTTGATTCCATATATATTAAATCCTATAATAATATTCCATATATTATTATTGGGAATCCTATTTAATTAATCCAATTTAATTAAACATTAATAATAATTAATTCCAAATTAATCTATTATTAATTAATTCTCCATAAATTAAATATTAAATCTAATTTAACATTTAATCAACCAACTATAATCCGTAAAAGGGAACTACTTGTTGTGTGACCCATAGGCCCTCATATATCGAGCGATTAGTCAAACTAACGGTCTTAATTGAATCCTAGACAATAAATCAGACAATCTCAATATATGAGGCACTTTGCGAGAAACGTGCAACTACCTCTAACTAGAACATGGGATATTACAAATTTTTTTCTTTCATTTGCGAATACTCGATTAAGTCTTGAACATGATGAAGTGTATATTCAAATAACTTAATCATATTATCTCTAATCACTAATTGATCATGTATGTCACACTTAGCCTCAAAGTCTAAGTTGATGTGCATCGGCCGATGACTTTGATCCAATTATGTTGAGAAGATGAGTATTCTCTCTAAATCCACATTGAGGAATGAATCCTATTCTTGGCTCAACTACCACGCACATGCATTTCGTGATGAACCCAATCCAAGCCGTATCTACCCATGGAAGGGTGCAAGTGTTGGCCATGGTCAAAGTTCATCACTCCACACATGTCGTGTGTATTGACCTCAAGTCAATGGAGTATCGCATCGCTCCCACTAACCGAGACACCCGTAGACACATATTGTGGACTTACATCAAATGATTTCTCGGATGGGTATACCAATACCCTCTAAGGTATTTGTGCATCCATCATGAGATACCTAGTATCTCGTAGTAAGTGAGATCTTACTACACTCTCTAAGAGTATGATGCAGATCGCACACCAATCTCCATTGCATCATCAATATCCCATTCTTGATGATCCTTGATCGGGGCCATTTGAGAATCATGCTTAAGTCATCTGAGTTCTCACAACCTCAATGACAACAATGACTCATGGGAACACTTGTATGGATAAATGCAAACAATCAAACATAATATTCAAACAAGTGTATTGCCATACATTAATATTAAGTGAACTATAATATTAAATCAAATTGAATATCATCGAGTATTATGTATTTAAAATAGATTGTCTCTAGGACACTAACACTAACAGGTTGTTGAGTCCGCGGTAGTCTCTTGCTTGGAACTATTCCAACTAACCGCCCCACCATTGAGAGTGAACACATAGCCTGACTGAGATTTGTAATCATCACAGTCAGATTAGAAACTTGCGTCCGCATAACCAGTAGAAACTACCTCTGACTGACCTACATAGATCAAGAAGCAATCTTTAGTACGTCTGAGGTACTTAAGAATGTTCTTGACAGCAATCCTGTGAGATTCACCCGAATTCTGTTGGTATCTACTAGTTGTGCTGACAGCGAATGCCACATCTGGCCTAGTGCAGGTCATGGCGTACATGATTGACCCAATTGCATATGCATATGGTATGTCTTTCATCTGCCGAACATCAACGTCTGTGGAAGGATAATCCTTCTTAGACAACTTTATCCCATGACATGTCACTAGAGAACCTCTCTTAGAGTTCTCCATCGCGAATCGCTTCAACACCTTATCTACGTAGGTGGACTGTGACAGCCCCAACATCTTCTTGGATCTATCCCTATGGATCTTGATCCCTAAGATATAGCAGGCTTCACCAAGATCATTCATCATGAAGGTCTTTGACAACCATTCTTTCACGGACTGCATGAGTGGGAAATTGTTTACCATAATTAGTATGTCATCGACATGCACAACTATGAAAACAATACTCTTCCCATTGTATTTCTGATAGACACATGGATCTTCCGAATTTATGACGAAGTCAAATGATTTGACAGCCTTATCAAATCAGATATTCCAATTCCTAGAAGCTTGCTTCAATCCATAAATGTATAGTTTAAGCTTGCACACAAGATTGGATTTTGGCATTGATATAAAACCTTTCGGTTGAGTCATAAACACTTCCTTATCAATGTTGCCATTGAGGAAAATTGTTTTGACATCCATCTGCCAAATCTCAAAATCAAGGTGTGCTGCTACCGCAAGTAAAATTCGAATGATTTTTGTAACTGGTGAGAAAGTCTCGTCATAGTCAATACCTTCACGTTGACTATAACCTTTCGCCACCAACCTAGCCTTGTAGGTTTGTACCTTGCCATTTTCATCGGTCTTGCGCTTGTAGACCCATTTGCAACTTATGGATTTGACCCCTTTTGGCAACTCAACCAAGTCCCAGACTTGATTTGTGTACATCGAATCCATCTCGGATTTCATGGCTTCATGCCACTTCTTTGAGTCAACATCTAATGTTGCCTCAGTGTAAGTTCTAGGTTCGTCTTTATCCGGGATCACCACATCATCATGTTCCTCTACGAGGAAACCATAATACCTAGTGGGTGGATTACGAACTCTAGTGGACTTACGAAGTTGTGGTTGTTCAGGTTGTACATTTTGATTGTGAAAATTTTATGGTGCAGCGATTTCATCGTTGACCGTGGATACCTCAAGAGCGACACTTTCGGATGCCTCTTGAGCGGGAGTTTGAACTATGCTATTCTCATTCAGCCTACTTGGTGTTCGTTGCTCTGGCAATGCAACTCCAATTACGCTCCCACTGGCTGAAAGAGGATCACTTAGTGATAAACTTCCACCATGTGAGCTGTTAAATGCTCTCACTGATTCTTTGTCATGTTGCTTTGACAAGATATCAGTCTCCTTGTTAGTTTGTGGTTCTTGAATTTCTTCAAGTTCTATCATCTTACGGTCTTGTTCCTTGAAGACATAGTCTTTCTCGAGGAATCTGGCCTGCCTAGAAACAGTCACTGTCTGTTTCTCCGGTAGATAGAAGTAATATCCTTTAGTTTCCTTAGGATATCCCACAAAATAACCTTTTTCACCTTTGGATTTCAATTTGTCGGTGAGCATCTTTTTCACAATCACGGGGCAACCACATGTTTTAATATGTGAAAAAGTTGGCTTCTTACCACACCATAATTCATATGGTGTATGCTCAACTGATTTGGATGGAATCCTATTCGGAATGTAAATTGAGGTTTGTAGCGCGTATCCCCATAAGAATGTCGGAAGAGAGGATAAGCTCATCATGGACCTCACCATGTCTAACAGGGTTCGATTTCTCCTTTCGGACACACCATTCATCTGAGGTGTTCCGGGAGGAGTCTATTGTGACTGGATTCCATGTAACTTTAAGTAATCAGTGAATTCATGGCTAAGGTATTCACCTCCTTGATCTGATCGAAGAATCTTGATACTCTTACCAAATTGCTTCTCTACTTCAGCTTTAAACTCTTTGAATTTCTCAAACGATTCGAATTTGTGTCTCATAAGATACACATACCCGTACCTCGAGAAATCATCAGTAAAAGTGATGAAGTATCCGAATTGACCCCTAGCTAAAGTGGGCAATGGTCCACAGACATCACTGTGGATCAGATCTAGAACTTCTTTGGCACGAACTCCTTTCCTAGAAAATGGTTTATTGGTCATTTTGCCCTTGAGACAGGATTCACAACTTAAGTAGTCTAACTTCCTTAACCTTGCAATTCTTTTCTCATTTGCATGACCAAATCTATAATGCCACAAGTAAGTCGTGTTTTCATGATTACTAAGTCTAAGTCTTTTATTTTGTATATTAAGAATGTTATATCCACAATGCAACAAATATAAACCATTAGATAAAGGAGCATTTCCACACACATCACCATTAAGCAAAAAATAACAATTATTGTTTGCAAAATGGAAGGAAAAACCTTCAATATCCAACATCAGAATAGAAATAATGTTGCGGGTAATAGAAGGAACAAAATAACAATTATTCATGTTGGGAGATGAATTTAATAAAGATTTTGATTAGATCTCAAAACCCCTAAGTATAACATGTATCAGGACATCTTGGTAGTATAGGATCAGGTTTCAATAGATAATATGACTCAGGATTAGCTGCACTCTGTATAGTTAGCAGATATAGATCAGGGATAAATAAGTTTGTTTTGATTTTTGCCTGAAGAACTCAGATGTTCCAGAGTAGTTTAGAAGGTTCCTGAAGACCGAAGTCCCAGAACAAAAAGAGTCCTGAAGACTAAAGATCTTGAAGATCAAAAGATCCTGAAGATTGTTTTGTACTGATACATAAAGACCCTGAACAGCTATTTCAGAGTAAATAGTGCTTTGTTCATTCTTAGTACAAACAAAAAGAATATTACTCATTCGTGGACATTAAGGAACATATCAGATCAGTATAAGTCAAACTACAAAGAGTCGTTTGTTTGTCTTTGTTCAAAGGACGAATTCGACCAATGAGGAGGCGACAACAACGTACTACACTGACACTGAAAGCGACATATCTCTGAAAAAATGTCAGAACTGATATCTTCCAGTTCACAGAAATTAGTGATTGGCTACGTGGCTGCATATTTCCTAATACATGCAAGGGTGCTTTCAAACCCTAAAATAGTCGTTCATAAGTAACCAAAAGAGGGAACTCTTGATGCTATCTCTTCCAACGGATAGTTTTTCAAGAGTAACTCTTAGGAGAGTTGCCTATAAATACCAGTGACCTTCTTCATTGCAAGGTTACGGGAAATCAAGCAACTCTAGAGCTCATTCGTATTCTTGCACTAGAAGCACTCGAAAACCAAAAGATTTTCCAAGTGTTTCACATTGAAGAGAGCTCATTTTACTAAGCCTAGAATTATTAAGTATCCAAAGCTTAGTAAGAGACATCCTAGCCTTTGAATCTGTTCTTATTGTAAAAGGATATCTCACCTTAGTTGGAAACCAAACCCAAACCCTATTGTTAGGTAGTTTGTGTGATTGTTGAAGAGTAAGAGTTGTAAAGAGTTAGTAAGTTGTAGTTGAGTTCAGCCTGAAAACTACAGAGAAGAAGTTAGTAAGCTGTTTGAGACAGTCTGAAAGCTTATGTGTGTTTGAGTTAGTAAGCTGCAGTAGTTCAACCTGAAAACTCATAGTGGAAAGTTAGTAAGCAGCTGAGTTCTATCTGAAAGCTTGAGGAAGTAGTAATAGTGAGTTAAAGAATTTCTCTGAGGATCAGAGAGAGTGGACGTAGGAGCTTTGCCACTGAACCACTATAATTTGCTGTGTCATTTGCTTTCTGCTTTGCATGTTAAATGTTGCATATTTTCACTGAAAGCACTGAGTTTTCTGATATTTAGTTGGAATCAATCCACTGAGTTTGCATTGAATTAATCACAGCCTTAACCACTGATTTACTAAGGAAAAAATTTTCAGCAATATAAAATGAGTATAAACCTAAGACCTACACATTCCGCACACTAGATAAACTAGTATAGATAGTTATCAAACTGACCTAACTCTCCTGAGTAGTCAGTAAGATAGTTATATACTCCAAGCTTATTTGGACTCTGATTTTAAAACCTCAGATCAGTTGGACTAATCTGAAGCTACTGAAAGCCGCTCAGTATCACTG
The DNA here is from genome assembly GCA_037126765.1 of Stenogyne calaminthoides. Taxonomy (NCBI): domain Eukaryota; kingdom Viridiplantae; phylum Streptophyta; class Magnoliopsida; order Lamiales; family Lamiaceae; genus Stenogyne; species Stenogyne calaminthoides. Next base: position 15,244,264 of record JBBCBC010000006.1, read on the forward strand.
TCTCAGTAGACTTTGACTCAGGCCAATTTGTGCTTCTCAGGGTTATTCCTCAGGACAACCTGACCCACTGATTTCAGATTTATAAAAAGTTTGAAAAATCACTGAACACGTGTATTCCCCCCCATACATGTGTAAGACTCGTTTACACCGGGACCAACAATTCAGTTCAAGTCTAAAATTAGAGGGTAAATCTAAAACGTAAACACCAACACGTTCAACAGCAACTCTTGCTCCATTCCTAACGTGTAGGGCGACTTCACCCGGCCTAACTGCCCTGCTATCCTTGAGACCTTGCACATTTGTACAAATGTGTGAGCCACAACCGGTATCTAATACCCAGCAGTTAGTATCATTTGTGGACATGTTTATCTCAATAACAAACATACCTGTTCCAGTGGCTGAGACACCTTGTGTCTTCTTTTCAGCTTCTAGAACCTGCAGTCCTTCTTCCAATGCCCCTTCTGCTTGCAGTGGAGGCATACATCCTTGTCCACCCTCTCCCTCTTTGAATTCCACCTTTGGGCTTAAGGAAGCTAGACTTGGAGCCTTTCTTTGCCTTGCCCCTTTGTTTCTTCTTTCCTTTTGGGGCAGAAGAAGTAGAGACACTCACCATGAGCACGGGCTTTTCCTTAGCAGTGGAAAACTCAAAGGTCTTTAGCATGTTATGCTGCTTGGGCATAGTCGATTTCGTCTTATTCATATTAAAGTTTACTACGAAACTCGAATATGAATCGGGAAGTGACTGAAGAATGACATAAACATCAACATTGGTCTTGAGCTCAATGCCCAGACGACCAAGTTTCTCGATTAGCCCTATTATCTTCAACACATGGGGAGAAACCTTTCTCCTTCGGACAGTCTGCATCTAAACAGATCTCTCATCACTTCATAAATCTCGGAACGAGATTCAGAATCAAAGAGATCCTTCAGATGCTTGATCATCTCAAAGGGAAACATCTTCTCATGCTGCCTTTGCAATTCGGGAGTAATCCCAAGGAGCATAACACAATAAGCCTGGGAAACATCCTCTTGATGCTTCTTCTGAGCTTCGGAGTCAAATGCCTCACCTTCTTCAGTACCAGCCTCCGGGGTAGCAGGGATTGGCGTGTCCAACACGTACTCAATCTTTTCTTGTCTGAGCACCAAATGAACGTTTCGGTACCAGTCGAGAAAATTTGGCCCAACCATTTTTTGCTCTGGTGAAACAAATTTAAGTTGGTTTACAACCATCAAGCGGCAATACTACGTGTCCCTATAAAAGTCCCGTTGAATGTAGATCAGAGCAAAAGACTTTGATCTTAAATACCTAATAGAATCCAATCGGTCGGCATGCCGCCACTGGTTTGTCTAGATTCCGGTGGTGCGCCGCCTAAAATCGAATCAAAATGGACACAGCGGCAGAGTTTTGAAGGGAATCAAGTAGTGTGTCTCAAATCGAGGCGAATCGGTGGCGTACCACCACGATTCGAGGTGACCTGGGGGCGCACCACCGGGAAAAGAGGCGAAACCAGAGGAATCGCATCTCAATCAGGACAAGGGCGGCGAACGCGAAATTGGGAGAGGTGGGCCCACGCGACCGATGCGAGCCGCATCCCGAGGTTGCTGTCTTGAGCGACGTTGCCGTGGCCCACAAACTAAAAAATCATAGCGGCAGAGGCGGGAGGGTTTCTCCCAGAGAAACCCTAATTTGGGTTGAAGACTAAGACAAAGGGGGCCGGGCATAAACAAATAAGGGGTGCGTCTCATCTAATGAGCGTGCCCCATCACACAAAATACATATGGTGCGGTCAACTCACATGGCCGCACCGAACAATTTATGCAATCAATTAAAGAGCCTGAAGCTCTGATACCACTGTTGGAATATAGAGGCACATATACACATAATACATGCGCATCAGAATAAAACAGTTCACCAACAACGAACATATAATTGCATAAAAGATTACGAATAATCATAACAAGAAATCTTATAGTAATTCGTAGACAAATTTCTCAACTATGGTATCCATGAAATCCCCGTTCACAGACTTGCACAGATTTGCCAGTGTTGAATCCCAAGATGAATTTGCTGGGAAAAATCTAACTCTAGATTTTATGGAGAAAATATGAACAACCGTTTAATGGATTCCCAAGAGCTCATATATATAGGAGAGACCCAGCTTAAATGATTTAAGCTAACCTGATTAGGAAATAAAATCTCTAATCTTTATTTAAATAAATCTCTTAGATTTATTTCCCACATATAAAATCTCAACGGATTTAAATTCCATATATGTCAAATCTCTACGATTTGTTTCCATATATATTAAATCCTACAATAACATTCCATATATTATTATTGAGAATTCTTATTTAATTAAATCCAATTTAATTAAACATTAATAATAATTAATTTTAAATTAATCCATTATTAATTAATTCTCCATAAATTAAATATTAAATTCAATTTAACATTTAATCAACCAACTATAATCCGTAAAAGGGAACTACTTGTTGTGTGACCCATAGGCCCTCATATATCGAGCGATTATTCAAACTAACGGTCTTAATTGAACACTAGACAATAAATTAGACATTCTCAATATATGAGGTACGTTGCGAGAAACGTGCAACTACCTGTAACTGAAACATGGGCTATTGCGATTTCCAGCTTTCATTAACGAATACCCATTTAGTCTTGAACATGATGAAGTGTCTACCCAAATAACTTAATCAATTTATCTCTAATCACTAATTGATCACTCGTGTCACACTTGGCCACAAAGTCCAAGTTGACGAGCATTGGCCAATGACTTTGATTCAATTATGATGAGAAGATGAGTACTCTCTCTAAATCCACTTTGAGGAATGAGTATCGCATCACTCCCACTAACCGAGACACCCGTAGACACATATAGTGGAACTACATCAAAGCGGTTTCACACATGGATGGGTATCAAGTCAAAAAATATCCCATTAGGTATTTGAGCATCCATCATGGAGATACCAAACGGTATCTCGGGTGGGTAACAAAGATCTTATTTGTGCATCCATCATGAGATACCTAGTATCTCGTAGTAAGTGAGATCTTACTACACTCTAATCTATGACGCAGATCATCAATCTCCATCAGATCATCAATATCCCATTCTTGATAATCCTTGATCGGGGCTATTTGAGAATCATGCTTAAGTCATCTGAGTTCTCACAACCTCAATGATAGCAATGACTCATTGGAACACAGATAAGAACAAATGCAAACAATCAAACATAATATTCTAATAAGTGCAACACCATATATTTAATATTAAATAAATAATAATATTAAACCAACACTGAATATTATCTTAGTATTATGTCCATACAAAGGATTGTCTTGAGGACACTAACACTAACAGTAACACCTTTCATTGAAACAAGTACTCCTTTTCAATGAAACAAGTAATACTTTTCATTTAAACAAGTACTAATTTTCAATGAAACAAGTAATATTTTTCATTGAATTCAAGTACTACATTTTCATTTAAACAAGTAATATTTTTTATTTTAAACAAGTAACGCCTTTCATTGAAACAAGTACTCCTTTTCAATGAAACAAGTAATACTTTTCATTTAAACAAGTAACACTTTTCATTTAAACAAGTAATATTTTTCATTGAACTCAAGTAATACCTTTCATTTAAACAAGTACTACTTTTCAATGAAACAAGTAATACTTTTCATTGAACTCAAGTAATACCTTTCATTTAAACAAGTAACAAATTTCATTGAAACATGTACTACTTTTCATTGAAACAAGTAATACACTTCATTTAAACAAGTACTACTTTTCAATGAAATAAGTAATACTTTTCATTAAAACAAGTAATACTAGTTACGTGGAAACAAGTAATACTAGTCACATAGAAATATAAATCATATAAACAATAACATATACGTGCAGAAAATTAAATTTGTTCAAAGCCAACACACAAATTGTTAAAAAACAAAAACAGAGTTTGAATTAAAAAAAAAAAAAAGTGTCTAATGCGGATTAAAATTGTCTGGATTATTATCATCATCATCACCAAGATCAGTATTATAAAGAAGAAAGTCATCATCATCATCATCAGCGCCACCGCCAAAGCCGCCACCACTGCCACCACGACCGCCACCCCCACTACAACTGTTGCCGCCGCCACGGCCACTGCCACCACCACCGCCTGCTGCGTCCTCCTCCTCAAGGTCAATGAAATAATTATAGGGGAGACTGAGTTGGGAGGCTAGACGTCGCCACTTGTGTTCATTTAGTCGTTCAAAGTGTTCATTAAGCCTAGATTCGATCTTGGCCTCCATCTGCTCAGGCATCTCGTTATGCGGCTGCGGAGCTGAAGTAACTGAGGTCTGGGATGAGTGGACTTGTGTCTCCGCAATCACGACACTAGAGTATCTATTTATCCCGACTACTCGTCCTCTTTCTGTGCCTGCCTCCTCCACATAGATTTGATTGATATTAACTGGAGGAGTTGAACCCGACAGTTCACTCGACCGGTGCTGGCTGGAAGCGACTTCAACCCTTTCTCGCACTTTATTCTGTAAAAATTAAAAATTCTTTAGATAAATTAAAAAATAATAATATTATTAATTTTGAAATAAGACATTAATATATTATTAATTTCTTAAGTGTAAGTTGGTCGTGTGGCAGTAGGTGGAGGTCTTTGTAGTTTCATTATACTGATGGGCGAGCGCCAACGTCTCCAGACAGTCGAGAGGGACCTCAGTCTGTCGTTCTTGTTAACAAATAAATATATTATTATTAATTATTAACATATTATATAATTAAATAAATAATTTGATAAACTTATAATTAAATTACTTACTCGGTGCATGCGGTGCTCCATAATAGACCGAGATCCAACCCAATGCACAACTATGCCGCCACGGCCTCCTGGCTGGCTCATGCGGTTCTGGTGGTTCTTCTCGCACATCTCCTGGTATCTGGGATCACTCCAAACCCCCATAATGGATTCCCAGAGGCCCGGATCCAAATTCTCCGACAAGTCCATCCCTTCATCCCTCCACCCAATGTGCCACCTGTGCTTTAGGTCTTTGTATCATGCACCAACAATCTTATAGAATGGCTTGTAGAAATTTTTGATTGGGAAATCGTCCCTCCACGTCGTCTGCTTCTGAATTTCATTAACACACATTTTAATTAATATATATCCATATTCATATACATATTAAAATAAAATAATTAATTAAATATCTTACCCTGAACTCGTCGAAGTAGATTCCCCAATGGTCTTCTGCCACGCCTCTCCAACTGTGGGCTTTCATAGCAATTCCACCACTCAAGATGGATCTAGTGGCTATAAGAAGCCTCGTGACCGGGTATAATCCTGAAACATTAAAAAAAAATTAATTAAATTGTATATATAACTGAATAAATTAATAAAAGTTACTTAAAATTCTTGATGAAGATCGATCAGCAAACGACCCGTGCCCGTGCTAGTGCCGTGACAAGATGCCTGGGCTGAGCTCGAGCTCGACCCTGCCAAAGACTATGATCCGGGGGCTTGCGACCTGTTGGGATACTTTATGCTAGGATCTATCGGGATGAACTTATAAACACAAATTTAAATTAACAATTATTTCTAGCATTAATCAACCTAAGTGAATTCAAATAATAATCAATCCAACAACAACATGCAAATAATATTTCACGTAAAAGATCCTAGCATGCGGAATTTCTAGGAGTTTACGTAAACACACCCGTTGGAGAGACAACCGTCGAGACGGACATAATCAAGTAACTGGCTACCAACCAAAAGTCCTTCTCAAGTATTCCCAAGTCCTCGTTCAATAACCTGGTGGAAGGTTCTCCAATGAACAATTTATAAAACAAATAAAAATTAAATAATTATTGCACCACCTTTGTGGATTTCTAATTTTTCCAACTCATGGAATTGTGTTGGGGATGAAAAATTCATCCCCTATTTATATTAGAGGGGGTGGACAAAAATTTGGTTGAAATTAGGGTTAGGAAAGATGTTTTCTTGATCTCCAAGAAATCTTGAATATATCCCATATATTCTTCTTTCCATGTGTATTTTTCCACAAAAAACTCACACCCTTATTTAAACCCGATTTTCGAAAATAATAGGGAAAAATTCAAGATTGGCTCTTTCTTGAATTTATGAGATATTCTTGTATTTCAAGAATACATATCTTTTTCCATAAAATCTTTTCAAGAAAATCAAGAAAATCTGTCTTCCCTTTTATTCTCTAATAATTTCGAAAATTACCCATTAAAGAGGTCAAGTGGGAGATTTAATTTATTTTAAGCACCATTTATTAATGGACTTTAATTGGGCTACTTGAGAGCCCTTTAGGATAATTAAGATGGACCTCCCAATGGGCTTTTGAATTCCAATATTGAGCAACAATATAATTAAGCCCATTAATATTAATTAATTCCACTATATAATTAATATTGCACTATCCATCTCAACCCATATTACGGTAATATGACTCCCAGTTATTATTTTCCGTGTTTAAGATTATTTAGTCCATTAATTACTTAATCCACTGAAAAACTTTATATTAATTAATATCTTTATCCTTGGAGTAAGGACAACTCAACTTTATTATCCATACCGGAAAATTAATTCCACTTGCAAGATTTGATATGATAAAGGTTCCGAGCCCACCAAGGGGACCAATCATGTAAGGGATTGCAAGCACACAATTCTCTGTATTAATTTAGTAATTGTCATGTAATTAATATTATTGCCCAAGAAATAGGGTATCGAAGTCGTAGTGATTCTCTTCCCATTTATAAGTCAAAGCAATAACTACTAATCACACACAGTTCTTATTAAGTGATAGCGATTAAGAAATCAAAACCACCGAGGTCTAACTCTTCATCCCATAAGTCAGTGCGAATGAGTTTATCCTCTCTGTAGGTCCGCTTCAGCGCATCAAATGCACTAGTGTAATCTCTCGGTCTTCATCCCATAAGTCAGCATTACACATCAACTTCTACCAATAGATTGTTCAGATCTATCTGAGTTGTGAAACACGCACTTGTTTACAAGGGACTGTTAACGTGATCTTATGTGATCTGGTATCACCACGTTAACTAAAGTGTAACACGTGCTATGAACGGTTTGCAAATATATATATAACATTCAATCATATTTAAAGCAACAATGCTAAATAATTTATTTCAGTAAATAAATATTTAATACATAGGTTATACAAAGTAAAAACATACTTTCACGTATAACCGCAACAATCTCCCACTTATACTCAAAGTTTGCTTTTAAGTATACTACAACATATCTAATGTATTATACGGCGACATATAATGTCACCTACATCAACCTAATAACATTTCTACCACTTATACACAAAGCAGATTGACAACACTCTTGACACCCATTCCTTCCACATGTCTCTCGAATGTTAACTGAGGCAGACCCTTTGTGAATGGATCGGCTAGGTTGTCTTCCGATGCGTTCTTTGCCACCATTATATCTCATCTCTTAACGATTTCTCATATAAGATGGTATTTACTTTCAATGTGTTTGCTGGCCTTGTGGGCTCTTGGTTCCCTTGAATTTGTAACTGCTCCGGCGTTATCACAGAAAATCGTGATGGTGTCGGGCAAATTCAAAACAACATCCAAGTCCACTAAGAAGTTCTTGAGCCACACCGCTTCTTTCGCCGCTTCACAAGCAGCTACATATTCGGCTTCCATGGTAGAATCGGCAATGCATTTCTGCTTAATGCTTCTCCATGTTATAGCTCCTCCTCCCAGACAAAACACACTACCTGAGGTAGATTTTCTGGAATCTAGGTCCGATTGGAAATCCGAGTCTGTGTATCCCACTGAAAATAAACTGCCTGACTGGTAAATCACCATTCTATCCCGAGTTCTTTTCAGATACTTTAGAATGTTTTTAACAACACTCCAGTGTTGATTTCTGGGGTTACTTTGATATCTTGTAACCATGTCTACGGCGTAGCAGATATTCGATCTCGTGCACAACATTGCATACATAAGGCTTCCTACTGCCGACGCATAAGGAATGGCTCTCATGTCATCTATCTGCTTTTGTGTCTTAGGGCACATGTCTTTGGATAGATGGATTCCATGCCTAAAAGGTATAAAATCGTTCTTGGAATCTTGCATGTTAAATCGCTTCAAAACGGTATCTATGTATGAAGCTTGCGATAAACCTATCATTCTTTTCTTGTGATCTCGAGTGATCTTGATCCCAAGAATATAACTGGTTTCCCCTAAGTCCTTCATATCAAACTGTTTTGACAGCCATACCCTTACATCTGACAAAACCTTTACATTGTTTTCGATGAACATAATATCGTCTACGTATAGTACTAGGAATACCAAGGCAGTTCCGTCACACTTCTTATACATACAACTCTCGAAATTGTTTTGATCAAACCCATAAGATTTGATTACCTGATCAAAACATTGGTTCCAAGCCCAAGATGCTTGCTTCAGTCCATAAATGGACTTTCTTAGCTTGCAAACAAGGTTTTGTTAGCCTTTCGCGATAAAACCTTCGGGTTGTTGCATATAGATTTCCTCGTCAAGACTACTGTTAAGGAAAGCTCTCTTGACATCCATTTGCCAGATCTAAAAATCTAGATGTGCAACTATTGCCAAGAGAATACGGATGGACTTAAGCATAGCTACAGGCGAAAAGGTTTCTTCATAATCGATACCCTCCTTTTGAGTGTATCCCTTTGCCACAAACCAAGCTTTGAAGGTTTCCACCTTCCCGTCCGGTCATCTTTTTCTCTTGTAGACCCACTTGCATCCAATGGGTTTTACCCCAATAGGTGGTTCAACTAGCTCCCACACTTGATTATGATCCATTGAGCCCATCTCGGCTTCCATCGCAGTTTGCCAGGATTTTGAATCCTTATCTTAGACCGCCTCCTTGTAGGACCAGGGGTCTGATTCATTATCCCCGGGGATCAATTTCGAAGATTCTCCTATCCCCATGAATCTCTCAGGTTGTCAGACAACCCTCCCACTACGACGAGGTTCCGGTTGTGTCGGTGTGACGCTTGGTATATCAACTTGTACATTTGGTATAGGAGTTTGCCCTCTTAATTTATTTAAGGTAATCTCACTTTTGGGATTTCGATTGTTCATAAAGTCTTCTTCCAAAAATTTAAAGTGCGTACTGAGTACCACCTTTTGATCTTCGGGACCACAGAACATACACCCCTTCATTCCCATGGGATATCCTATAAAGAATCTTAGCTCTGAACGTGCGTCCAACTTATCGACTTCCTTGTCTAGCACGTATGCCGGACACCCTTGTTAGATGTCTCAGACAGGACTTGCGCCCGGTCCACAACTCTCTAGGGGTTTTGGGAACCGATTTGGATGACACTAAGTTCAGAACATAAGCTGTTGTTTCCAAGGCGTGACCCCAAAATGACTTGGGTAGATTTGAATAAATCATCATGGATCTGACCATTTCTAAGAGTGTTCTGTTTCTTCATTCTGCAACCCCATTTTGTTGAGGGGTTTCGAGTGCAGTCAACTGGGAAATAATATCCTCATCTGACAGGTAGTTTAAAAACTCATCGCTGAGGTATTCCCCTCCACGATCAGATCGTAGAAACTTGATACTCTTTTCCCTATGATTCTCCACTTCGGCTTTGAACTCTTTGAATTTATCAAAGGTTTCAGATTTGTGTTTCATGAGGAAAATGTACCCGAACCTTGAGTAATCATCGATGAATGTCACAAAATACTCATAGCCACCTCTAGCTTTGGTTGACATTGGACCACACACGTCAGTGTGAACGATTTGCAACACTTCTGTGGCTCTAGTCCCCTTGGCTCCAAATGCCCTCTTGGTCATTTTACCCTCCAAACATGATTCGCAGGTTGGAAGTGGTTCAAGTTGTAGGTCCAACAGTGAACCATCTTTCACCAACCTTTGGATCCTATTTAGATTAATATGACCTAATCTGAGATGCCAAAGAAGTGTCTCGTTCACATTTTTCTGAACTTTTTCTCTTATTGTTCGAAACAGTTGATGTGTTATAAGATGCATTTTGTGAGTGGTGTGCACAGTTAATAGTATAGAGATTGTTTCGTAAAGTTCCATGACAGATAAACACACCGTTACGAAAAACAATAACTTACTAATTAAAACGAACAGAATATCCATCAGAAAATAGTGTAGAAACTGAAATCAGGTTTTTCCGAAAAATAGAAACATAAAGAACATCTCTCAAAATTAAAACTATGTCTTCAAAAGACAGGTGCACGTCTCCCACTGCTTTAGTTGCTACTCTCGTAGCACCGCCTAGTGTAATGAGGATCTCACTTCCACTAAGTTGCCGGGTTAACTTGAACCCCTGTAATGTGAAACAAACATGATCAGTGGATCCCGTATCAACTACCCACGAATGGGAAACATACGCCGCTAAACAAGTTTCAACAACTAGTGTGTGAGAGTTACCTTTCTTTCCGGCTCGCTTGGGCTTGGAATAGGCAGACCTCCAGTGTCCTTTTTCACCGCACTCCAAACATTTCCTCTTACTTAGGCTTTTGTTTTTTATGGACGTTGAGCCGACTTGGTTAAGCCCCTTTGTCTTCTCATCGTTCTTACCACCAATTGGCCTAGAAGGAAAAGAAGACCCCTTTGCAACCAAGTTCGTTTTCTTGCTCCCCATTTCCTCTTCGACCAATGTAAGAGCATTTACTAGATCATCCACAGTGAATTCCAGATCGCTCATCATGTATTCTAGATAGAAATGATCATAACTCTTTGGCAGAGAATGGAGAATGAAATCAACTTTGGTTTTGAAATCACATTTTTCGCCAAGAATCTCAAGTTCCTAAAAAAGAACCATAACCCTAAGAACGTGCTCCCTTGCGGTCGTTCCTTCTTCCATTTTTAACTTAGCCATTTCATACCTTATGCTTCAGATTGCCATATGGGCCGGATATGCAAACATCGCTTCAAGATTTCGCATAATGTCTACAGTTGATTCAAATCCTTGATGAAGACATTTTAACAAATCTGACATATGTGCCAAGATTGTGTCCTTTATCAATTCATTTGCCAACTCCCATTCACTATACTCCATCTCGTCCCATATACTAGCATCCTCAGCTGGTTTTTTGGGTTTTGGTGTGTCAAGCACCCATTTGGATCCTTGTGCAGTTAGGACAATCATAAATTTTCGTTTCCAATCAACATAGTTTTCACTAGTTAGCTGATGATCTTTAAGTATAGCATACAGTGGATTAAAAGGTTGCGATATGCGGAACTGAAATAAATAACGATTGTATAAGCACAAATAACCACATAATTTTGATCACATTATTCATATAAAAATCTCAAAATAATATGAATATACATCAGCCGACATCTCAAAACAGTTTAAATAGGTCACGTGGGGTGAACTGTCTATTTAAACACATTCAAGCAGGTTACAAACAAGAACAGTTACAAACCTTTAATTCACAATTAATAGTCGGCTCCCACTTGACCAATATAAAATTGACAGGGACTTCGGGGAAGTATATGCATATAAAATTTATACCTAAGTAATAACCATGATTAAATACATAATTATTACTTCATTTTGAATGACCCAGAACACGAGTCCGCGTGCGCCTAGGCGCACACCCCGGTCCAAGTCGGCCATCCCGCGCCCGCTGCTCATGGCATGGGCGTGCAAAAGCATCGCCCGGACGCCTCCATGCCTGGGATCCCGCGCCCCTACTTCCGTCCAGCCCAGCCCTCATGCATCGCCCGCTCACGCCCATGCGCGCGCTGCGTGCGGGTTGCCCCGATGCTCAGCCCAGCCTCGTTCACCCATGCGCACGTTCGCCTCGCCCCGTATGCGACCGCCTGGTGATGCGCGTGGTCGCTTGGCCTTCGGCCTAGCCCGCGTGCTCTGCCTTGGCTCGCGTACGTCCGAGCACTTGGACGTCCGTCTTTTAATCTCTGTCTTCGTCTTCGTTCTTGATCCAGTTACAATTTATTTATGAAAATAAATAAACCTAGATCTAGACTAGTCTATTACATTGAACAAATCAAACAAATTCTAATCTACTCGTGGATTTTCCACGAGGCAAAATGAATTCGAACGAATCGAATTAAAAAATAATAATTTATTTGCATGTAAATAAAGCACATTAAAATACCATGACAATTGGATACCTGCAAAACAGATCTAACAGTTCTACTATCCAATTTCAATTTTAATGAACAACAAGTTAAATTACAGTTAAAAAGATCAGAGCTCGAACCAAGGCTCTGATACCAGTTGTTGGGATACTTTATGCCAGGATCAATCGGGATGAACTTATAAATACAAATTTAAATTAACAATTATTACTAGCATGAATCAACCTAAGTGAATTCAAATAATAAGCAATCCAATAACAACATACAAATAATATTTCACGTAAAAGATCCTAGCATACGGAATTTCTAGGAGTTTACGTAAACATACCCCTTTGGAGAGACAACCGTTGAGACGGACAGGATCAAGTAACTAGCTACCAACCAAAAGTCCTTCTCAAGTATTCACAAGTCCTCGTAAAATAACCCGGTGGAAGGTTCTCCAATGAACAATTTATAAAACAAAGGAAAAATAAATAATTGTTGCACCACCTTTGTGGATTTCTAATTTTTCCAACTCATGGAATTATGTTGGGGATGAAAAATTCATCCCCTATTTATATTAGAGGGGGTGGACGAAAATTTGGCTCAAAATTAGGGTTAGGAAAGATCCTTTCTTGATCTCCAAGAAATCTTGAAAATATCTCATATATTCTTCTTTCCATGTGTATTTTTCCACAAAAAACTCACACCCTTATTTAGGCCTAATTTTCAAAAATAATAGGGAGAAATTCAAGATTAGATCTTTCTTGAATTTATGAGATATTCTTGTATTCCAAGAATACATATATTTTTCCATAAAATATTTTCAAGAAAATTTTTATTCCCTTTTATTCTCTAATAATTTCGAAAATTACCCATTAAAGAGGCCAAGTGGGAGATTTCTTGAATTTATGGGATAATCTTGTATTGCAAGAATACTTTTCTCCTTTCCATAAAATCTTTTCAAGAAAATTCTTCTCCCTCTTTTCTTTAATTAATTTCGAAAAACAAGGAAATATAATGCAACAAATATTTAATTTATTTTAAGCACCTTTTATTAATGGACTTTAATTGGGCTACTTGAGGGGCCTTTAGGAGAATTAAAATAGAACTCCCAATGAGCTTCTGAATTCCAATATTGAGCCACAATATAATTCAGCCCATTAATATTAATTAATTTCACTATATAATTAATATTGCACTATCCATCTCAACCCATATTACGGTAATATAGCTCCCGATTATTATTTCCCGTGTTTAAGATTATTTAGTCCATTAATTAATTAAGCCACTGAAAAACTTTATATTAATTAATATCATTATCCTTGGAGTAAGGACAACTCAGCTTTATTATCCATACCGGAAAATTAACTCCACTTGCAAGATTTGGTATGATAAAGGTTCTGAGTCCACCAAGGGGAGCAATCATGCAAGACATTGCAAACACACGATTCTCTGTATATTTTAGCAACTATCATGTAATTAATATTATTGCCCAAGATATAGGGCATCGAAGTCGCAGTGATTCTCTTCCCATTTATAAGTCAAAGAAATAACTACTAATCACACACAATCCTTATTAAGTGACAGAGATTAAGAAATCAACAACCACTAAGGTCTAACTCTTCATCCCATAAGTCATTGCAAATGAGTTTATCCTCTCTGTAAGGTCCGCTTCAGCGCATAAAATGCACTAGTGTAATCTCTCGGTCAAGTCAAGTCAATCTGAGCATTACACATCAACTTCTACCAATAGATTATTCAGATCTATCTAAGTTGTGAAATACGCACTTGTTTACAAGGGACTGTTAACGTGATCTTCTGTGATCTGGTATCACCACGTTAACTACAGTGTAACACGTGCTATGAACGGTTTGCATTAAATATATATAACATTCAATCATATTTAAAGCAACAGTGGTAAATAATTTATTTAAGTAAATAAGTGTTTAATAGATAGGTTATACAAAGTAAAAGCATACTTTCACGTATAACCCCAACAATGGATTCCTAGAGGCCCGGATCCAAATTCTCCGACAAGTCCATCCCTTCATCCCTCCACCCAATGTGCAACCTGTGCATTAGGTCTTTGTATCGTGCACCAGCAATCTTACAGAATGGTTTGTAGAAATTTTTGACTGGGAAATCATCCCTTCACGTCGTGCGTTTCAATTTCATTAACACAAATTTTAATTAATATATATCCATATTCATATATATATATATATATTAAAATAAAATAATTAATTAAATATCGTACCCTGAACTCGTCGAAGTAGATTCGGCGACGGTCTTCTTGCACGCCTCTCCAACTGTGGGCTTTCATAGCAATTCCACCACTCAAGATGGAGCTAGTGGCTATAAGAAGCCTTGTGACCGGGTATAATCCCGAAACATTAAAAAAATTAATTAAATTGTATATATAACTAAACAAATTAATAAAAGTTACTTATAATCCTTGATGAAGATCGATCAGCAAAAGACCTGTGCCCGTGCTAAGTGCCGGGACAAGATGCTTGGGCCGAGCTCGAGCTCGACCCTGCCGAAGACTATGATCCGGGGGCTTGTGACCCTCCGCGAGCCGGTGCCGGTCCCAGAGCTTGCGAGCTCGACTCGGCCCCTTAAGACTTCTAGGGTGAGGGTATCTAGATAGGAGGTCCGAGTATCCTCTTTCTCCTTGTGCTCGGTATACGAGCAGGGGTGTCATTACCACCATCACCATGACCACTGCCATCGCCTCGACCAGTATTCACCTACATTAATTAAACATTAAATTAATTAATTAATTAATTAATTAATAAACAATATACTACTGAATCATAATATATATCTAAAACATAATTAAACTTACAATCTATAGTAAATCAATTAATTAAAATCGGGCCTAAATTTCGACAGAGTTTCAACTCTATTATTTTAAACTCATCCTAGTACCCCAACAATCTAACAATTCTAACATATATTACATAATGTACGTATCTAAAATAATTCATAAACACATTTCACTACGCAATTAATTAAATAAACTACGGCAAAATCTCAACTAAAATAGGTCAAATTCATCACATAGTCAACCAATAATTTAACAATTTTAACAATTCTAAAATAATTACATAAACACAATTAAAATAATTTCTAAACATATTTCACGCATGCAATTAATTAAATAAATTACATAATTTCTAAACATATTTGAGTAATCTGACTATATTACATAATGTACGTATAATAATATATATACGTAGTTAATTAAATAAATTTCTAAACAAATATATTTCTAAGCATTGACTAATCTAACATAAATTACAAAATTCCTATATATATATATATATATATATATATTCCTAAACATTGACTAATCTAACATAACATAATCTAACACTGACTAATCTAACATAACACAATGTACGCATAATGTACGTATAATATATATATTTGATACCATACAAGACAAGATCGTACTTGATATATCAATAGTATCTTGTTGGAACTTTTACAAAACACAGATATGGTCATTTACTGAGAAATTCCATAGTCCATGAGTTAACCTGAAAAAAAGCTTAACGCCCACAAACGTCTGTGCCTATTCATCGGCATTATGGTTAAAAGGGCAAGCCCACACGGTTAACTCATGAATATCACTGGAAAGCTCATACCTATCGGTTAAACCAATCATTACCTTCGATATATCCAGTAAAAAATAAATCTTATATTTCACAAATGCACATGATAGTAGAGTATTGTTAAGTCAAGTCATGATTCAATACATGTAATCTAGCCGACCATTGAGGCGACGATCAACATAAAATAATATTTTAAATACAGAAATTTAAACACAGAAATAATATACCTTATTGATCCACAAGCACAAGTATATTCACATAAATAAAAAGGATTACAAGGTTTTCCTTCAAGAGAGGGGTAGAGAGAGAAAGAGGGGGCGAGTCTAAACTCAAGTGTGTCTCTCAAAATGAAAAACAAAACTATATATAGAGGAGAAAGAGTCGGACATCAATCCTGGACTTCAAACTCAAAAATAAAATAAAGGTAAATAGCAAAAAAGTTAATAGTGTTTTCACTATTCATGAACAGTACTTGGTCTGCTGATGTAAGCAATGACGAAATTTAATTTTATCGATTACTGTAGTCGTATCTTGCAAATACGCTAAGTCCAAATTTTCTTTAGATCACCATCAAAGAAGTTTGTTTCTTCAGAAGTTTTAGAGTCTTCTTAAAACCTTCTAACAAATGAGGATAATACATCATTTCTTCTTCTTCATGTCTATAACCCATCTTTTCCAGAACAGGAATAGATATTTCAAGGATTTTAATTTTCTTTTTAAGAACCTTAAGATAATTTTTATCTCGGATTTCATGGTTATTTTCATCAAAACGAACATGAAAAGGAACTTGTCAGATATAAAAATTGGACTTCACTGATCGAAAGCGAACAATATTAAATTCCTAGTCTTCCATCAGCACTTTCTTTCTTTTATCTTGTCTTTAAGAGAATTCTTTAATTGGTCAAAACTTTCTTGAATAGAAAAGTCTTGGTAATCATCATTTGGATCTTGAGCATCCTGAAGGTCAGAACCAGAAATCATAGAAGTATCTGATTTTGAATTAGAAAAATCAATATCTTTGAATAAATCATTTTTAATATGGTCCATATAAAGATCCATAATTTTTTTCTTTTGGAAGTATTCTCAGATACTTCTTAGAGTATTCTAAAAATGATGAAAGAGTATTTGAACTCTTTTCATCAGACTTTTTCTTGTATTCATCAATTTTGAATTTAATCCTTTCAATATTTTCTTGCAACGGTGACTCATTGGAGCCAGGAGTAATAACTGTTGGTCCCGGTGCAAACGAGTCTTATACGTGTATGGGGGGGGAATACACGTGTTCAGTATTTTTAAAACTTTTCTTTACTGAGGTCAGCTTGGGTCAGGTTGTCCTGATGATTTGGTCCTGAGAAGCACAAATCGCTCTGAGTCAAAGTCTACCTGAGACAGTGATCCTGAGCTGCTTTCAGATACCTCAGATAATCCCAACTGATCCTAAGTTTTCAGAGATCCTGGGTTGCTTGGATCAGATAACTAACTTACTGAACCCTCATAAGAGTAAGTTCAGTTTGGTAACTATCTGTTCTAGCTACTCAGATGTGCGGAATGGTTGGCCCTAAGTTTATACTCGTTTTAAGCTTTTGCTGAAAACCTTCCTTTTAATGGAATAGTGATTAGGCTGTGATCCAGTTTAGATGCAACTTCAGTGGATTGATTCCAACTGGATGTCAGTGAAAATATGCTTTCAAAATATATGCAACAGTTAATCAAAGCAAAACAGAAAGCAAAGAACACAACAATTTATAGTGGTTCAGAGACTCAAGCTCCTACGTCCACTCTCCCTGATCTCTTTAGAGAAATTCACTAATCACTTCCTAAGGCTTTCTGACTACCTCTGTAGTTTACTAACCTTTCTAATTTTGAGCTTTCTGACTACCTTTGTAGTTTACTAACTCAAAACTCACACAAGCTTTTTGTCTATCCAAGATAGATTACTCACTTCTTCTCTAGAGCTTTATGACTACCTCAACGTAGTTTACTAACTCTTTACAACTCCAATCTCACCAACAATCACACTCAAACTACCTTACAAAGGGTTTGGGGTTTCTTGGTTGGTTTCCAACTAGGATGAGATATCCTTTACAATAAAGAACAATGCAAATGCTAGGATATCTCGACTAAGCTTTGGATATATCTTATCAAGCTAGGCTTAGTGGAATGAGCTCTCTTCGATTTAAAGCACTTGGGAAATTCTTGGGTTTTTCGAGTGCTTTAACTTGCAATAATAAGTTTGAGCTCTTGAGTTGCTTATAAATTTCCCGTAACCTTACAATGTAGAGGGTCACAAGTATTTATAGGCAAAAACCAAGGTCACTCTTGAAAACTATCCGTTGGAAGACATAGCTTCGTGAGTTTCCTCTTATGGTGTGTGAAGAACGGCTATATTTAGGGTTTGAGACTCCCTAGCACGTTTTAGGCAATAACCTTTCATGTAGCCGGTCAACACTTTTTGCAGTCAGGAACTTAGTACTTCTGACATCTTTTCAATGACCTGTCGCTGTCAGTGTCAGTAATGTACAATGTTGTCTTCTTCTTTTTGACTTTTGTCTCCAGTTAAAGGTAGACAACTTCAACGGCTCTTTTTGGTTACATTCTCTGAGTGATATAACCTTAACAACACTTTGTCTTAGTTCCTTTTATGCGCATTTGAATGTCTTGGGCAATATCTATTTTTCTAAGGAATCGCGTTTTTTCTCGAGATTGCATCCTTGGATAGATATTTTCAGTGCCTCGGAACATTGAGGTTTATAATGAGCATTGATACATTCTTGAGTCTTGATTATTCTTGTGCCTTTGATTATTCTTGATCTTACATCTTACGTCTTCATAGTCTTGGGTCTTACGAGTCTTCGATCTTACGAGTCTTGGTCTTACGAGTCTTCAGGGTCTTCTGAGTCTTCAGAGATATACTGATTGATATACTGAGTCTTAATCTTTGAGTCTTGATTTCTCGGTTTCTCTTTGAGTCTTGATTTCTCGATTTCATCTTGAAACTTGAAACTTGATTTCATCTTTGAAACTTGTTTCTTTAGAAACTTACTGAGTCTTCAGAACCTATCCTGATCTATATCTGCTGACTATACATTTTGCAGATAACATCCTGAATACTCTAAAAACTGAATCCTGACCCAACTATCAAGATTATCCTGAACATGTCATACTCAGGGGTTTTGGGATCTAATCAAAATCAATCTTTATTAAATTCATCTCCCAACAACAACATTTAATTTATTCCAGAATCTTGTTGTATGGATTCTCCATAAACATGGTGTACCATATTCAGTATAACCGAATTCTGGTTTCCATTTCCAGACCCAATGGGATTCCGGAATTAACAAAAAACATACAAGTAGTTTTAGCACTTGTATTATGAGATTTTAAGGAAGAAGAAATAATAGAATATTCTTCCAATAGAGATTTAATCTCTTCAGGAAAAATATATGTCATTGCACCGAAATTTCCCCACCAGGAAATAAGCCAGTTAGGAATTTGATTCCTGTTGATATTCTCACATTTTTTTAACAACCAAGTGTCAGAATGCTTAGCATTCTGATAGAATAAAGTTTTATAAAAACTTTGTATGTAATCCCAATAATTGTATTGGAATACCGTGTGGGTGACTTCATTAGTCATACTTCTTTCAGCAAAAGACGAAGTGCCCCATACTTGGATGGAGATAATCTTTTTAATAATAAATTTGGAGTAATTTATATTTTTACTCTTTGGAGAAAAATGCTGAATATCAACACTTCCGAGACTAACGAGAATATTCTCATAAAAACCTCTTATTTTAGAGGTCTCAACATTCCAGTTAGAATTTGGAGAATATTTTTCCATAAGAATCCATGGGACTCTTTGAACTTCTCATCTTCATCCTCAAGGATAAGAATTAATTCTCTTTTAGGAGAATCAACGAAATTATATTCTTTTTGAGCAACAGAAGAATATGATTCCTCGTCATTAGTCTTTGAGAAATTGTCCTCTACTGGTATATTTTTACCACGTTGCCTGAGGAATTCTTGATTATCCTTTTGAACATTATCTCCTTTTGAAGAAGAGCCACTACCAGAAATGTTCTGGTTGAAAAGGGATTTCTTCCCATGCTGTATAATAGGAGGATGACCTCTGCCTTCTCTTCCTCTATAAGAGGAATATGGACTTCTTCTAGAGTGGCTCATTTCTAGCATGAAGAAATAAATTCACGAGTTAAAAAATCTGAAAGATGATTATCTTTCCCCTGCTTATAGACAATATCAAAATTAAAATAAGCAAGATGAGATTGTCATCGGGCAAACATTTGTTAGAAACACTATGTTCAAAATCTTTGAAGAGCATAAAAGTAGCAGCTCTACAATTAGTTTTAATGGTAAATTTCTAATTATATAAATCATCCTGAAATTTAAGGATACATTTGACAATAGCTAAAATTTCTTTAGCAATGGTAGAATAATTCTTTTGAGTATTATTCCATTTACCAGAGTAAAATCTAATAATGTATTCAACATTATTAACAGGATTAATCTGTTTTAATATACCACCATACCCCAAATCTGAGGCATCAGTTTCAACAATTTTTTCCCATAAGGGATTTGTAAGCATAAGACAAGGAATGTTCTTAACATTTTCTTTAATATAATAACAGCCTTAGTATGATTATCATTCCAAGAAGATTGATTCTTTTTAAGTCTATCATATAAAATAGCAAAATCTTCAGAAAGATTTTTAATATAAGAAGACACATTATTAAGACTTCCTAAAAATCTTTGTAACTGAGTTTTATCAGTAATAATATTAGAAAATTTATTTCTGAATTCAATGCTTCTTTGAATAGGAATAATATTTCCTCTTTCAATTATATGACCTAAGAATTTAACTTTGGTTTGGAACAAAACCATTTTAGGTTTTGAAATAACTAAGTCATTTTTAATAACTATATTCTTAAAAATATCAAGATGTTTAAAATGTATTTTTAAAGCTTTAAAAAATACAAGAATATCATCAATATAAACAATGATAAAATCACTATAAGGATAAAAAATGTCATTCATAATCTGTTGAAATTCTGAAGGAGCATTTTTTAAGCCAAAAGGCATAACAGTCTATTCGTAATGACCGAAAGGAACATTGAAGGCAGTTTTATACCTGTCTACTTGATCAATATGTATTTGCCAAAATCCTAATTTTAAATCAAATTTTGAAAATACAAGAGAATTGACTAATCTGTCAAGAAGATCATTTTTATTAGGAATATGGTGTCTAATCCATTTTAGGACTTTATTAAGAGGTTTATAATTTATAACCAATCTAGGAATTTCGCGCTCCTGTTCAGAATGCTTATTAACATAAAAGGCAGTACAAGACCAGGGGGACTTAGAAGGAGTAATAAGCTTCTTATGTAATAAGGAAGATATGTCCTTCTTACATAACTCTAAGTACTCAGAGTTCATCTGACAGGGTCTAGACTTAGTTGGGATCTTATTGTCTTTGAAATTTTCTTCATAAGGAAGAGAAACAATATGTTTCTTTCTATCCCAAAAAACATTAGGAAACTCATTGCAAATATCAAGAGAGAACTTATTATGCAATAGTTTTATCTTATCTTGAAGCTTAGAATTTTTTAATCTATCTTCAATAGTTAAAGAATTTAATTCTTCTTTAAGAAAATTAATCTGGCAATTTTTATGATCAATTTAGTCTTGGATTAAATTAAGAACCTTATGAATAGGTTTAGTTATATACTTGAAAGTAATAGGATTACCATTATAAGTACCAGTAATTCCTCTTTCATTAATAAAAGTAAGAGGATAAATCTTATAAGGAAAATGAAGACCAATTATCATTTGGCTGGTAATATCTTCTGTAATAAGAAAGTCGTTAGGAATACAACAACCTTCAACACAAACATAAGCATTTTTAAGCTTATAACTAATTTTTAAAGATCCTCTTCCAGAATGAGAAAGAGAATGTGTAGTTTTTTCAAAAAATTTAGTGGGAATTTTTCCCATCTGGATGACACTTAAGTCAGCACCACTATCGATCATAGCAATAAAGCCTTCTTTATAAGAATTATTTATAAGAAGAGAAATCTGAGTATACCACTTTTGAGGTATAATTATATTAATAGTTGATAAATAATTTTTATCAATATTAATAATATCATTAGCAAATCGGGGCAGAGCTATTGAGCATGTACTAGTATCCTCAATTTTTTCTTTACATTTCTCAATAAGAGAAAGTCGGATAGAAAATCAAAATTTTGCTTTTGAAATTTTTTGACATTATTCTTGAGATTATCAATCTCATGAATTAAATCATTAATGGTAATAGGATTATTCTTAATATTCCTAAGTTTAAGAAGATTATTTAATTCTCCCATGTTATAATAATTATTATTATCAACCTTATTAGAAAAACTAGTTTTAGTATTACTAGAAGAAAAAACATGTAATTAATCAATAATTTTATCTCTTAAACTAGAATATTTAATCTGTTTAAGAAAGTCGAGAATATTATTATCAGTTAAGACATTAATATTCAAGTCTTGGAATTGACTCAGGAGTTTATAATGCTCATCTTCATCATTTTTATCTGTATTATTAATACAGTTAAGACAAGGTTTACCAAGAATACAATTATTGCAATTACTCTTATCAGAATCATTAATATAAGAGTTAGACTCTTCAGAGAAATCAGTATAAGATTCATTGGATTTTGTATCAGTATTGACATCAGAATTCATTACAATTTTATAAAGAGTTCCTTTTAAATTGTCATCAATATCAAGATGTTTAATCTTGTCTGTAGCATAATGACCAGTTCTGCCACATTTTTTACAAATTATCTTATCAAGACAATTGTTATTTTTATAAAATATTCTTTTATTTTTATTATGATTATAATCATAATTTTTATCCTTATTCTGTTTATTAACAAAATGATTATTCTGTTTATTATTAGAATATCTTTTTATTTTTCTATAATTAAATTTATATTTTAATTCTCTTTTATTATTCTTATGAGGATTTATTTTAGAATTAGGATTATCTAAACCAAATTGATCACGAAAATGACTTAATTGTTTTCTTTCTAACGGATTATCTTTTTTAATCTGATTTCTTGATTTTATTTCATTACAAAGATTTAATCCTTCTTGTATACAAGTACTTATGATTTGACCAAAAGTATAAGACTCATAAGCAATATGGTCAGAGTCTTTTCTAAGAACTTTTTTAATCCTTTCAGCAAACAAATAAGAAAGATCGTCAATAAACTTGTTCTTCCAAATATCCTGGTTACATTCAGGGATATCATAAATACGAGATAGAAAAGTATCTTTGTACCATCTAAAATCAGTTAAAGTTTTACACTTCATTTCTAAAATAAGAGTTTTGGTATTTTCAGATTTATTAGTAAATCTACCAGTAAAATGTTCTAGAATAGTAAGAACAAGAGAGTAGACAGCATTGGGTCTAGTCTCACCATCTTCAATTTTAACAAAATAAAATATTTCTTGTTTATTTAATGGGTTCAAATAATTATCCCACCAACCTTTAAGCTGGCCAGTAAAACCAACAGTAATAGCCTGCGCGGTTTGTAAATCATTATTTTCGTTAATTCTACAACCAGAACTATACATAAGCATACGATGGCATTGTGTAAAAATATGTTTATCACTACCACCATCAATATTCCATTCATAAATGTATTTTTCTAGAATAAGAGGAATTAAAGAAGTTTTCTTGTTCTTCATGGAGAAGATCCATAGGAGTAGGTCTTTTATAATAATATTTAGACAAATTTGGCTTATCAGCCCATTTTATTTTATTAACACTATTAGTATTATCAGTATTACTAAACTTAATTGGACTAGTAAATGGAATTTTTTAGAAGTCATCATCTAAAATAGAAATATCCAGATTATCAAATTTGTAACTAATGATTTTTTCAAAATCTGACACAGAAGCTTCAATTTTGAAGTCTTTCAATTCTACAGGAGACTGTATTGAAGAAGCAGTTTTAATAATACTATGTTTTTCAAGTAAATCAGACTTGGCCTGAATTTTAGTTTGTGATATTATTCTATCTATTTTATCATGTAAAGAGATAATTTCTTCACCTAGAATAGACAGCTAAAGATTACAAAAATTATTTTGCTCAATCATTTGATTAATATATTTCACAGTAATTTATAAAACATCATTCTCAATAAATTTAGAGAATGGAAGGAAATTAAAAATCCTACCATTTCTTTCAATTTGAAACGGAATATGTGGAGAGTAAACAGATTTTTGTGTTCCTCCATAAACGATCTTATAATCTCTTTCAATAACTAAAATATGGTTTATATAAAAAGACTTAATAAACCAAGGAACATAATAAGTTATTTAATTAAGTTGTTCACATAATTTATAAAAGTTGTCAACAGAATAATTTAAATCTTCTTTTGAGAAAGAATTAAAATACCAAATTCGAAACTTATCCCATTTAGGATTGTTGAACTCATCATTTATATGAGTTCTAGTCGAAGATCCTTTAGAGAAATCTAAAATGGTTGTAACATCCATAAAATTACATTTTAAAGTTACAATCCGAAATTATTTCGGGGTCTATTCCATCTTTGTGGATGATATTATTTCATTGATAATTATTCTTTCGTTATTATAATTATTAGTTTTACAAAACATATTTTCTCTATAAGAAGAAGTAGAAGCCCTAGAATCCAGATGGTAATTCTACCCCATAATCTAAAAGAGAGATGAAAGAATGATTAGACATAGATCTAGAATAAGAAGTTGAATGTCTTCTTTGATTATTCTGAAAATCAATACTAATAATTTCATTATTACTTTGAGTAATGTGTTGGAAATCACTATTAATAATAGGTATTTTAGGAACTGATTGTTCGATAGTCCAATTTTCAGGGAAAGTAATTTCTTCCCATTTAATGGATCTACTGGTAGTAATGTTTGATTTACCAAAATTAGTTTCAATAAGAATAGTCTCATTATTGTCTTTTTCAATGCTTTTACACATAGGATTTAGTGTAAATAAAAGTTTATAATAAATATGATAACAGATACACATAACTTCAGTACATGGTATGTAATTATAACCATGAGTTTTAACATTTAATGTTAACGATTCAAGAATATTACTATCAGATAAAGATAGAGATAAATTAGGATAGACGTCAAAATAGACAGGTCCTAAAGTCAAACTAGACTCTATAATTCCCATAAGGGATTGTTTCCAGTTAAGGTTTCTTTCATCTCTAAGGGTAGCTAGAAAGCTTTCTGGTAAACCGTTTAAGGTAAGCGGTCTAAAGGCAACCTGAATGCAACCAATATGTAAGAACTTATGAGTTCTTTTGTAAGATAAAATATCATTTTTACTCAGTAATTTAATAACCATCTATTCTTCATGAAGAGGTATAGAAGATTCAGTGGTTTTAACAATTTGTTTAAAACCTAACTTTTCAAAAGTTCCTAATTTATAAACCATATTAGGCTCAATAATTGGGATAGTCCATTTATTTAATAGATCTAAATTTTCAAGAATATCATACTCCTGAGTCATACTGGTTTTGAAAGTATCTTTTAACCAGATTCATAAGAATCATTTTGTATTGAATCATTAACCATATAACAAAACATACTCTACTCCCAAGACATATATATATACACGCATGTATATAAATAAAACAAAAAATAAACTGGAAAAAATTAAAAAAATTACCGTCAAATAGAAGAACGCAACGATACAAAGCTTTCCACGTACACCGAATGCTCCCGATGGCGGCAACGGAGATTTTTATTTGCAGAAAAGCCGTTGTAGAATACTACGACAAGGGTTTATATAATTGGAATTTAACAATGTGTTTGATCGCTAAATGACCCAGTTTGACCCGGACCAAAAATATGTCGCTAGTCCATCGCTAAACCATCTCTAATTGTGGTGTGTAGGTTAATCATTGCTAAACTCAGCAAGTTTGACCATTTGACCCTAACCGTCGCTACTAGCGACGGCTAGGTCACCTGTCTCTAAAAATCGTCGATAAAACACATATTTTTTATAGTACTTTTTAATAAGGTACTTTTAAATTTAGATTTCTTATTCATAAATTTTACTTGATCACTTCAATAATATATTATTTATTTACTGTTATGAAATAATGTGTGAATGTCCTTTGAGGTTACAAGAATATTTCAATGGAAGTTACAATGACTCTTTATTTTCTTTTTAATTGTCCTAGTAAATTATTTTCAAAAATTTTTTCTCCTTAAAATAACTTTTTTTTAAAATAATTTTTTTCTGAAAATAAATATTTTTTTCGAAAATAATTTTTTTTTGGAAAATATTTTTTTCTGAATATTTTTGGGATATACCAACTTATTTTTTTGGAGCTTATAAGCTCTAAAAAGTTTTTTTTTTTTTTGAGATCTTATAAGATGCTAAACATTTTATTTTGACAAACAAAATGAAGGAGTTTATAAGCTCTTAAACAACTTATAAGTTATTTTAAAGAGCTTATAAGTTGTGCCAAACGGGGCCTAAGTTCTGTCTTGGTTTACAAATTGAACATCTAGAAGGTGGAATATTTGTTCATCAAACTGCTTATACCCAAAAGGTATTAAAGCGATTTTACATGGAAAAAGCACATCCTTTGAGTACCCCAATGGTCGTCCGATCGTTTGATCCTAATAGGACCCTTTTAGACCGAGAGAAGAAAATAAAGAGATACTTGGTCCTGAAGTACCATATCTCAGTGCAATTAGTGCACTAATGTATCTTGCTAACTGTACAAGACCAGATATATCATTTGCAGTAAATTTATTAGCAAGATTTAGTTCATGTCCATACACTATGACATTGGAATGGTATAAAGCACATCTTACGCTATCTCCAAGTAACCATTGATCTTGGTCTGTTTTACTAAAATAAATCTCGACCTGAATTGCTTGGTTATGTTGATGCTGTATATTTATCTGATCCACATAAGGCAAGGTCTCAAACTGGATATATATTTATCTGTGGTGGTACAACAATTTCATGGCGATCCACTAAGCAGTCAATTGCTGCCACTTCATCAAATCATGCTGAAATTATAGCAATTCATTAGGCCAGTCGAGAATGTGTTTGGCTGAGATCAATGATTTATATCCAGAAAAATTGTGGATTATCACATGATAATAAAAATCCTCCAATTGTACTATATGAAGATAATGCAGCTTGTATAGTTCAATTGAAAGGAGGATATATTAAAGGAGATAGAACCAAACATATTTCACCGAAATTCTTCTTTACTCATGAGTTGCAAAAGACTGGTGAAATTACTTTGCAACAAATTCGATCAAGTGACAATTTAGTCAATTTATTTACCAAGGCATTACCGACTGCAACCTTTGAAAAATTGGTAAAGCATATTGGAATGCGTCGGTTAATTATCATTATGTACTGTCATGCATGAGTCCCCTATAAATAGGGGTCATGACACTTCATTGTACACTACTAAGAAGTTGAATAAAATTCTTCTCCCTACATTGTTTTCTCTTAACTTTGCATTCTTTATAGTATTTCCATTAGTTTTATAACATTTACAAAAAAAATTTGAATTGATTCTATATTTTTATGTTAATGTTAATAGTTAATTGAGAATTTGAGGCATTGTTTGTATTAACAATTTCTTTTTTTAATAACAAATATGAAGGGCTTAATATACAGGTTTTTTGCATCCAGCCCCTAAAATTGTAGGACCGACTCTGTACAATATGTTAAAAATTTGTTGAACAATGTCCAACCATGTAGCATAGAACAATGCTTCTTCTGAGTATCTTGTTCTCAATGTTAATTATTTTATGATATTAAAAGAAAACGTCTTATTCTTTTTACTTTAGTACTTATATACGACATATTACTGTGTAGCCATGATTTGATTATTGTTCTGTTTTGGAATTTTACATTGTTGTACTGAAATATGTAATTTATTTGCACTGAACCGTGCAATTATTAATATGGGAAATGAGTTACACGGTTCAGTGTAACAAATTGCATATTTCAATGCTATAAATTGCATGATTCTAAAATACATTATGGAATGCACGGTGCACCTGGTGCATACAAGACTTAGCCATAATTTTACAAATAATTAATATTTATCGTGATAGTGCATAAACATAAATATAATAGTAATAGTGCATAAATAAAATAGTCATAGTGTTCGATCCATGCATATCAGTGATAGAGTTTATCGTGAACTCGGATTTCACAGGAGATGTACTCCTTGTATATATAGGCTTAAAAATGTCAAAATATTATTTATATATTAAAAAAAGCTAACTCGGTCATCTACTTTTTATAAATTTTAATTTTCAAATACTCATCATTTGTTTACTATTTTTTTTCTCGGAATTACTAAAACCTTGTTTGTTTCCAGTTTTGGGGGATTTGAAATCCTATAGGAATGATTTGGTATATAGTAAAAAATATATTTAAATTTTATATATGTTGAAAAAATAAATGATAGAAAGAATATTATATTATAAAAATTAATTTATAAATAATTGAATGAGTGTGTAATGATTGATGTGTGTATTATTATAGTATCTTCCTCCTTTTTACTATATTATCATATATATATGATAATATTGAGTTTGCTAGATAATAATAATTGAAAAGTGTGATATTTTTTTTTTTGGGAAGAAGAAATACAACTCAAACTAAGGACTTAGATGACCTCACTAAGAGTATACTTATCTTCAATCCAAAAGGGAAGACCAGTCTCGAACCAAGCTTGAGGAATGGAGGAGGTGTGAGTGAAGCGTGCAAGGTTATGGGCAGTTTTGTTCTCATCCCGGGAGATATAAAATAACCCATGCAACTCCGGCGGATTCAACATATCATGGAATTCATCTATGTAGTTACCAATTGGGCCAAGAAAAATATACGTGGAATTAACTGCCTGCGAAGCATCCATAGAATCTGAAACAATGTAAAGTACCCCTTCATCACTAAAACCCTTATGCCACCTGATTCCTTCAACCATAGCATTAATCTCAGCTCCCAAGACTGAACCAGGAGGATTAATTTTACGACAAATAGCTGCGATCACCTTCCTATGGCAATTAAAAACTACAGCTCCAATCGAATACCAACCTTTTTGCACATCATAGCTTGTATCAACCTTCAAAATATTAATTACCTTATAAAACCATATTACTGTCCCATCTTGCGACCGCTTTTTTTGCAAGCAACAGCAGTGATTTTGCAAGTCTCGCGAGTTTTCTGGTTGAGCTTCTTGAAAGTGTGATTTCTCGAGTGTGCCTCCGGATCACGCCAAATAGCCCAAATCGTAATCGCCAACTCATCAATGCCTAGCCACGTCTTTTCCACAATAGTTTGCAAAACTTCACTTAATGGTAACATCAATATTAGGCTTTTCACAACAGGCCACAATCCCTTCTCCTTCCACACTTTGATTTCCATATTGCGGATGTTGTGACTTAACTGCCACGTGTATTTTTAAATGGAATGAATTACTTATAAGTCCAAACCTAACACCCAAATTACACTTAGGTCCAACATCTTTTTTAATTATTTATAGGTCTTACCCATAATACCCTTATCTTCTTTTTTATTTCTACTTTTATTCTCTCCCCACGTTTTCGCCTCTGCCCCAGATGATCCAAACTCTCTCTCAAAAGCCTCACAAACTCTCTCTCTAAAAAACCTAACTTGCTCTCAACCTCTCTATCAAATCGCCGCCGCAACGACGGCGGCCACCATCAAACCAGCCCCACCCCATCTCTACCCTCTCTCCTCCTTCTTCTCCCCTTTTTCATCCCCTCTCTCCACAATCGCTGCCACCACAACCACAAGCCGTCGCCTCCACCGTCACCACAACCTTCACGTTGTCGAAGCCCCCAATCTCGATGGAAACATCTTGCCATCAGTTTTCATCCCCTCTCGCCATCAGATTTCTAAAGTTAGAAAACCCCCATTCCACAACCTCGGTGGAAACATCCCGACAGCGACGCCGTCTCGACGGCCAAAAACCAGCGACGCAGCCACTATCCCCACACCCCGACTGCTTGAATTGAAATTTGATGATTTTTTCTGGGTTTGTTGTTGTTAGGATTTTTTGTGTTGAGTTCGTATATGTCTAAACTTGTGTTGGGTTCGTCTAATTCTGGGTTAAGATTACTCTGGTTTTTTCTGGGTTTAAGATTTTTGGGTTTAATTTCTGGATTTGTGTTGGGTTCGTCTAATTCTGGATTAAGATTACTCTGGTTTTTTCTGGATTTAAGATTTCTGGGTTTAATTTCTGGGTTTGTGTTGGGTTCGTCTAATTCTGGGTTAAGATTTGAAATTATGGGTTCTTTGAAATTTCTTTGAAACCTGATTTTGAAAATGGAAAACCTGGGTTGGTGAGCGACACGATAGGGGGAAGTTGCAGATTTGAAGATTTTTATGAATATCTGTGGTTTTTTAAGATCTGGGTTGTTGATATGGAAGTTTTTTTAAGATTTTGAAGATCTATTTATGAAGATTTGAGGTTTGTTAATTTTTGAAGGTGAGGATTTGAAATCGAAGATGAACCTGTTCATGTTTTTGGATGAACCTGTTCATGTTGAGATGAATATGTTCATGTCGGAATAAATAAGAAAATATATAATTTTGATATGAAAATATACCATACCCCAAAAACCAAAAGGTGAACCAAAAGAAGTATTGATATAATATCTAATTTTGATTCTGGAGTCTGGCCACTGAAACTGGAAGCCAGATAGTATCTCAGAAATTATGTGTTGTTTTCATTCATATCTATCAAGTAAAACCATTGTCGCCAACTTTACTTTTCTAAATAAATACAAGTGCGTTAAAATGATAAAAAAATAAAATAAAGAGATGTACAATTGAGAAAATTAATATGCAGAGGAAAATCACATTGCGACTAATTACCCAAATTATAAGATTAAACGATGAAGAAAAAATTATTAGCGTATCATATGAAATTAAATAATCTATCAAATAATGCATATACAGAAAAAGATAACTGAAGTAGTAGGATGGTTTGTTATGGAAAAATGTGATGTTGACAATTAAGAAAAAGTGGAAGGAATGAAATTAAACAACGAAATTGGTCATTTTATTGTGGATTTGAAGTGGGACTTTGGACCTCCTAGTATTCTTTTTTTAAAAGTTTGGACCTACTAGTAATTTATAAGGGTGATATGGACCTTAGAGTGATCCACTCTTTTAAATGTGTTTGACTAATTCATGTCGTCAATTATGTTTTAATTTTAAGTTTAAAATTTTAATTATATATGCCTGAAATTTTAGCTAATAAAAAAAAAAAATACTTGTTTACAAGATATGTCACAAGATCCATTACAAGAAAGGTAAAAAGCCCCAAATAAAAATTTCGGTAAAACGATCGTTAAATTTCGATCGATTTGGGACTAAAATGGACATTAAAAAGATAATGAGGTATTATTGGAACTAAATCAACGACAAAAAAACTTATGGGACTAAATCTATTTAAGGCCAAAATTATGGGACCATTTGTAATTCAAACTCTCGCGACTTCCTTCTGAGAAATGTCTCGAATGCCAATTCTCTATTTTCTTAGCAACTCGATCATAAACAACCAAATTTACCAATCCACTCATAACTCATACGCTAAAAGTTAAGTCATGTTTGAGATACCTAGGGATGGCAATCAAGGTTAGCATTCGGGTTTATCATGGTATTGCCAAACCCGTAACGGCCCAGAGAAAAACCCATAACGAAACCCGCTAGAGTTGGTTTTTTTTACCCACTCACCCGCCCGCCAGTGAACGGTAGTAGACTCTTTCCGGGTTTAACTTCGATATGTCAATCCAGTATTTAATTTTGTTTTCTCTTAATTTTTTAATTCGTACTCCTAATTTCATACATATCGTTTTTAAATACATTTCATTCCTAAAAAATAAAACATAAACTAGAATCATTCAAATTAAAATAAACAACAAAGCGAGCACAAAAGTCGAAAGTCTTAATCAATCCACATCAAAGAAAGCATAAAACTTCAAAATTATACATTGTTGTTGATGAAAAAGTGGCGTAATAAAGAAGATCTTATCTCATTTTCAACACCGATGATACATTCTTCAAGATTATCTTCTTCAAAGTGTCAACCTCCGTGTTACTCATCATCTTCTTCCTCGTCAAGTAAACTTGGTAAAAGAGGATCAATTGATAATGAAGAGCCTACAAACATTAAAATGGTGAATTATATGATTTATATCATACGTTTAGTATATGAATTAGAAATCTACCGATGTTAAAAATATAATAAAAAGTTACCTTTTTTTCTCGTTCCATAACCAACGACGGCAATTTTTACACATCAATGCCTCAATAGTAGTTGGATGAAGTCTACTACGATGAGGACTAATCAATCGAAACCACTATCGCTAAAAGTTCGGATTATAGATGCAAACCATTGTTGAAACGGAATAGCTAAAATGTCTCTTGCCATCTTTTTGTAAACATGGATATTTAACTCCATTTGTTTTCCACCAACTAAGAATATCAAAATTTTGAGCTCTTGGCAAGACACCTTCATCCAAACATATGTCTATAACGAATTCGTGGTTTTTGGCAATGAACTAGAAGAACTTGAATTTGAAGCCACAAATTTGTCATACATGTGTAATGTATCACTCTCAACCTGGATCAATTATTGTACTAGAAACATCGGGTGATGAAATAGCCAAATAATTGTCACCCAAGTTCTCACTCAATGATCTAGATTGGTAATCTAACCAATAAATCATAACAATTTTGTCGAATCTCATGCAACTTAGAATCATGAATTTTCACCATAGATCAAAGGAATATAAAACTATCAAACACTTGAATTATAAGCTATGATAAAAAAATAAGATAAAGATTAACAAAATCACTTTCAATAGATACATTCAGATATGAAATTAAATAATCAACCACAAACACAAGATTTTTTTTTGGAAAAAAGTTTGTAAGTTGATAAAGCAATTTAGCTAGCTAGGGGAGCCTAGTATTCCTTATTTTAACACGCTATAATTCATAATTTTGGAACCTATTAGGTTTTTAAAGCAATATTCATGTGCCATTATGTTTTTAAGTAAGTTTAAAAGTAATAATTTTCGCATAGAAAAAAGAAAAAAATAACACCTTAACCATTCTTTTGAAACTTATTTTGACATCTAAAATATCATAATTTTGTTATAATTTTGTTTACTAGACTTATAGTATAATTTTGTTATTTCTTGTATAATTTTGGAACTTATTTTTACATTTCTAGGGATCTGGGTTCTTTTAGCATTACCATTTTTTTTGTTTAGATCTTGCAACTAAGTGTCAGGTATTTAATTTTGTTTTCTCTTAATTTTTTAATTCGTACTCCTAATTTCATACATATCGTTTTTAAATACATTTCATTCCTAAAAAATAAAACATAAACTAGAATCATTCAAATTAAAATAAACAACAAAGCGAGCACAAAAGTCGAAAGTCTTAATCAATCCACATCAAAGAAAGCATAAAACTTCAAAATCATACATTGTTCAATGAAAAAGTAGCGTAATAAAGAAGTGTCTCATTTTCAACACCCGATGATACATTCTTCAAGATTATCTTCTTCAAAGTGTCAACCTCCGTGTTACTCATCATCTTCTTCCTCATCAAGTAAACTTGGTAAAAGAGGATCAATTGATAATGAAGAGCCTACAAACATTAAAATGGTGAATTATATGATTTATATCATACGTTTAGTATATGAATTAGAAATCTACCGATGTTAAAAATATAATAAAAAGTTACCTTTTTTCTCGTTCCATAACCAACGACGGCTACACATCAATGCCTCAATAGTAGTTGGATGAAGTCTACTACGATGAGGACTAATCAATCGACCACTATCGCTAAAAGTTGATTCAGATGCAACTGTTGAAACCGGAATAGCTAAAATGTCTCTTGCCATCTTTTGTAAACATGGATATTTAACTCCATTTGTTTTCCACCAACTAAGAATATCAAAATTTTGAGCTCTTGGCAAGACACCTTCATCCAAACAAATTCGTGGAAATGAACTAGAAGAACTTGAATTTGAAATACAAATTTGTCATACATGTGTAATGTATACTCTCAATGGATCAATTATTGTACTAGAAACATCGGGTGATGAAATAGCAAATAATTGTCACCCAAGTTAAACTCAATGATCTAGATTGGTAATCAGTCAATAAATCATAACAATTTTGTCGAATCTCATGCAACTTAGAATCTGAATTTTCACCATAGATCAAAGGAATATAAAACTATCAAACACTTGAATTATAAGCTATACAGATTCAGATTACAAAATCACTTTCAATAGATACATTCAGAGATTAAGTCAACCACAAAATTTTTTTTGGTAAAAGTTGTAAGTTTGATAAGCTAGCTAGTAGCCTCTTATTTTAACATGCTATAATTCATAATTTTGGAACCTATTAGGTTTTTAGCAATATTGTGCCAATCAAGTAAGTATAATTTTACGCATAGAAGAAAGAAAAAAAAAATAACACCTTAACCATTCTTTTTGAAACTTATTTTGACATATAAAATATCATAATTTTGTTATAATTTTGTTTACTAGACTTAAAATATAATTTTGTTATTTCTTGTATAATTTTGGAACTTATTTTTACATTTTGAAAGAGTTTTTTTAGCATTACCATTTTTTTGTTTAGATTAATCAACTAAGTACCAAACCAACACATTATTTCGTTTTACTTAAAAAATAAAATAAAAAAACACAATTTCAGCTCTTGGCAATCTCTATTTGTGGCTCGGAAGAAAATTAGGCTATCATCCGCGAAAAAAAAGATGGGATATCATTGGAGCATCTCGTGGCCACTCGAGAACCCCTTTTTTGAGGCTTGATCATGGACTCGTTGATGGATTAGAAGAAAAAGGGAAAGGAGAAATTGGGACAAAAGTTAAAATACAAAACCTAGGGTGATAAGGGATCTAAACCCCTTGCCTCAAACCCGGGTTTATAGTCCTAAAACCCGTTTAACGGGTTTTAATACAACCACAATTCCATTAATTTTGAAGGCATAGCCATTAGAACCTCATGTCCCTGACATATAGTCATATTTAAGTTTGACACATCTTAAGATCAAATTGATCCCATTTATCATCGCAAATCCCATTTCGACGCTCGTAAAGAGAAATCAACAACTTCTAAATATTGCGGAAGAAAATTCTATTCGAAAAAAAACTTTGTTCATTGGAGCATCTCGAGCCACTCGAAGTTTAAGTCTTTGATCATGGACCCATGGATTGAATTTCATAGGACAAAAAGAGGTAGGGTGATAAGGGATCACCTATGTCAAACTATATAGCATATCCAACTCATTTCCATTAAATAAGGACACATCTTTATCAAATTGATCCCATTCTGCAAATCCCATTTAAGATCAACACTTCTAAAAACCATTCTATTTGGATCAATTATTTGTCACCCAAGCACATACTATGGCGTAAATCATAGCTAATTGGTGATAGCTCGTCTTCCGGAACAAAAACATCGACTTGGATCAGCTCACATTAAATCAATTGGTGATAGCTCGTGCTACAGTCTTATAGCTCACATTACACAGGCTGATCGGGCAGTATTCTTTCATTGATAGTAAATTGAAAGTTGTATTTGAAAAAATATAAAATATGTATATTATAGGTGTTATAGAGTAGAATTTTGGAGGAAACAAATAGATATTTGAGATTCAAAATTCTAAAAATCATTTCTCACATTAAAAATGAGAGATTCAAATCTATATATACGAACTGAGAGATATATCATTATTTCCGTCAAATATTTATTTACAAGAAGAATGTGACTGGTTTCCCAGGAGAGGAGCACTCATAGGTCCTAATTGGTACTATAAATTGCTCATAGGTCCAATCCTCTAAAATAAATACTAGTAGGTCTAAAGGACATATGACAAGTTACATATTTGCCCTTACTTCTTATTCCTTCCACTTTTTTTTAGTTGTCAAACATCACACTTTTATCTCCCCTGCTTTTTCTTTCTTTGAACCCAATTGACCGAATTTACTTCCCTTCCACTGAACATTCTTAACTTTCTTCTTCCATCACCATTATTTCACCCATGTTTTGCTAATTTCATCAATAGATAAGTAATTAAATTAAACTCGTAATATCTAAACTTTAATATTTGCAAATTGATTAACTTCATGAAAAAATATTAATTTGAATATTTCATATCAAAATTTTAAAAATTGCAGAAATTTAATTTCATCAGCAAATAAATAATTATATTAAACTTTTACAATTTAAATTCTAACATTTGCGAATTGTTCATCCTTCATCTAAATAAATATTACTTACAACTTAATATTACACATCAAAATTGAAAAAATATCAGAAATTTACATATATCTAAAACTTACCATTACAATCTCACAATTTACATATCATCGTCTTTATTATGACATGAACATGTTCATCAAAACATGAACAGGTTCATCCATAACACATGAACATGTTCATCAGAACATGAACAGGTTCATCCATAACACATGAACATGTTCATCTTCAATTCCAAATCCTCACCTTCAGAAATTAACAAATTTCAAATCTTCATAAATGAATTTTCAAAATCTCAAGAGCAAACCAACAATCCATCTCCAACCCAGATTCAAGCAAAAAATCACAATCCCAACAATTCATCCTTCATCTTCATAAAATCTAGAAACCCTCTCTCCCCGATTTCATCTTCATCTTCATCAAATTTGCAGAAAATTTGATTTCGAAACACAAAATCAAACACAAGCCCTTACCAAAAATCTTGCAGAAATCCTTACCAAATCAAACACAAACCCTTACCAAATTTGCGAAAAACGGTTTTCAAACACAAAATTAAACACAAACATACTCAACAAAAACAAAAATCAAACACAAAATCTTGCCTCCTACAAGAATATCCACCAAACCCTTACCAAAAAAAGAGAGTGATACCAAGAACGAAAAAATCTCAAAAATCGAAAGCAAAAACCCAAAACCGAAGCAAAATCCCAAAAATCAAAGCAAAAATCACAAAATCAAAAGCAAAAACCCAAAACCGGCGAGTGTGGAGGTGGAAGGGCGCCACTGATTGGTTTTTGGTGGGATTCTTGTCTTCATGACTTCTGGGCCGCCCTCAAATCCACAGATCTGTAGAATTAGGGAGGGCGCGGCGGCGCCTATGTTGGGGTGGGATGGCGGGGGCATCGATTTTTTGGGAGGGGGAAGAAATTTGGAGATAAAAACAAGAAAGAGGTTGTGAGGAGGCTGTGGGGGTGGGTTGTTGGGTTTTGAAAGTCAATTGATGCTCAACCTTCAATAATAGTAGCATGGTTGCGGCTGGAATGGTGCAGAGAGAGAGAAATTTGGGATTTGGGATTTGGTTTGAATGGCACGATTTGAGGGAGTTTGCTGGGAGGGGTGAGAGAATGTAGGGCGTTATGGGTATTTTACCCTCAAAAAGTTGAACCTAAGATTAATAAAATGATGCTTGGATCTATGAGTAATACAAACTCTCCCAATGGACTTATGAGTAATTTTCTCAAGAAAAAAGGACAAAAGCGTTGTTCAACTTTTTAACTTAAAACTTTGGACACCACCCACGAAATAATTAAAAGAGCAAAGCTGCCCACCATTAAGGAGTCTACTCTCTACAAAATTCGTCTTTCTTTAACTTTTGTTGCATCAACGGAATAAGGCATTTCACGTGAACAATTTTTATTTGAGTAACTCACTCTTAGGTCCATTTTGGACCTAAAACTTACTACTAGGCTTTGTTTTAAAAATCGGGTTCGACCGGCCGGTCGGACCGGTGAGCCGTTCGCCAGCGGTCCAATGGAGGTGTATAGAACCGCTATTGGACCACCCCCCCTAAAAACCGGAAAAACTGGTTGAAAACAGGAGAACCGTCGATTTTCACCAAAAAAAGAAAAAAAAAGGGGGGGATTTTTGTTTAAAAAAAACGACGGCGGCGGGCGGCATTTCGCCGGAGATAGGTGGTTCAGCGGTGGAGCGAAACATGCTTGCTAAGTGTTGGACGATATGACGCGGTGCATGCCTGTTGAGAGGAGACTATAAAGAGGGGTGTTATTGCTTTACTGGTGAATGATATGTGTAGAGGTAGAAAGTGAGGTAGGTGATGAAGTGGGTGCGTGAGATGTGCAGAGAGAGAAAGTGAGATAGGTGATGAAGGGGGGAAGATGGTGGAGTGACTAGTGAGTGACAGCTAATGACAACTAACTCCTACTAATCTAATTTTGATTTTTATAATATTTTAATCTCTAAAATAGCTGTTCTTTTTTTTTTTGTGAGGAAGAGACTAGAAACTCCCCCGTCTTGGTTGGCCCTCTCGGTAGGCGGGTTGTAAATCGAATGAATGTGCCCAAGTGGCGGAACAACGGGGAGAGAGCCAACGTGATTCAATCGCAGGACAAACCCCCATAATATTTCAATGGAGAATTTGTCACCTTTTTGGTTGAGCACTGCGTTCTTGGGAGAATTTCTCCCCACGTGACCACAAGTTTTACTAACTTCATTTATGCCTTTTGAAAAAAATAATTGTTCTTTCGTGATGACAAATAGTTGTACTAATATTTTACTCATGTTACCAACCTGTTAATATTTGCACGTGGGTTGAAAATTCATTAAGAATTTTTTTTTTTGAAGTGACTTTAGATGTTATATATTCACTTATCATACTCTATATTTTGAATTTTTTTTAAAAATCATGCATAATAAATATATATATATATATATATATATATAATATTTATTATGACGTCACACCAGCTCAATCCGACCCAATCGATCAGGCCCCGGTCCAACTTTTTTTTGGGAGTTGTCCGGCTCAACTTCTGGTTCCGATTTTTAAAACATAGCTACTAGGTCAATGACACTTTTTAGATTACTAAGAGGTCCAAAATCTCTAATGAAAAGACAATATTACCCTACAATGAGTAAATCAATTTATTTTTTTCATTTTTCCATATGCTTCATTTTTCAATTTTTGAATTCCATCTTCTCTTATAAATCAATTTTTGAATTTCATGTTTCCTTATAAATGACTTTTCATTTTTTAAATTCCATCTTCTCTTATATGTGATCAAAATATCTTGAAAATGACTAAAAAAAATTCAATATGTTCAACTTCATCTTTCAATCCAAACAATTCAAATTGAAAAATTACAAAAATTACAATTACAATATCATATGAAAAATTCATATCTAACAATTACAGAAAATTCATATGAAAAATTCATATCTAAAACCTACAATTACAATCTAAAAAAATGCATATCCTCGTCTTCATCACAACATGAACATGTTCATAAAAAACATGAAAAAGTTCATCTTCGATTTCAAATCCTCCCCTCAGAAATTAACAAACTAGATCTTTATAAATGGATCTTCAAATCTTAAAAAAACTTCCATATCAACAACCAAATCTTCAAAAAACATATATCTTCATAAAAATCTTCAAAACTGCATCCTAAAATAAAAAATTCAGAAAAAATCTGATTTTAAAGAAATCAAATCTAACAAAATGACCACATCTGAACATATCTTGAACAGATCTTAAACCAGATTTCAAAAGATCTCTTTTAATCTTAAATCAGATTCCAAAAAAATAAATCATAAAAATATGGTTAAAAGCAAGAAGAAAGATAAATGGGCTGAAAACAACAAAACAGGGCCACCACCTCACATAACAAAATCAAAATCCCAAAATTTGAGTGCCCTGTAACATTCATTCAATAATCACATCACAAAACCTCACATAACAAATCAAAATCCCAAAATTTGAACATAGTCTAAACTCCTCACTCACATCTTCATCTGTCAACTCGACATTGAAGACGCAGCCTTCTCCTCTAGCATTCTTGTAAGTCCTCACAAAGTAATTAGCCTAAATTGAAAAGGAAAAATGAATAACACAAATCATCATCAAACCCAAACAAAATCATCAAAAAAATTTATCAAAAATCATCAACGTCACTAACGAATATCCAGAAAAAAAATCCAACACTCAAATAAAAAAAAAAAATCAATTCGTCAAAAACTTAGGAATACTCACCAAAAAAATCCAGAAAAACACGCGG
Organism: Stenogyne calaminthoides; assembly: GCA_037126765.1. Taxonomy (NCBI): domain Eukaryota; kingdom Viridiplantae; phylum Streptophyta; class Magnoliopsida; order Lamiales; family Lamiaceae; genus Stenogyne; species Stenogyne calaminthoides. Next base: position 15,284,219 of record JBBCBC010000006.1, read on the forward strand.
GGGAGGGGCGGCGGCGGCGATGGTCTGCAAGTCGCTGTCGCCGCCGTCTTCGTATGGTGGTGAGGGGCGCGCAGATCTGCAAAAAGCTTATGAATTTGTAATCTAGCGTTCTGGTTTTGTGGGGTGGGGCAGCGCTGCGAGCGTGTAGGCGAAGTGGCGCCGCCATTCTGGTTGAGGGAGAGGGAGATGGCTGCGGCGTGGAGAAAGAGAGATGTATTAGGGTTTTTTTTAGAGAGTAGGGGATTTTTGATCGTGCGTGAATTTGAAATAGGGGGGTTGGGTTTCATTTTTTTAATCTGAATTATATGACAAGAGGGTATAAGGGTAAAAACACATGTCTATTTTGGATCTATTATTAATTATTAAAAAGTATGGACTTAGGAGTATTGTTGGCTCTATATATGGACCTTTCTATCTTTTTATTTTTATTTTTATTTTTTTGAAGGAGCAATAAAATGTAGTATCAGTAGAGATGTTAAATAGGTCGGTCTTAACTTGCTAGAGTCAATCTTACATGACAGCGGGTCTAATCAGTTTAGGATCTTATCGGTTCACGATAAAACTAGCCGCTAATAACTCGGATCTAACCCTAGCAGTTTGCGGAATAAACGGGCCACTAACGAACTAAGAAATAAAATTTAAAAAAAATAAATTCAAATTAAAATTCAAAGTATTCATGATATAATATGATGTAATTTAAATTCTACATATAAAATTAAAGGAGATATAATAATATAATAAATGTGTTGCTAATTATATTCTATTATATCAACCAGATTTTAATATATATATATTGAAGAGATGACACTATTTAATACTTAATATAGCTATTACTTAATATTTTTATTTTAAGTACATAACTTTATTTAATTTAAGTATGTACCAAAATAAGAATAAATTATTTTTTTGGGAAATGGGTGTTTTTACCCAAAATTCATAACAAAAGGGGATTTATACCCACTTCATAAAAAAAATGAGTTTTATACCCAATTTTCACTTAAAAGGACCAAAATACCCTGCCTATTCATTCCCCCCCCACACCAAAAAAAAAAAACAATTTACCCTAAATTTTGAATACCAAAAAATCTGCCGCCCCCTTTCAATTTACTGGTTTTACTGCTGCCACCACACCCCCATCTTCCACGGCCACCACAACCCCACTTCCACGGCCACCACAACGGCGACCACACCCCCATCCACCGACGGCCACCACACCCCCATTGTTAGGCGACGACCACACTATAAATTTTGAGCAGAGCAACGAGCAACGACGGCTAATGGAAGAGGAAGAGACGACAGCGAGCAACAATCGACAAATGGAAGAGGAAGAGGCGGCAGCGCAAGAACAGGTATTAAATTGAATTTGTATTTATTTTTTCGAACGGGGAATGGAAGAGCAACGATCTGGAAAGAATTGTATTTATTTTTTCTAAATGAATTTGTATGTATTTGTATCTATTTTTGGGAGATAAACGTATGGATTTTTCGATTTTTCAATTTTTTCGATTTTTTGATTTTTTGATTTTTCGATTTTTCATTCTTTAAATTTTTCCAGATATATTTGATTTCTGCTATGAGACAAGTTTTTGCTTCTTAGTTTCGTCTAGTGAGACAATTTTTCTACTAGCGAGACAAGTTTCGCCCTAGCGAGACAAGTTTTCTGCTAACTAGACAAGTTTTCGCCTAGCGAGACAAGTTTTTGCTTAGCGAGATAGATGGTTGTCTAGCGAGATGAATTTTCACATAGCGAGATAAGTTTTCTGCTAGCGAGACAAGCTTTCACCTAGCGAGATAAATTTTCACCTATCGAGACAATTTTCACCTATCGAAACAAATTTTCACTAGCGAGAAAAGTTTTTGTTTAATGAGATAGATGGTTGTCTAGCGAGACAAGATTTTGCCTAGATAAATAAATAAGAATTCTTGAATTTATTTGGTTGTTATTTGTTATTAGATTTCAGTAATGTTGGATGTATGTGGATGTTTTTCACCTAGCGAGACAAGTTTTCACTAGCGAGATAAATTTTTACTAGCGAGACAAGTTTCACCTGTTGTGATCGAAAATTATAACGATCAAATAAATAATTATGAATTCAATGAACAAATGCATAAACGTAAATAAGACGAGAATTTGTTGACCCAGTTCGTCAGGAATGACTACGTCTGGGGGCATACCAAGCCAGGACTATTCTACTATCATTTTGTCTATGTATGTTCGTGTCTTTTCTCTTGGGGTTTGTCCCCTATTTATAATAATTACAAGGTACAAAGATGAAAACCCTAATGGACCACTTAATGGGCCTTCTAAACAAGGAAATACAAGATACACTAAATTTTTGTCTGGATCTTCAATAGATGTGTAAGATCTTTTTTTCCATAACGAACACTGGGAATCTTACTTATCTTCGAAACTGATGTCTCTTCTTTGATATATGGATACCGACTTTGCTCGTGGAGTGACCTAGGGGAGGTCGCCCAGTCAAGAGGCCTTTATTATTCTCTTTCCAACCTCGCATGCGGATCTTCCTCGAGGGAGGTCGCTCTTTAAGGCGAGCTTGATCTTGTTTGCTCGTCGCCAGGTCGCCCTTTGAAGGTCGACCTCGGCATCTCGTATTCTACATCTGAACTTGGTTCTAGCCGCCATGTCATCACCATTTGCCATGTCATCATCATTTGTCACGTGGTTGTTGGTCGATTATTATGGTTACAACAATTGCCCCCAAGAGCGGACTTCGACTTTGTTCGGAGGTCGGTCTTGTTCTTTGCTTAAATAAGACTTATCTGATTTTCGCCCTTGAGGTTGCATTATTTGCCCTTGTGTATAATCTAAATGCCTTCATGAGGTCTTGATTGTTCACACTTTGATGATAATGCTTCTGGTATCAAGTTTAGATCTTCAACTTCAGACTTGGGTGTGTTTTAGCGGGCTCGATTCAAGCTCATGCCCTCGAGTCAGGGGGTTATTCATCTGAGATGGTTATCCGACGAGATTGAGCTCGTCGAGAGTCTTGGTCGCTGGTTCAGGCTGTGAGTTGAATCTCTTTGTGCGAGTATTTTCTGTGCTCGCACTTTGAGTTGAATCTATTTGTGCGAGTCTTTTCTGTGCTCGCACTTTGAGTTGAATCTCTTTGTGCGAGTCTTTTTGTGCTCGTACCTTGAGGTGAGCCTCTTTGTACGAGTCTTGTTTGCGCTCGCCGATGACCATTTATGGCCGACCAGTTTGCGACTTTATGTACTTAGCCTTCAGGCCTTCTGTCATTAATGAAAATCGATTATTTTTCCTTCCTTTACTGTGCCGACTTGGTTTCCTTACGCGAATTTAGAATTGCATATGTTATTGATGTCTTATTTAGATGCGGCTTATTTATGAACTTTGCTTAGTCGTCTTACAAAGTCGGGGGAGGACCGCACCGCTAGGGTGGCGATCTCGCCACCAGTATTTCGAAAAAGTTGTACCTTGGGGGTTGATGTTTATTCATGCGACCTCCTTTGATTTAAACACATAGGAATTTTGAAAAGAAAGATTAACATTTTATTTTACTTGTATTGGCTTATGATGGATAAAACTAGTGAATCTCGCCGAAATAGGCGGAAAGCCGACGCCGAAGAGGCGGGCAGGTCGATGCCAATGAAGGCGGACAAAATCATCGCCAAGAAGGCGGTAATGCCAGCGCCGAGGAGGCGGGCAGGTCGACGTCAATGAAGGCTGACAAAGTCATCGCCAAGAAGGCGGAGAGCTGACCCCGAAGAAGCGGGCATGTCGACTCCATATAGGCGGACAAAGTCATCGCCTTAGGAGGCGGAATGCCACGCCGAGGAGGCGGGTAGGTCAACGCCGTATAGGCGAACAAAGTCATCATCATAGGAGGCAGAATGCCAGCGCCGAGGAGGCGGACAAGTCGATATCGTATTGGCGGACAAAGTCATCGCCGTAGGAGACAGAATGCTAGCGCCGAGGAGGCGGGCAGGTCGATGCCAATGAAGTCGGACAAATTCATCACCAAGAAGGCGGAGAGCCGATGCCGTAGAGGCGGACAGGTCGACGTCGTATAGGCGGACAAAGTTATCGTCGTAGGAGGTGGAATGCCAGCGCCGAGGAGGCAGGCAGGTCGACGCCGTATATGCCGACAAAGTCATCACTGTAGGAGGCGGAATGCCAGTGCCGAGGAGGCGGGCAGGTCGACGCCGTATAGGCGGACAAAGTCATCGCCGTAGGAGGCGGAATGTCAGTGCCAAGGAGGTGGGCAGGTCGACGCCATATAGGTGGACAAAGTCATCGTCGTAGGAGGTGGAAGTGCCATGGTTTGTTCGACCATTTGAGAAAATTCTTTGGGAATGAGATATTTAGGTTTAAAACTCTTGAAAATTTTGTATAGACATTATTAGGAGGTCAGAAAATATTTATGATATTTTTGGTAAAACTGGCTTTTATCAGAGTTGGAAAAGAGACTTGAATTTTGAGATCATTAACAAGATCTTTTTCGATTTTTGTGGTATAAAACAACCTTGGAGATTTCTGGGGGTTTGCCCCCAGGATCGGGTTTTGATATTTGTTTAAAAACATCTTTCATGGATGTGCAAAGGTTTGGGATCCTTAAGGTCTTGCCCCAAGATCGAGAGTTGATTCTCGTTTGTTTGGATCGTCTGTATTTGAGTGATTTGTTGTTTCGAGGATGTAAAAGAAGGTTGGCACATAGGTTTATAGTCATTTCAGACTGTGTAGGTTTATAGTCGTTTTGGACTGTTTGCTAGTGACTTGAATAACTTATGCGACTATAAATCGAGTTATGTTCTTATCGTCTTATTGACATTGCGATTTAAATGAACTTGTTCTTTGTCATCTTATGAAGTCGTGACAAGAATCGCGCGACCTCATCGACCTTGGGATTCGAAAGTCATGGCTACGATGTGAGCTGGAGGATATTCCGAAATGTGACTTTAAACAAGTGTTTGAACTCGGTGTTAGCTTGGATTGAGATAATCGATATGATGTCATCTTTGGAGGTCATTTTATTGACATTACAACCCCATTTGAATTGTGATTTGAAGGGTTTATTTGTCATCTTACTTAAGTTGCGACTTGATTGCCTTCTGGTTTGACCATTGTGTTCGTCGGGGTCGACAGGGCCGTTCGTTTGATATCACAACCCCAGGATTTTGACGTCGTCGGGTTTGCTTGTTTGAGATCGCGACTTCTTGAATTTTAGGTCGTCGGGTCTGCTTGTTCGAGACCGCGACTTTAGGTGTTTGAGATTATCGGGTCTGCTTGTTTGCGACCGTGACTTTAGGAATTTGAGTATCTTCCTTTTCTAAGGTTTATGTTATTAGTGAAAAGTAAGGATTTGGAGTTTGTTTTAAATAACCCTCCAAATTTAGACATGGTAGTTTGAGTTTCTTGTTGGGATAACATATGTCAGGATCTATCGGGATGACCTCATAAACACACATTTAAATTAACAATTATTACTAGCATGAATTTACCTAAGTGAATTCAAATAATAATCAATCCAACAACAACATGCAAATAATATTTCACGTAAAAGATCCTAGCATGCGGAATTTCTATGAGTTTACGTAAACGTACCCATTGGAGAGACGATCTGAGACAGACATGATCAAGTATCTGGATACCCACCAAAAGTCCTTCTCAATTATTTTCAAGTCCTCATCCAATAACCCCGGTGGAAGGTTCTCCGATGAACGATTTATAAAACAAAGGAAAATAAAATTATTGTTGCACCACCTTTGTGGATTTCTAATATTTCCAACGCATGGAACACTAGTTGGGAATGAAAAATTCATCCCCTATTTATAAGTAAGGGGTTGTTCGAAATTTTAAAGGTAATTAGGGCTAGGAAAGATCTTTTCTTGATCTACAAGAATCTTGAATATATCCAATATATTCTTCTTTCCATGTGTATTTTTCCACAAAAATCTCACACCCTTATTTAGCCTAAATTTTCGAAATAAACAAGAAGATTTGCAAGATTGGATCTTTCTTGAATTTATGAGATATTCTTGTATTCCAAGAATGCATATCTTTCTCCATAAAATCTTTCCAAGAAAATCAAGAAAATATTTCTTCCCTATCTGACACATAATTTTTGAAAAATCCAATTAAAGAAGCCAAGTAGGAGTTTTCTTGAATTTATGGGATAATCTTGTATTCCAAGAATACATTATCTCCTTTCCATAAAATCTTTTCAAGAAATATTGCAAAATCTTTATATTAAACACCTTTTATTTATTAGACTATAATTTGGGCTACTTGAGGGGCCTTTTGGAGAATTAAGATGGACCTTCCAATGGACTTCTGAATTCCAATATTGAGCCACAATATAATTCAGCCCATTAATATTAATTAATACCACTATATAATTATTATTGCACTATCCAATTTAACCCATATTACGGTAATATGGCTCCCGATTATTATTTCCCGTGTTTAAGATTATTTAGTCCATTAATTAATTAAGCCACTGAAAAGCTTTATATAAATTAATATCTTTATCCTTGGAGTAAGACAGCCCAGCTTTATTATCCATACCGAAAAATTAATTCCACTTGCAAGATTTGGTATGATAATGGTTTCGGGCCCACCAAGGGGACCAATCAAACAAGACTTTTGCAAGCACACGATTCTCTGTATTAATTTAGCAATTGTCGTGCAATTAATATTATTGCCCAAGATATAGGGTATCGAAGTCGCAATGATTCTCTTCCCATTTATAAGTCAAAGCAATAACTACTAATCACACACAGTCCTTATTAAGTGACAGAGATTAAGAAATCAACAACCATTGAGGTCTAACTCTTCATCCCTTAAGTCAGTGCGAATGAGTTTATCCTCTCTGTAGGTCCGCTTCAGTGCATCTAATGCACAAGTGTAATCTCTTGGTCAAGACAAGGCAATCTGAGCCTTACACATCAACTTCTACCAATAGATAGTTCGGATCTATCTAAGTTGTGAAACACGCACTCGTTTACAAGGAACAGTTAACGTGATCTTCTATGATCTGGTATTACCACGTTAACTACAATGTAACTCGTGCTACGAACGGTTTGCAATAAATATATATAACATTCAATCATATTTAAAGCAACAGTGATAAATAATTTATTTAAGTAAATAAGTGTTTAATATATAGGTTATACAAAGTAAAAGCATACTTTCACGTATAACCCCAACAATCTCCCACTTATACTCAAAGTCTGCTTTTAAGTATACCACAACATATCTGATGTATTATCTGGTGACATCTAATGTCACCTACATCAACCTAATAACTTTTCTCCCACTTATACTCAAAGTAGATTGACAACGCTCTTGACACTCATTCCTTCCACATGTCTCTCGAATGTTAAGCGAGGCGCACCTTTGTGAATGGAGCAATTTAGGTTGTCTTCCGACGCGATCTTTGCCACCTCTATATCTCCTCTCTTAACGATTTCTCGTATAAGATGGTATTTTCTTTCAATGTGTTTGCTGGCCTTGTGGGCTCTCGGTTCCCTTGAATTTGCAACTGCTCCGACATTATCACAAAAGATCGTGATTGTGCTGGGCAAATTCGGAACAACGTCCAAATCCACTAGGAAGTTCTTGAGCCACACCACTTCTTTCGCTGCTTCATAAGCAGCTACATATTCGGCTTCCATGGTAGAATCGGCGATGCATTTCTGCTTAACTATTATCCTTGTTACAACTCCTCCCCCCAGAAAAAACACACTACCCGAGGTAGATTTTCTGGAATCTAGGTCTGATTGGAAATCCGAGTTCGTGTATCCCATCGAAATAAAAAATCGACCGATAAACCAAAGATTCTATCTCGAGTTCTTTTCAGATACTTCAGAATGTTCTTAATAGCAGTCCAATGTTGATTTCCGGGATTACTTTGATATCTTGCTACCATGCCTACGGCGTGCAGATATCCGATCTTGTACACAACATTGCATACATGAGACTTCCTACTGCCGACGCATAAGGAATGCCTCTCATGTCATCTATCTCCCTTTGTGTCTTAGGGCACATGTCTTTCGATAGATGGATTCCGTGCCTAAAAGGTACAAAACTCTTCTTAGAATCTTGCATGTTGAAACACTTCAAAACGGTATCTATGTATGAAGTTTGCGATAATCCGATCATTCTTTTCTTTCGATCTCGAGTGATCTTGATCCCAAGAATATGACCGACTTCCCCTAAGTCCTTCATATCAAACTATTTTGACAGCCATACCCTTACGTCTGACAAAACCTTTACATCATTTTCGATGAGCAGAATATCATCTACGTATAGTACTAAGAATACCAAGGCAGTTCCGTCACACTTTCTATAAACACAACTCTCGAAATCATTTTGATCAAACCCATAAGATTTTATTACATGTTCAAAACATTGGTTCCAAGCCCGAGATGCTTGCTTAAGTCCATAAATGGACTTCCTCAGCTTGCACACAAGGTGTTCTTGGCCTTTTTCGATGAAACCTTCTGGCTGTTGCATATAGATATCCTCGCAAGACTCCCGTTAAGGAAAGTTGTCTTGACATCCATTTGCTTGATCTCAAAATTTAGATGCGCAGCTATTGCCAAGAGAATACGGATGGACTTAAGCATGGCTACAGGTGAAAATGTTTGTTCATAATCGATACCCTCTTTCTGAGTGTATCCCTTTGCCACAAGCCTAGCTTTAAAGTTTTCCACCTTCCCGTCCGGTCCTCTTTTCCTCTTGTCGACCCACTTGCATCCAATGGGTTTTACCCCATTGGGTGGTTCAACTAGCTCCACACCTGATTATGATCCATTGAGCCCATCTCGGCTTCCATCACAGTTTGCCAGGATTCTGAATCCTTATCTTAGACCGCCTCCCTGTAGGACCAGGGGTCTGATTCACTATCCCCGGGGACCAAATCCGAAGATTCTCCTATCCCCATGAATCTCTCAGGTTGTCGGACAACCCTCCCACTACGACGAGCTTCCGATTGTGTCGGTGTGACGCTTGGTATATCAACCTGTACAATTGGTATAGAAGTTTGCCCTCTTATTTCATTTAAGGTAATCTCACTTTTGGGCTTTCGATTGTTCATAAAGTCTTCTTCCAAAAATCTAAAGTGCGTAGTTATTACCACCTTTTGATCTTCGGGACCATAGAACATGCACCCTTTCGTTCCAATGGGATATCCTATAAATAGCCTTAGCTCCGAACGTGCATCTAACTTATCAGTTTCTTTGTCTAGCATGTATGCCAGACACCCCCAAATCCTGAGGTGTCTCAGACTGGGCTTGTGCCCGGTCCACAACTCTTTAGGGGTTTTGGGAACCGATTTGGATGACACCAGATTCAGAACGAAAGCCGTTGTTTCCAAGGCATGACCCCAAAATGACTTGGGTAGATCTGAATAACTCATCATAGATCTGACCATTTCTAAGAGTGTTCTGTTCCTTTGTTCTGCAGCCCCATTTGGTTGAGGGGTTCCCGGTGCAGTCAACTGGGAAACAATGCCCTCGTCTGACAGGTAGGTCAAAAACTCATCGCTGAGGTATTCGCGTCCACGATCAGATCGTAGAAACTTGATACTCTTTTCCTGATGATTCTCCACTTTGGCTTTGAACTCCATGAATTTATCAAAGGTTTCCGACTTGTGTTTCATGAGGAAAATGTACCCGAACCTTGAGTAATCATCGATGAAAGTCATGAAATACTCATAGCCACCTCTAGCTTTAGTTGACATTGGACCACACACGTCAGTGTGAACGATTTGCAACACTTTTGTGGCTCTATTCCCCTTGGCTCCAAATGCCCTCTTGGTCATCTTACCCTCCAAACATGATTCGCAGGTTGGAAGTGGTTCTGACTGTAGGTCCGACAGCGAACCATCTTTCACCAACCTTTGGATCCTATTTAGATTAATATGACCCAGTCTTAGATACCATAGAAGTTTCTCGTTCAGATTTTCTGAACGTTTTCTCTTATTGCATGAAACAGTCGATGTGTTATAAGATGCATTTTGTGAGTGGTGTGCACAGTTAATAGTATAGAGATTGTTCCGCAAAATTCCATGACAGATAAACACATCGTTACGGTAAACTGTAACTTGCTTAGAAAAATGAACATAATATCCATCATTAATAAGTTTAGAAACTAAAATAAGGTTTTTGCGAAAAACTGGAACGTAAAGAACATCTCTCAAAACTAAAATCTTGTCTTCAAAAGACAGGTGCACGTCTCCCACTGCTTCAGCTGCTACTCTCGTAGCATCGCCCAGTGTGATGAGGACCTCACTTACACTAAGTTGTCGGGTCAATTTGAACCCCTGTAACGTGAAACAAACATGATTAGTGGATCCCGTATCCATTACCCACGAGTGGGTAACATACACCGCTAAACAAGTTTCAACTACTAGTGCATGAGAATTACCTTTCTTTCCATTCCGCTTTGGTTTGGAACAGACAGACCTCTAATGTCCATTTTCACCGCAGTTGAAGCACTTCCCCTTTGAATCCTTCTTGACACCCCCAGCATCCCTCACCTTACTCTTGCCCTTGGCAACAGTTGAGTTCGACTGCTTTTGGCCTTTGGCCTTCCTTTTCTTCTAACCCTCCTTTGGCCTAGAAGATGAAGATGGTCCACTTGCCGCCAAAGCTTGAGTTTGGTGTCCCATCAACATCTCTGCCGAGACCAAAGCTTGCAACAAGTCAGTTAGCGTGAACTTCTGATTATTCATCTGATAGTTCAACTGAAAGTGTTCAAAACTTTTAGGCAGAGAGTGAAGCACCAAATCAATCTGAGTCTCCATATCATAATCTGCACCCAGAAACTCAAGTTTATTTAGATGAGCCATCATCTTGAGGACATGATCCCTTACGGGAGTGCCCTCCACCATTTTCAGCGAAAGCATTTCTCGCAAGGTGATCTGACGAGTCGTGCGGTTCTGATGTTGAAACATCTTCTTAAGATTTTCCATGATTTCCGCAGCAGTTGCAAATTCTTGGTGTTGGTGTTGCAACACATCCGACATAGATGCTAAGATGATACACTTAGCCATATCATTGCAATGCTCCCAGTCCTCATATTTTTTCTTTTCTGCCTTACTCGACTCGCCACACCATTTGACTCATCAGGTTTTCGGAGAGTTGGGATTCTAAGAGCTCCGCTGTGTGTATCAGGTCACTAGCCCGCCTTCGGAAGTCAGCGTAGCTAGTCGGGTATTCGGCCGTCATCTTGTAGTTTGGTCCCTTCTGAGGTAGGAGGCGGCCCCCAGATTTTGGCTTCATCTCCAATGGGATCTCCTTCCAAGATCAGCTTGTCGATCCTCTCAATATAGGATCGATCAGATTTTGTATCCCTTTTGGGTGTTCATCGGTATTTGCTGGATATGTGTCGGGTGCCGGCGAGAAAGTGCATCGAAATAAAGCGAGCGAAGCCTTTCGAAAGTGTCCACCGGCGGTGGGGTGGCGGAGGTGAACCATTGGTGAGCACAGTCGCTCGGTGGGATAAAAAAAACCGACATTTGGTCGCATCAGTGGCGCCCATAGAGGTTATGTATGAGTTGTACTTCAGTACATGGACCCTTGGGTCCGTGTTCCCGCTGTAGTGATCCAAGGTCGCGACATTAATCTTCCTTTGGGTGGCCGCCAAGGTGACCGGAGTTCCGAGTGGGGAGTCCGAAACAGCGAGGAAAGGGTCTGACCCCACTGTCCCGCTCCGATTCTCCATGTGCTCCATCAGTTGTTTGACCGTCTGGGTAAGTGCTGCGACCTGAGCATCGCGATGGTCAATGGTCGCTTTTGCCGCCGAGGGGTTGCCGAAATGCACGGTTGATCCCTTTGGCAGGTCATTGTGGTGGAGGTTCAGTGAGAGGGCAAGGTCGCGCTCCACCTGATCAGCTCGGCGAGGCTCAGATTGTGCCTCATCCTCAACAATCCCAGGGGCTTTCTGAACCCCCAGGTCGCGAAGTCTGTCGAATACGTTGTTTGACCCTGCCGGCCTCCTAAGGAGCTGGCCATTGTGGACCAAGGCGTGTTTAGCCGGATCATAGGCTAATTGGCCCCTGAATGTCCCTTCCGAGCCCGTGCCTCCCTATTTTTTGAGGGTTCGACCTCCTGGGTGGCCTTTTTTGGGGGTGGTTGCACGTCCTCATCATCGAACGCGAGGCATTTTTTGTTGAGGACAGCCATCATGGCCTTTACGTCCCATGAGTGCGCACCGAGTTCCACGGTCGGGGTCATCACCGAATCTCCATTGTCCGGCCGCTTGATGTGAGCGGTATGTTGAGAGCTCATAGTGGCTCCGTGCCCATCGCGGGCGTCCAGCTCTTGCCCGTTCAGATTAACCTGATTGCTCGCCATCGATATTGATCAGAGATGAGATGGGTTTTCCTTCGAACAGAGTGATTTCATAGGAATTGTAGTTCCCACAGACGGCGCCAATTGTTGTACCCGGTTTGATCACCGACGAACAAACAAGTATTTTGATAAGTTCTGATCAATACGATAGCGAAAGTAATAAATGGCACACGATTTGATTACCCAGTTCGTCCTTGAAATAGACTACGTCTGGGGGCACCAAACCAGGATTATTTACTGTATTATTTCTGCCTAGGATACTAAGGTTTTGATTGTTTTCAAAGTACATTACAGGTTATATTTATAGACATAGATCTAGGGTTACAATCTTTGTGGGCTTTTTCACGTGGACCAACCTAGGGTTTCCTTTCTTGTTCTGCAAGTCGCACTTACATATACACATTCCCTGGTTATATCCCGAGAAATCCACTTCCTTAACTACCCGAATTTTTTCCATGTTTATCTTCAACCAAGCTCGGGACTCAGTCGATCCCGACTTCCGAGTTCTATCAAGTCGCCTCGTGAGCTATTTGCCATCACAAGTCGGCCCATGACCTTCATGGCTTCCCACACTTCTAGTGACTTACCAATCTCCCGTAGTCGCTTCAAGTCTTGCTCCAGCTGGATAAAGTCGGATAATGTGCTAACCATAGGACGGTCAAATTCCCGGCTTCCACCGTGTCGGGTTATTTCTTCCTACAACAATTGCCCCTCAAGATGAGGTCGCAAGCTTGCTCTGGGATCTTGTCTTGAACCGTTGACGATTGCCGACCATTGGCAAGTCAATCTCGAAACATGTACCCGAGTCAAACCCTCGTCCGTGGGGAGTCGTATGGTCACCTCGGTTTCCCAACTCGGTGCGACAAGTGATAGGATTGTAATGATAGCATGGCAGGCGGGTGACGTTTCAAGCCGCGAGTCCGCCCAACCAGGGATCGCGTGCTTCCTACGCACTGCCCACGCAGCCTTAATTTCCACGGGGGACCTCGAAAGTTCTTTAGTCCCCCAGCCCTTCTCTATAAATAGGCCTAGGGTTTCACCCTTTATGCCCTTCCTCTTTCTTGCTTCCGAAACTCATAGACTCGAGCTTCTGCGTCTGTCATTAGGTTATCCTTGAGCCAATTTGCTTTCGAGTGTAACCGTTTTTTTCTGTCTTCACATCAATGACTGGCGCTAGAAAGGGAATTAAATTTGGTGAGGAGGGCTTAAAGTCAGCCCGGGCGGAGACCGCACTGACGGCCAAGAAGCTGAAGATGATCCAGGTGGAGAGGAGGGCGGCCGAAGTGGAGGCCGGTCTGAGGGAGGAGCTGGCCGGAGCGAAATTGGAGTTGGACACCAGGGAGGCCCAGTTCAAGGTCGCCGAAGAGATGAAAGCTAATTTCGTGTACGTGATGGCCTTTGTGGGTGCCATCCGAATATGTCATCGGGCAAACCCTTCTGGCGACCTTACTAGGCTAGTCGCCGACCTCAAGGACTACCTGCAGGATAACCTCTATTTTGATGTTTTCTTTGGACATCAGAGACACTGGAGGATATGGGCGTTGATCTCTTGTTCTTTCCAGACCCAAGGCAAATCGTGCGCCCTCTCCCCGACTCTCTTATAGATACACCTTCCGAGCCCTTGGTGGAGGAATTGGCGAGCTTGGAGGTCGTTCCTCCCGCTGCTGTCGCTCCCGCCGAGCCCATCGGGGAGGAGATACTCAGGTCGGAGGTCGTTCCCCCGGCTGTCGACATGCCTTCTGAGCCCGTTGTGGAAAGGATATCAAACTTGGGGGTCTATCCGCCGGAGGTTACCCAGTAGGAGCCTCCTTTTGGGACGGTCAGCACCCCGCCCTCAACTGCCCCGGCCGAGAAAAATTGAAGTTGTAGCCTTACTACCCACTTTTTATTTTTCTTTTATAATTGTACCAGCCTTCGGGCTTTGATTTGTGATGTACTACCTCCCGACCTTCGGGTCTTTTATCAATGGAAGTCGTCATTTCATTTTTTGTCTCGTCTGGTGTTTATCTTATTATAAAATAAAACTCCTATATTTCATCCCCCCCAAGTCGAGGTCACAAGCTCGTCTTGGGGCCTTGACTTGAACTCGTATTTCTTATCGACTTCTAACAGGTCGGACTCGGGAAGTGTGCCTACGCCAAAATCTCCTCCTCGGGGAGGCGAACTGTTGCCTCGATTCTCCGAATTGGTGTGATGTTTGATAGATCCACAATGATGGCCTGGGTATTTGGTGGCACCGGGCGCCGTAAGTTAGACCAACCAGAAGTCACGTACTGCCCACGCGCTGCTCGTGCGGCACCGGTTTCTTTATGGGGCCCTCGAGAGTCGAAATTTACAACTTGACCCCCGCCTTTCGTTCATAAATAGGGCAAGATTTCAAGATGTATAACATGCATTATCTCCTCTGACCTCCCCACTTATCACCCCCAAGCTTTGGTTATGGGCGATTCCGGTGAACCCCCTATTTTAGAACATCCTCCGGCAACAAGCCTCTCCTGCTCTATACTCGTGGCTTTCAGCATTCAGTCCATCCCTATGTTCCCCCCGGCTCTGATCTTGCCTTCATCGGAGGATGACCATACGGCCATTGCCAAGTTGTGCTACCACCCGGGTGGCGGTTCTGTCGCCGCGATGATGGAGGTGCCCAGAGCTCTCTGTGTTTTGGGCGCCGATCGTGACGACTGGATTAGTGGTGATGGGCATTTTCTGATATGCATGGATTTAGTATTGTATATGCGAATCCGATCAGGCCAAAATGCCCTTCACAATTCCTTGAATTTTTTGCACCACATGTATGACACTTGTATTCATTTAACGCGAGAGGTCTCATTGCAGCATCTGACACTTCTCGGATGTTAAAACATCCTTTTTTGATAGTTTTACAGCATCTTCCTTAGCGACCTCTTTCATATCAGAGGGTCGTTAGCTCGAGTAACTCCGTAGTATAGACCAGGTCGCTAGCTCGAGTAGCTCCGTAGTATAGACCAAGTCGCTAGATCGAGTAACTTCATAGTATAGACCAAGTCGCTAGTATTGTATTTAAATGCTTCCTTTTGCCGACCTCCGGGTCTATTGTAATGGGGTTCTCCCCGACCTCCGGGTCTTTATTAATGAAATTCTCCTTTTTAATTCCCTTTTTGTGTTGACTCGATTTCCTTATGTGATTTTTGGTTAGTCCTTGTCGTCTTATTTTCTATGTGACTTGTTTCTTGGATATTTGCGTAGTCGTCTTATAAAGTCGGGGGATGACCGCACCGCTAGGGTGGTGATCTCGCCTCCAGTATCTCTAAAGTCACACCTCGAGTTCGCACGTTATCAGTCACGTCTTTCATGCGACCTGCATGTTATCGATCATGTCTTTCATGCGACCTGCATGTTATCGATCATGTCTTTCATGTGGCATGCATTTCATCGATCATATATTTTTCGTGCGACCCGCTTGGTTTCTACATATAGGAATTTTTTCTTTTAAATAGAATAGAGAATTAATGTTTCCAACAACATTTGTTTACAACGATGTGACCAGTACAAAGGTGTAAATCTATTGATAGTACTTCTTCAGATGAGTTGCATTCCATGGGTATTGGGCCTTGGTCCCATCCGCTTTCTCGAGCTCGTATGCCCCGTTTGGTAGGACTTTTGATATCTGGAATGGGCCCTCCCAGTTTGGACCGAGGGCATCTTTTGAGTCTCTGAGTATCTTTTTCAGCACTAGATCTCCGACCTTGAAGCATCGACGTCGCACCTTAGAGTTGTAATATCTCTCCGACCTCTGCTTTTATCTGGAATTTCTCATGTTAGCCTCCAATCGCTTTTCTTCGAGTAGGTCCAGGTTTCTTTCCAAGGCCTCATCATTATGATCAAAAGCGACCTAGCTAGTTCGGAGGGTCGGGAGGTCGATTTCTGTAGGAACAACCGCCTCAGTTCCGAAGGCTAGCGAGTAAGGGGTTTAGCCCATTAAATTTCTGCAGGTCGTTCTGTATGCCCACAGTACGTCTGGGAGCTCGCTAGCCCATTTCCCTTTTCCTCCCTCGATCTTGGCCTTGAGCGTGTGCTTTATGATTTTGTTCACGGCCTCGACCTGACCGTTTGATTGAGGGTGGTATGGGGTAGAGAACAACTTTGTGATCTTCCACTTTCTGAAGAAGGTGTCGACCTTAATACCATCAAACTGCTTTCCATTGTCTGATATGATCGCCTGAGGCAGCCCAAACATGCAGATAATGTTCTGCCATATGAACCTGATGACATGATCTTGGTCATTGTGAAGTAATCCACCGCTACTAGGCCATACTTGATCGATCCTGGGGCCGTTGGGAGTGGCCCAATGATGTCTATCCCCCACTTTGCAAAAGGCCAAGGACTGGGGATGCTTGTGAGCTCTTTTGGTGCGACCTTTATGGAGGGAGCATAGATTTGACATTTGTGGCATTTACGGGCGAAAATGATGGCATCGGCCCTTAAGGTTGGCCAAAAATATCCTTGCCTTGTGGTCTCGTGGGCCAGCAACTCCCCCCCAGTGTGGTTTCGCATGCCCCTTCGTGTATTTCTCGAAGAATGATTTGACCTTGTTCAGGCATAATACATCGAAGTAGGGGCATGCCGAAGCCTCGCTTGTATAACTCCCTACTGATCATTATGTATCGTGCAGCCCGTAACTACAACTGCCGAGCCTGGACGCGATCGGGTGGCAGGAGGCCGCTTATCAAATACTCCATGATGGGTGTTATCCAGTTTGACACCGGGGTCTCAATGTTATTACGATCGTTTGTGCGGTGGAGGGGTGGGAAAGTGTCGTGATGGTGACATCCCTCATATCGATGATCCTCGAGGTCGCCGGTAGGGCGAGCATCACCACAAGTTCTGCTCTCTCGGTATCAGCTTAACATGGATCTGTGCGAACTTCAAGCACAGTGTTTTTACAATTTCCTGATAGGCAGCCATCCTATCATCCCTAGCCTCGTACTCCCCCAAAACTTGGCAGGCCACGAGCTGGGAGTCGGTATGGACCTGTAATCTCTTGACGCCCATGGCAGTTGCCATTTCTAAACCGCTGATGAGCGCCTCATATTCGGCCTCATTATTCGTTGCGGGAAAATCAAAGGTAATGGCGTTCTGGAATGAGATACCCTCGGGACTCATTAAGACAAGACCGACTACCGACTTGTGAGAGGTCGCCGACCCATCTACGAATAGCTCCCATGGCAAACTGCTCGAACTCTCTGCTTCAGAAGGGAATGTAAGCTCCACTAAGAAATCGGCCAGTGCCTGGGCCTTAACTGCAGGTCGTGGCGCATAGGTCACACCGTATTGCCCGACCTCAATGGTCCATTTGAGACATTGGCCAGAATTGTCTGGTCGGTGGAGCATATTCCGCAGTGGCAGGGAAGTGAGAACCTCGACCTGGTGGTCGAAAAAGTACGGCCTCAGTTTCCTCACACTCATAACTAATGCGTATGCCAGCTTCTCTAGCGATGGGTAGCGTTGCTCCATCTCGTTCAATGTCTGGGTAACAAAGTAAAAGGGCAGGTGGATCTGGCCCTCGGCTCTGACTAGTACTGCGCTCAAGGCGGTCTCCGAAACCGCGAGATATAGAAACAACTTCTCTCCTGGGACAGGTTTGGACAATATGCTCACATCCGCCAGGTACGCTTTGATTTTTTCAAAAGCATCCTGGCTTTCGGGTGTCCATTCGAACTTTGCTTTCTTACGGATTGTATAGAACATGGGTTTGCATTTGTCCCCCATCCGGGATATGAACCTGCTTAATGCGGCCAGGCACCCCGTGAGCTTCTGAACTTCTTTCACACTTCGGGGTGCCCCCATATCCAGTATGGCCTTAACCTTCCCTGGATTCACCTTGATCCCCCGCTTACTGACCAGATGTCCCAAGAACTTCCCCGACTCCACTCCGAAGTTACACTTCTTGGGGTTGAGTCTCATATTGAACTTTCTGAGGATATCTAAGGTCTGTGCGAGGTGAGACAGGTGATCCTCCCTTTTTAAACTCTTGACGACAATATCATCGACATAGACTTCTATCGACTTCCCGATCTGATCAGCAAACATATGATTGACAAGCCTTTGGTAGGTTTCCCCTGCGTTCTTCAGGCCGAACGACATCCTTTTCCAGCAGTATAGGTTTTTCTCGGTCAGAAAGGAGGTGTGTTGCCGATCTGGTTCATGCATGGCTATCTGGTGATAACCTGCGAAAGCATCCATGAAAGACATCATCTCATGCCCGTCCATGTTATCTATCAAGTGGTCAATGTGCGGCATGGGAAATAAATCTTTTGGGCAGGCCTCGTTGAGGTCGGTAAAGTCGATACACAACCGCCAGGTCCCGTTGGACTTTTTCACCAGTACTGCATTGGCCACCCATTGTAGCTGGTCGACCTGCATGATCAGGTCGTTATCCAGCAGCTTCTTCACCTCTTCGGCTAAAGCGACATATTTCTCTAGGCCAAATTTCTGCCTTTTTTAGGCATTCGGCCTTCGAGATGGGTCAATATGAAGTCGGTGACACGCGATTTCTAGGTCGATCCCTACCATATCCTTGTGCGAGGTGAAGACATCCAAGTTATTTTTGAGAAAGTCGATGACTTTTCCCTTCAGGTCGCTCGGTATCTTAGAGCCGATAATGACTTCTAGATCCGGGCGAGTTGGATCTACCCTGACTTTCTCGAGTTCTTCCCCCGGAATGGCTCTTGGGCCATCTTGTCGTGGATCATCAATTTTGGCCTCGATTAGGAATTCATCAGGCTCGTACCCTATTCTTGGATCGAGGTCGCTGCGGGTTCTTTTTCTGCTTGTTCTTTTCTCATTTAATTCCCCATCTTGTTCATTGATATCCATTACAAGTATTTGTTTGACAGGTGTAGGTATGGAATTGAAAAGAGATGAAGAGTAAATCAAACAACCTCTTGCATCGACCTGATTGCCCTTAACGGTGCCGACCAGCCTACTCTTGGTGGGGAATTTTACACAAAAGTAGAAAGTGGAGGACACAGCCTCAAATTCATACTCAAAAGGCCTTCCCAGGAAACCGTTATAGGAGCTGGGAAGGTCGACTACTAGAAAATCTAACAGCCTAGTTGCCCTAACTTCGTTATTCAGTGTGTAGACCCATTTCGACGGCGGTCAAATCATCGGTGGGCCTTACGATGCGTCACCAAACCCCTTCACGATGTGGTCACACGCGGGGGTGATATAGGCATCATATTCGAAATTTGGTCGGGGTTTTTCTTGAAGAGGATGTTGCGAAGGCACCCCATCGACCCAAAAAGTCGCCACACTGTAGTTCCCATGATGTTGGCCCGGATCACCAGGGGGTCGACGTTGGGGTTAAACCACACCAGCCTTATCCTTTTCTCCAAACTCGATCGTGCCAGACTCTTTCCCCAAGGCTAGGACGGGTAACACCATCTTCCTGGCGTTCTCTATCTCCCTTATTTCGGCCTTCATCTTCCGCTTGGAGGAGCTGGAGGCTAGCCCCGATCGTCCCCTAGGGGAGAGAGTGTGTATCACTCGATCTCCGTGATTTACGGCATGGGCGGGATAGGTCGCTCCCCTTGCCCGCTCCCGGGTTGTTGTTCTCATGACGCGTGCTCCTTGTCGGCGACCTTCCTGAACCGGGTCGCCATCTTCGAGGTCGCCAGCGAACTTCGTCAAGCGAGCCATCTTCATATAATCTCAAATTTGGGGCAGCAGATCTTTGCACTTAACTGGTATAGTGCGGCTTGCTCGTGAAAATGGCAATACTTGTTGGGGTTCAGCTTGCCTTTATTCTTCACTGGGCGAGACGGGAGTAGCAGTTCCCGTTCCCGGATCTGGGTGAAAATGTGCGGGGGTCATGCCCAGGGCGTCCATCAACTTCACTAGAATACTTTCTTCAAAAGGCTTGAAGCTTCCGGGCGGCTTGTATTGTGAGGCGGCCTTCTTTGAACTCTTCTTGGGCTCAGAGGCCTCCTTAGCCTCGGAGAGTCGGGATTCCAAGAGCTCAGGTTATGTATCAGTCGTCAGTTGTCAACCCGCCTCGGGCGTAGCTAGTCGGGTATTCGGCCGTCATGCGTCGCCAGAGTTTGGTCCCCTTCTTGAGGCCGGAGACAGCCCCCAGCAGTTTGGCTTCATCTCCAATGGGATCTCCTTCCAAGATCAGCTTGTCGATCCTCTCAATATAGGACCGATCAGATTCTGTATCCCCATGTTGGGTGTTCATCGGTATTGCTGCTCGGTCGGAGTTAGGCGCCCGAGCAATAAAGTGCATCGAAATAGGCGGTTTCAAAAGTGTCCACCGACAGGGGTGGTAGAGAGGTGAACCATTGGTGAGCCTGGTCGCTCAGGGTCAGAAAAAAAGCCGACATTTGGTCGCATCAGTGGCACCTATAGAGGCCATGTATGAGTTGTACTTCGCTACATGGACCCTTGGGTCCGTGTTCCCACTGTAGCGATCCAAGGTCGCGACATTAATCTTCATTTGGGTGGCCGCCAAGGTGACCAGAGTTTAGGAGGGGAGTGGGGACCAGGGAGGAGTGGTCCGACCTCACCGCCGACTCCGATTCTCCATGTGCTCAATCAGTTGTTTGACCGTCCGGGTCAATGCTGCGACCTGAGTATCGCGATGGTCAATGGTTGTTTTTGCCGCCGAGGGGTCGCCGCAATGCACGGTCAATCCCTTTGGCAGGTCATTGTGGTGGAGGTTTAGTGCGAGGGCAAGGTCGCACTCCACCTGATCAGCTCGAGGAGGCTCAAATTGTGCCTCATCCTCAACATTCCCTGGGGCTTTCTGAACCCCCAGGTCGCCAAGTCGGTCGAATACGTTGTTTGACCCTGCCGGCCTCCTAAGGAGCTGGCCATTGTGAACAAGGCGTGTTTAGCCGGATCATAGGCTAATTGGCCCGCTGGATGTCCCTTCCGAGCCCATGTCTCCCTATTTTTCGAGGGTTCGACCTCCTGGGTGGCCTTTTTGGGGATGGTTGCACGTCCTCATCATCGAAACGAGGCATTTTTTGTTGAGGACAGCCATCCGGACTTTTGCGCCCATAGGAGTTCGCACCAAAGTTCCACTATCGTGGGTCATCACAAGGGATGGGTCAAGTAGCGATGTGAGCGGTATGTTGAGAGCTCATAGAGGCTTCGTGTCCATCGCGGGCGTCCAGCTCTTGCCCGTTCAGATTAACCTAATTGCTCGCCAAAGATATTGATCAGAGATGAGATGGGTTTTTCTTCGAACAGAGTGATTTTGTAGGAATTGTAGTTCCCACAGACGGCGCCAATTGTTGTACCTGGTTTGATCACCGACGAACAAACAAGTATTTTGATAAATTCTGATCAATACGATAGCGAAAGTAATAAATGGCACATGATTTGATTACCCAGTTCGTCCTTGAAATAGACTAGGTCTGGGGGCACCAAGCCAGGATTATTTACTGTATTATTTATGTCTAGTATACTAAGGTTTCGATCCTTTTTAAAGTACATTACATGTTATATTTATAGACATAGATCTAGGGTTACAATCTTCGTGGGCTTCTTCACGTGGACCAACCTAGGGTTTCCTTTCTTATTCCACAAGTCGCGCTTACAGATACACATTCCCTGGTTATATCCCGAGAAATCCGCTTCCTTAACTACCCGAATCTTTTCCATGTTTATCTTCAACCAAGCTCGGGACTCAGTCTATCCCGACTTCTGAGTTCTATCAAGTCGCCTCGCGACCTATTTGCCATCCCAAGTCGGCCCGTGACCTTCGTGGCTTCCCACACTTCTAGCGACTTACCAATCTCTCGAAGTCGCTTCAAGTCTTGCTCCAGCTGGATAAAGTCGGATAATGTGCTAACCATAGGACGGTCCAATTCCCGGCTTGCACCAAGTCGGGTTATTTCTCTCTACAACACTCAGTAAAAAGAGTGTAAGTTAAAATATATGCATTTATTCTCTTATATTATCTTAGGATTTTAAACGTGAATTTTAATATTTAAATTATTTTATTACTTGATATTCATAGCTTCAGGTAAATCACATTGAGCCTACTTCTATGGAGATGAAGCAACTCTATATCATGGATATTGAGACTCGTATATCTAATGGGGTTCAGTATATCCATCTTGATAACCCAATTGGTAGGTCTACCAAGCAGGGAGATAATTATCGTGCATCCACTCGACCTACAAAGAAGCAAAAGATATGTCATTCACCCAAAGAATCGTCTCTCATCCTCCCGACTTCATATCCTAAGATACCAACCAAGGAAATCGATCATACTTCAAGTCATGAGGAAGTATGCCTGAATATTTAATATAGTCAACATATTAATGTAGTTAGACTAATATTTATATTATTGCGTTCAATTGTTAAATTTAAATTACATTTTATTCAACTCAGGTGTCTACAGATAAATCTCGTAGTGGACATAGATCCCACACAACACTATCAAAACGAGCGACTACTAGGTTTCTAAAGAAGGAACTTAGAGATTATCATAAGGAGCTCATTGAGGTGACAAAAAAAGAGATTGTAGCAGCACATGAGGCTGCATTTCAATAGATGATGAAGTATTTACGGGATTTGTTAACAATCTTGTTAAGAGGGATACTTCCTTCAAATGTAGTTAGACAGACTTCACATGTTGATCCATCACAATCGCATGACATGTTTATAGAGATTAATACTAAGAGGATGCACCAGGAACATAGTCCAACATTGACTTCTGACTTTGTATATGGGGTTAGTTAAAACTTCAATTTTTTATTAATATACGAAGTATATTACCTTTTGAAAAATGTAATGAATTGTATGTTTCACATATGATGTAGGACATTAGATTTCCTACAGTTCATGATCAGCAGTCCCAGGTGGTTCCATGTACAGAAGGTAAAAATTTCTCAGCTGGACCTCTTCCAGTCCCTCCTATGGTTGTGGTTGAAAGGCACGACGAAAACACATCCCATTCCACTGGTAACCTAGCAATCGAGGCATCTCTATTTGATTCAAAGATTAATGAGGTTATACTCGAGGCATCTGCAGAGGTGGTTGAGCAGCTGGATGAATCCATACCGCCTACCATTAATGAGCCTACACTTGAGACATCTCCGTCTCATGCAAATGTGGTTGGACCCCTAGATGAATCCATGCCAGTTACCACTAATGAGCCTACTCTAGAGGCATCTCCGTCTCGTGCAGAGGTGGTTGAACATCTGGATAAATCCATGTCGGTTACCACTAATGAGCCTACACTCGAGGCATCTCAGTCTCGTGCAATGGTGGTTGAGCAACAAGATGGCACTACACCGCCTCCTACAGGTGAATTTATTGATTCCCTTATTTTCTCATACAATACATCCACATTAATATTACACTATCTTGCAATACCTCGTGCAGATGTCCGAGATATAGATTTAGCAACTCTATCAAAGACTCCTATAGTTATTCACGGTGGTCGATTTCGGATGAGGTCTATACATGTCAAGTCACCTTATGTCGACCCCGATGTGCAAAAGAAGAAAAAAACTGTATAACAAATGTATGCTAAGTTTAACAAGGAAGGTGGAGAGAGGACCATTCCTTCAATCAAATTTAAGTTGAATAAAGAGTTTTTCAAGGGCATTGAGAGTTCACATGAATGGCTTAGGACAGATGTAAGTGTCATTTATATATCATTATACGAATATGCAATAACTACTTCATAATATTTTTTATTCTAAATAAAATTGAGTCTTTTTGTTTATAATGCACAACATATAAATTGATATATGAGAGTACTTGCAACTCGATTGAAAGATAATGACAAGACATGTCTGGGCCCAACAGATGTGAACATTTTAGACTCCCAACTCTTTATAAGCTTATATAAAATATATCTTTATATTTTTATTATTGTTTTTATATAATGGTTGCAATAATATTATGCAATTTCACAAATGTGGCTGAAGTATGCATGGAATATCATTTATAAGAATGAACCTAAGTGGCTAACACAAAATCCTGGAGGTGTTGCTCGATATGGTGATTGGTTTCCAGATTCAAATCTACGAAGTTATGTTAAAGGCTCAAATCCACCATGGTCATATGCTTGGCATAAAGTGCCCAATGTAAGTAAATGTTTACATTAGATAAGTTCATTTCAATCATAGGTAGTATACTAAACATATTTAATGACAATTCTCATAGCTTGTACTTATATGTCATGTCCAAGATCATTGGGTTACATGTCGAGTGTGTTTGGAAAGGTGGGAGATCCAGTTATACGATTCCCTGATGTTTAAGTTGGATAAACCAGATGACCCTGTTATATACAACAAACGAGTGGATCGAACTCATGCCTCTCGATTCGTCTTACGCCTAGATCGTTAGAGGTTTGAATTGGTTTGATCGCATGGGCATATAGCGCATTATGAGAACAAGATGATGTTGTTAGGATCTTGCAGCGGACCAACAATTTATTCAGGAGGATAATTACAATTGTGGTGTGTACGCGTCCATGTATGTCGATCGTATGATTTCGAGTCAATTTAAAAATCCCACAGACTTGAAAAGTGTCATCAAGTATAGGCAACAAATGGCACTACAGATTTTCGCATCTAGTCAATGTGAGACTTAGATTGTAATTTTTTGAATGTTTGTTGGATTTGTAAATATATTGATTTTGTGGTGTTAGACATTAAAAAACAAGCTGCTTGTTATGTTATTTTGCTGTTTTTTTAGCATATTTTTTTGCTATTTTTTTGTTGATATTACTGTTTTTTTGTTGTTTTGCTGTTTTTTTTTTTTTTTTTTTTTTTTTTGTAGCTGTTTTTTTTTCCTCAAACATGGCAAGTGGAAAAGGGAATGAACAGATACAATTATAGGGAAATGGGTTCTTGCAGAAAATTATTCAAATATAAAGGGTTGAAACCACTAATATAGATTTGAGCTTGGAAAGCTGTTAAAAATGACCTTGGAGAGCGGT
Organism: Stenogyne calaminthoides; assembly: GCA_037126765.1. Lineage (NCBI taxonomy): Eukaryota > Viridiplantae > Streptophyta > Magnoliopsida > Lamiales > Lamiaceae > Stenogyne > Stenogyne calaminthoides. The sequence goes on from JBBCBC010000006.1 coordinate 15,309,504, forward strand.
TATAACAGCTCTCCAAGTGACAGTTGTCCAAGCTTGGACAGCTGATAAAAAACCGTTGTCCAAGATATTGCACTAAGACAGTGGTTTTTAACCGCATTGCAAGTTTTACACTTAGACAGCGGTTTGTAACCACTGTCCAAGAATATTCACTTGGACAGCGGTTTACAACCGCTGTCTAACCCTTTTTTTTTAACCGCCCAACAAAAGTAGGAGCCTTACATTTCACTCAACGTAAGCAATCACATATACATACACACATACATACATACATACATACATATAGAGAGAGTAATACTTTATGCACTTGTGCAATTTTGACTAAAATATTTCAATCGAATTGTTGTTCTAAATTTTGTTATCGAATCACAAAAAGAAAGCAGCCAAAAAGTATTAGTTCATATAAGGAAAAGTATCAGCTTATATGATTAAAAGTATTACTTACTTGCATACTGAAAAATGGTAACATTAGAATGAGTCAAATTTTGGCTAAAAACTGAACCAAAATTGCATTAGTGGCAGAGTGCAACTTGTACATAGAAATTTTGCAACATGATTCTGAAATTCTTCTTGTTTTTTGTTTAGCCATTTGGTCGTGCACCGGATTTGAAGATGGTGATTTGAAACTCTTGGTAAAATTCTAAATTTCGATTCAAATCATTTTTTTCATCTTTCTAGATCGTTCATCGTTCTAACAAATTTCAAATTCAGAATCTAGGGCAATCACCAAATACATTTCACACTCATCAAAACCGGAACTCATTAGTATTTCAGATCCGAAAAAAATGGCGACCCGTCGGCGTGTGGTTGGAAGTCGGATCGCATAAATTCGATCTTGCAAGCGTAAACCGAGCCGAGATATTGATTGCGAATAAAGGGATGAAGATGGAAGGCGGGGCGGCGGTATTTTGGAGGTGCACTCAGGTCTGCGGTGCTCGGCGTGTACGAGGCCCGATTGGGGGAATCCAAGTATATTGGGGGAGACGACTACTCTTTGGCGGATCTGCATCACGTTCCCATTATAAGCAACTTGATGAAGACGAAAGTGGAAAAAATGGAGAAGGGAGGAGGAGGAATATTGGACGAGGAAGATGAGGAAATGTGTAGGAAAAAAACGCGATATGGGAGAGAGCGGTTCTGAACCGCATTCCAAGTAGCTTGCAGAGCGGTTCTGAACCTCTCTCTCTTGGAGAGCGGTTTCGAACCGCTTTTTAATTAATTTATTTTTTTAATAAAAACCGCTCTCCAAGGTCATTTTTGGAGAGCTCTTTCTAAAAGGGTTGTCCAAGTAGAGTTGTCCAAGCTAAAATGTGTAGTAGTGAACAGATTAAGAAATCAAGCAATCACCAACAATTTAGAAACTTGAGAAAACATGACAACATTACTTAAACAATATTAAAACAAATTATGTTATAGAAAGGCAAATTGATAAAACGAAAACTCATAAGTTATATCAAGTGTTCCAAAATGCCCAATAATAATAATAATACGTAATAAGTCATTAAGATAACACAGTCTACAATTAAACAACACATAATCACTCATCATCACTAAATTGAGTAGGACGTTGATCACAAAATCGTTGTGTATGACTCGTAGCTCTGCAAATACCGCACTTTTTTGGACAAGTCCCAGAGAAAACCTTTTTAATTGCAATAACAATGCTCTTATGTCGATTTGTTGCAACAATCAAACTACTAATCATTCGAGATATCAACAAAGTATGATATGTTAAGTTCATTTTGTATTTCCTCTTATATAAATAAACTATGATAAACAAATATAATTTAAATTCTTTTTATACCTGATATAATGATCAAATCGTCAGGATGACCAAATGCATTCTTTAAGTGTGTTAGGAACCATTCCCACGATTCATCACTTTCCTTGTCACCAACAACAAATGCAAGGGGATAAATATGTTGATCTTCATCTTGAGTTGTAGCCACAAAAATAATTCCTTTGTATGGGTCTTTCAAGTGTGTTCCATCAACCACGATTACCGGTCTGCAACATTCCTTAAATCCTTCAATAGAGGCTCCAATAGCCATGAACACATACTTGAATTTTTCCTCATCATCAGTCTCGAAATGGGTTATGGTACCAGGATTTGATTTTTTAACCATGTGCAAGTATGACGGCAACATCTTCCAAGATTGCTCATGATCTCCATATATAAAAGTTAGCGCATGTTTATGAGCTCTTCGGGCTTTATCATATGCAATATTAAGTCCATGTTGTATGCTGGCATCCACTATAATGTCATTTGGCTTAAGTAAACGTCCATGCTTCATTATCCCAGGTGCAAAAAAAGTACCAAGGATCTTAGATGACGATTGACGAGGTCGTCATGTACGCATATCCAACTGACAAGTATGTATGTCCGTCATTTTTTTCACCGTCCATGGACCTTACTTACTTCCAGTAGCATGTAATCGGAACTGACATCCTTCATTTCTGCAAACAACTGTATATCGCTGCTTGTCTGAACGATCAACTTTGCACTTTACCTTATGCTTAAGATCATAGAAGCCTACACATATCTGTAGTTTTTCCTTACTATCAAATATTGCACCAACTTTCAATTTTGTCTCTCCATCAGTTAGTTCTTCTGCAGGAATGGAGTTGGGTTGTGCAGTATGTAGTGATGCCCCTGGAATAATCCAATCTGGATGTTCAGCATCAGACTCAATGGCTGATTTGTCTTCAGTATCACCATCAATACGATTTGGTCTAAGAATATTAATTCTTTTACTTTTGAGCACTCGTTGATTACTAGGACCAACATCGACATCTTCTTGTACACAAATATCTTTTGGTACCCCCAAAATCATTGTTTTCCCATTCACCATTGAAAGTTGCTTCATAATTTTTATTATCAACGTCTTCATCACCATCATCACTTGTATCGTCACCATCCATCATTTTCACTATCATCATCAACTCCATCAAATATATCATCATTGTCATTCTGCTGGTGTGGTACTGTGGTGGGTCCTTGATCATCCACCAAGAAAACAAAACTAGAACCTTCAACATTAGTGCTAAGAGGAGGATAGTTGGCTTCAATCTGACTCCGCATTTGTGAAGCCATAAGTTCAACAAAACTACCATGCCCCCAATGACTGACTTGCACATGCAGATGGAATACTATTATAGCTAGGTTCAATAGAAACAAATATTTAGGTGTTGCAAGCACCCTTGATACTCGTTCCATATCTCTCTCTGATCGTATTTGAAATTTCATTGTTCCACAACCTTTTGTTTCCATCAAACAATGCAACTCATAATCATAACATCTACAATCAGCTTTTACAATATTATGAACAACAGTCATAAACTCCAAAAAAGACATTGTTCGCAATGATGTGTATATTAGATCCTCTTTTCCATTTTTATACGTCATTTCATCCCAATATCCATGATGAACTAAGAAAACTTCATCGTCTACCATCTGAAGAAAAAAAAGATAATAAATAAAAATCGGAACAAATAATGTCGTGTCAAATCTAAAATAATTTGAGACAAGTGTTTATCTCGTTGGACTAGTGTTTATCTCGATGGACAAGTGTTTGTCTCGCTGGATATAATTATATCTATTGAGATAAGTGTTTGTCTCGTTGGATGTAATTATATCTATCGAGACAAGTGTTTATCTCGTTGGAATAGTGTTTATCTCGATGGATAAGATTAATTATATCTATTGAGACAAGTGTTTATGTCGTTGGACTAGTGTTTATATCGATGGTCGTAGATATCATTTTATCTATCGAGACAATTTTTATCTCGGTGGGCTAGTGTTTATATCGATGGGCTAGTGTTTATAATAGTAATGTTGTCTATCGAGATAGTGTTTGTCTCGGTGGATTGATGTTTATCTCGCTCGTTATAATTATATCTATCGAGACAGTTTTTATCTCGCTAGGCTAGTGTTTATATCGATAGGCAAGTGTTTATCACGGAATATAATTATGTCTATCGAGATAGTGTTTGTCTCGGTGGATTAGTGTTTATCTCGATCGTCATAATTATATATATCGAGACAATATTCAAATATTCATACTTTGAACACTATCTCGATAGGGAAGAATTATATTCAGCGAGATAAAATTTATTTATCGAGATAGTATTCAAATATTCATACTTTGAACACTATCTCGATAGGGAAGAATTATATCCAGCGAGACAAAATTTATGTATCGAGACAGTATTCAAATATTCATACTTTGAACACTATCTCGATAGGGAAGAATTATATCCAGCAAGATAAATTTTATATCTATCGAGATAGGATTCAAACTTTGAATATTGCCTCGATAGGAGAAATTATATCCAGCGAGACAAGATGAAAAAATGAAGATAAGAAGAAAAAATAAATTACTAACCATGATTTTGAAAAGAGATGATGAAAAGAGTAGGATGAAGAGAGTAGATAGAGTAAATATATATATAATTAGTTGTGTAGGTAAGAAATGAATAATAAAAAAGAAATATGGATATATTAAACTTAAGGGTAAATGAGTCTTTTTATGTCAAAATTGGGTAGAAAACTCATTTTTTTATGAAGTGAGTAAAAATCTCCTTTTCTTATGAAAAATGGGTACAAACTCACCGCCCCTTATTAAAATGATCATAGAATTATATTAAAATTAACTAAAAATAAATATTAAAAGGGTAGGCGGGTTGATCCTAACCCTATAGGGCTCAGCCCTATTGGGCTTCGGGCTAAACGATCCAGTGCCTTATTGTTTCACGATAAACGGGCCTAAAAAAGCTTAGCCATAAATCTTAATTTTTCCAGTTTAAACGGTTAACATCTCTAAGTATCAGTCAAGTATAATATGATCTAATGAATTTGATTACAACACAATTACATTAAATTCAACATGGTTAGTTAAAATTGAAATTTGATGTGACGATTCTCACTAATTTTGTTTTTTTTTTTCTTTTTATAAGAATTTTTTCTCTGATTACAATTTTCAAGTTTATAACACATATATCTAGAGTAAACTATTCATGTTGGTGTTTCAAGTTTAATTGGAAAAGTTGAAGCGGAGTCCTCTAACAAAGTTTAAACTGGGTTGGGCCATTTACCAAATCCAAAAAGGGAAAATGAAGAAATTCACAGAACAGGCAATTAATTAGAAACACCCAAACTCAAGGGCGTTTATAGTCAAAATGTATAGTAATAATAAATTAAGAAGATGGTGTAAAATAAAAGAGAGACCAATTTTAAATTTTATTACGAAAATACAAAATATTTTATTTATAAACTTTACATGTATTCAAATTCATCTTGTGCGACCTCAATCAAACCAATTTAATTAATTGGCACACACATCCTAACAAAATGAAATTGCAAAAATTGATTTTTTAGTCATGTAACTTACACCCATTTGATTTTGATCCTGCTATTTTATAAGCTTTTAATTTTATTCGTGTAACTTATTAAAGTTCGACATTTTAGTCATTTTACTTGCTACTGCGGGCAATTAGCAGGTGACATAATTAAAATTTCAAAATTTTATAAGTTGCATGATCAAAATCAAAATTCATAAATTAGCAGGACCAATATTAATATAGGTACAAGTTACTGGACAAAAAAATCAATTTTCCCAAATAAAATGATTTGAAAACCATCTCACACAAAAAAAAATTATATATGTACTTAATTTTTAAACTTTTGCACAAAATTTCCTAGTTGAAAAGTGAAAATCGCAATGCTCATTATATCATTATGCATCCATAATTCGCATGCGCTAGATAGATGGATATGGATCGAGTTTTTTAGTTCTATCCGGCCCTTTCGGCCTCAAAGTGCTTTTAACATGAAGTCGGAATACGATGCTTTCAGGGACTCCATCAAGAATTTGATTGTTCAAGCGGTTTTTCTCAATAGAGCCCAATAATGTTTGTTTTGGAATTATAGTGGGTGGGGAAATATTGGACTTTAAAATATTTTAGGATAAATTGATATAACTTTTGTGACATTTTTCGGTATCTTTTAAAATATGACCAAAAATTCAAAATTTCATTTATTTATCTTTGAAAGGGCTGTTAAATATTAATTAAATAATTAAAAGTAAAAACCAAAACATATAAAGTACAAGACTTCAACTTAAAACTGTTTTTTCAAGTGTCAGTTTCATATCGTTTTGGACGTTACCCATCTCTTGTAACTTTGCCTTTCATGGACAAAGTCCCGCCTCGTTTAGTGAATGACGTTGACCTTTATCTTGTATTTTTCTAGTATAACAAATATTTATTTTTCACAATGTAACAATATCAGTAGTATATCATAATCATTTATTTTTTAATATATTTTTTTCAATTAACTCTATGCTACTACTCTTGTCAACCAAATATGAGAAAAAATTATAAATAATTATGTAATTTTGTCTGTATTTATAAATAATTCTGTAAATTTTTATTTTATCAATTTTGGTCATTTTTGCCGGGACATTCAAATTTTGATCAAATTATTACCCTTTTTTTTTGTCACATTGATCGTCATTCTTTCTTATTTGAATATTCTCATTATAAGAAATCCTAAATTAATTTAGAATGAACCGACTTTAAAGTTGCAAAATGTAATTAGGAAGTGATTTATAAGGTTAGGTCTATACATCAGAGCCCAATAACTTGATAACTTTTGTGACATTTTGTATGATATAACTTTTGTGACATTTTTCGGTATCTTTTCTGACCAAAATTCAAAATTTCATCAGAAAGGGCCAAAATTGGAAAAAAAAAAAACCAAAACATATAAAGTAAAAACTTAATGGACGTTAGCAGACAATTTATGATTTTATCTCAACCGATTATATATACAAAATTCAAATTCAATTTTGTTGGGAAATTTGTATTAAGTTTTGATGAAAGTTCCAAAATAGTTTATAATAGGACCAGTCAGACCTGTTAGTTACTGATGATTTATAATCAGGATAGAATTACCAGCTAAAATGTATAGACAACTGATGTAAAGGATAGGTCACACATTGAGGGGGAACTCAATATGTATAGGTCAGGTCTGAAGATCAGAAGATCAGGTCAGGTCTGAAGATCAGAAGACCAGATGAGGTCAGAAGATCAGAAGACCAGATGAGATCGGAAGATCAGAAGAACAGAAGAGGTCAGAAGGTCAGAAGACAAGATGAGGTCAGAAGACAAGTCAAGTCAGAAGACCAGAAGAAGTCAGAAGACCAGACGAAGTCAGATGGTCAGGTGAAGAAATGAAGCTCAAGTTCAGAAGACCTGAAGATCAGATGACTACCAGAAGATCAAGACCAGAAGACCTACATCAGTTGAGTCTGCTAGTTGAGCTAAGACAACTTGCACGGAAGACTCTGTCAGAATCGTAGTGATCGGTTTTAAGCGATCGGTCACCACATCGGTGTCAATCGATGTTACACCAGGTCATAGTTGTCAATCAGAACAAGAAGAATGTCAACTTTAGTTGGTAGAACAAACACTGTAAAGTGTATTTGTTAACCAATGAGAACAAGACACGTATGTACGGAGCCGACAATGCGGGATTCGGCGCTGGAAAGTCAAACGGCTATAAAGGACAAGTATACACGCTTTCAGCCATGCCGTTCCTGAAGCACGTCAAATCAATCCTGCAACCTACCAAAAATAGCCCGAAATTTAAATTGCTCTCCAACGGCTCTTTGATTTTGAGATCTATAAATATGGGATTGCTCTTCATAGTGAAGACACGGAAATTATCATCAAGCTCAAGCCATAAGCAAATTTCCCCACGAAGAACATTAAATTCAAGTTTATTTTATAAGTGTTCATCCCATTAGTTCTTAGCATAAGAAATCTCATCCTCTAGCTTTAGGCTACATAAACACTAGGATAGATTTCCAGTTGGAACAACAACAAATCTTTACCCAAACCCAAAAGTTAGGTTAAGTTTGTTTTGCAAGATTTCAGACTAGGGTTTCTAGTTCTGATTTCTGCGATCGGTTGAGTGAGAACTCTCTAAACATCTGTTGGTTGTACTGTGTTGGACTAACACAATAAACTAAGTTCAGTTGGTTAAGTTGGTGCCCCTTGTGATAGGGAAGAGTGGACGTAGGACTGGTTGTCCGAACCACTATAAAATTTTGTGTGTATTTACTTGCTCTTAACTGCTTTACACTACTGCACACAACTTGGTTTAAACTGCATACATATTCTGAGTTAGGATCAGTTTGCATCAAGCAACTGATCTGATCAGTTTGACTCTTTGGCCATCTGATTGAAACGGACTGCAGAATCTGATTTCTTAAAACTGGTTTTTCACACGGGTTAAAACTAGCTTCCGCACATCAGTTAAACTGATAGACACCGAACTGATCTACCACCAGGCGATCAGTAAGTTGGATATCAGCCCAAACTGATTCACTCGCACTCTGATCAGGCAACCTGCCATCACACCTGATCTTGCACGAAAATGTTTTCAGAAGTTTATTCGCCCCTCCCCCCTAGACTTCTGCCCTCACGAACCCGTTCGGGACCTACAACTTTTATACTATCCATAAATTTCTCAATCAGGATATTTATAATCCTCTATCACCTGAAACAAACATAACCTAAAATCAACTCGTATAACTCTACAAGCACTACAAGAAAATGAATACCTACGCAAATTTTCAAATGACTGTGTGTTGGGTAATGATTTGCACAGATCTATTCGGGGTGAATATTTAACTACAAATTTAATTCTTATAATTAGTACTAGAATGAATTAATCCTATATTAATTCAAATAATAATCCAACAACATATCATGCATATAATAATTCACGTAAAACCTACGCATGCGGAATTCTACGAGTTTACGTGAACGTACCTCATGGGATGGCAACGGTATGGCTGATTATACTAACCGTAAGGACTTCCCAAGTATTCCCTTAGCCCTCGTTCGACTATCCGGTGGAAGGACACTTGTGAACGATTTAACAAAAGGAAAATAAATTATGTTGCACCACCTTTGTGGATTTACTAATTTTTCCAGCACATGGAACTGTACTTGGGAATGAAACAATCATCCCCTATTTATAGAGCATGAGGTGGTCGAAATTTAGTGATAAAATAATGTGGAAAAATCTTTTCTTGATCTCCAAGAAATCTTGAATATATCTCTTATATTCTTTTTCCCAAATTATAATATTCCACAAAAATCCCACCTATTCTACATATATGGATTTTTCGAAAATAAGGCTTGCAAGAAACCAAGATTTGGATCTTCTTGAATTTATGAGATATTCTTGTATTTCAAGAAATGCATATCTTCCATAATATCTTTTCAAGAAAATCTTTCTTGCCCTTTATTTTCTAATTTTTCCGAAAATCTCCTTATAGATACCCAAGTGGGAGATTTCTTGAATTTAATGAGATAATCTTGTATTCCAAGAATACATATCTTCATTCCATAACAAAATTCAAAGAAAATCTTTCTCCCAACTTTATCTATAATTTTGAAATATTCATGGAAAAATATGCAACAATATTTATTTTATTTTAATCACCTTTTTCAGTTAATGGACTATATGTTGGGCTACTTAGGGGGCCTTTAGGAGAATTAAGATTGGACCTTCTAATGGACCTTGAATATCTAATATTGAGCCACAATATAATTCAAGCCCATAAATATTAATTAATCCCACTACATAATTAATATTGCACTATCCATCTTAACCCATATTATTAGTCAATATGGCTCCCGGTCATTATTTCCGTGTTTAAGATTATCTAGCCCATTAATTAATTCAAGCCACCAAAAATAGCTTTCCGTTAATTAATATCTTTTATCCTTGGTCAAGGAACGGTTCAACATTATTATCCATCTAGGAAACTAATTCCACTTGCAAGATTTGGTATGATAAAGCTTATGAACCTCCCAAGGGCAAATCGAACAAAAGCATTTGCTTGCACACGATTCTTCAGATTAAATCTTAGCAATCACATGTGACTAATAATATTGCCCAAGATAAAAAGTATTGAATCTCACTGATTCGCTACCCATGATAAGTCAAAGCAATAGTTACCAATCCCACGTGATCCTATTTAAGGGACGAAGGTTAAGAAATAACGAACCATCGAGGTCTAATTCTTCCTTGTTCGATTCAAGAATTTATCCTCCCTGTAGGTCCTATTCAATTGCAGCATCATCATGCACTAGTGTAATCTCTTGGTCAAGACAAATCAATCTCGAGCCTTACACTTCAACCTTTCACGATGGGTTGTTCATTTCCATCTAGGTCGTGAATAGTGTACTTTTTAGTTACAAGGGATTTGTTAATTTAATCTTACGTGATCCGATATCACTAAATTAACTACAATGTAACACGTCGACTTATTGAAGCAACAGTTATGCAAAGAAATATATGTAACATTCAATAATATTTAAAGCATCGGTGATAAACAATTTATTTCAATAAATAAGTCCGAAAATTGATTTCGATTATACAAAAGTAAAAAGCATACTTTCGGTATAATCCCAACAATCTCCCACTTATACTCAAAGTCCTTTTAAGTATACTACAACATGTCTCGCGTAGTCCGTGACATCTAATGTCACCTACACTAACCTAATAATTTCTCCCACTTATACTCAAAGCAGATTGGCAACGGTCTTGACACCCATTCCTTCCACATGTCTCTCGAATGTATTCGTGAGAGGACTCTTTTGTGAATGGATCGCTAGGTTGTCCTCGTGACGCGCTATCTTTGCCACATCTACATCTCTCTCTTAACGATTTCTCGTGATAAGATGTCTTTCCTTGAGTGTGCTTGTTTGACTCGTGGACTCTTGGTTCCTTGAATTTGCAAAGCCCCTAGCAAATATTCCTGACAAATTCGAACTCCATCCAAGTCCACTAAGAAGGTCTAGAGCCAAATCGGTTCTTTTTCTTCGCTTCACAAGCGACTACTTACCCGACTTCCATGGTTGAGTCGTTGATGCATTTCGCTTCACACTTTCCCATTTGATGGCTACACTTCCCAAATGGAAACACACTAACTGAGGCATATAGTTTATGGAATCTAAGTCTGATTGGAAATCCGAGTCCGTGTAGCCGATGGGGATTGGAGTATCTGACTGATAAATCAACATTCTATCCCGAGTTCTTTTGGATACTTTAGAATGTTTTTAAGCGTAAATCAATGCACTTTCCCTCGGGTTACTTTGATATCTTGCTACCATGCCTACTGCAAAGCGGATATCGTGTCTCGCATACATGACATTGCATACATAAGGTTTCCATGTAAAGAAGCACAAGGAATGCCTTTCATGTCATCTATCTCCTTTTGCATCTTAGGGGACATTTTCTTGGATAGATGGATTCCAAGTCTGAAAGGTGCGAAGTCTTTCTTGGAATCTTGCATGCTGAAGTGTTTCAAGACAGTGTCTATGTATGAAACTTGCGATAACCTGATCATCCTTTTCTTGCGATCTCGAGTGATCTTGATCCCAAGGATGTGTCTGGCTTTCCCTAAGTCTTTCATATCAAACTGTTTTGAAAGCCATGCCCTTACGTCTGATAACACCTTTACATCGTTCCCGATTATCAGAATGTCATCTACGTATAGTACTAAGAATACCAATGCAGTTCTGACACGCTTTTTATACACACAACTTTCAAACTCGTTTTGATCAAACTCATAAGACTTTATAACATGATCAAAACATTGGTTCCAAGCTCTGGATGCCTGTTTGAGTCCGTAAATGGACCTCTTGAGCTTACAAACTAGGTGTTCTTGGCCTGTTTCAATGAAACCTTGGGGTTGTTGCATATAGATCTCTTCATCAAGACTTCCGTTAAGGAAAGCTGTCTTGACATCCATTTGCCAGATTTCAAAGTCAAAATGCGCAACAATCGATAAGAGAATACAGATGGACTTAAGCATGGCTACGGGCGAAAAAGTTTCCTCATAATCGATCCCTTCTTTCTGAGTGTAACCTTTCGCCACTAGTCTTGCTTTAAAGGTTTCAACCTTCCCGTCCGGTCCTCTTTTCCTCTTATATACCCACTTGTATCCAATGGGTTTGACCCCATTAAGTGGTTCGACTAGCTCCCACACTCTATTATGAAACATAGAACCCATTTCGGCTTTCATTGCTGTTTGCCAAGAATCTGCATCCTTATCTTGGAGTGCCTCGTCATATGTCCATGGGTCTGATTCGTCTTGTCCGGGAATCAAGTCCGAGGACTCTCCTATTCCTATGAATCTCTCGGGCTGTCTAACAACCCTCCCACTACGACAAGGCTCCGATTGTGAAAGTGTATCGTTTGGTATATCATCTAGTACAGTTGGCACTGAGGTTTGCCCTCTAAGCTCATTTAAGGTAATCTCACTTCTGGGTTTTCTTTGGTTCATATTGTCTTCTTCCAAAAATCTAAAGTGGGTGCTGATGACCACCTTTTGATCTTCGGGGACCATAGAACATACATCCTTTTGTTCTCTCGGGGTATCCTACAAACAACCTTAATTCTGATCGAGGATCCAATTTACCGGCTTCCTTGTCCAACACGTAGGCCGGACACCCCCAAATTCTCATGTGTCTCATACTAGGCTTGCGCCCGGTCCACAATTCTTTGGGAGTTTTGGGAACCGATTTGGATGGCACCAAGTTCAGAATATAAGCCGCTGTTTCCAAGGCATAACCCCAGAACGACTCGGGAAGATCCGCATAACTCATCATTGATCTAATTATTTCCAAAAGAGTTCTGTTTCTTCGCTCTGCAACCCCGTTTTGTTGAGGGGTTCCGGGTGCAGTGAGCTGGGACACAATCCCTTCATCAGGAAAGTAGTTCAAAAACTCATCGCTGACGTATTCGCCTCCACGATCAGATCGTAGAGACTTGATACGTTTTTCCCTATGATTCTCTGTTTGAGCCTTAAATTCTTTGAATTTCTCAAAGGTCTCAGATTTATGCTTCATAAGGAAAATGTAACCGTACCTTGAGTAATCATCAAAAAATACTCATAACCTCCTCTTGCTTTGGTTGACATTGGACCACATACATCTGTGTGAACGATCTCTAACACTTCTTTGGCTCTATTCCCCTTGGCTCCAATTGCCCTCTTGGTCATTTTACCCTCCAAACATGATTCGTATGTTGGAATTTGTTCAACTTGGAGACGCTCCAGTGAACCATCTTTCACCAACCATTGGATCCTCTTTGGATTTATATGACCTAATCTTAGATGCCAAAGAAGTGTTTCGTTCACGCTTTCTTTTGTCGGAAATAGTTGATGTGTTATAGGATGCATTTCGTGAGTGGTGTGCACAGTTAATTGTATAGAGATTTTCCATCAATGTCCCGTAACAGATACACTCATCATTTCAAAAATGATGTCATTCTTATTAGAAGAAACTTAGTGTCCTTTAATCGAATTTTAGAAACTGGAAGTGAATTCTTTCTAAAACTGGGAACATAAAGATAATCTCAAAAAACTTTATCTTCAAAAGATAGGTGCACTTCTCTCACTGCTTTAACTACTACTCATGTAGTATTTCAATGTCTGCTACTTGCGTAGTATTGCAATAATTGTTACTATAGTAGCATTGCAATATCTGCCACTTACGTAGAATTGCAATGACTTCTACTTTCGTAACGTCGCCCAGTGTGATGAGGATCTCATTCCCACTAAGTTGGCGGATCATTTTGAACCCGTGAAGCCAACATGATTAGTGGATCTCGTATCAACCACCCACGAATGAGAAGTATACGCCGCTAAACAAGTTTCAACAACTAGTGCGTGAGAATTACCTTTCTTTCCGTCCCTTTTGGGGTTGGAACAGGCAAAACCTCCATTGTCCTCTCTCATCGCAGCTTAAGCACTTCCTCTTTGGATTTTCCTTGACACAACAAGCATTCCTCATCTTACCATTACCCTTGGCAACAGTTGAGTTTTATTGCTTATGGCCTTTGGTCCTCTTCTTTATCTTGCCTACCCTTGGCCTAGAAGATGAAGATGGAACACATGCCGTCAAAGCTTGAGTTTGGTGCCTTATCATCATTTCTGCCGAGACCAAAAGCTTGCAACAAATTAGCTAGCGAGGCCAAAATGCTCAAAAACTTTTTGGGCAGAGAGTGAAGTACCAAATTCATCCGAGTCTCCGGATCATAATCTGCGACTCGAGAATCTCAATTTTGTTCGGATGGGCCATCTATTTTGAGGACGTAATCCCTTACGGGTTTTCCCTTCACCATTTTCGGTGACAACATCTCAAGAAGGTGATCCGACGAGCCCGCGTGTTTTGACTCGTCGGTTGGCTCATCCGATTTTGGTGTGTCAAGAATCCACTTGTGCTTTTTGTGCGATTAGGATAATTATAATTTTCGTTTCCAATCAATATAGTTTCCATACATATTGTATTGACTTTAAGTATAATAACAAGTGGATTAAAAGGTAACGACATCTTTGAATCGAAAAATAAACAACTATATGCAAAAGCACAAGTATATCACAAGATTCGATCACATGCTTCATATTAAAATCTCAAAAAAATATGAACATGCATCACCAACATCTCAAAACAGTTTAAATAAGCCGTGGGGTGGGTCATTATTTAAACACATTCAAAAAAAGTTACAAACAAGAACGATTTACAAACCTTTAATATCCAGATTAATAGTTGGCTCCCACTTGACCAATAAAAAATTGACAGGGACTTCGGGGAAGTATATGCATATCAATTTTATACCTAAGTAATAACCATGATTAAATACAGGATTATTATTTCGCTTTGATCGAGCCTCTTGGGGAGGGTCATCGTCGCCACTAGTAATAACCCACAATCATCCGTTTGGAATTCATTCATGTGAAAGCTATCTTTTTGACGAAATAAAGTAGGGGAATTTCTCCAAAATAATTCACAAATAAATAAATCATGGAGGTCAAAATTAATTCAATTTTATTATCCGGAATAAAATTGTAAATTAATTATTTAAACATACTTAGTAATTTTGAAGGTGAGATTTTTCATTTGGGCAACTCTCATGCAAACACATTTAAAAAAATTAAATAAAGCATAATATAGCACAAAATAAATCAAGCAAAATAGAAAAATAAACATATTGGGCACGAATTATCCAATTGTCATGGTTTGATTTTTCTTGGCTTGATCTTGAAGAAACACCGTCTTGAATTTCTCCCACTCGTCGTCTCGAAAAAAATACTGTCTTGAAATGTCACGCCGTTATTTCGCCAAGAACAGGATGCACGAGGATCCCCGCCGTATGCATCCGGCGACGCTAGCCCTGAACCAACCTCGGCGGCCACGCACGCGCCCATTTTAAGACGCCCTCGGCATGTAACTCGGCACTCCTCGGCAGACAGCTGTGATCCTCAAATGACAACGCAGTAGATCGAAATCCGGTGCGTCGCTTCCTTTCTTCTCCGCCTCGCCCGCCCGACCCTCGGCTTCCCGCCCGCGTCCCGTCATCCGGCTGCATAAGGTCGCGCCGCGTCCGATGCTCGCGATACTTTGTTGCGTGCGCCTTCGCGCCGCCCGTCGTTTGGCTTTGTTCTGGCGCTCGGCCGCCTCGGCCTCGCCTGCCAACTTGCCCGTCGTGCGTACAAATGCATACCGAGCCGCCTCTGTTCGGGATTACGGATTCATCCTTTAATTCTTCGTCTCGTCCTCGTTTTCGATTAATTTACAATTTATTTACAAAAAATAAATAAACCTGACCTAGACTAGTCTATTAGATTGATCAAATCAAACAAATTCTAATCTACTCGTGGATTTTCTCACGAGGCAAAAAGCGAATCGAGCGAATCGAATTAAAAACCACGGTTTATATGCATGCATAAACACATTAAATTCCATGACAATTGAATACGCAAAATAGATCTAAGCAATTCTACTATCGATTTTAAATTTAATGCCAGCGAATTAAATTACAATTTAAAAATTCAGAGTTCAAACCGTGGCTCGATACCGCTTGTTGGGTAATGATTTGCACAGATCTATTCGGGGTGAATATTTAAATACAAATTTAATTCTTATAATTATTACTAGCATGAATTAATCCTATATTAATTTGAATAATAATCCAACAACATATCATGCATATAATAATTCACGTAAAACCTACGCATGCGGAATTCTACAAGTTTACGTGAACGTACCTCTTGGGATGGCAACGGTATGGCTGATTAGACTAACCGTAAGGACTTCCCAAGTATTCCCTTAGCCCTCGTTCGACTATCCGGTGGAAGGACACTTGTGAACGATTTAACAAAAGGAAAATAAATTATGTTGCACCACCTTTGTGGATTTACTAATTTTTCCAACACATGGAATTGTACTTGGGAATGAAACAATCATCCCCTATTTATAGAGCATGAGGTGGTCGAAATTTAGTGATAAAATATTGTGGGAAAATCTTTTCTTGATCTCCAAGAAATCTTGAATATATCTCTTATATTCTTTTCCCATAATTATAATATTCCACAAAAATCCCACCTACTCTACATATATGGATTTTTCGAAAATAAGGCTTGCAAGAAACCAAGATTTGGATCTTCTTGAATTTATGAGATATTCTTGTATTTCAAGAAATACATATCTTCCATAATATCTTTTCAAGAAAATCAAGAAAATCTTTCTTGCCCGTTATTTTCTAATTTTTCCGAAAATCTCCTTATAGATACCCAAGTGGGAGATTTCTTGAATTTAATGAGATAATCTTGTATTCCAAGAATACATATCTTCATTCCATAACAAAATTCAAAGAAAATCTTTCTCCCAACTTTATCTATAAATTTCGAAATATTCATGGAAAAATATGCAACAATATTTATTTTATTTTAATCACCTTTTCAGTTAATGGACTATATGTTGGGCTACTCAGGGGGTCTTTAGGAGAATTAAGATTGGACCTTCTAATGGACCTTGAATATCTAATATTGAGCCACAATATAATTCAAGCCCATAAATATTAATTAATCTCACTACATAATTAATATTGCACTATCCATCTTAACCCATATTACAGTCAATATGGCTCCCGGTCATTATTTCCCGTGTTTAAGATTATCTAGCCCATTAATTAATTCAAGCCACTGAAATAGCTTTCCGTTAATTAATATCTTTTATCCTTGGTCAAGGAACGGTTCAACATTATTATCCATACCGGAAACTAATTCCACTTGCAAGATTTGGTATGATAAAGCTTATGAACCTCCCAAGGGGGCAAATCGAACAAGCGTACTTGCACACGATTCTTCGTATTAAATCTTAGCAATCACATGTGATTAATAATATTGCCCAAGATAAAAAGTATTGAATCTCACTGATTCGCTACCCATGATAAGTCAAAGCAATAGTTACCAATCCCACATGATCCTATTTAAGGGACGAAGGTTAAGAAATAATGAACCACTGAGGTCTAATTCTTCCTTGTTCAGTTCTGAAGAATTTATCCTCCTGTAGGTCCTATTCAGTGCATCAGTCATGCACTAGTGTAATCTCTTGGTCAAAACAAGCCAATCTGAGCCTTACACTTCAACCTTTCACGATGGGTTGTTCATTTCCATCTAGGTCGTGAATAGCGTACTTTTAGTTACAAGGGACTGTTAATTTAATCTTCTGTGATCTGGTATCACTAAATTAACTACAATGTAACAAGTACGACTTATTGAACAGTTATGCAGTAAATATATGTAACATTCAATAATATTTAAAGCATCAGTGATAAACAATTTATTTCAGTAAATAAGTCTGAAAATTCGGTTTCGATTATACAAAGTAAAAAACATACTTTCCAGTATAATCCCAACACTGTGAAATAGACATTAGTGTTTAAAAGTAAAATCTTGAATTTTATAATCAGGAACAAACATTACCCTATTATCAAGGACTTTTAAAAATCGATTTTAAAAATCTAGGGGTTTATTGAATTCTATTATGACAAATATTCATGTGAGACGGTCACATGCATGAGACAGTGCACAACCTAACATGAATCACACGCATCTCTTTTAAAGTATTAAAGTGTCAATGCCCAACTTATACCCCGTCTCACCGTGAGACAGTCTCATGCAAGTGTGATTGTTTCTGAATTTTTTTGTAATGTTATAGTAAATTTATAGTGCGTTAGTGGTAATTGTTTAAAATCTATTTTCAAATTATGTCATATTAAAATCGACTTTAAATTATAAAATTTAAATCTTATACTCTCTCCGTCCCGATCTTGTTTACACAATTACTGTGTCCTCGGAGTTTAAGAAAAAATGATAAAGTAATAAAGTGTTGGGGTAGAAAGAGATGTTTATTAGTATTTTATGTGATAAAGTGATAAAGAATTGTGAGTAGAAAGAGTTATTTATTAATATTTTATGTAATAAAGTGATAAAATATAAAATCTGAATGTGCTTCTGGATCGAATCTAATCCCATAAAGCTCTCATCAGAATTAGGAACATAAACTGGATCCTCAACCTCCGGAACTCTCCCAACCACCGGATGCTGTAACAAAGTCTGCGCAACCATCATATTTACTTTCTCTCCAATCCAAACAAAAAATCAACCTTACTAACCGAAGGCTGCGGCTGTGGCTCAACAGGAGATGCCGAATGCGGTTGAGTAATTAAAGGCGCTGAATTCAGCGCCTCAACGAACCTCTCCCCAAATTCTTATATTAAAAAGTTGGAGACAATACACATGAAAAGTTGGAGTTATTATTGATTTAGTTTTTTAGTTGAATTAGTGACGTGAAAATTTAAAAAATGTATTTGTCTTTAAAAATAATTATAATTGATTATTATTAACACAATTAGTAATTCCATCGGAGAAAGAGGCGCACGTGCCTGGTGCATGACACAACATTGCTTCGTGTTGTTCCGAGTATCCGATGAATTTTGGAGCTAAAATCACTACTACACATTTAAGTTTGGATAGCTCCACTTGGACAGCTCTTTTTTCAAACAGCTCTCCAAAATGTCCCTTGGAGAACGGTTTTAAAAAAAAAAAAAAAAGACAAAATTTGTTAAAAAATTTGTCCAAGAACAAAAAACTTAGACAAATGCGGTTTATAACCATTTGTTCAAAAATAATTAGAGAGCGGTTTTGAACCATTTGTCAAAAGAAAGCTTGACAATGAGTTCATAACCATTGTCAAAATGAATTAACCGCTCGAACTGATGTCTCCTACCTACAAGAGGCAATTATGCATGTTTATCAACAGAAGTTCCATGGAATGCTAATATATATTCATAACATCACGCAAGTAAAAATTCTAATGACATTTGTGAGCAATTGTTTTATATTTTAGTTTTTTTTTTTGGTGTGGGGGGTGGTTTGGAATTACAACAAAATATTTGTTGTATTTTTTGTTTTTTTGTTTTTTTTTTTAATTTTTTAGGCACAATTCAAATATTTTATTCTTTAAATTTTCGTGTTATTCCTTTTTAATATTTTTCTTATATAATGAGATTAACACAAACTCTTATGTAAAACTTGTTCATAATATTAAATTCATATTATTACACTTATGAACTTGTATTACTATTCTTATAAATTAATACCTATAATATTTAATATTCTTATAAATTAATTCAATTTTGTCTAAGTATTACTTATTTACATAGAAAAGTATTACTTGTTTAAATAGAAGTATTACTTGTTTAGATAGAAAGGTATAACTTGTTTAAAGAAAAATATTATTTGTTTAGATGAAAAAGTATTACTTGTTTAAAGAAAAATATTACTTATTTAGATAGAAAAGTATTACTTGTTTAAATAGAAAAGTATTACTTGTTTATATAGAAATGTATAACTTGTTTAAAGAAAAGTATTACTTGTTTAGATGAAAAAGTATTACTTGTTTAAAGAAAAATATTACTTATTTAGATAGAAAAATATTACTTTTTTAGAAGGAAAAGTATTACAAGTTTAAAAGAAATGTAGTACTTTTTTAAAAAAAACAAGTAAAAAATATAATTTTAATATAATTTAATTTAATTTTAATTTATATAAAAAAATTATTATATAAAAATGTGATTGAATTAATAAATAAGATAATTGAAATAAAGAATTTTAAAAAAAATTGTAAGAAAAAATAATTTTTAGAACATATAGAATTAATTTCATTAAATAAACGCCAAAAGAAGTCTTGGCGCTCGAATTGATGATCTCAGGCGCCCAAGGTCCCGTGTTCGGTCCCCCATGGGAGCGAATAACTGTCTCAATTAATTGGGAGGTTTGGTGGCTTATATAAGAGATTTGTGGGCCCGGGGCTAAAACCGCTATCTAATTATCAATTTTGATACTTAGACAGCGGTTTTTAACCGCTTTCTATGTTGCATCTTGCACAGCGGTTTTTAACAGTTGTCTAAGCATATATTTTTGAATAATGTTAAAAAATTTGTCTAAGCTCCACTTTTGCACGATGATTTTATATCGATTTTTAGTTTCTTGACAACACATTTATAACCATTTGTCTATGGTCTTTTTTAAGGGTTGTGCAAAGTCAAATCTGTATTAGTGAATTGTACAATTCGAAAAAAATTTGGACTAATTGTGTTAGTCAAACTTTCTTGGAATCATTTCAATAAAGGTGATAAGTAATGAGACAATTTTAGATTTAATTAAAAAATTTAACAATTTTAGCACGTATATTTTTATGTGATGATTTTGTTTGAGACGGTTTTTTCAATTCAAGAAACCACTAAAAAAAATCTTTTTACAAAATAAATAAATAATTATATTAAAAAGTTGGAGACAATACACATTTAGCGACAAGAAAAATCTAGAGGGGATTTTCAAAATATAGAAATTAAAGTACACGACCTTGCAGAAGATAATAATAACAAAATTAAAGTTCACAGGCTACAATTTATAAGCACGGTTAATCCAAAATAAACCCATTCAAGGAGTGAATTTGAGAAGAATTTGAATATTTTTTAGAATTGGGATTATGGTTGACAATGTGCCGGGCCAAGCCATATTTCTCATAAAAAAATCTTTGCCTGATATTTAATTTTTAGGATCAAGTTTGACCTATTATCTACCATAAACATTTGTTTATTAAACTTGACCTGACCATTTTTAGGATTAAGTTTGACCTATTATTTACCATAAACTTTTGTTTAGTAAACTTGATATGATCTTTTTAATTAAACGGGTTAGGTTGAAAGCCTCTAAAAGGTCTATCTATTAAGTATTTTGTAATTTGTTCTTTTCCTTTTCATATTCAATAATTAATAATTTAATGTAATTGTTTATTAGAATATATAAAGGATTAAAAGTATTATATTATAATAGAACTACTGTTGAATAGTTTTAGTTATAGACTTCAGTCGATCTTATAATTGAACATATTATTTTATTTAATAAAATAGAAACAATCAAGTTACATTTTATGTAGATTAATATCATTTTATCATATATTTATGTAATGTATAATATATATTTATGTATAAAATAGTTAAATAGGTCGATTTATTAGAATATGCACCATGAAAATATATACTTAGGAACCATTCTTAGGTGGGTTGCGACATAACTTATAAAGTGACGAAGAAATTCGCGCCTCAATCCATTGATGTGTAGCCCTAAAGTCTAAAATTAACTTCAAAGGTTGAAGAACAATGATGTTATCGACTACTTTTTTATCCTCATAGATAGTCATTTTATGATTATACCATACAAAATAACAAAAAATGGCAAAGAACTTGTCAAGCTTCACCTAAGTGAATAAAGTTTGGAACCAATCCTTAAGACGTCGAATTAATTTGCAAACAAGGAAATTGTATCATAAAGTCTATAAGTGTCAAACATTTCAAAGAAAAAATGGAGCGAGGAACCACTAGGTGAATCATAATTAATAGAATATATGTATTCATTATGTAAATAAATAGAATATCTCTTGTATATGGTAGATATATAGTATCCCTTAATCATAGCCTAGATTATGGGAATTCTCTTGTATATCATTGACGTTTCCTGAATGAAAGAGTCAACGGATTACATTCTATTATGGTATCACGAGACCTAGGGGATTTTTGAATATCTCTTCTCCCCTGCGCCCTAGCTAAACCTCTGATCACCATTTTTCTTTCATCTTCCTCCTTTGTTCCGGCACAATGTCGACACACAAATCTACATTTCACCCTGCACTTGCTGTATCCAATATCAAGAATCACATCTCAATCATTCTTGAATTGGAAAACGTCCATTATGCTACATGGGCTGAATTATTTAAAATTCATGCTCGATCTCATCGTGTCATCCATCATATCCTTCCCACGGAGAACCCTCTTGCGAAAGAGCCAGCCACGGATGAGGAGAAAGAGATGTGGAAATCGCTTGATGCCACTGTTCTCCAATGGATCTATGCGACCATCTCCACCGATCTTCTTCATATGATTCTTGAACCTAATTCCACGTCTTTGGAAGCGTGGACACGATTGCGGGATATTGTTCAGGATAACAAAAATTCTCGTGTTGTGACACTGGAACATAATTTCTCTCACACGGTAATGGAGGATTTTCCAAGCGCCTCCGCCCACTGTCAACATCTCAAGGTGTTGTCGGATCAACTCAAGAATGTTGGGGCTCCTGTTTCAAATGATCATCTGGTTCTACAGATGGTGGCCGGTCTCACAGACGCTTACAACAATGTAGGCACATTAATTCGCCAGAGCAATCTTATTCTTCCTTTTTATCAGGCTCGATCCATGCTTGTGCTCGAAGAGGCTGGATTATCAAAGAAAGCCGCTGCTGGTGTGGCGTTAATCACAGCTCCGACAGGATTCGACACTTTCCCCGACGTATCATCTCAACAACGTCTCAACACCAATGTTAAGAAACCACCAAAACGTAAAAATTCCAAAAGTGGGAAGGGTCAGCAATCTGGTACTGGAAATGGTGGCCAACAGTTTCAACAACCTCAATGGTCGAATCCATGGGTTGGCACCAATCAAGCGTGGCAGTGGCAATGGTCGTTGCCCCCTTGCCCATATCCCTCAGTTCCATGGGCTCGTCCACGTCCCGGCACTCGCCCGTCACCACCTCTGCCCGGCATTCTTGGTCCACGTCCTCAGGCGTACTCGGCACACGGATCACCAACCCCTACTGATATTGAGGCAGCCATGTACACTCTCGGGATAACACCACCGGACACACATTGGTACATGGACACTGGAGCTTTCTCTCATATGACGTCCACACAAGGTACTCTCTCGTCTTATTTTAATTTGAGCAAAACGAATGGTATTACTGTTGGTAATGGTCAATCTATACCAATTTTTGGTTATGGGCACACTCATTTATCCTCTCCTCACCCTCCCTTATCCTTGAATAATGTTCTACATGCCCCCAACATTATTAAGAATTTGGTGTCTGTTAGAAAATTTAAAACAGATAATTCTGTTTCTGTCGAATTTGATCCGTTTGGGTTTTCTGTCAAGGATTTTCGGACAGGAACGCCCCTAATGAGGTGTGAGAGTCAGGGCACACTTTATCCTCTCACCATTTCTCAAGCAACTACTCCGTCTACGTTTGTTGCCTTGTCGCCCTCTTTGTGGCATGAACGCTTAGGTCATCCGGGGGTTCCTATTTTCGACTAATAATGTTAACAATGGGGGCTATTGAAAATCCCTCGTGAAGTAAGATTTCTACGGTTGATAACATCCCATTGTTGATTTGCAGCACCTCCATAGGAAGTGAAGAATGCGTGCATGGAACTTAAGAGTATGCTTGTTTCGTGAAAGATTTTGCGATTCCATTTAAAAAAACTCATTTACTCTATTTACTTTTCGACTTAAAAAATAAGATTTTGAAATTTTATAAATTAAACTTTACTCTATATATATCACCTAGGATTTGGATCATGTATTGTATAACCCCGTGTTGTCCAGTAGGTCCATGGCGGTCTATAGTGTATTTAAATTTAGTACGGTGCGGGTCTACTGCACAACATGGTATATACAACACAGATGCACAAGATCCAAATCCATATCACTACCACCACTCTCTTTTTATTATCTCAATACATTCACATCATTATCTTTTTATTCTCCCAATACACTTATAATAATATAATAATACAATATTAATCAACTTTTTCATCATCGTACCTTGTAAAATTCCAAAATAAACATATATTTTATCTGGGTAAACTGTGTCAAACCCCCTGTCCCCATGTACTTTAAAAATTGTGTGAAATCCCTTTGTGGTTTTATAAATATGGTGTAAAACCCCCATTTTCGTTGATGTAATGGAAATGTATTACACACTCACTTTTTAGTGTTTTTTTCCACACTTTTTGTTGAAAAATGAAATAATTACGAAAAAAAAAAATTGGTCTCATAATTTATCTACTGTCCATTTTTCATCCCAAAAAATTATTTGTCCAATTTTGGTCCCATAACTAAATTGATTGTCCAATTTTGGTCCCATTTTTACCGAAAAATCGCGAACAACGCCGTTTTAAAATGTCTAATCACGTGCAAGTAAAATTTAGGGGTTCTCTATACCCTCGATGACTTGAACACTGACTATTTATTTCTTTTTATATTTTTTAATCAATTAAACTACATATGTGTAAATAATCCAATAAATTTAATCAAAACTAAAATTTAAAATATGTAATTGTAAGAATGACTAAATTTTACCGGCACGTGACTTGCATGAGACCGAAAACAACATTTTTTCCAATTTTTCGGTAAAAATGGGATCAAAATTGGACATTAATTTTTTTTTAGACGAAAAATGGATAGTGCATAAGTTATAAGACAAAAAAAAAAAAATCTCAAATAATTACCCTCCATTGACTATATTAAAGGGGGGTTTGATGTCAAGCCTTCATATTTTTACAATTTAAAATTTTTATATAATTATTTAATTGTAAAAATATGAAAGCTTGACACCAAAATCACCTTTAATATAGTTAATGGAGGGTAATTATGTTATTTTTCAATAAAAAAAAGTTAAAAAATAACACTAAAAAATGAACGTGTAATACATTTTCCATTATCTTAATAAAAATGGGCGTTTCACGCCATATTAAAAAACCACAAAGGGGTTTCGTAACATATATTTATAAAACCATAAGGAGGTTTCACACAATTTTTAAAGCCTAATGGGATTTGACACCAATTTTACAAACTACCTGGGGAAATGAGCTTCATCTTTATATGCGGTTGGCACTCGATGAGGTCGTTTGGAATTCATTTAAGCATTTTAACTAATTCAACTAAAAAATTAAATCAATAATTATTAAAAATCATGTAAACCATCCGTTCATTGTTGTCGGAGCTCGCCGGAAAGACTCTGACTGGAACTTGCTTATCGGTCCAGTAAGGGCCGTCGCCACCCTGAATTGCCGGCGGTAGTCCTTTTTCCAACGCCTTGAAATGCTCTCCGCCCGTGAATCTCCCGGAGAAATTCGGATCTGATTGAGAAGTCCAAACATGTCTGATGTAATAATCAAATTGAACTTTGATTGATTGGACTATTTTCAAACATAATTGGCTGCTTTTAATGCGGGTAAAATGTGTGGCTATTAATAGTTTAATATCCATGTTGATAGGATGGTGATGTTTGTTTTGACTTTTAAAAATTACTCCCTCGTCTCTATTTTATTTACATTATTTTTATTTTGAGTGTTCCATTTTTGTTTACATATTTTTTTTAATGCAAATAGTTATTTTATATTTTATCACTTTATTATATAAAATATTAATAAATAATTTTTTCTATCCTAATTTTTTATCACTTAATCACATAAAATACTAATAAATAATTCTTTTTACCCCCAACACTTTATAACTTTATCGTTTTTTCTTAAACTCGAGGACACAGTAATTATGTAAACAAGATCAGGACGAAGATAATATAAGATTTAAATTTTATAATTTAAAGTCGATTTTAATATGACATAATTTGAAAATAGATTTTAAACAATTACCACTAACGCACTATAAATTTACTATAACATTACTAAAAAATTCATAAACAATCACACATATGACATTACTAAAACATATATTAAAGGAGCTAAAAAAAAAACATATATTAAAGTACTTTAAATTTTTTAACGAAGGGTGCACCTTGAGGCAAGGGGTGGCAATTAAATGCCTTGCCTCGATTTTAAGGATCAAACATATCTTTTCTATGTTACCATTGTGGTCTTTAGCTCAATGTATTTTAAGTGTTTTGGAACCCTTGGGATTGTGGGTTCGAGCCCCACTTCCAAAATTGTTTATTTTTTTTATCTTTTTTTGCAAAGCAATTAGGTAGAGTAATTATTTTATGTTATGAACTTTTATATTTTTATTTCATAAACAATAGTTTTCTATCACATATTTTATTTATATATATTAACTATAACATATGTTACTTAAAAATTCTTGTGTGAAATGGTCTCATTGTGGAATGATTCACAAAACTATTTTTCATATTATGTAATGTCTTATCATGAGTTCGTCTCACATGTTGACAGTCAAATATTTTACGATTCTGATGTGGCTTGTTGAATTTGACCACCAAACAAATAATTAATCGAACAAAAACACTACGGGAAGAACCGTAGTTCTTCCGTGAAATGTGGGTGTAGGTATATAAGTGGAATGTGGGAAATATTCCAGAGTCTTTTTTACAATGAAAGGTGATGTCTTTTATATAAAGAGGACCAGCACGACAAATCATAAGCACGACAAATCATGTGTATAAAGCATGACAAAACATATGCGTAAGCACGACAAATCACTAAGCACGACAAATTGTTGGGGAATGAGTTGCACAGATTTATTCGGGGTGAATATTTAAATACAAATTTAATTCATTAATTATTACTAGCATGAATTAATCCTATATTAATTCAAATAATAATTGCAACAACATATCATGCATATAAAAGCCACGTAAAACCTACGCATGCGGAATCTACGGGTTTACGTGAACGTACCTCTCGGGATGGCAGTGACTTCGGTCGGACGGATTAACCAAAAGGACTTCCCAAGTATTCCCTTAGCCCTTGCTCAACTATCCGGTGGAAGGACACTTGTCGAACAATTAACAAAAGGGAAAAATAAACTTTGTTGCACCACCTTTATGGATTTGCTAATATTTCCAGCACATGGAATTGTACTTGGGAATGAACTAATCATCCCCTATTTATAGGAGAGGAGGGGTCGAAAATTTTAGTAGAAAATCAATGTGGGAAAAGACTTTTCTTGGTCACCAAGAAATCTTGAATATATCTCTTATATTCTTTTTCCCATAATTAAAATATTCCACAAAAATCTAACCTCCTCAATTATGGATAAATTTCGAAAAAAAGAAGAAGAAAGAATCCAAGATTTGGATATTCTTGAATTTATGAGATATTCTTGTATTTCAAGAAATACATATCTTCCATAATATCTTTTCAAGAAAATCAAGAAAATCTTTCTTGCCCATTATGTTAAAAAATTTCAAAAATTCCATATAGATAACCAAGTGGGAGATTTCTTGAATTTAATGAGATAATCTTGTATTCCAAGAATACATATCTTCATTCCATAACAAAATTAAAAAAAAATCTTTCTCCCTCTTTTATCCATAAATTTCAAAATAATTAGGAAAAATTAAGCAACAATATTTATTTTATTTTAATCACCTTTTTCAGTTATTGGACTATTTGTTGGGCTACTCAGGGGGCCTTTAGGAGAATTAAGATTGGACCTTCTAATGGATCTTGAATATCTAATATTGAGCCACAATATAATTCAAGCCCATAAATATTAATTAATCCCACTACATAATTATTATTGCACTATCCATCTTAACCCATATTACAGTCAATATGGCTCCCGGTCATTATTTTCCGTGTTTAAGATTATCTAGCCCATTAATTAATTCAAGCCACTGAAATAGCTTTCCGTTAATTAATATCTTTTGTCCTTGGTCGAGGAATGGTTCAACATTATTATCCATACCGGAAATAAATTTCACTTGCAAGATTTGGTATAATAAAGCTTATGAACCTCCCAAGGGGGCAAATCAAACAAGCGTACTTGCACACGATTTTTCGTATTAAATCTTAGCAATCACATGTGACCAATAATATTGCCCAAGATAAAAAGTATTGAATCTCTTTGATTCGCTACCCATGATAAGTCAAAGCAATAGTTACCAATCCCACGTGATCCTATTTAAGGGACGAAGGTTAAGAAATAACGAACCACTGAGGTCTAATTTTTCCTTGTTCAGTTCTGAAGAATTTATCCTCCCGTAGGTCCTATTCAGCGCATCAGTCATGCACTAGTGTAATCTCTTGGTCAAGACAAACCAATCTGAGCCTTACACCTCAACCTTTCGCAACGGGTTGTTCATTTCCATCTAGGTCGTGAATGGCGTACTTTTAGTTACAAGGGACTGTTAATTTAATCTTCTGTGATCTGGTATCACTAAATTAACTACAATGTAACACGTACGAATTGTTGAACAATTATGCAGTAAATATATGTAACATTCAATCATATTTAAAGCATCAGTGATAAACACTTTTTTTTTTCAGTAAATAAGTCTGAAAATTCAGTTTCGATTATACAAAGTAAAAAGCATACTTTTCAGTATAATCCCAACACAAATCACGTGGTCTCGGTGGGACCTGCTGACGTGTGATAATTCGTCTTCTGACGTGTGATAAATCTGGTGATGCTGACGTGTGATAAATCCGGTGACAACAATAGCCCCCAAGATCGGGCCGTGGACGTTGTTGAGCTCGATCTTGTTTCATGTATCGGCTTGATTTTAACTTTTGTTGCATCTGCAGATCACATTGTTTGCCTCGAGCTTGCTTTCAAAAAGTAGGAGATCTTGATCGCGTTGAATGAGCCCCTACATAGAGGATCTACCTTCTCTTGTCGCCGATCTAGTCCAGCTCGTGCCTTGAGTCGAGCCCCTATTGGGACGAAGTCTTCTCGGCTTCGTACTTGGGAAGCCAAAATTATGCTTGTCTTTTCTATTCTCAGTGGGAGCCCTGTCAGACTGATCTAGATGTGATCTTTCGGGGAGCCCAAGTCTTGATGGAGTCTTTAAGGTGCTTTCGTGCCGGGGTGAGCCCCCATCATACTAGTCTTTTCTATGCTTTCGTCGAGGTGAGCTGGGTCAGATGAGTCTTTTTCAGTTTCGTGATTTCGAGGGGGGAGCCACATCAGACGAGTCTTTTTCTACGTGCTTTCGTGGGGGAACCCGTTGTCGTGTAAGTCTTTTTACGGATGACAGATTGAGGGGAGCCGTTGGTCAGTATGAGTATGGGATCAGGCTCGGGATTTAGTCTTTTTATGTCCGTGGGAAAATGGCTCGTCGGAGAGAGACAGATAGTATCCTGCTCGGGATGAGCAGATCTCAGAGATGGCTCGTCAGAGAGAGCCAGATGTGATCCTGCTCGGAATGAGCAGGTCTTCAGAGATGGCTCGTCGGAGAGAGCGTGATGTGATCCTGCTCGGAATGAGCAAGTCTTCAGAGATGGCTCGTAGGAGAGAACCAGATGTGATCCTGCTCGGAATGAGCAGGTCTTCAGAGATGGCTCGTTGGAGAGAGCCAGATGTGATCCTGCTCCGAATGAGCATGTCTTCAGAGATGGCTCGTTGGAGAGAGCCAGATGTGATTCTGCTCGGAATGAGCAGGTCTTCAGAGATGGCTCGTTGGAAGGCGGATGTGATCCCGGAATGGCGGTCAGTCTTGATGATGAGATCGTTGGAGAGCGGATGTGATCCCGGAATGAGCAGGTCTTCAGAGATGGCTCGTTGGAGAGAGCCAGATATGATCCTGCTCGGGATGAGCAGGTCTTCAGAGATTGCTCATTGGAGAGATCCAGATGGGATCATGCTCGGGATGAGCAGGTCTTCAGAGTTGGCTCGTTGGAGAGCCAAATGGGATCCTGCTCGGGATGAGCAGGTCTTCAGAGATGGCTCGTTGGAGAGAGCCAGATGTGATCCTGCTCGGAATGAGTAGGTCTTCAGAGATGGCTCGTTGGAGAGAGCCACATGTGATCCTGCTCGGGATGAGCAGGTCTTCAGAGATGGCTCGTCAGAGAGAGCCGAATGGGATCCTGCTCGGGATGAGTAGGTCTTCAGAGATGGCTCGTCAGAGAGAGCCAAATGGGATCCTGCTCGGGATGAGCAGGTCTTGAAGATGGCTCATCGGCCGAATGGGATCTGCTTTCGGGATGGAGGTCTTAGAGATGGCTCGTTGAGAGAGAGAGATGGGATCCCCGCTTCGGGATGAGGAGGTCTTCAGAGATGGCTCGTCAGAGAGAGCCGAATGGGATCCTGCTCGGGATGAGCAGATCTTCAAAGATGACTCGTGAGAGAGAGCCAGATGGGATCCTACTCGGAATGAGCAGGTCTTAAGAGATGGCTCGTCAGAGAGAGCCGAATGGGATCCTGCTCGAGATGAGCAGGTCTTCAGAGATGGCTCGTGAGAGAGAGCCGGATGGGATCCTGCTCGGGATGAGCAGGTCTTCAGAGATGGCTCATTGGAGAGAGCCAAAATGGGATCCTGCTCGGGATGAGCGGTGTCTTGAAGATGGCTCGTGGAGAGAGAGCCGATGGGATCCTACTCGGGAATGAAGCGGGTCTTGAGAGATGGCTCGTCGAGAGAGAGCGAATGGGATCTTCCGAGATGAGCAGGTCGAAGATGGCTCGTCGAGAGCGAAATAGGATCCCTGCTCGGGATAGCGAGTCTTTGAGATGGCTCGTTAGAGAGAGCGGATGGGATCCCTTTCGGAATGAGCAGTCTTGAGAATGGCTTTCGTTGGAGAGCGAAGATGTGATCACTTCCGGGATGAAGCGGAGTCTTAAAGATGGCTCGTCGAGAGAGAGCGAATAGGATCTGCTTTCGGGATGGCGGAGTCTTGAAGATATTTCGTCGAGATAGCGAATGGGATCCCCTTTCGGGATAAGTAGGTCTTGAGATGGATCATCGAGAGAGGCGAATGGGATCCTGAGCGGAATAAGAGGTCTTGAGAGATGGCGCTTCCGGGATCGAGAGAGATCCTCGTTTGATGGGATCTGCTTTCGGGATAAGCGGTCTTGAAGATGGCTCGTGGAAGAGCGGATGGGAACTGCTTCGGGATGAGCGAGGTCTTGAGATGTCTCGGTCAGAGAGAGTCGAATGGGATCTTTCGGGATGAGCGAGGTCTTGAGAGATGGCTCGTTAGAGAGAGCGAATGGGATCTGCTTTCGGGATGGCGGTCTTTGAAGATGGCTTTCGTCGAGAGAGGCGAATGGGATCCCCCTTTCGGGATGAAGCGGGTCTTCTCGAGATGGCTCGTCGAGAGAGAGTTTTATGAGATCCTACTCGGGATGAGCGGTCTTGAGAGATGGCTCGTTAGAGAGAATAATGGGATCCTGCTCAGGATGAGCAGGTCTTCTGAGATGGCTCGTTGGAGAGAGAGGAGAATGGGATCCCTGGGATGAGCAGCGAGTCTTTCCGAGATGGCTCGTTGGCCGCAGAGAGTAATGAGATCCTTCGGGATAAGCAAGTCTTGAGATGGCTCCTTGGAAAGGCGAGATGGGATCTGCTTTCGGGATGGCAGAGTTCCCCGAAGATGGCTCTTTGAGGAGCGGAATGGGATCTGCTAGGGGGGATAAGCGGAGTCTTGAATAACTCGTTCAAAGAGCGAGAATGTGATCACTGAAACCGGGATAAGCGGTCTTGAGTTAGCTCGTCGAAAGAACGGATAGGATCTGCTGGGGATGGCGGGTCTTGAAGTTAGCTCGTCGAGAAAGGCGATGGGATCTTCCGGGATGAAGCGGGTCTTGAAGATAGCTCTTTGGAAACGCGAATGGGATCTACTTTCCGGGATGAAAGCTAGTCTTCGAATGGCTCTTTGGAAGGCGGATGGGATCTGCTTCCGGGATGGAGAGTCTTGAAGATGGCTCGTTGGAAGGAAGCGAATAGGATCTTCACCGGGATGGCGAGTCTTGAAGATATGGCTCATTGGAGAAGGCGGATGGGATCTACTAAGCCGGGATGAAGCGAGTCTTGAAGATGGCTCGTTCGCGAATGGGATCTGCTCGGGAATATGATCTCGTTGAAGGCGAATGGGATCTGCTGGGATGAGTCTTGAAGATGGCTCGTCGGAGAAAGGCGAATGGGATCTCTTTCGGGATGAGCAAGTCTTGAAGATGGCTCGTTGGAGAGAGGCGAGATGGGATCTGCTCGGGATGGCGAGTCTTGAAGATGGCTCGTTAGAGTGCGAATGGGATCTGCTCGGGATGGCGGTCTTCTAGGATGGCTTCGTTCGAGGAGAGGCGAATGGGATCTGCTCGGGATGGCGGGTCTTTAGAAGATGGCTTCGTTGGAGATGGCGAATGGGATCTGCTCGGGATGAGTAGGTTTTGAATGGCTCGTTGGGAGCGAGATGGGATCCCTTTCGGGATGAAGCGGGTCTTTGAGATGGCTCGTTGGAGATGGGAATGGGATCTGCTTTCGGGATGAAGCGAGGTTTGAAGATGGCTCGAGAGAGAGCGAATGGGATCTGCTCGGGATGAAGCGGTTTCTTGAAGATATTTCGTTGAGAGATGAATGGGATCTGCTTTCGGGATGAAAGCAAGTCTTCTTGAGATGGCTCGTCGAGAGAGCCGAATAGGATCTACTTTCGGGATGAAAGGAGTCTTGAAATGGCTCGTTGGAGAAGGCGGAATGGGATCTGCTCGGGATGAAGCGAGTCTTGGAGATGGCTCGTCGGAGAGAGGCCGAATGGGATCTGCTCGGGATAAGCGAGGTCTTGAAGATGGCTCGTCGAGAGAATGGAATGGGATCTTCCGGGATGAAGCGGAGTTTTGAAGATGGCTCGTCGAGAGAAGGCGAATGGGATCTGCTCGGGGATGAAGCGGTCTTCGAGATGGCTCGTTGGAAGGCTAGATGATGGGATCTCTTTCGGGATGGCGATAGGTCTTTAGAAGATATTTCGTTGGAGAAAGCGAGAATGGGATCTCTTCGGGATGGCGAGGTCTTGAAGATGGTTTCGTCGGAAGAGCGAATGGGATCTTTCGGGATGGCGAGTCTTGAAGATGGCTCGTCGAGAGAGGCGAATGGGATCTGCTTTCGGGATAAGCAAGTCTTTGAAGATGGCTCGTCGAGGAGAAGCGAATGGGATCTTCCGGGATAAGCGAGTCTTGAAGATAGCTCGTTAGAGAAGCGAATGGGATCTGCTCGGGATGAGCAGGTCTTCGAATGGCTCGTTAGAAGAGCGGATGGGATCTACTTTCGGGATGAGCGAGTCTTTGAAGATGGCTTTCGTTGAGAAGATGAGCAAAATGGGATCACCTTTCGGGATGGCAAGTCTTGAAAGATGGCGGAGTCTTGAGTTGGAGAGATGGCCGAATGGGATCTGCTCGGGATGAAAGGGGTCTTTAGAGATGGCAGATCGAGAGAGGCAAGATAGGATCTGCTCGGGATGAAAGCAGTCTTGAAGATGGCTCGTTGGAGAAGGCAAATGGGATCTGCTTCGGGATGAAGCGGTCTTGAATGGCTCGTTGGATGAGGCGAGATGGGATCTGCTTTCGGGATGGCGGTCTTGAAAATGGCTCGTTAGAGAAGTGCGGATGTGATCTACTCGGGATGGCGGGTCTTGAAGATGGCTTTCGTTGGAAAGAGCTAAATGGGATCTGCTCGGGATGAGTAGGTCTTGAAGATGGCTCGTTGGAGAGGCAGATGGGATCTGCTCCTTGGATAAGCAAGTCTTGAGAGATGGCTCGTTGGAAGGAACGAGATGGGATCTGCTTTCGGGATGGCGGGTCTTGAGAGATGGCTCGTTGAAGAGGCGAATGGGATCTGCTCGAAGATGAAGCAGGTCTTGAAGATGGCTCGTTGGAAGAGCGGATGGGATCTGCTGCGGGATGAAGCGAGGTCTTGAATGGCTCGTTGGAAGAGGCGAATGGGATCTGCTCGGGATGAAGCGGGTCTTGAAGATGGCTCGTGAGAGAGAGCGGATGGGAACCTTTCGGGATGAAGAGCGGTCTTAAGAGATGGCTCGTCGGAGAAGATAGGATGGGATCTGCTCGGGAAAGCGCGGAGTCTTGAAGATGGCTCGTTAGAGAGCCGGATGGGATCTGCTCGGGATGGCGGAGTCTTGAAGATGGCTCGTCGAGAGCGAGATGGGATCCTTCTCGGGATGAGTGCGGTCTTGAAGATGGCTCGTTGGAAGAGCGAAATGGGATCTGCTTTCGGGATGATCGAGGTCTTCAAAAGATGGCTCGTCGTCGAGGTTAAATGGGATCTGCTCGGGATTAGCAAGTCTTGAAGATGGCTCGTCGAGAGGCGGATGGGATCTGCTCGGGATGGCGAGGTCTAACGAATGGCTCGTCGAGTTAGCGAATGGGATCTGCTCGGGATGGCGAGGTCTTCGAAGATGGCTCGTTGGAAGAAGAATGGGATCTTCTCGGGATGGCGGGTCTTGAAGATGGCTCGCCGGAGAAAGCGAATGGGATCTGCTCGGATGAAAGCGGAGTTTTGAAGATGGCTCGTTGGAGGCGAGATGGGATCTGCTTTCCGGGATAGCGGTCTTTTGAGATGGCTCGTTGAAGTGAGCGAGAATGGGATCTGGCTTTCGGGATAAGCGAGGTCTTGAAGATGGTCGTTGGAAGGCGAGATGGGATCTACTCGGGATGAAGCGAGTCTTGAAGATGGCTCGTTGGAGAAGGCGCGAATGGGATCTGCTCGGGATGAGCAAGTCTTGAAGATGGCTCGTTGGAGAAGCGAATGGGATCTGCTTTCGGGATGAAGCAAGTCTTCAAGATGGCTCGTTGGAAGCGAAATGGGATCTGCTCGGGATGAGCCGGGTCTTAGAAATGGCTCGTTGGAGAGAGCCAGATGGGATCTGCTTTCGGGATGAGCATGTCTTGAGAGATGGATCGTTGGAAGCGAGAATGGGATCTGCTTTCGGGATGAGCATGTCATCGAGAGATGGCTCGTTGGGAAAGCAAAATGGGATCTGCTTTCCGGGATAAAGCGAGGTCTTGAAGAATGGCTCGTTAGAGAGTTAGATGGGATCTGCTTTCGGGATGAAGCGGTCTTGAGAAGATAGCTCGTTGAAGAAAGCGAGATGGGATCTTGCTCGGGATGAAGCGGGTC
The DNA here is from genome assembly GCA_037126765.1 of Stenogyne calaminthoides. Classification (NCBI taxonomy): domain Eukaryota; kingdom Viridiplantae; phylum Streptophyta; class Magnoliopsida; order Lamiales; family Lamiaceae; genus Stenogyne; species Stenogyne calaminthoides. The sequence continues at coordinate 15,344,579 of JBBCBC010000006.1, forward strand.
TTGAAATGGCTCGTTGAGAAGGCGAATGGGATCCCCTTTCGGGATGAAGCGAGTCTTGAAGATGGCTCGTTGGATAGAAGGCGAATGGGATCTGCTCGGGATGAAGCGGTCTTGAGAGATGGCTCGTCGAGGCCGAATAGGATCTGCTTTCGGGATGGCGAGTCTTTAGAGATGGCTCGTTGGAGAAGGCAAAATGGGATCCTTTCGGGATGGCGGAGTCTTGAAGATGGCTCGTTGGAGAGAGGTCTTGAGATGGGATCTGCTCGGGATGAAAGCGAGGTCTTGAAAATAGTTCGTTAAGAGATCGAATGGGATCTACTTTCGGGATGGCGAGGTCTTGAAGAATAACTCTTGGAGAGAGGGATCGAATGGGATCCTTCTCCAGGATGATGAGGTCATAATGATGGCTCGTTGGAGTGAGTTAGATGGGATCCTACTGGAATATGGCGAGGTCTTGAGATGGCTCGTTGGAGAGCGAATGTGGGATCTTTCGGGATGAAACCAGTCTTGAGAATGGCTCGTTGAGAGAGCGAAATGGGATCTTTGACCGGGATGAAACGAGGTCTTGAGATGGCTGCAATTTGGATAGAGCGGATGTGATCTGCTGGGATGATGGCGAGGTCTTCAAGATGGCTCGTTGGAAGAGCGAAATGGGATCTGCTTTCGGGATAAGCGGGGCTTGAAGATGGCTGTTGAAGCCAGAATGGGATCTTTCCGAGATGAAAGAGGTCTTAACTCTTCGTTGGGAAAGAGCGAATGGGATCCTTCACCGGGATAAGCGGTTCTTTGAGATGGGTTCGTTGGAGATAAGCGAATGGGATCCTCGGGATGAGTAGGTCTTGCCGAGATGGCTCATTGGAGAGAGCAGGATGTGATCTCGCTTCGGGATGAGGAGTCTTGAGATGGCTCGTTGGAAAGCCGGAATGGGATCTGCTTTCGGGATAAGCGGAGCGGTCTTGAAGATGGCTCGTCGGAGAAGAGCTAGAATAGGATCTGCTTTCGGGATGAAAGCGGAGTCTTGAAGATGGCTCGTTCGAGAGCCAAATGGGATCTGCTCGGGATAGCGAGTCTTGAAGATAGCTCGTCGGAAGAGAAGCGAATGGGATCTGCTTCCGGGATAAGCGGAGTCTTGAAGATGGCTCGTTGGAGAGGCTAGATGGGATCTGCTTCGGGATGAAAAGTAGGTCTTGAAGATGGCTCGTTCGATAGATAAGAATGGGATCTGCTCGGGATGAGCGGTCTTGAAGATGGCTCGTTGGAGAGTTTAAAATAGGATCTGCTCCGGGATGAGCGGAGTCTTTGAAGATGGCTCGTTGGAGGAGAAGCTAATGGGATCTACCGGGATGAGTAGGTCTTGAAGATGGCTCGTTGGAAGGCGGATGGGATCTGCTCGGGATGATAAGCGGGTCTTCGAGATGGCTCGTCACGTGGAAAGCGAATGGGATCCTGCTCGGGATGAGCAGTCTTGAAGATGGCTCGTTGGAGAGAGCGAATGGGATCTGCTTCGGGATGAAAGCGGGTCTTGAGATGGCTCGTTGGAGAGAGTAGAATGGGATCTGCTTTCGGGATGAGCGGAGTCTTCGAAGATGGCTCGTTGGAGAGCCAAATGGGATCTACTTTCGGGATGGCGGAGTCTTGAGAGATGGATCGTCGAGAGAGCGAGATGGGATCCGCTTTCGGGATGAAGCGGAGTCTTGAAATGGATCGTCGATAGAGGCGGATGGGATCCGATAGGATCTGCTCGGGATGAGCGAGGTCTTGAAGATGGCTCGTTGGAGAAGGCGAATGGGATCTGCTCGGGATGAAGCGAGTCTTGAGATGGCTTTCGTTGGAGAGGCGAATGGGATCCCTTTCGGGATGAGTAGGTCTTGAAAGATAGCTCGTCGTTGGGATAACGAACGGGATCGGGATGAATGGGATCTGATGGGATCTGTCCAGGGATGCGAGGTCTTAGAGATGGCTCGTTGGAGAGAGCGAATGGGATCTGCTTTCGGGATGAGCGCGGTCTTGAAGAGATGGATCGTTCGAGATAGCGGATGGGATCTTCTCGGGATGGCGGGTCTTGAAGAGATGCTCGTTGGAGAGAGGCAGAATGGGATCTTTCGGGATGAAGCGGTCTTGAAGATGGCTCGTCGAGAGAGCGGATGGGATCTACCGGGATGAGCGATGTCTTGAGATGGCTCGTCGGAGAGAAGGAATGGGATCTTTCCGGGATGGCGGAGTCTTGAAAGATATTTCGTTGGAAGAGCGAATGGGATCTGCTCGGGGATAAGCGGGTCTTCTCGAGATGGCTCGTTGGAAGGCGAAATGGGATCTGCTCCGGGATGAAGCGGTCTTCAAAGATGGCTCATTGAGAGGCGAATGGGATCTGCTCGGGATGAAGCGAGGTCTTGAGAGATGGCTCGTCGAGAGAGGCGGATGGGATCTGCTTTCGGGATGATAAGCGAATGGTCTTTCGGGATGGCTCGTCGAGAGAGCCAGAATGGGATCCGGCCGGGATGAGCAGGATGTCTTGAAGATGGCTCGTCGGAGAGAGGCGAATGGGATCCCTTTCGGGATGAGCAGGTCTTTGAGAGATGGCTCGTTGGAGAGGAGAATGGGATCACCTCGGGATGAGGGGGTCTTGAAGATGGCTCGTGGAGAGCGGATGGGATCTGCTTTCGGGATGAGCAGGTCTTGAAGATGGCTCGTCGGAGAAGAGCCGAATGGGATCTACTTTCCGGGATGAAAGCGAGGTCTTAAGATGGCTCGTCGGGAGAGAGCGAATGGGATCACTGCTCGGGATGGCGAGGTCTTGAAGATGGCTCGTTGAGAGAGGCGAAATGGGATCTGCTCGGGATGGCGGAGTCTTGAAGAGATGGCTTCGTCGGAGAGAGCGAGAATGGGATCTGCTCGGGGATGAGCGGGTCTTCAGGGAGAATGGCTCTTCGTCGGAGAAAGCCGAATAGGATCTGCTTCCGGGATAAACGCGGTCTTGAAGATGGCTCGTTGGAGAGAGCGCGGATGGGATCTGCTTTCGGGATGAAGCGGTTCTTCGAATGTCTAGCTCGTTGGAGAGGCGAGAATGGGATCTGCCGGGATGGCGGAGTCTTGAAGATGGCTCGTTGGAGAGCGAATGGGATCTGCTCGGGATGAGCGGGTCTTGAGAGATGGCTCGTTGGAGAAGGCGAATGGGATCCTTTCGGGATGGCGAGTCTTGAATATTTCGTCGAGAAGCCAAAATGGGATCTGCTTCGGGGATGAAGCGAGGTCTTGAAGATATTTCGTTGGAAGAGCGAATGGGAACCTTCTTGGGATGGCGAGGTCTTCTGAGATGGCTCGTTGGAGAGAGCCAGATGTGATCCTTCTCGGGATGAGCAGGTCTTGAGATGGCTCGTTGGAGAGCGAGGATGGGATCTGCTCGGGATGATGAGCATGTCTTGAAGATGGCTCGTTGGAGAGATGAATGGATCTCTTTCGGGATGAAAGCGAGGTCTTGAGAGATGGGCTCGTCGAGATAGAGCCGAATGGGATCTGCTCTCGGGATGGCGAGGTCTTGAGAGATGGATCGTTGAGAGATAGAATGGGATCTTTCGGGATGATCCAGTCTTGAGAGATGGCTCGTCGTCGAGAGAGTAAATGGGATCTGCTCGGGATAAGCGGGTCTTGAAGATGGCTCGTTGAGAGAGGCGAATGGGATCTTCTAAGGATGAAAGCGAGGTCTTGAAGAGATGGCTCGTTGAGAGCGAATGGGATCTGCCTTTCGGGATGAGCAAGTCTTGAGATGGCTCGTTGGAAGAGCGGATGGGATCTTTCGGGATGGCAGGTCTTGAGATTGGCTCGTCGGAGAAGAGCGAATGGGATCTGCTTTCGGGATGAGCGCGAGTCTTCAAGATGGTATTTCGTTGGAGAAAGCGAATGGGATCCCTTCGGGATGGCGGTCTTGAGTTACTTTCGTTGAGAAAGAGCGAGAATGGGATCTCTTTGGGGATGAGTAGGTCTTGAGATGGCTCGTCGAGAAAGGCGAATGGGATCCTGCTCGGGATGGCGGGTCTTGAAGATGGCTCGTTGGAAGCCGAATGGGAACCTTTCGGGATAGAAGTAGGTCTTGAGATATAACTCGTTGGAGAAAGCGAGAATGGGATCCTCCGCTCGGGATAAGCGGTCTTGAGATGGCTCGTTGAAGAGCGAGATGGGATCCTTCCGGGATGGATGAGTCTTGAGATGGCTTCGTTGGAGAGAAGGCCGAATGGGATTTCGGGATGAGCAGTCTTCTAAGATATGGCTCGTTGGAGAGAGCGAGGGAATGGGATCCTGCTCGGGATGAAGGAGGTCTTGAGATGGCTCGTTGAGAAGGCGGATGGGATCACTTCGGGATGGCGAGTCTTTGAAGATGGCTCGTTGGAGAGAGCAGGATGGGATCACTGCCGGGATGGATGGAGGTCTTGAAGATGGCTCGTTCGAGCGAATGGGATCCCGCTTTCGGGATGAGCATGTCTTGAAGATCGCTTGAGAGAGGGATGGGATCTGCTTCCGGGATAAGCAGGTCTTGAGATGGCTCGTCGAGAGTCGGATGGGATCTGCTCGGGATGAAGCGAGTCTTCAAAGATGGCTCGTTGGTAGAGGCGAATAGGATCCCGCTCGGGATGAGCAGAGTCTTGAAGATGGTCGTTTGAGAAGTTAGATGGGATCTGTTCGGGATGAGTAAGTCTTGAAGACGCTTTCGTTCGAGAGGCGAATGGGATCTTGCTACCGGGATAAGCGGAGTCTTGAGATGGCTCGTTGGAGAGAGCGGATGGGATCCTTCTTTCGGGATGGCAGGTCTTGAAGATGGCTCGTTCGGAGAGAGCAAATGGGATCTGCTTTCGGGATGAGCAGGTCTTGAGATGGCTCGTTGGAGAGAGCGAAATGTGATCGCCAGGGAATGAGAGTCTTGAGAGATGGCTCGTTGGAGAGAGCGAATGGGATCCTGCTTTCGGGATGAGCATGTCTTGAAGATGGCTTCGTTGGAGAGAGCGAATGGGATCTGCTCGGGATGAAGAGGTCTTGAGAGATGGCTCGTTGGAGAGAGCCGAATGGGATCTGCTTTGGGGATGAGCGGGTCTTGAAGATGGCTCGTCGGAAGAGCGGATGGGATCTTTCGGGATGAAGGCGGTCTTGAGAGATGGCTTCGTTGGAGAAGGCGAATGGGATCTTTCGGGATGAAGCGAGGTCTTGAGAGATGGCTCGTTGGAGAGAGCGGAATGTGATCTGCTCGGGATAAGCGGTCTTCAGAGAGATGGCTCGTCGAGAGAGAGCGGATGGGATCCTCTTTCGGGATGGCGAGTCTTGAAGATGGCTCGTCGAGAGAGAGCGAATGGGATCTGCTCCGGGATGGCGGGTCTTGAATGGCTCGTCGAGAGAGCGGATGGGATCCCTTTCGGGATGAAGCGGTCTTGAGAGATGGCTCGTTGGAGAGAGCAGGATGGGATCTGCTCGGGATGGCGGAGTCTTAGGAGATGGCTCGTTGGAGAGAGCGGAATGGGATCTGCTCGGGATAAGCGGAGGTCTTGAATATGGCTCGTTGGAAGGCGAGATGGGATCTTTCCGGGATGGCGGTCTTTGAAGATGGCTCGTTGGAGAGAGCGAATGGGATCTGCCGGGATGGCGAGGTCTTGAAGATGGCTCGTTAGAAAGTAAGATGGGATCCTAATCGGGATGAGCAGGTCTTGAGGAGATGGCTCGTTGGAAGGCGAATGGGATCTGCTCGGGATGAGATGGTCTTGAAGATGGCTCGTTGGAAAGGCGAATGGGATCTTCTCGGGATAAGGTCTTGAGAGATGGCTCGTGAGATAGAGCGGATGGGATCTGCTCGGGATGGCGTCTTCATAGATGGCTCGTTGGATAGCGAATGGGATCTGCTCGGGATAAAAGCGGAGGTCTTGAGATGGCTCGTTGAGAAGGCGGATGGGATCTGCTCGGGATGAGCGATGTCTTCCGAGATGGCTCGTTAGAGAAAGGCGAGAATGGGATCTGCTTCGGGATGGCGAGTCTTGAAGATGGCTCGTCGAGAGGCGAATGGGATCTGCTCGGGATGAGGAGGTCTTGAAGATGGCTCGTCGGAGAGAGCGAATGGGAACTCGGGATTAAGCGGAGTCTTTGAAGAATATTTCGTTCGAGGAAGGCGAATGGGATCTACTGCTCGGGATGAAGCGAGGTCTTTGAAGATGGCTCGTTCGAGAAGCGGATGGGATCTACTTCCGGGATGAGCGAGTCTTGAGATGGCTCGTTCGAGAGCGAGAATGGGATCACTCGGGGCGAAAGCGAGTCTTGAGATGGCTTCGTTGGAGAGCGCGAATGGGATCCTGCCGGGGATGAAGAGGTCTTGAAGATTCTTTCGTCGAGAAGAGGCGAATGGGATCGCCCTTTCCGGGATGAAAGCGGGAGTCTTGAGATTTCGTCGTTGGAGAGAGCTGAATGGGATCTTCCGGGATAAGCGAGTCTTTAGAGATGGCTCGTGAGAGAGTGCGGATGGGATCTGCTTTCGGGATGGCTTGAGTCTTGAGACATAGCTCGTTGGAGAGCGAATGGGATCTACTTCGGGATGAAGCAAGTCTTGAAGAGATGACTCGTGGAGAGATGAGAAAAGGATCTGCTTTCGGGATGAAGCGAGGTCTTCGACGAGATGGCTCGTTGGAATAGCGAATGGGATCTGCTTTCGGGATGAAGCGGATGTCTTGAGATGGTTTCGTTCGAAGAGCGAATGGGATCACCCGGATGAAGCGGGTCTTCGAATGGCTCGTTGGAGAAAAGAATGGGATGGGATCTTTCGGGATAGTCGAGTCTTCATAGATGGCTCGTTGAGAAGTGAATGGGATCTGCTTTCGGGATGAGGCGAGGTCTTTGAAGATGCTTTCGTTGAAGATGCGGATGGGATCTTTCGGGATGAGCGAGTCTTGAAAGATGGCTCGTTAGAGAGAGCGGATAGGATCTTTCGGAGATGAAAGGGTCTTGAAGATGGCTCGTCAGAGAGCGAATGGGATCCTTTCGGGATGAAGCGAGTCTTGAGATGGCTCGTCGAGATAAGGCGGATGGGATCTACTCGGGATGAGCGGAGTCTTGAGAGATGGGCTCGTTGGAAGAGGCGAATGGGATCTGCTTTCGGGATAGCGCAGTCTTCGAGAAGATAGCTCGTCCCGAGAGATAGCGAATGTGATCTGCTTTCGGGATAAGCAGGTCTTCAGAGATGGCTCGTCAGAGAGAGCCGAATGGGATCCTTCTCGGGATGAGCAGGTCTTCAGAGATGGCTCGTCAGAGAAGGCGAATGGGATCCTCGGGATGATGAGCGAGGTCCCCGGAGATGGCTCGTCGGAGAGAGCGAATGGGATCTGCTTTCGGGATAAGCGAGGTCTTGAAGATGGCTCATCGAGAGAGCCGAGATAGGATCCGGGATGCTTCCGGGATAAGCGAGTTCTCGAAGATGGCTCGTTGAGAGAGAGCGAGAATGGGATCTGCTCGGGATGACGAGTCTTCAGAGATGGCTCGTCGAGAGAGCAAGATGGGATCTGCCGGGATGAGCGAGTCTTCCGAGATGGCTCGTCGAGAGATAGATGTGATGGGATCGCCGGGATGAGCAGTCTTAGAGATGGCTCGTTGGAGAGAGCCAAATGGGATCCCCTCGGGATGGCGGGTCTTCGAGATGGCTCGTCAGAGAGAGCCGAATGGGATCTGCTCGGGATGAGCAGGTCTTCAGAGATGGCTCGTCGGAGAGAGCCGAATGGGATCCTGCTCGGGATGAGCAGGTCTTCAGAGATGGCTCGTCGGAGAGAGCCGAATGGGATCCTGCTCGGGATGAGCAGGTCTTCAGAGATGGCTCGTCAGAGAGAGCGGATGGGATCCCCGCCGGGATGAGTAGGTCTTGAGATGGCTCGGCCGTTGAGAGAGCGAATGGGATCCCCGGGATGAGCGGTTTTAGAGATTTCGTCGAGAGAGCGAATGGGATCCTTTCGGGATGAGTGAGTCTTGAGAGATGGCTCGTTGGAAAAGCGAATAGGATGATCCCTTCGGGATGAGCGAGTCTTCGAGATGGCTCGTTGAGAGAGCCGAATGGGATCTACTCGGGATGAGCGAGTCTTCGAAGAGATGGCTCGTTGGAGATAGAGCGAATGGGATCTTTCGGGATGAGCGAGTCTTGAAGATAGCTCGATAGAGAGAAAGAGAGCCGGATGGGATCCCCTTTCGGGATGAAGCGGTCTTGAGAGATGGCTCGTCAGAGAGCCGAATGGGATCTATCTTCGGGATGAAAGGTCTTGAGAGATGGCTCGTCAAGAGAGAGCCAAATGGGATCCTTCGGGATGCGAAGCGAGGCGGTCTTGGAGATATGGATCTAGCTCGAGATGAGATCGGTCTTGGGATCGGTATCTTGAATGGGATCGTTGGATGAGCGAGTCTTTGAGATGGCTCGTTCGAGAGAAGCGAATGGGATCTTGCTTTCGGGATGAGCGGTCTTCGAGAGATGGTTCGTTGAGAGAGCCGGATGGGATCCCTTTCGGGATGATGAGCAGTCTTCAGAAGATGGCTCGTTGGAGAGCTAAATGGGATCTGCTCGGGATGAGCGAGGTCTTCGAGATGGCGGGTGAGAGAGGTTTGAATGGGATCCTTTCGGGATGAGTTGAGGTCTTGAAGATGGTTTCGTTGAGAGCGGATGGGATCCTGCTCGGGATGAGTAGGGTTTAGAGATGGCCTCGCCGAGAGAGGCGAATGGGGGACCTCGCCGGGATGAGAAAGCGGTGTCTCGAGATACGGGTTCGCCGAGAGACTCGAATGGGATCCCTCTTTGGGATGAGCGAGTGGTTTGAGATGGCTCATTCGGAGAGAGCAGATGGGATCCTCGCGGGATGAGGCGAGTCTTCAGAGATGGCTCGTTGGAGAGAGGCGAATGGGATCCCTTTCGGGATGGGCGGTCTTCGAGACGGCGTTGGAGAAGCGGATGGGATCCTACTCGTAATGAGTGAGGTCTTCGAGATGGCTCGTCAGAGAGAACCGAATGAGATCCCCGCTGGAATGAGCACGTTTCGAGATATATGGCTCGTCAGAGAGAGTCGAATGGGATCCGCTTCGGGATGAGCGGGTCTTGAGAGATGGCTTGTCGAGAGTGCCGAATGGGATCCCGCCGGACGAAAGGTGTCTTCGAGATAGCTCGTGAGAGAGAGCGATGGGATCCTACTGAATGAGCGTGTCTTCGTACATGGCTCATCGGAGAGATCCAGATGGAATCCTCGCCGAGATGAGCAGTGTCTTCAGAGATGGCTCGTCAGAGAGAGTCGATGGGGATCCCTCGCCGGACGAAAGCAGTCTTCGAGACGGCTCGCGTGAGAGAGCAGAACGGGATCCCCGCGGGATGAGCAGTCTTCGAGATTGCTGAAAGAGAGCCGATGGGATCCTACTCGGAATGAGGAGGTTTTCGGGGAGATGGCTCGCCGAGTCGAATGATCGGGATCCCGCCGGATGAGCAGCAGTCTTCTTGAGACGGCTCAAGAGAGAGAGCGATGGGATCCTATTCGAATGAAAGTGTCTTTCAGACATGGCTCATCTGGAGAGAGCCAAAGGGATCCTATTCGAGATGAGCGTGTCTTCGAGATGGTCGTCCGAGAGAGCCGAATGGGATCCCCGCCGGACGAAGAGGGTTCAAAGGATGGCCCTCGTGAGAGAGGTGGGGATCGATCCCCGCCGGACGAGCAAATCTTCGGGAGATGGCTTAGAGAGAGCCGAGACTTGAGGGAACTAGAGAGTTTGCGCTGCTGCTGACCATACTGGCTTTGCGGCTTTGGCACTTTTCCTCCGGCCCGTGATCGCTTTTACCACCGTGGTGATTCTAGAGTAATTTTGTGCTCGCTGTCGACCACATCATTTACCGAGCAATATTTTCTCCGCTTCAGATCGCCTTTATTAGTCGCGGCACTTATAGGGAGCAAGTTTTACGCCATCGTCAACCACTTACGGTCGCCGAAAGCTTATGACCTTTACCCCCGTAGAGTAAATATCCTGATCGACCGCGGTGGTCTTTACAAGAGGCCAAAGTCGATGAAGGCGACCGTTAATATCGGGATAGAGGCGATCGGGTCACGCTAAACAAAGAGCCAATGCCGAGAAGGCGGTTGGTCGATGCCAGAACGGCAGATGAATGCCATAAAGGTGGTTTATCTCATCGCCTGGATGGGCGTAGGAGCGCCGCCGGGCGTGAATACGACGCTGACGCGAAGGCTACTTAAAAGCGCAAGATCAACGCCGCATGCGCAGAGAATACTTTGCTAAATGGCGGATCGACATCGAGGTAGCGGAGAGCCGATGCCGGAAGGCAGGCCGGTTATCGCCGGAAGGTCGACATATCTTATCGCCGAGAAGCCGGAGAATACTTACTAAAACGCAGGATCGATATCACCGAGGAAGATGGAGTTCGGAACGCCGCAGAAGGCGGGTTGTCGCCGGGGAAGGCCGATAACTTATCGCCGAGCAAGGTGGAGAATATTGCTAAAACGGCGGATCGATATCGCCAGGTAGCGGAAAGCCGACGCGAGAAGGCGGGCCGTTGTCGCCGAAGCGCTAACGATTCTATCGCCGGAATGGAGAATATTATAAAACGGCGAATCGGGATATCACCGGGTAGCGGAAAGCCGACGCCGAGAAGGGCGTGGCTGGTCGCCGCCGTAAAGGCCGACGCATCTCATCGCCGAGAAGGCGGAGAATACTTTACTAAAACGGTGGACCGACATCGCCGAGGTAAAGTCGACGCCGGAAGCGGGCTGGTCGCCGCCAGAAAGGCCCACGCATCTCATCGCCGAGAAGCGAGGAGAATATTTCGCTAAAACGCGCATCGACATCGCCAGGTAACGGAAAGCCGGCGCCGAGAAGGCGGGCTGGTTATTATACCGAAAAGGGCGACGATCTCATCGCCGAGAAGGCGGAGAATATTTCTCGCTAAAATGGCGAATCGACATCGCCGGAAGCGTAAAAGTCCGACGCCGAAAGTGGGCTGGTCGCCGCCAGAAGGTCGACGATCTTCATCGCCAGAAGACGGAGAATACTTTCGCTAAACGGTGGATCGACATCGCCAGGTAGCGGAAAGCGTCTCGGAAAGGCGAAATTTGATGCGTCACCGTAAGGCCGATGATCTGCATCGCCGAGAAGCGAAAGAATACTTTCTTCAAAGCGGTAATTTGGACACGCCATGAGGTAGCGAAAGCCGGCGCCGTGAAAGAGGCTGGTCGTCGCCCGTAAAGGCTGATAGTCTCTTCGCCGAAGAAGCGGAGAATACTCGCTAAAGCGGCGAGGTGGGGACGTGCGAGGTGGGCGGAGAAGTCGGCGTCCGAGAAGGCAGACTGGTCATCCGCAATGGTAAACGATCTCTACATCGTCGAGAAAGCTGGAGAATCTTAGCTAAAATGCGTGAGACTCGGACATAGAATGGCGGAAAACCGGCCATGCAAAGGCGGGTTAGTCGTCACCGTAAAACCGGCGATCTCGCCAGGAAGGCGGTAGTGCCACTGTGGGAAGTAAGTGAGCATAATCATCTGGCGGTATTACCCATGAGCAGTGAACTATAATCGTCGCGAAAACGGTATCACCCACGCCGAGCATAAACAAGGCATAATCATCGCCCGAAAAGGTGGTAGTGCGCGCCGAATAAGCGGGCATAATCGTCGCCGAAAAAAAGCGGTAATCCGCCGCCAGTAGGGGCATAATCGTTGGGTTTAAAAGGCGATATTACCCGGTAAAACAGCGGCATAATCGTCGCCGAAAGGTATTACCCACGCCGAACCGCGAGGCATAATCTTCGCCCGGCGGTAGTTTGGTGGCCGAATAAGCGGGCATAATCGTCAAGTGGCTTTTTTTGTAATTTTGTAGTGCCGTTTTCTTGAATGATTCGAACATGATCTGTGTCTATGTTCCACCCTGACTTCTTTGGTTTTTTGATTGTCTTATTGAGGTGCAATCAGGTAGATCGTCTTATTTAGCTGCGACCAGATGGGTTAACTTGTGTGCAACCCCCCCTTTCTTGTTTAGTGATCGTCTTATGTTAGCCGCGATCACTATTCTGCTCGGGTCGTCTTATTTAGCTGCGACCTCGTACCCATCACTCGCTTTGTTGCGGGTATTTGTAAGTACGAGTCGTCTTATTTAGTTGCGACTGCGTACCCATCACTCGCTTTGCTGCGGGTATCTAAGTACGAATTGTTTCGTCAGGTGAACATAAACTTCGGCTCATTTGTCTTTGTTCGGGTCATCCGGCTTAGGTGCGACCATTTGTTGGCACGGCCAATATGAATAATGAGAATAAACGAATGAATGAAAAGCCACGAGGACATAAACAAAATAAACCTGGTGGGGTGGGTAAAAGGACTACCCGTAGATTCTTTTAGTAGCTCGCGAGACTCCGGGTGCTCGTCGAATTTTCTTTTATCGTTGTTGTTGCTCGCTGCCTTTTTCTTTCAGCCAACAGCCCAGGCCCATAAATTAATATGTCCAAGACTTGAGCCCCAAACCTGGGCCCAGTAATTAAAAATAGGAAATTGGGCCCAAAGACTTAATTAAATCTGATCCAGTCCCCAAAAAACACATCCCCTTTTAATTCCAAATTTCAAAAACGCTTCAAGATGAAGTGGGCTTATCAAATCAGCCAATAACACAATATGGCCGTTACAAATCAATGCCCATACAGCTTATTAACCTTCCATAGGCTCTAGGTCCAAATTATAAGATTATAACAGACCTGATATTGTGTTATTCACCAGAAGAGGTTTACCCTTAAGCCCCCACGCGTCCAACACCTGTAATTCTTCAACGCGTCATCACCACTACGTGGTGCCATTTGCGGCTTGCGCCGATTTGAAGCGGCGGGCCTCTCGCGGCAAAGGTGCATTTGGAGGCGTCGAAGGGCGGAGGCGAGGCAAAGGTCGTGGCGGCGACTTGGGGCAGGGTGGCGGCTTTCGGCTTTTCGCCGATTTGAGGGCGCGGAGGCTCGGGTTCGGTTATACATGAATCGAACGCAGAGGCTGGTGTTGCGGTGTGGGCGGCAGAATCAACCAACCAAGGATGAGAAAGTGGGCCGAAGGTGGCGGAAGGTGAGTACGGCTTCGCCCCCTTTCTTCATCTCCTCCATCTCTCCTTATTTCTTTTTTGTATGTATACATGTATGTATACATCTGGTATGTGTTGTATTTTTTGGTTTTGGGGGTTTTGATTTTGGACGAAGGGTTACTGGTGATGCGGCCGCGGAGCCGAAGGTGGCGGAGGTGAGGCGGTGCCGCGGCGGCTCGCGCACCTTCCAGCCCTCTTTCTTCTTCCTCTGTTTGTATGTATATGTGGGTTTGTTGGATTTTTTTATTTGGGTTTTGTCGAAGATGACAGTGTTTGTTCTTGAGATTTTCTGGGTTTTTTGGATTCGAAAATTCGACGTTGTTCTTGACGAATTTTTCAATCGACCACCCTCCTTCTAGCGCCAATTGTTGACAGTCAAATATTTTACGATTCTGATGTGGCTTGTTGAATTTAACCACCAAACAAATAATTAATCGAACAAGAACACTACGGGAAGAACCGTAGTTCTTCCCTGAAATGTGGGTGTAGGTATATAAGTGGAATATGGGAAGCATTCCAGAGTCTTTTTTACAATGAAAGGTGAGGTCATTTATATAAAGAGGACCAGCACGACAAATCATAAGCACGACAAATCATGTGCATAAAGCATGACAAAACACATGCATAAGCACGATAAATCATGTGGTCTCGGTGGGACTTGCTGACGTGTGATAATTCGTCCTGCTGACGTGTGATAAATTTGGTGATGCTGACGTGTGATAAATCTGGTGACAACATCACACAAGACCTACTCTACATTATAATTTAATTTTTACTATTAAATTTTATATTTGTAAATACACTTTTATACTTAAATTTTATTTTTAAATTATTTCATATAATCTATTACGTGTCTTCCCTGGAATTGATTCCTGTGTCCGCCATGCATATATATATATTTTGGTGCACATATAAAATATTTAAATTTTATTATCGAAAATATATTAGCATCAAACTATATTTCTCGGGCCCGTTCAAATTCCTGGCTTCGCCTACACGACCTTTTATGAATCTTCTCAACTTTGTTTATTTTCTTACAATAATACACTCTTCAATAATATTGTCGAAACAAGATCATGTCCTTAATGAAAGGAGTTTTAAAATCAATTTTAGTACTACGAATTATAATTAAAAAAAGAAATATATATGACCAAGGTTCTCCTCTTATCCACGTTTATATGAAGTTGTCAAAGGAAAAGGCAGAGGCCACATGCAGGATGCAACCTACCTTCACTGCATTCATGACCATTTAATCACCTTTTACAAGTAAGTCAATATTTTTTACCTGCTTCTTAACTTATATAACCCCCCCTCGTGTGGTTCTAACGTATACAACGAATATAGTACAAGATTAATTTCAATCTAAAGCCATAGAAAAAGAAAGTCACTAATATTTGGACTATGTGAATCGTACAAGTTGTCATGCGTTGTGGGATCCTACTTAAACTAGCTGTCATGATTCATGAATAACAAAATGTGACAATGAACATGTGTTTGTAAGTTTAGAGAATGATTTATATTGATTTTTCCATAAATTTAATTTTATAAATAATAAAATGAAGGGATAATATTTCATCTAAAAGTCCGAACTTGTAAAGAGGTATAAAATTAATTTGTTTATTTAATTTCTCTAACACTCCCCCTCACTCGTGAGCTTCTCTTACTTCATCATTGGTAGGAGCCACATCGAGTAAATAATTTAATATGGGTGGAGTTGCTTTCAATGGGAATCGAACTCAGAATGTGGGTATGAACCTGAAAGCTCAATTTGAACTTATAGAGACGTGTGAAAATAATTGACTTTATTTAATTTCACTAACATAGAAGAGGGTAAAGTTTTAAGAATAAAGTATTTTTGGTCAAAATTTCGAAAGTTTAAAATATTTATTAAAAATAAGTTTCAATTTCAAATATCTACAATACTTCTCATGTGTATCCTAAAATCTCACTATTTAAAAAATACTTGAAAATTATATTTCATCATTTGGAATTTAATATGGACCCATTGTGTATTCTATAAATGTCTATTAACTTAAAGATATTATATTTATGCAAATTAGGAGTACTAGTTCACTGTATTCACAACAATCAAACAGCTAGCTGACATGATATATAGTAAAGTTTTTAACAAAAAACTCATCTTATGTTATATGAGCCGTCCAGAGTCCAGCGTATTACCACTTGTCATGAGTTGTGACATTTAAAATTCAACAAATTAAAGGCCAGTCTTTTGAATTGGGATTTCCGACACGTTCAAAAGTTGTGGCAGATCAAGAAATTGACTTTGTTTTTACATAGAGCGTCGGCAACAAGATATCAAATGATTAAATTATTATTATAATTGCTGCTTCTTAATTTATATATAATTCTTTCATGAATGAAAACAATTAATTCGTGATCACGTGTTTCATGTTTGAGAGAAATGTCAAATTACTGACGTTAAGTGTGAGGTAATTAAAAAACTATAGTAATTACAATATAGTCGAGTCGAGTTGTGTGGTTACTGGTTATGAATGATAAATAATTTAAAGAAATCCTTCCTGCAGCTTGATGGGTTCAATAATTAAGGGATGTTTGGTTGGGGGTATGGATGTAAGGTATGAGAAAGAAATGAAAAATTGGTGTTTGGTGCATGGGTATTATCCCCAACTTTACACTTTGATACCTCAAAATCAAGGAATCATCCATTCCTATTTTGAGTAGTATGGATATCTTTCTGTTGGTCCCGGTGCAAACGAGACTTACACGTGTATGGGGGGGAATACACGTGTTAATTTTTTAAAATTTTTTTTCATCGAGGTCACTTGGGTCGGATAATCTCAAGATTAGGTCCCGAGAAGCACAAGTCGCTCGAGTCAAAGTCTCTGAGGAGACAAATGATCCGTTCGCTTTCGTAAATCTCGAGATAATCCCAATCGTGTCTCCGAAGTTTCAGAGATCCTGAGTTGCTTGGATCAGATAACTATCTTACTGAACCCTCAGATGAGTAAGTTCAGTTTGGTAACTATCTGTTCTAGCTACTCAGATGTGCGGAATGGTTGGCCCTTAGTTTATACTCGTTTTAAGATTTGATGAAAACCTTCCTGAATGGAATAGTGATTAGGCTGTGATTCAGTTATGCAACTTCAGTGGATTGATTCCAACTGAATATCAGTGAAAAGTATGTTTTCAAATTCAAGTCAATACAACAATTAAGCACGATAAAGAAAGCAATAAACAAACAAATTAGCTTTATAGTGGTTCGAGACTCAAGCTCCCTACGCCCACTCTCTCTCGATCCTCGAGAAATTCACTAATCACTTCGAGCTTTTCTCGACTACCTCGCGTAGTTTACTTTACTCAACTCGCCCGAGCTTTTTTGACTACTCCACGTAGTTTACTTACTCAACCCGACCTTGAGCTTTTCGACTACCTCCGTAGTTTACTTACTCAAACACAAACAAGCTTTCCGGACTACCTCTGTGAGCTTACTAACTTCACCTCTAGAGCTTTTCGACTACTCGTCCGTAGTTTTTACTTTACAACTCTTCTCACCAACAAACACACTCCAACTACCTTCTCAAGGGTTTGGGGTTTCTCGGTTGATTTCCAACTAGGATGAGATATCCTTTACAATGAAGTACAATGCAAAGGCTAGGATATCTCGACTAAGCTTTGGATAAATCTTATCAAGCTAGGCTTAGTTTAGTGAGCTCTCTTCAATATAAAAGCACTTGGGAAATTCTAAGTTTTTCGAGTGCTTTAACTTTGCGATAATAAGTTTGAGCTTCTTGAGTTGCTTATAAATTTCCCGTAACCTTACAATGTAGAGGGTCACAAGTATTTATAGGCATACACCAAGGTCACTCTTTGAAAACTATCCGTTGGAGAGATAGCTTCGTGAGTTTCCTCTTATGGTGTGTAAGGAACGGAACGGCTATATTTAGGGTTTGAAACTCCCTAACACGTTTTAGGCAATAGCCTTTCATGTAGCCGGTCTTCACTTTTTGCAGTCTGGAACTTTGTACTTCTGACATCTTTTTCAGTGACATGTCACTGTCAGTGTCAGTATGGTACAGTGTTGTCTTCCTCTTTTTGAGTTTTGTCTCCAGTTAAAGGTAGACACCTTCAACGGCTCTTTTGGTTACAAACTCTGAGTTGATATAACCTTAACAACACTCTGACTTAGTTCCTTTTGTCTGCATTGAATGTCTTGGCAAATATCCATTTTTCTGAGTAATCGTGTTTTCTTCAGTGTTGAATCCTTCAGATAGATATTTTCAGTGCCTCGGAACATTCAGGATTATACTGAGCATTCAGTACATTACTGAGTCTTCAGTAATTACTGTGCCTTCAGTATTCTTGATCTTCAGTTCTTCAGTCTTCTGTCTTCAGCGTCTTCAGAGTCTTCTGAGTCTTCAGGGTCTTCTGAGTCTTCTGAGTCTTCAGCGTCTTCTGAGTCTTCAGCGTCTTCTGAGTCTTTACAGATGTACTGACTGATATACTGAGTCTTCATGCTGAGTCTTCAGTTCTTCAGTTTCATACTGAGTCTTCAGTATCTCAGTTTCTCACTGAGTCTTCAGATTCTCAGTTTCTCACTGAGTCTTCAGATTCTCAGTTTCTTACTGAAACTTCAGTTTCTTCAGAAACTTACTGAGTTCTTCAGAATCTTCAGATCCTAATCTGATCTATATCTGCTGACTATACATTTTGCAGATATCATCCTGAATACTCTAAAACTGAATCCTGACTCAACTATCAAGATTATTTTGAACATGTCATACTCAGGGGTTTTGGGATCTAATCAAAATCATATCTTTATTAAATTCATCTCCCAACAATTTCCCCATTTTTGATGATGCCAAAATAGTTCAGAGACTAATGAATCTTCTTAAATAGTTCATCACCAAATACTTAAACAGTTTCCCTCATAAACAATTAATTCAGAGACATTCATTCAGGCATATCAAATTTAAAAGACATGTAAATAAGATAATGAGGTATTATCTTTTGAGCAAAAATGATAAATCTTCATTGATGATGATTTGAGTTTACAGATTACAATGAGTTTATCAAAAAAAATAAAAGACAAAAAGATTGAAAGATTACAAGAGTCTTCAGATAAGTCTGTCTTCAATCTTCAGTCTTCAGATTTGGCTTTTCAGTTCTTTTGCTCTTCAGTCTTCTGCTCTTCAGTTTGCTTCTTCTTCGGCTTCATCAGCGGGCACTTCCAGGTTGAACATTCCGAAATACCTCTTCTTCAGAGCATCTCTTTCCTTAATGATATCCGGACCGTTCCCTGTTAAACCCAACTGAGCAGCATATTGAGCAATCTCTTGAATAATGGCTTTTTCATTTACCAGGCCACTATCAAGTCTTGGAGGAGGGTAGGTATATGGACCGGGGGCTTCAATTTGCACCTTTCCTTCATCCGCAAGGTTCATCCAGCTTTGGAGATATTTAGGATAGAAGGTTAGGAGATATTCAATGAATGCTTCATTCTAATCTGAGCTTTCCCCTCTCCATTCCCTGAGCACATCATAATAGAACCAGAAGGTTCTCTTGACCTCTTCCCACACATCGTTGAATTTGATAGGCATCCATTTATCAACGTGGGGCCATTTCAGTGCTTTTGATGTCTCTTTCTTCTTGCTCGCAAACTTCTTGAATCCACTCCTTCGCTTCAGCTCCTCTTCAGTCTTCTTTCTGATCACAGGCACGCCTGAGACTGAAGCAACAGCTTTCTTAGCCTGTTCTATCTGGAGTGTCTTCAGAGCATTCCTCGTATTGAAGACTTTCTTCTGAGCCTGACCTTCAGACTCTTCTATATCTTCAATCAACTTCCTCTGGACTGGCTTAGAAGCCTTAGCTCGCTTGCTTTCAGGTTGAACAATGCCCAAGGCTTTCCTCTTCATAGGTAATTCAGCAGCAGTCTGGCTTGTTCCAACCTTAGCTCTAGCACTCAGTTTCTCTCTTGCTGCATCAAGCATGGTTTCCTCAGAAACTCGAGTGTAGATAGGCTTCTCCACCTGAACAAACTTCAGTTTGTCAGTAGCTTCGACTTCCTTCAAGGCTTTGGATAGATTATACATTTCAGCATCTTTCTGGGCCTTTTTCTCCATAGTACGTGCCAATAACTTCCTGAAGTCTTCACCTTCCTTTTCCCCCTTCTTGGCACCGTACTTTGGAAGAAGTCTGGAGAGTGTTGTGTCTATGTGGTATTGCTCTTTGCTCACACAGCGCACCTCTCCTGCTATCTGATCTTGTTCATCTTCTAGCCTCCTGATGTGGTTCTTAGCCACAGAAAATTCTTCAGGGAGATGGGCAAACTGGCCAGAGAGAGCTTCTTTAAACATCTCTGTCATCTTGGTCATGAGCATCGAGCTCATTTCCTCAACAGCAGATTTGATCAGCACTTCCTTCCTCTCTGCCAATTTCACCTCTAGAAATGCAGTTCTCTCCTGGTGCTTCTATTTGATTCTTTTCAAAGATTTCGGCCTTGACTCCTCAAACTTTTCATTCAAATTTTATCTTCCATGGAGGTCATCTGTGAGGTCAGAGTGTTTTGGATTTGCACCAGTTCTGAAGAGTGACTAAGATTATCCATCTTCTGAGCTTGGCTGGCCAATGTTTCTTCCATCTGAGCAATCTTGTTCATCATTGGCTCAACCTTCTCAAGCTTCTCCATCAAGGGAGTGAGGTCGATCTCAAGAACCTTCTGCACCTTCTGTGCTGATTGATCATCCTGAGGTTCAGACACAACCTGAGGGTCAATCAAGACTGAAGCCGGCTTCATCCTCGAGCTCGATCTCCAATCGAGCCTCATCGTTTATCGACAATTCAGAATTAAAGATAGAAACTTCAGTAACTTTGGCATAATTGTGAATAGTGCCAAAAGGTACCTGAAGAGTGATAGCTTCAGTCTGAGGTTGAATGATTTCAGGTTGATCAGCACCAGAAGTTTCCTTCTCCATTTGAGACTGATCCTCATCATCTCCATGTTGGTCCCCATCTTGAAATTTGTCTCATTTGCTAGGGCACCAACCCGATAGCTCTCCTCTCGGCTAACTTCTTCGAACCATTTCATCAAAATCGGAATTTTTCATCCTGAGCTTTGTCTTCCCGAATCACGAGAACTCGGTCGGGATAGTTGTTTCCTCATTCCACGGTCTTCCCTCCGAATGCGGCAATGTTAAGCATCTCTGGAAGAGTCCGATTGAGGATGAACCATCGACCTTAATCGAAGAAGATATCTTGCGATCGGGAATGAATGAGCTCGGGGTAGCGGTCAAGGATGAACCGTTCCCCTTGCTCCTCCACTCGGTTTCTTGGCCGCCCTTCTTCATTCTCGGGCTATCGAGTTCGGTTGAAGCATCCTTTGAGGATCGAAGTAAATCACTCGAGAGCTCATCAATGTTAAAAGCCGCTCCCGAGTCTCGGTAGCCTCGATTGTTGTTGACCAGTCCCTCGGTTTGCATCGAGTGGGGTTCTGAGGCCTGAGTTGGCATGATCTCGCCCGACTACGAGTTGGCTCTTTCCGCATGTCTCGAACCCAAGACTTCTTCAAGAGGAATCTCGAGGCTCGAGCTCCTTTAAAAATTTCCTGAGAAATTTTATCTGAACTGAGCGATGTCTCAAGCACCTCAGAGAAGACCTGCTCCTCAGTCTGTTCCTGTGCCTTAGAGATAACCTGAGCCAAAACTTCCAATGGCGATGTCTGGGCGGTTTGGCTCTCAGGTTGAATCTCTTCAGAATCACTGCCATCATCATCTGTGAGAACCACCATCCTTTTGTGCTTGGGAGCGAGGGTTTTCTTCTTCATCTTCTCACCCTGCTCCTTCTTAGCTTCCAACAGCACCTTCCCCCTGGCATGTTGGGTTTCCTTTTCGGCAGCCGCAATCGGTGATTCTGCTTTCTTTTCTTTCTTCCCTCTGATGGCCTGCTTCTTCACATCAATGGGCTTGAATAGCACCTTGGACTTGGGGAATGGGGTCGAATTGGCGAAGATATCCTCCTCCTCTCTGCACATCTCCAAAATAAATGCTATTTTGGTGGCATGGTGGATCTTGCCTTTAATCGTGATAGCCCCGTTAACCTTCTTTATGACCTTGGCTTGCTCCGTCACCACCTGAATCAAGAATTTCAGCCAGTTGAAGTCAGTGGTGGATGAAGCCTCGATCGCCGCCATCAATCTGAGCTTCGAGGTACTGATCTGCTCAAAACTCCCAGCAAGGCTCATGATGCATTTGCTCACAATATCTAACAAAACTCTATATTGTGGCTTCAAATGCCTCTTATGTAATGTAGCCTCAAATTTTACAGGATTCTCAGCAATCCTATCTAAATACTCCTGCTCTCTACCCAACATATACATAGCAGGGTCTTCTCCTCTATCACAAAGCTCAAAAACATCTTTTAAATTTTTCGGAACTATGTACAATTCCCTCTCAAAATCGATGTATTTGGACGAATGCTCTAAATGTGATACAGTAATCTCTGAGTGTATACCATCCTCTTCATCTATCTTCATATTACAGATGAATTCGATTACCTCTTTCGCATACTCTTGGTCTGGTCGACTTGCGACGAGATGGGTGAGTTTGGCCAATCGAATCATATGAAGAGCCTCCTCTTCTGGTTTGGAGTTGGTTGTGCTATCGAGCGAGATAACAAACTCGTACCAGGGCTTGTTTGTTTTGGCTAATCTCTCGAACAGGGTTGGGGCCATTTTGGATATGAAGAATTGAAGCTTTAGGGTTTGGAGTTTTCTGGGCAAAGGGATTTATTTGCAGAGAATTTTGGGAACGAAGGGTTTGATAAAATTTGGCTTGAATGGCTTCTTGAGGAATATATAGCTTCGAGATCGTGGGGAATCGCGTTGGTTAGGTGAAAAGTAACGGTTAAGATTAATCGCTGATTAATCGAGTATACGAACAATCTCCGAAAAGTAAGCCGTCAATTTATCCTTATTGGTCAAAAAATGTAACAGAGCATTTAATGACTGTTGACCTTCTTTGGAATTTCAAACGATCCTTTAAAAAAAACATTCCTCGGTGTTTTGTATTTATTGCAAATGATTCTTGAAGTTTCACTTAAGCAATAAATGAGTCATGAGTCATTACTTCTTCAGACTAATTTCCCTATATCGGTCTTTATCGAAGTAATCGACCTTGATAAAATGTCGATGATATCGAGTAATGAATGGGTTCAAGATCTTTCTCGAAATCTTAATCGACCTTGATGAATCTGAGTTTCACGAGACTCGATTCAAGATTTCCATTTTATCCCGAGCTTCTCTCAAGAAAATTCGAGAAAAAACTTCATGCATCCGAAAACCTTCAATTTTTAGATTTTACTCTATACACCGGATCTAACATCCCTAATTCAACCGAAAAGTTCCCGGAATCTTAATTGACCCAAAGGTTTAGTCAAGATATCTCTCCGCTTATCAAGATGAATTTTCTCCATCCTTATGTCCTTCTTCTCGACATGATCTCGATGAAGTGATGTCCGATATCCACATGCTTGCATCTAGTGTGTAATACTGGGATTTTGTGAAATAAAGCAATGGCACTATTATTGTCACAAAATATTGGTACTTCATGGCTACAAATTTATAATCCCTTAATTGTTGTGCGAGCCAAAGAATCGAAGCACAAAGAAACTTTCCGCGACCATGTATTGACCAGTAGAAGACTGGTTGTTATCGAGGTCCTGCTTTCTTGAAACCCAAGATATCGCCTTACTTCCTAGAAATTGACAAGTTCTGTAGTGGACTTTCAGAAATTCAAGAACCTCCATAATCGAGATCTCGAGTAACCGTTAATTCAAGGTTATCATCATTTGGATACCATAATCCTCTATTCATCGTGCCTTTGAGATACTTCAAGATCTTTTGGCGACCTCCATGTGACTAGCCTTAGGATTAGCTTGGTATCTTGCACATATCCCAACAAAGAAATGTTATATCCGCCTACTTGATGTGAGATAGAGCAATGATCCAATGATTCCTCTATAATCAAAAGATGACTCATTGATTTGCCTCGTAATCGGGGATCCATCTTGTAGTTAGTATTCATGGGAATCCTAACTCGCATTGCAATCTCAGACACCATACTTGCAATCGGATCTCGGTGTACTTTGCACGGTTGATGAAGATTCCTTCCTTTGATTGTTTCACTTGAAGACCTAGAAAGAAATTCATCTCTCCCATCATTGACATCTCAAACTTGCCTTTCATCGGTGTTGAAAACTTTTCACACACGGTGATGGTTTGGAGATCCAAAAATGATGTCATCAACATATATTGAAACCAAGAAGATATCTTCCCCATCTTCTATCTGAACGAGTTCTATCAACAGTCCCTTTGACAAAACCATGATCAGTAAGAAACTGAAAAAGAGTATCATACCATGCTCTGGGTGCTTGCTTAAGACCATACAAAGTTTTTCTGAGCCTGTAAACTTGGTCATTCTGTTTGAAACCAGGAGGTTGTTCCACATAAACCTCTTCTTTAAGCACAGATTCGTAAATGCACTTTTCACATCCATTTGATAGACTGTGAACTTCATGTGGGCAGCATATGCAAGAAACAATCTGATGGCTTCTAGTCTTGCAACAGGTGCAAAGGTTTCATCATAATCCAAGCCTTCTTCTTGGGAATAACCTTGTGCAACTAGCCTTGCATTATTTCTTACAATGTTGTTGTTTTCATCTCTTTGAAGTTCATGAAGGAAATTCATCTTCCAACAATGACATCTCAGATCTTCTTTCAACAGGGCTAATGATATCTTCATTCGATTCAAAGGTTCTTTTCTGCATTTTCCGAAAAAGCAGATTAGATCTGTGGTACCCATTTGGTATAGGGTCCTACAAGGTTAGATGTACCTTTCGGAATCCAAATTTGCCTGACAACTCTAATCACTTTAGAGTGGCTAATTTATCTTCCATAAACATCAACATACACATTTACTACTCTGGGTGCCTTAGCAGTTTTCTGTGTATGTGTGCTAGCCTTAGCATGAACATGGGCTTTTGAGTTTTTCTTTGGTTCAGACCTTTTGTTCATTTGCTTTGGCTTCTGTGCAGCTGGTCTGAATCTTTGTTGACTCGGGTTCAGATAACCTTTACCCTTAGGCAAGTGGGGGTTCGGGTTTGCTGTCTTAAAATTTGGGTCTTTCAAGATATCGAGGACTTGGTCTCTTCAAGTTGAGAATGTCCTGCCGAAAGTGTTTCTCTTTCGAAGATTCCTCCGATGATTGATTGTAGATCCTTTCAGTTTGCATTCTTAGCCTGAGGCTTTGAAGTACTTGCCTGAAATTTTCCAACTGAGTGCTCAGGTTTTCTAGCATTTACCTGAGGTTTGGGCTTTCCTACCTGATCATTCAGTTTTACTGAAACCATGGGTTTTTTTCCCTTGTCTACAACCTTGGGCATTTCTTCAGTTTGAAGTGTGGGTGCCACTGGTTTTACAAAGATTGTCTTCTTGCTACTTGATGCAAAGATTGAGGATGACCTTGTGAGGTTCCCCCTGGAATGTATCCCAATCCAGATTTTATAGTGACAGATCTCTGGTAACTCTGAATTTCATCTATTACATTAGATGCATTATTCAATAGAGTTAACTTTTTATGTGCACTATCCTCACAGTTCTGTGGAGTTTCATACTTCTCAGAGAGGTCATTGAACTTAGTTCTGATCACCTGAATCTCTTCAGTGGATTTCTCTAGCTTTTCAGTTAGGGTTACTATCAACTTCTCTTTCTCTGAGAGTTGTACTTTCAGAACATCCAGTTCATCAGTAGCTCCCATTAATTGAGAAGTGATCTTAGTTTTGCTAGAGTCTTTCCATTTTAGATTTTCAGCCTTCAGTTCCTTATTCTGCTCTTGAGTTTCATTTAGCAGTTCTTGTAAAACAGCATAGTCCTTCATTAGATTCTCAAAAGAATCCATCAGGTCAAAATGACTGTTTACAGTTGAACTTGACAACTCTTGTGCTAGTGTAGGAGCAACTACAGAGAAAGAAGAGTTTACCTCCTCAATGGCCATCAGACAGATGTCATCACTTTCACTGTCTGGGAATATTTCATCTGAAGAGCTAGATCCCTCCTCAGGATGTTCTTCTTCTGCAACCATGGCCTTTTTGCTAGAGAACTTCTTGTCTCTTTTAGCTTGCCTTTCTCTTCTCTCCTTAGCACTCAGATCTGGACAATCATACTGGAAGTGACCTTTCTTTTGGCAATTGTAGCATCTGTTGGCATCATCATCCTGATCACTTTCTTCTTTGGACTTGGAGTCCTTCCTTTTGGATGAAGATCCCTCAGCTTTCAGGTCTTTCTTCTTCTCAGTTGATCTGTCCTCAGGTTTCTTCTGGTACTTGTGGTTCCTGTAATAACTTTTGTATTTTCCAAATCTACTATTAAGTCTTTCAAACCTCCTTGCCATCAGTGCTAGCTTTTCCTCAAGCTCATCCTGATTTTTGGCATGGGGGTTCTCAGACTCTCTAGTTTTACAGGTTTTATCTTTGGTCTTAAAAGCCACATTTTTACTAGATGATGAATCATCTTTGTTGTCAGCCTTTTTGGATTTCTTATCAACTACAAACTCATAGGCCTTCAGCTCAGAGAAGACTTGTTGATATGGCATTGAATTAATTTTTTTGGTGTTTTCAATCACCACTGCATGTATATCCCATTTCTTAGAAAGACCTCTAAGAATTTTCAATGCAACTTCTCTCTGTGGATATTTCTTTCCAAGTGCATTTAGATCATTCATAATGCTAGTGAATCTGACTTCCAATTTGTCAATAGATTCACCTTCTTCCATTTCAAAACTATCAAACTTTCCAATTGCAACTGAAAGTTTATTTTCCTTGATATGATCTGTGCCTTGGCACATTACAGCTAGTGTATCCCAAATTTCTTTGGCAGTATTGCAGTGAGAGATCATTCCCATCACACCATCATCAATTGTATTGTATAGTGTGTCTTTTGCAATGTAGTCTAGATTGACTAACTTTCTCTCCTCAGGAGTCAGTTGGTCATCAGACTTAGGAAATTATGCTCTAGGATCAATTCTCTCATCTTCTGTTCCTCTGGGATTCACCACAGTAAATTGAAATGGCCCTTCAGAGACCACTCTCCACATTCGTTCATGTTTGGAATACAGGTGAGCCTGCATTCTCAGTCTCCATAGATCATAGTTCTCCACTGAGAACATGGGAAGTTTCTTAGAAGACATTTTAACTGAGTCTTTTAAGAATTTCAGCAAATAAGATCAGTTCAGATGGACCACAAGTATTTTTGAAAAAATAAAACTTTGGTCAACAAAGCAGGTGGTCAAGTTGAACCACTGCTCTGATACCACTTGTTGGTCCCGGTGCAAACGAGTCTTACACGTGTATGGGGGGAATACACGTGTTCAGTGTTTTTAAAACTTTTTCTTACTGAGGTCAGCTTGGGTCAGATAATCCTGAAGATTAGGTCCTGAGAAGCACAAGTCGCTCTGAGTCAAAGTCTACTGAGACAGTGATCCTGAGCTGCTTTCAAAAACCTCAGATAATCCCAACTGTGTCCTGAGTTTAGTGAGCTCTCTTCAATATAAAAGCACTTGGGAAATTCTAAGTTTTTCGAGTGCTTTAACTTTGCGATAATAAGTTTGAGCTTCTTGAGTTGCTTATAAATTTCTCGTAACCTTACAATGTAGAGGGTCACAAGTATTTATAGGCATACACCAAGGTCACTCTTTGAAAATTATCCGTTGGAGAGATAGCTTCGTGAGTTTCCTCTTATGGTGTGTGAGGAACGGCTATATTTAGGGTTTGAAACTCCCTAACACGTTTTAGGCAATAGCCTTTCATGTAGCCGGTCTTCACTTTTTGCAGTCTGGAACTTTGTACTTCTGACATCTTTTTCAAATGACACATCCTTTGTCGATTGTCAAGATGGTACTGATGTTGTCTTCCTCTTTTTGACTTTTGTCTCGATTAAAGGTAGACACCTTCAGCGGCTCTTTTTGGTTACAAACTACGAGTTGATATAACATTAACAACACTCGACTTAGTTCCTTTTATGCGCATTGAATGTCTTGGCAAATATCCATTTTTACGAGTAATGTCGTGTTTTCTTGGTGTTGAATCCTTGGATAGATATTTTTGATTGCCTCGGAACATTGGGATTATCTTGAGCATTGATACATTCTTGAGTCTTGATAATTCTTGTGCCTTGATATTCTTGATCTTGATTCTTGATCTTACGTCTTGGCGTCTTGAGTCTTCGAGTCTTGAGGTCTTCTGAGTCTTGAGTCTTACGGGTCTTAGTCTTCTGGTCTTGGCGTCTTACGAGTCTTGACGTCTTCGAGTCTTGGCGTCTTATGAGTCTTCTGGATGTATTGGTGATATCTTTGAGTCTTCATCTTTGAGTCTTGATTCTTGATTTCATCTTGAGTCTTGATATCTCGATTTCTCTTTGAGTCTTGATTCTCAATTTCTCCTTTGAGTCTTGATTCTCGGTTTCTTCTGAAACTTAAAACGGATTTTTCTTGAAACTTCAGAAACTCATCGAGTTCTTCAGAATCTTCAGATCCTAATCTGATCTATATCTGCTGACTATACATTTTGCAGATATCATCCTGAATACTCTAAAACTGAATCCTGACTCAACTATCAAGATTATTCTGAACATGTCATACTCAGGGGTTTTGGGATCTAATAAAAATCGTATCTTTATTAAATTCATCTCCCAACACTTTCCCATACTTAAATACACAAATTAAATTATTTTTTTTATTTTTCTCTTAAAAAATATTTAATCAAGTCTTTTTCTTTATTTAGACAAAAAAATAACAATTAATGTAATATCCATTAAAAAAAAATCAATTGTTATGATAGTCACACCTCATTAATACCAACCAAACAATACAATTATATGCAACATATTCATTTCATTCCTTATTACTATCATTACCATTCATTTTCACATTCCTCATAACAAACCAAGCACTCTATAAATAAAGAGGCATATTTGCGTTGTTAGTGTTAGTGTCCTAAAGACAATTCAATTGTAAGGACATAATACTAAGATACTATTCAGTATTAGTTTTAATATTACTGTTTGTTTAATATTAAATGTATGACATTACACTTGTTTGAATATTATGTTTGGTTGTTTGCATTTATTCTTATTTGTGTTCCCATGAATCATTGTTGTCATTGAGATTGTGAGAACTCAGATGACTTAAGCATTATTCTCAAATAGCCCCGATCAAGGATCATCAAGAATGGGATATTGATGATGCAATTGAGATTGGTGTGCGATCTGCATCATACTCTTAGAGAGTGTAGTAAGATCTCACTTACTACGAGATATTAGGTATTTCATGATGGATGCACAAATACCTTAGAGGGTATTGGTATACCCATCCGAGAAAACGTTTGATGTAATTCCACAATATGTGCCTACGGGTGTCTCGGTTAGTGGGAGCGATGCGATACTCCATTGACTTGAGATCAATACGCACGACATGTGTGGAGTGATGAACTTTGACCATGACCGACGCTTGCACCCTTCCATGGATAGATATGGCATGGATTGGGTTCATCACGAAATGCATGTGCGTGGTAGTTGAGCCAAGAATATGATTTATTCCTCAAAATGGATTTAGAGAGAATACTCATCTTCTCGTCATACTTGGATCTAAGTCATCGGCCGATGCACGTCAACTTAAGTGTGACATGCATGATCAATTAGTGATTAGAGAAAATATGATTAAGTTATTTGAATAGAGACTTCATCATGTTCAAGACTTAATCGAGTATTCGCGAATGAAAGGAAGTTATCGTAATAGCCCATGTTTCAGTTACAGATAGTTGCACGTTTAACGTACCTCATATATTGAGAATGTGTGATTCATTGTCTAGGGTTCAATTAAGACCGTTAGTTTGACTAATCGCTCGATATATGAGGGTCTGTGAGTCACACAACAAGTAATTCCCTGATTAGATTATAGTTGGTTGATTAAGTATTAAATTGGATTTAATATTTAATTTACGGAAAATTAATAATATATTAATTTGAATTAATTATTATTAATATTTAATTAAATTGAATTTAATTAAATAGGAATCCCAAATAATATATGGAATATTATTGTAGGAAAATATATGTAGAAAAAAATATATCTATGAGATTTGTTTTGCAAGATTAAGAAAGATATTTCTAATAAAGATAGTTTAAGATTTAAGCTGATTTTCCCCTATATATATGAGACCCTAAGGATTCATTACTACTATAAACCTAGTTTTCTCCATAAAATCTCTAGTTAGAATTTTCCTAGCAAATTCATCTCGGGATTCAACGCTGGCAAATCTATGTGGATCTGAGCAAGGGGATTACGTGGATACCATAGTTGAGAAAACTGCGTACGATTTACTGTAAGGTTTCTCTTTATGTTTATACGTATTTGATTATGCAATTACATGTTCGTTGTTGGTGAACTGTTTATTTCCGCTGCGCATGTATTACGTGTTTACGTGTCTCTATATTCCAACATGTGTGAGACGGTCTCATAGTGAGACGAAGCATAATTAAGACATTAACACTTTAACATTTTGAGAGAGGTGGATGTTGATTGTGCTAAGTTTGTACCTCTTCTCATACGAGTTTTTATCATTAAGGACCTGTTTGGTCGAGGGTAATGGAAGTGGATAATGGAAATCACTTTTATTGATATTGCTTGGTAGTTTTGATACACATGTAATAGGAATAGAAGTAAACAATTGATTACCCTCACTCACTCAATTCACCTCACATGATACTCATTGTTTATATTCTAACCAAGCAATAACAATGCAATCAATAATCCTTATTGATTGATCCCTCAATAATACTCATTTCCATTATCATTTCCAAATTATACATAGCGGGCCCTAAATAAATGTTACAAAGGAGACGACGTGTTCGATTTTTGAAATATATTATGGGAATAATGCTACTGGAATTTGTAATCAGTGATGGGTATGTACCCTTATTTATTTGAATGAAATTTTCCTTTTCCTTTCAGAATATGTATATATATATTTTGCTATGTTTGTTTTAGAATTTAGTGGCAAATTAGTTCGTAGTTCACCGTATTACGCATGATTTTAAAAAATATTAGATTAATTATTTTATATTTTATTAAATTAAAATATGCAAAATAATTTCTCAATTAAAATTTTGAATATCTTAAGATAAGATTAGATTTGAAAATTTTAAATTAAAAATGCAAAGAAATAAAAGAACGACGAAGAAAGGCAATGGTGATATTTTTGGGGTGGTTAAATAACATTAGATCTAGAAAGTATAATTGAAATTTGAAAATTAACAAAATAAAGAAAAAAATTAGAAATTAGGGGTTGTTAAGGTAAAATTACATTTAATTAGAAATATAAAAATTAAAATAATAAAAAAAACTAGATAATTAAATTGTAAGAAGTGAGTACAATCACGTAGGAGATAGAAAATTGAAAAATAGATGTAAAGGCCGGGGCGCAGAGTGGCGATCGTCCCTCTTGGGATTTAAAATTTTGTACTATATAGGTAGAAATTTTTATATTTAAGCTTTAAAATCGTAAATTTTTATCATTTCGCCTCTCTTAGGATATTAAAATTTAGTTGCCCTTACTCATTGAAAAATTTCGACCTCCTTAGGATGAAATTCTGGATCCGTCCCTGGATGGAGATTGTGTAATCATTCTGGAACTGTATCATATTTTTATTATAAAGTTGGATGTAAATAAATTTTATTATACAATTAATCTGTATTTATTGGGTGTATCTTTTATTAATATTAATTCTTTAATCAAAATATATTAATTTGTCAATATTAATATTTTATAGAGATGGTTTTGAATTAAATAAAATAATTAAAATATATCGTTTGCACTTTTAAAATTAAAGCATGCACACCCTATTTATCTGACAAGAAACCAAATGAAAAAAGCAGAGAAAATTTTCATAATTGTACGACTCCAATGCCATTATATTTTGGGGAATTTATTGTGAAATATTAATTTAAATGGGAAGGAGTAAGAAAATTATGAAGAATAGATTTCATATGCATTCAGGTGCATTATGCATTCATAGTGTATTTTAAAAATATACAATTCGTTATATTGAAAAATGTAATTTATTTATACTGAACCGTGCAACTATTTTTCCATATTAATAATTGCACAGTTCAGTATAAATAAATTGCATATTTCAATATAACAAGTTACATCTTTTTAAAATGCACTATGAGTACACGGTGCACCTGGACGCATACAAGACTTAGTCATTTGTGAATTCTGCGGTGGTTGAATCGGGTCCAACGATTTTTTAGAGCGTATAAAGGTAAGTACGTGTTACCACAAGGGCAATTATATGTTACTACGTAATGATGAAGAAAAAAAGATATTTTTACTAATTCAATGGTGTTATATGGTGATTTGGACTTTTATTTAAAGTAATTGGTCACAGGTCAGAAGAAGCGGATAAAAAACAGAGGGGGAAACAGATGAAAATAAAGAAAGTTTCTTGCATTGTTGTAACCAATCAGCTACTGGTCAAAGACCACCTGCCACGTGTCCACCAAATAAACAGTTGGATGAACACGGGCCACGCCATTTTGGACGAACACAGGTGGACGAACACGGGCTACCCCAGTTCAGACGAGCACAGGTCACCCTAGTTCAGACGAACACGATCACACCAGGGACGACCACACCACTCGCCTCAATTGGGCGAGCACAAGGACAGTACCACAACAGGGCCTCGGAGCCGAACACATGACCACCGAGCATGGGGCGAACACGAAACTATCGGAGCTCGCCAGCTAGGGCGACCACAACATATCAAAGACAACCTCGCCCATCTAATTGTATGCTCGCCCAGGGACCACGCACATGCTCGTCATGGCAGGCGAGCACAAGTACGGGCCGAGCAGAAAAGCCGACGAACAGGGGTTGAAAATAGTAGCAATCAGAAGTTGTCCAAACTGAACTTGCTCCAGTCATTCGAAGAGCCCCGGACGAACATGACACTTTTCTCTCCATCACAAGCGGATCCTTTACCTCGTAATTCACCAACAGTGGATTAGCTCTATTGTACCCTTCAAGCGAGCGTGAACTGGTTTCGAGCAGAACCTGCACTTCTCCCAAAGACGAACAAATTAATAGAGAACACCCGTGCCCACCATCCAGGCGAGCATAAGGCAAGACCCCGCACGACCAAATTGTGGTCGCCCGACCAGGGCGGGCAGGTTGGCCCCATGAAGATAAATCCGCGATGGCGAACACAAGACCAAGCCATCTGCTAAGCAACACCACCTGGGCGACAAGTCAAAGCCTTCACAAGCAAGTAAAGACAGATGTCAACCAGGGAAGCGTGGCAACACCACGTGTACTCTTGCATGACGAGAAACCGCCAGCTCGTGCTTGCCAAGGTAGCACAAGCTAGTCAAACTTCTATAAATAGTCCCTCAAAAGTCAGATAAAGGGTTCGGAAAATTTCCCTAACATCACCCGCATAGGAGCTTACCAGAAGCTTTTGTAACAGACACATACAATCGTGCTTACCATATTGTATTTGTGCTCGCCACATCCCCAAATCACTAATAAAATAACTCTGGCTTGGTACGCCCTCAGACGTAGTCATTCTTGACGAACTGGGTCACCAAATCCTTGTTGTCATTTTATATTACATCGTGCTTGCCAAAAACACACTGTGCTCGCCAAGCACACACTGTGTTCGACACGTTGGATTTTATTTTGTTTAGTTGTCAATCAACACGAGCCACGACATATTTTCCACGTAAGACGATTATCAACATTCATATAGTAACAAATATTTCTCTTTACAGTAACACATTTGCTTGTATATCATAATACAATTTTCAATACCTTTCAAACAAATATGTGTACTTAAAAAATAAGTATGTGTTATTTTGACTTTGCGCGAAAAAACACAAATACGTACTTAAAGTAACACATGTTTGCTCTTATAACAACACAGACCTTATAGCAAGTTATGTTGTTTTAATTTCGCGAACAAGATCTGCGAATTTCATCTGTTATTTGACCTAGTTCGACCCGTAAAGGATCTGCTATTTTTTTTCTGTCTTTATGCGCTTCTCATTTTGTCATTCCTTATAGTAACACTTACATATACTCATAATAACACATATTTATGTTACAATAATATAGTCTTCACTGAGCATATAAATCGCTTAGTTTAATAAATAAATTAGCCATGCAATTTGAATATCATAACAACCATATAAATTCGAGTCTTACATTAATTTATATTTCCTCCTTAATTCTTCTAGTAAGATTAAAATATAATACTACCTCTGTCCTGATTTAGATTGTCCATTTACTATTTGGCTCGTATTTTAGCGAGCAAGTTGTTTATTAATATTTGAAATGATAAAGAGATTTTTAAGGTGGGGTATGATAGTTCTACCCCTTATCTATCCTCCACCTCCTTAAAAGTCACGTTATCATTTCATATACTAATAAACAACTCGCTCGCTAAAACACGAGACAAAAGTGAAATGACCAATCAAAAGAGGGAGTATTATATAGTTGAGCTTAAGATATTAAATGGTATTTTTAAGCAAGATAATTACACATATAATTTTATATACTTGGCAAGATAATTACATATGCACAAACTCTTCTGTGAAACTTATTCATATTATTTATGAAAATTAATATTATTACACTTATAAACTGATATCACTACTCTTATAAACTAATACCTATACAATTTAACGTTATAATTTCAATTTACAAGTGTAATGGTATCAATTGCTAAATATTATATTATTAATTTTCAATGTAATAATATAAATTTTATATTATGAACAAATTTAACCGGACACCTCTATACGCTTGCATATAATGACCACGCACAATGTCATATTCTTAGCAAGATAATACACATAAAGGCCACATATAATTTTAAGAATCATGTAGCAGAGATATCATATAGTTGTAACCATTATCTTAGCAACATATATAGTATTATCTTTAAACAATTATATGCAAGCATCCACTTAACACATTCAACAATTACTTCTTTAAATATTACTAATCTCTAATTCCATCTATCATTTTTTTAATCTAAGCAAGATTATTACCTCATTACTGAAAGTAACTCCTCTCTTAATGGAATAGGGTAAAACGAGCTTCGCCAAGTCTAATACCATCAGGCTCGGGCTCGAGCTCGCTCGTTCTCGAATTTAAAATATTAGGTTCAAGAATAGTTCAATTTTAACTCCTTAAAAGTTCATTAACGAAATAAATAATTCTGGTTCGAGCTCAGCTCAAAAAAAAAACTCATTAACAAATTAATCAAACTTAGTTCGAACTCGTATTGCAAAAGCACGTTAACGAGTGAAACAAGTTCGACTCGTCTAGCTCGTTAAAATAAAACTAAAAACACATAAAATATCCAAATTTCAATTTCTACCATGTACATATGTTTATTTTATTTTCTAGCGGTCTTGAGTTTCTCAGAGGTCTTGTGTTCAAAAAAGGAAAAAAAATGAAATACCCATTTCCAACTTCAAAAAACTTATTTTCCTCACCTCAAATATGAAAAAACCTTTTCTACCAACTTTGGCATGAAAATTTCATAGTATTTTTGTTAAAATAAAAAATTATTTTATTCACATGTTCCACCAACACCAATTTTATGAACTCCTTTACACCTATTTTCCAGAGTTTTTTTTTTTTTAAAAAAGGACTTTGGAGAGTATTTTGATGTTAAAAGTATATGTGTTTAATTTATTTTTAATATAATTACTTAGTAAATTAGTTTTAAAAAAATAATAAATTATTAACATTATTTGAGCCTTAACTATATATCCCATTCTGAATATTTTCACGAGCTATATCACGAACTTGTTTGCTCTAGGTTCATGAACCCATAAATGAGTATGTTTACGAACATATTCGCGAGCTTTATAAGAAATTTGTTCACGAGGTTGCAAACCAGATACTATAATTAAATATATAATAGTACCATATGTTATATTTTGAAATAATAACATGTTACAACTTACAAATACTTAATAAGTTAACCAGGTGGCTTAGCCCACCTAGTCATTGGGTTCCTCAATTGAGTGGGAGACTCAGGTTCGATTATCTTTGGGAACGAATTGGAGTATGGGAGTTATAAGGTGGCTTGGTGAATTTGTGGAGTGTTTGGGTGCTTGGTGTACTAACTATTAACAGCTAACAATTAACTTTGTCCAATCAAAAAAAAAAAAACTTAATAAGTTAAATATATAATATGATTGTTACATATACCTACTTAATAGTCTTGCCAAGTTCATAGGAAACCAATCATTAATTTATAGCGGTAGTATCTTTTAATACACTTTATTGATCCATGAGGATAATCATTAATACACAACTACCTTTACAAAAGTCACCAATCCAAGGTGGTGGAGTGCTCATCGTATACATACTGGAATATGATATTGATATAATAATCTGAGGTTTGTGCAGAGAGTTATGGGAGGTAATTTGTTTTTTGCAGTCAGAGACACAAATGATGAGTAATATTCATCCATGCTGAAATAATTTATTACCCCATGCATGAAGCAGCTTTTTCAAGATCCTTAATTCTACCACCTTCCATTCTAATTTCGATCTACATTTTGTTTCTCAGCAATCAACATAGCATGATTTTATCTCCCACGACTCATGAGATATCTTTAAATTAATGAGGGACTTTTATTTAAAAAATATTTCACCATGAAATATCATTTTATCTAAAAAGGATTTAAAAATATGCTGATTCAATTATGTACGGATTGAATAGGCGAATTTTTTATAATTATTCGCACAAAAGCAAATTAGGAATATTCGCTCTCAATTTATATTATTATAAAATCAAGTATGTATTATTCTGTAAGGACAATTATGTATTATTCACTCCATCTCATTGTAATTGTCTCATTTCTTTTAGTTGAATGGTTTAAAGAATAGTATTAAAATATTGGTTGGTGGACATTTTTGTTTTATTGGGGGTAAAAATATAGGATAATGGAGTATTATTTTTTCCATTTATAGAATGAGAAAGTTATAGTAAGACGTCCATAAAAGAAAAGCGAGACAATTACAGTAGAACTGAGGGAGTACTATATATGTGATGAAGGACAAAAATATATTTTTCTACTTTTGAAAACTATTTTAAGTGTTTCAAAACACGCCCTTAGCTATTTCTAATAAAATACTTGTTTGCGTGATAAAAAAAAAAAAGAAAAAAGCGAACGTTGTTAACCACTCTTGCAAATCATTGTGTTAAGACAATATGTTCACATAAAATATACACTAATAAATAAGTAGAACACACTGACACACAGTAAAGTGCATGACATAAAAGTTGAAAAGTTTGATTCCATGCAGATGCAGTGATGTATTCCACGAAATTAAACAACTAAAATCTCCCACATGCTTCCCCCTTTATGTTTCTCCTCAATCAAATCCATACACTACTTTTCTGTCCACTTTTATTCTCCAAACTGCAATTCCGAGTCACACTAAATCAACAAAAGTGACAGGTGAAACCTAGGACAGTCGTCGCGTTTGCCCATACGATCACATCAACCCCAATCACGCTACCCATGCGATGTTATAATTTAATATTATTTTTTTAATTTCGCACCAGTCGCGCAGTCCATGCGACGGAATATAATTCTGTCGCATGGTCTATGCGACGCCCCCTTTTTTTTTCCCGAATTTTATTATAATTTTTATTTATTTATGAGTTATAATTAAAAAAAAATTTATGCGTTGACCGGGGTGTACAAATAATATGTAATTAATTTATACTGTAATTAATATTAAGCATCAATTTTATATAAATAATATTAACCAGTCTAAAAATACGTTTTTAAAATAATATTAAGCATCAATTTAATACATTCTTAATAAATATAACTACATGAATTTAAATGTCATTTCCCCAATCAAACCACGGTTCGTCAACATGTATTTTGGCAGTTCTCCATCCTTGACGCATGAATGTTGCACAAACTTTGAAGAATGTTATTCTAAAATCAGTTAGATCTCCATTCATCTTGAATTTACCTTGTAATTAAAATAAATAAGATGTGTTCACAAAAATAATAATAAGTGTAAAATACAAACATGATAAAACTTACTTGGAATATAATCCACATGTGTTCCCGAAACTCGGAAGGAACCATGGGCCAATTTGTCCATTTTGGGTGAAGGTACTTGCAGCATATGCTCTGTACCACGTTATTCACACAAGAGATCAAACCGCATGATGAAAACTGTCATTTGTGTCCAATTAGTTCGTCCATATTAAGAATTTCATTGATTATAAAAAGTTAAAACATAATATTATTTATAAAAATTACATTACCTTCCATCATCGTCCAACCACATCAACATTGGGGGTCTTTTCTGGTTATCGACAGTGTTGACATTTCTGGATATAATTTTTTTTTGCACTCATCTTTTAATAAGATATACAAACATATTAGTTTTTATAGATTTAAATAAGCAAGCAATTTCTATATTATTATTGGTTTTTATAAAAAGATGTTAAAACATTTAAACTAGAGATAAAAAATTGGAATACTAATTTATCATATAAAACAATAAAATACAAATAAATAATTCTGCTATAAAAAAAAGTACTATTGATTGTCATAAGGGTTGTTGGGTTGATTTTGGTATTGTTGTTGTCATTCGTATCCGTTCCACCACCAACCAGGAGCTATGTCTTGTGTGAATTGTTCAGGGGGATACCCGTGTTGATGTCCCCAATATGCAGGATCGGGGACCGTCGCGGTACCGGCATGATGGGCAATCGAGCCAAGTTGAGGCACTATATAGGGTGGACATTGTGTATCAACACTATCTTGATTGATCAAATTTTGAGTTTCTTGCCTCACGTGTCCCAACCTTTGTTGAGCTGACCTCGACATGCCACTGACATAAACATTATTCTCACTGTGTGCAGTGTTGTGCACTCTCGGATGAGTAATATTTGCATACCATGCAGGATAATCCTCTGTGGTACTTGTTGGGATTATACTGGAAAGTATGTTTTTACTTTGTATAATCAAACTGAATTTCGGACTTATTTACTGAAATGAATTGTTTATCACTGATGCGTTAAATATTATCGAATGTTACATATATTTACTGCATAAATGTTCAATAAATAGTACGTGTTACATTGTAGTTAATTTAGTGATACCCGATCACAGAAGATTAAATTAACAGTCCCTTGTAATCAAAAGTACACCATTCACGACCTAGATGGAAATGAACAATCCATCGTGAAAGGTTGAAGTGTAACGCTCAGATTGATTTGTCTTGACCAAAGAGATTACACTAGTGCATGTCTAATGCACTGAAGAGGACCTACAGGAGGACAAATTCTTCAGAACTGAACTAGGAAGAATTAGACCTCAGTGGTTCGTTATTTCTTAATCTTCGTCCCTTAAATAGGATCACGTGTGGTTAGTAAGTATTACTTTGACTTATTACGGGTAGAGAATCAATGAGATTCAATACTTTATATCTTGGACAATATTATTGGTCACATGTGTAGCTAAGATTTAATACGAAGAATCGTGTGCAAGTACGCTTGTTCGATTTGCCCCCTTGGGAGGTTCATAAGGTTTATCATACCAAATCTTGAAAGTGGAACTAGTTTCCGGTATGAGTAATAATGTTGAACCGTTCCTTTACCAAGGATAAAAAGATATTAATTAATGGAAAGCTATTTCAGTGGCTTAAATTAATTAATGGGCTAGATAATCTTAAACACGGGAAATAATAATCGGGAGTCATATTGACTATAATATGGGTTAAGATGGATAGTGCAATATTAATTATGTAGTGGGATTAATTAATATTTTATGGGCTTGAATAATATTGTGGCTCAATATTGATAATTCAAGATCCATTGGAAGGTCCAATCTTAATTCTCCTAAAGGCCCCCAAGTAGCCCAACATAAAGTCCAATAACTGGAAAAGGTGTTTAAAAATAAAATAAATATTTGTTACTAATTTTCCAATTTTTTCGAAAATTATGGATAAGAAGGGAGAAAGATTTTCTTTGAATTTTGTTATGGAATGAAGATATGTATTCTTGAAATACAAGATTATCTCATTAAATTCAAGAAATCTCCCACTTGGTTGTTCATAATGAATATTTCAAAAAATTTGAAAATATAAAGGGCAAGAAAGATTTTCTTGATTTTCTTGAAAAGATATTATGGAAGATATGTATTTCTTGGAATACAAGAATATCTCATAAATTCAAGAAGATTCAAATCTTGGAATCTTGACCTAATATTTTCGAAAAATCCATAATGTGATGAGGTGGGATTTTTTGTGGAATATTTTAATTGTGGGGAAAAGAATATAGGAGATATATTCAAGATTTCTTGGAGATCAAGAAAAGATTTTCCCACATTGTTTTTCTTCCCAAATTTTCGCCCATCACCTATCTATAAATAGGGGATGATTCTTTCATTCCCAAGTGCAATTCCATGTGCTGGAAAAATTAGTAAATCCACAAAAGTGGTGCAACAAATTTTATTTTTCCTTTTAGTTAATTGTTCGCAAGTGTCCTTCCACCGGATAGTTGAGCAAGGGCTAAGGGAATACTTGGGAAGGTTTTTGGGTGTGTTTTCATCAACAAGGCCATCGACATTCCAAGAGGTAAGTTCACGTAAACTCGTAGTAATTCCGCATGCGTAGGATTTACGTGAATTGTTTATATGCATGATTTGTTATTATTTGAATTAATATGGGTTAATTCATGCTAGTAATAATTGTTAGAATTAAATTTGTATTTAAATATTCATCCCGAATAGATCCAGGCAATTCGTTCCCCAACAGTACTGTCCGGCACTACAGCGAAGGTACCAAGGTCCCCGAGACGGTAACAATGATTTTGCATTTCGTTCCAAAATGCCACCGCGGGCCCATACACTTTTTTGTAGCTCTCTGCATTGGCACCGAATCTTGAACGTTGAAGATCTAAGTCGATCGGTGCTGGCGATATGGGCTAAACTCTCCCATATTGCCTTGCAACCCTCCTCGGCATATACCCTTCGGTGAAGTTAAGAAACTGGATGCATCCATGAAATAATGAAGGGGCAGGGATAGACGCTGGACGGCCGTATGGAGTCCAATCGACCTACAAAGTAAGTAAAATATTTTTATATGTCATTTTGTTAAGGTACTTAAATTATTACTGGCGTTATTACTATTAAGGGTGTATTGAGAATGATAAACATACATGAGTCGATGGGTAATTATCAAATAGCTTGCGATAATGAACAAGATCCCGTGTCGAGTTTTGGAATTTTTGGGTCTTGTTCCATCGCGATGTTGTTGGGTCGGTAGGGTCATACGACGTAGCTTCGCTGCGTTTGCGCAAATCAGGGAAGTACTCGTATATCCATCACTGAAAATTTAAAATGTGTTTTTTAGTTATTAGTTACCTATATTGATAACAGTGTATTAATTAAATATAATTGAAAATATTATTGAAATTGAATTTTTACCTCAATTAATGTTAAGCAACTCGACATTTGTGCCGTCTCAATTCTGGATGCATTCCCAAGCTGCTTATATAAATAAGTTAATGTCGCGGCTCCCCATGCATATTGAGGGACAGACTCGAGATTACCCAACACATTTACATAATTTTTGGGGACAGCATCACGTGTTTTATCAACAAAGAGTGAACTCCCCATCAAGTATCACATGTAACCTCGAGCAATAGAGGCATCGCTCAGGTGCCCACTAAAACACGTCGTGCGTATATCCTTAAGGAGTGTGCTTTTTGTGTTGTATCCCCTAGATCCACATCTATTTATCAATGCATTGTCAGGACATGGACCGCTTGCAATGACGGGGAGACCATTTATTCTCAAGCATACATTGGAAAAAAGTTATTTTTATTATAAGTGAAATTAATTAATGAGCATGTACAAAATTTGATTTTTTAAAAATTAAGTTTATTTTCAGTTTACCAAGAATAGTGTGAACATCGTGGAGTGTGATCGTCATCTCCCCGAAAGGCATATGAAACGTGTTTGTTTCAGGGTTCCACCGTTCGACGAATGTTGTAATGAGGGGCATGTTGTTTGATTCAAACATCAATCTCCCGATACCCTCCAATCCAGATTGTTGAATTATTTCAAAATATTGATGGCCTTGACCGAATGGATTCGACAACCATAGGGCAATAGATTTCTTTCGAGTCTGGGAACCAAGGATCTTTTGAAAATTCTACATATTTAAAAAAAATAAAATGAACTCGTTAATTTACATAGTATAACCGTGTGAAATAAAAATTTTAAAAAATTGTGTATTTTACTTACTGGATCTTCCCATATTTTTTTTTGGCTTTGTGACATTTGAAAGCAAACAACACACTTGGATCATTGGGTCCTCCAAGCATGGTCGTCATCATCCATTCAGCATTTTGCGACGATGAGGCTTGTGTTGCCTGCGTAGCAGTTTGGTATTCATTCTCATACTCATGGTGAGTTGAGTGATGAGACATTGAGGGACCATGGGGAGTGGAGTGATGAGATGTGGACGCGCCCGCCTAATTCAAGGTGGGCGTTAACAGATCGAACGTAGGTGAGTATAAATCAGGGAATTGTATTGGGGTGTTATTCATATAGGTGTTGGTCATGAAATCATTATCTTCATGTGCAGGATTTGAAGCATACTGCACCGGAACAGACTGCTCGACACATTGTTCTATTGGAGGGGTGT
The DNA here is from genome assembly GCA_037126765.1 of Stenogyne calaminthoides. Lineage (NCBI taxonomy): Eukaryota > Viridiplantae > Streptophyta > Magnoliopsida > Lamiales > Lamiaceae > Stenogyne > Stenogyne calaminthoides. Next base: position 15,386,468 of record JBBCBC010000006.1, read on the forward strand.
TTAGATCGAATCCTAAATTGACACCAAACATTGTACTTCGAATTGTGCATCTTATTGCGTTTGTTGTTGCGTTTCTTGTTGCAGTTGTTGTTGCATTCGTTGTGAAGCTGTAACACATCGGTTATGTTGGGGAACGAGTTGCACAGATCTATTCGGGGTGAATATTTAAATACAAATTTAATTCATTAATTATTACTAGCATGAATTAATATTATATTAATTCAAATAATAATTACAACAACATATCATGCATATAAAAAGCCACGTAAAACCTACGCATGCGGAATCTACGGGTTTACGTGAACGTACCTCTCGGGATGGCAGTGGCTTTGGTCGGACGAACTAACCAAAAGGACTTCCCAAGTATTCCCTTAGCCCTTGCTCGACAATCCGGTGGAAGGATACTCGCGAACAATTAACAAAAGGAAAAAATAAACTTTGTTGCACCACTTATGTGGATTCGCTAATATTTCCAGCACATGGAATTGTACTTGGGAATGAACTAATCATCCCCTATTTATAAGAGGGAGGGTGAACGAAATTTTAGTGATTTTTCAATGTGGGAAAAGACTTTTCTTGGTCACCAAGAAATCTTGAATATATCCCATATATTCTTTTTCCCATAATTAAAATATTCCACAAAATTCCACCTCCTCTATTATGGAGTAATTTTCGAAAATTTTGGCTCAAGATTACAAGATTTTGATCTTCTTGAATTTATGAGATATTCTTGTATTTTAAGAAATACATATCTTCCATAATATCTTTTCAAGAAAATCAAGAAAATCTTTCTTGCCCATAATATTCAAAAATTTCGAAATATTCATATAGATAATCAAGTGGGAGATTTCTTGAATTTAATGAGATAATCTTGTATTCCAAGAATACATATCTTCATTCCATAACAAAATTCAAAGAAAATCTTTCTCTGCAGTTGCTGAAAAAGAGACCCAACAAACTAGGGGGAATGTGTTGTTGGAGGCAAAGATGGAGCAAGGAGCAAAAATGATGAAACAGAAGAATCTTGCTCCAAAACGCAGAAGATTGGTGGTTCTCACCGATGAAGATGAAAGTGATTCTGAAGAGATTCAATCTGAGGGCCAAACTGTTCAGAGTTCACCATTACAAGTGTTGGCTCAGGTTATCTCCAGGACACAGGATCGACCGAGGAGCGGTGTCTTTTTCCGAGGTGCTCGAGACATCTTCAGTCTGAGATAAAATTTCTCAGGAAATTTTCAAAGGAGCTCAGACCTCAGAGATGCCTACCTTAGGTGTGCGGGCTCAGACAGAAGAGCCACCAGAGTCGATCTGAAGATGTGCAAGCTCAGACTGACGAGCCAACTCAGACTAAATTGAGTGAGGATATACCGTTCCAGCCTCGTAACCCACTCAGATAAAAAACCGAGGACTGGGATCACACAAACTTCAGATTTCTTTGAGACTCGGGAGCGCAATATTCTTGATGAGCTCCCCGAGTGATCTACTTTTGATCCCTTAGCGTAAACTTCAAATGAACCGTAGAGCCCGAGATGGAAGAAGGGCGAAATCAAGAAGGCGAGTGGAGGAGCAAGGGGGAACGGTTTATACTTGACCGATACCTCGAGCTCGGCATCACCCCGATCGCAGAAGATATTTTCTTGATTAAGGACAATCAGATTTATCCTCAATTAGACTCTTCCCGAGATGCTTGATATTGCCGCTTTTAGAGGGAAGATCGTGGAATGAGGAGATCTTTTCGACCGACTTTCGTGGTTCGAAGGACAAAGCTCGAGGATGAAATACGCCCGATTTTGATGAGCCGGTTCGAGGGAAGTTGGTTGAGAGGAGAGTAACCAAAGTTGGTGCCCTGGCGGCGGAGACAAATCTCAAGATGGAGATGGGGACCAACAGGGGAGATGCCGAGGAAGCGTCTCGTAAGGAAAAGGAGACTTTTGTTCGATCAACTCGATCTAGTCAACATCGATCGATGATAGTACTCTTGATCGAGGCGCAAAATCGAGATTGGAGCTCGAGAATGAAGTCAAGCTCAAGATGATCGACAAAGACAAGAGGTGCGAAGATTCCCGAGATTGATCTCACTCGATAGAGAAACTTGATAAGGTTGAGCCAATGATGATCAAGATTGCTCAGATGGAAGAGACGTTGGCCAATCAAGCTCAAAAGATGGACGGTCTTAGTCACTCTTCAAAACTGGTGCAAATTCAAAACACTCTAACCACCCGATGATGACCTCCATGGAAGGAAAGCTAAATGAGAAGTTTCGGAGGGAGTCAAGGCCGAAGTTAAGTGATGAATCGAAGGTAAAACACCGGAAAGTTCGATTTCCTAGAGGTGAAACCGCGTAAAAGAATGAGGTGTTAATCAAGTCTCTTTGTTGAGGAAATGAGCTCAATGCTCATGACCAAGATGACAGAGATGTTCAAAGAAGCACTCTCTCGCCGTTTTGCCCACTTATTCAAGAATTTTCGTGGGCCAAGAACCATCTAAGGAAATTTGGAAGATTTAACAAGATCAGAGATAGAAGGGAGAAGTTTGTTGTGTGAGCAAAGAGCAATATCACATGGACACAAAGACTCTCCGGACTTCTTCCAAATTTACGCCAAGAAGGGGGAAAAGGAAGTTGAAGATCTCGTAAAGTTCATGGCACGACTTTGGAGAAGAAGGGCTCGTAAAGATCTTTGAAAAGTATAATCTAGCAAAAGCCTTTAAAGAAGTCGGAGCTATTGAGAAGTTGAAGTTCGCCGGGTAGAAAAGCCTATCTACACTCGAAGTTTCGAGCAAGCTATGCTTGATGTTGCAAGAGAGAAACCGAGTCTTTAGAGCAAAGGTTGGAACAAGCCAGCCGCCGTTGAATCGCTTTATGAAGAGGAAAGCCTTGGGCGTTGTTCAAACCGAAAAGCAAACGCGCAAAGGCTTTAAGTCAATCCGAGAAAACCGATCCTGGATGATGAAGAAACAGAACAACCAGTGGAATCTGAGTCTCAACCTCAGAAGAAAGTCTTCAACACGAGAAATGCTTTGAAGACACTCCAAGAAGAACAAGCTAAGAAAGTCCGCCGCCCGGTCTCGTGAACGTCTGGATCGGAAAAGAAGATAGGCGAAAGAGCGAAGTGAAGGAGTGATTTCAGGAAGTTTGCGAGCAAGAGGAAAGGAACATCAAAAGCACTAAAATGGCCCCACGTTGATAAATGGATGCCCATCAAACTCAACGATATGTGGGAAGAAGTTAAGAGAACCTTCTGGTTCAATTATGATGTTCTCAGGGAATGGAGAGGGGAAAGCTCAGATCAGAATGAAGCTTTCATTGAATACCTTCTTATTTTCTATCCAAAGTATCTACAGAGCTGGATTAACTTTGCGGATGAAGGAGAGGTACAGATAGTAGCCCCTGGTCCATATTCCTATCCACCTCCAAAACTTGATAATGGCTTGGTGAATGAGAAGGTCATTACTCAAGAGATTGCTCAGTATGCTGGTCAGTTGGGTTTAACAGGAAACAGTCCGGACATCATCAAGGAAAGAAATGAGCTGAAAAAGAGATTTTTCGAAATGTTTGACCTGGAGGTGCCCGCTGATGAAGTTGAGAATGAAGCAAACTGAAGAGCAGAAGACTAAAGAGCCAAAATCAGAAGACTGAAGACCGAAGACTCAGAAGATTTTGTAATCTTTAAATTTTGTCTTTTTGATTTTGTTGATAAACTCATTGTAATATGTAACGGGATACCAATCATCAATGAAGATTTATCATTATGCTCAAAAGATAATATCTCATTATCTTATTTACATGTCTTTTATTTTGATATGCCTGAATGAATGTCTTTTGAAGAAATGGCTGAAATTTGGGGAAATTGTTTAAGTATTTGGTAATGAACTAGTTAAAGAGATTCATTACTGAAGAAATTGCTGAATGATTAAAACTGTTGAGAAACTCGAAATTGTTTGGAGATTCTCTAATTTAAGAAATGATTTGGGAGACAACCAATCTTGTAATAGGATAAACTGAAACCTGAGTATAGGTTATATGTTTGTAACAAGATAGGTTTTGACATCATCAAAAAGGGGGAAATTGTTGGGAGATGAATTTAATAAAGATATATGATTTTGATTAGATCCCAAAACCCCCGAGTATGACATGTTCGTAATGATCTTGAAAGTTGAGTCGATTCAGGTTTTTAGAATATTGGGATGTGTTATCTGGAGAATGTATAGTCGCCAGATATAGTTCAGAGATAATTTATCAAGACTCGATAGGATCTTACCGAAAGTAATCAAGACTTCGAGAAGACTCAAAGACATCGGTCAAGATAAACTACAAAGATTCGAAGACCTCAAGACTCGTAAGACTCAAGACATAAAAAGATCAAGATCGAGAAACTAAAGATCAAGAATATCAAGGCAGCGAAGAATTATCGAAGACTCGGTAAGTCATCAATGCTCAAGATGAACTCGAATGTTTCGAGGCATGAATATATCTATATGAAGGATGCATCATCGAGAAGATCGCGATTCCTTAGAAAATAGATATTTGCCAAAACATTCAAATGCGCATAAAAGGAACTAAGTCGGAAGTTGTTGTTAAGGTTATATCAAACTCGAGTTTGTAACCAAAAAGAGCCGTTGAAGGTGTTTACCTTTTTAATGGAGACAAAAGTCAAAAAGAGGAAGACAACATCAGATCACATCGATTAATCGACAAAGGATGTGTCTCTCGAAAAAAAGGATGTCGGATGTACAAAAGTTCGATCGCAAAAAGTGAAAACCGGCTACATGAAAGGTTATTGCCTAGAAAGTGTTAGGGAGTTTCAAACCCTAAATATAGCCGTTTCACACACCACAAGAGGGAACTCATGAAGTTGTCTCTCCAACGGATAGTTTTCAAAAGAGTGACCTTGGTGTATGCCTATAAAATCTTGGTGACCCTCTACATTGTAAGTTTACGGAAATTTATACGCAACTTAAGAGCTCAAGCTTATTCTTGTAAAAGTTAAAAGCACTCGAAAAACTTAGAATTTCTCAAGTGCTTCAATATTGAAGAGAGCTCACTATACTAAGCCTAGCTTGATAAGAATTATCCAAAGCTTAGTCGAGATATCCTAACCCTTTGCATTGTGCTTCATTGTAAAGGATATCTCATCCTAGTTTGAAACCAACCAAGAAACCCCAAACCCTGTGAAGGTAGTTGGAGTGTGTTTGTTGGTGAGAAGTGTTGTAAAGAGTTAGTAAACCACGATGAGTAGTCGAAAACTCTAGAGGAGAAGTTAGTAAGCTACAAGGGTAGTCCAAAGCTTGTGTGTGATTGAGTAAAGTAAACTACGGAGGTAGTCGTAAAACTCAAGGTCGGGTTGAGTAAAGTAAACCACGTGGAGTAGTCAAAAAACTCGGGCCGAAGTTGAGTAAGTAAACTACGCGAGGTAGTCGTAAAGCTCGGTTGATAGTGAATTTCTTTGAAGAGTCAGGGAGAGTGGACGTAGGAGCTTGAGTCTCTCGAACCACTATAATTGTTGTGTTCTTTATCGCTTTCCTTATATGTGATTATCATTTGCATTGACTTGATTTTTGAAAGCATACTTTTCAATCGATATTCGGTTGGAATCAATCCACTGAAGTTGCATAAGTGAATCACAGCCTAATCACTATTTCATAAAGGGAGGTTTTCAAAGAAAGCTTAAAACGAGTATAATCTAAGTGGCCAACCATTTCAAGACGATCGGGTAGCTAGAGAAGAGATAGTTACCAAACCGAACTCTCTTCCGAGGATTCAGAAGAAGTTAGCTATCGATCCAAGCAACTCAGATCTCGACACTCGAGGACTCGGTTGGGATTATCGAGGTTTTCAAAAGTTTTCGGGATCACTGTCTCAAGAGACTTTGACTCAGAGCGATCGTCTTCTCATAACCTAATCTTGAGGATTATCGACCCAAGCCGACCTCAAGAAGAAAAAAGTTTTAAAACACTGAACACGTGTATTCCCCCCATACATGTGTAAGACTCGTTTGCACCGGGACCAACAGACACTAATTATATTTAACCCATCAGATCAAGTTCTAATTATTATTTATAAAAATAAAAAAATCAATCAGTACAAAGTGACAAAGTGGAAAAATGTGAATGTGGGGTGTGGCTCATTACAACATTTTGAAAAAGAAGATATACAATTTTGTGTTAAAGAGGGTCCTACATGTAGGAATGGGGGCATCAGTGCTAAATACATATTTTTGACCTGTGATGGGTGTTTAGCCAATGATTGGAGTTGTCGCGTTCTTGAGGGTGAAATGCATCGATCAGGGTCTGTCGTGTGGGCGAGCGACACGAGATGGCGCTTTTATCGCACGCCCATGCGATGACAATTTTTCATTTTTTTTAATATTACTTATTTATTTCATTAAATTGAATTATAATTATTAATTAAAATTAACTAATTAATTAAACGTATTAATTAACTAATTAATTAAACATATTAATTAATATTATTTAATTAATGTAAAAATATTAATTGTTTAGTTATAAAGTGTATTAGTTCTTTCATTGAAAAGTATTACAGTTGTATTGTCATAAAGTATTTGTTCATTAATTAACACATTATTAGTAATTAATTTCTAGTTTTTAATTTATAATAATTTAATTAGTGTGAAGTTAATTAATCCCACACTAATTAAATGTATAAATTGTTATTATTTTGTTTAATTTAATAATATTAATTGAAAAGTATTAATTTATTAATTATAATTAATTCATTTCACACTAATTAAATGAATTAATTTATAATTTATTAATTATAAAGTATTAGTTGTTTCATTGAAAAGTGTTATAGTTGTTTGGTCATAAAGTATTAGTTCATTAACTACAAAGTATTAGTTATTTGTTATCAACAATATTAGTTCTTCAATTGAGTAATATTAATATATCAATTGTAAAGTATTAGTTCAATTATCAATTTAAACATGAAAAAATAAATATACACATTACATGAAAAAAATATATACACATTATATGAAAAAAAATAATATACACATTACATTCCGAGGATGGACTGCGACGTACTGCTAGAAAAAATTGAATTAAATATTTAAAAAATGTATAGTATTTGTCTTTTTCATTTTGTCTAGACCTATAATTAGCCTGACGTCGCAGTGCATCCAACTTGTGTAATGTACGGAATAGCTCTATCCTGCTTTTAAATTGTAAATCTAAATCATTTACAGAAGGGTGATGTGCGCGTTTCCAGTATGCAGAATTAACTAATTAAACATATTAATTAATACTATTTAAAGAATTTTAAAATATTAATTATTTAGTTATAAAGTATTAGTTCTTTCATTGAAAAGTATTATAGTTGTATTGTTTTAAAGTATTTGTTCATTAATTAAAAAATATTGATACAAATAATATTAAGCACTCTAGTGAAAAAAATTTAGCAGTCTTAAAATATGTGTTCAAGTACTATTAAATGTAAATTTAATACAATTTTAATTAATAATAAACATACATGCAATTTAAATATTTTTTCCCCAATCTAAGCACGGTCTCTTTTTTATCTGTGACCCTTCAACATCTAATTGGGGGTTTCTCCATCCTTGACACATGAATGTTGCACAGACTTTGAAAAATGTTATTTTGAAATCAGTTGGATCTCCATTAATCCTGAATTTACCCTGTAATTAAAATAATAAAGATTTTTATTAAGATATATAGTTTTACAAAATAATAATAAGTGTAAATGCAAACATGATTAAACCTATTGCGAATATAGTCCACATGTATTACTGGCACTCGGAAGGAACCATTGGCCAGTTTGTCCATTTTGTGTCAAGATACTTGCAGTATATACTATGTACCACGTTATTGACACAGTATCCAAACCGTGCGATAAAACTATTGTGTCCAAGTAGTTTGTCCAAATTAAGAACGATATTATTTATAAAAATTTCAAGTGTGATATTATTTAAAAAAATTAGATTACCTCCCGTCTTTGTCCAACCACAGCAATGACGGGGGTCTTTCCTGGTTGTCCACAGTGTTGTCATTCCCTGATGTTCTTTTTTTTTTGCACTCATCTTTTAATAAGATATACAAATAGATTAGTTTTTATAAATTTAGATAAGTAAATTGTCTATTATTATTGACTTTTATATAAGTTTATTTATAATAAATTACTATTGCTATAAAAAGAATAATAACAATTAATACATTTAATTAGTGTGAGATTAATTAATTATAACTAATAAATTATTTTAAATTAATTTGAATTGAATTAATTTAATAAAAAATAAAATTTTAAAAAATAATAATAATTGTGTCAAGACGATCGGGCGCGACACGCTAACCTGTGGTGTCGCGATCGATGACGCGCCATCTTGTGTCACGGTACGCGCGCGATTTTGGGACACATCACCCAATCCATCAATTGTCAAAAGTGTGTATTTAGCATGCCTCAAATTGGGGTTATGTGTTTTTTGATTTTATGATGAATGCATGACTAGTCTACAGCTAAATCCCACTTGCTCAAAAGTCTGAGATTGGGAACTGGGAAAATGCAAGGGTATCAAATCTTACATATTTCCCTATCACTGTGTGATACACAAACTGCTAGTACTAATATGTATATGGATCAACCAGCACTGAATTATATGTGTATATGGATGACTATATTATTAAATTATTAATACATTTTCTAATTATTGAAAATCTAACTTCACACGTATATAGAGGTGAAGGAAATACCAAAAATATCAGTATACCGCACTTACCGTATCGAAAAATTATCGATTTTATCGAAATTTTCAGTACGATAATGGTATGAAAATATAAAATATTTCGGTATACCGGAAAAATATACCGGTATACCGAAAATATTTTGGTATATCGGTATATACTGAAATATCGGTACGGTATCGGTATGTAATATTGACATACCAAAAATTTTGGTACGGTATCGGTATGTAATATTGACATACCGAAAATTTCGGTATGCCGAAATTTCGGTATACCGAATTTTCGGTACGACAACGGTATGACATTTTTCGATATCGAAAATTTTAGTACGGTAACAGTATGACGAGAAAATTTTCGGTACGCCGTATCTTCCACCCTACACATATATACATTTTTTTATAACACGATATCCGGCTCAAGGGCCAATTAATTCGGGCGATCAGAACCCACCGTCCACTAACGGGGACCTACACTTATATACGTACATGTATATATGGACCCAACAGATATTCTAGTGATCGATTCATGTGTTGCATTAATGATTAAAACTTTTCTTTAAATAGTGGTGTTCTTGGGAGGGGATTCTGTGTTGTACAGGATGCACCCTTGGATCACAAACACTCGTACGTGTGTGTGTGTGATCTAATGGTGTGTGTGTGTGTGTGAGAATGATGTTGTACAACACCAGGTCTAAATCTGGTGTTCTTAGCACCTACTGAAATTGGTTATGAAAAAAAAAACGGATTTAGACCATCTTTGACCAATTTTATGTTATGTTTCATTCAATAAATATGGGAACAAGTCGTAAATTTTAATTCACGTTTTAAGTAGATGAATTTACTGTTATTATTTCCTCAGAGGAAATATTAATACATAAAATTGAAAACTTTAAATATGTAATATGAAAACTTTTATATATGACATGAAAATGGGAGGTAAAATTCTCCACCTTTCTAATAAGATCACCTCGTGAAGGAACAGTTATTTGTGCTCCTACATAATGCATTCTAACGTTTTTATTTTGACAAAGTCTAGCGTGCAAATTTGTATAGATGCAAAAATTTTAATTTTCAATCAAATTCTATAATTGATGAATGTAATACAATATTGAGTGGTTCATGGTTCACTCGGTCCGACTAGTTCATGGTTCACCCAGCTCAAATAGATCATAATTTAGGATTAATTATTTAGTGTTTAGGGTGTAGTTGGTTGATTTAGGGCAATTTTATAGATTTTCATCTATACAAATTTGCACACTAGACCTACTCTTTTATTTTTATTTTTCTATACACCTCAAAACAAGAATATGTAAGTAATGTGTGAGACCGTCGTACAAAACAAAGTTTCGTGTGACAACAAAAAAAATACTACCTCCGTCCTAATTTTGTTTAACAACTTACTATAAATTTGGATTTTAAAAAAAATCAGAAATATTAATATTAAATGTTGTAGAGTGGATTTGGTGGAGGGGTATGAATGTCAATTCAACTTTAAGAAAAGTGTTGTTTATCAATATTAAATAATGTAAAGTGAATTTAATGTGTGTAGTAAAATGACATTTGTTATATATAAGTGTTGTTTGTAATGAACATTGTTTTGTAAAAAAAATTGTTCTATTTTTCCTAAAATGATCAATTTAAATTAGAATATCTATTTACAAAAAATAATCAATTTAAAATAGTACGGAGAGTATCACATTTTCAATAAAAATGTGTCACTTAAAAGGTGATTGACTGCATCACTTTTTAAGCAGCTTAAAAATAATTTTATGAGGAATTTATGTATTATTGATAGTAATACTTCTATATACATTCTATATATTCATTGTTACCATCTTGACATGCAAATATCACATGATTTAATTATATTACTCATCCCGTCTCAAATTTATTTACCCTTTTACTTTTGATATAATTTTTAATGTGAGAGTTGTTTATACTTCGTATTTAAAATAATAAAGTGATTTTTGGTTAAAAATATTGTAGTCTTTTCTAAATATTACAATACATTTAATCAAAAGTTATCTTATCACTTTAAATATTAATAAATAATTCTTATAGCTAAACTCATATCAAAAGTAAATGAGTAAACAATTTTAAATTGAAAGTATACAATATTTTGGATTTTCTTTAAATTGTAATATTGAATAAATAGCTAAAGTTGCGCACCAAATTGTGCAAAGATGAATGTACATGTACCTTCCCCTTAGACAATAAAATATCAATCAAGGAACCTTTTTATGAATATTTTTTTACCTTCTCTACTTTTTATGAAAAATGAAGTTTGTTGGCTTTAGTTTGAAAATGGGATGTCAGATCAAAATTTTACTTTGTCTCACTCTATTAAGAATCTACTTTACACAAACTTTAGAGTGCACGTTTGTATATTTTATTAATAACTTTTAGAATATATTTTAAACAATTGCGAGAAATAATATTTAAAAAATAATAATTATTTTGTAGAGTTTGGAAACACCAATTTAATATATTAACATAGGAGTAAGGCTCTTGTGAAATATTATATCCTTTTGATATACTCCCTCAATCCCAAAAGACTTAGCATACTTTTTTTTGTTCTGTTCTATAAGACTTTGCACACCAAAAAATGGACACATTCTTCTCAACTTATAACATTACAACACACACTTATTACCCCCATACACACTTACTACCCCCATAAAGCAACTTTTCTTAATATATGCGCCGAAAAGTTGGCGCAGAGTCTATCGGGACGGAGGGATTATGTAATACATCATAATTAAGACAAATTACTCAAAAATTTTGCGGGTCAAAAGCGGGTCGAGACGGGTCTAGGCACGGCGGTCCAAGGTTGTGAGTTGGGCGGGCCGAGCGCATATATATTTATAGACAAATATATTTGTCAAATATGTATTGTAGTCTAATGGTTTAGGTGTGGTGTTAATGTATTTGGTCGTAGATTCAATTTTTATTGAACACATTATTTAAAAAAAAAAATGTGTTACTACATGAAAAAAATGTGATACTTATAGAAACTATATGTTTTACTACGTTAAATAAAAATTACATTATCATTTAAAAAAATACATTATCATATGGTGACACATTGTTGTTCATATGGTAACACATGAGTATTCACTTACATATATACAATGTTACATATTATTAAAATAGCATGCGTTACTACATGAACAAAAAAGTGTTACCCTATGAAGAAAAATGTGTTACCACATGAAAAAAAATCAATACAAGCGGGAAAAGAAATCTTCAGTCCAAAATTAAAATTTTAAAGAACAACTTGATGTGTTACTACATGAACAAAATAGTGTTACACTATGGACAAAAGATTGTTACTACATGAACAAAAATCAGTACAAGTTCGAAAAAAATTCTCAGTCCCAAATTATAGATTAAAGAACATCGTGAGAAGATAAGGTTTATTCAATCAAATTTCATACAACAATAACAACAACAAAAATATCAGAAGCAATAATATATATATATTTTTTTTATAATATCAGAAGCAATACTAATTTATTCAAATCCTACAAACGTTGGCAAAAATCTGGTAGATCGCGAAAGAAGCACCCAGATCACGAGGAAGAAGAAACAAAAAGCGCGGATCCATACGAATTGGGCCTAACCGAGAGATAAAAAAAAAAAAACCTATTTTAGGCTAATTATACATATCATTTGTATACAATATTGCATACAAGTTTTTGCGTTAACATAGATAGACATTCTTATAAAATATTTTACTTAAAATATTAGTAAATTGGAATTGTGGATCATTTAGAGATTGAATCAGATTTTCTAAAACAAAAAATGACGCAAAAATAAAACAAGAAAACTCAATTTCAGTAAGTGTTACTATTAAGGCAAACATATATTATTGTAAAAATAAGTATATTTTATTCTGTGACGATGAAAAAATTAGCAACACCTAATTGTTATGTGTAGCAGAGTATTTTTATTAATTTATGTAACCTGATATATGGATTGAGGTTTTTTATATTTTATTTTTATTTTTATCATTTTTTTTTGTATTATACATGAATAAAAATGTGATACGGATACACACAACATGTGCTACAACAAAACAAATATTGATTTTGCTGATTTATTATGTTGCTTTTATTTTTCTATTTTTCATATTATTTTGTATTACTACATGAATAAAAGTCTGATACAAATAGCTAGACACAATGGCTAGTTTATTTATTTTGCTTTTCTTTTCTTTTCTTTTCTTTTTTCTCAATTTTTTTGGCGTTATTAAATGAATAAAAGTGTTATACAGATAGACAAAAAAAATATGTGAATAAATAACAAAAATCAGTAACATATATTTTTCTTTACAGTGATATACACCTTGTATTTATAGTAATATAGTTGGGGAGCAAGTTTTCCTGTTTTGCTTCTGCATTAATTTTAAAAAAAAAATCTACTTGATCCGATTTGACCTGCGCAAAATACGTGAATTTGTATCACCACTTAAATTTGTCAGTATTAATATGTTGGACTAAGGACTCGCTTGGTATGACTTGAGATTGGTAATGCTAATGGTTGAATATCATTGTGGGGTTAATCATCATGAGATTATTAATTGCATTGTTAATGTTTAGTCAAAGAATTAATAATGTGTATCATCTGAAAAGGGTTGAGTAAGACCATGTTTGCAAACTCATCTGGAAAGGGAGAAGCACTTATTTTTTTTAAAAGCTGAGTCTAACAGCTTTAAAAATAAGTGCTTCTCTACAGCTTTTTAGAGAATGCAAGAGGGCACTAAGTAATTATAGGGGAGTAATTAATTACTTACTTCTATTTTCATTACAGATGTATCAAAAATGTCAAAAAATATTAATTAGTATGATTTTCATTACACTCTTCTATTACCCCCAACCAAGTGAACCCTAAATCAGTTGACAGACTCGTAGAGAAAAAGATAATGAAAGTGTGTGAAACGGGATTGTGTTTATAGGCGAAACTAAGCCAAAAACTCTAATGGTCCATTCTAGTCGAATCTGCTAAAATAGACCCAAAAAATCTTCGGCTAGTTGGATCACCAAGAAGCTGTGACGTGAATCAGTCGATCAGACTCCATAACTCAACAAATTGGATCAAAATTGGACAATAAAGATAGTTATGAGATCAAAATTAAATAGTTAATTTTTTTTGGGAAGAAAAACATATTACAAAAAAATTATAGGACCAAAAAACATTTTTTTCCTATTAATTGGGTCCCTGTGATCGAAAATCCTAACTCCGCCATTCATAATAATTATAGAATTTATATATAGATCTAATTATAGAGTTCATATATATACAAATTGATAAGGGTGTTACTAAAAAAATTTCAAGATTCACAATGTTCTCTTACCTGCTCAAAAGGTGATAAAGGTTTCATGTGAACGGTATACTTTTCCCCCACTCTGGCTATAGATAGAGTTTTTTTTTTAAAAGGACTATAATCGATCCATTCTTACAAGGTTACTGTTTACACTTGATCAGCTAAAAAGGTTATTTGTAGGTTATTAGAGCAACCACATTGATTGTCAAGTTATAACTTTTTTCTCCCCTCCACCTCATTGACACATCATCATTTTTACATAAATAATTTAACCCCACTAATTACCACACCCATCTAAAAGTTATAACTCATTTTTTAGGGACGCACATTTTACTTTTTAATTCTTATTTTTCATTTAATGTTTTAACTTATGCAAAAAAATATTAATATTTAATATATGTAAAAAGTTTAATATATTAATATATTAAAATTATTTTATCTATTACCTAAAATTAACAGTTAATATATTTTACAATTTAAAATAAATACTTAATACTAACTCATTTAATTAACTAATAAAGATTACTATTATTAATTAAAATATCTATTCATTTAATTGAGACAACACATTACATTAATTGAAAATAGAGCACAACATATTCAACATTAAGAAAACAATTCAACTAAAATAATTAAAGACTTAACTATTTTGAAACGAAAAATTAACGCATTATATCAATTATTGTTGGATCGAGCCCAAATATGTTCCACTAAGTCGGCGCGAAGTTGGTGATGAACTTGACTGTTACGTAGCTCGGTGTTCCTCTGGAGATAATCCCTAAATTCCAGATTAGCACCTTGTATCGGTTGTGCGGGCTCATCGCCTTCATCACAGTTCCAATTTGTAACCATGTCTCCCTCATCTTCGACAATCATATTATGCAAAATAACACATGTTAACATTATGAGCTTCAACTTTTTCCTATACCAATAACGAGCTGACCCTCTAACAATTGCCCAACGTGCTTGGAGCACACCAAATGCTTGTTCGACATCCTTTCTTGCAGATTCTTATCTTTCCTTAAATAATCTTCTCTTAGGATCCAGTAGCGTAGGAAAAGCCTTAACAAAAGTTGATCATTCTGGATAGATACCATCTGTCAAATAGTAATCTTTATTATACCGCATTCCATTCACAGTGAAACTAACCTCCGGTGCAGAGCCTTATAAGACGTTGTTGAATAGAGAAGACTCATTTAGCACATTGATATCGTTGCGTGATCCTGCAACTCCAAAAAATACATGTCATATCCATAAGTCTTGAGACGCGACTACTTCAAGAACGATTGTAGGTGGCCCATGACCTCTTGTAAATTGGCCTTTCCAAGCAACAGGACAATTTCACCACACCCAGTGCATGCAGTCTAGGCTTCCTAACATGCCTAGAAAGCCATGTCTCAACTCGTGCATTTGGAGAAGACGTTGAGTGTCATTGTGATCCGGCCTTCTCAAGTAGTGAGCACCAAATACTTCAACCACAGTTTCACAGAACTTGAAAAAACACTTAATAACAGTTGGTTCACCCATTCTTAGGTACTCATCAAGATTGTCAGCAGGAACTCCATAAGCTAATTGACGAATCGTTGCAGTGCACTTCTGTAGTGGTGACAACCCTTGTCTTCTGGCTGCATCGGGCCTTTGTTGCGAAATCTTCTTCGGAAGATGTGATCTGGATACACCGGTCTTGGAGAGAAATAATCATTGAAAAGCCTAACATGTCCCTCTTCACGATTTCTCTCGATGAATCTTTTGGTTTGTTGATTGTGCACATCGTCTTCTAAATGTTGAAGAATCGTTAACATCATTTGTTCACCAGGTGAACCGGGTTGGTCATCAGATTCATCGGATTGGCTTGAACTCCTAGAATATTGAGATATTTTGGAGTAAGGGTATTTGAGAGGTTATTCTTCAAATGTAGGATGTGAAGAACCTCACAACATAAGACACACATATATATACACCTATTACCTTGCAACGGCTAGTTTGCAACGGTTAGATTTTTAACGGCTAGTTTGCAACAACTAGTTTCTAACGGTTAGTTTTTAAACAGTTAGGTTTTAAACGGCTAGTTTCTAATGACTAGTTATTAACGACTACTCCCTCCGTCCCTTAGCAACTTGCACGTTTACTGTTTTCTCGTGTTTTAGCGAGCGAGTTTTTTATTAGTATTTGAAATGATAAAGTAATTTTTAAAGATACATATAATAGATGAGAGGTAGATCTATAATACCCCTCTTTAAAAATCACTTTATCTTTTGAAATACTAATAAACAACTCGCTCGCTAAAACACGAAAAAAAAGTAGGTGTGCAAATTGTTAAGGGACGGAGAGAGTAGTTTTTAATGAGTAGTTTACAACATAAATGCCAAATTAATACATTAATTGAAATTACATTAATTGACATAAATTGAAATTACATAAATGATAAATTAACATAAAAACATTGAAAACATACATTAATAAGATAAAGATAAGACTGATAAATTATTCTATGAATTCCACCTAACAATAATTTTCGCACACACATGTGGTGTGAGGCACGCTGCTCATCCGTCCAACTTGAGGTATCTTGATATACAAATTTCCACTCATCCATATGCACTTCACGCTCTTTCAATGCAGTCGCCTTTTCAAGCTCTATAACTTCTCTTTTCTTACTATCGCTGTAATCCGTAAATTTTTTAAGACACTGTTCGATCTTGTCATTTCCCGCTGACCCTGATCTAGCCTTGGATTTTTCTTTTGCTTTTCTCTTGGCTGCTTTTTGCCCAATCGGGCAAGTATCGTCGATGTTTAGATCAAAATTCAATCTGGCAGAGTTGTTACTCGTGTCTGAGTCGGAGGTCCTTACTTTCTTTGTTGCATCCATGAAATCATTGTATTGTGGAGAAAATAGTGGACGATCCTTTACAATCCTCCATACATGCTCGTAATTAAACTACTTTTTATGGTTGCAATATCGTGTGTCATACGCATTATGTCTTCGTTGTTGGTGCCACTCCTGTAGATACTAGAAACACTATTATAGAAAGAGCTAAAAAGATTTACCTTTTACCCAATTGTATTAAGCCAGTGCGGCTTTGCTTGTCTGACACGTCGTTCCGAAGCACCAGTGGAGCGATTTTCGTTGTAATAATCTGTGACTCTCTGCCAAAAAGCCGACGATTTCTGATCATTGCCGATGATGGGATCATCACTTATCGTGACAAAAGAATTTGCTAGTTGTTCGTCTTCTTGTGTTGTCCACTTGTTAGACGTATGCACTTCACCAGCGGCACACTCTTGATCTGAATTTTCTAAATCTATCGGGGTTGAAGGTTGAGATAGTTGTGTCTCTGGGATGAAAGTTGGAGTTGTTGGCTCTTTGCCACTCCGATATCTTGACGACATATCGGTTGCGCGTGGAGTAGAGAATATTTGAGGCAGAGACTATCCGAAATGTTGCCCCGATGAGTGTTGTCAATATTTGGATCTCGGAGTATGAGAAAAATTTTCGTAATCGGGTGGAAATTGAGAAAATTGATAATATTGTAAATTTTGTGGATTCATTGAACTTTGAGAGAGAGGAATTTCATCCGTCATATTAGGATGATTGAACAAATTCCTACGAAACTCTCTATTATTTTTGTCCATTTGATATGGAAACAAAAATTTCAAGAACACAAAAACAAGAATGAAAATAAAAGTGGAGAAAATATAGAGTGAAATGATACTAGAAAGGAGTGAATATGTATCATATTTATAGAATTTTTTTTTTTACCGTTGAAAATTTTTGCTGCTCCAACGTATATATTGCAACTGGCAAATCCACTGTACCTTTCTTTACTATGTAACACTTCTGTCAAAAAAATTTAAGCAATGCATATACTCAGATGATTCAATTAATAATTTCCAAAATTAAAAAAAATAAAAATAACATATGACTAGGGGTGGACAGTACGGCATACTGAAAATTTTCTCGCCATACCTTTACCGTACCGAAATTTTTGATATCGAAAAATATCATACCGTTGTCGTACTGAAAATTTCGGTATGCCGAAATTTCGGTATGTCAATATTACATACCGATACCGTACCGAAATTTCAATGTATATCTGTATACCGGAAATATTTTCGGTATATCGAAATTTTTTTTGGTATACGGTATTTCGTGTTGGGATATTTTAGTTTTGATGAATTATGCCAAAACATTATCAACTTGTGTTATTCAAGCTAATTTACAGATAACAAGTTGAGGGGGAGCGAGAGAAAAAGTTGAGGGGGAACACACGAAATTAGAAGTAGATGATCGAGATCAGACGAGGCTGCAAACGAGACTGATCGAGATCAGATGAGTTAGATGTGTTCCGGAGTTAACTGATGTGCTGTGCAAATCAAATGTGAAGAAAAGCTAAAGCCAAAGAAATCGAAGAGAAGGTTGCGGATCGGAAGATGAAGCGGATGAGATCGATCAAGATCGGGATCGAGATCGGATATGATAGATCGATATATAACCTCGATGCTATATCGATATGTTGATCGAAGAAGTGTTGATTTGATCGGTCGATTTGATCGATCGCAAGAAGAAATCGATACTTTGAAAAGTGACCTCGAGGGTCGATGAAGTAAATGTGATCCGAGGGTCGGGATGTCGAATTCAGAAGAACTCAACTCAAGAAACCCGAGTGTCGGTATACTGATCGCATACAAGGTCATTGAAGAGAAGTCTCTTTGAATCAAGATAAACACGAAGACTCGGATAAACCTGAAGACTCGATAAATCAAGACTCGGATAAACTCGGGAAGGCTCGATAAACTCAAGACTTCAGATAGAATCAAGATCCCGAGACTCAGATAGAATCAAGATCCCGAGACTCGGGGAGAAATCAAGATTATAGCCAGTTAGAATTCGGTGACGTGGACCAATGAGAGGAAGACAACCAGCCTGAAAAAGCTGCAGAACTTATAGAATAGTATGGATTTGAATGTGATTCTCTCCAACGGTAACATTCAAATCCACACTATAAATACAAGGTCTTTCATCATTCTAAAGTGTGGAATGTGGCAAAAGATGCTACAGAGCGAAGAGCCATATACTCAAGCATTCCCACCATAGAACAAAAGTCTGTAGATATACAAATATATTCAAAGAGTGTTCTACCCTAGATCTAAGCACAAATGTAATATCCTAAGCTTAGAGAGATTTTCTCATCCTTAGCATTGAGGCTAAACAAATGTAAGGGAAAATCTCACTATAGTTGGAGACAACACCAAATCCAAACCCCATTCTTGTAAGAGATAATCAGTGGTGAAGTGAGGTAGTTGTTAGGCAATCCCGAGAGGGTGATAAGTCCCGTTGGAGTGTGAACTCGGTAAATATCTGTTAGGCAATCCCGTGGAGGGTGATAAGTCCCGAGGCGAGCCCGAGAGGGTGATAAGTCCAGTTTGAAGGAATTTCCCCAGGAACAGGGAGAGTGGATGTAGGAGCTTGAGTCTCCGAACCACTATACTTTGTTGTGTTTTTTATTGCTTTACGTTCTTATCTTGTCATATGCATTCGTTTATAAGCAAAACACAACACATGGACTTAAAACGCAAAAAACTGGAATCACCAATTCCCTCACCCCTGTTTTTATATGCATTTCATGATTTTTTTTTTCCGCATTTCATGGGTTTTTCACCGGGACAAACATTTCGGTATACCAAAATTTTATATATTTTCATACCGTTATCGTATCGAAATTTTTTATAAAATCGATATTTTTCGGTACGGTAAGTGTGGTATACCGGAATTTTTGGTATTTCTTCCACCCCTACATATAACATGCTGCAGAACTTGTCTTCCTATTCCCACTTGCTTTTAGGTGCGTGAATATTAATCTCCATTCTTCAATTGTCTGGTAGTGGCACACACGCTCCAAAATTATATGTGGGCTTTAATTTAGCTTTTTGGGTTAGTCTGCAATAACTCAAATGAAGAGAGATAAAATGGGTTTGAGTTATAATAATCCATATTCCATAGTTATAACCCCAGAGTAACGAGCCAATGCAGACCATGAAAAATGTTGAAAGGTTCATAAAATAGAGTAACCCTTTCCCGTATCAATTATATAATGCGACTTGTGCAGTTTTAATCTATGTTGATTGTTGACGTACAAACTTTCAAGTCTAAATTTGGAAGTAGTTTGTAAAGAAATTACTAATCCTATTATTTTATTTTTATAACTCGATATTCGGTTCAAAAATCAACAAATTTGAGGGACCCGAACTCACCATCCTTCACCATCCATTATACTAATACTATTAGAATAAAATTTTAATATTTTTTTAATATAAAACTAATATTGTCATGCTCTTAATTTCTTTTATCTTATAATCCATTAAATTTGAATAATCTTTCATCAATTGCAATTGGTAGCATAAATTAAATAAATTAATACTCCTTATTTTTTATTAAATAAAATTAGTGCTCTTAATTTTTTTTTTCAAATTTTGTAATTCTTTAAAACGAATTAAATTTGAATTAAACTTTCATTATTTGAACAATGCCACAAATATAAAAAGTTTTGCACATAAAGCACAATTTTTTAAATCTGAATTTGAATTTTATCATTTTCAGAATGCAATTGGTACATAAAACTTTTTATCCAAAAATATTCACTTTTTTTTTAATTGATCTTTAATAAAAATAAGTTGTACTTCTGTTCCGAGTTGTACTTCTTTAACAAGCACAATTCAGTTCCGAGTTGTACGAATGTGCCTGCAGTGACCACACGGTGGTTACGCCCATGATACGCTGACGCCACCCAAATCCCCAAGCCTAGCCGAGCCGAGCCGAGCCACACAGCCGTAAATTCACCACTTATCACAGCTCATATATAACTTATGATAGCCTGTTGACAACTAATTTGCATTTCAATTCAATTTAGCCTTCATTCCATTTCATCAACACAAATAAAGAAGATAAAAAATTTGTATAAACCAAAATTCACGATAAACTCGATATTTTTAATATTATTGTTATATGTAATAAAAATATCACTAGTATGTATATGATTTTAATTGATTAAAAAATATTTTATATTTTTAAAAAGTAAAATTTTTTATGCATAATAATAATAATTTTTATATATAATAATTATGAAGTTCGATGTATAGACTTGATTCAATAATAGGAGTTTTATTCAATAAAGAAACAGAAAAGTCCAAAATTTCCAACCCTGAATACTAACCCAAGTCAGATTCCAACCATGGTTAAATTTTATTTAAAGAGGTTGAAATTGTGAAAGGCCATCTGACAGTCTACTGCATAACTCTGATCTCTCAGTCCCCCCACCCCACCTTACCCCCAAATTTCTTTTGTAGATCAACAGTTTTACACCATTGTCTTTCAAAACCACACTTCTTGAATTGATTCTCAGTAATCATGTGAAGAAAAGATAAAAAATAAGAAGTGCATCTCTTGATTACTTCTGTTTTTGGGTGTTTTCAGTTTAGGTTGGAAGGTTGGAATTCAGTCTTCAAAATTGTGCTTGTTTTTCTTTCTTTATTGATGTTTGGGTTTCTCTGCTTTTTTTTTTCTTTATTTAATTAATCATGGGTTCAAAGGCAGAGAAAAAATGATTAAAAAGGAGAAAATTGGAGCGCCCAAGAAAGAGAAAAAACTGCAGAATGATGTTTTTACATGCATACAAAACTGTGCTTCTTGGGATTGTTTCCTTCATGTAAGTTTGGTTTCAATCTCCTAGAAAAACACACATTTATCCCCTGCCCTGCCCAATTTAAGAACTCTCTCTCTCTCTCTCTACCCATTATCTCTCTATAAACAAAACTGTTTAATTTTGGATAAAAATCCATCAAGAATGGCTGGTTTGATGTCCATGTGTCCCAACTCTACAGGTATTCCAATTTTTTGCATAATACACCATTATATTATTCCATTCTACACTTTATTACTCGTTTTGATGTTTAATGCTCCCCTGTTCACAAAAATGGCATGATCTTGATCTCATCAACCCTTTTCTTTTAATTCTACTTTTAGCAATATTTATGCTCCCCAGTGTTTTGTACCCATCATGAATTCTTTCTATGCTACTTTGATTTTGCGGCGTAACACATGTTTAATGTGTTGTACAATATTATCGTCGATTTTTCGATTATTTTTTCCATGTACCCAGCAAAGCTGCTTAATGTGTTGTACAGTAAAATCTACTCTTTTTTCATTCTTAGCTTTCATTTATGATTTATGATTTATCCCCTGTTTTTTGAGCTTATACTTTTGAATTTTCAGATGAACACAATCAAAACAACCCTATGTATTCAATGTTGGAGGGGTTTGATGAAGAATATTTAGTGGAAGAATCTGGCCACAGGAAAAGGAGATTGGGGCTCGTTCAAGTTAAGGCGTTGGAAAAGAACTTTGAGGTTGAGAATAAACTTGAGCCTGAAAGGAAAGTGAAACTGGCGCGGGAGCTTGGGCTGAAGCCGCGGCAGGTGGCGGTTTGGTTCCAGAACCGCCGCGCACGGTGGAAGACGAAGCAGCTGGAGAGAGATTACGGTGTTCTGAAAGCCAACTATGATGGCCTTAAACTCAACTTCGAAAAGTTGCAGTGTGATAATGAATCTTTACTGAAAGAGGTGAGTATCTTTGGTTAGATTTTGAATTAAGTATGAGAATTTAGTTTGTTTCGAAGGTATTAGTTGAAATTTGTGTCGCCTTTGTTTTGTTAGAAGGTATTAGTTGTTTTGTTAAAAAGTATCAGTTGTTTTGCTGTGAAGTATTAGTTGTTTTGTTAAAAAGTAGCAGTTGTTTTACTTTAAAGTTTGTTAAAAAGTATCAGTTGTTTAGCTATGAAGTATTAGTTGTTTTGTTAAAAAGTTGCAGTTGTTTTACTTTAAAGTATTAGTTGTTTTGTTAAAAAGTATCAGTTGTTTTGCTATGAAGTATTAGTTGTTTTGTTAAAAAGTAGCAGTTGTTTTACTTTAAAGTATTAGTTGTTTTGTTTAAAAGTAGCAGTTGTTTTGCTATGAAGTATTAGTTGTTTTGTTAAAAAGTAGCAGTTGTTTTACTTTAAAGTATTAGTTGTTTTGTTAAAAAAGTATCAGTTTTTTTACTGTAACGTATTAGTTGCTTTGTTAAAAGTTATCAGTTCTACTGTAAAGTATTAGTTGAAAATTAGTTGTCCAGTAGAACTATTTTATAAGAACTCGATCTATAGTTATGGGCTTTCCTTGTTACATTCCCTTTTTTGCAATAAGAAATTGTGAACTTTTGGTTTTCTACAATCTTGATTTAGATCCGAGAGCTGAAATCGAAGCTCGACGAAGACGGGAACAGCGAAGAGGAACCAAAACTCGAAACACCAGTTGACAAATCCGGTGAATTAGATGCCACCGAAATCAAGAATGTCGAAATCTTGGACGGAGTCACCATTTTCGGTGATTTAAAGGACGGATCTTCGGACAGTGATTCGAGCGCGATCTTGAACGAAGACAACAACAGCAGCCCGACGGCTGCAGCCGCCATTTCTTCGATTAATAACGATCAGAAATTCATGAATGATTCATCATCAAAATTCCAATTTTCAGAAGCAAATTACAGAGGTGGTGCTTATCAACCACAGTTTGTGAAGATTGAAGAACACAACTTTTTTGGTGAGGAATCATGCACCACTTTTTTTTCAGATGATCAAGCTCCCACCCTCCATTGGTACTGTTCTGATCAATGGAACTGATGATCAAGAATGTGAAAAGACATTTCCACTCCCCAAAGGCAATTTTGTACTTCTATATAATAGGAGTAGCTTGAAATTGAGGTTTGAGTTTGCATTTGGTGTTATTGCAATAAATCAAGAAAGGTGATGGGGAGTTTCACGTGGGGCAAGGAAACTGAGGGTGTGATGGAGAAACGTGTGGGCAGGGGTGAAAAATGCTGGACTGGAGGAATAATTATGAAGGTTGTACAAATTGGAACCAACTTTATTATGTTTAAACTTTTTTCTATGTCAATCTTTTTACTGTTTAAGAAAATCTCACTTTGGAAAAATAATTGAGTATGTAATGCTTCCTATGCTCCATTTTTAATTAATACTCACTCCGTTTCCTACTTATTAGGATATTTCCTGTAGACACAATATTTAATTATGAATTGTTTGTTACTATTTGCGGGGATAAAGCTTTTGGGTAAGGGCATTATAGATTTTTTTATTTTATTATTAAAGTTGATGCGAGGATAAAATGGTTTTAATTATTTAAAGTAATGATATAATGTGTAATTTTTAAGATGTTGGATTCGAAGGATATAATTGTAAAAAATAAAATTATTTTATTGTCATTTAAATAATGTCCAAACAATTGTTGAAATCAAAATGAAAAACGTCCTTATTTTTTGGGTTATCATGGGATAAACCTGAATTATAAAATTTTGATACTCCTTGTAAGTACAAATCTCGTGAATTAATATAAAACACGGAAAAGTGATTTACAACTTAATTTCTTGAATGAATATATTAGGTTCAAACTCTAATTTATTCCTCTGATTCTTCTCTTCGTTGACGTTGACCTTGACTCGGACGGATTTTGTAACTGTCCTCGCCTTAATCTTGTCTGGAGTTGAAATGATGAACTTGAAACGTCAATTCAAGGACTGAATGTATTGGTTTGGATTGAACGTGAACGCCTTCAAATTTGATGAAGAACGATCATTGAATCTTCAAGGGGGTGAACGACAAACGTTTTTGAAGAAAAGCCGAATCGGAGGGGCTCAACACCGTGATCTCGGATTTGGAGTCGTTTCTGGACGATTTCGTGAAGAACGCCTTGGAGCTTGTGAAGAACGTCTTCAAATCTTCAAAAACAGTTGCAAAGAGCTCTGGACTCTTCTCGTCTTGCTCGTCTGGATTGTCTGAAAATTGTTGATTAGAATGAATGAGTTTACCCCCTATTTATAGGGTGAGGGGTGAACAAATTTCCTTAAATGAGGTGCCATGTGGCGGCCTATAATTGGTCGAAGAGATTTTGATGGATTAATTAACGCAAATCATTTAATTTGATTGATTTGTCATTAATTATCTTCTATTTATGACCAAATATCAGTCGATTCGCCACATACGAGTATTCAAGTTATCGTAAAATTTGACTGACTTGAACCGTGTATATATTAAATATCAATCATTTAATTATTTAATTTGAAGAATTAATAAATAATTTTATTTGATATTAATATGTAATTTGTACACATGTCACCATTTAATTGGGTACAAATTTTATTTGCTTACAAATGACCCCTCGTGCTTTGTTCACGATCGTTTCTGGACTTGAAGTGAATTAAGCACGAAATCTTATTCACTGTCATTTTGTGACTTGAAATGAATGAATCATGAAATTTATTTCAATTTCTTCATTTGCTTGAAGTTGAAGAATTGGATAAGTTTAATTCAGTTAAACCCCAATTTTAATTGGTTTAAGCCCAATCAGCTTTTTTTTTTTTTTTTTTAAATTGGCCCAGACATGAAAATATTTGGTTGGCCCAAACGTCCACCAAGCAACAAACACTTCTTTCCGAATTTGATTATGAACCCATTTCTTTCTTCTTCTTCTTTTTGTCAAGAGATGCTTTTCTGTATGGGATTTGAAATGGCCAAATAGCCAAAGTCTGCTCCATTTTTTCTTGAAAATTGTGCTCAAAGAAATTTTATCATTTGGGCTCAAATAACTCTTACAAATTTGCTGCAGATTTCTGGTCTTTTTCCTTTCGAAAATTTCCCATGAGATTAATTAACTCCTATTATCATGCCGTCGACATCATTTCAGGGATTTTTCAACACAAGGCAATTAATTTGCCTTAAATCTCTCATTCTTCTATAATTCACCCCTAATTCACACTATAAAAGGAGGTTTTATGGTGAACCTTTTATCTTGCAAATAGGAGGAGCACAAGAGGTGGGGAGTTTCAGCATTCGCATTGGCAGAAACGCAGAGAGTAGCTCGAAGTGTGGATGCAAGCAGAGTCCGACATTTCATAAAGCAGGTGGCGTGCATGGCTCGTGTGTTCTGTAGTAGTTCCTATTGAAGGGTTGTTTCCCCATCTCGATGAGTTGACTCTCGAACAATGTACGTATCGACAAAGTTTGATGAAGCCATACTTTCTCTATCATCTTGATCATCCTTAGTGTGGATAACTGTTTGCACTTTTGCTTTCAAAACTTCTCCGCATGATACGATCAAAGTATTTCTTCGTCTCATCCGAGATGGATAAAGGCTTTGAAGTTTATGGGAACTTGGAAGCTTGACTACTCTCACCTTCCGACAATCGCTCCTTTTAGGACCCAATCTGTCGAACACAGATCATGTCTTTCTTCGACTATGTTCTCCTTTATGTGGCCCTAACTTTTCAAAGATAGAGACTCGTTTCATTTTATTTTCGTCAAAAATATCTTCCGTTGATGAGAATTCTCCTTTTGAGATATAGTTCGCATTTGCTCTTCTGATCGCGATGCGTACCGGAGCTTGTGGAGTATGCCCTAGGCCAGTCTTTGTACTTTTAACAGCATAGATGCTTTTTCTCTGTGTTCTATGTTCCGATCGCTCGATAACTTCTCGGGATGAGCTCTTTGACACGGAACTTCCTTGCAGGTCATATCCAGCTTTAACTAGGAGTTTGAAGGCTTGAGGGCCATAAGAACCATTTGTAACTGCTTCTAATACTTCTCCATGTTCTGTCTTGGCTCCTTGAATAGGTCGTGTGAATCCTTCGAGAGGTTGCGAAGAAGGCCTTATATCATCAATTTTGGTTAGAGGCAGTGTTAACCCTTCTAATACTCCATCACTCTCAAGAGCTTGTTTGCCTTTATCAATGCGTGATGGAAGCAGCTCTTTTTCGTCTTTACTTGTACTTTTAACAGCCTTAGCTACATCTGCATCTTGGATGAAGTATTTAGCATCAGCAAAGTAAGATTCAGCTTCTGTGAATGGCTTAGCATCACCAAACACCCTTTTTACGTGGCCATCTTTAACGTACTTGAAGCATTGGTGCAATGTTGAGGGTATAACACCATTCTCGTGCAACCATGGACACCCTAGGAGCATGTTATATGACGTCCTTGCATCTATTACATGAAACAACACAGTAGAAGTCATCTCATCGATCAACAAGTCTAATATGATTGTGCCAATTGCTCTTTGACCCTCTTGGTTAAACCCTTGGATCATCTGACGGCTATTTTCGAGTTCTTCTGTTGGTACGCCCAACTTCTTCATTATTCTAAGAGGCAATATATTTACTCCTGAACCTCCATCGATGAACATTCGGTTCACCTTTTGCTCTCGAGTATAACCGCTTACAAACAATGGGCGATTGTGAGGTTGTGAACCGAGTAGAAAGTCATCTTCAGTAAAAGCCATCACCAAGGCGCAATTATTATCTTCATCAAAAAGTTTCTCTCCAGATATAAAAACTTCATCTTTCTCACCACTCACTGTGTAGCATGAAATGTTATCATACCCACTATCTGCATCATCTTCAACGGTGATCAGGTTTGCAGTTGATTCATCTTCCAAGATAATTGTACCTTGCTCAGCTAGCTGCATAACCTTGTCTTTGAAAACAAAACAATCGTGAATTGGATGACCCACGAGCTTATGATATTTGCAGTACTTCGGATCATTGACATGTCCAGCTTCTTCTGGTCACTTCATTTCTGGCAAATCGATGAGCTTTTTCTTCATTAAGTCATCAATATCCCTGCAACATCGGAATCTAAGAACGGGTATTCTCTTTGCTGCATTTCCTTCAAGGTTCTTCTTTTCTGCCCTCCTTCTTGGGCAACACCTTTTCCCTTGTCAGCTCGATCATCCCTGCTGTTGTATGTAGCAATTCTTGCATTCGTTTGCATGGCCTCTTTGCTTGGAGTCTTGACAAACGTTCTTCCCCCTTTCTTGACTTCTTGCCTATCCTTAAACTTTCGAGGTTCTTGAATGGGCGGTCCACTAGCTCCGGTTGCAGTCATGCTGAGCTCCATGTCATGAGCTCTTGTTGCCAATTCTTCAAAAGTTTTAGGTCGTATGCCTTGAAGAATGTAGCGGAGACCCCATTGCATGCCCTGGATGCACATTTCGATTGCAGAAACTTCAGATAGTCGGTCTTTGCAGTTCAAGCTCAAATTCCTCCATCGATTAATGTAATCAATCACGGGCTCCTCTTTCCATTGGAGGGTGTTGGTCAACTCGATCATACTAACTGTCCTCCTTGTGCTATAGAAGCGATTCAAGAATTCTTGTTCCATTTGATCCCAGCTATCGATGGAGTTTGCTTCCAAGTCAATATACCAGTCAAAGGCATTTCCCTTCAATGAACGTATGAACTGTTTTGCCAAGTGATCGCCATAAGTCCCGGCATTGTTTCACATTTCAACAAAGTGAGCCACATGTTGCTTTGGATTTCCCTTGCCATCGAACTGTTGGAATTTTGGAGGTTGGTATCGAGCTGGCATCTTCAAGCTATCAATCCTCTTAGTGTACGGCTTGGTGTAGGAGAATGATGACTTGGAACCTTCGTCGTATCTTCCCTTTACGGTTCCCAAGATGAACTCTTTGAGCTGAAGCATATCAATCCCTCCATCAGAAGAAATTAGCATTTCCTTCTCTGTCTGCTCAGTTTCTCCAGCTCGATGCTTGGTTGAATTTTCATCAGATTCTCGCTCATCAACTTGCTTTTTTTTGTGTGGCTTGCCTCACCACCTTTTCCCTTGTTCATCAAGAGAGCTATATCATGATTCTGGACTTTCGTTGCAAGTCCTTCAATGACCTTGGTCAAGTTGGCAAGTTGTTCTTCAACAGAGGTAGCACCTGCCATCATAACAGAAGAGTTTGAAGAAGATCTTGATAAGGATCGAGGAGTGGAGTCCCTTGAGTTGTCTTCATCACTTTCATCAGTTAGACGAGGCCTGTTTGCAGTAGTTCCCATTGAAGGGTTGGCTCCTGAAGATGTTCCAAAGCTCAATCTTCTAAACATGCTTATAGTAACAACATTGGCTTCTTCAGTGTCAGAAGGACCGAACTTAATGTATAAGATCCTACGAGAAGACATGTTGAAGATCTTGAAGCTTTTCTTTGAAAGAGGAGAGATGAGAGGTAGAGCGATCCCACTGGGCGTGCCAAATTTGTAAGTATAAATCTCGTGAATTAATATAAAACACTGAAAAATGATTTACAACTTATTTTCTTGAATGAATATAGCGAGTTTAAACTCTAATTTATTCCTCTGATTCTTCTCTTCGTTGACTTTGACCTTGACTCGGACAGATTTTGTAACGGTCCTCGCCTTAATCTTGTCTGGAGTTGAAATGATGAACTTGAAATGTCAATTCAAGGATTGAATGTATTGGTTTGGATCGAACGTGGCCTTTGAAAATTTTCTGGATGAATGCCTTCAAATTTGATGAAGAACGATCTTTGAATCTTCAAGGGGGTGAACGAAGAACGTCTTTGAAGAAACGCCGAATTGGAGGGGCTCAACACCGTGATCTCGGATTTGGAGTCGTTTCTGGACGATTTCGTGAAGAACGCCTTGGAGCTGGTGAAGAACGTCTTCAAATCTTCAAAGTTTACCTTTGAAGAAACGTCTGATTGGAGGGACTTTGAGCCTTAATCTCTGATCGAACATTGTTTCTGGATGCTTTGCACGAAGAATACTTGAAGCTACTTCGAATCTTCAAGAACGGTTGCAGGGAACTCTGGACTCTTCTCGTCTTGCTCGTCTGAATCGTCTGGGATGTTGATGTTTGTTGTGTCGAATGAATGAAGTTTGGCCCCTATTTATAGGGCGAGGGATGACAATTTAGGTGCCACATGGCGGCCTCTGATTGGTCAAAGGGATTTGATGGCGTAATTAACGCAAATCATTTAATTTGATTGATTTGTCATTAATTCTCTTATATTTATGACCAAGTATCAGTATGATTCGCCACATACGAGTATTTGAATGCTCGTAAAATTTGACTGGTTTGTACCGTGTATATAGTAAATATCAGTTATTTAATTATTTAATTTGGACAATTAATTTAATAATTTCTCAATAAATAAATAAATAATTTTATTTGATATTAATATAAAATTGTACATATGTCACCATTTAATTGGGTGCAAATTTTATTTGCTTACAAATAAATTTGTTGTTGGGGAATGAGTTGCACAAATCTATTCGGGGTGAATATTTAAATACAAATTTAATTCTTATAATTATTATTAGCATGAATTAATCCTATATTAATTCAAATAATAATCCAACAACATATCATGCATATAATAATTCATGTAAAACCTACGCATGCGGAATTCTACAAGTTTACGTGAACGTACCTCTTGGGATGACAATGGTATGGCTGAATAGACTAACCGTAAGGACTTCCCAAGTATTCCCTTAGCCCTCGTTCGACTATCCGGTGGAAGGATTCTTGTGAACGATTTAACAAAAGGAAAAAATAAATTATGTTGCACCACCTTTGTGGATTTACTAATTTTTCCAGCACATGGAATTGTACTTGAGAATGAAAGAATCATCCCCTATTTATAGAGCATGAGGTGAACGAAATTTTGTGATAAAACAATGTGGGAAAATATTTTCTTGATCTCCAAGAAATCTTGAATATATCTCCTATATTCTTTTTCCCATAATTATAATATTCCACAAAAATCCCACCTACTCTATATATATGGATTTTTCGAAAAAATAGATGATCAAGATTCCAAGATTTGGATCTTCTTGAATTTATGAGATATTATTGTATTTCAAGAAATACATATCTTCCATAATATCTTTTCAAGAAAATCAAGAAAATCTTTCTTGCCCACTATATTTCAAAATTTTCGAAAATATCATTATGAATAACCAAGTGGGAGATTTCTTGAATTTAATGAGATAATCTTGTATTCCAAGAATACATATCTTCATTCCATAACAAAATTCAAAGAAAATCTTTCTCCCAACTTTATCCATAATTTTCGAAATATTATTGGAAAAATAAGCAACATTTATTTATTTTATTTTAATCACCTTTTCAGTTAATGGACTATATGTTGGGCTACTTAGGGGGCCTTTAGGAGAATTAAGATTGGACCTTCTAATGGACATTGAATATCTAATATTGAACCACAATATAATTCAAGCCCATAAATATTAATTAATCCCACTACATAATTAATATTGCACTATTCATTTTAACCCATATTACAGTCAATATGGCTCCCGGTCATTATTTCCCGTGTTTAAGATTATCTAGCCCATTAATTAATTCAAGCCACTGAAATAGCTTTCCATTAATTAATATCTTTTATCCTTGGTCAAGGAACGGTTCAACATTATTATCCATACCGGAAACTAATTCCACTTGCAAGATTTGGTATGATAAAGCTTATGAACCTCCCAAGGGGGCAAATCAAACAAGCGCACTTGCACACGATTCTTCGTATTAAATCTTAGCAATCACATGTGACTAATAATATTGCCCAAGATAAAAAGTATTGAATCTCATTGATTCGCTACCCATGATAAGTCAAAGCAATAGTTACCAATCCCACGTGATCCTATTTAAGGAACGAAGGTTAAGAAATAACGAACCACTGAGGTCTAATTCTTTCTTGTTCAGTTCTGAAGAATTTATCCTCCTGTAGGTCCTATTCAGTGCATCAGCCATGCACTAGTGTAATCTCTTGGTCAAGACAAGCCAATCTGAGCCTTACACTTCAACCTTTCACGATGTGTTGTTCATTTCCATCTAGGTCGTGAATAGCGTACTTTTAGTTACAAGGGACTGTTAATTTAATCTTCTGTGATCTGGTATCACTAAATTAACTACAATGTAACACGTACGACTTATTGAACAGTTATGCAGTAAATATATGTAACATTCGATAATATTTAAAGCATCAGTGATAAACAATTTATTTCAGTAAATAAGTCTGAAAATTCAGTTTCGATTATACAAAGTAAAAAGCATACTTTCCAGTATAATCCCAACATTTGTAAGTACAAATCTCGTGAATTAATATAAAACACGGAAAAGTGATTTACAACTTAATTTCTTGAATGAATATAGCGGGTTCAAACTCTAATCTATTCCTCTGATTCTTCTCTTCGTTGACGTTGACCTTGACTCGGACGAATTTTGTAACAGACCCCGCCTTAATCTTGTCTGGAGTTGAAATGATGAACTTGAAACGTCGATTCAAGGACTGATGTATTGGTTTGGATCGAACGTGGTCTTTGAAGATTTTCTGGATGAAAGCCTTCAAATTTGATGAATAACGATCTTTGAATCTTCAAGGGGGTGAACGAAGAACGTCTTTGAAGAAACGCCGAATCGGAGGGGCTCAACACCTTGATCTCGGATTTGGAGTCGTTTCTGGACGATTTCGTGAAGAACACCTTGGAGCTGGTGAAGAAAGTCTTCAAATCTTCAAAGTTCGCCTTTGAAGAAATGTCTGATCGGAGGGACTTTGAACCTTAATCTCTTATCGAACGTTGTTTCTGGATGCTTTGCACGATGAATACTTGAAGCTACTTCGAATCTTCAAGAATTGCAGGGAACTCTGGACTCTTCTCGTCTTGCTCGTCTGAATCGTCTGGAATGTTGATGTTCGTTGTGTCAAATGAATGAAGTTGGCCCCTATTTATAAGGCGAGGGATGACAATTTAGGTGCCACGTGGCGGCCTATAATTGGTCGAAGAGATTTTGATGGCGTAATTAACACAAATAATTTAATTTGATTGATTTGTCATTAATTCTCTTCTATTTATGACCAAATATCAATCTGATTCGCCACATACGAGTATCTGAGTGCTTGTTAAATTTGACTGACTTGAACCGTGTATATATTAAATATCAATCATTTAATTATTTAATTTGGAGAATTAATTTGGTAAATTCCCAATAAATAAATAAATAATTTTATTTGATATTAATATGAAAATTGTACACGTGTCACCATTTAATTGGGTGCAAATTTTATTTGCTTACACTCCTATAAAACAAAGAAAATCAATTATTTTAAGGTGTCTCTTGAGTACATTACACACCCCCTGCTTTCAACTCAAGTGTTTTTCATTGAAACCATGTTTTTGGTGAAAATAATTTGTATGTTTTCAAAATGCATATGAGTTGTACGGTACATTTGATATATACAAGATTTTGTTTATTTTCGAACCACTATAAAAATATTTATGTCTAAATTACTTTATAGGTTAAGTCTTATAGGCATACAAGATCACCGTGTACTCATAGTGCATTTTAGAACCATGCAATTTGTTGTACTGAAAAGTGTAACATGTTTACACTGAACTGTACAACTGTTTTCCATAAAATAGTTGTACGGTTTAGTGTAAACAAATTACACCTTTCAGTACAACAAATTATATGATTCTAAAATGCACTATAAGTACATGGTGCACGTGAATGCACATGAGACTCACTCTACTTTATATATTTAGTGTCATACATTTTATAAAAGAAATTTTATAAAGCATATCAAACTATTGTGATCAACTAAGGTCATCTCGATTTCTTGTTCAGCGGATTCAAATTATCGACTCTAGTTGGAATTAAGGGCTCTCTATTTATGTTTTTGAAAATGATAATGATTATCATTAAAGGGTCACTCAATATGAAGTTGGTAATATACATCGTTACTATTTAGTTAAAAAATATACCAAACACTAATGACTCATCATTTCTCCTTATTCATTCTCATTACTCACAATTAAGCGGGTCGTAATAGTATTTTGAAAATTTGAACTAACATAGTAGTAGTGTGTACTTAATAGTGGGTGTTTAAAGATGAAATAGGGTGTTTATACTCCATCCCTTAGAAGATTGAATATTAAAATCCATAGCTTTGGCATATGGCTTTAGTTAGATATTATCTTATTTCTAATACACTTATTGCGCGTACTTCATTAAAGATTGATATTCTCCCTTGATCAGCTTTATGAATTATGCATCGAGCCATCCAAATTATTGTATTCTTGATTTAGTTTTCTATTTCTATTTTAATTTATAGTTTCAGTGTTTGATAGCACATACGGAGGCATGCTTCACCTTGTTCACTCAATGTTAGTTACTTGTGCAATTTGATTCAATTTTAATTTGGATAAACTATGCATTCTAAACTTTAACCTCTAAATAATGAACCATAAATCATATATGAACCATTTGGGTCGGGTGAACCATGAACCATTTGGGCCGAGTGAACCATGAACCACTCGGGACGGGTTTGGGTCCGGGTCAAAAAAAAAAAAAAACCTAAAATTGAAATTGAAAAAGAAAAAAAAAACTAAAACTGAAAAAAATTAGAAAAAAAAAACTCTTAAAATTAAATTGCACCAATTTTATTGATGCATGTGGTGCACATGAAAATTTGTCACTTATGTGAAGTTATTTTTTTAATATATATAATAGGCGTCAATTTTGTTTACACTTTTGTACGCACACTTTAATTCTCCTTTCGTCATTTTCCTTTTTCTTTTTCTTTTTTTAATTTGCAAGGACCTTTTATGTGTGTGTATATATTATACTCCATATGAGAAGGTATTATGTGAATCATGTTCACCGTTCTTTATTATTATTATTATTTGTAAGGATCAACACTTAATTATTTGCAAAGTGTTAGTTCTTATAAAGAATAATAATAGTGATGTACAGTGAAAATTCTAGATATAATACTTTGTCATTATATATATATCATTAAATGGTACATGCATGGATCGAAATATTTTTTAATGCTATTGCAGGTAAAATATATGAAAACCTTGCTAATAAGTGTAAGAGTAACTCTAATGTAAAACTTGTTCATAGTAAAAGATCTATATCACTATACTCATAAATAAATATCATAAGACTTATCAATTTATACCATTATACTTGTTAATATAGATCATATAATTAAATATTATAGGTATTAAATTATAGAATAGTAATATTAATTTATAAGTGTAATGATATCGTATAAATAAGTTTCACAGAAAAGTTTGTGTAAGTGTAATTCATAGAATGAAATATTAGTTTTAATATTTCGAAAGGGGTGGACATAATTTTGTATTACTTTGTGATTTGTGAACCGTCAGTGTCTCACCCTAAAGAATAGGTCTTATGTGAAAAAATTTATATTTGAAAATATTCTATTTTGAGAATCATAACATTAATAAAAGCGCGTGTGTATGAGCTGCGTAATCAAAGTCTTTGTAGCCTAGTGGTATGTAGTTGTCTCTTTAGGCCGCTTGACCTTGGTTCGATCCCTACTGCTATTGAATATATTATTTTTTCAATTTTTACCTTTATTAAAAAATATATATATTGCTCTTCTTTTGATTTGAACCCTAGTCACATAAATAATAAATAAATAAATAAAATAAAGTAAAAAAACTGATAGTTATATGAGTGAAATAAAACGGCTTAAAATTTTGTTGTTTTGTATGCAATATTTAAAAAAAAAAAATCACGGATCGGATGAAGCCCAGTCGGTCTGTAGATCTGCGCTTCCACATTCTTCTTCCATCTAGGGTTTTTCTTTTCTGGCAACGTGAATCTGGAGTTTTCAAATTCTTTTTCCTCGCGATCTGTAAGTTTTTCCTTCTCTTTTATGGTTCTTCCTTTTCTTGTTCTCTTTTTCTCATCCTGGCAAATTTAGGACATGTTCTTTTTCCTCTTGATTTTCTGGCGCAAATTTTCAAATCTTCCGCATTCTTCTCATGCTATTATTTAAATATGTAATCTTGAACTGATTAATTTTTTTCGTGATTGTACTGGTTTTTGTTCATATAGTAACACTCGTTTGTTCATAGCGTAACACTATTTTGTTCATGTAGTAACACATCAAGTTGTTCTTTAAATCTGTAATTTTGGAGTGGGGATTTCTTTTCGTGATTGTACTAATTTTATTCATGTGGTAACACGTTTTTCTTTATAGGTTAACATTTTTGTTCATGTAGTAACACTTATTTTTTAGTAATATATAATAATGTATACATGTCGTAATACTATGTGAATACTCATCTGTTACCATATGAACAACAATGTATTACGTTATGTTCTAATATGCGTTACATAAGATATGAAATTATTTTCAATATAACAATGTAGTAACACTTAAGTATAGATATAGTAACACTTTCTCCCTTGCTCGCTTTTGGGCCGACACACTTTTTGACCGGCTGTCGACCATTTTTTTTTTTTTTTACCTTAATTATGATGTATTGCACATATCACTTTGTGCAATATTTCACAATAGTACTCTAAAATAAATCACATAAAAGCAGACTCAACACATTGAATGTCTATTAAATTAATTTTTTCACTAATTTATTTAGCTTATTTCAAATTTTCTTTATAAAAACAAAATAAAAAATAAGTTCTTTAGAATTGAACCCTTGTCACGTGAATAAAATAAATTACATAAAAATAGACTCAACACATTGAATATTTATTAAATAATTTTTCACTAAATTATTTAGCTTAGCTCTTTAGTTATGAAGGGTACATGCAAACTGAAGCAAGTACTACACACAACAGTATAAGAGTATTACATCTAAGCATAAGAAAAAAATTAAAAATTCGAAGTGTATTAAATGCACAACTGAAGTAGTATTAAAATCAATAATCAGCAATCATTAATGTCTTTTACTTTGATTTCAAATAAAAAATTAAAGCAGTGTTACGTACAAGCAAAACGTAACAGTATTACAAACAAAACATAATAGTATTATATGCAAAAATATAACAGTACTACAAAAAAAAACGATATTACAATCTAAACATAAGGAAATTAAGGTAAGTTGTGAAGGTTATCTAATCAAAACAAAACAATATTACATGAAAAACATAACAATATTACAATAAGAAAACACAAATTTATATGTATTATATACAACTTGTAAAAGAAGCAATAATAAAAAATATTTCATTGTATACTTGAATCAACTAGATAACTAGTTAACCCTATTTTTCATTCATCAATCAATTGTGATTGTAATCTATAAATAATTAAAATATATATACCTAAATAAAATGATTAATCACAATTTATTATTTAAAAGTCTCAATCTTAAAACATTTAATGAGTTGTATTATAGTGGTAAGGTATCTTCCCTCTTATCTTAATTAAAGACCTGGTTTCAACACGTGATGTGGGTGTTTTTTTTTCTTATTAAATATTCATTCTTAATTAAAATGAAAAAAAAACACAGTTGTTTAATATAAAACTCGATTTCTATAGCATAAGAACTTATAGAAAGTGGTCAGGTTTTCTTCATTGTGATGAGGGACCTAGGTTCGAATCCTTCTAATAGTGGCTCTTTTAGCTTTTTATTTTTTTGAAATAAGGCAATTTCCAGTGCTCTGGAACCTGGGTTCAACCCCTAGTAGAAGCACCCAGGGGTGGAAAATATACCGAAAATACTGGTATATCGGGCTTACCATATCGAAATATACCAAATTTACCGAAATTTTCGGTACGGTATGATTACCGAATTGAACATTTTGATACGATAATGGTATAAAATTTTAAAAGTCTTGGTATACCGGTATACTGAAAATATACCGGTATCCCGACACATTGGATATATACCTTTAAAAGATGCCTACAATCTGATATAAGTGTTAATTCTATCCCTAGTAGAAGCGCCTAGGGGTGGAAAATATACCGAAAATACCAGTATACCGGGCTTACCGTACCGAAATATAACGAATTTACTGGAATTTTCAGTGCGGTATGGTTACCGTATTGAACATTTCGGTACGATAATGATATAAAATTTTAAAAGTCTTGGTATACCGGTATACCGGTATCCCGACACATTGGATATATACCTTTTAAAGATGCCTACAATCTGATGAGTTGGTATACTGTGAAACTTGTTCACCGTGAAACTAGTTTTTTTTTTTACAGACATACTCTTTAGTAATACAAGTCACACCCTTTAGTAATATAAGCCACACCCTTAAGTTATCACTTCTACACTCTTTGCTATAATATTAGTCATACCCTTCACTTTTATGAGTAATACTCTTTATAGTAAAACGTCACACACTTTACAGTAAAAATTCACACTCTTTAGTAATATAAGTCACACTCCTTAACCAGTTTCACCGTGAAACTTGTTCACACTATACTTTGCTCAATCTAATATAAATGTTAATTCTATCCCTTTAAAAGTGTTAAAGCTTTGTACATAAATTATATTTCATCTCATATAAGCGTGTCTTATCTTCTTTTCATTTGAAAGAGATGCCTACAATCTGAAAAAAATAATTATATGTATAGTCGATCGAATCATGACGATTATATTTAATTTTTTAGGTGATAGAGATGGTGGATTAGCTAACTACTACTTGTGATTAGGCAGCTAATTAATTAACATAAAAGTATGTATTGTGATTAGGACAAGCAGTGTTTTCATAACCGAACCGGCGATCAAACCGGACTGGGCACCGGTTGCCGGTTCAACCGGTTGGACCGGTCGGACCGGCGGTCCAACCGTTTAAATATGATCCCTGCATATTAAAAAATAAGCATTCCTTATATTATTAACATTCTATATTTCTATATAAACTATACAATCTTTATATGTAAAATGTAATTAAGCATCTCAATTAGTTAAATAAACTAAAACAAATAACTCCTATTCTAATAAAGGTAATTAAGTAATAAAAATATAAATTGCACAATTCTACTTACTTTACATTTTTCATTCTTAATTTTTTTAACCTCTTCAATATATATTACTAGATATTAAAAAATTAATATCCTATATGATGTGATAACCGAGATTACAAAAAAGATTGCATTTTTTTAGAGATATTATCGCATGTTTCCTTGTAGAGTTGATTTAGTCAACAAATTAATTGACATATAGATAGTCTCTAGAATATTCTATAAGATATAATTTGTATTTTATAACTCAAATATATATACACACGCTGCAGGGTAATAGTGGTGAGAGAAAGTAGATCCACAATACATTGACATCTCTCAGATAACTTTGTGGAAAGCAACCGTCGGAAAAAAAAAACTAAGAAGAAAGCTGGAGGACACTGGCGACGTGGGGACGCGGAGGACCCCGGGGATGCACGCGGCGGCGACGGTGAGCTGTTGTGATTTTTAGGGCTAATTTTTTTTTTTTTTTAAGAAAAATCGGTCAAACCGGTTCGCTGGTTACCCGATTTAACCGTTTTTTATCCGGTTCTCAGCGGTTTTATGCAGTCCAACCGCAAAAACGGTTATATGTGTTTAATTGGACCGGTTTTCCGGCCGATTCCCGGTTCAACCGGCCGGTCCGGTCCGGTTATGAAAACATTGAGGACAAGTATGACGTGGGTTTCAGATTTTCATAATAAATTGCAATATTAGTTTCAATATTAATCTCTTGAGAAATTCTTATACAAATAATTATAACTATTTTAATTAGAAAATATTAATTGTTTCATTAAAAAATATTAATTTTTTTACTAAGAAGTGATAGTTGTCCGTTCCTCGGTAAAACAATTCTATGCGAAGACCAACACTAATACATTTCAAAATCATTCATAAAACTACTTTTATGATTATAATTTATGTGTTTATAAGTCTTTTCCAAAAGCCAATTTGCAAAACTCGAATATTGTCTTTACAATTTGAATATTTGTCGCTCTAATTTCGCTTCTCATTGTTTACTAAATTGGTATATCAAACTATGTTGAAGAAAATATAGTTTCATATTACACTAGACTATTATTAAATATTCTACTTGCTTAATATTTAAGGAGACACACTTAAATAAAACGGTCTTTCAATGAAACGGAATATAATTTGAGCATATGACACTTTTAACACTTTAAAAGGGATGAATACTAACTTGTACTAGTTAATACCCCGTCTGTTTCATATGAGTGTTGCACAACAAAGAGTGTAGAAGCATCTACTGCAGAATACAAGAAACAAAATTTAAAAACCTCAACACACATTCTATTAGTGGTACAATAATACTTCCTGCGGGTTTGCTAATTGTTTAGAGGATTCTCATCAGTTCATACCTTTTTAGTAACCATATCTTTGCCCCAATTTACATCACAATAACAACACTGCCAAAAATGGATTCAAAATCACCTTCCTTCACCCTTTTCAAGAATCTGTACATTTCATTTCGTATATTTATAACATTGTTGATAAGTATCCCCCATCTTATACAAACATATTGCTAAAGTTGCCTGCGGTTACCTTTTCCTCCCCAATGCTTTGATTTCACTATCACTATCATCATCTTCGTGATCTGCAGAAGGTCGTTTCAATCTCTGAAATATCTCATCTAATGATTCAGAGGACGCCTCACTAGTTAAAAGATTGGGCCCTTGAACTTGACGCACAGGTAAAAATTTCTTTGCTTCAACGTTCGATTTGAATGTTTGAAAGCCCTGTTTCATTGATGCCCATTTTGAAGCTAAACCTGATGGGACGGTATTATTAGTCGTATGAGATTTGTCAGCATCGAGCAACGAGACTTTAGCAGAGGCCATAGACTCGACTGGCTTAGCATTTGCAGATTTACTTTGTTCTCTAATGGCAGCATATTTGGTGCTTATTGCTTCTTTGCCACCAGTATATCTCTGTTTATCGTCTTTCGTAGACGGTTTAGAAGAACTTCCCTTCTTATCGTCATCAGACTTCATCTTCATCTCAATTGTATTGTCCTGCGATTTTTTTTTCAAATCAGGACAGAATTAATCATGCAATTATAAAGGATAGAATTAGTCTCTTGTGCACAATTAATATTGTTGAATGAGAAGAACTAATACTTTTCAGTGAAAACAACTGATACCAACAAATATTGTTCAGTGAAAACAAACCTTTCAAAAATGTACATGAGTTGCACTGTGCATACAAGATTTGGTTTAAACGGATATAAAGATGAGCTGCTCTTGTAAGAGAGATCAACATCAAACTAACTTTGTTTCAGTCAATCTTGTAAAATAAAGTAGGACGAAAGTATTTTTTTTAAAATTAGGCGTGGTACTCTCAAATTTGGCTTAATTGCGGCAGAAATCACAACCGTTGCGTTAATTGCAGTTCAATCCAAATAATTGGATAACAGCAAATTAAACACCAATTAGAAAATAAATGCAATTGTAACTTCTGGCATCCCTCCCTCTTGCCCGGACTCACATTGTTGGACTCTAAATCACATTATACAATTCAAAACCTAAATAAATCATAGTATACTGTAATTTAGGGTCTAATAACATCGGAATCGGGCAAGAGGGGGGCAGCCCGGAAGTTTCAATTGCCAAAAAAAATAAATTGTGTTTGATTTGCTATTATACAATTGTCTACATTAACTGCAATTAAAGCAAAGGTTGTGATTTTAGCCACAATTAAGCGTTCAAATTTTGTGTACAGCCATGTTCATAAGAAAAGGCAAATGTATATTTGGGTCTTTGTACTTGGTGCAGACATTGGTTCCTACACTTTCAACTTTAATTTTTCAATTTGGTCCTATACTTTCAATTTTGTTTGAATTACATCTGTATACTTCTATTTCCATTTGTAATGTAATAAGCGTCCTAGTATTTCAATGTGTAGGTCCTTAAGTAAGCCACCAAGTAAAGGGACCAATTTTTAATTCAAATGAAAGTAGGACACGAGTTTACAAATGAAAGTTCAAGAATCCAATTCAAACAAAATTTAAAGTATAGGACCAAATTGAAAAAGAAAAAAAAAAAGATGAAAATAATCAGGAACCAGATATGCTTTTCTAGAAAAAGGACATTACACGTGAGATTTTGCCATGTTGTCAATATTCCCAATTGAAGATAACGATTGAAAAGAAATATATTCTACTGAAAGATCACATACATTGTTATTGCTGCCAGACTCAAGATCCAAGCTCACCCCATTGAAATTTCTAGCCAATGGCATAATATGTTCACCAACTTTGCGCCCTTGTTCAAGCCAGGTTCTTTCTGATAAAGTACAATAGTTTGAAAGAATACAATACCACTCTTGCCAACAAGTGACATTAAAGGCAATAAAAGACAAATTACAAAATCCAATTATGTTTCTTGAAATTACAATTAACCTCTTGAGTATTAAAATCAGGGCACTAAGGTTTGTATTTTTCTTATAAATAACCCGAAGAGGTGTAATTCGTTGAGGGAAAAAAATGAGGACAGATGTAAACTGTGGTGTTTGTAACTTGCAATTTTTCTAAAGAGATCTGTTTTTTTTTTTTTTTTGGGTACAGGAACTGTATTTGAATTATCCCAAAATATATAATATTAATGCAACAAGAATCCATAAATGCT
The DNA here is from genome assembly GCA_037126765.1 of Stenogyne calaminthoides. NCBI lineage: Eukaryota > Viridiplantae > Streptophyta > Magnoliopsida > Lamiales > Lamiaceae > Stenogyne > Stenogyne calaminthoides. The sequence goes on from JBBCBC010000006.1 coordinate 15,428,806, forward strand.
GGAAAATCATTACCTTTCTGCAATATAAGCAAACCAGATGGATCAAATCCATCCATATCATCTTCTTCTGTTTTAAATCTAAAAATCTTCCAATTGCCAAAGAAGCTTATGATCCTGTCGAAGAAGTTGCTTGCCACCAAAATAGTGTATATGACCATGATAAGGGGATAAATTCTGTTAAATCCAGACCCAAAAAAAGGTACAGCTTGATCAATGGTTCCCATGCGCTGCATTCAATTTTCACCCCAAATAATATTAGTTGTTTTACTAAAGAGTATTACTTTAGTTGTATTCACTGAACAGTATTAGTTGTTTTTATTGAGAAGTATTAGTTGTGCACCAATTGCATGGTGCAACTGATGCTCTCAGGTGTTACTCGTGATAGAAAGCTCACCTGCTCAAAAAAGGTTCTCTTGCCTTCCCCCAGACTAATGAGGTTAAGAAAATTAAAAGAAATTGGGGGCGCATAACGAGCAACCATCCTGAAAGGAAGATTAAGAAACATTTTATCAACTACACGGAATGATAAAGACCGATCCAGATCATAAAATTTAATTGCAATACTAACTTACGAGCATATCATTAGCAAGCTAACAGAGCTCGTCTGTCTTGGTGTCAATGAGTAGAACATTAGCTTTCCAACTTTGAACAATGAGTAATATGTGCAAACACACATGTACATTAGAGGAACAAATGCAAAAACCTGGCACAAGAAGACAAAAAATGATCATCATGTGAGTCGCATATGTACCATGCTCAAAAATCGAGCACGGATATTAAGCAATTTTAATACGAGACAAAAAACAGTCGTAGAAAAATCAGATGAATCTTCTCCAAGGGGCCAAGACAGCCACACTGCATTTCTGGCAAAACCCATCACATATTGAGTTCACACACAGGGATGATTCCGTTACACTTTTAACATCACATGAATCATGTATTCATGTGCAAGTTCAGGCTTCAAACAAGCATTTGTAATTATTTTTGCACTTTACTTTGCTTAGTAAGGAAAAATGTCAAAAAATATTGAATTAATAACTCATAGGTACAAAGAAGCTCCTAGTATAACTCATAGGTACAAGTTACTTTTAAAATAACTCATAGGTACAAAAGCCCATTCAAAAACCCTAAAATGCCCTGCCCAACATCACGTACAACCCTCATATGTCGCGTCTTTCTCTCTCATCTCACCATATCTCAAACTACACCCTCTCTCTCTAACCCACACCTTTCTCTCTCATCTCACCAAACTCCTCCAAGCGTCTCTACCGTCGCCGTCTGCAATACCAACACCAGAACGGCGCCGCCGCCTACCTCCACACTCACGGCGCCGCCCACCTCCACCTCCGCGACCCACCCCCACCCAGAAACTGACAGCCGCCACCCGCCTCCCCACCCAGATTCCGACCGTCCGCAAGTCGTCATCCCCCAAGGTGCATCTCTGCCGCCGCTGCGGCCACTCGCTCACCTCTCCCCCACCCACGGCTTCCACATCCACGGCCCCAACCCCCGCTGGGAAACACGACGAAACCCCCAACCAGAACGGCGGTTTGGATCTGAATTTAATACAGGTAAATTTATCTTTGGTTTATTTATTTAGGAATTTTTTTTTTTTGGATCTTTGGTTTGAAATGTCAGATGGATCCCCTCTCTGTTAAGTAAGTGGATATGATGAAGCCATCGATTTGTAACGAGAGTTGGATATTGATTTTTAATTTAGATCTCAAAATTTTTTTGATTAAATTTGTTGGATTTTACTCATTTGATGTTGAAATTTTCGAAATTTTTAATGAAATTGTTGGATTTTTTATCTGATGAAATTTGTTAGACTCGAATTTTTTGAAATTTGGAGAAGGTGGACCTGAATCTGTAAATTGGACATGAACATGTGCATGTTGGGTCCAAGTCAAGATTTGCAACTCACCGAGTTCATGATGAAAGAGCGTCCGAGTTGAAATGTTGACTCAATCAAGTAGCGCTCGAGTCACTGAGTTAACTGAGTAGCCCTCCGAGTCACTGTATTGAAGATGCACATGTTCATCAATTTGATGAACATGTGCATAAATTTTATGCATATGTGCATGTCGAAATGGAGTACGAAAATATGTAATTTTTATAAGAATTTTTTTTGTAATTTCTGTAATTTTCTAAATTTCTGTAATTTTAGATGTGTAAATTTATGTAATTTTTCAATTTTTGATATGAAAATTTCATATTGTAATGTTTTTACTTTTTAATTGAATTTTTATGGATGTTTAAAATTTTGAAAGTATGTTTTAATATGATTTTTGTGTTTCTTTATGAAAAGCGGAAAAAATAAGAAAGAAAGATGAAAAAAATGTGGGGGTGGGGGACTGAGAAATGATTTAATGTTGGATTTCATATTGTAAGTATGTTTAAAATATCCAAACTGTGGAGTCAGGTGGAATGCGACAGGCGAGTGGAGTCTGGATGATGTGATAGGCGAGTGACTCCAAGTTGTTTCCTGTCACGTGACCAATTAGTAATGGGTCCAAAATAAGGGTAGTAGAGTCATTTTAATGTCTATTTTGGAGCTGCTACCAATTCATAAAATTATATGGATCTAGTAGTAATTGGGCGCCTTGTACCTTTAAGTCAGTCACTCAAAAATATTGTATGCAACGGGTATGCCCAGATGTAGTTTCCAGATAATAAAGTTGGAGGTACTCTAAATTATAATATATACACACACACTCTCTCCATTTCATAATAATTGTCACTTTTGGGGTTAAATTTTGTATAAATTAATTGTCATTTTGCTATTTTTCCATGTTTCTTCCTAATTTAACCCTATATCCTCTCTTTCTTTTATTGGAGGTTAAATCTGTCAAAATCTTTATGTTCCTTAATCTATAAATATATAAAAGTAGAAGTTTGTCAAAATTTCAAGTGCATATTTAAGCAAGTGTAGTCACACTTGCTTTATGGTGAAAGGGTGTACTTCACTCTCTAGAAAAGAGAGTGACTTAACATCAACCAATAAAATTTCTTCATTTTATTCTTTATATTTTACTTTATACTCTTACTTTTAAAGTTTAATACTAATTTTTTTTATTATATATATATTTTTAATATATTATGTGTCAAATTAATTATTTTCTTTAATATGACATACATATTGCATATATATAAATAAAATTCACATTTAAAATATGATTTTTAAATATATTTTTTATTTTTTAAACAATATGAGTTGATTTTTTTATTTTATAAAATTTTAATTATCATTAAAAAAATATAATATATGTAATGATTTTAGTGTTTAATTAAAAATTATCTACTTAATTTTATTATTGTGAGATACTCATAAATATATTATTTCATAAAATATATAACAATTAAAAAATCAATATATGTCAAAATGTACATATACATACTAAATTTAGTTTAAATTCCTATCATAATTCATCTTGTGTTGAATTTTTAATATTCAAACCGTGCATCGCACGGGAGAAATACTAGTTTATACAAAACCACATCAGCAAATATTAATATGAAACCGAGGGAGTATATATATATGTGTGTGTGTGTGTGTGTGTGCAAATGAAAATAGAACCTTAGTAGAGAAGTCTGGCTACATACCTGCACCAGGACCTCTTGACCTCCCACTGATTTAATGAGAATAGAAAATAGAGATAAATCAACTCCACTAGTTAGCAAAGTAGCCTCTGCCAGGAGTATAGCGACTGACATACAACCAAGAATGACAGCAATGATTTTTTCCAATTTCTTTTGCAAGATACAGCGCCATACTAGTTCTGAGGAGCAAAAAAGCATAGAATAATCAAGTTCTTAGGAGCCTACACTTACATTTTATTACTCAAATGCAGGTGAATAGTGGACAGACTATTACCTGCCATGTTAAGGTACGGTCCTAATTTACCGGTTCGTTCAGGTCTGAAGCTTGAAATAAACTTCCTGTGCCACAAATAACAGTCAAAACAGGAACTTAGGCAGGTTTGATAGGGTAGATAGGATTGCATGTGATTTATTATCAATAGGATGGGGTATATAGTATTGGTAGTGTATCTCTTGTTTGCAATATAATATTGAGGTAATGGAATCAGGTATTACAAATCAATTTCTTATTTGGGTGGGATGGGCAATATGCATTCTTTGGTATTAGGCTGATCGGACCTTTCATTAATATTGGGCTGTCAGTATTATTTATACTCGAGACAAACAACATATTAGGTGGTATTACGGATCTATCTGATCTCTATCATAGTAATCAAACAAGCCCTAAGAATATTAAACTAGGAAGAGGTGCAAACCATCCAGTCATACTGCGTCTTTCATAATTTCTTATTGTATCTTCCAATTGAAGAGCCTCTGTCACATAAGTCAAGTACTCACTGCAAACAAAAAAAGAACAAAAAAACTTAGCATGTGCTTGCAAATTAAATTCAACTATAGCCTGCAGACAATAATATATCAGTTGGTCAATCACATTTTCCAATCGTAAGGAGCTGATATAGGTAAAGTACTAACATAAAACTTCTATCGAGGGAAGAGGTATCAGACATCTTAACAAAACTACAGTTCCTAAAATATATATTGTTTGAAACTAGCTCTCAATGTCAGTAAAGATGTGACAGAACTATCTCCAAATTGCTAGCTTTTAGGGCAATAGCCTAAAGATAGCAAAACTCTCCCATTTTTAAATTGTTTTTCCGAGTGAATTTAGAGCTTTATCTTGAGGCAGGACAAGTAGGAACAAAATTAGTTGATTGTACTTTAAGAAAAAACCATGAGAAAAGTAGAAAATGTAAGAATAAGTTAATTAGAAAAAAAAAAACGTTAAAATAAAAATGAGAAAATAATTAATTGAATTACACATGGAAAATGGATTTGCAGCATTATATTTATGTCGCATGTCCGCACCATATGTAATTAAAATGTATGTGTAATCCTGCAACAATTTTTGTACCTTTTGCATCGATAATACTCCTCTCGTGCACCCCGAAGATGGCGTCTTAATGTTGCCATCGACTTTTCATCTGTATCGTAGTCCATGTCATTCTCTCCCAACCGGCCCCCTTGTGGCTTGAAGGAAGGATCTTTTTTGAACTAGAAATAGATAATAAAATTGAAAATACTACAATTAATAACATCATGAGACAATGTTAATATATTAAGTAGTAAAAGAAAAAAAAAAGACTACTATTTGTGCTAACATATTGTAAATGAGATCCATACAAGGTCTTAGATAAGCAAATTCAAAATACTGTAATTAATAACATCATGATGCAATGTTAATATATATTAAGTAGTAAAAGAGAAAAAAAAGTACCATTTGAACTAGCATATTGTCAATGAGATCCATACAAGGTCTTAGAGGATCACGCTTGGACATTTGCTTGGATGTAGCTTGAGCAACCTATAAAATCCAATTGGAAAACAAGAAACTTAAGAGGGACATTTTTTGTGCATGGGAAAAAATTAATAAACAAGAACTATAATGTTATTTCTCGCATGTGACTTTAAATATACAAGATAGTTAGCAATTAAGATTTAAGAGAAACTGGAAAGGAACAAAAAATCAGTTAAATTAATTGAAATGTGTTTCAACTTTCAACAAATATGTTTACTGATTAATACAAGTCTTTAGAAAGACTAACCACAATTGCGTTTGACAACTCTTTGTGAGCATCATCAAGTTTCACAGCCATTTTGGCAATCTTGTGTGAGAGAACTTTGTGACGATTGGTCCAGTCAGCATCTCTCCAAATACTTTTTGGAATCTCACTCAAACCAAAACCAAGAAGAAATGCACCAGTTACAAGTCCAAATGTATTTGAGCAAGCCATTGCCCAACCCAATATACCTCTACCACCAATCCTGCCAATGAAAAGATCAGGAATGGGAATGACCAAACAGGAATGAGAAAAGTGGAGAATGATAATGGGTATCAATGTCATTCCCCTAAAATGGTAAAAGCACTATTCAAGGGATCATTATAACCTACCAAGCATTCATTTTTTCGTTTCTTTCCCATTCCTTTATTCTTCAACCCAACTTACCACCCTATCAACTTTTCATTATTGCAGTGTTATATAATCTTTTTCTTGATTCGAATAAGAATGCTTTGTTGTTTATGGATTCAATGTATTATGTATCCAAGTCATATTGTTTCTAATACATTGTTTTCATATCTGTATAGGGCATATACAATAATACAAATAGGTTGGTAAGCAGCCACTAACTCTATTCATGAACCCCTTGAACAAAAAATTTATAATGAGATTAGTCTTTTTTCCTTTTTGTGATAAATAAAAATGAAATTACATTTCCACTATCTACCTCCTCAACCTTGTTGAGTTTTCACCACATGTATTTAATGCAAAGTGCAAAAAGACTAGAGAATGAGAAAACCAAAAAAAACTGAGGAATATTCAGCCAATTCAACGTCATTGTACTTTTTTGCTAATTAGGTTTGGAAATATGCAAAGGCTGACTAACGCATAACAGGAGAAAGTAAACATACAATGAAAACAAAGATGAAGAAACTAACCAATTTTTGTGCGTAGTAATGACAAGGATAAGTCCGAAAAGACCAATGGATCCCACAATTAAATAGAAGATTAAGTTTACATGTATGCTAGTCTTCAATCTTTCAATCATACTAAAGTCTCCAGCATCTTCGTAACCCTGTATGAGGGGCACAGCAAGCCTGCTCAGAAACATAGAATGATTATCTAGAATAATGACACAGCCATGAATCATATCATAAAAATCAAGCAACCAAAAGAGTGTAAAAAGAATAACACTACCAAAATATTTTAATCAAGTGATGTCAGTAGTGGTATATAGCTCCAATATTGAAATAACGACAGAGATATCTAGATCAAGATTAGTGAAGATTTCTACAAAAAACAAACTGAAATACAATCAACATTATTATAGCACATAATTCTTCTTCACCCAAAAAAAAACATGTGTTGAGAGAATCTACATTTTTTCAGAGCCCACGCTTATAAAATTGTTGGCAATTACTACTAGCTAAAGTGAGAACACATATTTATTAACTTGGAAGTCAATAGATTACACCAGAATCAGTAATGAAATGAAGTTCCAAAAAGACATACCATGTGAGCAGAAATGTACTCCAATAGGACCAAATCCAAAAGAAAGATATGCCTCCGTAACCATGGCCAATTATAGTCTGCAGGACAAGAAAGAGAATAAGTTCTGGCAAAATATTCCTAACAAATAAACTATCAGAGATTCAAGACACGAATCATGAGACCGGTATGAACCATATATTGGTTCTAAATGCAGGACAGCTTATGCAATCACTAGTAATAATGTACTAGCCTACTAGGGTTAAGCTGGAATTTATTTTCGAATAAGGAGCGTTGAAGAACAAATTGTTTGTTAGACCATCACAAATTCAATAAGTATTAATGTTAACCATCTACCAGCGGATAAATAAAGGTTATAAATGTTGTGTTGATAAATAATACTGCTGACATCTTCAAGAAGATAAACAAAGGTATTATATGTTACACAAATAAATAACACTGCACCCAGAAACCCAATACTATTGTTGGCACAGGAAAAACAAAGCAAAATTTTATCAAAGTAAAGATGTATTAAGTTAACTGTTCTAAGAAATACATCTGTTTCGCAACAATCCACTACTAACTAACTAGGTCAGAACTATAATCCATTCCTTCTCTTATTCAATAATAGCTAAAAATGTTCAGATGTATTCGTGAGAATGATACACTGGCTCATTCTCTGAATATCTGATCCTCCTCAGTTAAACTACCAGCACCTATCAGTGCCCAACCTAAAACGAAGCACAGAATCAAAACGAGTTCCAATGTGGATCAAATCAAATTCATTACAGTATAATTAGCTCAAAGCAGCTGACAAAAATATTTGAATCAACAACAGAAGACAAAGCTAGCATCTTAACAATATAATTAAACTGAAATCAAACGCAGCCAAACACACACAAGTGATTATGTCCTTCTATTATTCTTTTTTTGCATAAAACACTAGAATTGTACGGAATGAAGTAGAAATTACCGTCCAAATGTCTGCAGGGACAAGAATGATGACCGCAATCGAGCAAAACCAAGTGTATCCCACCGTAAATAATACATAACGCGGGACGTCTGGGCCGGAGAAGTATTTAAGAGTCAAGAGTACCATGCCTAGGGTTAATGGCAGCGAGATCAAATAAAACACCCACATCTTTCAAATTCGTCGCTCAAAAACTTTTTCGAAAAATTGGTGGACCGATCGGAATTCACAAATACAGATTGTGGGATATCTTCCCTTGATTTCTTTGATTGTTTATCTGTGAGGATGAATTGATCTTGAAGAAACCCCAGTCAATTACTCAATTCCCCCTTCTTGCTGTTAAAGTTTAAAAGTTGTTTTAGACTTTTATGCTATTTAAATTTGGTTTAAGGTTAACTTCACTCGCCTTTATTCAGCGTCTAGATATATGGGTTGTACAATCTACCTACACCGTTTTAATTAATTTACTTAATCCTGAATCCTGATTTTCTATTATGTAATGGTATAACTTTTTTTTAATAGAAACATTTCAGAAAAATAATTTAAACATTTTAAAAATGCATTCAAATTGAACGGTGTTATACTTGATGCAGACATTGTTAGATGATGATCATGTGTTCTTATTTAGCTAAACTAATACTTAATTCAAGTTATAATAATGATTTCAAAATAATTATCTCTTTCTCATTCTCAAATTTTATGAAATATCACAACACACCGTCTTAACCAAATATTACGGCAAAAACTCCTCTTTTTCTCTCTCGTAAACGAAGATCACATCAATGTCTCTTAATAGGCGCACATCTTTGTTTCTCGAATGATGGATCGTAAAACATTCGAGTTTGCGTCAATGATCAATCAAATATCTTCACAAGGACCGAGTGTTTTCTATAACGTGGAGATGAAATTAATAAATTTAGTGGAAAACAATGAAACATTAACTTTTAAACTGTCGAATAAATATGAAGATGCAATTTAACCCAACATGAAAAGGTTTTAGTTAAGAAACGAACAAATAGAACATCACTCAATTGTATGCCTACTATATACTTCGTGTTCATCAAATTGAAAGTTAGAAATAACTTAAATATATATCATTTTATCTTAGTGCCAGTACAATTACACAGTAGTTGATTATAAGGAAGAAGTTTCAATTATTTTTAGTATTGTATCATCTACCTGCCATAATAATTTGAATGGTCAATCGAAGGTTAATCAAAATGAATAAATATAAAAATTGAGTCGTGTCTTGTCTGACCAAATCAAGACCTTGGGAGAAGTCATCAATCTAAGGTGAGTAGAAGGTGCACGTTCAAGCAGACCCCTGTCTTACGCTCACATTAACACATTACTAACAGTAGAACTGAAGGAGAGATGAGAGTCGGTCAAGAGGGAATTTGTGAATAGATGGACAGATATAGACAACGAAAAACTATTTGTGGTGTGGATGGTGGAAAATTAGTCAAGCTATACCAAGAGATATTTCTCATACCTGATAAAATGCAGCGAACATTAGATACATGGGCTTAGTGGATTTGTTAACTATAAAGTTGTATCTTCAATGAGTTTATGGGCACAACAAATAGCAAATAATATATATCATGAAGATGGATCAGATGATGGACTTGAAGTTTAGAGTTATCGTCAAATATGAAATGTCTCCAAACTTCACATCTTTATTATACTCATAGCTGATAGGGCCTAGTTGATAGTTGGTAGTTAACTGCACCATTATAACTTGTAAAAGGTCTTTTATTATAATGAGGAGAAATGCTATAAAGTTGATTGGTATATGATTAGAGGTGAAATTGAGTGAGTTACGAGCGAGTTTTAGCCATGTTTTGAGTGTTTTTAGTGATATTCTTGTCGTGATTGAGCATAATCTGTATAAAATCACTAATTTGCTTCTTTGGTTTGTAGAACAGGAAAGAGGACTGAAAATGGAGCTCGTGAGACTTCGCGGTGCATGAATCGGACTCCCGGTTGAAAATATATGAAAGAAATACTGAAAAGTATTAGTTGGAGTGAAGAAAAATGATAGAAGGATGAGGTCGAGCACTTAGAGCTCGACCAATGCGGTCGAGCGCGCGAAAATACAGGCAGGAGGAGGCCCTCGACCAGGTGTGGTCGAGCAAAACCGCTCGACCAAGTGCAGTGCTCGAGCGAAGCTTAATCCAGCGATAAAGAGGCGCTCGATCGAATTAAGTGGTCGAGCGATACTGCTTGACCAAAAGACCTACTCGAGCGGTCTGATTAAGCGGGATATATAAGGCAGACGAGAAAAAAATAAGAGGGGGACGTTTTCTTTTCAGAGAGGAAGAGGACGAAAATTAGATAGAAGACAAGGAGGAAAAAGTATCTAGGGTTCAGGGAAGAAGGAGAGGAATTAATCCACGAGAAACACGATTCGATTCACAAATTTACTGGTTTATATTCTAGTTTTCTGAATTTGCTTTATGAGAATTTATCAGTTTTTCTTATTTCCTGAGCAAGAATTCTAGGGTTTATGTTATTATTTGATTCAATACTTATTTTTGCTATTTGAATTCCATTTAATAATCATAGTTTATTTGGTCTATGCATTCTTGCCTAATGAGTTCTATTCGTACATTGGTTATTTGTGATTTGACGGTCAATATGGTAGGCTAAACCTTTGATTGCTTTGGATAGGATGATCGCGTAGAAATAGTGAATTGGTGAGACGATTAGGATGATTCGAGGTGTCAATTGGATAATCTTCTTAATTTACTAATTTGGAAAACCAATCCAATAAAAACCATTGAATTGAGTACGAAAGTTGTTAGAGAGAGGACGATCACATCACTCTTTTCCAACGAATAGGCTTGAGGAGAGAGTTTGTGACGGGGTTGGTTATATACCGGTTCATTTAGGGAGGACGACCGAATCACCCAATTTGAATAAGGGTCCTAGTAATTAAGCACAACCTTAATAACTTGATTATTTGGTAAGTGAGGTAAAGAGGGTATTAGTTGAGTAGTCGGGGATAAAAAACCGAGTTTTTGTTGTACCTTATTTAGTACGGGATTAGGGAAGTTGATTGCCTAGTTTCAGTACACTTAGGGTTATTCTTTTGTACACCACGATAGTCCTCGTCGCCAAACCAATTCCGATAGTATACGTAGGGATTCCTGTCCAAAGCAATACTCTCCAATATTTGAACTTCATCTGAAGTTAGTATAATCATTGTCATTTACTTATTTCTTGTTGAAGCAATAGTAGTGAAATAGAACTATCAAATTGCATCCATATTAGTTACGAAGCAAAGATTTCCAAGGATTTACACGTATACTAAACTTCCTTTGGGTTCGATACTACTTGGTCCAAATACTTACCCTTGCTACAGTGATCCCATACTCTTGTGGGGTAACTGCTAGTTAAGAATATAGCATTTTACGGCCAAGTCAATGGCGCCGTTGCCGGGGATGTGACGTATGCGCTTTGTGTAAAACTTGGAAATAGATTAGTAGCTAGTAGTGGGTGTTTTATTTTCTGTTTTTACTACATTTTTGTGTTAGTTGCATTTGATTTATTTGCTTGAGTTTTCAGGCTTATGAGACACACGCTCAAAAGGAGAAACGAGTGTTGATCGAACTGAACTAGACCGTGAAGCTATTGTTGGGATTATACTGGAAAGTATGTTTTTTACTTTGTATAATCGAAACTGAATTTTCAGACTTATTTACTGAAATAAATTGTTTATCACTGATGCTTTAAATATTATCGAATGTTACATATATTTACTGCATAACTGTTCAATAAGTCGTACGTGTTACATTGTAGTTAATTTAGTGATACCAGATCACAGAAGATTAAATTAACAGTCCCTTGTAACTAAAAGTACGTCATTCACAACCTAGATGGAAATGAACAACCCATCATGAAAGGTTGCAGTGTAAGGCTCAGATTGGCTTGTCTTGACCAAGAGATTACACTAGTGCATGACTGATGCACTGAATAGGACCTACAGGAGGATAAATTCTTCAGAACTGAACAAGGAAGAATTAGACCTCAGTGGTTCGTTATTTCTTAATCTTCGCCCCTTAAATAGGATCACGTGGGATTGGTAACTATTGCTTTGACTTATCATGGGTAAAGAATCAACGAGATTCAATACTTTTTATCTTGGGCAATATTATTGGTCACATGTGATTGCTAAGATTTAATACGAAGAATCGTGTGCAAGTACGCTTGTTCGATTTGCCCCCTTGGGAGGTTCATAAGCTTTATCATACCAAATCTTGCAAGTGAAATTAGTTTCCAGTATGGATAATAATGTTGAACCGATCCTTGACCAAGGATAAAAGATATTAATTAATGGAAAGCTATTTCAGTGGCTTGAATTAATTAATGGGCTAGATAATCTTAAACACGGGAAATAATGACCGGGAGCCATATTGACTGTAATATGGGTTAAGATGGATAGTACAATATTAATTATGTAGTGGGATTAATTAATATTTATGGGCTTGAATAATTTTGTGGCTCAATATTAGATATTCAAGGTTCATTAGAAGGTCCAATCTTAATTCTCCTAAAGGCCCCCTAAGTAGCCCAACATATAGTCCAATAACTGAAAAGGTGATTAAAATAGAATAAATATTGTTTCTTATTCTTCCATGTAAATTTCGAAAATCATAGATATGTTGGGAGAAAGATTTTCTTTGAATTTTGTTATGGAATGAAGATATGTATTCTTGGAATACAAGATTATCTCATTAAATTCAAGAAATCTCCCACTAGGTTATCTATGATGTGATTTTCGAAAATTAGAAAATATAGTGGGCAAGAAAGATTTTCTTGATTTTCTTGAAAAGATATTATGGAAGATATGTATTTCTTGAAATACAAGAATATCTCATAAATTCAAGAAGATCAAAATCTTGGATTCTTGACCCCATATTTTCGAAAATTCCATAATGTAGATAAGGTGGGATTTTTGTGGAATGTTATAATTATGGGAAAAGAATATAAGAGATATATTCAAGATTTCTTGGAGATCAAGAAAAGATTTTTCCACATTATTCTATCACAAATTTTCGTCCACCTTGGTATCTATAAATAGGGGATGATTCTTTCATTCCCAAGTACAATTCCATGTGCTGGAAAAATTAGTAAATCCACAAAGGTGGTGCAACATAATTTATTTTCCTTTTGTTAAATCGTTCACAAGTGTCCTTCCACCGGATAGTCGAACGAGGGCTAAGGGAATACTTGGGAAGTCCTTTCGGTTAGTCTATTCAGCCACACCGTTGTCATCCCAAGAGGTACGTTCACGTAAACTCGTAGAATTCCGCATGCGTAGGTTTTACGTGAATTATTATATGCATGATATGTTGTTGGATTATTATTTGAATTAATATAGGATTAATTCATGCTAGTAATAATTATAAGAATTAAATTTGTATTTAAATATTCACCCTTTAATAGATCGTGCAAATCATTCCCCAAAGAATGTATCGAGCCACGGTTTCGGGCTCTGAATTTTTTAAATTGTAATTTAATTCGTGGACATTAAATTTGAAATTGGATAGTAGAATTGCTAGATCTATTTTGCAGGTATCCAATTGTCATGGAATTTAATGTGTTTATTTATGCATGCATATAAATTGTGGTTTTTAATTCGATTCGTTCGGATTCGTTTTGCCTCGTGAGAGAAAATCACGAGTAGATTAGAATTTGTTTGATTTGATCAATGTAATAGACTAGTCTAGATCTAGGTTTATTTATTTTTTGTAAATAAATTGTAACCGGATCGAAAACGAGGATGGAGACGAAGAATTAAAGGACAAAATCTAGAATCCCAAGGCGGGCGGTATTTTAAACGTGTTGGGTGGAGGTACGCGGGCGCGACGCAGACGCTACAGCACGCACGGGCGCCGGGCGAGGTCGGTACGAAGCCGCTACAGAATATGGTCACAAGACACGCAGCGACCGCGGCGCGGAAGCTGCGCCAAAGTGACGCCGAGGCGGAAGGCACGGGCGCTGCGGAAGGCGCGGAGCCGAGAACCACAAAGTAGGCACGGGCCGGGCGCCAAGGCCACGCAAGACGGGCCGAGCATGTCGCCGATAGCAGGCGAGGTGGGCTGGTCGCCGAGCGCCGTAGGCTAATGAGGCCGAATGGCTGGGTTGCCTGGTCGATGAGAGCGATCCCACCAGAGTCTGGCGTGGCGTTTTGAGACGGAGTATTTTTTCGAGATGATCAAGTGGGAGAAATTCAAGACGGTGTTTCTTCAAGATCAAGCCAAGAAAAATCAAACCATGACAATTGGATAATTTGTGTCCAATATGTTTATTTTTCTGTTGTGCTTGATTTATTTTGTGCTATCTTATGCTTTATTTAATTTGTTTAAATGTGTTTGCATGAGAATTGCCCAATAAAAAATCTCATCTATTCAAAATTTCTAAGTATGTTTAAATAATTAATTGACAATTTTATTCCGGATAATAAAATTGAATTAATTTTGACCTTCATGATTTATTTATTTGTGAATTCTTTTGGAGAAATTCCCCCCACGGGACGGTCAAAAAATAGCTTTCACATGAATGAATTCCAAACGGATGATTGTGGGTTATTACTAGTGGCGACGATGACCCTCCCCACGAGGCTCGTTCAAAGCGAAATAATAATCCTGTATTTAATCATGGTTATTACTTAGGTATAAAATTTATATGCATATACTTCCCCGAAGTCCCTGACAATTTTATATTGGTCAAGTGGGAGCCAACTATTAATCTGGATATTAAAGGTTTGTAATTGTTCTTGTTTGTAACCTGCTTGAATGTGTTTAAATAATGACCCACCCCACGTGGCTTATTTAAACTGTTTTGAGATGTTGGCTGATGCATGTTCATATTTTTTTTGAGATTTTAATATGATGCATGTGATCAAACTTTGTGATATATTTGTGCTTATGCATATTATTATTTATTTCAGTTCATCATGTCGCAACCTTTTAATCCACTATTCAATATACTTAAAGACAATTTGCTCACTGGAGAAAATTTTGTTGATTGGAATCGAAAACTTACTATTGTCCTCATCGCACAAAGCCATAAGCGGGTTCTAACCACACCTAAACCGGATAAGCCATGGATGAGTCGACTAAAGCGGTTAAGAAAGAGTATATTGTTGGGGAGCGGTCTAACTAAATGGCAAAGTGTACCATCTTGGCTTTATGTCGGATGTGTTGCAACACCAACACCGTAACGTTGAGACCGCTGCGGAAATCATGACTAGTCTTAAAGCGATGTTTCAACATCAGAACCGTGTGGCTCGTCAGATCACCATGAGGGACTTGCTCTCTATGAAAATGGTGGAGGGAAAGCCCGTAAGGGAGCACGTTCTCCGGATGATGGCTCACCTTAATAAACTTGAGGTACTTGGCCTTTGAATACGATATCGAGACCCAAATCGATTTAGGTGCTCCACTCCGCCGAAAAAGTTTTGAGCAGATTCAGTGAACTACCGGATGAATAATCGAAGTTCTCGATGCCCGATCATTTGCAAGCTTTAGTCTCGACAGAGGCGATATTGGGGCAAAAGAGCCAAGCCTTGGTGGCAAACGGACCTTCTTCTTCTTCTAGGCCAAGGGGTGGTAAGAACAAGAAAATGAACAAAGGTCACAAGCAAGTGAACTCAAGTGTTGCCAATGGCAAAGATAAGGTGAAGAAGGGTGGTGGAGGAACAAGCGACTAAGGGGAAGTGCTTCAACTGCGGTGAAAAAAAAGGACATTGGAGGTCACTGTTCGGAGACCAAGAGGAATGGAACGAAAGGTAATTCTCACGCACTAGTTGTTGAAACTTGTTTAGCGGCGTATGCCTCCCATTTATGGGTGGTGGATACGGGATCCACTGATCATGTTTGTTTCACATTACAGGGGTTCAAGCGGACCCGACAACTTAGTGGGGAGAGGTCCTCATCATCACACCGGGCAATCTTCGAGAGTGGCGGTGAAGCGATGGGAGAAGTGCACCTGTCTTTTGAAAACAGAGTTTTAATTTTAAGAGATATTCTTTACGTTCCGGATTTTAGAAAGAATTTGATTTCAGTTTCTAAACTTTTTTATGATGGATATTCGGTTACTTTTAATAAAGTTGTTACCATTTTTCTTTTTGATAAATTTATCTATCATGGAACGTTGTCGAATAATCTCTATACAATTAACTGTGCACACCACTCACAAAATGCATCCTATAACACATCAACTGTTTCCGAGAAAAGAAAACGTTCATCAGACGTGAACGAGACACTTCTTTGGCATCTAAGATTGGGTCATATAAATCCAAAGAGGATCCAAAGGTTGGTGAAAGACGGTTCACTGGAGCTTCTCCAAGTTGAATCGATTCCAACCTGCGAATCATGTTTGGAGGATAAAATGCCAAGAGGGCATTTGGAGCCAAGGGGAATAGGGCCAAAGAAGTGTTAGAGATCGTTCACACAGATGTATGTGGTCCAATGTCAACCAAAGCAAGAGGAGGTTATGAGTATTTTGTCACTTTTATTGATGATTACTCAAGGTACGGTTATATTTTCCTTATGAAGCATAAATCTGAGACCTTTGAGAAATTCAAAGAATTTAAGGCTCAAGCAGAGAATCATAGGGAAAAACGTATCAAGTCTCTACGATCCGATCTTGGAGGCGAATACCTCAAATGATGAGTTTTTGAACTACTTATCGATGAAGGATTGCATCCGAACCATCAAGACCGGAACCCCTCAACAAAACGGGGTTGCAGAGCGAAAAAACAGAACTCTTTTGGAAATGGTTAGATCTATGATGAGTTATGCGGATCTTCCCAAGTCGTTCTGGGGTCATGCCTTGGAAATAACAGCTTACATTCTAAACTTGGTGCCATCCAAATCGGTTCCCAAAACTCCCAAAGAATTGTGGACGGGGCGCAAGCCTAGTATGAGACACATGAGAATTTGGGGGTATCCGACCTACGTGTTGGACAAGTAAGCCGGTAAATTGGATCCTCGATCAGAATTAAGGTTGTTTGTAGGTTACCCCGAGGGAACAAAAGGGTGTATGTTCTATGGTCCCGAAGATCAAAAGGTGGTCATCAGCACCCACTTTAGATTTTTGGAAGAAGACTATATGAACCAAAGAAAACCCAGAAGTGAGATTACCTTAAATGAGCTTAGAGGGCAAACCTCGAGTACAATTGTTGTCTTAGATGATATACCAAACGATACACTTTCACAACCGAGAGCCTCGTCAGTAGTGGGAGGGTTGTTAGAAACCGAGAGATTCATGGGAATAAGAGAGTCCCGGACTTGATTCTAACAAACATTTAATCAGACCCATGGACATATGACGAGGCACTCCAAGATAAGGATGCAGATTCTTGGCAAACAGCAATGAAAGTCGAAATGGGTTCTATGTTTCATAACCGAGTGTGGGAGCTAGTCGAACCACTTAATGGGGTCAAACCCATTGGATGCAAGTGGGTATATAAGAGGAAAAGAGGACCGGACGGGAAGGTTGAAACCTTCAAAAGGGATCGATTATGAGGAAACTTTTTTTCGCCAAGAGCCATGCTTAAGTCCATCCAAGATTCTCTTATCGATTGTCGCAAGATTTCGACTTTGAAATCGGCAAATGGATGTCAAGACGGCTTTCCTTAACGGAAGTCTTGATGAAGAGATCTATATGCAACAACCCCAAGGCTTCATTGAAACGGGCCAAGAACACCTAGTTTGTAAGCTCAAGAAGTCCATTTACTTAACTCAAACAGCATCCGAGCTTGGAACCAATGTTTTGATCATATTATAAAGTCTTATGGGTTTGATCAAAAACGAGTTCGAAAGTTGTGTGTATAAAAAGCGTGTCGGAACTACATTGGTATTCTTAGTACTATACGTAGATGACATTCTGATCATCGGGAACGATGTAAAGGTGTTATCGGGCGTAAAGGGCATGGCTTTCAAAAGCGATTTGATATGAAAGACTTAGGGAAACCGGGACACATCCTTGGGATCAAGATCACTTTCGAGATCGCGAAGAAAAGGATGATCGGGTTATCGCAAGCTTCATACATAGATTAATCGTCTTGAAACGCTTCAAAGATGCAAGATTCAAGAAAGGATTCGTACCTTTTTTCGGGCATGGAATCCATCTATCCAAGAAAATGTCCCCTAAGACGTAAAAGGAGATAGATGACATGAAAGGCATTCCTTATGCTTCGGCTGTTGGAAGCCTTATGTATGCAATGTTGTGTACGAGACCGGATATCTGCTTTACCTTAGGCATGGTGGCAAGATATCAAAGTAACCCGGGGAAAGAGCATTGGACGGCAGTTAAAAATATTTTGAAGTATCTGAAAAGAACTCGGGATAGAATGTTGGTTTATCAGTCAGATAGTCCAATCCCATCGGTTACACGGACTCGGATTTCCAATCAGACGTAGACTCCAGAAAATCTACCTCCGGTAGTGTGTTTTGCATGGGGGGAGGAGCCGTGACATGGAGAAGCGTCAAGCAGAAATGTGTCGCAGATTCTACCATGGAAGTCGAATATGTAGCTGCTAGGGAGGCAGCGAAAGAAGCGGTTTGACTCAAACACTTCCCAGTGAACTTAGATGTGGTTCCGAATTTGCCCAGCAGATTCACTGTTTATTGTGATAATGCCGGAGCAGTTGCAAATTCAAGGGAACCAAGATCCCACAAAGCCAGTAAACACATAGAAAGAAAATACCATCTTATACGAGATATCGTTAAGAGATGAGATATAGATGTGGCAAAGATAGCGTCTGAGGACAACCTAGCAGATCCATTCACAAAGAGTCTGCCTCTGAATACATTCGAGAGACATGTGGAAGGAATGGGTGTCAAGACCGTTGCCAATCTGCTTTGAGTATAAGTGGGAGAAATTATTAGGTTCGTGTAGGTGACATTAGATGTCACGGACTACACGAGACATGTTGTAGTATACTTAAAAGCAGACTTTGAGTATAAGTGGTAGATTGTTGGGATTATACTGGAAAGTATGCTTTTTACTTTGTATAATCAAAACTGAATTTTCAGACTTATTTACTGAAATAAATTGTTTATCACTGATGCTTTAAATATTATCGAATGTTACATATATTTACTGCATAACTGTTCAATGAGTCGACGCGTGTTACATTGTAGTTAATTTAGTGATACCGAGATCACGTAAGATTAAATTAACAAAGTCCCTTGTAACTAAAAAAGTACGCCCATTCACGCCCTAGATGGAAATGAACAACCCATCGTGAAAGGTTGAAGTGTAAGGCTCGGATTGGCTTGTCGTGACCAAGAGATTACACTAGTGCATGGTCGATCTAATTGAATAGGACCTCTGAGGAGGATAAATTCTTGAACCTGAACAAGGAAGAATTAGACCTCAGTGGTTCGTTATTTCTTAATCTTCGTCCCTTAAATAGGATCACGTGGGATTGGTAACTATTGCTTTGACTTATCATGGGTAAAGAATCAATGAGATTCAATACTTTTTATCTTGGGCAATATTATTGGTCACATGTGATTGCTAAGATTTAATACGAAGAATCGTGTGCAAGTACGCTTGTTCGATTTGCCCCCTTGGGAGGTTCAAAAGCTTTATCATACCAAATCTTGCAAGTGGAATTAGTTTCCGGTATGGATAATAATGTTGAACCGATCCTTGACCAAGGATAAAAGATATTAATTAATGGAAAGCTATTTCAGTGGCTTGAATTAATTAATGGGCTAGATAATCTTAAACACGGGAAATAATGACCGGGAACCATATTGAATGTAATATGGGTTAAGATGGATAGTGCAATATTAATTATGTAGTGGGATTAATTAATATTTATGGGATTGAATAATATTGTGGCTCAATATTAGATATTCAAGGTCCATTAGAAGGTCCAATCTTAATTCTCCTAAAGGCCCCCTAAGTAGCCCAACATATAGTCCAATAACTGAAAAGGTGATTAAAATAGAATAAATATTGTTGCTTATTTTTCCATGTAAATTTAGAAAATCATAGATATGTTGGGAGAAAGATTTTCTTTGAATTTTGTTATGGAATGAAGATATGTATTCTTGGAATACAAGATTATCTCATTAAATTCAAGAAATCTCCCACTAGGTTATCTATGATGTGATTTTCGAAAATTAGAAAATATAGTGGGCAAGAAAGATTTTCTTGATTTTCTTGAAAAGATATTATGGAAGATATGTATTTCTTGAAATACAAGAATATCTCATAAATTCAAGAAGATCAAAATCTTGGATTCTTGACCCCATATTTTCGAAAATTCCATAATGTAGATAAGGTGGGATTTTTGTGGAATATTATAATTATGGGAAAAAGAATATAAGAGATATATTCAAGATTTCTTGGAGATCAAGAAAAGATATTTCCACATTATTCTATCACAAATTTTCGTCCACCTTGGTATCTATAGATAGGGGATGATTCTTTCATTCCCAAGTACAATTCCATGTGCTGGAAAAATTAGTAAATCCACAAAGGTGGTGCAACATAATTTATTTTCCTTTGGTTAAATCGTTCACAAGTGTCCTTCCACCGGATAGTCGAACGAGGGCTAAGGGAATACTTGGGAAGTCCTTTCGGTTAGTCTATTCAGCCACACCGTTGTCATCCCAAGAGGTACGTTCACGAAAACTAGTAGAATTCTGCATGCGTAGGTTTTACGTGAATTATTATATGCATGATATGTTGTTGGATTATTATTTGAATTAATATAGGATTAATTCATGCTAGTAATAATTATAAGAATTAAATTTGTATTTAAATATTCACCCCGAATAGATCTGTGCAAATCATTCCCCAACAGCTATAACAAGAAGGAATCGAGCTTTTCAGAGGAGAATGGCTGCGGTAGGGAATGACGGGTTGAATGTGGATGGAAATGGAGGGAACGGAGAGAATCAGTTGCAACCAGAATGGATTAATAACCCGAACCCACAGCAAAACCAACCATACCCCCAAAACCAACCGCAGTATCCCAACCAACCAAACCAGCAAAACCAATTCCCTAACCAAAATCAAAACTTCCAAAACCTTAATCATCCATACAACAACCAACCTTACCAAAATCCACCTTACCAAAACCAGCAGAACCAAAACCACCAATCAAACCCAAACTATAACCCATACTACAACCCTCTCTACCAAAACCAACAAAACCACCCAAGGGGAGGGAATCCTGATATGGCTATCCGAGGGATGTTTGAGGCTCAACCTCAAAGACACTGTGATGGAGTGGCTTTGCCAAGGGTGGAAACTGACAACTTCTCTATTTCACCGGGGATCCTTAAGATGCTCCTTGATTCTCAGTTCAGAGGAGAGGTCAGGAGAGACAATCCAAACACTCATCTCCGGAACTTTTTGATGATTGCTTCGACATTTGATTACAATGGGATGTCGGAGGGTGCAAAGAAGCTCAGGTTGTTTCCATTCTCACTGACCGGGATAGGTAAGGATTGGTTCGATAACACAATTACCCGAGGAAGTATCACCACTTGGGCTCAAATGGAGCGAGCATTTTTGGAGCGTTTTTATCCTCCATCCAGAACAATGAAGGCAAGAACTGAGATATCTACATTCCGTCAAAAACTAAATGAGGGTCTCAGTCAAGCATGGGAGCGATACTGTAACTTGCTGATTGAGTGTCCACAGCATGGGTTCAGTGATCAAGATACAGTGGCCTACTTTTACTGTGGAATCCATTACAATGAGCAAAAGCACCTCGATGCTTGTGCAGGTGGTGGTTTTCTGAATAAGAGTGCCCGGGAGTGTAGAGAAATTGTGGAAGGAGTAAAAAATGCTGGGGAATGGAATACTGATCAATCACGTCAGAGTGTGAATCAGATGGAAGACAGCAGTGGAACTCAGAAGCTGTTGATGGCTATGATGGAAAAAATCAGTAATCTTCAAGTTAGCCAACAGTTTGGGGGAGGAAGCAACGAGGCGAATGAGTTTATGGACCAGTCGGTATTTCAGCAGGAAGATGCCAACTATATGGGGAGGCCGAATTACAACCAGCAGGGGTACCAACAGGGAAATTATCAGCAAGGGCGACCTACCTCTGGTCAACCTTTTATGTCTCAGGGTCCACCACCTTCACAGAACCAACGGCAAAACATTTCAAACTATCAAGGAGGTTCTACATCTTATCTGAATCCGTGGAGAAAGAACGAGAATTTTTCCTATGGAAATCCAAAGGCTGGAATCACTGTTCCACCAGGTGTTGATCCGGGTTCAAAGCCTCCTGGTCGAGAAGGCGGAACATCAGTTGCTGAGATGTTGCAATTTCTTGTGCAACAAGGTGAGGAGGTGAAGAAGAGATTATCTTCTCTTGAATTTGATCAGAAAGAGGCGACATTAAGAAGAACGAGAGAAAAGAGCAAGATTTCCAGAGGATGCAGCAAGAAAACAACAGGCGATTTAATGTGTTTGAATATCAGATGGGACAGATAGCTAAGTCAATAAGTAGAGAGACCGACAAATTCCCATCTATGCCCGAGGTGAATCCGAAGGAAAATTGCAAAGCTATTGAGCTTAGAAGTGGGAAGAAGTATGATGGACCTCCATTACCGGCTGAGGTAGAGGAAAATCATAGGCAAGTTGAGGAAGATAGTGAGGAGAAAGAGGTGGTAGATGATGAGCCAGTGGAAGAGGTAGAAAGTTGAAAGCAAGAAAAAGAGAAAGAAAAAGTGGAAGAAGGGTTTGTTGATGAAGAAAGGGTACCAAAGTGGAAAACTTCAAGAGAAAAAAAGGCTAAAGGTGAAAGAAACTGAACGAGATGAATGGGGGGTGCCTAAATCTGTGGTTCCTGTTCCTTATCCTCAAAAGTTTATGAAGAAGAAGCTAGACGAGAAGTTTGCTAAGTTTTTGGAGGTATTCAAGAAAATGCACATAAACATACCTTTTTATGATGCATTGGAACAGATGCCGAACTATGCAAAGTTCTTGAAAGATCTAATTGCCAAAAGGAGGAGAGTCGATGAACTTGAGCTCGTTCAGTTGAACCACGAAGTGAGTGCAATGGTGCACAAAGCCCTTCCTCCAAAGTTGAAAGATTCGGGCAGCTTCACTGTTCTTTGTGACATTGGGAATGGAATCAAGAAGAGAGCTTTGTGTGATCTGGGGGCTAGTATCAATCTTATGCCCTTATCATTATTCAAGAAGCTGAACTGTGGAGAACTGGAACCGACTATGATGACTCTTCAACTAGCCGATAGGTCTATCACTCGACCTCAAGGCGTAGTGGAAGTGGATGGTCATGTCTTTCCAGCTGACTTTGTAGTCCTTGAAATGGAGGAGGATGAGCATGTGCCATTAATCTTGGGAAGACCGTTCTTGGCTACTACTGGAATGGTCTTAGATGTGGCGAATGGAAAAATCACGGTGAAAGTGGATGATCAAGAGATAAAAATTGCTCTTTATGAGGCAATGAAATATCCGATGGGGGATGAGAGTTGTCATTTTGTTGATATGATCGATCTTTGTGTTGATGACACACTCCATAGTGAAGAATTGAAGCAGATGGAGGTGATGCAAGTGGGAGAAGAAGAAGAAGAATTGCACTTGGAGGAGAAGCCTTTCGAGGCGATGTTCGACAAAACACCACCATTGGAAGCTAAAAAGGAATTGAAGCCATTACCGGACCACCTTATGTACGCCTACTTGGAAGATAATGAAGGTACCCTGTTATTGTTTCTTCTTCTTTATCTCATGATCAATTGAATAGACTCCTCAAAGTGCTACGTAAGCACAAATCGGGCATCGATTGGTCCTATGAGGACAAAGGAGGTAACATGGTTTTCACTTCTTGAAAGTAAGTAAGTTCGGTCCGGCAGTAGGACCTTAAAAATAGCGCTGAATGAGAGACAACCCATTTGTTGTTGGTGTGATTTTAGTTTGTTTTGTGTTATATCGTGGTATTTTGATCTCGGGTATTTGAGGATGTTGAGTGCAGGTACATTTTAAAACCCCAGGTGGTAAGAGGAGAGGATCACCCAATGTATCGCCCTCCACCACCTCCAAAGCAATGACAGTAGATGGGGAACTCCCCAATTTCTAACTCTTGCCTTTTTATTTTCTCTTTCATTTATTCTATTTGGGCATGTACTTAAACTGTCTATCTCGTGGTACTCATGAAAGTGGGTGTGAATTTGCTTAATTTCATTGATGATTGATGTTCTACTTGCTTATATGTTGCTCTACTTTAAGTATGAATGCTGGGTTGAGTAATTGTGAAATGATTGAGTGCTTGAGAATGTGTGTAGTTGTGAGTAAGGTGGATTTGAAAGGGAAGTCGTGCACTTGCGATTTTTCTTTTTGAATATTTGTGTGGCATGAGGCATAAGTTGCTAGGTCTAGGCATGGATGTGAATAACCGTGAGATTTGAGCCTTAAACGAGATTGAAATTCATTACATTCATCTCATTCATTGTGTGTGAATCATCACCTTTGAGGTGCTAGAACTTGTGGATATTCTCTCTTCTTGATTGTGTCTTGTATTGCATGCCGGAAGTGATCATAGGCCATGTTTCGATTTGTAAGTCACTTTAGCCCAAATTTCCCAACCAATGACATTTTTTCCTTGCTAGCCCGTTTGAGCCTGAGGCCTAATCGTTTGTTAGTAGATTTAAGCCATGTCCGTTTTAAAACTCTTTTGTCCAAAATTGAGTGGAGAATAGGAAAAGTCTTAAATAAGGGGGTGAAATTGGTTGATGTAAAGAATTGATGGGTTGAGTGTATTCATGAACTGCTGAATGGAAAGCTTGTGGACGGATGGGAAAGAAATAAGAGTGAGTTGAGCAACAGAAAAGATACATTCTTGCTCGGAAAAAAAAGGAAAGAAAAGAAAGGAAAGGTTAAAAAAAACAGTAAAGAAAAGAAAGGAAAGGTTGAAGTGTTTTAGTTTGGGGGAGGGAGAATTGAAAAGAAAAAAAGATGCAAATAACATTGCATTTGATAACAGCACTTTCATCCCTTAGATTGAAATAATTTGACTACGATTTTCTTATTCTCTGCTAATTGAGTCAGTTTCCCATATACTTATCCCACCTGTCCAAAGAGCCTTCCGTTACAACCTAGTGAAAGTCCTTGTTGATCCGGTATGAATACATTGAATGTGATCGATGTTGAGAGTATTTACAAGCATATGGTCACTGATTTGTGTGATTGATTGTTTGAGTGTCCCTACTTATTGAAAAAAAAACCTTGTGAGGGAGTGAAACACACCGTCGAGAGCACATCCATGTTTGATTTGGTGAGTTATGTTGATTGCCATGAGTAGGAGAAAAGAAGATGAGTTTGTGTCGGGTGACCGATCATTGAAAGTTGAAAGCAATTGCATGCATGATTTGGTATCTCGATTTGTTTTGTCAATTTCACTCGATTTATAATTTCATTGCTTGGGGACAAGCAACATTGTAACTTTGGGGGAGTTGATTAGAGGTGAAATTGAGTGAGTTACGAGCGAGTTTTAGCCATGTTTTGAGTGTTTTTAGTGATATTCTTGTGGTGATTGAGCATAATCTGTATAAAATCACTAATTTGCTTCTTTGGTTTGTATAACAGGAAAGAGGACTGAAAATGGAGCTCATGAGACTTCGCGGTGCACGAATTGGAATCCCGGTTGAGAAGATATGAAAGAAATACTGAAAAGTATTAGTTGGAGTGAAGAAAGGTGATAGAAGGACGAGGTCGAGCACTTACAGCTCGACCAATGCGGTAGAGCATATGGAAATCCAGGCATTAGGAGGCGCACAACCAGCTGTGGTCGAGCGAAACCGCTCGACCAAGTGCAGTGCTCGAGCGAAACCATTTCCAGCGACTTATAAACGCTCGATCGAACTAAGTGGTCGAGCGATACTGCTCGACCAAAGGACTTTCTCGAGCGGTTTGATGAGGCTGAGTATATAAGACCAGACGAGAAAAAATAAGGGGGGCGGACGTTTTTACAAAGGAAGAGGACGAAAATTATATAGAGGAAAGGAGAAAAAAGTACCTAGGGTTCAGGGAAGAAGGAGAGGAATCCATCCACGCTTAACACAATTCGATTCACAAATTTACTGGTTTAACATTCTAGTTTTCCTGATTTTGTTTTGTTTAATTTCTCAGTTTTTACTTTTGAAGAACAATTTAGGGTTTATTTGAATTTCCTATCCAATACTCTTTGTGCTACTTGAATTCAATTGATTATCCATTGTTGATTTGGATTATGCATTCTTTCTTAATAAGTTCTATGATTTCGTTGGTTATTTGTGATTTGATGATCAAGATGTTAGGCTAAACTTTTGATTGCTTTGGATAGGATGAATGCGTAGAAATAGTGAATTGGTTAGGCGATTAGGATGATTCGAGATAATCTTCTTAAATTGTTAATTTGAATAACCAATCCAATAAAAACCATTGAATTGAGTACCAAAGTTGTTAAAGAGAGGACGATCGAATCACTCTTTTCCAACGAATAGGTTTGATGAGAGGGTTTGTGACGGGATTGGTAATATGCCGGTTCATTTAGGGAGGACGGCCGAATCTCCCAACTTGAATAAGGGCTTTAGCAATTAAGCACAACCTTAATAACTTGGTTATTTGGTAAGTGAGGTAGAGAGGGTAGTAGTTGAGTAATCGGGAATAAAAACCGAGCTTTTGCTATACCTTATTTAGTGCGGGATTAGGGAAGTTGATTGCCTAGTTTTAGTACACTTAGGATTACTCTTTTGTACACCACGATAGTCCTTGTCGCCGAACCAATTTCGATAGTATACGTAGGGATTCCTGTCCAAAACAATACTCTCCAATATTTGCACTTCATCTGAAGTTAGTATAATAATTGTCATTTACTTATTTCTTGTCTAATCAATAGTAGTGAAATAGAACTATCAAATTGCATCCATATTAGTTACGAAGCGAAGATTTCCAGGGATTTACACGCATACTAAACTTCCTTTGGGTTCGATACTACTTGGTCTAAATACTTACCCTTGCTACAGTGATCCCATACTCTTGTGGGGTAACTGCTAATTAAGAATATAACATTATACGGCCAAGTCAGACACCCCCAAATTCTCACCTGTCCCAAGCTGGGCTTGCGCCCTGTCCACAATTCTCTAGGGGTTTTGGGAACCGATTTGGATGACACTAGGTTTAGAATGTAAGCTGCTGTTTTCGAGGCGTAACCCCAGAACGATTTTGGCAAATCCGCATAACTCATCATGGATCTGACCATTTCTAAAAGTGTTATGTTTCTTCGTTCTGCAACCCCGTTTTGTTGAGGGGTAGCGGGTGCAGTCGACTGGGATGCAATCCCTTCGTCTGATAGGTAGTTCAAAAATTCATCGCTGATGTATTGGCCTCCACGATCAGATCGTAGAAACTTGATACTCTTTTCCTTATGATTCTCTGCTTGAGCCTTAAATTCTTTGAATTTATCAAAGGTCTCAGATTTATGCTTCATTAGGAAAACATACTCATAGCGTGAGTAATCATCGATAAAAGTAACAAAATACTCGTAGCCACCTCTAGCTTTGATTTGCATTGGACCACACACGTCAGTGTGAACTATTTCCAACACTTCTTTAGCTCTAAGCCCCTTGGCTCCAATTGCCCTCTTGGTCATTTTACCCTCCAAACATGATTCGCAGGTTGGAAATGGTTCAATCCGGAGGGACTCCAATGAACCATCTTGTACTAACCTTTGGATCCTATTTGGATTAATATGACCTAATCTTAGATGCCAAAGAAGTATCTGGTTCACATTAGTCGAACGTTTTCTTTTAGTGCTCGAAACGGTCGATGTGTTACAGGATGCATTTTGTGAGTGGTGTGCACAGTTAATAGTATAGAGATTGTTCTGTAAAGTTCCATGACAGATAAACACATCGTTACGAAAAAAAGTAACATGTTTATTAAAACGAACAAAATATCCATCAGAAAATAGTTTAGAAACAGAAATAAGGTTTTTCTGAAAAAACAGGAACATAAAGAACATCTCTTAAAATTAAACTTTTGTCTTCAAAAGATAGGTGCACGTCTCCCACTGCTTCAGCTGCCACTCTCGTAGCATTGCCTAGCGTGGTGAGGATCTCACTCCCACTAAGCTGCCGGGTCCATTTGAACCTCTGTAAAGTGAAACAAACATGATCAGTGGATCCCTTATCCACTACCCACGAATGGGTAGCATACGCCGCTAAATAAGTTTCGACAACTAGTGCGTGAGAATTACCTTCTTTCCGTTTCGCTTTGGTTTGGAACAGGCCGACCTCCAATGTCCTTTCTCACCGCATTCCAAACACTTCCTCTTACTTAGACCTTCAATTTTGATGGAAGTCGAGTAGAACTGGTTTATCCTCTTTGTCTCCTCATCATTCTTACCACCAATTGGCCTAGAATGAGAAGAAGACCCCTTTGCAACCAAGTTCATTTTCTTGCGCTCTATTTCCTCTTCGACCAAAGTAAGAGCATTTACAAGATCATCCACAATAAATTTCATATCTTCCATTAGACATTCTACATAGGGATGATCATAGCTCTTTGGCAGAGAATTGAGAATGAAATCAACTTTGGTTTTGAAATCACATTTTCGCCAAGAATTGCATGCTCCCCAAAAAGAACCATAACCCTAAGAACGTGCTCCCTTTCGGTCGTTCCTTCTTCCATTTTCAGCTTTACCATGTCATGCCTAATGCTTTGTATTGCCATATGGGTCGGATGTGCAAACATCGCTACGAGATTTTTCATAATGTCTGCAGCTGATTCAAATCCTTGATGAAGACGTTTTAATAAATCTGACATGTGTGCCAAGATTATGTCCTTTATCAATTCATTGGCCAACTCCCATTCATTATACTTCATCTCTTCCCATATACTAGCATCCTTAGTTGTTTTTTCGGGTTTTGGTGTGTCAAGTACCCATTTGGATTGTTGTGCAGTTAGGACAATCATAAGTTTTTGTTTCCAATCAAAATAGTTTTCTTTAGTAAGTAAATTGTCTTTCAGTATATTGAACAATGGATTAAAAGGTTGCGACATGATGAAACTGAAATAAACATACATCTTGTGTCAATATCCGGATCAGCACAAAGAAAATCACATAATTCGATCACATGAATCATATTAAAATCTCAAAAAAAATATGAACATGCATCGGCCAACATCTTAAAACAGTTTAAATGAGCCACATGGGTGGGTCATCATTTAAATCACATTTAAGCAGGTTACAAACAAGAACAGTTACAAACCTTTAATTAAAAAATAAATAGTTGGCTCCCACTTGAGCAATATAAAATTGACAGGGACTTCGGCGAAGTATATGCATATCAATTTTATACCTAAGTAATAACCATGATTAAATACATAATTATTATTTCATTTTGAAGAGCCTCTTGGGAGGGTCATCGTCGCCACTAGTAATAATTCACAATCATCCTTTTGAGAATTTATTCATGTGAAAGTTTTCTTTTGGCCGTCCCTTAGGAGAATTTCTCCAAAAGAATTCACAAATAAATAAATCATGGAGGTCAAATTAATTTGATTCAAAACCAAATTAATTATATAAAAACATACTTAGTAATTTTTGAGTTTGAGATTTTTCACAAGCAATATCTCATGCAAACACATTAAACGAATTTAAACAGAAGCATAAGAAAGAAAATATATCAAAATAAAACAGAAATTAAACATATTGGGAACAAATTATCCAATTGTCATGGTCTAATTTTTCTTGTCTTGATCTTGAGAAATCGTCCGTCTTAAATTTCTCCCACTCGAACGTCTCAAAAAGTCACGTCTCATGTACCGACCAACTCGCGGGTCTGGGTGCATGCCTTGCACCCGACCCGACCATGTCAATTGAACCCGCTGCGCGCCATAAACGCATAAGATGACGTCGTGCAAAGCAAACTTCGGCTGCCCTCGTGGAACCGTCGTGCGATGCTCGCGGCCCATGTCGCGTCCGTCCCGTTAATGTGTCGCGTGCCCGCCCAAATCCGCGCCCGCGGTCCTCGTCTTTCTTGCGCTCACTACAAGCCAATGGCAGCTGGCCTCGGCCTCGCCCCACGCCCGTGAGCACCCTCTAGCGTCCACGTCGCGTGGGTGCCTCCCTTAGCAACACGACACACGCTGCATGCGCCCGATTCTAGATCCATTTTAATTTCTCACCTCCGTCTTCATCTTCGTCTTCGATCAGGTTACAATTTATTTTACAAAATAAATAACTTAAATCTAGACTAGTCTATTACATTGAACAAATCAAATAGCCTAATCTACTTGAGGATTTTCTCACGAGAAAAACAAATTCGAACGAATCGAATTAAAACAATTATATGCATTAATAAAACACATTAAATACCATGACAATTGGATACCTGCAAAACAGATCTAACAATTCTACTATCCAACTTTCAATAAAATTTAATGGCCAACAAATTTAAATAACAATTAAATACAGAGTTCAAAACCGAGGCTCTGATACTAGTTGTTGGGAAATACGGGGTGCCCAGATATATTCGAGGTGTATTTAAATACATATTTAAATTATTCAATTAATTACTAACATGAATCAATCCTAAATTAATTCAACATAATAATTAAACAAGCAACCACAATCATGCATACACGTAATTCACGTAAATCCTAAGCATGCGGAATCTAGGAGTTACGAGATTACATACCTCTTGTAGAGACAACCATTGAGACGATGAATCAACCCAAAATACCTTCTCAAATATGTTCCACGTCCACGAACGTAATCCGGTGGAAGGATTCTCACGAACGATTTTAATAAAGGAGAAAACCAAAAATATATGCCACCACCTTTGTGGATTTCTAATTTTTTCAACACATGGAATTGCATTGGGGATGAAAAAATCATCCCCTATTTATAATGCTAGGAGTGATAAAAAATTTGGCATAATTTGGATATGGGACGATCTTTAATTCTTGTACAAGAAGTAATCTTGAATATATCTAATATATTCTCTTTCAAATAAATAAAATTTCCACAAAAATCTCATCCCTTATAAATATGGAATTTTCGAAAAAAAATCAATGCACAAGAAGGCAAGATTTTATTTCTTGAATTTATGGGATAATCTTGTATTGCAAGAATACTTATCTTTTTCTATAAAAATCTTTTCAAGAAAATCAAGAAATTTTTTTCCCTTTCTTGTCCCATAATTTTCGAAAATATTAGGAAAAACAGGGCAATAATATTTTCTTCTCCATTTCATTAATTGGACTTATATAATTGGGCTATTTGAGGGGCCTTAGGAGAATTAAGATTTGACCTCCAATGGGCTATGAAACTTTAATATTAAGCCAAAATATTATTCAAGCCCATTAATATTAATTTACTCCACTATAAATTAATATTGAACTATCCATCTTAATCCATATTACGATGCTACAATAATATGACTCCCGGTTATTATTTTCCGTGTTTAAGATTATATAGTCCACTAATTAATTTAAGCCGATGAAAAAGCTTTATATTAATTAATATATTTATCCTTGGAGTAAATACAGTTCAACATTATTATCCATACCGGAAATAAATTTCCACTTGCAAGATTTGGTATGATAAACCTTCTGAGCCCACCAAGGGGACAAATAAAGCACGACGTACTTGCACACGATTCTCCGTATTAAATCTTAGCAATTGTCGTGTAACTAATAATATTGCCCAAGATACAAGGTATCGAATCACGTTGATTCTCTTCCCATCATAAGTCAAAACAATAGTTATTAATTTCACACGATCCTATTTAAGGAACGGAGATTAAGAAATAACGAACCACTGAGGTCTAATTCTTCTATATTAAGTACTGAAGAATTTATCCTCCTGTAGGTCCTATTCAGCACATCATAATGCACTAGTGTAATCTCTTGGTCAAGACAAACCAATCTGAGCCTTACACTTCAACCTTTCACGATGGAATGTTCATTTCCATCTAGTTTGTGAATTTGTACTTAGTTACGAGGAACTGTTAATTTGATCTTCCGTGATCTGGTATCACCAAATTAACTACATTGTAACATGTACTATTTATTGAACAGGTATGCAGTAAATATATATAACATTCAATCATATTTAATGTAATAATGATAAATAGTTTATTTCAGTAAATAAATAAGAAATTCATTTTGGTTATACAAAGTAAAAAGCATTCTTTCCAGTATAACCCAAACAATCTTGTCAACTTACACTAGTGGTGGTTGGAGTACCTGCAGATTCTAAGATTTATATACATGGATGACAACCTGTTGGGCTTGTATTTTGAGTTGTATTATATGTAGTATTGTATATTTTAGTACGAGTCCTTTTTATAAAGTTTTGAGGTGTCCAATCAATTTATCTTTTATAAAGCATTTGAGGAAAAAAAAGTTACAAGTCATTTCTCGTAAATTTATTTTGAAGATATTATTTATTTAATTATCTGAGAGTGGTCGTGACAGAGTGTAATACTATTATTTATCTAATATATTTCATGTTGGTCCCGAAAAACCCGATTTAAAACTCGTAAAATCTCAATGGGAGGTGACTTAATTTTTTTTTTTGAATGTGTTATGCAGATTTGCTAAAGTGTGTATGATAGTTAATATGAAAGCAAATAAGAACACATGTATTTTTATAGTGGTTCGGACTAACTTGTCCTACATCCACTATTCCCTTCATGGGGCACCAACTTAACCAACTGGACTTAGTTTAACGTGTTAGTCCAACACCCAACAGATGTTTAACGAGTTCTCACTCAAACGGGACTTATCTCCCTCTAAGGGATCGCCTACCCTCCCTTTCGGGATTTCTTAGATGTTTACCAAGTTCTCACTCAAACGGGACTTATCTCCCTCACGGGATCGCCTATAGATGTTTAACGAGTTCTCACTCACCTACAAACTTAACCTATCAAACTGATTTGGGTAAGGTTTGTTTGGTTTCCAACTAGGTTGAGATTTTCCCTTACATTTGTTTAGCCTCTATGCTAAGGTTGGGAAAATCTCTCTAAGCTTATGATATGACATTTTTGCTTAGATACAATGAAGAACACTCTGACGTGATTGATCAGCATTCCATTCCCCAGCATTTTTTACTCCTTCCACAATTTCTCTACACTCCCGGGCACTCTTATTCAGAAAACCACCACCTGCACAAGCATCGAGGTGCTTTTGCTCATTGTAATGGATTCCACAGTAAAAGTAGGCCACTGTATCTTGCTCACTGAACCCATGCTGTGGACACTCAATCAACAAGTTACAGTATCGCTCCCATGCTTGACTGAGACCCTCATTCGGTTTTTGACGGAATGTAGATATCTCAGTTCTTGCCTTCATTGTTCTGGATGGAGGAAAAAAAGGGCTCCAAAAATGCTCGCTCCATTTGAGCCCAAGTGGTGATACTTCCTCGGGGAATTATGTTATCGAACCAATCCTTAGCTATCCCGATCAGTGAGAACGGAAACAACCTGAGCTTCTTTGCATCCTCCGACATCCCATTGTAATCAAATGTCGAAGCAATCATAAAAAAGTTCCGGAGATGAGTGTTTGGATTGTCTCTCCCGACCTCTCCTCTGAACTGAGAATCAAGGAGCATCTTAAGGATCCCCGGTGAAATAGAGAAGTTGTCAGTTTCCACCCTTGGCAAAGCCACTCCATCACAGTGTCTTTGAGGTTGAGCCTCAAACATCCCTCGGATAGCCATATCAGGATTCCCTCCCCTTGGGTGGTTTTGTTGGTTTTGGTAGAGAGGGTTGTAGTGTGGGTTATAGTTTGGGTTTGGTTGGTGGTTTTGGTAAGGTGGATTTTGGTAAGGTTGGTTGTTGTATGGATGATTAAGGTTTTGGAAGTTTTGATTTTGGTTAGGGAATTTGTTTTGCTGGTTTGGTTGGTTGGGATACTGCGGTTGGTTTTGGGGGTATGGTTGGTTTTGCTGTGGGTTCGGGTTATTAATCCCTTCTGGTTGCAACTGATTCTCTCCGTTCCCTCCATTTCCATCCACATTCAACCTGTTATTCCCTATCGCAGCCATTCTCCTCTGAAAAACTAGATTCCTTCTTGCTATAGCTTCAGGGTCTAGTTCAGTTCGATCAACGCTCGTTTCTCCTTTTGAGCCTGTTCTCATAAACCTGGAAACTCAAGCAAAGAAATCAAATGCAACTAACACAAAAATATAGTAAAAACAGAAAAGAAAACACCCACTACTAGCTACTAATCTATTTCCAAGTTTTACACAAAGCGCATACGTCACATCCCCGGCAACGGCGCCATTGACTTGGCCGTATAATGTTATATTCTTAACTAGCAGTTACCCCACAAGAGTATGGGATCACTGTAGCAAGGGTAAGTATGTAGACCAAGTAGTATCGAACCCAAAGGAAGTTTAGTATGCGTGTAAATCCCTGGAAATCTTTGCTTCGTAACTAATATGGATGCAATTTGATAGTTCTATTTCACTACTATTGATTAGACAAGAAATAAGTAAATGAGAATGATTATACTAACTTCAGATGAAGTGTAAATATTGGGGAGTATTGCTTTGGACAGGAATCCCTATGTATACTATCGGAATTGGTTCGGCGACAAGGACTATCGTGGTGTACAAAAGAGTAATCCTAAGTGTACTAAAACTAGGCAATCAACTTCCCTAATCCCACACTAAATAAGGTATAGCAAAAGCTCGGTTTTTATTCCCGATTACTCAACTACTACCCTCTCTACCTCACTTACCAAATAACCAAGTTATTAAGGTTGTGCTTAATTGCTAAAGCCCTTATTCAAGTTGGGTGATTCGTCCGTCCTCCCTAAATGAACCGGTATATTACCAATCCCGTCACAAACCCTCTCATCAAGCCTATTCGTTGGAAAAGAGTGATTCGGTCGTCCTCTCTTTAACAACTTTGGTACTCAATTCAATGGTTTTTATTGGATTGGTTATTCAAATTAGTAATTTAAGAAGATTATTCAATTTACACCTCGAATCATCCTAATCGCCTAACCAATTTACTATTTCTACGCGTTCATCCTATCCAAAGCAATCTAAAGTTTAACCTAACATCTTGATCATCAAATCACAAATAACCTACGAAATAATAGAACTTATTAAGAAAGAATGCATAATCCAAATCAACAATGGATAATCAATTGAATTCAAGTAGCACAAAGAGTATTGGATAGGAAATTCAAATAAACCCTAAATTGTTCTTCAAAAGTAAAAACTGAGAAATTAAACAAAACAAAATCAGGAAAACTAGAATGTTAAACCAGTAAATTTGTGAATCGAATTGTGTTACGCGTGGATGAATTCCTCTCCTTCTTCCCTGAACCCTAAGTACTTTTTTATCCTTTCCTCTATCTAATTTTCGTCCTCTTCCTTTGTAAAAACGTCCGCCCCCTTATTTTTTCTCGTCTGGTCTTATATACTCAGCCTCATCAGACCACTCGAGCAAGTCCTTTGGTCGAGCAGTATCGCTCGACCACTTAGTTCGATCGAGCGTTTATAAGTCGCTGGAAATGGTTTCGCTCGAGCACTGCACTTGGTCGAGCGGTTTCGCTCGACCACACCTGGTCGTGCACCTCCTCCTGCCTGGATTTCCGTCTGCTCGACGGCATTGGTCGAGCTATAAGTGCTCGACCTCGTCCTTCTATCACCTTTCTTCACTCCAACTAATACTTTTCAGTATTTCTTTCATATCTTCTCAACCGGGATTCCAATTCGTGCACCGTGAAGTCTCATGAGCTCCATTTTCAGTCCTCTTTCCTGTTATACAAACCAAAGAAGCAAATTAGTGATTTTATACAGATTATGCTCAATCACCACAAGAATATCACTAAAAACACTCAAAACATGGCTAAAACTCGCTCGTAACTCACTCAATTTCACCTCTAATCAGTGTCCGGCATACGTGTTGGACAAGGAAGCTGGTAAGTTGGATGCACGTTCAGAATTAAGGTTGTTTATAGGATACCCCGAGGGAACTAAAGGATGCATGTTCTATGGTCCCGAAGATCAAAAGGTCGTAATAATTACACACTTTAGATTTTTGGAAGAAGACTATATGAATGATAGAAAGCCTAGAAGTGAGACTACCTTAGAAGAACTTAGAGGGCCAACTCCTTTGCCGACTATACAAGTCGATGTACCAAGTGTCACACCTACACAACCAGAACCTCGTCATAGTGGGAGGGTTGTTAGACAACCCGAGCGATTCTTGGGGATAGGAGAGTCTTCGGACTTGGTCTCCGGAGAAGAATTAGACCCATGGTCGTACAACGAGGCGATCCAAGACAATGATGCAGATTCTTGGCAAACTGCAATGGAAGCTGAAATGGGTTCAATGGATCATAATAAAGTGTGGGAGCTAGTCGAACTGCTGGGAAATTAGGGGTGCCCGGATCTATTCGAGGTGAATTTAAATACATATTTAAATTAATTAATTAATTACTAACATGAATTAATCCTAAAATTAATTCAACATAATAATTAATAAGCAAATAAACAACATGCGTACAAATAACCCACGTAATTCCTAAGCATGCGGAATCTAGGAGTTACGAGATTACGTACCTCTTGTAGAGACAACCGTTTAGACGATGGATCTACCCAAAGTGCCTTCTCAAATATGTCCCACGTTGTTGGGATATTTTAGTTTTGTTATTATCAAAACATTATCCATTTTAATTTTAAAAGGAGAAAATATAAAATATTTCGGCCACCACCTTGGCTGATCAAGTGGATTTCTAATTTTTCCAACACATGCGGAATCATCACGATGCGCTTTTTATTGAGATGAAAAATTCATCCCCGATTTATGGACTAGGGACGAAAATTTGGGAAGAAATGAATCGGCATCCAAATTCGATGGAAAATCAGTCATTGAAATGGATCATAAACGGGCCGATGAACGGATGAAGCGAATGATCGTGAATCGACAATGATTTGAATCGACGAAGTGATTTCCAAGATCGATGAATAGTGATTCAAAGACACCGGACTATGGGAAATTGGGGATCGATGGAAAAATCGGAAGCAATGATACGGATCAAATTAGACATTTGATCAATAAGAAGATAACAACATATATGGATGTGTCATTTTTCGCAAACAAACAAAAAAAGGACAAAGAAAATGAAAGATTATTAGTATGGATTTGAATATTACTCTCCAATCGGTAATATTCAAATCCACACTATAAAACATATTGCACTATCTTCAAAAGAAGATAATGGAGGATCTAAAAGTGAAATTAAAAGCCAAATATTCAAGCAACTCCATTCAAGAACACAGAGCAAGAAATACACACATATATTCAAAAGTGTTCTACCCTAGATCTAAGCACAAATGCTATATCCTAAGCTTAGAGAGATTTTCCCCAACCTTAGCATTGAATTTAAACAAATGTAAAAATCTAATAGTTGGAAACCAAACAACCTTATACCCAAACCGGTTGGTAGGTTAAGTTTGTAGGTTGAGTGTGAACATCGATAAACATCTAAGCAATCGAAAGGGAGGCCTCGGCAATCCCGTGAGGGTGATAAGTCCCGTTTGAGTGTGAACTCAGTAAACATCTAGCAATCCCGAAGGGGAGATTCGGCAATCCCAAGTGAGGGTGATAAGTCCCGATTGGTTAAGTTGGTTTAGTTGGTGCCCCATGAAGGGAAGAGTGGATGTAGGACGAGTTGTCCGAACCACTATAAAATTGTGTGTTCTTTACTGCTTTATGCTATTACTTGTCATATGCATTCGTTTATAAGCAAAACACACATCGTTCTTAAAAGCAAAAAAATTGAAATCACTCGCCCTCACCCCTTTTGTTTTTATATGCACCGTCTTGAAACGTTTTGCTTCCGACGTGCAAATGGGTTTTCAAAGCGGGACCATCACATCCACTTAACGTAATTTGGGAGGATTATCAACGAACGATTTTAATTTTAAAGGAGAAAATATAAAATATTTGGCCACCACCTTTGTGGATTTCTAATTTTTCCAACACATGGAATTGCATTGGAGATGAAAAATTCATCCCCTATTTATAGGACTAGGGGGGACGAAAATTTGGGCATTATTGGGCATTGGAAAATTTCCATGCTTCTTCCTCAAGACACGATCTAGAATATATCCAATATATTATATTTCCCAAAATATCTCCCAACAAAATTTCCTCCTCCTTTCTTGTCCATTATTTTCGAAAATATCATATAAAATAGGAAGATATAAAATCTTTTTCCTTTCTTGAATTTATGGGATAAACTTGTATCTCAAGAATACTTATTCCATAAGATCTTTCCAAGAAAATCAAAAAAAAAATATCTTCTCTCTCCTATTCATATTTTTCGAAAATAATTAGGAAAAATAGGCAAAATATTTTCTTCTCCTTTTCATTAATTGGACTTTAATTTGGGCTATTTGAGGGGCCTTTAGGAGAATTAAGATTGGACCTCCAATGGGCCATGAAGCTTTAATATTTAGCCAAAATATTATTCAAACTCATTAATATTAATTTACTCCACTATAAAATTAATATTGAACTATCCATCTTAACCCACATTACGACTTCACAATAATATGGCTCCCGGTCATTATTTCCCGTGTTTAAGATTATCTTAGTCCATTAATTAATTAAGCCACTGAACAGACTGTATATTAATTAATATCTTTGTCCTTGGAGTAAAGACAACTCAACATTATTATCCATACATGTTGTAAGGGGAAATAACCAGATTTGAGGAAGGCCGGGTATTGGACCGTCTCGATGGTAAGACTATCTTCCGACTTCGCCCAGATAGAGCAAGACTTGAGGCGACTTCGAGGGATCAGTAAGTCGCTGAAGGTTTGGGAAGCTAACCAGGTCGCGGGAGCGGCTTGGGATAGCAAAGAAGTCGCGAAGCGACTTGGAAGAACTCGGAAGTCGGGACCGATTAGGTCTCGAAGTCGGGTGAAGATAAACATGAAAAAATTCGGGTAGTTAGTGAGGCGGATTTCTCAGATCATAACCAGGGCAAGTATATCTGTGAGCGCGACTTGCGGGATAAGAAAGGAAATCCAAGCCTGGCAGCAGAAACTCTAGGTTAGCCCACGAGAGGAAGCCCACAAAGATTGTAACCCTAGTTCTATGTCTATAAATGTAACTTGTATGGTACATGAAAAAGGGTCGAAATCTTAGTATCCTAGGCAGAAATTATACAGTAAAATAACATGGCTTGGTGCCCCCAGACGTAGTCTATTTCACGGATGAACTGGGTAATCAAATTGTGTGTTATTTATTGCTTTCGCTACTATATTGATCGGAACCTTATCAAATTGTTTATTTTTTCGTCGGTAATCAAACTGGGTACAACATTTGGCGCCGTCAGTGGGAAACAATTCCTGAGAAATAATTATGTTCGAAGGGAAACCCATCTCTTCTCCGATCAACAAAGATGGCAAGCAATCAAGGCAACCCTAACGGGCATGAGTTGGACGCCCGCGATGGGCACGAGGCCTCTATGAGCTCTCAACGCACCGGCTCACATCGCGCTCGCCAGCCAAACCCGGTGATGACCCCTGACTGGTGGAACCTGGTGCAGACTCCGGAGGACGCGAAGGCCGTAATGGTTGTCCTCAACAAAAAACGCCTCGCATTCGATGTCGAGGACGTGCAGCCTTCGGTCAAGAAGGTCGCCCAGGAGGCCGGACCCACGAAGAATAAGGAAGCACGGGCTCGGAAGGGACATTCAGTGGGCCAATTAGCCTATGATCCGGCTAAACACGCCCTGGTCCGCAATCGCCAGCTCCTTAGGAGGCCGGTAGGGTCGAACAACGTATTCGACCGACTTGGCGACCTGGGGGTCCAAAAAGCCCCAGGGATTGTTGAAGATGAGGCGCAATCTGAGCCTCGGCGAGCTGATCAGGTGGAGCACGACCTTGCCCTCGCACTGAACCTCCACCACAATGACCTGTAGAGGGGATCGACCGTGCATTGCGGCGACCCCCCTAAAATGAAGGCAACAACAGACCATCGTGACGCTCAGGTCGCAACACTGACCCGGACGGTCCAACAATTGATGGATCACATGGAGAATTAAAATGGGCCAGTGGGGGCAGATCCTTTCCTCGCTGTCCCGGACTCCCCACTGGAGCTCTGGTCACATTGGCTCCTACCCAAAGGAAGATTAACGCAGCGACCTTGGATCGCTACAGTGGAAACACTGACCCAAGGGTCCATGTGGCGAAATATAATTCGTACATGGCCTCTATGGGCGCTACTGATGCGACCAAATGTTGGCTCTTTTCTCTGACCCCGAGCGATCAGGCTCACTAGTGGTTTACCTCCCTGCCGCCCTTGTATGTGGACACTTTCGAGCAGCTCACTCGCCTATTCCTGACGCATTTTACTGCCCTGGCTCCCCGGCTTGCGACCAGGCAGCGTTTGATGAACACCCAGCAGGGGGATACAGAATCTGATTGGTCCTATATCAAAAGGATCGATAAGCTGATCTTGGAAGGAGACTTCATTGGGGATGAAGCGAAACTGCTAGGGGCTGTCTCCGGCCTCAAGAAGGGGACCAAACTGTGGCGGCGCATGACGGCCAATTACCCGACTAGTTACACCGACTTTCGGAGGTGGGCTAACGACCTGATACATACAACGGAGCTCCTGGAATCCCGACTCTCCGAGGCTAAGGAGGTTGCGAAGCCCCAGAAAGGTTCCCAAAAGGCCACCTGGAAGTTTCAAGCCTTTTGAGGAGAGCATTCCGGTGAAGTTGATGGACGCACTGGGCATGATCCCCGGACACATCTTCACCCAGATCCGAGAGCGGGAATTACTTCTCCCGCCCCTCCCTGTAAAGAATAAGGGCAAACTGAACCCCAACAAGTATTGCCACTTTCACGAGCAGACCGGGCACTATATAAGTGAGTGTAAAGATCTATTGCCCCAACTTTAGAGATTGTACGAAGACGGCCTGCTTGACGAGTTCGTCAAGCGACCTCAGAAGAATGGAGACCAGGCTCCGAGAGGTCGCCAGCAAGGAGAGCGCGCCCACAAGAAGGACAATCAGGGAGTGGGCAGGGGGAGCGACCTATCCCGCCCATGCCTAAAAATGCGGGAGATCGCATGATACACACCCTCTCTCCCCTAGGGACAGTCGGGGGGTTAGCCTCCAGCTCCTCCTCCAAATGGAAGATGAAGGCCGAAATAAGGGAGATAGAGAACGCCAGGAAGATGGTGTTACCTGTCCTCGCCTTGTGGGAAGAATCCAACACGATCGAGTTCGAAGAAAAGGACAAGGCTGGAGTGGTCTATCCCAATGTCGATCCCCTGGTGATCTGAGCCAATATCATGGAAACTACAGTGTGTCGACTTCTAGTCGATGGGGGTGCTTTCTGCAATATCCTTTTCAAGAAAACCCTGGACCAGCTTGGGAATTACGATGCCTATATCACCCCGTGCGACGACATCGTGAAGGGGTTTGGTGACGCTACTGTAAGGCCCACCGGGATGATCCGACTGGCCATCGAGCTGGTCTCTACACTGAATAGCGAGGTTAGGGCAACTAGGCTGTTAGATTTTCTAGTAGTCGACCTTCCCAGTTCCAATAATGGTTTCTTGGGGAGGCCTTTTGAACATGAATTTGAGGTTGCGTCCTCCACTTTCTACTTTTGTGTAAAATTCCCCACCAAGAGTGGGTTGGTCGGCACCGTTAAGGGTGACCAAGTCAATGCAAGAGGTTGTTTGATTTACTCTTCGTCTTTTTTCAATTCCGCACCAATACCTATCAAACAAACATTTGTAATAGATAGCAATGAACAAGATGGGGAACTAAATGAGAAAAGAGCAAGTAGAAAAAGAACCTACAGCGACCTCGATCCAAGAATAGGGTTCGAGCCTGATGAATTCCTAATCGAAGTCAAGATCAACGACCCCCGACAAGGGGGCCAAAGGGCCATCTCGGGGGAAGAACTCGAGAAAGTCAAGATAGATCCAACTCGCCCGGATATGGAAGTCATTATCGGCTCCAAGATACTGAACGACCTAAAGGGGGAAGTCATCGACTTTCTCAAAAAGAACTTGGACATCTTTGCCTGGTCACACAAAGACATGGTAGGTATCGATCCGAAAGTCGCGTGTCACCGACTTTATATTGACCCGGCCCGGAGGCCGGTTGCCCAGAAAAGGCGGAAATTTGTCCCCAAAAAATATGCCGCTTTAGCCGAGGAGGTGAAGAAGCTGCTGGATAACGACATGATCATGCAGGCCGACCAGCCACAGTGGGTGGCCAATGCAGTATTAGTGAAAAAGTCCAATGGAACCTGGCGATTATGTATTGACTTCACCGACCTCAACGAGGCCTGCCCTAAAGATTTCTTTCCCATGCCGCACATCGATCACCTGATAATAACACAACCAGACATGAGATGATGTCGTTCATGGATGCTTTCGCGGGTTATCACCAGATAGCCATGCATGAACCAGATCGACAACACACCTCCTTTCTGACCAAGAAAAATCTATATTGCTGGAAGAGAATGTCGTTCGGACTGAAGAACGTAGGGGCAACCTACCAAAGGCTTGTCAATCATATGTTTGCCGATCAGATCGGGAAGTCGGTAGAAGTGTATGTCGACGATATAGTCGTCAAAAGCTTAAAAAGGAAGGATCACCTGTTCCACCTCGCATAGACCTTCGATATCCTTAGGAAGTTCAATATGAGACTCAACCCCAAGAAGTGTAACTTCGGAGTCGAGTCGGGGAAGTTCTTGGGACATCTGGTCAGTAAGCGGGGGATCGAGGTGAATCCAGGGAAGGTTAAGGCCGTACTGGACATGGGGGCACCCCGGAATGTAAAAGAGGTTCAGAAACTCACGGGGTGCCTGACCACATTAAGCAGGTTCATCTCCCGGATGGGGGACAAATGCAAACCGATGTTCGACACGATCCGTAAGAAAACAAAGTTCGAATGGACACCCGAGAGCCAGGATGCTTTTGAAAAAATCAAAACCTACCTGGCAGACGTGAGCATCTTGTCCAAACCTATCCCGGGAGAGAAGTTGTTCTTGTATCTCGCGGCCTCGGAGACCGCTTTAAGCGCAGTACTGGTCCGAGCAGAGGGCCAGATCCACTTGCCCATTTATTTTGTCAACCAGACATTGAATGACACAAAACAATGTTACCCATCGTTAGAGAATCTAGCCTACGCATTAGTCATGAGTGTTAGGAAACTGAGACCGTACTTTTTCGATCACCAGGTCGAGGTCCTCACTTCCCTGCCATTGAGGAATGTACTCCACCAACCAGACACATCAGGTCGATGCCTCAAATGGGCCATTGAGGTCAGGCAATATGGAGTGACATACGTGCCACGACCTGCGGTCAAGGCCCAGGTGTTGGCCGATTTCATAGTCGAGCTCACCTTCCCTTCTGAGGCAGGGAGTTCGGGCAGCTTGCCGTGGGAGTTGTTCATAGATGGATCGGCGACCTCTCACAAGTCGGGAGTTGGTCTGGTGTTAATGAGCCCTGAGGGTATCTCATTCCAGAACGCCATTACTTTTGATTTTCCCGCAACAAATAATGAGGCCGAATATGAGGTGCTCATCAGCGGCTTAGAAATGGAAACAGCCATGGGCGTCAAGAGATTGCAAGTCCATACGGATTCCCAGCTCGTGGCCTGCCAGGTTTCGGGAGAGTACGAGGCTCGGGATGATAGAATGGCGGCCTATCAGGAAATCGTAAAAACACTATGCCTGAAGTTCGCACAAATCCATGTTAAGCTGATACCGAGAGAACAGAACTCGCGAGCCGATGCTTTAGCTCATCTGGCGACCTCCGAAGGATCACCAGATATGAAGGATGTCACCATCACGACACTTTCCCACCCATCCACCGCGTAAGTAACCGTAACAGCATTGGAAACCCCGGTGTCGACCTGGATGACACCCATCATGGAGTATTTGATAAGCGGCCTCTTGCCACCGAAGGCCCAAGCTCTAGATTGCAATTATGGGCGACGACGATACACAATGATCAACGGGGAGTTATCTGCGAGGTTTCTAAGATGCCCTTACTTCGATGTATCACACCTGAACAAGGCCAAGCCATTTTATGAGAAATACACGAAGGGGCATGCGGAAACCACACGGGGGGAGTCGCTGGCCCACAAGACCATAAGGCAGGGATATTTTTGGCCAACCCTAAGGGCCGATGCTATCGTCTTCGCCCGCAAATGCCACAAATGCCAGATCTATGCCCCCTCCATCAAGGTAGCACCAGAAGAACTCACAAGCATCCTCAGTCCTTGGCCTTTTGCGAAGTGGGGGATAGACATCATTGGGTCACTCCTAACGGCCCCAGGATCGGTCAAGTATGCCCTAGTAGCGGTGGATTACTTCACAAAATGGGCCGAGGCCGAGGCATTGGCAACCATAG
Organism: Stenogyne calaminthoides; assembly: GCA_037126765.1. NCBI lineage: Eukaryota > Viridiplantae > Streptophyta > Magnoliopsida > Lamiales > Lamiaceae > Stenogyne > Stenogyne calaminthoides. The sequence continues at coordinate 15,473,274 of JBBCBC010000006.1, forward strand.
ACCAGGAATGGCGGAACATTATCTGTAGGTTTGGGCTACCTCAGGCGATCATATCAGACAATGGAAAGCAGTTTGATGGTACGAAGATCGACGTCTTGTTCAAAAAGTGGAAGATCACAAAGTTGTTCTCTACCCCATACCACCCCCAATCAAATGGTCAGGTCGAGGCCGTGAACAAAATCATAAAGCACACGTTCAAGGCCAAGATCGAGGGGGGAAAGGGGAAATGGGCTAGCGAGCTCCCAGACGTGTTGTGGTCGTACAGAACGACCTGCAGAAATTCAACGGGCAAAACCCCTTACTCGCTAGCCTTCGGAACGGAGGCAGTTGTTCCCGCAGAAGTTGACCTCCCGTCCTTCAGAACCAGTCAGGTCGCTTTCGATCATAACGATGAGGCCTTGGAAAGAAACCTGGACCTACTCGAAGAAAAGCGATTGGAGGTTAACATGAGAAACGCTAGGTACAAATAAAGGTCGAAGAGATATTACAACTCTAAGGTGTGACTTTTACGTTTCAAGGTCGGAGACCTAGTACTGAAAAAGATACTCGGAGACTCAAAAGATGCCCTACGTCCAAACTGGGAGGGCCCGTTCCAGATATCAAAGGTCCTACCAAATGGGGCATACGAGCTCAAAAAGACAGATGGGACCAAGGCCCAATATCTGTGGAATGCAACTCACTTGAAGAAGTATTATCAATAGATTTACACCTTTGTACCGATCACATCGATGTAAACAAATGTTTCGGTTAACACTAATTCTCTATTCTACTTGAATGACAAATTCCTGTGTAAACCAAGTGGGTCGCATGAAAGACATGATTGATAACGTGCAGGCCGCATGAAAAAACAAATGATCGATAAAGTGCAAACCCGAGGTGCGACTTTTGAAACACCGGAGAACAAATCGCAGCCCTTTAGGGCGCGATAAATCCTGACTTTGTAAGACGATTAAGCAAATTTCCAGTAAACAAGTCGCATAAACATTAAGATGACAAGGATTAGGCAAAATTGCATAAAGAAATCGAGTCAACACAACAAGGGAATTAAAAGGAGAATTTCATTAATAAAGACCCGGAGGTCTGGAAAAATCCCATTACAATAGACCCAGAGGTCGGGAAAAGGAAGCATTCCAATACAATACATTTTTCGGAGGCGAGCTAGCGACTTGATCTGTACTAACGGATCTACTCGAGCTAGCGACTTGGTCTGGACTACGGAGTTACTGGAGTCACGACACTCTGATATCAAGGAGGTCGCTGAGGAGGATGCTGCAAAACTATCAGAAAATTATGTTTCAAAATCCGTGAAGTGTCAGATGCTGCAATGAGACTTCCCGCTTTAAATGAACACGAGTGTCATACATGTGGTGCAAAAAATTCAAGGGATTGTGAAGGGCATTTTGACCTGATCGGATTCTCATATACAATACTAAATCCATATATGTCAAGAGATGCCCATCACCATTAATCCCGTCATCTCGATCGGCGCCCAAGGTACAGAGGGTCAGGGGCACCTCCACCATGGCAGTGGCCGACCCGCCACCCGGATGACAACAAAACTTGGCAATGGCCGTATGGTCATCCTCCGATGAAGGCAAGATCAGAAACGGGGAAAACGCGGGGATGGACTAAATACCGGAGGCCATGTGTGTAGAGCGGGAGAAGCCCGTCGCCGGAGGGTGCCTCAAAGTGGGGGACTCGCCGGAGTTGCCCATACATAAGCTTGAGGACGATATATGGGGAGAGCAGAGGGGGAAAATGTGTATTGCAATTCTGAAAATCTTATCCTATTTATAGAGGAAAGGCGGGGGTGAGATTGTAAAATTTCGACTCTCGAGGCCCCCCCAAAGAAATTGGCGCCGCATAAGCAGCACGTAGGCAGTACATGACTGCTGACTGGTTCGATTTACGGCGTGCGCGTCACCAAATACTCAGGCCATCATTGTGGGTCTGTCACACATCACGCAGGTTTGGGAAACCGAGGCGACGGTTCGCCTCCCCGAGGATGGGGATTCGGCGAAGGCACACTTCCCAAGTCTGACTTTTTGGAAGACGGTGAAAGATTACAGTTCAAGTCAAGGCCCTAATGCGAGTTTGCGACCTCGACTTAGGGGGATGCAATATGGGAGTTTTATTTAATAAGACAAATACCAGATGAGAAGAAAAACAAAATAACTTCTTTCATTGATAAGGACCCGAAGGTCGGGAGGTTGTGCATTACAAATCAAGGCCCAAAGGCCGGTACAATGGTAAAAGAAAAATAAAAAGTGACTGGTAGGGCTGCAACTTCAATCCTTCTCGGTAGGGGCAGTTGAGGGCGGGGTGCTGACCGTCCCGAAAGGAGGCTCCTACTGTGTAATCGCCGGCGGATCGACCTCCGAGCTCGATACCTTCTCCACAATAGGCTCGGAGGTCATGTCAACTGCTGGGGGAACCACCTCCGAGCTCGGCACCTCCTCCATAATGGGCTCAGAAGATATGACAACAGGGGGATTGGCCTCCGGAAAGTCGGGGAGAGGGCGTACGATCCGACTTGGGTCTGGAAAGAATGAGAGATCAATGTACATGTCCTCCAAGTCTTGGATCTCCAACAGAACATCGGGGGCCAGGGGGTTTTCAAGGATGTAGTCCTTGATATCGGCGACAAGCCCAGTAAGGTCGCCCGAGGGGTTCGCCCGATGACAGATCCGGATGGCACCCACAAAGGCCATCACGTACGCAAAATTGGTATTTACCTCCTCGGCAGCCTTAAACTGGGCCTCCATTATGTCCTGGTCCCCCTTCATTCCGGCCAGCTCCGCTCTCAGACCGGCCTCCACCTCGGCCGCCTGGATCGTCTTTAATTTCTCGGCCACCAGCACGGCCTCTACCTCGGCCTGCAGCCCTTCTTCACGGGCCAACTTCAGCCTCTTCGCAGCCATTCCACCCTCCATCTCGGCCAGGCGACCCTCGAGGGTCGAGATCCGCAGAAGGTGCTCTGAATTGGTCTTCTTTATCCCCTTCTGGGTCTCCACCACCGCCAAGATCGTCTTGGCCTGATCAGCTACCCGAGCTTGCGACTCCCGGAGATGTCGGAGCTTGGTCTTTATTTGGGCACTGGACTTCTCCATGAAAAAGGCCGCCTTTTGAGTGTAGACCATAGCCGAGTACATGTTGCCCGTCACCTTCTGGCGATGAACGTTGGCGTGATCTATGCAAGTCCACCCCCGGGGGAGGTTATGCACACTGCGGGAGACGTAGACACGCCACTTATCAGGGAGCTCGGCCGATTGAAGTGGTGAGCACCTCAGGAATCTAACCACCTCCGGCAGACAATTGGGCGAGGGTCGGGCTATAAAAAAGGTGAATCGTCGGTATTTGGAAAAAACACGCAAAGAGAATATGCGGATCGTGATGAAAACTTACTCGTTCACTCGTTCCTCCTCCTAGCCTAGGAAGGAGTCATCATCATCATGATGACCTCTCCTCGGGGCCGGCGAAGCAAGTCGCGAGCTAGTGGGCGGCAAGGTCGGGGATGAAGTAGCCGGTTGCGATGTGGGGCGGACTCGATCTGACTTCCCCAGCCCCCTGTTGATTTCCAATGTGTAGGTCATAATCTCTCCTTCGCTTTCTTCCGAGTGGACCAGAAGTCGGCGGAGTCGACCCCGTAGCCTTTCTCTTGCCTTTGTCGATGGCGGAAGGGCCGGTAGGGACCGAGCTTGGAGGAGCAACCTCGGTAGGGGGCGGCATAGGAGGAGTGGCCTCGGAGGCCGCCACTCGCCTCATCTGCCCTAGAATAGACTTCTTGCGGGAGGCCATGACGTCTACAGGAGGCTGGCGATGGTAAATGGGGATGTTGGGGAACTGCAGAAACATTGAAATTGCAATCGATCAGACGGGTCGACAACGAAAGTTTGATAAGCACGGAGTAAGAATACTTACAGGGGATTTTCAAATGACGCGGGTATGTGTACAGGCCGGCGTTAAGTCGGTCGAGCTCGGTAGTCAGAGCGTTCACATCTCGCCAACTCGGAGGAGTATCGCGAACAATGTTATACGCCTCTAGGAAATCCCAGTAAAGGTCGGCGGCAGCGGGTGTGAAGACTATAAAAGAAGAGGAGAATTAGATCAGTACAAGTATCTAAGTCGAAAAAAATGAAACCTACCATGGGCAACCCGGGTCGCATAGTCGGTTGGGACATGGATTGGCAGAGTGTTCGAAGAGTCCATGGACTCCCACGCCCCCCCGACAAACCACCACATTATAGTCGCCGACTTGATGGATTGGAATCATCATGAAGGCCAGCTCACCCAGGGTTGGTAATCACTGCAGCTCGGCCTGCCAGAGTACGGTCATGGTAGAAAGAATGTAACTCCATCCATTAGGAGTAATCTGGGTTAGGCTTTGGTTCCAAGCCGCCAGCAGGTGGGAGATAGCCTGGTGAAGCGGGAATTGGATCCCGGCCTCCATTATGTGCTCGTTCACCGATATCATCCCAGGTGGCGGCTGATCGGCGCTTTCCTCGGAGGTCACCCCATAAAAGTGCACATCCCGGGGGACCTTATAGAGGCGGCAGAGGGACTGTACATATCCGTCTGAAAGAACCGACCTATTTTTCTCAAACGACGCCACAAAGTCCGACTTGACCGACTTCCGGTAGCTACGGTCAGGTCTCTTGTATGGGGCACGGGCCTCATATGAGCAATAATTGAAGACCCGCTCGTAGGCACCATACCTTCGGGCGGGGTTAGAGGATCCGGTTTCCTCCATCCTTGGCGGCGCGGCCGTATGAAGAGAGCTCGGCTCTAGAGCAGGGACATGAGTAATTTCCTCCAACTCCATTAGGAATTGGTCGTCAATGTCTCCATCGTCGTCCTGGCCAGGGCCTGGTGCACTGGCGGTCGGGGGCACTTCGGCGTTGGTGGCGGCGGTCTCACTCTGGTTGTGGCGGTACAATTTGGCGATCGCAGTGTTATCATCGTCGGATGACGATGAAACCATAAACGGAGGGCGCGCAGGAGCAGATTTCGAGCCGGATGCCATTGATGTGAAACAGAGAGGAGACGGTTACCTGAAAAGCAGTTGGGTCTCTGGAAGCTAGCCGGGAAAACAGATGCAGATGCTCAAATTTTATAAGTCTTGGAAACGAGGAAGAAGAAGGGTTTAAGGTGTGGAGCCCTAGGCCTATTTATAGAGAAGGGCAGGGGGTCGAAAGTGCAAATTCAAACTCTTGAGGCCCCACGTGGAAATTGAGGTCGCACGGACAGCGCGTAGGAAACACACGATCGCTAGTTGGGCGAGTTCACGGCTTGAAACTTCACTTGCCCGCCAAACCATCATTGCGATTCTGTCACACGTCAAGACGATTTGGGAGATCGATATGACTGTACGACTCCTCAAGGACGAAGATTTGACTCAGGAACAGGTCCCGAGGCCGACTTGCCATAAGTCGGTAAATATTGACGGTTCAAGACAAGGCCCCAAAGCAAGCTTGCAACCTCATCTTGAGGGGAAATTGTTGTAAGGGGAAATAACCAGACTTGAGGAAGGCCGGGTATTGGACAGTCCGATGGTAAGACTATCGTCCGACTTCGCCCAGACAGAGCAAGACTTGAGGTGACTTCGAGGGATCAGTAAGTCGCTGAAGGTTTGGGAAGCTACGCAGGTCGTGGGAGGGGCTTGGGATAGCAAAGAGGTCGCGAAGCGACTTGGAAGAACCCGGAAGTCGGGACCGAATAGGTCTCGAAGTCGGGTGAAGATAAACATGGAAAAGATTCGGGTAGTTAGTGAGGCGAATTTCTCGGATCATAACCAGGGCAAGTATATCTATGAGCGCGACTTGCGGGATAAGAAAGGAAATCCAAGCATGGCAGCTGAAACCCTAGGTTAGCCCACGAGAGGAAGCCCACAAAGATTGTAACCCTAGTTCTATGTCTATAAATGTAACTTGTATGGTACATGAAAAAGGGTCAAAATCTTAGTATCCTAGGCAGAAATTATACAGTAAAATATCCTGGCTTGGTGCCCCCAGATGTAGTCTATTTCACGGACGAACTGGGTAATCAAATCGTGTGTTATTTATTGCTTTCGCTACTATATTGATCGGAGCCTTATCAAATTGTTTGTTTGTTCGTCGGTAATCAAACCGGGTACAAAAATACCGGAAATAAATTTCCACTTGCAAGATTTGGTATGATAAAGATTCTGAGCCTACCAAGGGGACAAATCAAGCAAGCCGTACTTGCACGCGATTCTCCGTATTAAATCTTAGCAATCGTCATGTAATTAATAATATTGCCCAAGATACAAGGTATCGAATCACATTGATTCTCTTCCCATCATAAGTCAAAGCAATAGTTATTAATTTCACACGATCCTATTTAAGGGACGAAGATTAAGAAATAACGAACCACTGAGGTCTAATTCTTGTATATTCAGTACCGAAGAATTTATCCTCCTGTAGGTCAGCGCATTATAATGCACTAGTATAATCTCTTGGTCAAGACAAGCCAATCTGAGTCTTACACTTCAACCTTTCATGATGGATTGTTAATTTCCATCAGAGTTGTGAATTTGTACTTAGTCACGAGGAACTGTTAATTTGATCTTCTGTGATCTGGTATCACCAAATTAACTGCAACGTAACACGTACTTACTTATTGAACAGGTATGCAGTAAATATATATAACATTCATTTATATTTAATGCAACATGTGATTAATAATTTATTTCAGTAAATAAATAAGAAATTCAGTTTGGTTATACAAAGTAAAAAAGCATACTTTTCAGTATAACCCCAACAATCTCCCACTTATACTCAAAGTCCGCTTTTAAGTATACTACAGCATGCCTCGTGTTCTATGTGACATTTAATGTCACCCTACAGGAACCTAATAATATTTCTCCCACTTATACTCAAAGCAGATTGGCAACAGTCTTGACACCTATTCCTTTCACATGTCTCTCGAATGTACTCTGAGGCAGAACCTTTGTGAATGTATCTGCTAGGTTGTCTTCGGACGTTATCTTTGCCACCTCTATGTCTCCTCTCTTAACGATTTCTCGTATAAGATGATATTTTCTTTCTATGTGTTTGTTGGCCTTGTGGGCTCTCGGTTCCCTAGAATTTGCAACTACTCCGGCGTTATCACAGTAAACCATGATCGTGCTGGGCAAATTCGGAACGGCGTCCAAGTCCACCAGGAAGTTCTTGAGCCAACCGCTTCTTTCGCTGCTTCGCAAGCAGCTACATATTCGGCTTCCATGATAGAATCGACGATGCATTTCTGCTTAACGCTTCTCCATGTCATGGCTCCTCCCCCCATGCAAAACACACTACCCGAGGTTAACTTTCTGGAGTCTATGTCTGATTGGAAATCTGAGTCCGTATAACCGATGGGGATTAGACTGTCTGATTGATAAACTAACATTCTGTCCCGTGTCCTCTTCAGATATTTCAGAATGTTCTTAACCGCAGTCCAATGCTCTTTCTCAGGGTTACTTTGATATCTTGCCACCATGCCTACGACAAAGCAGATATCCGGTCTCGTGCACAACATTGCATACATGAGGCTTCCTACAACCGAAGCATAAGGAACACCCTTCATGTCATCTATTTCCTTTTGTGTCTTGGGACACATTTCCTTGGATAGATGGATTCCATGTCTGAAAGGTACAAAGTCTTTCTTGGAATCTTGCATGCTGAATCGCTTCAAAACGGTGTCTATATATGAGGCTTGCGAAAGCCCGATCATTCTTTTCCTGCGATCTTGAGTGATCTTGATCCCTAGGACATGATCGACTTCCCCTAAATCCTTCATATCAAATTGTTTTGACAGCCATGCCCTTACGTCTGACAACATCTTTACATCATTCCCGATGAGCAGAATGTCATCTACGTATAGTACCAAGGATACCAAGGCAGTTTTGTAGCGCTTTTTATACACACAACTTTCGAAATTATTTTGATCAAAACAGCAAGATTTTATAACTTGATCGAAACACTGATTCCAAGCACGGGATGCTTACTTTAGCCCATAAATGGACTTCTTTAGCTTGCAAACCAGATGCTCTTGGCCTTTTCCAATGAAGCCTTCGGGCTGTTACATATAGATCTCTTCGTCAAGACTTCCATTAAGGAAAGTAGTCTTGACATCCATTTGCCAGATCTCAAAGTCTAGGTGCGCAGCAATCGACAAGAGAATGCGGATGGACTTGAGCATGGCTACGGGCAAAAAGGTTTCCTCATAGTTGATCCATTCTTTCTGAGTGTACCCTTTCGCCACGAGTCTTGTTTAAAGGTTTCAACCTTTCCGTCTGGTACCCTTTTTCTCTTGTATACCCACTTGCATCCAATGGGTTTTACACCATTAAGTGGTTCGACTAGCTCCCACAATTTATTGTGATCCATTGAACCCATCTCGACTTCCATTGTGGTTTGCCAAGAAGTTGCATCATTATCTTGGATCGCCTCGTTGTAGGACCATGGATCTGATTCTTCTCCTGAGATCAAGTCCGAGGACTCTCCTATCCCCAAGAATCGCTCGGGTTGCCTAACAACCCTCCCACTACGACGAGGTTCTGGTTGTGTAGGTGTGACTCTAGGTATTTCGTCTTGTACGGTTGGCAAAGGAGTTGGCCCCCTAAGTTCTTCTAAGGTAATCTCGCTTCTAGGCTTTTTATCGTTCATATAGTCTTCTTCCAAAAATCTAAAGTGCGTACTGATTACGACCTTTTGATCTTTGGGACCATAGAACATGCATCCCTTCGTTCTTGAGGTACCCTATAAAAATGACCTTAATTCCGAACGTGCATCCAATTTATCGGCTTCCTTATCCAACACGTATGCCGGACACCCCCAGATCCTCATGTGTCCTAAGCTGGGCTTGCGCCCCGTCCATAATTCTCTAGGGGTTTTGGGAACTGATTTGGATGGCACTAAGTTCAGAATATAAGCTGTTGTTTGCAAAGCATAACCCCAAAACGATTTTGGTAAATCCGCATAACTCATCATTGATCTTACCATTTCTAGAAGTGTTCTATTTCTTCTTTCTGCAACCTCGTTTTGTTGAGGGGTACCGGGTGCAGTCAACTGGGATGTAATCCCTTCATCCGACAGGTAGTTCAAGAATTCATCGCTGAGGTATTCGCCTCCACGATCGGATCGTAGAAACTTGATACTCTTTTCCTTATGATTCTCTGCTTGAGCCTTAAATTCTTTGAATTTATCAAAGGTCTCAGATTTATGCTTCATTAGGAAAACGTATCCATAGCGTGAGTAATCATCGATAAACGTAACGAAATACTCGTAGCCACCTCTTGCTTTGATTTTCATTGGACCACATAAATCGGTGTGAACGATCTCCAACACTTCTTTAGCTCTAAGCCCCTTGGCTCCAAATGCCATCTTGGTCATCTTACCCTCCAAACATGATTCACAAGTTGGAAATGGTTCAATCAGGAGGGACTCCAATAAACCATCTTGGACCAACATTTGGATCCTTTTTTGGATTAATATGACCTAATCTTAGGTGCCAAAGAAGTTTCTCGTTCACATTAGTCAAACACTTCCTTTTACTTGAAACAGTAGATGTGTTATATGATGCATTTTGTGAGTGATGTGCACAGTTAATAATATAGAGATTGTTCTGTAAAGTTCCATGACAGATAACCACATCGTTACGAAAAACAGTAACATGTTTATTAAAATGAACAGAATATCCACCATCAAATAGTTTTGAAACATAAGGTTTTTGCAAAAAACAGGAACATAAAGAACATCTCTTAAAATTAAACATTTGTCTTCAAAAGACAGTTGCACGTCTCCCTGCCACTCTCGTAGCATCGCCTAGTGTGATGGGGATCTCTCTTCCACTTAGTTGTTGGGTCCGTTTGAACCCGTGAAGAAAACATGATCAGTGGATCCTGTATCCATTACCCACGAATGGGTAGCATACGCCGCTAAACAAGTTTCAACAACTAGGGCGTGAGAATTACCTTTCTTTCCATTCCGCTTGGGATTGGAACAGGCCGACATCCAATGTCCTCTTTTACCGCAGTTGAAGCACTTCCCCTTTGGATTTTCTTTGACACCACCAGCATTCGTCATCTCACCATTGCCCTTGGCAACATTTGAGTTTGATTGCTTATGAATTTTGGTCCTCTTCTTCTTCTTGCCTTCCCTTGGCCTAGAAGATGAAGACGGACCTCTTGCCTTCAAAGCACGAGTTTGGTGCCCTTGTCAACATCTCTGCCCAGACTAAAACTTGCAACAAATCAGCTAGCGAGGCAAAAATGCTCAAAAACTTTTGGGCAGAGAGTGGAGTACCAAATCAATCTGGGTCTCCAGATCATAATCTGCACTCAGAATCTCAAGTTTGTTCAGATGAGCCATCAATTTTGAGGACGTAATCCCTTACGGGGTTGTCCTCTACCAATTTTCAGTGAAAACATCTCTCGCAAGGTGATCTGACGAGCCCCGCATTTTCGACTCATCAGTTGGCTCATCTGATTTTCGGTGTGTTAGGAATCCACTTGTGCTTTTGTGCAGTTAGGACAATCATAACTTTTCGTTTTCAATCAATATAGTTTCCTTTACAATTCTATTGACTTTAAGTATATTAACAGTGGATTAAAAGGTTACGACATGCTGAACTGAAATAAACACACATCTTGTGTCAATATCCGGATTGACACAAAGAAAATCACATAATTCGATCACATGATTCATATTGAAATCTCAAAAAAATATGAACATGCATCAGCCAACATCTCAAAACAGTTTTAAATGAGCCTCTTGGGAGGGTCATCATTTAAATCACATTCAAGCAGGTTACAAACAAGAACAGTTAAAAAAAATAGTTGGCTCCCACTTGACCAATATAAAATTGACAGGGACTTCGGCGAAGTATATGCATATCAATTTTATACCTAAGTAATAACCATGATTAAATATAGAATTACTATTTTGTTTTGATCGAGCCTCGTGGGAGGGTCATCGTCACCACTAATAATAATTCACAATCATCCTTTTGAGAATTTATTCATGTGAAAGCTTTCTTTTGGCCGTCCCTTAGGGGAATTTCTCCAAAAGAATTCACAAATAAATAAATCATGGAGGTCAAAATTAATTTGATTCAAAATCAAATTAATTGTCTAAACATACTTAGTAATTTTGGAATTTGAGATTTTTCGTTGGGCAATTCTCATGCAAACACATTTAAACAAATTAAATAAAGCATAAGAAAATACAACAATAAATCATGCAAAGCAGAAAAATAAACATATTGGGCACAAATTATCTAACTGTCATGGTTTGATTTTTCTTGGCTTGATTTTGAAGAAACGCCGTCTTGAATTTCTCCCACTCGTTCATCTCAAAAAGAACTCCGTCTCGAAACGTCCTGCCAAGTAGCTCTCGATTGGGATCTACGCCCATGTCGGCCCGGCCCTTGGCGAGTGGCCGGCCTTCGTCTTTGCCAAAAGCGCGGCGCGAATCGCTCATCGGTGCTCGGCAGCCTCGGCAGGCATCGCCCGCACGACCCTCGGCGCCTGCGAGCATCGCCCGCCGCGACCCCGTGACGAATATCGGCGTAGCCGTGGCGATACCGTGCGATCGCCCGACCCTCGCCTGAATCCCCTCTTGCCGCACCCGCCAGCGGTCTGCGGTATGCCGTCGCACTTTGCCCGTCCGGCGCCCGTCTTGACCAGTAGGCCCGACCCGTCGCACCGTGCACCATGCGAATCCGCTGGCGATACTTTCGCGTCCGCCGCAGCGTGCCTCCCTTGGCACATTTTGCGTGATGCACATCGCCCGTGTACGGTTCCGGGTCCATTTCAACTCCACGTTTTCGTCTTCGATCAGGTTACAATTTATTTAACGAAAAATAAATACACCTTAACTCTAGACTAGTCTATTACATTGAACAAATCAAATAGCCTAAACTACTCGTGGATTTTCTCACGAGAAAAACAAATTCGAACGAGTCGAATTAAAACTATTCATACGCATGAAAATTAAAACACATTAAATACCATGACAATTGGATACCTGCAAAATAGATCTAACAATTATACTATCCAATTTTTAATTTAATGGCCAACATAATTTAAATAACAATTTAAATACAGAGCTCGAAACCGAGGCTCTGATACCAATTGCTGGGAAATTAGGGGTGCTCGGATCTATTCGAGGTGAATTTAAATACATATTTAAATTAATTAATTACTAACATGAATTAATCCTAAATTAATTCAGCATAATAATTAATAAGCAAATAAACAACATGCGTACACATAATCCACGTAATTCCTAAGCATGCGGAATCTAGGAGTTACGAGATTACGTACCTCTTGTAGAGACAACCGTTTAGACGATGGATCTACCCAAAGTGCCTTCTCAAATATGTCCCACGTCCACGAACGTAATCCGGTGGGAGGATTATCAACGAACGATTGTAATTTTAAAGGAGAAAATATAAAATATTTGGCCACAACCTTCGTGGATTTCTAATTTTTCCAACACATGAAATTGCATTGGGGATGAAAAATTCATCCCCTATTTATAGGGCTAGGGGGGACGAAAATTTGGGCATTATTGGGCATTGGAAAATTTCCTTGCTTCTTCCTCATTACACAATCTAGAATATATCCAATATATTCTATTTCCCAAAATATCTCCCAACAAAATTTCCTCTTCCTTTCTTGTCCATTATTTTTGAAAATATCTTATAAAATAGGAAGAAATAAGATCTTTTTCCTTTCTTGAATTTATGGGATAAACTTGTATCTCAAGAATACTTATTCCATAAGATCTTTCCAAGAAAATCAAGAAAAAAATCTCTTCTCTCTCCTATTCATATTTTTCGAAAATAATTAGGAAAAATAGGCAAAATATTTTCTTCTCATTTTCATTAATTGGACTTTAATTTGAGCTATTTGAGGGGCCTTTAGGAGAATTAAGATTGGACCTCCAATGGGCTATGAAGCTTTAATATTTAGCCAAAATATTATTCAAGCCCATTAATATTAATTTACTCCACTACAAAATTAATATTGAACTATCCATCTTAATCCACATTATGACTTCACAATAATATGGCTCCCAGTCATTATTTCCCACGTTTAAGATTATATTAGTCCATTAATTAATTAAGCCACTTAACAGACTTTATATTAATTAATATCTTTGTCCTTGGAGTAAAGACAACTCAACATTATTATCCATACCGGAAATAAATTTCCACTTGCAAGATTTGGTATGATAAAGATTCTGAGCCCACCAAGGGGACAAATCAAGCAAGTCGTACTTGAACGCGATTCTCCGTATTAAATCTTAGCAATCGTCATGTAATTAATAATATTGCCCAAGATACAAGGTATCGAATCGCATTGATTCTCTTCCCATCATAAGTCAAAGCAATAGTTATTAATTTCACACAATCTTATTTAAGGAACTAAGATTAAGAAATAACGAACCACTGAGGTCTAATTCTTTTATATTCAGTACCGAAGAATTTATCCTCCTGTAGGTCCTTTTCAGCGCATTATAATGCACTAGTGTAATCTCTTGGTCAAGACAAGCCAATCTGAGTCTTGCACTTCAACCATTTCATGATGGATTGTTCATTTACATCAGGGTTGTGAATTTGTACTTAGTCACGAGGAACTGTTAATTTATCTTCTGTGATCTGGTATCACCAAATTAACTGCAACGTAACACGTACTTACTTATTGAACAGGTATGCAGTAAATATATATAACATTCATTCATATTTAATGCAACATGTGATTAATAATTTATTTCAGTAAATAAATAAGAAATTCAGTTTGATTATACAAAGTAAAAAATATATTTTTCAGTATAACCCCAACACGAACCACTTAATGGAGTAAAACCCATTGGGCAAGTGGTTATACAAGAGGAAAAGAGGACCGGACGGGAATGTGGAATCCTTCAAAGTGAGACTCGTGGCGAAAGGGTATACTCAGAATGAAAGGATCGATTATGAGGAAACCTTTTCGCCCGTAGCCATGCTCAAATCCATCTGTATTCTCTTGTCGATTGCTGCGCACCTAGATTTTGAGATCTGGCAAATGGATGTCAAGACAGCTTTCCTTAACGGAAGTCTTGACGAGGAAATCTATATGCAACAACCCGAAGGCTTCATTGAAAAAGGTCAAGAGCATCTGGTCTGCAAGCTAAGGAAGTCCATTTATGGACTGAAGCAAGCATCCCGTGCTTGGAATCAATGTTTTGATCAGGTTATAAAATCCTACGGTTTTGATCAAAATAATTTCGAAAGTTGTGTTTATAAAAAATGTGACGGAACTGCCTTGGTATTCTTAATACTATACGTAGACGACATTCTGCTCCTCGGGAACTATGTAAAGATGTTGTCATACGTAAGGGCATGGCTGTCAAAATAGTTTGATATTAAGGACTTGGGAGAAGCTGGTCATATCCTAGGGATCAAGATCACTCGAGATCGCATGAAAAAGATGATCGGACTCTCACAAGCGTCATACATAGACAATGTCTTGAAGCGATTCAACATGCAAGATTCCAATAAAGGTTTTGTAACTTTCAGACACGGAATCCATCTATCCAAAGAAATGTGTCCTAAGACACAGAAAGAGATAGATGACATGAAGGACATTCCTTATGCCTCAGCTGTAGAAAGCCTAATATATGCAATGTTGTGCACGAGACTGGATATCTGCTTTGCCGTAGGCATGGTAGCAAGATATAAAAGTAACCCTAGGAAAGAGCAATGGACTGCAGTTAAAAACATTCTGAAGTATCTGAAGAGGACACGGGACAAAATGTTGGTTTATCAGTCAGACAGTCTAATCCCCATCGGTTACACGGACTCAGATTTTCAATCAGACATAGACTCCAAGAAGTCTACCTCGGGTAGTGTGTTTTGCATGGGAGGAGGAGCCATGACATGGAGAAGCGTTAAGCAGAAATGCATCGCCGATTCTACCATGGAAGCCGAATACGTAATTGCTTGTGAAACAGCGAAGGAAGTGGTTTGGCTCAAGAACTTCTTAGTGGACTTGGAAGTTGTTCCAGATTTGTCCAGCACAATCACGATTTACTGTGATAATGCCGGAGCAGTTGCAAATTCAAGGGAATCGAGAGCCCACAAATCCAACAAACACATAGAAAGAAAATACCATCTTATACGAGAAATCGTTAAGAGAGGAGACATAGAGGTGGCAAAGATTGCGTCGGAAGACAACCTAACAGATCCATTCACAAAGGGTCTGCCTCAGAATACATTCGAGAGACATGTGGAAGGAATGGGTGTCAAGAGCATTGTCAATCTGCTTTGAGTATAAGTGGGAGAAATATTAGGTGACATTAGATGTCACGTAAAATACGAGACGTGTTGTAGTATACTTAAAAGCAGACTTTGAGTATAAGTGGGAGATTGTTGGGGTAATACTAGAAAGTATGCTTTTTACTTTGTATAACCAAACCGAATTTCTTATTTATTTACTGAAATAAATTATTTATCACTGTTGCATTAAATATGATTGAATGTTATATATATTTACTGCATACCTGTTCAATAAATAGTATGTGTTACATTGTAGTTAATTTGGTGATACCAGATCACGGAAGATCAAATTAATAGTTCCTTGTAACTAAGTACAAATTTTTAACCTAGATGGAAATGAACAATCCATCGTGAAAGGTTGAAGTGTAAGGCTCAGATTTGCTTGTCTTGACCAAGATATTACACTAGTGCATTATGATGCGCTGAATAGAACCTACAGGAGGATAAATTCTTCATTACTGAATATAGAAGAATTAGACCTCAGTGGTTCGTTATTTCTTAATCTCCATTCCTTAAATAGGATCGTGTGAAATTAATAACTATTGCTTTGACTTATGATGGGAAGAGAATCAACGTGATTCGATACCTTATATCTTGGGCAATATTATTAGTTACACGACGATTGCTAAGATTTAATACGGAGAATCGTGTGCAAGTAAGTCTTGCTTGATTTGTCCCATTGGTGGGCTCAGAAGCTTTATCATACAAAATCTTACAAGTGGAAATTTATTTCCGGTATGGATAATAATGTTGAGTTGTCTTTACTCCAAGGATAAAGATATTAATTAATATAAAACTTTTTCAGTGGCTTAAATTAATTAGTGGACTAAATATTCTTAAACATGGGAAATAATAACCGGGAGCCATATTATTGTAGCATCGTAATATGGATTAAGATGGATAGTTCAATATTAATTTTATAGTGGAGTAAATTAATATTAATGGGCTTGGATAATATTTTGACTTAATATTAAAGTTTCATAGCCCATGAGAGGTCCAATCTTAATTCTCCTAAAGGCCCCTCAAATAGCCCAATATAAGTCCAATTAATGAAAATGAGAAGAAAATATTACTGCCCTATTTTTCCTAATATTTTCGAAAATTATGGGACAAGAAAAGGAAAAGATTTTCTTGAAAAGATTTTTATGGAAAAAAATAAGTATTCTTTCAATACAAGATTATCCCATAAATTCAAGAAATAAAATCTTGTCTTCTTGTGCATTGATTTTTTTGGAAAATTCCATATTTATAAGGGAGGAGGTTTTTGTGGAAAATTTATTTATGGGAAAGAGAATATATTGGATATATTCAAGATTACTTCTTGCACAAGAACTAAAGATCTCCCCATATCCAAATTATGCCAATTTTTTTACCACTCCTAGAATTATAAATAGGGGATGATTTTTTCATCCCCAATGCAATTCCATGTGTTGGAAAAAAAAAATTAGAAATCCACAAAGATGGTGGCATATATTTTTTGTTTTCTCCTTTATTAAAATCGTTCGTGAGAATCCTTCCAATCGGATTACGTTCGTGGACGTGGAACATATTTGAGAAAGCATTTTGGGTTGATCCATCCTCTCAACGGTTGTCTCTACAAGAGGTATGTAATCTCGTAACTCCTAGATTCCGTATGCTTAGGATTTACGTGAATTACGTGTACGCATGATTGTTGTTGCTTGTTTAATTATTATGTTGAATTAATTTAGGATTGATTCATGTTAGTAATTAATTGAATTATTTAAATATGTATTTAAATGCACATCGAATAGATCCGGGCACCCCGTATTTCCCAACAACTACCCATAATGCACAAACTAGGTGAGATTTATAAATCTCACTAAGCATAAAGTATGCATGATTTATTTGTGATTAATTGATAATACGTGGACAATACGTGGATAATATGTGGATTGTGAGATTTGATTGACATTCAATGATCACCGTGGAAGGAGCGGGTGAGCTCAATATTTGATGTGAATTGGGTATGTGATATGTGAAACTTGTGAGTTAAACTGTGTTGTAGTACATTGCATCATGCATTATCATGAAATGAGATTTGATCAAATGATGAGTATGTGTTGACCACTGATTATACACTGAGGGCGGAAGGGGCGACCTGGGGGTAATGCGACCAGGGAGACCCTGGCTTAGACCAGTCAGCGTAGGCCACCATCATACGATTACACGGAAGGGGCGACCAGGGAGACCCTGGCGCCGTCTTCTCACGTGACTTTACGGAAGGGGCGACCTGGGAGTGGAGTGACCAGGGAGACCCTGACGGGCTGCCCAGAGTAGGCCACCATTTTATATATGGGTGGATTGAGATCATGCTGACAGTGAGTCTAGGGCCCTGCGAGTGTTTCATAAATAAATTAGTGATTTCAAAAGAGAGTGCATGGGGAGAATTTTCAAAGATTCACAACATCATGCATAATTTATGCTTACTGAAATTTATATGTCTCACTTAGTTTATGCATTGTAGGTAATCTTGTCAATTTACACTGGTGGTGGTTGGAGTACCTGTAGATTCTGAGAGTTATATACATGGATGACGACTTGTTGGACTAGTATTTTGACTTGTATTATATATAATGTTGTATATTTTAGTACGAGTCCTTTTAATAAAGTTTTGAGGTGTCCAATCAGTTTATCTTTTTAAAGCATTTGAGGAAAAAAAAATCACAAGTCATTTCTCGTAAATTTATTTCGAACATATTGTTTATTTAATTATCTGAGAGTGGTCATGACAACGATGACAATTTGTTTGGGGTAGAAGGAGAAAGTAGAATGATGAATGTGAAGAACAAAATAAATAAAGGTTAATTTGTAATTTAATGTTACTGTTCAAGTCATATTATTCTAAGAGCATGTAGGAGGTGGTATTACGTACACAAAGGGGAATAGTGATTGGGGACATACGTAGTAGCCGGTCGGATGGAAAATTATATTGCCTACCAATCAATTTACAATTTATAGAAGAGGTCTTTTAGGGGTTATTAGAGTCTATCAATCGGGCCCTTAGTGTGGGCTTTTAAACTTAACATGTAGTTGAAAGGGAACTCAACTGATAGTCCAGAAGTTGTCCAAAGGAGTTGATCAACATGGAATAAAAGAAAAACCACTAAGTACGAAACTCGCATCTAACTTGGTTAGCTGAGTACTCAGGTGAAGAGCTAAGTCTTTAAGACTAAGCTGGGTCGAAACTAGTGATTGAAACACAAACTATTGGGATTAAATGGGACTTAGCCTGGGAAACTAACTATATTAGATAAAAGAAATGTTAGTGTCGCAAAAGAGATGCTGAACACTTAAAGTGCATAAAGATAAAGCAATTGCCAACTAATACTGAAGTCAACTGAATGATGTATGTATATTGATGACTTCACCAACCCAATTAACATGGAACAATGAGAAGTCATCATCAAAGTACGCAATTTTTGCAAGTTACAATTGACAGATTACGTACTACAATAATACTAAGGGCAAGCATTTAAGGTGAACATCCTTAAAAGGAAACAAATGAGACAATGTAAGATATTTATATTTTGCAAATCCCAAAATAAACAAGAAGTGATATTTCTCTCCAACAAGGAGAATTAAAATCTTGGTTATAAATACCGAAGACCTTGTACCCATTCATAGTTATGGGAAATTCCAGAGTAACATAATTTCCAACAACACAAAAGCAATCAAGTATTCAAACAAACACTCGAAACCCAAAAGATTTCTCAAGTATGTCTATAAAAGTTGTGTTCTACAATCTGTATAATACTAAGTTTACTCATATAAACCCAAAGCTTAGAAGATTATACTTACCTTAACCATAAAGCTCGATAGAAGAGAGTAAGGTGTTACCGTGTTAACAGTGATGGACTCAAAATTTCAAAACTGGGATACGACAGGGTATTAATCAATAGACAATTTTAAAAAAAAATCATAGACATTGTTTTATATATAAATGCATAAACACAATAAAATTAAATTTGCATATAAATATGAAAAATGCATACAATAAGAAGTTCTTTGAGATTCATTTTTTCTTAAGCATAAATTTTTGAAGACCGAGTTGCTTTCCCCTTACCTATGATTTTTTTGTGTTTCATCCCTATTTTCTAATTAAATTATTAATACAAATTAAAAATACAATTGCAAAACAAGACAAGCCTAATTTATCAACAAATTAATCTATCTCCTAATCCAACAACAAATACAATTACAAATTTAACACAATCAAATTCACATTCATATTAAATAGAAAAAATATTATAAGCTTTAATTTATAAACAAGTGCCTCAAATTAAATCAACAATTTAATTATAAAACTAAAAATAATTGTGGCTAAGAATTGATAAAAAATAAAGAAAATAGAATATAAAACTTACCGTTTTTTTTTTTTTTTGACAAAAAGCCAAACTAAGCACACGTGGTGCACTTATCGAGTAGGTCATCCACAAAAGCCGGAGACTCAACCCAATAATGATAACTCTTAAAGTTACGGGCAATTCTAACAAGAACATGTGCCAAATTATTAGCATTCCTACACACCCAAGAGATATGAAACCCCGGGTTATCTCTCAACACTTCTCAGCCACGAGTGATACACTGAAAGTAGTATCCATGGTATCCAATCTGTTCAACCCAAGAGCAGCTCGTTTAGAATATGTTTCAATAAAAACTTACTGATGATGCTTAGAAGCTGGAAAGTGGGAATTCATAATCTTATTTCCTGTTTCTGTCTTTCTATGCTACCAACCAAGTAAATTATTTTGATGGCATACTAGTAAATAAACTATGTTCGTGAATTCTTTTATTGGTGTATACACATGTTGAAACAAAAAAGAAAGAAATTGGGGTTACAGTTGTATCCCCTTAAACCCAAGTAAGTCTGCCACTGCGTGTTAGTAAACTAAAGTGATTCCATTAGAAAATACTTAGTGAGTTGTGAGGAATAGGACTTAAGTAAATTAGAGGGATCACAATCTTGAGTGAAGAAAGAAACCAGTGTAATTTTTACACTATAAACAAAGAATTCTCAAGTTAAGGAGTTCCTCATTCGATAAGGGAAGAGTGGGCAAATAAGTATTGAGATTTGAGACTTTAAACCACTAAAAATTTTCAAACCACGAGGAGATTTCTCCCAATATTTCTAATCCACAAGAGAGTTTCGTACAATTAACCCCATTAACTATCGTTGCATAAGTTTTTTGAAAAACATTCAAATTGAATTTGACTAGCTGAGACTAAACTTACCTAGCTGATTGCATTGACTAACAATCGTAAAGAATGTTTTTATTGCTAAATGTTGATTTTTTCTAGCGAACTAATAAGAATATAATTTAGTGCCTACAACTTCCGCAAAACCATCGTAGATAGTTATCCAAATGTTAAACTACATAGTGAAAATAGGTTGGTTATCTGTCCCAAGCTCTACACATACACACACTTGTAGAACTATTAATTAGAGTGGACTTCGTGTTAGCTCAACGTTCATCAATGAAGCTGATAATCAGGCTCACAAAATTTTACAAGAATTTTCATGCACATGTATTCTCCCATACACAGGTGATTGACTCGTGTATAACCAACATAAAATCTATCCCTCGCAATAGTTATCCCATATTCGAACCTTAATCGCTACAAGTAGGGGTGTAAATAAGTTAGGTTAGTCCAGACGTTGTACCCAAAATCCATGCTTACCAAAGTTAGGTCTAAGCCTAACCTTTTAATTCTAATATGCTTTTTTATATAGGCTCGACCCAACATTTTTAGTGATCAGACCTGACCCATAATGTTGGTCCCGAAAAACCCGATTTAAATCTCGTAAAATCTCAATGGGAGGTGACTTTAAAATTTTTGCTTCGAATGTGTTATGCAGATTTGCTAAAGTATGTATGACAGTTAATATGAAAGCAAATAAGAACACACATATTTTTATAGTGGTTCGGACTAACTTGTCCTACATCCACTCTTCCCTTCATGGGGCACCAACTTAACCAACAGATATTTATGGAGCTCTCACTCAACGGGACTTATCTCCTTCACGGGATTGATTATAAATGTTTAATGAGTTCTCACTCTCTCGGGACTTATCTCCCTCACGGGATCGCCTATAGATGTTTAATGAGTTCTCACTCTCTCGGGACTTATCTCCCTCACGGGATCGCCTATAAACTACCTCACTTAACCACTAATTTTCTTTCTCAAGAAAGGGTTTGAGTTTGGTGTTATTTCCAACTAGGTGAGGTTTTCCCTTACATTGTTTTAGCCTTTAAGCTAAGGATGATAAAATCTCTCTAAGCTTATGATATGACATTTATGCTTAGATATAATGAAGAACACTCTTGGGTAAATTTGGATATTTAATGCTCCGTGTTCTTGAATGGAGATGCTTGAATATTTGGCTTTAATCTTCACTTTGCAACATCCTCCATTATCTTCTTTTGAAGATAGTGCAATGTATTTATAGTGTGGATTTGAATATTACCATTGGAGAGTAAATTCAAATCCATTATAATAGTCTTCCAGCTTTTTTTTATCCTTTTGCACTGTTGCTTGAGCTTTATGTCACATCCATATATGTGTTGTCATCTTCTTATTGACCAGCTTTTTGTGTGCTGATTTTACTGTTCATCTCTTCTGATTTCATCTCTTCTTATTTCAGCTCTCTTCTGATTTTTCCTTTGTTCATCTCTTCCCGATTTTGACTCTCTTCTGATTTTATTGTTCATCTCTTCTGATTTCAGCTCTCTTCTGATTTCACTGTTCATCTCTCCGATTTTCTTTGTTCATCTAAATGCGATTTCAACTCTCTTACGATTTTCTTGTTCATCTCTTCCGATTTCAAACTCTCTTCCGATTTCATTTGTTCATCTCTTCCGATTTTCTTGTTCATCTCTTCTCGATTTCTTCTACTACCGATCCGATCACTCACCTTCTTATCTTGATGAGTTCCCCCTCAACTTGTTACCTGTAAAATAAAACTAAGTCTAAAAACACAAGCTTTCTATACAACTTAACTTGTCCTATTACAAGGTGTTTTGGCATAATAATCAAAACTAAAATTATCCCAATACATAACCTTTTAAAAGTCTATTTAAATTGAAACTCACCTTCTAATATGAACTAAAATTTAATTTATATATATTGAAACACAATATTTATATATTATTATTATTAGTATACAACATATAATAATATTTAAATAGACCAATTTATTCTATTTTAAATGTTTTTGTAAAAGATTAAATCAATTCTATATATTTAATTAAGTAAACTTTGGAAAAACCTTATCTCAACCCAATTGTTAAAAAGGTCGGGCTATAGGTCATGTCACGTAGCCTAACATATTTCTACTCCTATTAAAAATAAATTAAGACTAGAGCTACACAGAAGTAATCTATTATGAAATACTTTAAATTATTTCTCGTCAATTACGTACTTTTGATATTATTTTTCATGTAAAAATATATTCCCAAATGATCCTCAGAATCCTGCGAATTTTCATGATTAATTGAACAATGGAAAGACCATGAATGAAATCAAACATTGTATTCAACGAACATACATATGTCATGTGATATAATTTAGTCTCAAATGCAAAATCATGCCTTTTATGTGTAATGAGTGAGTGATTAACTATCTATAAATTCGATTATTTCATGTTCAAATCAAACGCCAGGGTTACCAACCACTAATGAAGAGTGGAAAAGGAAGAGGGAGAGAAAGGAAATACATTTTTTATTTGCATGATTGAATTTTTATTTTTAAAGAAAATAGATAAATTTTTTGATGTATCACTTGTAAATGCCTTGAGAAGATCAACAGGTTATTTTAAGCTGCAAATTCTTATATGGGAATTGGAAGGTCTTAACTCCCAATATGTTATTCCGCACAAAAATTTTCATCACTAATTGAGGTCAGAAAATATATACTCATGCTTCATTAATTTATGCATACTTAAAATAAGTTACTAGCATTATTCTAATAAGTGAACCAAAAAAAAAAAAAATCTACAATATAGTGTGAACTTTTTTTTTCGACCAAGTAATATATGGTGTGAACTTTAATGTAAGATAGTTTAGTAGACTGATGTGACGATTTATGTTTCAATTAGCTTATGTATTCATTATTCATAAATGATCCCTGAATTAATTGGTCATTGAGCGCGGATATTGAATTATCTAAAAATAAATAAATATTTAATCCTACATGTCATTATTTCATTGTATTTGAAGATGATGATTAGTCTTTGAGATGTCAACCTTTAATTTGTGTTTATCATGTGAAATTATGTTTGCCTTCAATTGATGTTTCAGGGTATAATTTTTTATTCAAATTATTTGATATTTTTCATAATTTTCACAATTTTCCCCCTAGCTCCAAAAAAAATTCATTCATATTGTTAGCTTGCTATTATTAGCTCAAAACAAACATGGTTAGCTAAAATTAAGAAATATGGTAAAATATAAAATAATTTATACGAATATATTTGTCATTATACCCAAATTTTTAATTTCAACAATAAATTGTAAACATCAGGTTTTCTGAAAGGAGGGAGTAATATTGAATCTGATTTAAAAATGCAATCACATGGATTTGAACATTGCGCTTCATGCTTACAAACTACACAAATCTATAATTATAATATATTATTAATGAGACACATTTGCATGAGACCATCTCACGGTGAGACAAGACATAAGTTGAGCATTGACGCTTTAACACTTTGGAAGGGGAGTGTGTAATTTGTGCTAAGTTGTACTCCGTCTCATGCATGAGACCGTCTCATATGAGTTTTTGTGATTATTAATATTTAATATATATTTATTTAATAGTTTTGGTGGCTTTTTTTTATATAAGGAGTCATATCAACACCCATAAATGACTAACTCTTATTTATTAATAAATCTAGTGATTTCAGCCTATTTTTCGATTTTTTAAAAATCCTTAAATGCAAATAAATACTTGTATATTTTTAAAATCCTAAAATGCAAAATAAATACTTATGAATTTTTAAATGTAATATTTATAAACTGATATATTTGTAGAGGTACAATATATACAAATATTTATATTATATTATAAATAAGTTTTATACCATAATTTATAAATTTAATGTCTCAAATATGATTTTTAAACCTATACCATATAAATTTATATATTAAATTTTAGTATTTAGATGAATATTAAATATGTATATATTTAAATTTGAATTATTTAATGCTAAAATCAAATTATTTGTATTTTAAAATTGATTTAATATTCAACGAGTCGAACCCCGAGTTTCATAATTTCCTGAATTGCGGGTTCTATTATGGCCAACATATCCAAATCCTGCCACAATACTGTTCCTAATGCTTAAATATACTCCCTCTATTTGTCCCATTTTTTTAATTATTTAAGAAATAATATTAAGATAATATATAATGGACTTTTATGAAGTAATATTTAATGGATGAAAAGTGAGGGGAATAATATTAAAATAATAATTAGTGGAGTGTTACTTTTTTTTTTTATGGATTAAAACAAATATTACTTCTTAAAAGTCCATTATATATTAAAAGGAAAGTGAGACAAATATAACGAGACAGATGAAATATTAAAGTGTGGGAGAGATGATTAATTTTTTATTTTTTTTTAAAATAGATGATTGATTTTATTGAAAAGTGTGACAACATTTTTAGGTGTGGTAGTGTTGATTTTCTAAAATCAAAATTTAAAATTAGAAAGTAGAACCGATTTTAAATTTTTAAATCCAAAATTTGATTTTTCTTAAAAAGAAATCAATCAACTCCAAGTGCTCAATTACAGTAGAACCCTTACTTGAATACGATATTACGAAAGAGCCCCGGAAGTAAATAGTGGAGAATTAAATAAAAAGGCCAACGATCCGCGTCAACCTCAAAATTCGATCTGATCCGTCATTTAGCTGGAGAAAACACAATAAACTCTGTTATACACCGTTGGATTCCACGATTTAGAAAACAAAAGATAACAATTTGAGACCGTCAGATCCTCCCTTCAAACTCCCTTTAAATACGCATCACCACCTTAACTTTCAAACCTTTCATTTGCTATTTCGTCTCAGATTAGATAGAGAGAGACAGAGCTGTTTGATTGAGAGGTGAGTCTTCCGCCGTTATGCCCTAGTTTAAGATTGTTTTATTTGATTTGATTTCATGTACATTGGCTTAAAATTGTTTGTGCAATCGATGTGTTTCTAGGTTTAATTTGATTTCCGAATTTGACGTTCATAGATTTTGGGATTTTAGGGTTAAGGTAGTTTTGTTGGCCACTGATTTGAGTTTACGTTGATAATGAAACATTATTAACCTTTGATTTTGGGTTCTCCTGGTGATTTATCTTTTGTTTAACTAAGGGTTTTCAATGACCTGAACGAGGGCGTTGATTTTCCGAATTGATTGATAACACCTGCAGATTTTTATGTTCTGTTTCTGTCTTATGTTATACGTGTTTGGAAAATTTCCCGATGACTTTATTGTGTCGTATGTGTTTCGTTTTTTAAACGCTTGAGCTTCTGACTTTTTATGTCGTCTTTCCAACGAGTTTCAGTCTGTAATGTTCCATCTCTGTACTTTCGCATTGGTTATGGATTGTCTCAGAATTTAGGTATCAGGGCGACTATTGCATTGGACGACCTTAGTGATCAATTGTTTCCTTTTTTATGTAACACTGTTAATTGGTCTTGAGATAGGCAGGGAATACGTTTACTTTTCTTTTCAAAATTTCCTATGCTGATTATAATTTGCGTTGCAGATGGCCCGTACCAAGCAAACTGCTCGCAAGTCTACTGGAGGAAAGGCTCCCAGGAAGCAACTTGCAACTAAGGTTCACCCTCTATTTGTTTAACATCTGTTTTTTCCATGTTTTCCATTTACACATGATTTTTTTATAATGAGGATCAAAATTCTGATTGTCAACTAATTGTGTAGGCTGCTCGTAAGTCTGCCCCAACCACTGGTGGAGTGAAGAAGCCTCACCGTTACCGTCCTGGTACTGTTGCCCTTCGGTGAGTATCTTCTGCTGTTGATTATAATTGGTTTTTAGATTCTGAAAGGAAATTGGGTGGAGTTTTTAGGTCTTTTTGTCAAGGTTTTATGTGATTTCCCTGGTTGAACTAGATCTAGATGAAATTTCATGCAACACATCCTGGAAATGAAATGAATGTTCTTAGTGAGTTTGTATGATAATGTTAAGACTATACAAGTCCATTTAGTAAAGATGCGTTCTTGCATTGTTAACCCTTGGTAATTTGGGATGATATAAGTTGATATGTAAACAGGCTGCTTGCTTGAGATTCTCTGCTCTTGTGGCAAGATAATGCTTTAAGCACTATCAAGATTGTAAAGATGCATGCTTTCTGATTGTTGACATCTTGTTTCAGTGAAATTCGTAAGTACCAGAAGAGTACTGAGCTTTTGATCAGGAAGCTACCTTTCCAACGACTTGTGCGTGAGATTGCCCAGGACTTCAAGGTGAATTATAAATTTAACAAGATTTGTATTTGTTTATTAGGTGGTGTTTGCAAACTCTTTTAAATAATAGGAAATTACATTCTCTTCAGAAGCTTCTAATGCTACGGACTTCTTTTAAAAATAAGTGTTCTAGAAGTTATTAATTGAGTTTGCAAACAAACCCTTGTTACAGTTGAAAGATTGTCTCTGGTTAACTGTTCATTGTCTCGTTTCTACAGACTGATCTTCGTTTCCAGAGCCATGCTGTTTTGGCACTTCAAGAAGCTGCTGAGGCCTACCTTGTCGGTCTCTTTGAGGACACCAACTTGTGTGCCATCCATGCCAAACGAGTGACAATCATGCCTAAAGATATCCAGCTGGCTCGCAGGATCAGGGGTGAGCGTGCATAGGTGGCGCACATGCTTTGGTCGATTTGTGCTGTGTTTGTTTTGTGTCAGTTATATAAAGTAGATAGTATTGAAATTCCGTTGCAACAGTACCCTGTTAAAATGTTTAGGACAATGGGATGGGTCTTCCCACAAGCTGGTAACTGTATTGTCCCATAATGGGATTGTTTGGGCTGAAAGGATTGTGAAGTATGTTCAGTTATTTTGTTATTAACTTCGTTTAGGCTATCTTGTCCACCTCTGGTGTTAAAAATGTTTTTTATTTGTGTTCAAAATAGTAATCTGTTTCTAGTTTATTCCTATGATATTTACTCTGCTTGTGCCTCGTAGAACTTTTCTTATATAAATGGCCTCATTTCTTGCTGTGTGTTGGAAAAGGCTCATTTTATGCCAATTTCTTGGAATGAGTTGGACATGCAGAAAGGGCTAGGAACTTGACTGAAAAATGAGAGTTAGGGCCAGTATTTTTGGCCCATTTCAATTTGAGTTGTTTCGGCTTGAATTTGTGTTTTTTTATCGGGTAAATGGTAACTCAAATTATGAACGGCTAAAGTCATTTAGTTGGAGGTCAATCTTCTTCTACCTCATTTGTTTTTGGTGCATTTGTTTCGTCATCAAAATTTATAGAATTAATTAATTACTTGCAAGTCCATGTATAGGTTTAACTTTACTCTTATATCCACAATTTTTTATAAATTAGTAGTAGGTGCAAAATAGGGTAGTTTTTACCCATTCTAACCTTAAAACACGATTTTGATAGAATAATTAAATTTAATATAATATACCAATGGACTCAATCAACCGTCCCCTACCCATCCATGACTCTCCACTCTCTCACTCTCTCTCACTTCTCCTTCCTCACTGCTCTTTTCAACCAAAACCACAAAAGCTTTGCAATATTTCCACCGTCCCCCCACCCCGACAAAGCGCCGCCGCTGCTCTTCCTGCCGCCGATGTCGAAAAGTGTCGCCCGCGCTCCCTACCCCACACACAGCAACAACCAAAACCCAAGCCGTCGCCCTGCCACTCCCACACGTCGATATCGGTAAGTGTCGTCTGCTCCTGCCGTCGATTTTTCGTATCTGCTCTGATTTTTCAGATCCCCGCCGCCGCGCAGGGCTCCTTCACGCCGACGCTACCGCCTCCCCCACCCGATGCCGACGCTAATGTCCCACTCTCCGCCGCCGAGATCCTCTCGCCACTGCCGCCGCCTATCTCGTAGAAATAGGAAAAACCCCTGGAAGTTGACGAGATCTGTTTCGATTTATTTCACGGAAGCTTATTCAAATAGGTATTCTTCTAGGATCCCTACGGATTTATTTAATTTCTTGGGCCTTGGGAAAAAAAGAATGAAAGGAAAATGGAAAAAATCCAAAGGCATGGAGTAATTCATATGAATAATGGTTGATCTACACTCTACACAACAGTAAAGAAGCGGAAATCATCATTTCTAATTTTTTTTTCTTTTGTTTGTTCTTTTTCTGCAACTAGTTTGTCTACAAAATTTTTAGTGTTGTTTTCTGGTTTTGGTGCTTGCAATTGAAGAATTACTTGATAATTTGAAAAATGCTGAAATATGGATTTTATTGCTTTTCAAATGTGTTGTTGATGATAAACCACCTCCGAATAAATCTCCAGATTAGTTACCAATTGATTGGATAAACTCAAGAAGTTTTTGTTGCAGTTTATTTTCATTGTATAGATGTGTATATATATGTCCTTTTGTAATTATTTTTCTAGTGAATAAAATACATTTATCTAGTTTAACATGGTATCAAGAGACCAGGACAAATAGACAAATGTCTCTCGTCCATTTATTTTATTTTCCTTCTTCAAATTACATTGCCGTCACGGACATTATCATTTAAAGTTCTTTCTATGACTACTAATGTCCCAAACCCATCATTGCTCAAACTCACTCATACTGTAGCCCACAAGTTAACTCGGGATAATTTTCTTTTGTGGCGGCGTTTGCAGGTCGAACCATATTTTTGTGGCCAGGGACTCTATGGATTTGTTGATGACTCTCTTCCCATGCCGGAATCCACCAGTCAACCACCGGAATCAAACTCAATTACATCTGTTTGGATTCAACAAGATCAATTAATTCTCAGTGCAATTATTTCAACTGTCTCAGAAGATATCCTTCCTCATCTGGTTGATGCTACAACATCAAAGAAAGCGTGGGACACTCTTCATGCTTGCTTCGCCTCGCTATCTCGTGAACGTGCGACACAAATAAAGTATCGTCTTACTACAATCAAGAAGCATGGATCCTCCATGGAAACATATTATAATGAAATCAGGAAACTTGCAGCAACGTTAGCCGCTATAGGTGAGCCTTTTCGAGAAACATATCACATTGCATTTCTTCTTGGCGGTCTCGATTCTGCATACGATCCGCTCATTACTGTTGTTCAGACTCGGGTTGAACCAATCTCTCTAGAGGCACTCTACGATAGAGATGAGCTTAGGTATCTATGGCCCGTTTAACACCGGGCTTTTTGGTTCAGAATCTACTGGTTCCTACGCTTCGACCAGTAACTTTGGATATTTATTTATTTATTATTATTATTAATTTTTTAAGAATGGATGAAGTATAAGAATTAGTCCACTAAAATCTATTTCTTCCATCAGACCAAAACCGGCCAAGTAGACCACGGCCCGTGACGTCGATCCCCCTCTTCATCCATTTTCCTCTTCAATGTGACCCTCTTCATCCATTTTTCCTCTTCAATCGGCCGGCTCTCTTCCTCCATTTTCCTCTTCAATAGGTATTTCTCCACGACACCAGGCCACAGTCGCCACTCCCGACCCACATTTCTCTTCATCCATTTTCTCTTCAATCACCGGCCCTCTTCATCCATTTTCCTCTTCAATCGGCGCTCTCTCTTCCTCCATTTTCCTCTTCAATCGGCCGCTCTCCACGACACCAGAACCCATGCGCCACTTCGCCCCACCATTTCTCCAAGACACCCGGCCACCCTGTCGCCACTTGCCCACCCACCGGCTCCACCAGCCCCCAGCATTTCTCCACGACACGAGGCCACCCGTCGGTAAGTCAGCCGCTCATTCGACCACCCATTTCTTCTGTTTTTCCTCCACGCCTCTGGTAAAGTTACTCTCCTTTTTTGTTTAACATAAGAATCAAAATTTGTTATATTGAATTTGTGTACATCCAATATTGGGGAAAACAAGAGCAGATGCATTGCTTTTGTTTATTTCATTTCATCTCAGAAATACAATGTTGAAATATAAATACAATATTGGGGAAAACAAGAGCAGATGCATTGCTCTGTTTATTTCATTTTGGGAATGCAATTGATATTATGGATATTATGTACATAGGTGACTGTTTTATTTAATCAAAGAGTCACTTTAGTTTTATAATGACCCAATGTATGTGTGTAATTGCGCTTTTTTCATTTTGGGGATTCAATGGATTTTGAAAGTCAAGCTCAAGCAACCGATGATGATGTAGAGATCTTGGATTCAACTCCCCAGAGGCTCTTGTCAATTGAAAAAGATTCAAAGAAAGCAAAGAGTCACCACTTCTGAAGCTTGGAATTATTTTGTTAAACTCGATAATGGCAAGGTAAAATGCACTAAGTGTAATACTCAATATGTTTTAAATGGTTCAAATTATGGGACTTCTACTCTTACCCGTCATTTGAAAAATTGCTTGAAAAGTGCAAAAGATGGAAATGTTGGTTTGATGTTAGATGGTGAAGGAAATTAAGATCTAGGAAAATTGATCATAATCATAATGCGTGAATTGATTAGTAAGATTATTGTTTCACATGATCTTCCACTCTCCTTTGTTGGTTACAAATGGGTTAGGGAATTTTTCAAGTATTTGAATCTCGAATACAAATGTTATGGTAGATTAACAACTACTCTTGATGTGTTGAAGTTGTATAATCTTGAAAAGGATAAATTGAAACGCGTTTGATGATTGATTGTTATGGGAGAATTTGTTTAACCGATTGTTGGACCGCCTTGTGTAGGGGTGTGGGTTTCATAAGTTTGACAAAACTCACTTTGTAGATCGTGATTGGAAGTTGAGCAAGAAGATACTTAATTTCTATAGATTGGAGCCTCCACATCTTTGGATTTGTATTGGCAAATAAAATGTTTGATTGTTTGAAAGAATGGGGAATTGAGAAAAAAGGTGTTTTCTCTTACTTTGGATAATGCTTCTGCCAATGATAATATGCAAGATACCTTGAAACAAATGCTTTGTTTACAAAATAGTCTTTTATCCAATGGTGAGTTTTTTCATGTGAGATGTTGTGCTCACATTTTAAATCTTATCGTTAAAGAAGGCTTGAAAGTAGGCGATGATGCTTTGAAAAAGATCGGACAAAGTGTTAAGTATGTCAAGAGTTCGGAAGCAAGAATGAAAAGTTTTAATGATTGTGTGATTCAAGTTGGTGGAATTGATACTAAAATTGGTTTACGCATGGATGTATGCACTAGATGGAATTCTACTTACATTATGCTTGAAAATGCACTTAGATATAAGCGGGCTTTTGGTTTGCTTCAATTGAATGATCGAGGGTTTACGTTTGCTCCAACGAATTAAGAAAGGGAGAGGGCGGACAAAATGTGTGGGTTCTTGCGTCCATTCTTTGTGATCACAAATTTGATTTCTGGTTCTTCTTATCCCACATCCAACTTGTATTTTATGCAAGTATATAAGATAGAGTGTTTCTTGAAATCAAATTTGGTGAGTGAAGACGAAGTCATTAAGGATATGGCTACGAGAATGCAAGCAAAATTTGAAAAGTATTGGACTGACTATAGTGTTGTGCTTGCATTTGGGGCTGTGCTTGACCCTCGAAAAAAACTAGGAATGGTCAAGTATTATTACTCTCAACTTGATCGTGATACGGCTCAAGCAAAGGTTGATCATATAAGAAGTAAATTGCAAGTACTTTTTAGTGATTATGTGAAAGCGGGGCCTTTGAATGAACCAAGTGGAAGTTCTACTGAAAGCTCTTCAAATTTATCAAATTGGACTACATCAACACTTGGTGGAATGGGAAAAGAGAAAGTGGTTGTTTTTTATGTAAGTCTTTATATATTATTTTTTCTTCATATATTATTTATTTATTGTTCTTAATTGCACGTTTCACTTATTAATTTGTATTATTTTATTAAGGTTATGGAAGACTGGCAAAGTAAAACAAGTGATATCCAAATTACAAAGTCTGAACTTGATCAGTATTTGGATGATCCGCCTCTTGAATTGAAATTCTATCCAAATTTGAATGTGTTGGAGCATTGAAAAATTAATAAACACTGATATCCAACATTATCAATTATGACTTGTGATATTCTTAGCATCCCAATCACCACCGTCACTTCTGAATTCACTTTTAGCATTGAGGCTCGTGTTTTCAACAAGAATAGGAGTAGACTTCTTGGGCATCACGTGGAAGCCCTTATTTGTACTCGTAGTTGGCTACAAGGATTTGATGTTGGTAATGTTCTAATTATTTCATATATATATATTTCGTTTTCATATAATTAAATAAACGTGTTTATTAGTAACTAAATGTTTTCTATGCATGTTTTAGAAGAAGATGATGAGTTGGAAGTTGATGATGATGAGTCTTTGTCCAAGGAAGGATCTAATGATGAAGAGTGATGATGAGTTGGAAGTTGGAAGGGTCGAATGATGAGTCTTTTGTTTTTATACATGTGGAAGCCCAAGTACCTTATGCAACTTTAAACTTTTAATTTGTTTGTTTAGACTTTCAATTTGTATGATTTTATGCTTTGGACTTATTTTGTTCTATAATATCTATTGGACTTATTTATGGTTAGAGTTAAGTACTTAAGTTGTGAACTTGTGATAGTTGTAATATATTTAATATGCATTTGGATTGTATTTTAAATAAAAAACGGTGTGGCCCGCCCGTTTAGTCCGAGGCCCGCTAGGGTTAGGGTTAGGTTACGGCTCTTAATGACCCGTTTAAAAGTGAACCGCTAAGGCCCTAACCCGTTTAGGCCCGTGGCCATGTAGGGCTGACCCTAATGGGTTAGGGCTGACCCGTTTAACATCTCTACTCTACGATCTACTCACAGCCCATGAGCAGCGTCTGGAACACAACAACTCACCGACGGCTCTCCAGGTTCAATCTTCAAGCATGAATACCAGTCATCTCACCACTCCTCCAGATCGCTCCACTTCTCAACAATCCGGTCGTGGTTCTGGACGTGGTGGAGGTCGTGGCTTTCGAGGCAGGGGGCGTGGCCGTGGAGGCAATCAAAATCCTCGTCCGATTTTTTGTCAGTTGTGTCGCGAATATGGCCACACTATTCATGCATGTTCACATCGTTTTGATCCAGGCCACATGGGTGCCCCAAAGTCACCATCAGCCTATGCCGCCAGTCACTTGCCCTATCCTTCTACGGCACCATCATACAACTCATCCTCTAGCAATGAGCAGTGGTTCCACGATTCTGGTGCGACCCATCACATAACATCTGATCTTCGCCATCTTAATATCTCGGCAGACACCTATCCCGGCTCTGATAAACTACAAATTGATGATGGTTCTGGCCTGCCTATCAGCCATATTGGTGACACATCATTATCTCTCCCTCATGCTAAATTTTATCTTCATGATATATTACATGTGCCATCGATCTCCAAGAACTTAATTTCTATTAGCAAATTTACCAAGGATAACAATGTTTATGTGGAATTTCACTCCTTATTTTTGTGTGAAGGACGAAACGACGGGGAGGGTTCTACATCAAGGCAAATGTGAAGCCGGTCTCTACCCTCTCCATATGCCCAATTTCCCCATAGCCCTTACAAGCATTAAAGCTCCCTTCTCAACTTGGCATTCTCGTCTTGGTCATGCCCACCATCGTGTTATCTCGTCCATCATAAATCAGTTTTCCTTACCTAGTAAGTCTATGCATAATATATGTAATTCATGTCAAATGACCAAAAACCATCAATTGCCCTTTACACTTTCTGATTATGTTTCTACTGTCCATTTGAACTTATATATATGGATATTTGGGGACCATCCCTAGCTTTGTCTTTGAATGGAAATCGTTATATGTTAACTATTGTGGATCACTTTACCCGATTTACCTGGGTTTTCTTTCTCAAATTAAAGTCTGATGTTATGTCCACATTTAATGATTATTATGCTTATGTTAGTCGTCAATTCTCATTTCCCATTAAATATGTCCAAACCGATTGGGGTGGTGAATTTCGTCCCCTAAGTAATGTGTTTCGTCAACTTGGAATCATACATCGTTTATCTTGTCCTCATACCCATCAACAAAATTGACTCGTTGAACGGAAACATTGTCATCTTGTTGAAACGAGACTAACTCTATTATCTACTGCTACTCTTCCTCTTCTATATTGGGAGGACGCATTCGCCACTGCTTGCTTCATAATTAATCGGTTGCCATCTCCTATTCTTCGTCATATATCACCATATCAAACTCTCTTCCAGCAGCTTCCAGACTATACATTTATGCATACATTTGGATGCGCTTGTTGGCCTTGTCTCCGTCCCAACACCAAACACAAAACTGATCCTCGATCCACTCTTTGTGTCTTCTTAGAGTACAACTCATCTCATAAAGGCTACCGTTGTCTTGATATCAAAACCAATCGTATACATATCTCCCATGATGTAATTTTTGATGAAGCTCTCTTTCCCTTTGCCAACTCTACACCACTAAACACACCAAATACCATTCATCCCACACCTCTTCCATCATCTCTCCGGCTTCCTGAATCTGTTCCCAGTACACCACATGACACCGAACATCCCTCAAACACTCACACTTCTCCCATTCCTGTTACCGTCCGGATTCACAACCTTGATGTTGTACTGATATCCGAGTTGCGTCCTCAACACGCAATGAGGACCCGTTCCAAGAGTAATGTTGTTCGTCCGAAAGAATTCAATGATGGGTGCATTCGTTATCCTCTTCCGCACGTGCTTCTAGCCACTAGTAGTGAG
Source organism: Stenogyne calaminthoides (assembly GCA_037126765.1). Taxonomy (NCBI): domain Eukaryota; kingdom Viridiplantae; phylum Streptophyta; class Magnoliopsida; order Lamiales; family Lamiaceae; genus Stenogyne; species Stenogyne calaminthoides. Next base: position 15,508,491 of record JBBCBC010000006.1, read on the forward strand.
TCTTTGTCAACACCCACATGCTTTACAGAAACATCAAAATCTCCACAGTGGTGTACGACTATGAACTCAGAATTTGACGCTCTTATGCATAATGGAACTTGGACTCTCGTTCCACCGCCGTTGCCTGATCGTACCATTGTTGGTTGTAAGTGGGTGTTCAGAATCAAGCATAATCATTATAAAGCTCGGTTGGTTGCCAAGGGCTTTCATCAACAACCCGATTTTGACTTTGACGAAACATTCAGTCTTGTGATTAAACATTCTACTATTCGCTTTATTCTTGCTTATACTGTTTCTATGCAGTGACCAATCAAACATGTTGATGTCTCAAATGCCTTCCTCCATAGTTTCATCTCTAATGAAATATATATGCAGCAACCACCGGGGTATACACATCCTCAGTTTCCTCATCATGTTTGTCGCCTTCACAAGGCTCTTTATGGACTTAAGCAAACACCCTTAGCATGGTACTCTCAGCTCAACTCTAAACTACTGTCCCTTGGTTTTCTCAATTCATAAGCTGATACATCTCTATTTACTATTCACACGAATGCTTATCACCTACTGGTGTTTGTCCATGTTGATGATATTATTATCACCGGTTCATCTTCTGTTGCCATAGACAATCTTATCTCATCCCTAGGTGCTAAATTTCCTCTTAAAGATCTAGGTCCAGTTAATTATTTTTTTGGCATCGAAATGAACAGCACATCTAATGGTCTTTTTCTCTCACAACAACGGTATATAATTAATCTTCTTCGCCAGACTAATATGCTCACTGCCAAGCTCGTCTCCACACCCATGTCTACATCAAATCTTACTTTACAGGGTACAACCTTTGATGACCCGTTATATCGAAGTGTCGTGGGAGCGCTTAACTATCTCAGCCTGACTCGTCCTGATATCTCATATGCTGTCAACCGACTTTGTCAATATATGCAACGTCCTACTACAGATCACTAGACTGCAACCAAGAGGGTCCTTCGCTATCTCAAGCATTCACATGATCATGCCTTATTTTATCCGGCCAATTCTAAGTCCTCTCTCTCTCTCCATGCGTTTGTTGACGCGGATTGGGCTGGTGATGTTGATACTCGTCGGTCTACTACTGGTTTTTGTGTTTACTTTGAAGATTGTCTTATTTCTTGGGCTGCGCGGAAACAACAAACTGTGGCACGCTCCAGCACGAAAGCAGAATATCGTGCCCTTGCAGCTATTGCGTCTGAAGTTCAATGGTTCCTCAATGTTGCTCGTGTTCTTCAGCTTTCATTTCCCTGTCTACCTACCATTTGGTGTGATAATATCGGTGCAACTTATCTTGTGGCTAATCCAATTTTTCGTGCTCTCACCAAACACATAGAACTGGATTATCACTTTGTTCGCGAGAAAGTTGCTCAAAAGGTTCTTCAAGTTCGTTTTGTATCTACACAAGATCAAGTGGCTAATGTTCTTACTAAACCTCTTTCGCAAGGACGCTTTGCTGTTTTACGTGACAAGCTTCACGTGGGTCGTCTACCCGTTCGCTTGAGGGGGTGTGTTGATGATAAACCACCTCCGAATAAATGTCTAAATTAGTTACAAACATTAGTTACCAATTGATTGGATAAACTCAAGAAGTTTTTGTTGCAGTTTATTTTCATTGTATAGATGTGTATATATATGTCCTTCTGTAATTATCTTTCTAGTGAATAAAATACATTTATTTAGTTTAACACCATGTTTTATCCTTCTGTTTTCACTATGTTTAGGTGATGGGGGCGACGATGGAGGTTTTTCGGTGGTGATGATGTTTGAGTTGTGTTTGAACAAAGTGCTGGTGATGTTTGAGTTGGTTTGAAAAATATTTGGAGATGGGGTTGGATCTGATACTGTAAATGCACAGGTTCATCACCAATCACCAATTGATGAACATATGCATATGTGCATGTCAAGATTTGCAACTCACTGAGTTCGTGATGGAGGAGCGTTCGAGTTGCAGTACTGAGTTAACCGAGTCGCGCTCTGAGTGACTGGGTCACCTAAGCCGCACTTCGAGTCACTGAGTTGGAGATGAACATATGCATGTCGAAAATGAGGATGAATGAAAATATGTAATTTTGATTTTTTAGAAGATGTTACATAAATTTTTAGATTTTAGATATGTAAATTTATGTGATTTTCCAATTTTTTATATGAAAATTTTGAATTGTTGTGTTTGATTGGATTTTTGTGGATGTGTAGTTTTTTAATGTATGTTTAACATGAATTCTGTATTTCTTCACACCAATTTAAAGCATTAAAGAGAAACAAAATGAAAGAAAGATAAAGAAGAGTGAGAGAGGAATGAAGAAAGAAGAAGAACAGGACAGAAAGGATGGCTGATGTGAGAATGCAATCAGTCTTTAATTTTAAAATAATAAATAAGGATACTTAAGTCTTTTCCTATTCTATTTTGGACCTAGAAGTAATGATTAAAATACTATGGAGTTAAAAGTAAAAGGTAGTTGGGCTTTGCACCTTGTAAGCCATTCAAATTTATATGCAACCATCTCACATTAATTTCATTTCGAGGCAGTTATTGTTTGCTCCTCATTGTATTCAAGAGGAATAGTAAAACTCTTGTGTGGAGAATCTTGTTGGATATTTTCATTAAGTGTTCATGATTTATTATTTGTCGATGCTATATTTAACCACCTTTTTTTAATTGTTGTTAAAAAAGATTATTTTAGTTTTATAGTGTGCAAGGTTCCCGCCTGGGTCGGGTCACGACGTTAGGCAGGAGCCTCAGACAGCCTACGTACCCACCGCCTAGGTTTTTTATCAAGACAAAGTCTAGTATGAAAATTTTCATACATGAAAAAACTTTAATTTACAATCAAATTCTGTAATTGGTGAAGGTAAGACAAAATTGAGTGGTTCATGGTTCACTCGACCCAAGTGATTCATGGGTTACTCGACCCGAATAGGTCATAATTTAGGGTTCATTATTTAGTGTTTATGGTGATGATTGATTTAGAGCAATTTTATAGATTTTCATACATGAAAATTTTCACACTAGACATACTCTTTTATCAAAATATTTTTGGTTTCTCTTTTTTTTTTTGTTTCCCTTAGTTGTTTTTTTAGCCTTTTCATCAAAATATTGTTTGCTATTTTGGGCCTTGATTTAACTACAATTATATTGCCCAATATGATTTTTGAAATATCAAAGACTATGTTTGTTTTGGGACTCACATGGATGTATTTAGGACTTTGACCTCCCTGTCCCATACGAGATTGAGATTTAGAGTCTAGTTTTAAATCCCACATTCAATCCACACCTACAAATATTTATAAAACCTATTATTACTTTTCTCAATACATCACATTTTATACACTTTATTACTCTTCTCTGAAAGAATTCCTTCTCATCTAAAAGTCTGAACTTTAGAAATGGTCGGGAATCAATTAATTTATTTAATTTCCCTCAACATTCTCAATATAATAATACAATATCAATCACTATTAGACATTGATATGACATAAAGTTAAATTTCACCCTTCTTAAATCTCAAAACAAACATGTACAATTACTATTCATCAAGAATTTTAAATTCCTGAATTCTAAAGCCTTAACTTGCTCCGCACACTTAAATCTCAAAATAAATACAGTCAAACAGAAACAGAGTACTCACAATGGCATATTGTTGTTTTTGTATTTAATGTGAATTGTTTTAGGGAGCTCTTGGTATTAATATTGGAATAGAAACAATAATGACTATCATTAGGCGCCCTTTAGTTCACGAATTGATCAAAATAGGTTGGGATTAGTATTTTAATCTTATATAATCGGTTGTTTGGTTTGTGGGAAGAAGACCTAGGATACATTTTTAGTTTGGGTGCAAAATCCCTATATGGAGTGATAGTCTATCCCATGTGGAATGTGAGAATGATCGGGATTAATATTTTAATCCATATACTAATTTTTCAGTACAGAATTAAGAGTTGTAATCCTACAAACCAAACACATATTGTAGGTCCCGAACGGGTTTTCGTGAGGGCAGAAGTCTAGAGGGGAAGGGTGAATAGACTTCTGAAAACTTTTTGTGCAAGATCAGGCGTGAAAGCAAGTATACGTGATCAGAGTGCATGTGGATCAGTTTGGACTGATATCCAACTTACTGATCGCCTGATGTCAGATCAGTTCGGTGTCTATCAGTTTAACTGATGTGCGGAAGCTAAGTTTTAACCCGTGTGAAAAACCAGTTTTGTAGAATCAGATTTCTGCTTATCTGTTTTCAATCAGATGACAAAGTGTCTACTGATCAGATCAGTTGCTTGATGCAAAACTGATCCAGACTCAAAATATGTATGCAATATCAAAACATGTAGTGTGCTATAGTGTAAAACAGGTAAATCAGATAAAGCACACAAGATTTTTATAATGGTTCGGACAACCAGTCCTACGTCCACTCTTCCCTTTCAGCAGGGACACCAACTAAACCAACTGGACTTATTTTAATGTGTTAGTCCAACACAGTACAACAAATATTTAAGGAGTTTTCACTCAACCAATCCCAGAAATCAGAAACTAGAAACCCTAATCTGAAATCTTGCAAAACAAACTTAACCTAACTTTTGAGGTTTGGGTATAAGATTTGTTGTGTTCCAATTGGAAATCTATCCTAGTATTTCTGTAGCCTAAAGCTAAAGGATAAGATTTCTATGCTAAGAACAATGGGATGAACACTTAGAAATTTTCTTGATTTTGTGTTCTTCGTGCGGAAATTGCTATAGCTTGAGCTTGATGATAATATCCGTCTCTTCACTATGAAGGTTGATCCCATATTTATAGACCTTGAAATCAAAGAGCCGGTGGAGAGCAATTTGAATTTTAGGCTATTTTTGGTAGTTTGCAGGCTTGATGTGACGTGCTTCAGGAACGGCATGGCCTAAAGCATGTATGTTTGTCCTTTCTAGCCATTTGACTATGCAACGCCGAATCCCGCATTGTCAGCTCCGTACATACGTGTCTTGATCTCATTGGTTAACAAGTACACTTATTCAGTGTTTGCTTTACCAACTAAGGTTGACATTCTTCTTGTCTGATTGACATCGTAGGATCTGGTGCACCATACTTGTCACCTGGTGTGAGCTGACCTGATCAGATACAACTGATCAGTCTACCTGATAAAGTCTTCTGATGCAAGTTGTCTTAGCTCAACTAGCAAAATTGTCTGATGTAGGTCTTTCGGTCTTGTTCTTCTGGTAGGCATCTGATCTTCAGGTCTTCTGATTCTTCAGCTTCATGTCTTCACCTGATCATCTGACTATCTGATCTTCTGACTTGTCTGATCTTCTGATCTTCTGACTTGACCTATACATATTGAGTTCCCCCTCAATATGTGACCTATCTTTTACATCAGCTGTCTATACAACTCAGTTGGTCATCCTATCCTGATTCTAAGTCAGCTAACAGGCCTGACTGGTCCTATTACAATCTGTTTTGTAACATATCTTGATGCAAACAATCCAGTTCAATCAAGTAATTTATTCAGCAATTATGAACTGCTTTTTCATTGTTCATGCAACAAATACTAACTTTTTCATGAATATGATCACATATGCATTTGTTAATTCAATGGACATGTTTATGGATTGATCACGAAGATGTGTGATTATTAAAAAAAAAAGTGCACCTATTTAAAATTAACAAAGGACATGCAGCACTACAGTACACTACACATTTGGAGAAAATTGAGATCGAGAGTCGGTTTTCCTATTCTGGACCTCCAAATTAGAAAATTGAGATCGAGAGACTGTTTTTCTTTCAGTTGACTTCTTTTCTCTGCCTCTGCTTCTGTTGCTTCTTCTTCTTCAAGTTTCTTGGCCAGTTTAAGACTTTTGGCCTCTTCTTCTATCTGCAGTCTTTTCTGAATGGTTGATGAAAAATCCTCAATTTGTCCACTCTCGCAGTCAGATCAACCAATTTAGCTTTCTGATCAGAAATTACCTTGTCCTGAATGTCCAGTTGTCTAGTGTGTTCTTCAACGGTTGTGAACATTTCGGCTAATTAAGTGTCCTGGACTTCAGCAGATTCGCCAGCTTGTCTTGATGCAGATATGATAGTCAGTTGAGCAGATGGGGCATCATGTTTTTCTGATGGCTGATCTTCCCCCTTTTTGGTTACATCAAGAAGCTTTCGGATAGTCTTTTCCAGATTGGCAAACTGATAGAGCATTTCTGTCTTTAGCTCGTCGACCTCCAAGGATTGTATTTGAACATTTGAAGCAGATGGAGTCGGACCAAGCATCTTGGACACGACATCTTCCAAGGCCTTCTTTACAATGGAAACATAAGTCTCAAACCTTTTCACGGCAGCCTCAAAGCTGGAATTAGCTTGCATCAGAGATTTATATGCCTCCTTGAAGAGAATTCTGACATCAGGCAACATGGAGACTTCCAGGCTAAGTTTTGCTAACAACAACTCCACCCTTTTCATTTCCGTTGTAGAAACTTCGGAATGCATCTCCACCAGTTTTGCGACAGTCTGATTCCTCTCAGATTCAACAATCTTTTGAGTTCTCTCCTCCATCCGATTCAACAGAATGTTGGCTAGATTATTGAATTGAGCTTCCACTGATGCCTTAACCCTATCCAGAATAGTCGTCGAAACATGATCTAGGGTCTCAGGCGGAATCACTACCACTGGTACGGATGTTTGTGCCTCATCAGCTAGGGTCTCATCCGGTTCATCCTCAGCTGATTCATCGGCAGCATAGTCAAAATCCTCAGCAAACCCTTAAAATCCCATTTTCTTGTTCACCAGCCAGAAAACATCATCATCAGTTGCCAGTTCAGCAGCACTGGTTACTCCGGCCAGATGTTTCATTATGAGCTCCATATCCACAAATTCTTCATTCCCCATCACCTCCAGCACCATCAGAAAATCTTCAATATTTTGCAGTCTGACATCCCTCCAGAAAAGAATATTAGCAACTTGTTGACGAACACCGGGATGATCAACCAGATTAGGATAGTGAGTGTTCAGATAGTTGTTCACCCTTTGCTTCAAAAATCTGACGACTGGTTTTTCTGGCTCAGGTGATTCAAAGACTTTTCTGGTGTTAAAAGGGTTGTGAGCAACAGAAACAAAATAGGCCTTTTGCCTGGCTGTTTGGATATCTGGGGTGGCTTCTCTGTATGGTTCAGGTTGAGGTGGGTGGGCAGGCTCCGGTTGAGCATGTTGAATTTGGATAGGGGGTTGTCTGGGAGGTGATGGTAAGGGTGTAGTAGGCCGAGATGATAGAGGGGAAGGTGATCTGGGATAGTGAGTGGGTTCATGACTTTTAAAGAGTGAGCTCAGATGTGCCGAGTCAGATGGTTCAGACTCGTCCTGAGCCTCTTCAAGAATTTTTCCTGCAGCTCCACCAACCTCCATCTGACCAGATTCCTCCATCATTATCAGTTCTCGACCCGTATTGACCGTGTGTTCAGAACTCAACAGCGGTCTCCTCACCAGCCAATTCAATCTGCTGATCCCCACCAGACTCCAAAATCTCAATGTCACTGTCTTCATCTCGAAGACCCCCAGAAGGCATTCCATCCTTCTTTGGCAACATTGTGGTGAGCTTTCTCTGACGTTTCTCACCCACAATGTCAGATGCTCGCGCTGGTTTACTCGCTACTTGTTTTCTTTTAAGAGCCCTCGTCTTGGGTTGACCTCGTGCTTCTGACTGCACAGATGAGGCCAGTTTGGTTTTCGGCACATATGGGGCTGTATCATCATCACGTTGCCCAAACAGTTCTTCATCCTTATGCAGCAAAGCTTTGAACTTCTCCATATATGGCTTTCGCCCAATCTCTGACCAAGGATAGTTGGGGATCTTATCAGCAAGGATCATCGAGACCTTGTGAATGTTGCAGATGTTCTTGGTCAGCACCACCTGATTCTTCTCATTCTTGACAAACTTTGTAGTTTCCTGAATCAACCGATGTTTGACAAACCCCATCCAATTCATGTCCAGAGCCTTCTCTATGATCGCGGTCATCACATGCTGCTTTTGCTGGTAAGAGCATCGGGACTGAAGGCAATACCCAAAATTACTTTTGAAACGATTTTAAAAAGTAATCTGTATTTTTTCTTCAAGTATGGAACTTTAACATTTGTGATGTTGGAGATGTTCCCTGGTCTTAACAACACCTTCTGCAAGTATTCCTTATCCGACATCCCTGCTGTGTACTCATCGGGGTAGTTTCTTCCCGTTGGAAGCCCAAAGATTCTTCCAAGGTCATCATTGCTTACATCTATTCTGTTACCGCCGACGAACGAATACAACTCCTTGTTGTCGGTCTCCTTCAACTTTCTCAAAAACTCCAGAGACTCGATGATGCAAACACTACTCAAATGACGAAAACAGAATTGTTCCAGCCCACATGCTCTAAGATATTCCAGTATTTCTTTCGATTCTGGGTCATTTGTGTTGTGGAACATGACATACTTCTCATCGATCACGTTTTTAATCATGGATGCATAATCACAACTTTTCGAAGACACTATAAATGTTGCCATTTCTGAAAAACATATAAATATACAGTCTGAGTTAGGTTTTTCAAACCCTATGAAGTGTTGAAAAAGTGCTTCAGACATAATGTTGAATATTGCATAAATAAAGTCCCTAAAATATGCATTTGTTCAGAGAATACAGAGATTTAGCATGGACATGATGTGAACAGATGCATAAAATACCATATGCAAATATAATCAGTAACCCTAGTATATAATAGACATGATACAACACACACACAGTACGCAAATTACCAGAGAAACGATTTGACGATTTTGAAAGGAAAGATTAATCACTTGAATATTGAGTGTTAGGAGATTTCTGGAAATGATTGCGGTTTATGAGTTATAGAAATGCGAAAGGTTTTAGAAAGAGGATATTAGGGTTTTAAATAGGTGGGAGGGAAAAATTTTAGCACGAAAAATTTGAAGGCACTTGAGTGTCCTTGAATTAATCGGATGATTAAGATCAAGTGGTTGAAAAGTAATATCATCGTGCGGTCAAGGATTTAAAACGGCAGACTTTTGGACTTAAAAGTTCGCAATAAATGCATTTAACACAAAAAATCCCACGTCCGCATTTAATGTTTGCAGGCATGACGTCATAAAGTAATGGGCACAGTAATAACTAACATAGATTAGTATAAGTTTAAAGAAGGATAGATCAGTAAACTTCTCTGACTGACTGATATTGTAATTAGTCAGTTACCATGATGTTCTGATCCAGCTTGCCTGATTACTGTTGACCTTACTGATGGTTGCCTAATCCTTAGTATTTCCCAACAATGTCCCACTCATCTGATCAGGTTTCTTCTGATCCTACCTGATCAGTTGAAGTTCCCCCTTCATCTGTTATCCCTTTTCTAATCAGTCCCTGGCTGATCTTTTCTGATCAGTTCTTGACTGATTCTTTCTGATCAGTTGAGGTTCCATTACTCAACTGATCCTCCTCATCTGGTCAATCTCTTAACCAATTGGTCCTGGAGACCAGTCCACAAAAAATTTCTGGTGCACTCTCTCCTAAGTCCAGAAGTCCTAGCTCATTACATAGTTCTCTGAATCTGACTTCAGCTAGTGGCTTGGTTAAGATATCAGCTCTCTGCTTATCAGTATGGATCTTTTCCATTCTGATGTTCTTCTTTTCCACATGATCTCTTATAAAATGATGTCTGACATCCACATGCTTGCATCTTGTATGTAATACGGGATTCTGAGTAATTGAAATAGCACTATTACTGTCACAGAATATGGGCACATTCGTAGCTACAATGTTATAATCCTCAATTTGCCGACTAAGCCGAGTAGTTGGGAACAATGACTTCCCTGACCATGTATTACGCCTTCAAGAGTAGATGTGGGCAATGATGTCTATTTATTTGAAAACCAAGAGATCAATTTGCTTCCTAGGAGCTGACAAGTACCTGAGGTTGATTTTCTGTCTATTCTGCAACCTCCATAATCAGAATCAGAATACCCACTAAGCTCTAAATTTATCATCTGATGGGTATAATAAACCAAGGTTTACTGTCCCCTTCAGATACTTAAGAATCCGCTTAGCTGCTTCCAGGTGGCTTTGCATTGGATTTGCCTGAAATCTGGCACATACACCTACTGCAAAAGTTATATCTGGTCTGCTGGCAGTCAAGTATAGTAAAGATCGAATGAGAACCCTATATTCTTTCTGATTAGTTTTCTGACCATTCTCATCTGGATCCATCTTGAATCCAGTCATGATAGGAATTTTGACTTCCTTACTGTTCTGAATTCCAAACTTTGCCAACAGATTCCTAGTGTACTTTACCTGACAGATGAATATGTGAAAATTGTTGGGATATTTTAGTTTTGATGAATTATGCCAAAACATTATCAACTTGTGTTATTCAGCTAACTTACAGATAACAAGTTGAGGGGGAACTCACGAAATCAGAAGTAGATGATCGAGACTAGACGAGGTCAGCGGATTTAGACCGATCGAGATCAGATGAGTAAGATGAGTTCCAGAGTTAACTGATGAGCTGAGCAAAATCAGAAGAAAAGAAAAGCTAAGCCAGCTGATCAGAAGAATCAAAAGTGACCTGATCAGATGACCAAAAAAGATAAGCTGATCAGATGACCAGATCAGAAGAGGAAGTTGCAGATCAGAAGAGAAGAGTGCAGATCAGTAGAGGAGGTTCGGATCGAAGAGAGGGAGATAAGACCGACGAGATCGGGGCGGATCGAGATGATGAGATAACCTAATGCAATCGACCTAAAATGCTAAATCGATGAGCTAACCTCGATATGCAGAATCGACAACAGATCGATCCGGATAAGGAATGGGATCAGATCAAAGTATTTGATCGATCAAAGAGAAGAAATCGATATCGAAAACCAGAAATCGCAAGATACGGGATTAGGGCAACCAAATCAAGACAAGAGTCCAAGATCCGAACAAGAACACAGACATCGACCGATGTCACCTAGAGATAAGTCATCTCAAGTCATGTTCATTGAGAATCAGAACACTACTGATGATCAGATAACCTGAGTGCAAGTGACTGAGGGGGGGATATCCGGTCGAAGATTTGAACTCGCTTAAGCCCGAGTGTCAAGATATACGATCGATAAGGTCCGCCAAGAGAAACCTCTTTGAATCAAGAATCTTGAGACTCAGAAGAATCCTGAAGACTCGGAGAACCCTGAAGAACTCAGAAGAATCCTGAAGATTATAGCCGTTAGATTCAGCTGACGTGGACCAATGAGAGGAAGACAACCAGCCTGAAAAAGCTGCAGAATAGTATGGATTTGAATGTGACTCCATCCAACGGTAACATTCAAATCCACACTATAAATACAAGTTCTTCCATCAAATTAAGTGTGGAAGTGGGAAAATGCGTGAAACATCCAAAAAGCCAAATCATCCAGCATTTCCACCATAGAACACTGAACAAGAAATACACACATATATTAAAAGAGTGTTCTACCCTAGATCTAAGCACAAATGTAATATCCTAAGCTTAGAGAGATTTTTTCATCCTTAGCATCGAGGCTAAACAAATGTAATGGAAAATATCAACCTAGTTGGAAACCAAACAAACCTTACCCAAATTAGTTTGATAGGTTAAGTTTGTAGGTGAGTGAGAACTCGATAAACATCTATAGGCGATCCCGTGAGGGAGATAAGTCTCGATTGAGTGAGAGCTCGTTAAACATCTGTTGGGTGTTGGACTAACACGTTAAACTAAGTCTAGTTGGTTAAGTTGGTTAAGTTGGTGCCCCTTGTGATAGGAAAGAGTGGATGTAGGAGTTGGACTCCGAACCACTATAAAATCGTGTGTTCTTTACTGCTTTATGTTCTTACTTGCCATATGCATTTGATTATAAGCAAAACACATAGTTTTAAAAATAAAAATTGGAGTCATCATTCCCTCACCCCTGTTTTATATGCATTACAATTGGTACTTAACGCATTCATGGGTTTTCAAAACGGGACCAACAAGTGGTATCAGAGCGGGAGTTCAAAAGTTCACTGATTTCAAATGTGACAATCTGAACTGATCTTTTTTTGAAAAACCCATTTCTGTAAAAATGCATATATTTTAATATATTGGCGTCATTATCAAAAAGGGGGAAATTGTTGGGATATTTTAGTTTTGATGAATTATGCCAAAACATTATCAACTTGTGTTATTCAGCTAACTTACAGATAACAAGTTGAGGGGGAACTCACGAAATCAGAAGTAGATGATCGAGACCAGACGAGGCTGCAGACGAGACTGATCGAGATCAGATGAGTAAGATGAGTTCCCGAGTTAAATTAGAACTGAGCAAAATCAGAAGAAAAGAAAAGCTAAGCCAGCTGATCAGAAGAATCAGAAGTGACCTGATCAGATGACCAGAAAAGATAAGTCGATCGGATGATCGGATGACCGATCGAAGAGGAGGTTGCAGATCGAAAGAAGAAGAGCGCAGATCAAGAGAGGAGGTTGTCGATCGGAAGAGGAGAGATAAGACCGACGAGATCGACGCGTGATCGAGATCAGATGAGATAACCTGATGTAACTGACCTAAAATGCTAAACCGATGAGCTAACTTGATATACTGAACTAATGTTTTCGATCCGATCAAAGGAAATGATCGATCCGGGCGAGAAGAAATCGGATATCGAAAAACCGTAAATCAGATACCGGATCAAAGCGACCAAATCAGAAGACAAGAGTCCGAAGATCTGACTAGTAAACACAGGCGTACTGATCTGATGTCACCTAGAGAAAAGTCATCTGAAGTCATGTTCACTGAGAATCAGAACACTACTGATGATCAGATAACCTGAGTGCAAGTGACCGAGGGTCGATATCCGGTCGAAGATTTGAACTCCGTTACTCGAGTGTCAAGATAATCCGACGATAAGGTCCGCTGAAGAGATGTCTGCTGAATCAAGAATCCTGAGTAAAAGTATCCTGAGACTCAGAAGAATCCTGAAGACTCAGAGAACCCTGAAGAACTCAGAAGAATCCTGAAGATTATAGCCGTTAGATTCAGCTGACGTGGACCAATGAGAGGAAGACAACCAGCCTGAAAAAGCTGCAAAATAGTATGGATTTGAATGTGACTCCATCCAACGGTAACATTCAAATCCACACTATAAATACAAGTTCTTCCATCAAATTAAGTGTGGAAGTGGGAAAATGCGTGAAACATCCAAAAAGCCAAATCATCTAGCATTTCCACCATAGAACACTGAACAAGAAATACACGCATATATTCAAAGAGTGTTCTACCCCTAGATCTAAGTACAAATGTAATATCCTAAGCTTAGAGAGATTTTCCCATCCTTAGCATCGAGGCTAAACAAATGTAATGGAAAATCTCAACCTAGTTGGAAACCAAACAAACCTTACCTAAATCAGTTTGATAGGTTAAGTTTGTAGTTGAGTGAGAACTCGGTAAACATCTATAGGCGATCCCGTGAGGGAGATAAGTCCCGATTGAGTGAGAGCTCGTTAAACATCTGTTGGGTGTTGGACTAACACGTTAAACTAAGCCCAGTTGGTTAAGTTGGTGCCCCTTGTGACAGGGAAGAGTGGATGTAGGAGTTGGACTCCGAACCACTATAAAATCGTGTGTTCTTTACTGCTTTATGTTCTTACTTGCCATATGCATTTGATTATAAGCAAAACACATAGTTTTAAAAATAAAAATTGGAGTCATCATTCCCCCACCCCTGTTTTATATGCATTACAATTGGTACTTAACGCATTCATGGGTTTTCAAAATGGGACCAACATCCTTCTATACTTTGCTTAACCTGAAGACCCAGAAACTAATTCATCTGACCCATCATGGGCATTTCAAAATTCCCTTGCATCAATTTGCTGAATCTGTCACACATGCTCTTGTTGGGAGATCCGAAGATAATATCGCCCACATAGATCTGAACCATCAGAATATCTTTACCATCTTCTATTCTGAATAAGGTTCTATCTATTACTCCTTTATTGAATCCACTGTCTATCAAGAACTGAGATAGTGTATCATACCAAGCTCGAGGAGCTTGTTTCAGGCCATAAAGATTTTTTCTTAAACGGTCCACCTAGTTGCCTTTTTCAAAGTCAGGAGGTTGTTCAACATAAACTTCCTCAGCTAGTACCCCATTTAAGCATTCACTCTTTACATCCATCTGATACACAATAAACCCTCTGTGGGCAGCATATGCCAGAAACAACCGAATGACTTCCAAGCGAGCGACTGGTGCAAAGGTCTCATCTTAATCAATTCCTTCTGATTGTGAATACCCCTTCGCAACAAGTCTTGCCTTATTTCTGGTTATGACATTGTTCTCATCTCTCTTGTTCTTGAATACCCACTTGGTGCCTATCACATCTTGATGAGTTGGTCTGTCTACCAGTTTCTAAACTTGATTCCTCTCAAACTGCTCTAATTCTTCTTGCATGGCTAGAATCCAGCTAGCATCTTGTAGAGCTTCTTCTATAGTGGTTGGTTCCTTCAAAGACAGATAGCAACAATACATGGCACTTTCACCAACATGATGTCTAGTTTGGACTCGGGCATTCGGATTGCCAATTATTAGATCAGTCGGATGGTCATTTAACCAAGTCCTTCTTTTCTGATGTATATCAGTTTGGATATTATCATCCTCATCTGATATTGAGTCACTAGTGGTTGGGAGTGGTGCAGTAATAGGATCCACTTGACATGGACAAGTCTCAGCTGATGTTGGAATCATCATATGCTGATGTCTGTTCGTAGGAACATCAGGTGTTCCCCCTGAACCAGATGGTTCAGTTGTTACTGTCTCAGCTGTACCAGCTTCTTCATTGACAGTTATACGTACCTTTGGGTCTGATTGACCTGGTGAATCAGTAAGATCGAGTTTTGGAAGATACACTGTTACGTGATCTGATCCCTTTTCTTTGATACTTAACTGATCCAATTTCTGTGCATCAGGTACCGGTTGATCTGGTACTGCTTGTTCTGAGGCAAATTGCTCTTGTTCCGAAGATGTCTCATCAAAGACCACATGAGGTGTTTCTTCCACAACTAGGGTTCGCCTGTTGAATACCCTGAAAGCCTTGCTGGTTGAGGAATATCCTAGGAATATTCCCTCATCTGACTTGGCTTCAAAGACTTTCAACTGACTCTTCCCATTGTTGTGTATGAAACACTTGCACCCACATGGAAGTAAGAAACACAAGATTTTCTGCCCTTCCACAGTTCATAATGTGTTTTGAAGTGAATCTTAGTCAGAGAACATCTGTTCTGAGTGTGACATGCTGTGTTGATAGCTTATGCCCAGAAACGGTTTGGAGTTGCATGTTTAGCTAACATTGTGCGAGCAGCTTCTTTGAGTGTTCTATTTCTCTGTTCTGCTACTCCATTCTGTTGTGGTGTTCTGGCAGCCGATGTTTCATGCTGTATTCCAAACTTAGTGCAAAAGTCAGTAATAAAGGAGTTCAGAAATTTTGTACCTTTATCGGATCTGATTTTTACAATACTGACACCCTTCTCATTTTGTAACTTCTTGAGCAGCTTAGGTATCTTTGTTGTAGTCTCATTCTTCTTATATAAGAATACAACCCAGGTAAACTTGGAGTAATCATCCACGATTACCAGAGTGTATTTGCGTCCGCTGAGACTAAGTGGTGTAACTGGTCCAAACAAATCCATATGGAGCAGTTGTAGTACTCTGCTGGATGCTGTTCCTGGGATCCCCTTGAATGAGGCTTTAACCTGTTTTTCCTTCTGACATGCGACACATGTATGATCCTTAGAGGATACCTCATTCGGGAGACCCTCAACCAGGGACATCCTTGCTATCTTGTTAAGAGTCTTAAAGTTCAGATGACTCATTCTCTTGTGCCAGAGCCAACTACTGCTTTTGGAACTCTTAACAATCAGGCATGCATTTCTTGGACAACTGTTCCAATCTGCAGTGTAGATCGTTCCCTTCCTTGAACCAGTTAACAAAACCTGTTGAGTAGCTCGATTCTTGATAGTGCACTGATTAGTAGAGAACTCAACACTGAATCCGTTGTCGCAGAATTGTGAAACCGATAGCAGGTTGTGCTTTAAACCATCGACATACGAGACTCCAGTAACCTGTACATCATCATTCTCTAAGGTTCTGAATCCTCTGGTAAAACCAAAGTTATCATCACCAAAGAGTACACGTGGGCCTTCTTGTTCAGTGTATGAGCTGAGGAGATGTTTGTTTCCAGTCATGTGCCTTGAGCATCCACTATCGATGTACCAGATAGTAGCTTGTACACCTCCTTTATTGGCCAAACCCACGCGAACCTCAGAGTTATCAGCATCCTTAGTCATCAGGCAGATGTCGTCATCAGATGAGAACATCAGATCATCGAAGTTGTTGAAATCATCAACATTTGTCATCAGGCAGAAATCTTCTACAGATGAATAACCAGAATCTTCTGAAGGCAGATAAGAATCATCTATCCCAGATGTATCAGCAACCATGGCTTTTCTGTCTCTGTATCTTTGTTCTCTTCTGTTTCGCTTGTCTTGTCTTTCTTTTGGAGTCAGGTCAGGGCAGTCTGCACTGTAGTGACCTGGTTTCTGACAGTTGAGACATGCTCCACGTTCCACGGAACTTCTTCTGCCAGGTGAGTCATTCCTTCTATAGAATCTGTCAGGTGACTTCCCAGATTGCATGTGATCGGAATTCCTCCTTTCTGATCTGTTGTCTCTTCTATCATCAGAACGATCATCTCTTTTCTTATCATCTCTGCGATCCTCCCTATGATCATCTCTTCTGTCATCAGATCTATTCCTCTCTTGTGATCTATCAGTTGATCTCCTGTCTCTTCCTCTGCTGTTCTGATAATCTATATAAAAATTCTGATATTTTCCAAGCTGAATGTTGGATCTTTCAAGTTTTCTGGTCAGCAAAGCAACCTGTTTGGTCTGACTCATGATATTCCCAATCGGTTCAGTAGACTTTGAGCTGCTGCCGGCTGCTTTGAATGCAACTGCTTTTGATGTGGCAGGTGTGACTTTGGCAGACGACTCATCATCTTCTTCTTGCCCTCTTTCAATAAGATCAAACTCATGGGCTTTAAGGCTCAGAAATAGGTTGCTTGGCTTCATCTTTGCAATATCTTGACAATCCTTTATCACTGTAACTTTCATATCCCATTTCTTTGTCAGAGATCTCAATATCTTGTAGTTGATGTCTTTGTCTGACATTTCTCGTCCCAGTTCCCTAAGCTTGTTGACAGACATGGTGATTCTTCCATCGAGCTGATTTATGGTTTCATTTGGCAGCATCTTTAGTTTCTCAAACTTTACCAGTTCGGCTTGCAATCTGCTGTCTTTAATCAAATCATTTCCTTCGCACATCTCATTAAGCGTATCCCACATCTGTTTGGCTGTCTTGAGGTACTTGATCTTCTCTCTAGTTATCTTGTCCATCGTCTTCATAATAATATGTCTGGCCACAGTATCCAGATTGGATAATTTTCTCTCCTCGACATCCATCAGTGAAGGACTCTTTCTGATTCTGGCTCCAACTAGAAATTTTGGATCACCTCCTTCAGCTGGGTTGTTGTAGTAGATGATAATGGGTCCTTGTTCAAGAACTTCCATCATTCTGCTGCTTATAGGTCCCAGATGGTTGCTCATGAGTATGGTCCACTCAGCATACTCATCAATAGAAAACTTAGGCATATCATGATACATACCAGAGGTATTATCCATGCTGATTGTGAGTTTTGAAAACAGATAAATTAAAAAAAAAATAGGTTTTTTCAAGATCTGTTCAAGTGACCACAATGGTTCTTCCTCAAGAACCGATGATACTCAAAGCCAGTGGTCCGTAGAACCACTGCTCTGATACCACTTGTAGGTCCCGAACGGGTTTTCGTGAGGGCAGAAGTCTAGAGGGGAGGGGTGAATAGACTTCAGAAACCTTTTTGTGCAAGATCAGGTGTGAAAGAAAGTATGCCTGATCAGAGTGCGTGTGGATCAGTTTGGACTGATATCCACTTACTGATCGCCTGATGGCAGATCAGTTCGGTGTCTATCATTTTAACTGATGTGCGGAAGCTAAGTTTTAACCCGTGTGAAAAACCAGTTTTGTAGAATCAGATTTCTGCTTATCTGTTTTCAATCAGATGACAAAGTGTCTACTGATCAGATCAGTTGCTTGATGCAAAACTGATCCAGACTCAGAATATGTATGCAATATCAACTCAGGTAGTGTGCTATAGTGTAAAGCAGGTAAATCAGATAAAGCACACAAGATTTTTATAGTGGTTCGGACAACCAGTCCTACGTCCACTCTTCTGGAAAGTATGCCTTTTACTTTGTATAATCAAAACTGAATTTTCAGACTTATTTACTGAAATAAATTGTTTATCACTGATGCTTTAAATATTATTGAATGTTACATATATTTACTGCATAACTGTTCAATAAGTCGTACGTGTTACATTGTAGTTAATTTAGTGATACCAGATCACATAAGATTAAATTAACAGTCCCTTGTAAGTAAAAGTACGCCATTCACGACCTAGATGGAAATGAACAACCCATCGTGAAAGGTTGAAGTGTAAGGCTCAGATTGGCTTGTCTTGACCAAGAGATTACACTAGTGCATGACTGATGCACTGAATAGGATCTACAGGAGGATAAATTCTTCAGAACTGAACACGGAAGAATTAGACCTCAGTGGTTCGTTATTTCTTAATCTCCGTTCCTTGCGGCCGGCCGGATGCAGGCGTGCATCCCGACTGCGAGCTGCTTGGCGTGGCGTTTTGAGACTGAGTTTTTTTTCGAGATGATCGAGTGGGAGAAATTTGAGACGGTGTTTCTTCAAGATCAAGCCAAGAAAAATCAAACCACGACAATTGGATAATTTGTGCCCAATATGTTTATTTTTCTGTTTTTCTTGATTTATTTTGTGCTACCTTATGCTTTATTTAATTTGTTTAAATGTGTTTGCATGAGAATTGCCCAAATGAAAAATCTCACCTTCAAAATTACTAAGTATGTTTAAATAATTAATTGACAATTTTATTCCGGATAATAAAATTGAATTAATTTTGACCTCCATGATTTATTTATTTGTGAATTCTTTTGGAGAAATTCCCCCCACGGGACGGTCAAAAGATAGCTTTCACATGAATGAATTCCAAACGGATGATTGTGGGTTATTACTAGTGGCGACGATGACCCTCCCCACGAGGCTCGTTTAAAGCGAAATAATAATCCTGTATTTAATCATGGTTATTACTTAGGTATAAAATTGATATGCATATACTTCCCCGAAGTCCCTGTCAATTTTATATTGGTCAAGTGGGAGCCAACTATTAATCTGGATATTAAAGGTTTGTAACTGTTCTTGTTTGTAACCTGCTTGAATGTGTTTAAATAATGACCCACCCCACGTGGCTTATTTAAACTGTTTTGAGATGTTGGCTGATGCATGTTCATATTTTTTTTTAGATTTTAAATATGATGCATGTGATCGAATCTTGTGATATACTTGTGCTTATGCATATAGTTATTTATTTCAGTTCAACATGTCGTTACCTTTTAATCCACTGTTATTATACTTAAAGTCAATACAATATGGAAACTATATTAATTGGAAAATTATTTTTGTCCTAACTGCACAAAAGCACAAGTGGATTTTTGACACACCAAAATCAGATGAGCCAACTGACGAGTCAAAACATGCGGGACTCGTCAGATCACCTTGCGAGAGATGTCGTCGCTGAAAATGGTGGAGGGCAAACCCGTAAGGGATTATGTCCTCAAAATAGATGGCCCATCTGAACAAACTTGAGATTCTGAGTGCAGATTATGATCTGGAGACTCAGATAAAATTGGTACTTCACTCTCTGCCCAAAAAGTTTTTGAGCATTTTGGCCTTGCTAGCTAATTTGTTGCAAGCTTTTGGTCTCGACAGAGATGTTGATAAGGCATCAAACTCAAGTTTTAACGGCAAGTGGTCCGTCTTCATCTTCTAGGCCAAGGGAGGCAAGAAAAAAAAGAGGACCAAAGGCCATAAGCAATAAAACTCAACTGTTGCCAAGGGCAATGGTAAGATGAGGAATGCTTGTTGTGTCAAGGAAAATCCAAAGAGGAAGTGCTTAAGCTGCGGTGAGAGAGGACAATGGAGGTTTTGCCTGTTCCAACCCCAAAAGGGACGGACAGAAAGGTAATTCTCACGCACTAGTTGTTAAAACTTGTTTAGCGGCGTATACTTCTCATTTGTGGGTGGTTGATACGAGATCCACTAATCATGTTGGCTTCACGGGTTCAAACGGACCCGACAACTTAGTGGGAGTGAGATCCTCATCACACTGGGCGATGCTACGAGAGTGGCAGCTGAAGCAGTGGGAGAAGTGCACCTATCTTTTGAAGATAAAGTTTTTTTGAGATTATCTTTATGTTCCCAGTTTTAGAAAGAATTCACTTTAAGTTTCTAAAATTCGATTAAAGGACACTAAGTTTCTTCTAATAAGAATGACATCATTTCTTGAAATGATGAGTGTATCTGTTACGGGACATTGATGGAAAATCTCTATACAATTAATGTGCACACCACCACTCACTTAAATGCATCCTATAACACATCAACTATTTTTGACAAAAGAAAACGTGAAGCGAAACACTTCTTTGGCATCTAAGATTGGGTCATATAAATCCAAAAAGAGGATCCAAAGGTTGGTAAAAGGCGGGTTTTGGAGTGTCTCCAAGTTGAACCAATTCCAACCGTGAATCATGTTTGGAGGGTAAAATGACCAAGATGGCATTTGGAGCCAAGGGAATAGGGGCAAAGAAGTGCTAGAGATCGTTCACACAGATGTATGTGGTCCAATGTCAACCAAAGCAAGAGGAGGTTATGAGTATTTTTATTGATGATTACTCAAGGTACAGTTACTTTTTCCTTATGAAGCATAAATCCGAGACCTTTGAGAAATTCAAAGAATTTAAGGCTCAAACAGAGAATCATAGGGAAAAACGTATCAAGTCTCTACGATCTGATCGTGGAGGCGAATACCTCAGCGATGAGTTTTTGAACTACTTATCTAATGAAGGGATTGTATCCCAGCTCACTGCACCCCTCAACAAAACGGGGTTGCAGAGTGAAGAAACAGAACTCTTTTGGAAATGGTTAGATCAATGATGAGTTATGCGGATCTTCCCAAGTCGTTCTGGGGTCATGCCTTGGAAACAACGGCTTACATTCTGAACTTGGTGCTATCCAAATCGGTTCCCAAAACTCCTAAAGAATTGTAGACCGGGCGCAAGCCTAGTATGAGACACATGAGAATTTGGGGGTGTCCGGCCTACGTGTTGGACAAGGAAGCCGGTAAATTGGATCCTCGATTAGAATTAAGGCTGTTTGTAGGATACCCCGAGGGAACAAAAAGGGTGTATGTTCTATGGTTCCGAAGATCAAAAGGTGGTCATCAGCACCCACTTTAGATTTTTGGAAGAAGACTATATGAACCAAAGAAAACCCAGAAGTGAGATTACCTTAAATGAGCTTAGAGGGCAAACCTCAGTGCCAGCTGTACTAGATGATATACCAAACGATACGCTTTCACAACCGGAGCCTCGTCGTAGTGGGAGGGTTGTAAGACAACCCGAGAGATTCATGGGAATAGGAGAGTCCTCGGACTTGATTCCCGGACAAGACGAATCAGACCCATGGACATATGACGAGGCACTCCAAGATAAGGATGAAAATTCTTGGCAAATAGCAATGAAAGCCGAAATGGGTTCTATGTTTCATAATAGAGTGTGGGAGCTAGTCGAACCACTCAATGGGGTCAAACCCATTGGATGCAAAGAGGAAAAGAGGACTGGACGGGAAGGTTGAAACCTTTAAAGCAAGACTAGTGGCGAAAGGTTACACTCAGAAAGAAGGGATCGATTATGAGGAAACTTTTTCGCCCGTAGCCATGCTTAAGTCCATCCGTATTCTCTTATCGATTGCTGCGCATTTCAACTTTGAAATCTGGCAAATGGATGTCAAGACAGCTTTCCTTAACGGAAGTCTTGATGAAGAGATCTATATGCAACAACCCCAAGGTTTCATTGAAACAGGCCAAGAACACCTAGTTTGTAAGCTCAAGAGGTTCATTTACGGACTCAAACAGGCATCCAGAGCTTGGAACCAATGTTTTGATCATGTTATAAAGTCTTATGGGTTTGATCAAAATGAGTTTGAAAGTTGTGTGTATAAAAAGCGTGTCGGAACTGCATTGGTATTCTTAGTACTATACATAGATGACATTCTGATCATCGGGAACGATGTGAAGGTGTTATCAGACGTAAAGGCATGGCTTTCAAAACAGTTTGATATGAAAGACTTAGGGAAGCCGGACACATCCTTGGAATCAAGATCACTCGAGATCACAAGAAAAGGATGATCGGGTTGTCGCAAGTTTCATACATAGACACTGTCTTAAAACGATCCAGCATGCAAGATTCCAAGAAAGGATTCGTACCCTTTCAGACTTGGAATCCATCTATCCAAGAAAATGACCCTAAGACACAAAAGGAGATAGATGACATGAAAGGCATTCCTTGTGCTTCGGCTGTCGAAAACCTTATGTATGCAATGCTGTGTACGAGACCGGATATCTGCTTTGCCGTAGGCATGGTAGCAAGATATCAAAGTAACCCAGGGAAAGAGCATTGGACGACAGTTAAAAACATTCTGAAGTATCTGAAAAGAACTCGGGATAGAATGTTGATTTATAAGTCAGATACTCCAATCCCCATTAGCTACACGGACTCGGATTTCCAATCAGACTTAGATTCCAGAAACTATCTACCTCAGTTAGTGTGTTTCCATTTGGGAAGTGTAGCCATCAAATGGACGAGTGTGAAGCAGAAATGCATCACTGACTCAACCATGGAAGTCGGGTAAGTAGCTGCTTATGAAGCAGTGAAAGAACTGATTTGGCTCTAGACCTTCTTAGTGGACTTGGATGGAGTTCCGAATTTGTCTAGCAATATTTGCTAGGGGCAGTTGCAAATTCAAGGGAACCAAGAGTTCACAAGTCAAACAAGCACACTAAAGGAAAGACATCTTATACGAGAAATCGTTAAGAGAGGAGATATAGATATGGCAAAGATAACGTCTAAGGACAACCTAACAGATTCATTCACAAAAGGGTCTGCCTCTGAATACATTCGAGAGACATGTGGAAGGAATGGGTGTCAAGACCGTTGCCAATCTGCTTTGAGTATAAGTGGGATAAATTATTAGGTTCGTGTAGGTGACATTAGATGTCACGGACTACGCGAGACATGTTGTAGTATACTTAAAAGCAGACTTTGAGTATAAGTGGGAGATTGTTGGGATTATACTGGAAAGTATGCTTTTTACTTTGTATAATCGAAACTGAATTTTCAGACTTATTTACTGAAATAAATTGTTTATCACTGATGCTTTAAATATTATTGAATGTTACATATATTTACTGCATAACTGTTCAATAAGTCGTACGTGTTACATTGTAGTTAATTTAGTGATACCAGATCACAGAAGATTAAATTAACAGTCCCTTGTAACTAAAAGTACGCCATTCACGACCTAGATGAAAATGAACAACCCATCGTGAAAGGTTGAAGTGTAAGACTCAGATTGGCTTGTCTTGACCAAGAGATTACACTAGTGCATGGCTGATGCACTGAATAGGACCTACAGGAGGATAAATTCTTCAGAACTGAACAAGGAAGAATTAGACCTCACTGGTTCGTTATTTCTTAATCTTCGTTCCTTAAATAGGATCACGTGGGATTGGTAACTATTGCTTTGACTTATCATGGGTAGCGAATCAATGAGATTCAATACTTTTTATCTTGGGCAATATTATTAGTCACATGTGATTGCTAAGATTTAATACGAAGAATCGTGTGCAAGTACGCTTGTTCGATTTGCCCCCTTGGGAGGTTCGTAAGCTTTATCATACCAAATCTTGCAAGTGGAATTAGTTTCCGGTATGGATAATAATGTTGAACCGTTCCTTGACCAAGGACAAAAGATATTAATTAACAGAAAGCTATTTCAGTGGCTTGAATTAATTAATGGGCTAGATAATCTTAAACACGGGAAATAATGACCGGGAGCCATATTGACTGTAATATGGGTTAAGATGGATAATGTTATATTAATTATGTAGTGGGATTAATTAATATTTATGGGCTTGAATTATATTGTGGCTCAATATTAGATATTCAAGGTCCATTAGAAGGTCCAATCTTAATTCTCCTAAAGGCCCCCTGAGTAGCCCAACATATAGTCCATTAACTGAAAAGGTGATTAAAATAAAATAAATATTGTTGCTTATTTTTCCATGAAATATTTCAAAATTTATAGATAAAATTGGGAGAAAGATTTTCTTTGAATTTTGTTATGGAATGAAGATATGTATTCTTGGAATACAAGATTATCTCATTAAATTCAAGAAATCTCCCACTTGGGTATCTATAAGGAGATTTTCGAAAAATTAGAAAATAAAGGGCAAGAAAGATTTTCTTGATTTTCTTGAAAATATATTATGGAAGATATGTATTTCTTGAAATACAAGAATATCTCATAAATTCAAGAAGATCCAAATCTTGGTTTCTTGCAAGCCATTATTTTCGAAAATTCCATACATATAGAGTAGGTGGAATTTTTGTGGAATATTATAATTATGGGAAAAAGAATGTTGGGAAATTTATAGTTTTGATAAAAGTTCCAGAAACACATGTAATAGGACCAGTCAGACCTGTTAGCTGACTGATGTTTATATTATTGTTTATAGAATACCAGTTGATAATTACTGTATAGAACAACTGATGTAATAGATAGGTCACATATTGAGGGGGAATCTCAATATGTATAAGTCAGATCTGGAAATCCAAAGAAAAGCTGATATCTGACAGGCCAAAATGCTAGAGAAGAAAAGAAGATCAGATCGATCTGATCTAGTCAGATATCTCAGCTGAAGTCAAAAAGCTCAAACTCAGAATGCTTGAAGATCAGATGACTTCCAGAAGATCAGACCAGAAGACCTACATCAGCCGAGTCTGCTAGTTGAAGCTAAGTCAACCGGCACCAGAAGACTCCATCAGTAAACCGATCGATTTCCGATCGATCAAAGTCACCACCGTGAAAAAAACCGATGTTTCACCTAATCATACGCCTATGATCGAAAAAAGAAGAATGTCAACCTTAGTTGGAAGAACAATCATGAAAAAGGTAATGCGTTAACCAATAAGAACAAGACACGTATGATCGGAGCCGACAATTAAGGGATTTGATGTTGCTCTCTCCAACGGCTATAAAATACAAGATCACGCTTTGCCATGCCGCGGATTTCAAGACACGTCACATCAATCCTCGCAAACCTACCTAATATAGCACGAAATTCAAATTGCTCTCCAACGGCTCTTTGATTTCAAGGTCTATAAATATGGGATCACACTTCAGAGTGAAATACGGAAACACTGAACAATCAAGAAGCTCAAGCAATTATCAGATTTCCGCACAAAGAACACGATCAAGAAGATTATTTTATTAAGTGTTCAACCCATAAGTTCTTAGCATAGAAATCTTTTCATCTAGCTGATAGGCTACCTTAAACACTAGAAAAGATTTCATAGTTGGAACCAAAACAATCTTATCCAAACCCAAGTTAGGTTAAGTTGTTTTAGCAAGATTTCAGACTAAGGTTTCTAGTTCTGATTTCTGGGATCGGTTGAGTGAGAACTCCTTAAATATCTGTCGGTGTACTGTGTTGAACTAACACATAAAACTAAATTCAGGTTGGTTAAGTTGGTGCCCTTGTGATAGGGAAGAGTGGGCGTGGGATTGGTTTGTAGAACCACTATAAATCTTTGTGTGCCTTTACCGCTTTGATTAACTGTCTACACAATTGCACACAACCTTTAAAGCGCATACATATTCTAAGTTGAGATCAGCTAGCACCAAGCTTCTGATCTGATCAAGCTTGACACTTCAATCCAATTGGTTAAAACACTAACTTTGGAATCGATTTATAAAAACTGGTTTTTCACGGGTAAAACTTAAGCTTCCGCACACATCAGTTAAACTGATAGTTACCGAACTAATCTGGCCTTCAGCGATTAGTAAGTTGGTTATCAGCCCAAACTGATTCACTCAAGACTGATCAAAGCTTAACGCCCTCCTCACATGACCAAGAAAAAAGTTTTCAAGTCTATTCACCCTCCCCCTAGACTTACGCCCTCACTAAACCCGTTCGGGACCTACAAGTGGTATCAAAGCAGTTGGTTCTACTGACCACTGACTTTGTGTATCATCGATTCTTGAGGAAGAATCTTTGTGGTCGACTGAACTGATCCTGAAAAACTTTCTTAAAACTCATTCATTTTCCAAAAACACTCAACATGGATAACACCTCAGGTATGTATCATGATCTGCCGTAGTTCTCAATCGATGAGTATGCAGATTGGGCCATATATATGTCCAACCATCTAGGTTCGATCGGTGGTATCGAATGATGGAAGTCATCGAAAGAGGACCCATCATCATATATTACGACAACACTGCAGGTTGGAGGAGATCCGATTTTGCCGGGAAGTCTTGTGCGTAAAAGCCCAGCCTTGATGGATGCAGAGGAAAGGAAACTGCATACTCTAGATACTATCGCAAGGCACATTATCATGAAAACAATGGATAAGGTCACCAAGGAAAAGATTAAGTATCTCAAATCTGCGAAAGCAATGTGGGATACTCTGGCTGAAATATGCGAGGGAAATGACCGGATAAAAGACATACCGTCTGCGCAGTCGAACCGGTAAAGTTCGAAAAATTGAAGATGTTGCTTCAACGAAACCATCAACGAACTCGATGGAAGGATTACGATGTCAATAAACAAGCGAGAACTTGGTAGATAGATGTCTGATAAAGATATCAACTACAAAATTTTAAGGTCTCTCACCAAGAAATGGGACATGAAGGTCACGGTAATCAAGGATTGCCAAGACATTTCAAAAATGAAGCCAAGTAGCTTGTTCTTGAGCTTTAAAGCTCACGAGTTCGATTTAATTAAGAGAGGACAAGCAGATGAAGATGAGGTGCCCGCTGAAGCCTCAACTTCCAAATCGATTTGCTTTTAAGGCAACCAAAGAAATAGATTGAAGACCAATGAGCCCATTGGAAACATCATAAGTAAGTCAGCGAGCAGATCGCTCTCGCTTACTGTGAAACTAGAGAAATCAAATACTCAACTGGGTAAGTATCGAAGATTCTATAAAGATTATCAACATAGCCGAGGAGGAGATAGGAGATCAGACAACAGATCTCCAGAAAGAACCAAATCTGATGATCGGAGAGATCACAGAGATGAAAGGAAAAGAGATAATCTAAATGATGAAAGAAGAGATAACCAATCGCACGAGGAAGAAAGCTCGGGGACTACTATCGAAAGGAAAATCACCGATAGATCATACGGACGGAGTGATTCACCCGGAAGAAAAGGTTCCGTGGATCAAGGAGCGTGCTTCAATTCAGGAGAAGCCAGTCACTACAAATAAGCAGACGCCTGGACTCGACGCCAAGAGAAAGGAAAAAAAAGAGGAGCGTAAGAGAGCAACCAGACAGGACGGAAAAGCTATGGTTGTCGACCGCCGAGAATCGACGATTCAGATTCGCCTCCGAGGACTCTGGATACTCCTCAGAGAAGATTTGGTCGATCAAGAGTCTTTGTTGACTTCTATGGAAATGAAGATCCGATATTCTTCGGGATGATGATGAGATCTGCCTGATGGCCAAGGAGGACCAACCGAGGTAACCTCCGAACTTGCTTTGTTCGCTTTACACCGCTATCATTAGCATTTTCTTTGGGGAGATTGACCGCAATTTCTACTCGAGCAATTGCTTGAGGATCTCTCCAATGCAAAGAGACACTTATGCTATAGTGGAAGTTGAAAAATGATAAGTCAAGACCGTAAATAATCACTTGCTAAAGAGAATGATCTCAATAAAAGCCTCTCGAACTTAAATCATTTGAAACCGCTTTCGGAAAGGCAATCGAGGAATTTGAAATTCGAAAGTTAAAGCTTCGATCAGACAAGCAGATCAAAGATCACCGACATTAACAAAACAAAGAAGTTCGATGACTTCAAAATCCTCGCAAGCAAAATTCGATGAGCCGTTCCAAAGCATGAAAGTCTAAAATCATCGAGGATAATCTGCGAAGAAGAAAATAGAGGTTTTTACAAAATCATCTAAAACCGTTCAAGACATGAACACCTATTTTCGAACAACGATTAACAAGAAGGGACTTGGGTATGAAAACCCTTCCACATCCTCAAAGCCCCGATCGATTCATCTAAAAAAAGATGTAATCGCAGACGAAGTTTCGACAAAGATACACCAAAAGCCAAACATGTATCTAATAAGGAAAAAAACCGGTTGAGCGGGTAAAGGCGGTGCCCAACGAAGGGGAAACGAAATGGACCCCTAACCGGTAAAGCATCGATCGAGGAATCAACAGAAGAACCCGGTTCTTCGAAGAGACCTCAACTCGATCAACAGATCGAGAATCGAAAAAGACAACAACTGAAAAGGGAAGTCCAATCTGAGACCCAATCAAGGTCACCGCCTAATAAGCATGCTTTCGTAAACCGCAAAAACCACCTATGCCGAAAAAGATATGAATCTTTCGATGGTAGCAGTCGTACCTACCCCTATAATCAGAAATCTAGGGCTGCTGCACCAGAACCACAATGGATGAAAAGAAGACAAACAGAAAAGATAAATCCCAAGTCTTCTAAGTCACCCAAGGTTCACACTAATGAGCATACTAATCAGAAAGCATATAAAGAGACGATGATTATGTTGATAGGTATGGGAGACAAATCGGGCCTTCGATCTAACCGATCACAATAGAAGTGCTTTCTGTTTGTATGGATCCCCAAAACTAATCCTAACCCCTCAGGATCCAATCCAAAAGGGGTACCTAAAGCCTGATTTGGCTGCAGGATCACGTGGGTCTGGCCAACAAAGGAGGTGTGCAAGCAACTATCTGGTACATCGATAGTGGATGCTCAAGGCACATGACTGGAAGCAAACATCTCCTCAGTTCATACATAGAAACGAAAGGCCAGCGTGTACTCTTTTCGGTGATGATAATAACTTTGGTTATACCAAAGGATTCGGAACCTTAGAGAATGATGATGTACAAGTGGCTGGAGTCTCTCGTATGTCGAAGGTCCGAAGCACAACCTACTATCGGTTTCACAATTTCTGCGACAACGGATTCGGTGTTGAGTTCTCGATCGATCAATGCACTATCAAGAATCGAGCCACTCAACAGATTTTGCTAATCGGTTCAAGGAAAGGGACGATCTACGGTGATTGGAACAGGTTGCCCAAGAAATACATGCACGATTGTCAAGAGTTCCAAAAGTAGCGGTTGGCTCGCACAAAAAGAATGAGCCATCCGAACTTTAAAACTCTTAATAAGATAGCAAGGATGTCTCTAGTGGAAGGACTTCGAATGAAGTATTTTCAAAGGATCGGACATGTCTTTGCATGTCGAAGAAGGAAAAACAGTCAAAGCTTCATTCAAGGAATTCCGGACCGGCATCCAAAGCAGAGATCGCAAATTGCTTCATATGGATCTATTAGGACCCGTTACACGGTCGATCTCAACGGACCTTGAAATATACTCGTAATCGTGGATGACTATTCCAAGTTTACGGGTTATATTCTTACATAAGAAGAATGAGACAACAACGAAGATACCCGAAAGCCGCTAAAAAGATTACAAAAAAAGAAGAAGGGTGTCGGTGTAGTAAAAATCGGATCGAGATAAAGGTACGGAATTTCGAACTCTTTTATTCTTGATTTTTGCTCTAAGTTTGGTATCTGACATGAAACATCACCGCAAGGGCATACAACAAAATGGAGTAGCGAAGCGGAGAACAGAACTCTCAAAGAAGTTCGCCATACGATGTTATTTGAACATGCAATACCAAGCCGTTTCGGGGCGAATAATCAACTTTTTGCATGCCATACTCGTAACGCAGATGTCTTCGACTAAGGCTCACTACAAAACACCCTATGAACTGTGGAAGGACGAGAAAACCTCGTGTCTCTTACTTCCATATTTTTTGGGTGTAAGTGTTTCATACACAACAATGGGAAGAGTCGGTTGAAGACTTTTGAGGCCAAGTCGGATGAGGGTATATTCTTAGGATATTCCTCATCTAGCAAGGCTTTCGTGGTTTGTGTAGGTCCTTAACGGGTTAGTGAGGGCGTAAGTCTAGAGGGGAGGGTGAATAGACTTACGAAAACTTTTTTGTCAGATCAGTGTGAGGGCGATTAGCTTTGATCAGAGTGCGAGTGAATCGGTTTTGGGTGATAACCAACTTACTAATCGCTTCAAGGCGGATCGATTCGGTAACTATCGGTTTAATCGATGTGCGGAAGCTTAAGTTTTACCGTGTGAAAAACCGGCTTTTGATAAATCGATTTCAAAGTTAATCTTTTAATCGTTTGATCAAGTGTCAAGTTTGATCAGATTAGAAGCTTGGTGCTAGCTGATCTCAATTTGGAATATGTATGCGCTTTAAAGGTTGTGTGCGATTGTGTAATCAGTTAATCAAAGCGATAAAGGCACACAAGATTTATAGTGGTTCGGACAAACCAGTCCCCACGCCCACTCTTCCCTATCACAAAGGGCACCTACTTAACCAATCTGGACTTTGTTTTATGTGTAAGTCCAACACAGTACACCAACTAGATGTTTAAAGAGTTCACACTCAACCGATCCCAGAGATAAGAACTAGAAACCCTAGTCTGAAATTTTGCTAAACAACTTAACCTAATTTGGGGGTTTGGGTAAGATTGTTTTGGTTCTAACTATGAAATCTTTTCTTGCGTATAAGTAGCCTAACAGCTAGATGAAAAGATTTCTATGCTAAGAACTTTATGGGATGAACACTTAATAAAATTAATCTTCTTGTACGTGTTCTTGGGCGGAAATCTGATATTAGCTTGAGCTTCTTGATTGTTCAGAGTTTCCGTTCCTTATATTTTTCACTCTGAAGTGTGATCCCATATTTATAGACCTTGAAATCAAAGAGCCGTTGGAGAGCAATTTGAATTTCAGGCTATATTTGTAGACTTGCAGGCTTGATGTGACGAGCTTCAGGAATGGCATGGACGAAAGCGTGAAAAGTGTTTTTATAGCCGTTACAGAGAAGCATCATCAAATCCCGCAATTGCCGGCTCCGATCATACGTGTCTTGTTCTTATTGGATAGCAGACTCACTTTTCAGTGTTTGTTCTTCCAACTAAGGTTGACATTCTTCTTGTTCAGATCATCGACGTATGATTAGGTGAAACATCAGATTTCACTGGTGGTGACTCGATCGATCTGAATCGATCGGTCTACGATAGAGTCTTCGGTGCGGTTGACTTAGCTTCAACTAGCGGACTTTCGGTGATGTAGGTCTTCAGTGCGATCTTCCGGAAGTCATCGATCTTCAAGTATTACGAGTTTGAGCTTTATGACTTCATTTGAGATATCGACTAGATCGGATCGTCGATCTTCGTTCTTGTCTTGCATTCCGCCCGTCGGATATCACCGTCCTTTGAGTCTTCAGATTCGACCTATACATATTGAGTTTCCCTCAATATGTGACCTATCTATTTCATCGGTTGTTCTATACAAGAATTATCAATCGGTCTCCTATAGCGAAGTAATATAAACATCAAGAAGCTAACAGGTGTCCGATTGGTCCTATTACATGTGTTTTTGGAACTTTCATCAAAACTATAAATTTCCCCAACAGTTTAATGCATTTAACCCTACTTGTGGAAGAAACACCCCATGTAGTCTTTGATGAAGCATCTTCGAACAAGAGAAATCGCCTCGAACAAGATGCACTCGATCAACAAGTACCGATGCTCGAGAAAATGGATCACCTAATGATCAAGGAAAAAGAATCTAAACCGTGAAGCGGTATACATTCCAGATCTAGCTGATTCACCGGATCATTCAGATCCTAAGGTACGAAAAACCTGCGGTGAAGAAGGTCGATTCAATTTGAGATAAGATCAATGAACCATCCGGTTCGGGGAACACTGAAGTTCCTAACGAACGGACATCAACACATGATGAGTCCAACATCACCGAGACATGTTCTTATCAAGTGGATCATAAACCGCACCACTCCGAATCACTAGTAATGAACCTTTGTCGAAATAGATGATGTTCTCCAAACCGACATAAATCGAATGAAGGACGGATAACCGGATCATCCAACCGATCGATCATCGGAGACCCATCGATAAAGTTAAAACTAGACATCGAGTTGGTGAAAGTGCCATGTATTGTTTGTTATTTGTCTATGAAGGAACCAACAACAATAGAGGAAGCTCTACAAGACGCTTAAAGTGGATTCTAGCCATGCGAGAAGAGCTTGAACACCGACAGTAAATCAAGTTTGGGTCTTGGTAGGCGGACCAAATCATCAAGATGTAATTGGCACGAAGTGGGTTTTCAAGAACAAGAGAGATGAGAAAAATGTCATCACGAAATAAGGCAAGACTTGTTGTTAAGGGGTATTCAATCGGAAGGAATTGATTATGGCGAGACCTTTGCACCGATCGCCGCTTTAGAAGCCATTCGGCTATTTCGGCATATGCTTCCCACGAGAGGGTTCATGCATGTATCGGATGGACGTAAAGAGTGCATTTTAAACGGGCGGGCTACTAGCGAGAGGAAGTTTATGTCGAACAACCTCCAAGGCTTGAAAAGAACAACCAAGTGTACCGTTTAAGAAAAGCTCTTTATGGCCTGAAACAAGCTCCTCGAGCTTGGTATGATACACTCTCTCAGTTCTTGATCGACAGTGGGTTCACTAAAGGAACAGTGGACAAAACCTTATTCAGAATAGAAGATGGAGAAGATATTCTGATGGTTCAGATCTACGTGGACGACATCATCTTCGGATCTCCTAACAAGAGTCTATGTGAAAGATTCAACAAAGTTGATGCAAGGGAAGTTCGAGATGTCCATGATGGGACAGATGAATTACTTTCTGGGTCTCCAGGTGAAGCAAAGTGCAGAAGGAATATTCATCTGCCACTCGAAGTACACTAGGAATTTATTGGCTAAGTTTGGAGTTCAAAATTGCAAGGAAGCCAAAATTCCTATGATGACTGGATTCAAGATGGATCCAGATGAGGATGGTCAGAAAACAAATCAGAAAGAATATAGGGCTCTCATTGGATCTCATCAGCACTGACCGCAGCGGGACCGGATATCACCTTTGCAGTAGGTGTATGTGCCAGATTTCAGGCCAATCCAATGCAAAGCCACCTAGAAGCAGCTAAGCGGATTCTTAAGTATCTGAAGGGGACAGCAAACCTTGGTTTATTTTACCCATCAGATGATAATCTAGAGCTTAGTGGGTATTCTCGATTACGACTATGGAGGTTGCAAGATTGACAGAAGTCAACCTCGTGAACATGTCGGTTTTAGGAAGTAAACCGATCTCGTGGTTTTCAAAAAAGCGGACATCGATTCATCTACTACTCTTTGCAGCGAGTATATGGTCAGCAGAAGCTATTGCTCCCAACCGCTCCGCTTAGTCGGCGGTGAGGATTATAACATCGTAGCTAAGAATGTACCAATATTCGTGGCGGATAATAGTCTATTGCAATCACTCGAGAATCTGTTCTACATACAAGATGCAAGCATGTGGATGCGGACACCATTTTATAAGAGATCATGTTGAAAAAAGAAGAATATCGAATGGAAAAGATTCACACCGATTTCTGAAAGTCGATATTCTAACCAAGCCACTAAATTTGAGATTAGATTCGAGAGAATTGTGTAATGAGCTAGGGCTTCACGGATCTTGGAGAAAAAGCACCTAAAATGTTTGATGGATTGTTCTCGAACCAATTTGGTTAAGAGACTAACCAGTGAAAGGAATCGATTGAGTTTGGTATCTCAATCGATCGTAAGATCGAAGGAACCGATGAGAGAAATCGATCGATTTTCTGAGTTATCGATTAAAGGAAACGACAATTTAAAAGGAATATCGATTAAATCGGTTGGGTTATTTTACATCTTTGTAAGTCGATTTAGGCTGATATTCAACAAGCAAGATTCACAGATTAAAGCCTACAATCGCATAAGGAAGCAGAGAATTTACACAACAATGGAATAATAGAACTTTTCATTGATAAAGACCCGAAGGTCGATTACATTACAAGTTACAAATACAAAGGACCTGAGGTCAAGACATAAGTCATAACCAAAAACCCTAAACCTATAACCCTAAACCCTCATCCTAACCCAAGAAGTGCGGGAGAGAGAGAGATTTTAAATCTGATGCTCTCATTTTCCCCCACTTAACAAGGGTGAGAAAGCTTTTAAAATAATCCTAAAGCCTCTCATTTGAAGCTAAAACCAATGGAGCGAGAGAGGCCTTGATAGGATTTATAAGCCAGGAGCCCTTAGACCTGAAGTCAATGGACTCTCCAGCTGTTAAATGGAGCACATGTGCCAAGAAATTGGTTCAAAGACCTTATGGGGCACATGTGTTACATGTAAAAATTGAGTTGATATACGAAAATCAGCTGTTGTCTGATCAAGACCGTATATCAGACTCATGTTTTATATCAGACTGAGTCTGTTGATGCTGGTTACGTCATAACGATAGACACACAAGGTGCATACGGTTAGGAGAAGTGTCTTCTCGATTGCGATAGCGAATCCGCCCAAGTGGTGGTAAAGGAGCTTAGCAACAATTGTATGTGAAATCTTTGATGACAACGAAAACAGTGATAAGGGACACACAGGGTTGATTTGAGAAGATGAAATCATTGAAAAAGGGTAAAAAGGTGTTTGCGAAGTTTCAATTAGGAAATAAGGGTTCACCAGAAAGCATGATTTTACAAAGAAAGATAAGTATGGTGAATGGGTTATGTTGTGTAAAACATTGGTCCAATTTATAGAGGCCAAGCAAGGGTGCAAATGCAAATTTGATTTCAAAAAGCCTTTTAGAGAAATTTGCATCACAAGGACAAATGTGTAGAAATCGCGATCGATAATTGGATAAATTTACGGATTGACATATCAATATATATACGGGCGATAATTCGATGTCAAATCGTACAACTTAGGGAATAGAGACTACTATTCTAGACTAAGTTTTGGCGGTAACACTTATCCCAATAATTGGCTTGATTCGAGAAGAATCGATTAGGTCAACCAAAAATCGATTACATCTAAACCGATCGGATAAGGAAGATCGATTGAACTTGAAACCTCAACAAATCGGATATATCGATCTATGAGAAAAAAGAAATATCGGTTGAAGGGGAACTTCAACCGATCGAGTTGGATCGAAAGGAAATCGAGACACAAAATGAAACAGATCGGTTTGAAAAGAACGGTTGGGAAATTATAAGGTTTAGGCAGAAAACTAAGATCAACAAGTGGAATCAACTTTCAGTGGTATTGACCGATTACTATATCACCAATCGACACGCCTTTCTTTTTCCCTTGTTATTTGCTTATTTATCGGATTTTATCTCGCTTTTTATTTGCCTTTATCAGACGATTACGTGTGGCGACGATCCCCGCAAATCATTTAATGCGGACGTGGGGTACATGTATTAATTGCTACAAAAATGGGCTTTTAAATCCAAAAGGTTTTCGTACGTGCTTTTTCCAACCATTCGATCAAAACCGCTTAATCTGGATCGTCTATCTTTTCAAACGGTTGATCTTCAATCTTGTCTTTTTCCCTCCTCATCTTTATAAGGTTCATCAAAAACCCTACCAGAGTTTTCCAAATCACAAACTTGCGTTTTATTTTCTGAAAACTCTCCAAATTACTTCTTTGCGATTCAAAGTGTTTTTCTTAAAGTCTCAAACCAAAAAAAGAACGGTAATTTCTGATAATTTGATGAATCATTCGTTTAAAACCATTGATCTTAAAGATCTTGTCAATCGCTGATATCCTGTATTGTGTTTTTTTGTTTCTTGATTTCCGCTTATGTGATATTCTTAGTATTTATGCACAATTTTAACCAAATCTATCTTATCTATAGATGATCACTCACGGTATGGGTAAAATAATGTGCAACTATACGGAACTGACATTAAGGATTGTCGAAGACAAGTTCGTACAATTTGGGGTGACAAAGGATCCGGAATCAATGGAAGTAGAGGAAATTCTGAAGAAAGCAGGTCTTGAGAAATATTGTGTTGCTCACTGCAATCCAGTGATGCAGTATGAAGCCCTCGAATTCTTAAGGAATTAAGGGTGGATACAGATGCTCCAGGAGAAGAACTACTTTCGGCAAATCCATCGGAGAAGAGATCGATCGACGAATGCGGATATAACTCGCAATTCAAACCTACCAAAAGGATGAATCTCGCTTTGCTCACTCTGAGGAGAACCAAGATGAGCTGATTTAAACGAGCTCATCGGAGAGGCTGACAAACATCATACGTCAGGCTTTGTCAGGCCAATGCTCAAGAGGAAATACCGATTGTTGTTTGATATTTTGTCAAAAACAATTATGGATATTTCATTCAGCCCAGATGCTCTTACATCAGTCAAACTGTACAACATGGCTGCAATAATTGATGAAGCCAAGAACATCAATTGGCATGGGTTCCTAAAAGGCCATTCTACTCCAAGAACATGATAAATTTGGAGTTGATGAGTGGAGGCAGTCTATCGAAGAAGAGGATCAAGCAATCTCAACAAGGTTGCGGTTATCCTACAAGACAAAATGCCAAATGCGGATGGGAACAGAATGGATGAAGCCCTACAAGGCATTCCTCTCCACCACTTTAGCCATATTTGGGCCGCAGACGATGATATGCGCCAACTCCCCCAAAGACTAAGAAAAGAAAAAAAGGAAGGAAGCAACAGTATACACGAAGCCCCAAAAAAAAAAAAATCGGGTGAAGGTCCAGAAAAGAGGTCAAGAAGGTGAAGCAAGCCTCCATGACTCGATCTTTAGAAGATGAGTCGATGAAGAAACAGCGCCAGATCAGTCTGTTGCACCACAAAAATCAGGTGAAAAATCAGACAGGCAGGCTTCTCAAGATGAGAGCTCGCCAGTTCATTCTGAGGAAGAAGCACTAGACAAACGATCTCCTTCTCCTCCAACTCGAGCTGATTCACCACTCAGACTAATGGCCGAAAGCATGTCTCTCCTACTCTTCCACCGCTTGCATGAACCCGAAACTACATTAGTCCATGAACACGAAACTACATCATTTCGCGAACACAAATCGCAATGATTCGCGAACAGAAACCTTAATCGTTGTGGAACCAAAGAATCGCTTGCCTCCTAATGGCAGTAACCTCTCGCAGTCGATCCTATCAGACAACTTCCACCTACTCAAGCATCACCAGAACCCTCCACATCTCATCAACCGGAATCTGGATAGACAATTCCTGAGTCTAGATCATCAAAGACCATCACATGGAAAATTGTCAGAATGCAAATCGAACGAGAAATTGATGAGAGGTATCCAGAACTGGTCGCCCACCCTGCTATTAGAGAACAAGTTATGGAGATCCTCACCTGGAGAGATCTCAGATTAAAAAGCTTCTCAGATTTCATAATGATTATTGAGCAAATGGGCGGTGCTGATGAGTTTGCAGATTTTGATTTCGATATGAGGAAATCTGCTAACGTAGGATCACCAGCTGAGTTGTTAACTACTGAATCTATCAAAGCTCTGATCCACAGGAAGCTGGGATTGACTGAACAAGGCGAATCAGAGACTGCTCAAGAAGCTCCTGAAGCAGATGCTACAATGAAGGATACAGGAGCTGCCGATGATAGTGGAACTGGTGCTGCAGTTCATGACCAACCACTGGAGGCACAAACAACTGAAGCTGATCAAGTGACGTAAAACATTCCAACATCACATATAACCGCTGATCAACTTCAGGAGATCAAATCATGTTTCAAAGATCTCCTGAGATAAGAAATTGAGGGAGTGATAGCTGATCAGAGGCAGATTGGCCTCAAAGAAATAACAGATCAAAGGGAATTGGCTATTTCCCAGATTGCAGCTATCAAAGATCAGTTCTCCCAAACTGTGACCACCGTATCTGCCGATCTTATAAAATCCGTGGATGACAAGCTGATTCAGGTGGATCAACAACAAATTTCCTTTCTGATGCTCACTGAAAAGCTCGATTTGACAGAAGACAAACTTGACAAACTGATCTTTACATTTTCTTCTGCTATCGAATCTGTCAAGACTGAGCTGATCTCAAAGGTTCAACTTCTAACTGCTCCAGTTCCAGGCTTATCTGTTGCAGATCTCAACAGGGCAATATCAGTCAGTTTTGGTTCCCTAACTTCCCACCTCACAGCTCTTTTTGATCAAACCAAAAAGGGGGAAGGACGGACTGAGAAACCAACTGACATGATCAGAACAACAGAAGATCTAATTCAGATTGTTGAAGCCTATGGACAAAGACTAGATCATCTGGATCTCTTTGCTAATGAAGTCTCTGAAAAGATTGAAAAATCAAAGGCAAGAAAGGTAGCTGCTGCGGCTTTGGGACATTACTAAAGGTAGGCTGCTGCTGTGTCTTTGGGACATTACAAAAAGGTAGGCTTTGGGGTCTTTGGGACATCACAACTGTACCGGCTACTCGGACTAAAATAGTCAGAAGAAGCACAACTAGCCGGATAAAGCCGATAAAGAATCGCCGAGAGATCGTCAAAGAGCAAAGTTCTTTCAAGAGGCCCAAAAAAGAAAGAAGAAAAGAAGGGCGTAAAAAAAACAGAGGCGTAAAATCTAAAGAAAAAATTCAGATCGAGAGCGAAGAAAGGAAAATTTGAAAAAATCATGTACGGAACCTCATTTGCCAAAGAAGAGTTGATGAGATCATTCCAAAAACCGGCCGCACACGCTTAAGAGGTTTGAGGAATGGAACAAGATCGAAGTGAATGGCTTCGGATGCTTTTGTCCTTAATCTTGTTCCACGAGAAGAATCTCCGGATGATGAATTCCTCAATTTGGTTAGAAAATAAATATCCAGATTTTTCAAGTATATCCGGAAAATGAGGCCAAACTTATCAATGTAAAAATATCTCGCCAAGAGTATGATCGATGGATTACTCGAAGAAGGCGGATGGTTCATTTGGATGATCGACATTTCAGAGATTCTACTTTGACATCCCGAGCAAAACGCATATAATCGATCCTCGGCCGGACCAATGATGTCAAATGGAAACTATATCGGATCTTCAACGTACCTCAAGATCAAAGAGAGATGCGAAGGATACAAGCTTAAAAGAGTGAAGAATCGAAGACTTCTCGGGATCATTTGTTTTTAAATTCAAACTTTTACGATGTAACATGTAATCAACATATCTAATGAGAAAAGTTTATTTTTCGATCCTAAGACAAAATCTCATTGTCTTACGATTATGTGCTCTTTCTTTCGTTCTATATTTATCAACTGTGTTTGGTTTCTCGGTGTTTTGGTTTTTTATCAAAAAGGGGAAATTGTTGGGAAATTTATAGTTTTGATAAAAGTTCCGAAACACATGTAATAGGACCAATCGGACACATTACCGACCGATGTTTATATTATTGTTTATAGAATACCGGTTGATAATTCTTGTATAGAACAACCGATGTAATAGATAGGTCACATATTGAGGGGAATCTCAATATGTATAAGTCGATATGGAAATCCAAAGAAAAGCCGATATCCGACAGCCGTAATGCTAGAGAAGAACAGAAGATCGATCGATCCGATCTAGTCGATATCTCACCAAGTCAAAAAGCTCAAACTCGTAATGCTTGAAGATCGATGACTTCGGTAAGATCGCACGTAAGACCTACATCACCGAGTCCGCTAGTTGAAGCTAAGTCAACCGCACCGAAGACTCCATCAGTAAACCGATCGCTTCGATCGATCAGTCACCACCAGTGAAAATCGATGTTTCACCTAATCATACGCCTATGATCCGAACAAGAAGAATGTCAACCTTAGTTGGAAGAACAATCATGAAAAAGCGCCTCGTTAACCAATAAGAACAAGACACGATGATCGGAGCCGACAATTAAGGGATTTGATGCCGCTCTCTCCAACGGCTATAAAATACAAGATCACGCCGGCCATGCCGCCTCAAGACGTCACATCAATCCTCGCAAAACTACCTAATATAGCCGAAATTCAAATTGCTCTCCAACGGCTCTTTGATTTCAAGGTCTATAAATATGGGATCACACTTCTTGAGTGAAATAAGGAAACATCGAACAATCAAGAAGCTCAAGCAATTAT
Organism: Stenogyne calaminthoides; assembly: GCA_037126765.1. Taxonomy (NCBI): domain Eukaryota; kingdom Viridiplantae; phylum Streptophyta; class Magnoliopsida; order Lamiales; family Lamiaceae; genus Stenogyne; species Stenogyne calaminthoides. The sequence goes on from JBBCBC010000006.1 coordinate 15,548,839, forward strand.
CGATTTCGCACGAAGAACACGATCAAGAAGATTATTTTATTAAGTGTTCAACCCATAAGTTCTTAGCATAGAAATATTTTCATCTAGGCGATAGGCTACCTTAAACACTAGAAAAGATTTCATAGTTGGAACCAAAACAATCTTATCCAAACCCAAGTTAGGTTAAGTTGTTTAGCAAGATTCGAGACTAGGGTTTCTAGTTCGATTTACGGGATCGGTTGAGTGAGAACTCCTTAAATATCTGTCGATTGTCTTGTGTTGAACTAACACATAAAACTAAATTCGAGTTGGTTAAGTTGGTGCCCCTTGTGATAGGGAAGAGTGGGCGTGGGGACTGGTTTGTCGAACCACTATAAATCTTGTGTGCCTTTACCGCTTTGATTAACTTGTCTACACAATTGCACACAACCTTTAAAGCGCATACATATTCTAAGTTGAGATCACTAGCACCAAGCTTCGATCGATCAAGCTTGACACTTGATCAGTTGGTTAAAACACTAACTTTGGAATCTGATTTATAAAAACTGGTTTTTCACGGGTAAAACTTAAGCTTCCGCACACATCAGTTAAACTGATCGTTACCGAACTAATCTGCCTTCAGGCGATTAGTAAGTTGGTTATCAGCCCAAACTGATTCACTCGCACTCTGATCAAATTTAATCGCCTCACACCGACTGCGCACAAAAAGTTTTTTAAGTCTATTCACCCCTCCCCTCTAGACTTCTGCCCTCACTAAACCCGTTCGGGACCTACAAAGAATATAGGAGATATATTCAAGATTTCTTGGAGATCAAGAAAAGATTTTCCCACATTGTTTTATCACAAAATTTTCGACCAACCTTGTCTCTATAAAAAGGGGATGATTCTTTCATTCCCAAGTACAATTCCATGTGCTGGAAAAATTAGTAAATCCACAAAGGTGGTGCAACATATTTTATTTTCCTTTTGTTAAATCATTCACAAGAATCCTTCCACCGGATAGTCGAACGAGGGCTAAGGGAATACTTGGGAAGTCCTTACGGTTAGTCTATTCAGCCACACCGTTGCCATCCCAAGAAGTACGTTCACGTAAACTCGTAGAATTCCGTATGCGTAGGTTTTACGTGAATTTTTATATGCATGATATGTTGTTGGAATATTATTTGAATTAATATAGGATTAATTCATGCTAGTAATAATTAAAGAATTAAATTTGTATTTAAATATTCACCCCGAATAGATCTGTGCAACTTGTTCCCCAACATCATCATCTTCTTCTTGCCCTCTTTCAATAAGATCAAACTCATGGGCTTTAAGGCTCAGAAATAGGTTGCTTGGCTTCATCTTTGCAATATCTTGACAATCCTTTATCACTGTAACTTTCATATCCCATTTCTTTGTCAGAGATCTCAATATCTTGTAGTTGATGTCTTTGTCTGACATTTCTCGTCCCAGTTCCCTAAGCTTGTTGACAGACATGGTGATTCTTCCATCGAGCTGATTTATGGTTTCATTTGGCAGCATCTTTAGTTTCTCAAACTTTACCAGTTCGGCTTGCAATCTACTGTCTTTAATCAAATCATTTCCTTCGCACATCTCATCAAGCGTATCCCACATCTGTTTGGCTGTCTTGAGGTACTTGATCTTCTCTCTAGTTATCTTGTCCATCGTCTTCATAATAATATGTCTGGCCACAGTATCCAGATTGGATAATTTTCTCTCCTCGGCATCCATCAGTGAAGGACTCTTTCTGATTCTGGCTCCAACTGGAAATTTTGGATCACCTCCTTCAGCTGGGTTGTTGTAGTAGATGATGATGGGTCCTTGTTCAAGAACTTCCATCATTCTACTGCTTATAGCTCCCAGATGGTTGCTCATGAGTATGGTCCACTCAGCATACTCATCAATAGAAAACTTAGGCAGATCATGATACATACCAGAGGTATTATCCATGCTGATTGTGAGTTTTGAAAACAGATAATTTTTTTAAAAAAAACAGGTTTTTTCAAGATCTGTTCAAGTGACCACAATGGTTCTTCCTCAAGAACCGATGATACTCAAAGCCAGTGGTCCGTAGAACCACCGCTCTGATACCACTTGTAGGTCCCGAACGGGTTTTCGTGAGGGCAGAAGTCTAGAGGGGAGGGGTGAATAGACTTCTGAAACCTTTTTGTGCAAGATCAGGTGTGAAAGCAAGTATGTCTGATTAGAGTGCCTGTGGATCAGTTTGGACTGATATCCACTTACTGATCGCCTGATGGCAGATCAATTCGGTGTCTATCAGTTTAACTGATGTGCGGAAGCTAAGTTTTAACCCGTGTGAAAAACCAGTTTTGTAGAATCAGATTTCTGCTTATCTGTTTTCAATCAGATGACAAAGTGTCTACTGATCAGATCAGTTGCTTGATGCAAAACTGATCCAGACTCAGAATATGTATGCAATATCAACTCAGGTAGTGTGCTATAGTGTAAAGCAGGTAAATCAGATAAAGCACACAAGATTTTTATAGTGGTTCGGACAACCAGTGGTACGTCCACTCTTCCCTATCAGCAGTGACACCAACTAAACCAACTAGACTTAGTTTAATGTGTTAGTCCAATACAGTACAACAGATGTTTAAGGAGTTCTCACTCAACCAATCTCAGAAATCAGAATCTAGAAACCCTAGTCTGAAATCTTGCAAAACAAACTTAACCTAACTTTTGGGGTTTGGGTATAAGATTTGTTGTGTTCCAACTGGAAATCTATCCTAGTATTTGTGTAGCCTAAAGCTAAAGGATAAGATTTCTATGCTAAGAACAATGGGATGAACACTTAGAAATTATCTTGATTTTGTGTTCTTCGTGCGGAAATTGCTTTAGCTTGAGCTTGATGATAATTTCCGTGTCTTCACTATGAAGGTTGATCCCATATTTATAGACCTTGAAATCAAAGAGCCGTTGGAGAGCAATTTGAATTTCAGGCTATTTTTGGTAGTTTGCAGGCTTGATGTGCCGTGCTTCAGGAACGACATGGCCGAAAGCATGTATGTTTGTCCTTTCTAGCCGTTTGACTATGCAACGCCGAATCCCGCATTGTCAGCTCCGTACATACATGTCTTGATCTCATTGGTTAACAAGTACACTTATTCAATGTTTGCTTTACCAACTAAGGTTGACATTCTTCTTGTCTGATTGACATCGTAGGATCTGGTGCACAATACTTGTCACCTGGTGTGAGCTGACTTGATCAGATACAACTGATCAGTCTACCTGATAAAGTCTTCTGATGCAAGTTGTCTTAGCTCAACTAGCAGACTTGTCTGATGTAAGTCTTCCGGTCTTCTGGTCTTGTTCTTCTGGTAGTCATCTGATCTTCAGGTCTTCTGATTTTTTGGCTTCATGTTTTCACCTGATCATCCGACTATCTGATCTTCTGATCTTTTGACTTGTCTGATCTTCTGACTTGACCTATACATATTGAGTTCCCCCTCAATATGTGACCTATCTTTTACATCAACTGTCTATACAACTCAGCTGGTCATCCTATCCTGATTCTAAGTCATCAGTCAGTTAACAGGTCTGACTGGTCCTATTACAATCTGTTTTGGAACTTCCATCAAAACTAACTACAAATTTCCCAACACATATCTTGATGCAAACAATCCAGTTCAATCAAGTAATTTATTCAGTAATTATGAACTGCTTTTTCATTGTTCATGCAACAAATACTATTTTTTTTCATGAATATGATCACATATGCATTTGTTAATTCAATGGACATGTTTATGAATTGATCACGAAGATGTGTGATTATTAAAAAAAATAAAGAAGTGAAACTATTTAAAATTAACAAAGGACATGCAGCACTACAGTACACTACACATTTGGAGAAAATTGAGATCGAGAGTCGGTTTTCCTATTCCGGACCTCCAAATTAGAAGATCCAAACCTTCACTGTCTTTAAGGTGACGTCATTTTTAAAATAGTATCGTATTTAATTTATAAAAAAGAAGAAGTTATTTTTCAGTTTTAAGTTTTAACATCCATACATCATATTATTTGAGTTAATGTTACGTTCAATTACATTTACTGAACTTATATCTCAATTAACTACACATAAAAAATATAAATTAAATGTCAGGCATGCATATAATCATAAATATATAATAGGAGCTATTTTTCCTTTTATAGTTTTGGAGCCATTCGTTTATGACCGTTGATCATTTTTACAAGATTAATCTTGATCGTTTATTTTCTTCCATCAATCACTCTTAATTTTTTACCATTTTTTCTTTTATCATTTTTGTTTTTGATGGGAAGCTTTGTGGGCCGTCGATCTATGCATTTGTTTGATCTGAGCCGTTGAAATGTTGAACACAAATTTCACATCACAATTCATGACAATCACCTTAAATCACATTAAATTATTATTTTTTGCCTTCAAACTCTATAAATACTCTCACTTACAATCCCCAATTTCATCTTCTCATTGCTTTGGTTGCATTTCTTTGGATTAGCTACAAAGATATGCTTTATATTCACAATATAGATAGATTCGTATGATTTTTTTTGTTGTAATGATGTCGAGTTTTATGTATAAATTTTACTATTTAGTTTAGTTTGTAAGGATGTAAAATCAATTCTACAAGATTCATTCCTTATGTTATATATAAATTTTGAATTACAAATGTTGTATTTTATTGATTTTTGCCACGTCTTTTTCCATTGGCCGCCTACACTTAGATATTCTTCCGTCTACCTCTTTTCTTCATTTCAAGAACACATCAAGTGTATATAAAATTACAGGTACTGTGTATTATTTTACGTGTATCATTTATTTATAATTGAGTTATTACATATATTTTATTTTCATGAACATTCTACCATAGAATTTAATATAATTTTGGTAAAAAATAAAGTAGTACATTTACGTGTAACCAACTAATATTGTTCCGTTAAACAATTAATACTCTTCGTACCATTTTAATTTGAAACTCTCTAAAAACAACAAAAATGTTGGGAGATCATAAGATGGAACCAAGGTAATTCCAAAATTAAAGGGTAGTAACAAATTTAGTGCTCAACTGGAAACCTAAATTAAGACAACAAATCAGTGCACGATTATAAACAAAAATTGAATTTTGATTCATTCTTATTAAATCATATAAAATTGATATATATATATATATATATATATATACATACATTTGATTATATATATTTTAATGCATGGTTTATTTAATTATGAAATTTACATTATAGTTGGATGTTACATATTATAAATTTGCATCAATTATGCAATCATTTGGAATTTTTTGACCAAACGTATTATTATGATTTAATGCTCATTTAATGTGTGATATATATTTTTAAAATAATAGATTTTATATATTTCTCAAACTTATAGTATTATTTATGTGATTAAACATTGTTAGAATTGTCATAATTTAGATTGAATTGTTAGATTCATTTAAAAATTATATTATTTTTAATACTAAAAACTGTAAAATTGGATTTAGTGATATATAATTATTTTACTAGATTTTTATTTTATGCACCTCATCCTCTAATTTATTATTGGTTAGAATCAATCAAGCAAATCATTATGCCACATATTATTTTATCAAATTGTACATAGATTAACAGTCCTTCAATAAAAACCACCTATTAAAATAAAATTTATGATGTATTTAAATATAAATTTTATATAATGTATTATATTTTAACATTTTTAAAATGTTTAGCATAGTAAAAATTATTATTAATTAAATTAAATTAAACTTATAAAATTTAATTGGAATATTAACTTCAATGAGTTGGTAAACCATTAAAAAATAATATTATAGATTATCTTTTCATAAAAGTTTCACATAAACTGATTTCAACAACAAATATAATCTTGATCACAAATATAATCTTGATCACTTTTGTTGGATTAATCTTGATCGTCCAAAATTTTCCATCAATTACTTATATTATTTTTAATCTTTATTTAATAAAATTAAATAACCTTTAATGGCATGCTTAATTCAATCCTACTAATTTGTTGTCTCTCCTATTTAAAGTGAAGTTCCATGATCCAAAATTTTAATTCTCAAACAACAAACAATTATAATTCTTAGTGATTTTGTTTTCGATAGGAATTTTTGTTTCAAGTTGTATGAGAGTTATATATGCTCCATCAATATTTTAAGTTGAGCCTTGTAGGTCCCGAACGGGTTTTGTGAGGGCAGAAGTCTAGAGGGGAGGGGTGAATAGACTTCTGAAAACTTTTTCTGCAGATCAGGTGTGATGGCGATTAGCTTTGATCAGTCGCGAGTGAATCGGTTTGGGTCGATAACCAACTTACTAATCGCCTGAAGCCAGATCAGTTCGGTAACTATCAGTTTAACTGATGTGTGCGGAAGCTAAGTTTTACCCGTGTGAAAAACCAGTTTTGATAAATCAGATTCCAAAGTTAGTCTTTTAACCATTGATCAAGTGTCGAAGCTTGATCGGATCGAAGCTTGGTGCTAGGTGATCTCAACTTAGAATATGTATGCGCTTTTAAAGGTTGTGTGCGATTGTGTAGACCAGTTAATCAAAGCGGTAAAAGGCACACAAGATTTATAGTGGTTCGGACAAACCAGTCCTACGTCCACTCTTCCCTATCAAAAGGGGCACCAACTTAACCAACTGGACTTAGATTTTTGTGTTAGTCCAACATAGTACACCGACAGATATTTAAGGAGTTCTCACTCAACCGATCCCAGAAATCAGAACTAGAAACCCTAGTCTGAAATCTTGCTAAACAACTTAACCTAACTTTGGGTTTGGATAAGATTGTTTTGGTTCCAACTATGAAATATTTTCTAGTGTTTAAGATAGCCTATCAGCTAGATGAAAAGATTTCTATGCTAAGAACTTATGGGATGAACACTTAATAAAATAATCTTCTTGATCGTGTTCTTCGTATGAAAATCGATAATTGCTTGAGCTTCTTGATTGTTCAGTGTTTCCGTGTCTTCACTCTGAAGTGTGATCCCATATTTATAGACCTTGAAATCAAAGAGCCGTAGGAGAGCAATTTGGATTTCAGGCTATATTTGGTAGGTTTGCAGGATTGATGTGAGGTGCTTCAGGAACGGCATGGCTGAAAGCGTGAATTTTGTATTTTATAGCCGTTAGAGAGAGCAGCATCAAATCCCATAATTGTCGGCTCCGATCATACGTGTCTTGTTCTTATTGGTTAATGAGGACGACTTTTCGGTGTTGTTCTTCCAACTAAGGTTGACATTCTTCTTGTTCGAGATCATCGACGTATGATTAGGTGAAACATCGGTTTTTCACTGGTGAGCTCACCGATCGATCCAAAGGCCGATCGGTCTACCGATGGAGTCTGTACGGTGCCGGTTGACTTAGCTTCAACTAGCGGACTTACTGATGTAGGTTTTCCGTCCGATCTTCCGGAAGTCATCCGATCTTCAAGTATTTCGAGTTTGAGCTTCATGACTTCAATTTGAGATATCGACTTGATCGATTCGATCCGATCTTCGTTTCTTCTCTTGCATTCGCCCGGCTCGGATATCGCCTATTCTTTGAATCTTCAGATCTGACCTATACATATTGAAGTTCCCCCTCAATATGTGACCTATCTATTACATCAGTTGTTCTATACAGTAATTATCAACTGGTATTCTATAAACGGTAATATAAACATCAGTCAACTAACAGGTCTGACTGGTCCTATTACATGTGTTTCTGGAACTTTCATCAAAACACTAAATTTCCCAACAATTTCCCCCTTTTTGATGAAACCAAAACACCTTGAGAAACCAATCACAGTTGATAAATATAGAACAGTAAAGAACACATAATCAGAAGACAATGAGAATTTGTCTTAGGATTAGAAAATAAACTTTTCTCATTAGATTTGTCGATTACACGATACATCAGAAAAGTTTGAATTTAAAACAGCTGATCCTGAGAAGTCTTCTGATTCTTCACTCTTTAGGCTTGTATCCTTCTGGCATCTCTCTTTGATCTTGAGGTACGTTGAAAATCTGATATAGTTTCCATTTGACATCATTGGTCTGCTGAGGATCAGTTATGTGTGTTTTGCTCAGGATGTCAAAATAGAATCTCTGAAATGCCAGTCTGTCAAATGAGCCATCTGCCTTCTTCGAGTAATCCAACAGATCATACTCTTGGCGAGATATTTTTACATTGATTAATTTGGCCTCATTTTCCAGATACTTCAGAAAATCTGGATATTTGTTTTCCAACTAGTTGAGGAATTCATCATCTGGAGATTCTTCTCGTGGAACAAGATCAAGAACAAAGGCATCCAGAAGCCATTCACTTCTGATCTTATTCCATTCCTCAAACCTCTTAGCATGCGCGCAAAGTTTTTGGAATGATCTCATCAACTTTCTTTGGCGGTGAGGTTCCGCACAGATTTTCCAGCCTTTCCTTTCTTCGCTCTCGATCTGAATTTCTTCTTCAGATTTTCTGCCTCTGCCAATTTATCTGCCCTTCTTTCTTCTTCGCTTTTTCGGGCTTCTTCAGCAATCTGTTCTTTGGACAGTTTCTCAGCCAATTCCTTATCGGTGCAGATTCGGCTAGTTGTGCTTCTTGTGACTATCTTAGTCTGAGTGGCTGGTACAGGTTGTGATGTCCCAAAGACCATGCAGCTAGCCTAACTTTCTTGCCTTTGACTTTTCCATCTTTTGAGAGACTTCGTTTAGGAAAGAGATCCAGATGGTCTAGTCTTTGTCCATAGGCTTCACCGTTATTCAATTAGGTCTTGTTGTTACGATCATGTCGGTTGGTTTCTCCTCCGTCCTTCCCCTTTTTGATTTGATCAAAAAAAGAAGTGGAGGTGGGAAGTCGAGGATCCAAAACCGACCGATATCATACTGTTGAGATCTGCAGCAGATAAACCTTGAACTTGAGCAGTTAGATGTTGAACCTTCGAGATCAGCTCAGTCTTGACAGATTCCATGGCAGTAGAGAGTGTAAGAATCAGTTTGTCAAGTTTCTCTTCTGTCAATTCTAGCTTTTCAGTGAGCATCAGAAAAGAAACTTGTTGTTGATCCACCTGAATCAGCTTGTCATCAACGGACTTTATAAGTTCGGCAGACACGGTGGTCACAGTTTGGGAGAACTGATCTTTGATTGCCTCAATCTGGGAAATAGCCATTCCCTTTGATCCATTATTTCTTTGAGGTCAATCGCCTCGATCGACTATCACTCCCTCAACTTCTTTTTTCGGGAGATCTTTGAGACATGATCGATCTCCGAAGTTGATCGTGGTGATGTGAGATGTAGGAATGGTATCGCGCCAATTGATCATTTTGATTGTTTGTGCCTCCGGTGGTTGGTCATGAAGCTGCGACAACAGATTCCACTATCATCGGCGACTCTGATCCTTCATAGTAGCATCTGCTTCAAGAGCTTTTTCAGCCGATCTCGGTTTCTTTTTTGTTCACCAACCCCTTCCCGTGGATCGAGCTTTGATAGATTCAGCAGAGTTATCAACTCGGTGGTGATCCTACTTTTTTGATTTCCTCATGTCGAAATCAAAATCTGCAAACTCATCAAAGACCGCCCATCCTGTTCTATAATCATTATAAAATCGATAAGCTTTTTAACCGAGATCTCTCCGGTGAGGATCTCCATAACTTCCTCTCTAATAGCGGGATGGGCGACGAGCCGGATACATCTCATCAATTTCTCGTTCGATTTGCATTCGACCATTTTCCCCACTGTGATGGTCTTTGATGATCTAGACTCAGAATTGTCTGGTCGATTCGATTGATGATGAGATGTGGAGGGTTCCGTGGTGCTTGAGTAGGCGGAAGTTGTCCGATTGGCTCGACTCGCAGAGGTTACATTGTAGAGGTAGGTGCGCTGGTTCTACAATGTAGGCTTTGGTTCGCGAACCGATGTAGTTTCGTGTTCGCGGGCAAGGTGGAAAGAAGGAGAAACATGCTTTCAGCCCAAGAGGTCCGAGCTTTGAATCGGCTTCGAGTTGGAGGAGAAAGAGATCGTTCGTCTCGCTTCTTCCTCGAATGTTTGGCGAGCTCTCACTCGGAAGCCTTTGCTGTCGATTTTTCACCTGATTTTTGTGGCGCATCAGCCTGATCTTGCGCTCCTTCTTCATCTGACTCATCTTCTAGAAACAGAGTCATGGGGGCCTGCTTCGCCTTCTTCGGCCTCTTCTCCTAGGCCTTTACCAGTTTTCTTTTCTTCTTCTGGGGAGCATCTGGTGTAGACGAGGTCAACTTCCTTTTGCTTTTTTCCTTTCTTGACTTTGGAGGGTGGGGCGATATCATCATCAGGTGGCCCATATATGGCTGAAGTGGTGGCGAGGAAGGCCTTATAGGACTTCAGTCCATCCTGATTCCATTTGGCAGTTGGCATTTTGTCCTTCAGGATAACTGCAACCTTGTTGAGATTGCTGATCCTCTTCTTCAGATAGACCTGCCTCCATTCATTGACTCCAAATTTCTCATGTTCTTGGAGCAGAATGGCCTTCAGGAAGCCATGCCAATTGATGTTTTTGGCTTCATCAATTATTGCAGCCATGCTATACAGTTTGACGGATGTTAGAGCATCTGGGCTGAATGAAATACCCATGATTGTTTTTGAGAAAATGTCAAACAACAGTCGGTATTTCTTTTTTAGCACCGCTTCGACAAAACCCAAGGGATCCGATGTTTGTCGGCCTCTTCGAAGAGTTCTTTTTTCGACAAATTTCATCTTCATTTCTCCCAGAGTGCGCAGCGAGATTAAATCCTTTTGGCAATTTGAGCAGACGAGTTATGTCCGCGATCGTCGATACCGATCTCTTCTCCGCTGATTGGACGAAAAGTAGTTCTTCTCCCGGAGCGTGCGTATCCACTCTTAAATTCCTTAGGAATTCGAGTGCTTCATACTACATCACTGGATTGCAGTGAGCAGTGCAATATTTCTCAAGACCTCCTTTCTTCAGAATTTGCACCACTTCCATTGATTCCAGATCCCGAGTGATATCTGTTGGGATTATACTGAAAAGTATGCTTTTTACTTTGTATAATCGAAACTGAATTTTCAGACTTATTTACTGAAATAAATTGTTTATCATCGATGCTTTAAATATGATTGAATGTTATATATATTTCTTTGCATAACTGTTCAATAATTAAAGACGTGTTACATTGTAGTTAATTTAGTGATACCGGATCACGAAGATTAAATTAATAAAATTCCTTGTAACTAAAAAGTACGCCATTCACGACCTAGATGGAAATGAACAACCATCGCGAAAGGTTGAGGTGTAAGGCTCAGATTGGTTTGTCTTGACCAAGAGATTACACTAGTGCATGACCGATGATATTTGAATAGGACCCTCAGGAGGATAAATTCTTGAATCGAACAAGGAAGAATTAGACCTCGGTGGTTCGTTATTTCTTAACCTTCGTCCCTTAAATAGGATCCGTGGGATTGGTAACTATTGCTTTGACTTATCATGGGTAGCGAATCGAGAGAGATTCAATACTTTTTATCTTGGGCAATATTATTGGTCACATGTGATTGCTAAGATTTAATCTGAAGAATCGTGTGCAAATACGCTTTGCTTGATTTGCCCCTTGGGAGGTTCATAAGTTTTATCATACCAAATCTTGCAAGTGGAATTAGTTTCCGGTATGGATAATAATGTTGAACCGTTCTCGACCAAGGACAAAAGATATTAATTAACGGAAAGCTATTTCAGTGGCTTGAATTAATTAATGGGCTAGATAATCTTAAACACGGGAAATAATGACCGGGAGTCATATTGACTGTAATATGGGTTAAGATGGATAATGCAATATTAATTATGTAGTGGGATTAATTAATATTTATGGGCTTGAATTATATTGTGGCTCAATATTAGATATTCAAGATCCATTAGAAGGTCCAATCTTAATTCTCCTAAAGGCCCCCTGAGTAGCCCAACATATAGTCCAATAACTGAAAAGGTGATTAAAATAAAATAAATATTGTTGCTTAATATTTCCTCTAATTTTCGAAATATATGGATAAAAGAGGGAGAAAGATTTTCTTTGAATTTTGTTATGGAATGAAGATATGTATTCTTGGAATACAAGATTATCTCATTAAATTCAAGAAATCTCCCACTTGGTTATCTATGTAGAAGATTTCGAAATTTTGAAAATATAGTGGGCAAGAAAGATTTTCTTGATTTTCTTGAAAAGATATTATGGAAGATATGTATTTCTTGAAATACAAGAATATCTCATAAATTCAAGAAGATCCAAATCTTGGATTCTTGCACACTTAATATTTTCGAAAATTATGCCATAATAGAGGAGGTGGGATTTTTGTGGAATATTTTAATTATGGGAAAAAGAATATATGGGATATATTCAAGATTTCTTGGTGACCAAGAAAAGTCTTTTCCCACATTGAAAATTCACTAAAATTTCGTTCACCCTCCCTCCTATAAATAGGGATGATTAGTTCATTCCCAAGTACAATTCCATGTGCTGGAAATATTAGCAAATCCACATAAGTGGTGCAACAAAGTTTATTTTTTCCTTTTGTTAATTGTTCGCGAGTATCCTTCCACCGGATTGTCGAGCAAGGGCTAAGGGAATACTTGGGAAGTCCTTTTGGTTAGTCCGTCCAACCGGAGTCACTGCCATCCCGAGAGGTACATTCACGTAAACCCGTAGATTCCTCATGCGTAGGTTTTACGTGGCTTTTTATATGCATGATATGTTGTTGTAATTATTATTTGAATTAATATAGGATGAATTCATGCTAGTAATAATTAATGAATTAAATTTGTATTTAAATATTCACCCCGAATAGATCTGTGCAACTCATTCCCCAACAATATCAAACTGCACGAACTTGTCATCGACAATCTTCGTTGCCAGTTCCGCATAATTTCACATTATTTTTCCCATTCCGTGAGTGGCCATCTACAATAAGATAGACTTGATTAAAGTTGTGCATAAACATGAAGATATCATATATTGATTATCAGACCTCTACACAGGCCTAATCATCGATAAACACATGCGGATACCAAGAAACAATAAAGCATAACACAGGATACCATCGATTGACAAAATCTTTAAGATCAATGGATTAAAAAAAATGATTCATCAAATAATCAGAAATTACCAGATTCTATTTTTCGGAAAGATAATGTTGAAACTCAAGAAAAACACTTTGAATCGTAGAAAAAAAATCTGGAGTTTTTCAGAGAATAAATCGCAAGTTTGTGAATTAGAAAAGCTCTGGTAGGGTTTTTGATGAACCTTTTAAAGATGATGAGGGAAAAAAAGACAAGATTTGGAAGATCAACCGTTTGAAAAGATTAAACGCTCCAGATTAAGCGGTTTTGATCGTATGGTCAGGAAAAACACGTACGAAAACCTTTTGGATTTAAAAGCTCATTTTGTAGCAATTAATACATGTACCCCACGTCCGCATTAAATGTATTGCAGGGAATACGTCACAAAAGGTAATGAGTACAGTAAGGCAAGTAATATCAGATAAAATCCGATAAATAGGCAAAGAACAAGGGAAAAGAAAAGCGTATCTGATTGACTGATATTGTAATCAGTCAATACCACTTGAAGTTGATTCCACTTGTTGATCTTAGTTTTCTGCCTAAACCTTATAATTTCCCAACTGTTCTTTTCAACGGATCTGCTTCATTTTGCGTCTGATTTCCCTTATGATCCTCCTCGATCAGTTGAAGTTCCCCCTTCAACTGATATTTCTGTTTTCTCATAGACTGATATATCTGATTTGTTGAGGTTTCAAGTTCAACTGATCTTCCTTATCTGATCAGTTTCGTATGTAATCAGATTTTAGTTGACCTAATCTGATTCTTCTCAGATCAAGCCAATTCTTGGGATAAGTGTTACCGCCAAAACTTAGTCTAGAATAGTAGTCTCTATTCCCTAAGTTGGCGCGATTTGACATGCGTAATTATAGTCTGTATATTTCGATATGTCAATCCGCCGTAAATTTATCCAATTATCAGTCGCGTGATTCCTACACGCTGTCCTTGTGATGCAAATTTCTCTAAAAGGCTTTTTGAAATCAAATTTGCATTTGCACCCTTGCTTGGCCTCTATAAGTTGGACCAATGTTTTACACAACATAACCCATTCACCATACTTATCTTCCTTGTAAAATCATGCATTCTGGTGAACCCTTATTTCCGGTGAAACTTCCGGCAAAAACCTTTACCCCTTTTTCAATGATTTCAGCTTCTCAAATCAACCCTGTGTGTCCCTTATCACTGTTTTCGTCGTCATCAAAGATTTCACATACAATTGTTGCCAAGCTTTTCTACCACCAAGGCGGCGGATCTGTTGTCGCAACTGAGAAGACACTTCTCCTAACCGTATCCACCTTGTGTGTCTATCGAGATGACGTAACTAGCATCAACAGACTCAGTCTGATATAAAACATGAGTTTGATATACGGTCTGGATCAGACAACAACTAATCTTCGTATATCAACTCAATTTTTTCATGCGACACATGTGCCCATAAGGTCTTTGAACCACTTTCTTGGCACATGTGCTCCATTTAACAGCTGGAGAGCCCATTGACTTCAGGTCTAAGGGCTCCTGGCTTAGAAATCCTATCAACGCCGCTCTCGCTCCATTGGTTTTAGCTTCGGCTAGCGGCTTTAGGATTATTTCAAAGCCTTCTTACCCTGTTAAGTGGGGGAAAATGGGAGCATGAGATCTTAAAACTCTCTCTCTCCTCCTCTTCTAGGGTTAGGATGAGGGTTTAGGGTTATAGGTTTAGGGTTTTCGGTTATGACTTATGTACTGACCTCCGGGTCCTTTGTACTTGTAACTTGTAATGTAACCTGACCTTCGGGTCTTTATCAATGAAAAGTTCTATTATTCCATTGTTGTGTAAATTCTTTGCTTTCTTATGCGATTGTAGGCTTTAATCTGTGAATCTTACTTGTTGAATATCAGCTAAATCGACTTACAAAGATGTAAAATAACCCAACTGATTTAATCAGATAATCCTTTAATCTGAGCGTTTCCTTTAATCTGATAAACCTTAAATCTGATCAGTTCCTTTAATCTGATAACTTGTAAATCTGATCGACTTCTCATATCTCGGTTCTTTGGATCGATCTTACGATCGATTGAGATACCAAACTCAATGATTCCTTTCAACCCGTTAGTCTCTTAACGGTACCGGGTTCTCGAGAACAAACCATCAAGCATTTTAGGTGTTTTTTCTCCAAGATCCAGAAGCCCTAGCTCATTGCACAATTCTCTGAATCTGATCTCAGCTAGTGGCTTGGTTAGAATATCAGCTTTCTGTAAATCAGTGTGAATCTTTTCCATTCTGATATTCTTCTTTTCAACATGATCTCTTATAAAATGGTGTCTGACATCCACATGCTTGCATCTTGTATGTAGAACAGATTCTTAGTGATTGCAATAAAGACTATCGTCGCACGAATATAGGTACATTCTTAGCTACAATGTTATAATCCTCACCGCCGACTAAGCCAGGAGAGTATTTGGGAGCAGCAACTTTCCCTCGCAGCCCATATATTCTCGCTTCAAAGAGTAGATGTCTGAATCGATGTCCGCTTAAAAACCACGAGATTTTTTTACTTCCTAAAAATCGACATGTTCCCGAGGTTGACTTTCGTCAATCTTGCAACCTCCATAATCGTAATCGTAATACCCACTAAGCTCTAGATTATCATCGATGGGTAAAATAAACCAAGGTTTATTGTCCCCTTCAGATACTTAAGAATCCGCTTTTTAGTCGCTTTAGGTGGCTTTGCATTGAATTTACCGAAATCGCACATACACCCCTTCAAGCAAAGGTGATATCCGGGTCTTGGCGCAACAGTATAGTAGAGATCCAATGAGAGTCCTATATTCTTTCTTATTTGTTTTCTGACCATCCTCATCTGGATCCATCTTGAATCCAGTCATCATAGGAATTTGGCTTCCTTGCAATTTTGAACTCCAAACTTAGCCAATAAATTCCTAGTGTACTTTGCTTGGCAGATGAATATCCCTTCTGTACTTTGCTTCACTTGTAGACCCAGAAAGTAATTCATCTGACCCATCATGGACATCTCGAACTTCCCTTGCATCAGTTTACTGAATCTTTCACATAGACTCTTGTTGGGAGATCCGAAGATGATGTCGTCCACGTAGATCTGAACCATCAGAATATCTTCTCCATCTTCTATTCTCGAATAAGGTTCTCGTCCCTTTGTTCCTTTAGTGAACCCACTTGTCTATCAAGAACTGAGAGAGTGTATCATACCAAGCTCGAGGAGCTTGTTTCAGGCCATAAAGAGCTTTTCTTAAATGGTACACTTGGTTGCTCTTTTCGAAGCCTTGAGGTTGTTCGACATAAACTTCCTCTGCTAGTACCCCGTTTAAAAATGCACTCTTTACGTCCATCCGATACACAGTGAATCCTCTGTGGGAAGCATATGCCAGAAACAGCCGAATGGCTTCTAGGCGAGCGACTGGTGCAAAGGTCTCATCATAATCAATTCCTTCTGATTGTGAATACCCCTTAGCAACAAGTCTTGCCTTATTTCTGGTGATGACATTTTTCTCATCTCTCTTGTTCTTGAAAACCCACTTCGTGCCAATTACGTCTTGATGATTTGGTGCATCCACCGGTTCCCAAACTTGATTTCTTTCGAATGTTCCGCTCTCCTCTGCATGGCTAGAATCCGACTTGCGTCTTGTAGAGCTTTTCTCTCTTGTTGTAGGTTCCTTCATAGGCAGGATAACAACAATACATGGCACTTTCACCAACGATGTCTAGTTTTAACTCTATCGGATGGGTCTCCGATGATCGGATCGGTTGGATGGTGGTTATCCAGTCCTTCTGCTCGACGGCGTCGGTTTCGAGAACATCATCCATTTTCGATAAAGGTTCATTACTAGTGATTGGGAGTGGTGCGATTTATGATCCACTTGATAAGAACATGTCTCGGTGATGTTGGACTCATCATGTGTCGATGTACGTTAAATGGGAACTTCAGTGTTCCCCGAACCGGATGGTTCGATTGATATCGCCTCTCCGTATGCACTTTCTTCGTCGAGTTTTTTTTCGTACCTTAGGATCCGATTGATCCGGTGAATCAGCTAGATCCGGAATGTATAACGTTACGGTTTTCGATCCTTTTTCCTTGATCGTTACCGATCCATTTTTCGAGCATCGTGTCATTGGTTGATCGTACATCTTATTTCGAGGCGATTTCTCTTATTCGGAAGATGCTTCATCAAAGACTACATGGGGTGTTTCTTCCACAAGTAGGGTTAAATGCATTGTAAACCCCGAAAGCCTTGCTAGATGAGGAATATCCTAAGAATATACCCTCATCTGACTTGGCCTCAAAAGTCTTCAACTGACTCTTCCCATTGTTGTGTATGAAACACTTACACCAAAAAACATGGAAGTAAGAAACACGAGGTTTTCTGCCCTTCCACAGTTCATAGGGTGTTTTGTAGTGAGCCTTAGTCGGAAGAAATACATTACGAGTATGGCATGCGATTGTTGATTATACGCTTGTAAACGGCTTGGTATTGCATGTTAAGCTAATATCGTGCGGCGAACTTCTTTGAGAGTTCTGTTCCTCCGTTCTGCTACTCCATTCTGTTGTGGCGTTCTTGCAGCTGATGTCTCATGTTGTATACCAAACTTAGAGCAAAAATCAGTAATAAAAGAGTTCTGTTGTGGCGTTTTTGTAATCTTTTTAGCAGCTCGGGTATCTTCGTTGTCGTCTCATTCTTCTTATGTAAGAATATAACCCATGTAAACTTGGAGTAGTCATCCACGATTACCAGAGTATATTTGTGTCCGCTGAGACTGACTGGTGTAACTGGTCCAAATAGATCCATATGAAGCAATTGAAGGTACTTTCTTTGGATGCGGTCAGGAATTCCCTTGAATGAAGCTTTGACTGTTTTCCTTCCGACATGCAAAGACATGTCCGATCCTTTGAAAATACTTCATTCGGAAGTCCTTCCACTAGAGACATCCTTGCTATCTTATTAAGAGTTTTAAAGTTCGGGATGGCTCATTCTTTTGTGCGAGCCAATCGCTACTTTTGGAACTCTTGACAATCGGGCATGCATTTCTTGGGCAACTGTTCCATCGGTTTGTGTAGATCGTCCCTTTCTTGAACAGTTAGCAAAATCTGTTGAGTGGCTCGATTCTTGATAGTGCATTGATCGATCGAGAACTCAACATTGAATCCGTTGTCGCAGAATTGTGAAACCGATAATAGGTTGTGCCGGACCTTCGACATCTGAGACTCGATTATTTGTACATCATCATTCTCTAAGGTTCCGAATCCTTTGGTATAACCAAAGTTATCATCACCGAAAAGAGTACACGCTGGCCTTTTCGTTTCTATGTAAGAGCCGAGAGATGTTTGCTTCAAATCATGTGCCTTGAGCATCCACTCTATCGATGTACCGGATAGTTGCTTGCACACCTCCTTTGTTGGCGGACCCACGCGATCCTGCAGCCAAATCAGGCTTTAGGTACCCCTTTTGGATTGGGTCCTGAGGGGTTAGGATTAGTTTTGGGGATCCATACAAACAGAGCACTTCTATTGAGATCAGTTAGATCAGAAGGCCTGATTTGTCTCCCATACCTATCAACATAATCATACGTCTCTTTATATGCTTTCTGATTAGTATGATTATTAGTGTGAACCTTGGATGACTTAGAAGACTTGGGATTTATCTTTTACATTTTGTCTTCTTTTCATCCAATTGTGGTTCAAAAAATGACCCTAGATTTCTGATTATAGGGGTAGGTACAACTGCTACCATCAAAAGATTCATATCTTTTTGGCATAGGTGGTTTTTGCAATTTACCTAAAGCATGCTTATTAGGCAGCTGACCTTGATTGGGTCTCAGATTATACTTCCCTTTTACAGGTTGTCTTTTCTGATACCTGATTTGTTGATCAGGTTGAGGTCTCTTCAGAAGAACTGGGTTCTTCTGTTGATTCCTCGGCTAATGCTTTACCAGTTGGGGTCCATTTCTGTTCCCCTTCTGGTTAGGCACCTGTCTTACCTGCTCAATCGGTCTTTTTCCCTTATTAGATACAAGTTTGGCTTTCGGTGTATCTTTGTCAGAAACTCGTCTGATTACACCTTTTTGAGATGAATCAACGGGGCTTTTGAGGATGTGGAAGGGTTCTCATACCCAAGTCCCTTCTTGTTAATCGTTGTTCGAAAATAGGTGTTCATATCTTGAACGGTTTTAGATGATTTTGTGAAAACCTCTATTTTCTTGCGCAGATTATCCTCAGATGATTTTAGACTTTCATGCATTCGGAACAGCTCATCAAATTTCGCTTGAAGGATTTTGAAGTCATCAGCTTGCTGTTTGTTAATTGCTAGCTGATATTTGATCTGCTTCTCCTGATCAGAAGATTTAACTTTCAGAATTTTAAGTTCCTCAGTTGCCTTATACGGCGATTTTAAGAGATTTAAGTTCAGAAGCTTTACTGAGATCGTTCTCTTTAGCAAGCTGATTATTTCTGGTCCTCAGCTTGTCATTCTCAGCTTCCACTATAGCATAAATGTCTACTGCATTGGAGAGATCCTCAAGCAATTGCTCAGAGTAGAGCTGCAGGTCAATCTCCCAAAGGGTGTGCTAATGATAGCAGTGTAAAGCGAACAAAGCGGGTTTGGAGGTTACCTCAGATTGGTCCTCCTTGGCCATCGGCAGAGATCTCATCATCATCGAAGAGAATATCGGATCTTCATTCTCATAGAAGTCAAGCAAGACTTCTTGATCGGGCGAAATCTTCTCTGAGGAGTATCCGAGAATCCTCATAGGGCGGAATCTGAATCGTCAATTCGGGCGATGTCAACAACCATGGCTTTTACGTCCTGTCCGTACGTTGCTCTCTTACATTCCTCTTTTCTTCCCTTTCTCTTGGCGTCAGTGCAGGCGTCTGCTTATTTGTAGTGACTTCGGCTTCTCCGCGGTTGAAGCACGCTCCTTGATCCACGGAACCTTTTCTTTCGGTGAATCACTAAAATCGTATGATCTATCGGTGACTTCCTTCTCGATAGTAGTCCGAGCTTCTTTCATCGATTGGTTATCTCTTCTCTCATCATTTAGATTATCTCTTTTTCTTTCTTCTCTGCGGATCTCTTGATCATCGATCACAGTTCTTCTACGGAGATCTCGTTGGCTGATCTCCTATCTCTTCCTCGGCTATGTTGATAATCTTTATAGAATCTTCGATACTTACCAAGTTGAATATTTGATTTTTCTAGTTTCTCAAAGCAGAGCGATCATTACGCGACTTATGATGTTTCCAATGGGTTCATTGGCCTTCGATCTCTTCTTTGGTTGCCTTAAAAGCAAGCCGATTTAGAAGTTGAGGCTTATTGGGCACCTCATCTTCATCGCTTGTCCTCTCTCAATTAAATCGAACTCGTGAGCTTTAAGGCTCAAGAACAAAGCTACTCGGCTTCATTTTTGAAATATCTTGGCAATCCTTGATTACCATGACTTTCATATCCCATTTCTTGGTAAGAGATCTTAATATCTTGTAATTTATATCCTTGTCCGACATCTCTACCAAGTTATCGTAGCTTATTCACGATATAGTAATCCTTCCATCGAGTTCGTTGATGGTCTCGTTAAGCGACATCTTGATTTTTTGAACTTCACCGGTTTAAACTTGTAGGCGGTATTTGTCTTTTATCTGGTCATTTCCCTCGCATATCTCGGCTAGTGTGTCCTACATTGCTTTTTGATTTTGAGATATTTAATCTTTTCCTTGGTGACCACATCCATTGTTTTCATGATAATATGCTGGCGATTGTGTCAGAGTATGCGATTTCCTTTCCTCTGCATCCATCAAGGTGGGCTTTTTTCGCACAAGACTTTCGGGGCAAAATGCGGATCTCCTCCAACTTCTGGGGTTGTCGTAATATATGATGATGGGTCCTCTTTCGATGACTTCCATCATTACGCCACTAATCGAACCTAGATGGTTGCACATATAAATGACCCAATCTGCATACTCATCAATTGAGAACTTTGGCAGATCATGATACATACCAGAGGTATTGTCCATGCTGAGTGATTTTGGAAAAAGAATGAGTTTTTAAAAACGGTTTTTCAAGATCTGTTCAAATGACCACAAAGATTCTTCCTCAAGAATCGATGATACTCAAAGCGATGGGGTGCAGTAGAACCTTTGCTCTCGATACCACTTGTAGGTCCCGAACGGGTTTGTGAGGGCGTAAGTCTAGAGGGGATGGGTGAATAGACTTCGAAAACTTTTGTCTTGCAGATCGGTGTAATGGCAAGTTAACTTTGATCAGAAAGCGAGTGAATCAGTTTGGGCTGATAACCAACTTACTAATCGCCTGAAGGAAGATCAGTTCGGTAACTATCAGTTTAACTGATGTGTGCGGAAGCTAAGTTTTACCCGTGTGAAAAACCAGTTTTGATAAATCAGATTCCAAAGTTAGTCTTTTAACCGGTTGACTGAAGTGTCAGTCTTGATCAGATCAGAAGCTTGGTGCTAGCTGATCTCAACTTAGAATATGTATGCGCTTTAAAGGTTGTGTGCGATTGTGTAGACAGTTAATCAAAGCGGTAAAGGCACACAAGATTTATAGTGGTTGGACAAACCGATCCTACGTCCACTCTTCCCTATCAAAAGGGCACCAACTTAACCAAGCTGGACTTAGATTTTTTGTGTTAGTCCAACACAAGACAATAAATGAGATATTTAAGGAGTTCTCACTCAACCGATCCCGATAAATCTAACTAGAAACCCTAGATCGAAATCTTGCTAAACAACTTAACCTAACTTTGGGTTTGGATAAGATTGTTTTGGTTCCAACTATGAAATCTTTTCTAGTGTTTAAGATAGTCTATCAGCTAGATGAAAAGATTTCTATGCTAAGAACTTATGGGATGAACACTTAATAAAATAATCTTCTTGATCGTGTTCTTCGATGCGGAAATCGATAATTGCTTGAGCTTCTTGATTGTTCGGTGTTTCCGTGTCTTCACTCTGAAGTGTGATCCCAGATTTATAGACCTTGAAATCAAAGAGCCGTTGGAGAGCAATTTGGATTTCGTGCTATATTTGGTAGGTTTGCGAGGATTGATGTGGCGTGCTTGAGGCGGATGGGCATGAAAAGCGTGAATTTTGTATTTTATAGCCCGTTAGAGAGCAAAAGATCAAATCCCGTAATTGTCGGCTCCGATCATACGTGTCTTGTTCTTATTGGTTAGACACACTTTTCAGTGTTGTTCTTCCAACTAAGGTTGACATTCTTCTTGTTCAGATCATCGACGTATGATTAGGTGAAACATCGATTTTTCACTGGTGGTGATTTGATCGATCAAATAAGATCGATCTACTGATACCGATGGAGTCTTCGGTTGACTTAGCTTCAACTAGCGGACTCGGTGATGTAGGTCTTCCGGTCCGATCTTCCGGAAGTCATCGATCTTCAAGTATTCGAGTTTGAGCTTCATGACTTGGTGAGATATCGACTTGATCGATTCGATCCGATCTTTCGTTTCTTCTCTTGATTCGGCCCATGGGATATCGGCTATTCTTTGAATCTTCAGATCGACCTATACATATTGAAGTTCCCCCTCAATATGTGACCTATCTATTACATCAGTTGTTCTATACAGTAATTATCAACTGGTATTCTATAAACGGTAATATAAACATCAGTCAACTAACAGGTCTGACTGGTCCTATTACATGTGTTTCTGGAACTTTCATCAAAACACTAAATTTCCCAACAAGCCTCAATCCAGTTTTTGTTTTCAGTGATGATTTTTGTTGAGTATGTCTACTGTAGGGTCTTTTACTCTTATATCTTTCTCTTTTTCTGGCATGACCCTGAATTTTGCTATGTTCAATCTTATATGTGAATGGATTTGTGGAAATAGATGCATCCAATTTTAGGAAATTGTAACAGGGGAGAAGAAAACGTTCTTTTCTTTATTAATCCTTACTAATCATTCTCCATCCTTTTGGTAGTATAATATCATTTTAAATTGATCTAAATTTTAGTTTGGAGAAATTCATTGAGTTTAATATGTGTATTTCATATATTTTTTAATGTTTTATCATTAAGAGTTGTATAAGTGATATTAGAAGTGTTTTCGAAAAATAAGTGATATTGGGGTTTTTATGTTAATTTTTTATTTTGTCTAAATTTATATATCAACATTAAAAATTTAAATATCAAATTACCATCTCTATTTAAAAAAATTACTAAATCATCGAATTAAAATCTTAACTATTATTATCAAATTGATATATATAAGGAAACAATTTATATCAAATTGTATCAAATTTGACGGAAGTTTAGGAGAAGATGATTTTTTTTTTTTTTTTTTTTTACGAAAATTTACATTGTCTCATTGCCATTATTACGTTTTTTTATATATATTTTAATGTCTGATTCATTTAATTATAGAATGTACATTATAATTTAAGGGGATATTATTGTATATTTTGCATCAATTATAGTTAAGATTTTATTTAGAAAAATTTAAATATCAAATTACTATCTCTATTTTAAAAAAAATACTAAATCATCGAATTAATTACTTTGTAGATATAGATTTGTTTAGATATATATAAACACATTAATATAGCAAATCAAAATCTTAACTATTATTATCAAATTGATATATATATTCAAGAAGAGGTTTAACAACTTGACTAATATTCAAGAATTCAAACTAAGACAACACTCAATGTCTGATTCTTGGATTCGTGAACAACAAGTTGAAGTTATTTTTAATGAAGGAATGTGGTTTTTAAGATTTAGCATCTGTATAAAAAAAATTATGATGTTCAATCTCAGGACTTAATTTTTTTAGAGAAACAATATGTTGGTGTTTTTTCCATGTAATATTTAATGGTACTGATCTTAGCATGAATAAGAATGTTGGTGAACGTTTTCTTAACTTTCCGGTCAAGATTTTGGGTAATTTTTTTATTAACCAAAAAACTTATATTATGAATTTAATGTCGATTTTTTTTTTCTAAATTTTCATGTATGGTTATTTTTTTAATTACTTAATGTATATATATTTTTTGTTTTGTGATTTCAGGTAATGACATGTTCAACATGATTAAACAACTAATAATCTTCGTACAATTCAATTAATACTCTTCAGTGTAATCAATTAATACATTTCATAAGTATTACCCCATCTGTCCTAATTTTGATTGACCACTTTCCGTAAATAGTCATCCTAATTTTGATTGGCCATTTTCTATAAAAGGAAATAAAGCAACTTTCAATACTATTTAATACTATTATTTTCCTCCACCAAACCCACTTTACACCATTTAATACTATTATTTTCCTCCACAAAACCCACTTTACACCATTTAATAATATTATTTTCCATTTTTTCTTAAACTCCGTGTCTACAGTATTTAGCCAATCAAAATTAGGACGGAGGGAGTATCTTTTAGTAAAAGCAACTAATATCTTTTAGTGAAAATAAGTAATATCCTTCTAATTGCGCGTATGAGTGATCAACTCACTTCTAAGTTTTTTTTGTTTTTTTTTAAAATCTATTATGTTTTAAGAATAAGTTTTGACATTTTTTAATAATATGATTTTATTGTGGTACACTTGAATTTTAACATTTTTATTTATACTTTAATATAGAAACAATATTAATATTAATTGCCTAATGATTGTTGTCGTCCACAAAATAACCTCGCCATGTATAGTGATGTTTATGATTGTGCACTGATTTGGAGTCGAGCATTAATTTGGTAACTATTCTTTAATTTTGATATTACTTCAATTATTATTTTACGTGTGTCATTTATTTGTAAGTGAGTTATTACACATATTTTGTTTTTATGAACATTCTATCATAATTGCATGCATAGAATTTAATATAATTTTGTTTATGTTTTTTTGGTAGATTTACCGTATTATTTATTTATTTTAATGTATTGTAAAAAAAAATTTAAAACACATGTTGCTCTTATTATTCTTATGGTTTATGGTTGATGTTGCATACTTATCTATATACTAGGTTTTTACCACGTGCGATGCACGTTGCGCATAAGTAGTCATTAAGTAGTAATTGATTTTTTTCACGTCATCCTTATATTGTGCACGTGAATTTGTTTCAAGTTTAAATTTCAGTTCTTTACAACCAATCCAAACAATATCAAGCACTTAACAAAGCACATATTATCTCAAAATCTATAGTCGAACCTTTTCATTTTAAACATGTCAGAAATCATATTGTAATAACAAAGATACCAATCACGTAGAGGGCAACATACAATGCAATTTTCTAAGAGTAAATTAGCCTTAGGTACAAAAATTCCTTTGTCCTTACTCTTAGATACACAATGCTTTTTAAATTAGTACTAGGTCCAAAACACCAATCAAAAAACCTAAAATACCCTCCTCTCATTAAATTCATTCTACACATTCATTTCAATCCCACAAATTCAAAAACTCTATCTCATAAAAATTCTCTGCTCTCCCTCTCTCTTAATTCGCCTCCGCCGCGGCACTCTCTCCACCACCCAGAAACTGACCGCCATCACCCGCCTCCCCCACCTAGAAATCCACGGCGGCCCACCTTCTTCCTCACCCTCTCCACCATCTCCCACCCAGAAACCCAACATCGCCGCCCCCTTCACCACTTCTGCAAAAATCCAGAAACCACCTCCCCACCTCACGCCGCTGCGGTTCCCACCCTCGCGTCGGCGGCGGCACCCACCCTCACCTCCCAAACCGCGGCGGCCTCCACACTCAGCCTACCTCCGCCACTGCCCCCAGTAAAAATCAAAAACCCCAACAATCCCAAATCGCCACCCCAATCGCGGCATCTGCATATGCACTTCACCGTTGAAATTGCTCGGTTTGCTGGCTATCCATCGAGGAATCTGCATAAAATATCATCGGATATAATTGCTCGTGCTGTGAAGGCATTCTCTGCTAGAGGAATAGATCCACAAAGGTAATTTTTCTCTTGATTTTGTTTAGGTTTCTTCAACCAACAACCTTTTGCTTGTTTCAGTTCCCTTCCCGAGGATGGGTGGTTTGTGGAAACTGCAAAGGGAGCAATAACAAAGCTACTGATAGGAGGTTCTGGTTCAGAATCAGAGAGTTTTGGTGGCGACGTGGGGCGATTTAGGGTTTCTGGTTTGAGTGGGTGCAGGCTGTGATTTTGAGAGAAAAAGAGAGTTGTGTGTGATTTGAATGTGGGAGATGGTGGCACTCTGGATTTTTTTGGTTTATTTGGAGATGATGATGGTGGTGTCAATTTGGATCTGGGAGTTTTGGGTTTTTTTTTAGATTTTGATGAGCATGTTCATGTTTTTAATGAACATATTCATCAAGAAGTTCATGTTCTTGATGAACATGTGCATGTCAAAATGATGACGAAAATATGTAATTTTGAGATTTTTTAGATTTTAATTTTTGTAATTTTTGCAATTTTTTAGATTTTAATATCTGTATTTTCTGTAATTTATATAATTTCTGCAATTTTTTTAAATTTTCACTTTCTGTAATCTTTAGATTTTATATTGTAAATTTCTGAATTTTTTAGATGAAAATATATAAATTTCTATAATTTTGTAAAAAAATTATAATATTTTTTACATAAAGTTGAATAAGAAATAACTGATCCCTTAATGGGAAGGAGGTGATTTTTGAATATAGAAGATGAAGAGTATATCAATCTTTTTGACACCCATTTTGCACCTACCAGTAATTAATAAAAAAATTTGTACCTAAGAGTAATTGGGCCTTGGGCCTTGCACCAGAAATTAATCCACTCATTTTCTAAATGTGTGTCTTCTATTTCGAAGTTCCGCCAATCGCTATTAATATTCATCTCTCTTGTGAGGATAAAAATCTGCTTAAATTGTCCTTCTATATAATTCGTAGATAAAGGAACAATTTGTATCTGTGACAATGATATAACTTGCTGATTCATAAAATGATATGAATATGTTGTGGCTCATGATCTGCGACAGTTGTCTAAAGAGTTGTAATTACACCCAACATCAACCCCCATTTTTTCGTGTAAGAAAATAGAACAAGTGGTTACTGACCAATTCAACACATATCTCAGCTAAAAAAAAAAAAAAAAAGACAATGAACTGAGAATTTCAAGATTGACAATGAGTTTTCAAGGCATTCCCATCTTTTATTCACGATTCACCTACTACTACCACCATGATTTCTAATTGCTAATCTAACATATTGCAATCTGCAAATTTTCTCCAATATACTCATTATTTAAACCTCCCAAACTCCTGCGCAGAATATCTGTTAAACAAAGTTACAAACTTACAACATGAAAAAAGCTAACAATCTATAGTTATTATTCAAAATTAAGCAGCACATCCAAAAGCTGGTATGCAGTTGGTGTTTGCAAACTATAATAACAATTTCTATAATCACTTTATTTTCTAAAGTTGTGAGAAGAAGCTTTTGAAATAAAAATAAAAAATTCATCTCCTTTTACTGGAGTTTGTAAACACAATCGCAATGTATTTGAATTTTGAAATCCATTATATCCTATCTATAATACCATAACAGAGAAAATGATAAAAAAAACAAAGCAATTTGATCTCGAAAAGTGTCACAATTCTTTTAAACATAAAAATATCTAAATTTTGTGATATGGAGAATCAATGTCCTTTCCTGTTCTTTTTTTCACTGTATATCAATTTGGTGGTTAAAAAAACGTTGGCCGAAAAGAAAGAAAAGGAGATTACCAACTAAAATAATTTAACCCCGTAACTCATGAAAGTGAATTGTTTTCCAAACAAACAAAAGTGGAAAAAAATCATGTAAAAGCATATAGATGCCGTGGCACAGGGGGAATCGTTTCGAATGGTGGTAAAATCCATTCGTGAAGGAGATATTTAACATAAGGTAGCAACCCATCCATCACCATCTTTGGCTTGATGATACTGACAATAATTATGCATCCGAAAAATTGTAAACAATTGGTTTACATATAGAGAAAGAGAAGTACATGCAATACCTTATAGATGGTAATCAAACCTGGCACCATCTTTCTTTTGCCTTGGTTCTATTCTACAAACCCAGATGCATGATTTGACACATTTGTACATCGTATGTGCCTTGACTCCTTGGAGAAAAAAAATAATGTAATAGCAGTGTTCTGCACCATATTAATATTTAGATTATACATCTTTAAATTTAATTTTAACCCAGTGCTAACACAAAATAACCAGCATAACCAAGAAACATAAAAATCACAAGTAAAAATCAAGAATTTACATTAAAATTCCTCTGTGGAAATTGTGAAAATTATATATCACACCAGTATTTCAAAGAGATATAAGCCTAAAATTAGCATCACTAATTCAATTATCACAAAAATAATTCTACCAAATCATAGAATATTCTACTCGTACTTTACATTAAGAATTACTCGCAAGTCTCATCAACCTCTACAACACTTGTGTCAAACTCGTGCAATAGCAATGCAAAAGGCTGATCAATCACATTGGATATATACTCTTGTCCTACAATTTTGAGTGAGATACTCTGAAATGGTTGTTGTTCTAATTACAGTGAAGATTCAAATTACTTAATTTTTTGTTCTAATCTTGGAACCCACATTCAATGATTATTTTCCTATTTATTGGTTTGTATGATTAAATGATATGGACAAAAACTCATATGAGGTCGTCTCATGCATGAAACGTGGTTCAACTTAGCACAAATCACACCCACCCCTCCTAAAGTGTTAAAGCGTCAATCCCAAATTATGTCCCGTCTCAGCGTGAGAACGTCTCATGCAAGTGTTCCTCAATGATATATTATGCTATTTATATCTGGGGTCTGAATGCATTCCTGTCTAGGGACTTAGATTGATTAAACATTAATCATCTTCGTTATATCAGATACCAAGGTTAGCTAAAAAGAATAAAAGTAGAGGCATTCTACTTCTCATTGCATAATGCGCAGTCCTATGATTTATGAGCAAAAAATATACGCAAAACTCAAACTTCATGCTAAAGATGATAATATAAGTTAGTTTATTAGATCTTTGTTCTTCAAGATGTCTCATATAGCCAGATTATATAGATACAAACTTTCTTTGATGTATTAAATAATCAATATTAAACTGTCATCTCACAAAGAATAATCAAACCAAATTTTAAAAGTAAGTACTCCTGCCTATTGATATTACAAAGGTCAATACACAAAAGTAAATGCTGCATTATATCACTTGATATTGGCAAGTAGAGCATCAACTTTAAAAACAATATCAACTCTTTCTAGTGAATTAAAAAATCTGCTTACTGAGGACAAGTGTCAAAGAGCTTGACACAATCATCCAAAGGAATCCAAATAGTCCTCCTCCTCAAGCTCCTTCACATGCATTTGTTGCCTCATGATACTGTATTCCTTTGCTTTCGACAATATATAACTCCTGTTTCTCCTTATTTTTCTTGTACATCTAGGCTTTCTGTGAATCCTTCATCCAAAAATATTCGAGATTAATTACACCCGCAAATTACATTTACAAAACCTGAACCTGTCTTTTCAAATAACACTTGCATCTCTCGCCACCTAGCTCAATCGCTGCTAAACCTACCTCAACTGTTTTTTCCCTCTGAATCAATTGTGTTGGGAAATTTAAAGTTTTGATGAAAGTTCCAAAACACATGTAATAGGAGCAGTCAGACCTGTTAGCTGACTGATGTTTTTAATACCAGTTATAAGATGACCAGTTGATAATTATTGTATAGAACAACTGATGTATAAGATAGGTCACATATTGAGGGGGAACTCAATATGTATAGGTCAGATCAGAAGAACAAAAGATCAGCTGAAGTCCGACAGGCCAAAAGGCAAGGGAAGGACAGAAGACCAGACGATCTTATAAAGTCAGATAATCAGGTGAAGTCATGAAGCTCAAATTCAGAAGACCTGAAGATCAGATGACTACCAAAAGATCAGACCAGAAGACCTACATCAGCCTAATCTGCTAGTTGAGCTAAGACAACTGGCACCAGAAGACTATATCAGGTAGACTGATCAGTTGTAACTGATCAGGTCAGCTCACCAGGTGGTAACTGATGTTTCACCAAGTCATACGTTGTTGATATGAACAAGAAGAATGTCAACTTTAGTTTGTGAACAAACTCTGACATGCTGTACTTGTTAACCAATGAGAACAAGACACGTATGACATGAGCTAACACTGCGGATTTCGGCGCTGCATAGTCAAACGGCTAGAAAAATGACATACACGCTTTCGGCCATGCCGTTCCTGGAAGCACGTCACATCAAATCCTGCAAACTTATCAAATATAACCGAAAATTCAAATTGCTCTCCAACGGCTCTTTGATTTCGAGGTCTATAAATATGTGATTAATCTTCAGAGTGAAAAAACGGAAATTATCAAGAAGCTCATACTATAGTAAAATTTCCGCACGAAGAACACAACCTTGAAGATTATTTTCTAAGTGTTCATCCCATAGTTCTTAGCAACAAAATCTTATCCTCTAGCTGTTAGGCTACTTAAATACTAGGATATATTTCAAAGTTGGAACAAACAACAAATCTTACACAAACCCAAAGTTAGGTTAAGTTTGTTTAGCAAGATTTCAGACTAGGGTTTCTAGTTCTGATTTCTGTGATCGGTTGAGTGAGAGCTTTATAAATATCTGTTGGTGTAATGTGTTGGACTAACACAATAATCTAAGTCCATTTGGTTAAGTTGGTGCCCCTTGTGATAGGGAAGAGTGGACGTAGGACTGGTTGTCCGAACCACTATAAATCTTGTGTGCATTTACCTGTTTGATTAACTGCTTTACACTATTGCACACAACCTTGATTAAATCTGCATACATATTCTGAGTTAGGATCAGCTAGCACCAAGCTACTGATCTGATCAGTTTGACTCCATAGTCAGCTGATTGAAAACAACTTAGGAATCTGATTTGTTATAAACTGGTTTTTCACACGGGTATAAACTAGCTTCTGCACAATCAGTTAAACTGATAGACACCGAACTGATCTGCCCTCAGGCGATCAGTAAGTTGGATATCAGTCCAAACTTATTCACTTGCACTCTGATCAGGCAAACTGCAAGCACACCTGATCTGCACGAAAAAGTTTTCAGAAGTCTATTCACCCCTTCCCTCTAGACTTCTGCCCTCACGAAACCCGTTCGGGACCTACAAGTGGTATCAGAGCAGTGGTTCTACAGACCACTGACTTTGAATATCATCGGTTCTTGAGAAAGAACCTTTGTGGTCACTTGAACTGATCTTGAAAAAACCTTTTTAAATCTCATATGTTTTGAAACACACGATCAGCATGGATAATACTTCGGGTATGTATCATGATTTGCCTAAATTTTCCATTGATGAGTATGCAGACTGGACGATATACATGAGCAATCATTTGGGATCAATAAGCAGCAGGATGATGGAAGTTCTTGAACGAGGACCCATCATCATCTACCATGACAACCCAACTGTTGGAGGTGATCCAGATTTTGCAATTGGAAGTCTTGTCAGAAAGTGTCCCGCCCTGATGGATGCTGAAGAGAGAAAGTTGTACACTCTGGATACGATAGCCAGGCACATAATCATGAAGACTATGGAAAAGATAACCAGAGAAAAGATAAAGTATCTCAAGACAGCCAAACAGATGTGGGATACGCTTGCTGAAATGTGTGTAGGAAATGATCTGATTAAAGATAGCAGACTGCAAGCTGAACTGGTGAAATTTGAGAAACTTAAGATGCTACCAAATGAAACCATCAATGAGCTCGATGGAAGAATCACCATGTCAGTCAACAAGCTTCGAGAACTTGGACGAGAGATGTCAGATAAAGACATAAATTACAAGATCTTGAGATCTCTAACTAACAAGTGGGATATGAAAGTCACTGTAATAAAGGATTGTCAAGATATTGTCAAGATGAAGCCAAGCAACCTCTTCCTGAGTCTTAAAGCCCATGAGTTCGATCTGATCGAAAGAGGGCAAGAAGAAGAAGATGAGTCGCATGCTGAAGCCACACCTGCCACATCAAAATCAGTTGCATTCAAAGCAGCCAGCAGCAACTTAAAGTCTATTGAACCTGTTGGAAATATTATAAGCCAAACTGAACAGATTGATTTGCTAACCAGAAAACTTGAAAAATCTAACATTCAACTTGGCAAGTATCGTAGATTTTACAGGGATTATCAAAACTGCAGAGGAAGAGATAGGAGGCCAGCTGACAGATCTCCAGAAATGACCAGATCTGATGACCGAAGAGATGATCACAGAAAGGATCGCAGAGAAGATAAGAAAAGAGATGATCGGTCTGATGAAAGGAGAGACAACAGATCTGAGAGAATAAATTCTGATTACAATCAGACAGGTAAGTCACCTGACAGATTCTACAGAAGGAATGACTCACCTGACAGAAGAAGTTCCGTGGATCGTGGAGCGTGTTTCAACTGTGAGAAACCAGGTCATTACAGCGCAGATTGCTCAGACCTGACACCAAAAGAAAGAGAAGAGAAGCGGAACAGAAGAGAGCAACACTATAGAGACAGGAAAGTCATGGTTGTTGATACATCAGAAATTGATGATTCTTATCTGCCTTCTGAGGATTCAGGCTACTCATATGTAGAAGATTTCTGTTTGATAAGCAACGCTGATGATTTCTATCACTACGATGATCTGATATTCTCTTCTGGTGATGAAATATGTCTGATGGCTAAGGAGGACCAATCTGAGGTAACCTCTAAACCTTCTGCTTTCTCAGTTTCCACACCAGCTATGGTTAGCACACCTGCTGGAGAGATTGACTTGCAGCTCTACTCTGAGCAATTGCTTGATGGTCTCTCTAACACAGTAGACACTTATACGATAGTGGAAGCTGAAAACAATAAGCTAAGGATTGAAAATACTCAGCTTGTTAAGGAAAATGCTGACAGTAAAGCAGCTGAACTAAAATCAGCTGAAGCTGCTCAGAAGATAACTGAAGAACTGAAAGTTCTGAAAGTTAATTCTTCTGATCAGGAGAAGCAGATTAAGGAACAACTAGCTATCAATAAACAGCAAGCTGATGATTTTAAAATCCTACAAGCCAAGTTTGATGATCTCTTCCGACTACATGAGAGTCTGAAATTAACTGAGGATAGTTTACGTAAGAAAATACAGGTTTTCACGAAATCTTCGAAAACCGTTCAGGATATGAACAACTATTTTCGAACGACAACTAATAAGAAGGGAATTGGGTATGAAAACTCTTCTACATCCTCAAAAGCCCCGTCTGATTCACTTCAGAAAGGTGTAATCAAACGAGTTTCTGATATATATACAAATAAAGCTAAAACTGTATCAGATAAGGGGAACAGACCTGCTGAACAAGTAAGGCAAGTGCCCAATCAGAAAGAGAACAAAAATGGACCACAACTGATTAAGCATCAGCCAAGGAATCAACAGAAGAACTCAATTCTTCTGAAGAGACCTCTACCTGATCAGCAGATTAGGTATCAGAAAAGACAACCTCTAAAGGGGAAATCTGATCTGAAACCTAATTAGGTCAAGCTGCCTAACAGTCAAGTCAAGGGTAAACTGCTGAAACCAGATATGCCAATAAGATATGAATCTTTTAATGGTAGCAGTCATACCTACCCTTATAATCAGAAACCTAGGGTTGCTGCACCTGAGCCCCACTGGGTTAAAAGAAGACAAACTGCAAGGAAAAATCACAAGTCTTCTAATTCACTCAAGGCTCGCACAAATAATCATACTGATCAGAATGCATATGAAGAGATGTATGATTATGTAGATGTTTATGGGAGACAAATCAGGCCTTCTGATCTATCTGATTACAATAGAAGTGCCCTGTTTGTATGGATCCCTAAAACCAACTCTAACCCCTCAGGACCCAATCCTAAAGGGGTACCTAAAACCCGATTTGATTGCAGGTTCGCGTGGGTTTTGCCAACAAAGGAGGTGTACAAGCAACTATCTGGTACATCGATAGTGGATGCTCAAGGCACATGACTGGAAGCAAACATCTCCTCAACTCTTACATAGAACAAGAAGGCTCACATGTACTCTTTGGTGATGATAACTTTGGTTTTACCAGAGGATTCAGAACCTTAGAGAATGATGATGTACAGGTTACTGGAGTCTCGTATGTCGAAGGTTTAAAGTATAACCTGTTATCAGTTTCACAATTCTGCGACAACAGATTCAGTGTTGAGTTCTCGACTGATCAGTATACTATCAAGAATCGAGCTACTCAACAGATCTTGTTAACTGGTTCAAGGAAAGGTACGATTTATACATCAGATTGGAACAGTTGTCCAAGAAATGCATGTCTGATTGTTAAAAGTTCAAAAGGTAGCAGTTGGCTCTGGCACAAGAGAATGAGTCATCTGAACTTTAAAACTCTTAACAAGATAGCAAGGATGTCTTTGGTTGAGGGACTTCCGAATGAGGTATTCTCTAAGGATCAGACATGTGTCGCATGTCAGAAGGGAAAACAGGTTAAAGCCTCATTCAAGGGAATCCTTGGACCAACATCCAGCAGAGTATTGCAACTGCTCCATATGGACTTATTTGGACCAGTTACACCAGTCAGTCTCAGCGGACGCAAATTTACTCTGGTAATTGTGGATGATTATTCCAAGCTTACCTGGGTTGTATTCTTGTATAAGAAGAATGAGACAACAACAAAGATATTCGAGCTGTTCAAGAAACTACAGAATGAAAAAGGTGTCAGTATAGTGAAAATCAGATCAGATAAAGGTACATAATTTCTGAATTCTTTTATTACTGATTTTTGCACTAAGTTTGGTATACAACATGAGACATCAGCTGCAAGAACGCCACAACAGAATGTTGTAGCAGAACGGAGAAACAGAACACTCAAAGAAGCTGCTCGCACTATGTTAGCTGAACATGTAACACCAAGCCGTTTCTGGGCAGAAGCCATCAATACTGCATGCCACACTCAGAACAGATGCTCTCTGACTAAGGCTCACTACAAAACACCCTATGAACTGTGGAAGGGCAGAAAACCTCGTGTTTCTTACTTCCATGTTTTTAGGTGCAAGTGTTTTATACACAACAATGAGAAGAGTCAGTTGAAGACTTTTGAGGCCAAGTTAGATGAGGGTATATTCTTAGGATATTTCTCATCTAACAAGGCTTTCAGGGTTTACAACAGGCGAAGTCTAGTTGTGGAAGAAACACCTCATGTGGTCTTTGATGAGACATCTTCTGAACAAGAGAAATCTGCCTCAGAACAAGAAGTACTAGATCAACCCAGATTCGACGATGCACGTAAAATGGATCACTAAGAATCAAGAAAAAGGATCGTAACACGAATAAAGTGTATATTCCGTAACATGATCTTGCCGATTCACCAGTCAATCGGACCTTTAAGGTACGCATAACTGTCAATGAAGAAGCCGGTGCAAACCGAGATAAAGATCAATCGAACCATCTGGTTCGGGGGGAACACTGAAGTTCCTTTACGACGACGGACATCAAGACATGATGAGTCCAACATCACCGAGACTTGTCCATGTCAAGTGGATCATAATTTCGCACCACTCTCAATCACTAGTAATGAACTACTATCGAAGAGGATGATGTTCTCCAAACCGATGCCGTCGAAAAAAAAGGAGGACGGGTAACCGGTCATCCAACCGACCGATCATCGAGACCCATCCGAAAGAGTCAAAACTAGACATCGATTGGTGAAAGTTCCATATATTGTTGTTATCTGTCTTTTGAAGGAACCAACAAGTAGAAGAAGCTCTACAAGATGCAAACCGGATTCTAGCTATGCAAGAAGAATCGAACAGTTTTGAGAGGAATCAGTTTGGAAATCGGTGGGATGACCAACCCATCAAGATGTGATTGACACAAAGTGGGTATTCAAGAACAAAAGAGATGAGAATATTGTCATAACCAGAAATAAGGCAAGACTTGTTGCTAAGGGGTATTCACAATCAGAAGGAATTGATTATGATGAGACCTTTGCACGATCGCCGCCACCGAAGTCATTCGATTGTTTTCGCATATCGCCTACAGAGGGTTTATTGTGTATCAGATGGATGTTAAGAGTGCATTCTTAAATGGGGTACTAGCTGAGGAAGTTTATGTTGAACAACCTCTAGGCTTTGAAAAAAGGCGACTGTGTGTACTGGATTTAAGAAAAAGCTCTTTATGGTTCTGAAACAAGCTCCTCGAGCTTGGTATGATACACTCTCTCAGTTCTTGATAGACAGTGGTTTCACTAAAGGAATAGTGGACAGAACCTTATTCAGAATAGAAAATGGAGAAGATATTCTGATGGTTCAGATTTATGTGGACGACATCATCTTGGATCTCCCAACAAGAGTTTATGTGATAAATTCAGCAGTTCGATGCAAGGGAAGTTCGAGATGTCCATGATGGGTCGAGGATGAGTTACTTTTACGGGTTTACAAGTTAAGCAAAGTACATAAGAGATATTCATCTGCCAGACGAAGTACACTAGGAGTTTATTGGCTAAGTTTGGAGTTCAAAACTGTAAGGAAGCCAGAATTCCTATGATGACTGGATTCAAGATGGATCCAGATGAGAATGGTCAGAAAACTAATCAGAAAGAATATAGGGCTCTCATTGGATCTTTATTATACCTGACTGCCAGCAGACCAGATATCACTTTTGCAGTAGGTGTATGTGCCAGATTTCAGACAAATCCAATGCAAAGTCACCTGGAAGCAACTAAGCCGATTCTTAAGTATCTGAAGGGGACAGTAAACCTTGGTTTATTCTACCCATCAGATGATAATCTAGAGCTTAGTGGGTATTCTGATTCTGATTATGGAGGTTGCAAAATTGACAGGAAGTCAACCTCAGGTACATGTCAGTTTTTAGGTAGTAAACTGATCTCTTGGTTTTCAAATAAGCAGACATCAGTTGCGACATCTACTACTAAAGCAGAATATATGGCTGCAGGAAGCTGTTGTTCCCAACTTCTCTGGCTAAGTCAGCAGCTGAGGGATTACAACATTGTAGCTAAGAACGTACCTATATTCTGTGACAGTAATAGTGTTATTGCAATCACTCAGAATCCTGTTCTACATACAAGATGCAAGCATGTGGATGTCAGACACCATTTTATAAGAGATCATGTTGAAAAGAAGAATATCAGAATGAAAAAGATCCATACTAATAAACAGAAATCTGATATTTTAACCAAGCCACTAGCTGAGATCAGATTCAGAGAATTATGCAATGAGCTAGGGCTTCTGGATCTCGTAGAAAGTGCACCAGAAATGTTTGGTGGACTAGTCTCCAGAACCAGTTGATTAAGAGACTAACCAGGTTAAGAGGAATCAGTTGAGTTTTATATCTCAACTGATCAGAAGATCAGTCAAGGAACTGATAAGAGAAGGCTTTATCAGTTCAGACAAGGAACTGATCAGATCAAGGCATTTCAGATTAAAGGAACTGATCAGTTTGGTTGTTTTATACTTTGTAAGTCGATTAAGCTATGTTCAACAAGCAAGTTGTATAAGATTAAGGCTACAAATCGCATAAGAAAATATAAACAACACAACAATGAAATAATAGAACTTTTCATTGATAAAGACCCGGAGGTCAGATTTACATTACAAGTTACAAGTGCAAAAGGACCCGGAGGTCATTACATAAACCATAAACTGTAAACCCTAAGCCTAACCCTAGAAGGGGGGAAGAGACTTTAAAGATTTTAGAGCCTGATACTCCCATTTTCCCCTACTTAACCCTAAAAGGGGTGTGAGAGGCTTTGAAATAATCCTAAGCCACCCTCAGTGCTTCGGAGTGAGGAGCGAGAGCGGCATTGAAGGATTTCTAAGCCAGGAGCCCCTAGTCCTAAAATCAATGGGCTCTCCAGCTGTTAAATGGGACACAAGTGCCAAAGATGTGGTCCAAAGACCACATGGCCACAAGTGTCACATGCAAATATTGAGTTTGATATACAATGATCAACTGTTATCTGATCAAGATCGAATACCAAACTCATGTTTTGTATCAGACTGAGTCTGTTGATGCTAATTTCGTCATCTCGATAGGCACACAAGGTGCATACTGTTAGGAGAAGTGTCTTCTCATTTGCGAGAGCAGATCCGTCGCCTCGGTGGTAGAGAAGCTTGGCAATAATCGTATGTGTAATCTTTGATGACGATGAAAGCAGTAATAAGGGACACACAGGGTTGATTTGAGAAGCTGAAATCATTTGAAAAGGGTTAAAGGTTTTTGCCGGAAGTTTCACCGAAAACAAGGGTTCATCGGGAAACATGGAGTTTAAGCTAAATAAAGAAGATGAATGGTTTATGTTGTGTTGTTTGCCTAAAACCCCAGATCTATTTATAGAAGAAAAGTAGGGGTATAGGTGCAAATTTAATTTCTCAAGACTCTTAAGAGAAATTTGCACCGCAAGGACAGCGCGTAGGAAACACGCGACTGATGATTGGATAAGCTTACGGTGATTGATATCCCAAAGTATCCAGACTATTATTACGAATGTCAAATCGTGCCGACTTAGGGAATCGAGACGAATCTCCAATTTTCCAAGACTAAGTTTTGGCTGTAACACTTATTCCAAGAATTGACTTGTCTGAGCAGAATCAGATTAGGTCAACTGAAATCTGATTAGATAAGAGACTGATCAGATGAGGAAGATCAGTTGAGTATGATACCTCAACAAATCAGATAAATCAGTCAATAAGTAATCAGAGATAACAGTTGAAGTGGGAACTTCAACTGATCAGGAAGGATCAGAAAAGGAAATATCAGACGCAAAGTGAAGCAGATCAGTTAAAAGGGACAGTTGGGAAATTATAAGGATTATGCAGAAAACTAAGATCAACAAGTGGTACAGACAGACTTCAAGTGGTATTGACTGATTACAATATCAGTCAACCAGATACGCATTTCTGTTTCCTTGTTTACTGTTTACATATCTGAAATTATCTGATAATATTTGTCTTTACTGTACACATACTTTTGTGACGCATACCCTGCAAATTATTTAATACGGACGTGGGGTATATGTATTAAATGCTACTAAATGTGTTTTTAAATCCAAAAGGTAATTGTGCGTGCATATCCTGACCACACGATCAAAACTGCTCAATCTGGATCGTTTATCCTTTTCAAACGTTTAATCTTCTAGTCTTGTTTTCCCTCATTCCTTTTATAAGCTTCATCAAAACCCTACCAGAGTACTTTTCTCAAAATTCTTGCGATTTATTTTTCTGCAAACTCACAATTATCATTCTGCGATTCAAAATGTTTCCAAATCGAAAAGCAGAATCTGATAATTTCTGGTTATTTGAATTACTTTCCTAAAATCCATTGATCATATAGATTACGTCT
This sequence comes from Stenogyne calaminthoides, assembly GCA_037126765.1. Lineage (NCBI taxonomy): Eukaryota > Viridiplantae > Streptophyta > Magnoliopsida > Lamiales > Lamiaceae > Stenogyne > Stenogyne calaminthoides. The sequence goes on from JBBCBC010000006.1 coordinate 15,588,255, forward strand.
ATTTATGTTATCCTGGGTTATGCCTTAGCATTTCTTGATATCCGTATGTATTCATCGATTACTAGGTCTGAGAATAGGTCTGATAATTAATATATGATATCTTTATGGTTATGCACAAATTTTAATAAAGTCTATCTTGTTGTAGATGGTCACTCACAGAATGGGCAAAATTATGTGTAACTATGCGGATTTGGCAACCAAAATTGTCGAAGACAAATTTGTAAGGTTTGGTGTTACACGGGATCCGAAATCAATGGAGGTGGAACAAATTCTGAGGAAGGGCAGTCTCGAAAAATACTGTGCTGCTCACTGCAATCCAGTAATGCAGTATGAAGCACTGGAATTCTTGAGGAATTTGAAGGTTGACGAGGAGAATCCTGGACACGAACTGATATCTTCAGTAAATGGAGAGGAGATCAGACTTACAAATGATGATATATCTCGACTGTTCAACCTACCCAAAGGAAAAATCTCTCCTGCTCACTACAAGGAGAATGAAGACGAACTGATCAAGAATGAACTCTTCAGAGAGGCTGATAAACACTAGACCGTAGGCTTTGTCAGGCCTATGTTGAAAGGAAATACCGTCTGTTGTTTGACATTCTGTCAAAAATAATTATGGGTATCTCGTTCAGCCCAGATGCATTAACAACTGTAAAAATGTATAGTATGGCTGCTATTATCGATGAAGCCAAAAATATTAATTGGCATGGTTTTCTGAAGGCTATTTTGCTCCAAGAACATGACAAATTTGGAGTTAGTGAACAGAGACAAGTCTATCTGAAGAAGAGAATCAGCAATCTCAGCAAGGTTGCAGTCATTCTGAAGACAAAATACCACATGCTGAATGGGATCAGAACGGACTGAAGTCCTACAAGGCTTTTCTCTCTAACACATCTGTCATCTATGGGTCATCAGATGATGATATGTGGCCCACCCCCCTAAGACTAAGAAAGGGAAAAACAAGGAGGCAGCTACGTCTGCAACTGATACTCCTCAAAAGAAGAAGAGAAAACTGGTAAAGGCTCAGGAGAAGAGGCCAAAGAAGGTAAAACAGGCAGCCATGACTCTTTTTCTGGAAGACGAGTCAGATGAAGAAGGAGTGCCAGATCAACCTGATGCGCAGCAGAGATCTGCTGAAACATCAGATAGGCAGGCTTCTCAAGTTGAGAGCTCGCCAGAACAATCTGAGGGAAGAGCAAGGGACGAACGATCTCCTTCACCTCAATCTCGCGCTGATTCACCACTCAGACTTCTAGCTGCTGAGCATATCTCTCCTTCTCCTTCACCTGCTCGCGAACCTGAAAGTTCACCTGTTCGCGAACCAGTAAGATCACCTGCTGCAGAACTAGACGCACAAGCTGCTACAGCAGAACCTCTGCAGATTCAGCCAATCAGCCAACATCCAGCTACTCAGACGCCACCAGAACCCTCTACATCTCATCAACCGGAACCTGGTTGATCTGAACAGTTGATTCCTGAGTCCAGATCATCCAAGACCATCACCGGGAAAATGGTCAGAATGAGAATTGAACGCAAAATTGATGAGTTGTATCCGGAGTTGGAAGCCCATCCTTTTATTCGGGAAGAAGTAATGGAGATCCTCACCTGGAAAGATCTCCGTTTGAAGAACTTCTCAGATTTCATGATCATTATTGAACAGATGAGAGGTGCTGATGCATTCACAGACTTTGATTTCGACATGAAGAAATCTGCTCAGGTAGGATCACCAGCTGAACTGATAACTGCTGAAGCATCAAAGCTCTGATCCACAGAAAGCTGGGAATAATTGAACAAGTTGAACTGGAGACTGCTGAAGAAAATCCTAAGGAAGATGATCCTAAGAAAGATGATCCTATGAAGGATGTGGGAGTTGTCGATGATAGTGGAACTGGTGCTGCAGTTCATGACCAGCCACTGGAGGCGCAAACAACTGGAAATGATCAGGTGATGCAAAATATTCCTGCAACACACATCACCATGTGCATCAGTTTTCAGAATGATTTCATCAACTCTTGCTGGCAACTGAGGTTCTGACCCAAATTTTTCGGCTTTGCCTTTCTTCGCCCTCGATCTGTATTTCTTTTTCAGATCTTCTACCTCTGCCAATTTTTTTGCTCTTCTTTCTTCTTCACTAATTTGAGCTTCTTCAGGAATCTGCTCCTTGGTCAGTTTCTCAGTCAGTTCCTCATCGGCTTGTATCTGGCTAGCTGTGTTTCTCGTGACTCTCTTAGTCTGAGTGACTGGTACAGGTTTTGATGTCCCAGCACCCGCAGTTAACTTTCTTGCCTTTGACTTCTCCATCTTCCCAGAAACTTCATTAGCAAACAGACCAGATGGTCTAGTCTCTGGCCATAGGATTCAACTGTCTGAATCAGTTCTTCTGTTGTTCTGATAAAGTCAGTTGGTTTCTCAACCTGTCCTTCCCCCTTTTTGGTTTGATCAAAAAGAGCATTGAGGTGGGAAGTCAGAGATCCAAAGTTGACTGATATGGCCTTGTTAAGATCTTCAACAGATAAACCTTGAGCTTGAGTAGATAAATTTTGAATCTTTGAGATCAGCTCAGTCTTGACAGATTCAACGGCAGTAGAGAGGGTAAGAATGAGTTTATCAAGTTTTTCTTCAGTTATTTCAAGCTTTTCTGTGACCATCAGAAGAGAAACTTGTTGTTGATCAACCTGAACTAACTTGTCGTCAACTGTCTTCTTAAATTCAGCAGTCAGGTTGGTCACGATTTGAGAGAACTGATCTTTGATTGCTTCAATCTGGGAAATAGCCCATTCCCGTTGATCCGTTATTTCTTTGAGGTCAATCTGCCTCTGATTAGCTATTGTGTTGCTAAGTTCATTAGCCAACACTCCCTCAACTTCTTCTTTCAGAAGATCTTTAAGACAAGATCTGATCTCCTTGTTCTGGATCTAGTGCCACAAGAAGAATCACCAGATGCAGAATTTCTCAACTGGTTGGAGAACAAGCACCCAGATTTTCTGAAATATCTGGAAAATGAGGCCAGAATAATCAATATGAGAATATCCCGTCAAGAGTATGACGTTATGGAATACTCGAAAAAGGTAGATGGCTCATTTGACAGACTGACATTTCAAAGGTTCTATTTTGACATCCTGAACAAAGCTCGCATAACTGATCCTAAGCAGATCAATGATGTCAAATGGAAGCTATACCGGATATTCAACGTTCCTCAGGATCAACGAGAAATGCCAGAGGGATATAAGCCAAGAGATTAAAGATCAGAAGACTGTTTAGGATCAGCTGAATTTAAACCCAAACTTTTCTGATGTAATATGTAATCGATAAATCTGATTAATGAAAAGTTTATTCTTTTTCTGATCCTAAGACAAAATATCATTGTCTTCTGATTATGTGTTCTTTACTGTTTTATATTTATCAACTGTGTTGGTTTCTCAAGTGTTTTGGTTTCATCAAAAAGGGGAAAATTGTTGGGAAATTTAGAGTTTTGATGAAAGTTCCAAAACACATGTAATAGGACCAGTCAGACCTGTTAGATGACTGATGTTTTTAATACCAGTTATAAGATGACCAGTTGATAATTGTTGTATAGAAGGGTCACATATTAAGGGGGAACTCAATATGTATAGGTTAGATCAGAAGAACAAAAGATCAGCTGAAGTCCGACATGCCAGAAGGCAAGGGAAGGACAGAAGACCAGACGATCTTATAAAGTCAGATAATCATGTGAAGTCATGAAGCTCAAATTCAGAAGACCTGAAGATCAGATGACTACCAAAAGATCAGACCAGAAGACCTACGTCAGCCTAATCTGCTAGTTGAGCTAAGACAACTGGCACCAGAAGACTATATCAGGTAGACTGATCAGTTGTAACTGATCAGGTCAGCTCACCAGGTGGTAACTGATGTTTCACCAAGTCATACGTTGTTGATCTAAAAAAGAAGAATGTCAACTTTAGTTGGTGAACAAACTCTTACATCCTGTACTTGTTAACCAATGAGAACAAGACACGTATGACCTGAGCTAACACTGCGGATTTCGGCATTGCATAGTCAAACGGCTAGAAAAACGACATACACGCTTTCGGTCATGCCGTTCCTGGAAGCACGTCACATCAAATCCTGCAAACCTACCAAATATAGCCGGAAATTCAAATTGCTCTCCAACGGCTCTTTGATTTCGAGATCTATAAATATGAGATTACTCTTCAGAGTGAAAAAACGGAAATTATCAAGAAGCTCATATTATAGCAAAATTTTCGCACGAAGAACACAACCTTGAAGATTATTTTCTAAGTGTTCATCTCATAGTTCTTAGCACAGAAATCTTATCATCTAGTTGTTAGGCTACTTAAATACTATGATAGATTTCAAAGTTGGAACAAATAACAAATCTTACACAAAACCCAAAGTTAGGTTAAGTTTGTTTAGCAAGATTTCAGACTAGGGTTTCTAGTTCTGATTTCTGGGATCGGTTGAGTGAGAGCTCTATAAATATCTGTTGGTGTAATGTGTTGGACTAACACAATAATCTAAGTCCAGTTGGTTAAGTTGGTTAAGTTGGTGCCCCTTGTGATTGGGAAGAGTGGACGTAGGACTGGTTGTCCGAACCACTATAAATCTTGTGTGCATTTACCTGTTTGATTAACTGCTTTACACTATTGCACACAACCTTGATTAAATCTGCATACATATTCTGAGTTAGGATCAGCTAGCACCAAGCTACTGATCTGATCAGTTTGACTCCATAGTCAACTGATTGAAAACAACTTAGGAATCTGATTTGTTATAAACTGGTTTTTCACACGGTATAAACTAGCTTCCGCACAATCAGTTAAACTGATAGACACCGAACTGATCTGCCCTCAGGCGATCAGTAAGTTGGATATCAGTCCAAACTGATTCACTTGCACTCTGATCAGGCAAACTGCAATCACACCTGATCTGCACGAAAAAGTTTTCAGAAGTCTATTCACCCCTCCCCTCTAGACTTCTGCCCTCACGAAACCCGTTCGGAACCTACAAGTTGTCTGTGCTTGCCATTGTTGAATTTGCAAACACTCTTGTGGTCTGTCTCAGTTTGCGGAGATACAATTTCCCCATTGAAGGAGGAAGTGCACCAGTCAACTTGTTCCCAGATAATCCCTTCATTTTTCAATCTAAATTAGCAAATGTGATTCAACTGCATGTTATAAGAGCTATTACTACAATAAAAAGAAGACACTTGCATGTTTATCAAAAGTTTAAGCAGTTCGAAGGCATCTGGGATTTGTCCAGTTAGTTGATTGTTGTTCAGAGACCTGGAAAGAATTAAAAGAGCTCAAAGTCAAAATTAATTTTTCTATTATAGGTAAAACCCCATTCGCTCAAAGTCAAAATGAATTTTTCGGCTATAGAAATAAATAAGACCCATCAATGAGGTTTTGCGAGAGAAGATATGACTTACAAATCTGTTAGTTGGCTTAATATAGATAGCGTGCTTGGAATTTGTCCAGTAAACAGATTATCTGAAAGGAAACTGGAGTTTGTGGTTTCCACAAAGGAGAAAAGAATTATCAGACTAATATATTAACAGGCAATTCCAAAACAAAATTGCTCTTTCACAAAAAAAAAGCCATGAGAACACTTATATAAGCAAATTAGTTCAGAAACATACAAACTCCTCAGAGTAATGGGGAAACTGGTTGGTATGCTGCCTCCAATTTGGTTGTTGCTCATATTTCTGCTTTCCACAAACACATAAATCTTTCAGAAGTTGCCATAATGGATAAAACCCAAATTCCATCAGGTAAATTAATGAGAAGCAAATTATTCAAGAAACACCAATAAACATGCACAATAATCTAAAAAAGGTAAATTCCAAATAACTAACATGATAATGACTTAAATTCCACAAATGAAAAAAGGCCGTTTAGATTGGACTCACATAAATAAAATCGAGGCGAACAATCCCAGTTCATAGGTCGATTCACCACCCAAATTCGCTCCATCCAGCTTTCTATCAATCATCATAGCATAGAAACTCAATTCATTATAGCGATCACTCACACCATACACACTATGTAATCATTAATGTAAATGACTCTTACATGGCGGTAATATTTGCATTCACACATTCCGCCCCTTGCCAACTTGGGGGCCCACAGGGGTCTCCCCCAGGAAGCAACAACAGCCCCAGGGAAGCATTACTGAGTTATTGCATAAACTAACAAGAAACACCCCAAAAAACTTGTTATCACCACAAACTAACCAAATTATAACACCAAGAAAAACCCAAGATTCAAACTTTCCCAAAAAAAAAAAAAAAAAACAATGCTTACTGTCACGCGGATCGCTAAATCCGCAGATGAGAGGCACTAAAGAAAATATAAAGAAAAAACCAAGAAATGTCATGCAAGTACGCATAATCTGTTAGGCCACTCACAGATTTTTGCTTGTTTGTTTCTTTATTGCACGTGCTTCTTGACTCTTCAAAAAAGATCAAGAATCTGAAATGAACAGAGAGAAGAGCCAAAATCAAGAAACAATTCAAGAACTAAAATACAATTCGTTTTAATATTCACTCTGGATAATTATCTTGAAATATAAAAACAGAGACTAAAAAGAAGAGAAAAAAGTAAAAGAAAAGCACACAAAACTCAGCTTCAAAAGCACAAAATAGGTGATCAATATTAGGAACATCCGTGACTGTCTCCAACTAAACTAATCAAGATGCATCACTTAAATGAGGTTCATATCTTCTCTAACGTGAGACTCTTTATAAATGCCAAAGCATGAATACAAATGCAGATATATAAAAGATTTACTCATTGCTTTGTTTAATGTGGATTCCAGATTTAATTACCCCAAATAATTTCTGAAGTGGAAAAACAAATTACCAAAGAAATTCACGTGAATTAATCATTCTGACATTTAATGAGTAACATAATCACATATTATAGTCTACAGTTGCATAGATATAAGAAAACATGTTACAGATCATATATCTGCGCATATAATTTACCAGATACTCTTGCTAAACTGCGTATCCATGAACATCACAATCACAAGAACTTAACCTACATAAAATTTAGAAATATTGATAATGTAAGTTCCCAGCGATCATTGAGTATCAATAGAAATTCACATAAAATTGAAGACGATATACTCCTATAAACAATTCTGTTGGGAAATTTATAGTTTTGATGAAAGTTCCAAAAACACATGTAATAGGACCGGGTCAAAGCTGTTAATGACCGATGTTTACATTCTTCGCTATAGGAGACCAAGTTGATAATGATTGTATAGAAAAAACGATGTAATAGATAGGTCACATATTGAGGGGGAACTCAATATGTAAAGGTCAGATCTGAAGAATCAGAAGAAAGCTGATATCCGACAGAGCAGAACGCTAAACCAGAACGGAAGATCAGATCGAACTGATCTTGTCAGATAACTCAGCGGAAGTCATGAAGCTCAAACCTCTATACTAGAAGATCGATGACTTCGGAAGATAAGACCGGAAGACCTACATCCGGCGGGAGTCGGCCGGTTGAAGTTTAAGTCAACAGCGCCAGAAGACTCCATCAAAGTGGATCGATCGATTCAGATCGATCGATCACTCATAAGATGAAAAACCGATGTTTCATCTTATCATACGTCCGCGATCCGAACTAGATGAATACCAACCTTAGTTGGAGGAACAACACCGCAAAGCAAGGCTTCCATCCAATAAGGAAGAAACACGATGAACAGAGCCGATATCGGGATTCGATGTTGCTCTCTCAAACGGCTATAAAATATACATTCACGCTTTTCACCATGCCGTTCTCAAGCACGCCACATCAAGCACAGAACTCTACCTAAAATAGCCTCGAGATTCAAATTGCTCTCCAACGGCTCTTTGATCTCAAGGTCTATAAATATGGGATCACACTTCAGAGTGAAACACGGAAATGCTTGGACAAACAACATAATCACGAAGCTCAAACTATAGTCGATTTCCGCAGACGAAGAACACAACAACAAGTTTATTTTTATTGTGTTCATCCCATAAGTTCTTAGCAAGAAATCTTTTTCATCTAGCTATCGTCGCTTTGTAATGCAAGGAAAGATTTCATAGTTGGAACCTCAACAATCTTACCCAAACCCCAAGTTAGGATAAGTTGTTTAGCAAGATTTCGACCAGGGTTTCTAAAGATCGATTTACGGGATCGGTTGAGTGAGAACTCTTAAAACATCTGTTGGTATCTTGGTTGGACTAACACACTAAACTAAGTCCGGTCGGTTAAGTCGGTTAAGTTGGTGCCCTTGTGAAAGGGAAGAGTGGGACGTAGGACCTGGTTTGTCCGAACCACTATAAATCTTGTGTGCCTTTTATCGCTTTGATTAACTCGCTCACACATCGCACAATCTTAAAGCGCATACATTCTAAGTTAAGATCGACAAACACCAAGCTTCGATCCGACGGACCGATATTTCGCATCATCCGATTAAAAAGATAAAACTTGGAATCGATTTATACAAACCGGTTTTTCACACGGGTAAAACTTAAAGCTTCGCAGACACATCGCTTAATCGATAGTTACCGAACCGATATGCCTCCGGGCGTTCAATAAGTTGGTTATCGACTAAATCGATTCACTCAAGACTTTGATCAAAGTATATCCGCCGCACACCGATCCGCAGACGAAAAGTTTTTTTAAGTCTATTCACCCCTCCCCTCTAGACTTCGCCCTCACATAACCCGATTCGGGACCTACAAGTGGTATCGAGCGGTTGGTTCTTCCGACCATCGACTACGGTCATTGTGGTCAATCGAATCGATCTTGAAAAACCGTTTTAAAAAAAAAAAACTCATTCATTTTCCAAAATCACTCAAAGATGGATAACACGTCCGGTATGTATCATGATCTCAAGTTCTCAATTGATGAGTATGCAGATTTTATATATATGTCCAACCATCTAGGCTCGATCAATTGGCGGGAATGATGGAAGTCATCGAGAGAGGACCCATCATCATTTACTACGACAATCCCGGTCGGAGGAGATCCGGATTTTCCCACGAGGAAGTCTTATGCGAAAAAAGCCCAAATGACCACGATGGACACGCGAAGAAAGAAAAGCAGATACTCGGACACCATTGCAAGACATATCATCATGAAGACAATGGATAAGGTCACCAAAGAGAAGATTAAGTATCTCAAATCTGCGAAAAGCAATGTGGGATACCGCCGAGATCTGCGAGGGAAATGAACAGATAAAAGACGGCCGTCTTCAAGCCGAACCTGGTGAAGTTCGAGAAATCAAGATGTCGCTTTCAACGAAAAACCATCAACGAAACTCGATGGAAGAATTACAATGTCTATAAACAAGCTTCGAGAACTTGGTAGAGAGATGTCCGATAAAGATATCAACTATAAGATCCTAAGGTCTCTCACCAAGAAGTGGGACATGAAGGTCACGGTAATCAAAGATTGCCGGGACATTTCAAAAATGAAACCGAGTAGCTTGTTCTTGAGTCTTAAAGCTCACGAAGTTCGACCTCGATTGAAAGAGGTCAAGTCGATGAAGACGAGGTCCCTCTTTGAAACCTCGACTTCAAAATCGATTGCTTTCAAGGCAACCAAAAGAGTAACAAAGGCCAATGAACCCATTGGAAATATATTAAGTCAGTAGCAGATCGCGTTGCTTACTGCGAAGCTTGAGAAGTCGATATACAACTTGGTAAGTATCGAAGATTTTATAAGGACTATCAACATAGCCGAGGGCCAGATAGGAGATCGCATAAATGATCTCCAGAAGAACCAGATCCGATGATCGGAGGGATCACAGAGATGAAAGGGAAAGAGATAGTCGACGGGGAAGGTAGAGATAACCAATCGATAGAAGAAACTCGACTACTATCGAAAGGGAAATCACCGATAGGTCATACATGTATGAGTGATTCACCCGAAGGAAAGGAACGGTGGATCCGGTGAGCGCGGTTTAATCGGTGAGAAGCTTGTGTCACTATAGCACAGATCGCCTGCACTGACGCCGAGAGAGAGGGAAGAAAAGAGGAACAAAAGAGAGCAAACGGTATAGATAGAGTAAGAGCTATGGTTGCCGATACGCCAGAATCGACGATTATTCCTATTCCGCCTCCGAGGACTCCGGATACTCCTTCAGAGAAGACTTCCGACAAGAAGAAGGCCGCCGACTTCTATAAAAAAAGAAGATCCGATATTCTCGCCGACGATGATGAACTCGCCGATGGCCGTGGAGGACCACCGAGGTAACCTCCAAACCCCCTTCGCTCGCTTTACACCGCTATCATTAGCACACCCGGCCGGGAGATTGACCTGCAAATTTCTACTCGAGAGCAATTGCTTGAAGATCTCTCCAATGCAAGAGAAACTTATGCTATTGTGGAAGCCGAGAATGATAAGTCGAGGATCGTAAATAATCACTTTGTCAAGAAAATGATCTCAGAAAAAACCTTCAACTTAGATCAATTAAATCGCCGGAAGGTAACCGAGGAATTTAAAATTTCGGTTAAAGCTTCGATCAGAAAAGCAGATCAAAGAACAGATGGAAATTAACAGACAAAGAAGTTCGATGACTTCAAAATCTTGCAAGCAAAATTCGATGAGCTATTAGAATGCATGAAAGTCTCCAAATCCTCCGAGGATAATCTGCGAAGAAAATAGATGTTTTTTTCAAAATCATCTCAAACCGATTAAAGACATAAACGCCTATTTTCGAAAGTAAAGATTGATAAGGAGGGACTTGGCTATGAGAAACCCTCCACATCCTCAAAAGCCCCGATCGATTCATCTCGTAAAGGTGTAATCGCAGACGAATTTAAAAAAGATACACCAAAAGCTAAACTTGTATCTAATAGGGTAAGAGACCCGGTTGAGCGGGTAAAGTAAAGTGCCCAACCGTAAAGGAAAAGTAAATGGACCCCAACCGGTAAAGCATCATCCGAGGAATCAACGGAAGAACCCGGTTCTTCCGAAGAAACCTCAACTCGATCAACAGATCGAATCGAGAAAAAGACAACCTACAAAAAGGGAAGTCTAATCGAGACCCAGTCAAGGTCACCGCCTAATAAGCATGCTTGTAAACTGCGAAAACCATCTATGCGAAAAGGATATGAATCTTTTGATGGTAGCGGTCGTGTATTCTACCCCTATAGTCGAAATTTAGGGCTACTCAGACTGAACCACTTTGGATAAAAAAAAGAAGACAAACCTGAAAAGGTAAATCATAAGTCTTCTAAGTCATCCAAGGTTCACACAAGTAATCATACAAATCGAAAGCATATGAGGATAAGTATGATTATGTTGACAGTATGGGAGACAAATCAGGGCCTTCGATCCGACCGATCACCATAGAAGTGCTCTGTTTGTATGGATCCCCAAATCCAAACCTAACCCCTCGGGACCTAATCCGAAAGGGGTACCTAAAACCCGATCCGATTGCAGAGGTTCGTGGGTCCGCCAACAAAGGAGGTGTGCAAGCAACTATCCGGGTACATCGATAGTGGATGCTCAAGGCACATGATCGAAGCAAACATCTCCTCGGTTCCTACATAGAACGAGAAGTCTGCTGCGTGTACTCTTTCGGTGATGATAACTTTGGTTATACCAAAGGGTTGAACCTTAGAGAATGATGATGTACAAGTAACTCGGAGTCTCGTTTTGTCGGAAGGTCCAAGCACAACCTATTATCGGTTTCACAATTCTGCGATAACGGATTCAAGTGTTGAGTTCTCAATCGATCAATGCACTATCAAGAATTGAGTCACTCAATGATATTGCTAATCGGGTTCAAGAAAAGGGACGATCTACGGTGATTGGAACAGCTTGTCCAAGAAATGCATGCCCGATTGTTAAGAGTTCCAAAAGTAGCGGTTGGCTCGCACAAAAGACCGAGCCATCCGAACTTTAAAACTCTTAATAAGATAGCTAGGATGTCTCTAGTAGAAGGACTTCGAATGAAGTGTTCTCAAAGGATCGGATATGTATTGCGTGGTCGGGGGAAAACAGTCAAAGCTTCATTCAAAGGAATTTCGGACCAAAGATCCAAACAGAGTATCGCAATTTGCTTCATATGGATCTGTTTGGACCAGTACACGGTCCAAATCTCAACGGACGAAATACACTCGTAATCGTGGATGACTACTCCAAGTTTACGGGTTATATTCTTACATAAGAAGAATGAGACGACAACCAAGATACCCGAGCCGCTAAGAAGATTACAAAATGAGAAGGGTGTGTCAACAGAGTAAAAATCGATCGATAAAGGTATGAATTTCAACTATTTTATAACCGATTTTTGCTCTAAGTTTGGTATACTGAAAGATGAAACATCACCGCGAGGACGCCTACAATGTAATGGAGTAAATTTGAACGGAGAAAAGAACTCTCAAAGAAGTTGCTTTCGAACAATGTTAAATGAACATGCGATACCAAACCGTTTCGGGCGTATAATCAATCAACGCATGCATACCGCAGTAACAGATGTCTCTCCGACTAAGGCTCACTACAAAACACCCTTATGAATCGTGGGAAGGGCGTAGAAAACCTCGCGTTTCTTACTTCCATGTTTTTGGGTGCAAGTGTTTCATACACAACAATGGGAAAAGTCAGTTGAAGACTTTTGAGGCCAAGTCTGATGAGGGTATATTTCTAGGGTATTCCTCATCTAGCAAAGCCTTCAGGGTCTACAACAAACGAACCCTAGTTGTGGAAGAAACACACCCCATGTAACTTTTTGATGAAGCATCTTCTCGATCAAGAGAAATCGCCTCGTAACAAGAAGTACCTGATCTACCAGAACCTGATATTCAGAAAATGGATCAGCTAACGATCAAGGAAAAAGGATCAGATCAATTTACATTCCAGATCTAGCTGATTCACCAGATCAATCAGATCCTAAGGTACGAACAACTGTCGATGAAAAAAGCCGATTCACCGAGAGATAAGAAGAATCGAACCATCCGGTTCTGGGGGAACTGGTTCTCACGAATCAGACATCGGCACATGATGATTCCAACATCACCGAGACTTTTTTCTTATCAGGGGGACCATAACCCTGCACCACTCCCAATCACTAGTAATAAGATTTTATCAGAAACGGACGATGTTCTCAAAACCGATTTAAATCGTAGCGTAAGGACACGGATAACCAGTCATCCAACTGATCTGATAATTGGAGACCCGTCTGATAAAATTAAAACTAGACATCAGATTGGTGAAAGTGCCATGTATTGCTGTTATCTGTCTATGAAGGAACCAACTACAATCGAGGAAGCATTACAAGACGCAAACTGGATTCTAGCCATGCAGGAGGAGCTGGAACAGCGAGAGAAATGAAGTATGGGAACTAGTAGACGCACCAGTCATCAAGACGTAATTGGCACTTAAATGGATCTTCAAGAACAAGAGAGATGAGAAAAATGTTATCACCGTAAATAAGGCAAGACTTGTTGCTAAGGGGTATTCACAATCGGAAGGAATTGATTACGATGAGACCTTTGCACCGGGCCGCCGCCTTTGAAGCCATTCGGTCATTGTTTCGCTTATGCTTCCCACAGAGGGTTCATGTGGTATCGATGGACGAAAGAGTGCTTTCTTAAGCGGGGTACTAGCGGAGGAAGTTTATGTCGAACAACCTCCGGGCTTTGAAAAGGGCAACCAAGTGTATCGTTTAAGAAAAGCTCTTTATGGTTGAAAACAGTTCATGAGCCCGGTATGATACACTCTCTCGCTTCTTGATCGAAAGTGGGTTCACTAAAGGAACAAAGGGACGTAACCTTATTCGAGAATAGAAGATGGAGAAGATATTCGATGGTTCAGATTTACGTGGGCGACATCATCTTCGGATCTCCTAACAAGAGCCTATGTGAAAGATTCAGCAAACTGATGCAAGGGAAATTCGAGATGTCCATGATGGGTCAGATGAATTACTTTCTAGGTCTCCAAGTTAAACAAAGTTCAGAAGGGATATTCATCTGCCAAGCAAAGTACACTAGGAATCTTTTGGCTAAGTTTGGAATTCAAAATAGTAAGGAAGCCAAAATTCCTATGATGACTGGATTCAAGATGGATCCAGATGAGGGCGGTCGAAAAACAAATCGGAGGAATATAGGGCTCTCTATTGGATCTTTATTATACCGATCGCCGCCAGACCGGATATCACTTTTCGAAGAGGTGTATGTGCGATTTCAGCAAATCCAATGATCACCACCTAGAAGCGCCTAAGCGGATTCTTACATATCTGAAGGAACAATAAACCTTGGTTTATTCTACCCATCAGATGATAATCTAGAGCTTAGTGGGTATTCTGATTCTGATTATGGAGGTTGCAAGATCGACAGAAAATCAACCTCAGGAACATGTCAGTTCTTAGGAAGTAAACTGATCTCGTGGTTTTCAAAGAAGCAAACATCAGTTGCGACATCAACAACTGAAGCAGAATATATGGCTGCAGGAAGCTGTTGTTCCCAACTACTCTGGCTCAGTCAGCAGCTGAGGGATTACAACATTGTAGCTAAGAACGTACCTATATTCTACGTGATGATAATAGTCTTATTGCAATCACTCGTAATGGGTTCTACATACAAGATGCAAGCATGTGGATGTCGACACCACTTCATAAGAGATCACGTTGAAAAGAAGAATATCGTAATGGAAAAGATTCATACCGATATACGTATATCGATATTCTAACCAAGCCACTAACCGAGATCGATTCGTAGAGATTTATGCAATGAGCTAGACTTCTAGATCTTGGAGAAATGTCACCGAAAAATGTTTGATGGAATGCTCGTAACTAATTTGGTTAAGAGACTAACAGATCGAGAGAAATCATTGAGTTTGGTATCTTAATCGATCTCAAGAGATCGATAAGCAAAAAATCGATCGATATACACGCTTACCGATCCAAAGGAATCGATCGATTTTAGTTTATCGATTTAAAGTCTATCGGTTTAAAGGAACCGATCGATTCAAGGTTTATCGATTTAAGGAAAATGCTCGGTTTAAAGGATTATCCGATTAAATCAATTTGGTTATAGTATTTTTTTGTGATTCGCTTTTTAATTGATATTCAACAAGCAAGATTCAGAGATTAAGAGCTAAACAATCGCATAAGAAAGGTGAATTTACACAACGATGAAATAATGTAACTTTTCATTGATAAAAACCCGAAGGTGAGGTTACATTACGAAGTTACAAGTACAAGAAGACCCGGAGGTCAAGACATAAATGTTAACCAAAATCCTACACCTAAAACCCTAAACCTCATCCTAACCCCGTAAGTGAAGGAAAGAGAGAGATTTTAAACTCTCATTTTCCCCACTTAACAAGGGGGTGAGAGAGGCTTTAAAGAATGTAATCCCAAGGCGGTCATAAAAAAGTCAAGATCAAGAAAACCGAGCGACAGAGGCCTTGATAGATTCTTAAGCCAGAGCCCTAAAAGGAGAAGTAATAGGGCTCTCCAAATTGTTGAATGGAGCACGTGTGCCAAAGAGTTGGTCATCGATCTCATGGGCACATGTCAAGATATTTTATACCGCATTAGGTCCGATGGTTCCGTTACGTCATCCAGATAGACACACAAGGTGCATACGGTTAGGAGAAGTGTCTTCTCGGTTGCAACAAAGCAGATCCGCATACCGGTGGTAGAGAAGCTTTTCTTTAAAAGAATCATTATGTGAAATCGAAGATGATGAAGAAAACAAAGAATAAGGGATGCAAAGGGTTGATTTGAGAAGATGAAATCATATAAAAGGGTGTAAAAGTGTTTTGGGAAGTCTCAGGAAACAAGGGTTCACCAAGATACATGATTCTTACAAAAAGAAGATAAGTATGGTGAATGGGTGAAGTTGTGTAAAACATTGGTCCAATTTATAGAGGCCAAGCAAGGATGCAAATGCAATTTCCATTTCAAGAAGCCTATCCAGAAATTTGCATCAAAAAGGAATGATGTAGAAATCACGATCGATAATTGGATAAATTTACGGTTGATTGACATATCGAGAGATTGAGACGATATTTATTTATGTCAATCACGCCTACTTAGGGAATAGAAGCTACTACTCTAGACTAAGTTTTGGCGGTAACACTTATCCCAAGAATTGGCTTAATCTGAAAAAAAGAATCGATGAGGTCAACCAAAATCGATTATTTACGAGCATGATCGATGAGAAGAGATCTCACGAGCTTGAAACTCCAATAAATCGATATATCGGTCTATGTCGAGAAATATCGGTTGAAGGGGGGAACTTCAACCCGATCAAGGAGGAAAAGGAAATCGACGACTAAGGAAAGATCGGCTAAGTTGAAGCTTCAACAAATCGATGCAAACCGAGAAGATCGGTTGAAAGGATCATTGAGAAATTTCTTAAGGCTTAAAGCGTAATGATTAAGATCAACAAGTGGAATCAACATTGACAAGTAATATCGACCGACACAACATCACCAACCCGACACGATCTCCTTTCTCTTGTTCTTTACTTATTTATCGGATCGTGTCGATATTATTTGCCTTTTATTGCATCCCACTATCCTTGTGGACGTGTACTGCAAATCATTTAACGCGGACGTGGGGTACATGTATTAACCGCTACTTGATCGTGCTTTTTAAATCCAAAAAGTTTTGTGTATGCGTATGCGTTTTCCCAACCCTACGATCAAAACCGCTAACTGGAGCGCATAATCTTTTCAAAACGATTGATCTTCAAAATCTTGTCTTATTGTACCTCCGCCTCTATATAAGATTCATCAAACCTTACCGAGTTTTTTCGCTTCACCAACTTGCATTACTTTCATCGAAAAACTTCAAATCTTTCTACGCTTCAAAAGCGATTTCTTAGAGTTCAACATCTTCTCCGAAAATTTGAATCGTAATATTTTCTTTTTAAGCTTAATGATGAATCTTTCTTTCCGTTAAAAACATTGTTTTCAAAAGTTGTTTTTCGGAATTTATGCTTCATTGCTTTTGTTTTCCGCGGTATGATATTGATATTGATTATGCACAAATTTAATGAGTCTATCTCACTGTAGATGGCCACTCATGGACTAGGAAAGATCATGTGCAACTATGCGAATCGCAACGAAGATCTTTTGAGGATAAGTTCGTTCGGGTTTGGAACCACCGAGGATTCTCAATCCATGGAGGTGGAACAAATTTCAAGAAGGCCGGATCGAAACATATTGCTCGCTTTCATCGCAATCCAAAGGATGCAAAGATGAAGCACTTCAATTCTTGCGGAATTTGAGTGTGGATCTGAAAAAACCAGAGACGAACCGATGTCGTCACCAACGGAGAAGAAATCGATCGACAAATGCGTACATCACTGGTCTGCTCAATTTTGCCAAAGGGCTTAATCTCTCCGCAGACACTACTGTGGAGAATGAGGATGAAGAAATCGAGAGAGGAGCTCTTAAGAGAGGCAGATAAACATCGACAAACCCGGATTCATCGTGCCAATGCTCAAAAAGAAAGACAGATCATTGCTTTGACATTCTGGCAAGAACGATCATGGGAATCTCATTTAGCCCAGATGCTCTCACATCACCAAAATGTACAAAGATGGCAAAGAATAATTGATGGGGCTCCGGAACATCAATTGGCACGGCTTCGAAAAGCCATCTTGCTCCAAGAACACGAAAAAATTTGGAGTCAATGAATCCAAAGTGTGTCTTTTCGAAAAAAGAGAGTCGCAATCTCAACAAGGTTGCAAGTTATATTGAAAGACAAACCGCCAAGTTACCGAATGGAATCGAGAATGGATCAAGTCCTACAATGCCTTCCTTCATCAACTTCGGTTATATATATGGGCCACCAGACGATGACAAGGAGCCCACTCCAACAAAACCAAGAAAGGAAAGAGCAAAGAAGCCGCTTCATCCACACCGGTTGCTCCACGTAAAAAAGAAACGAAAATCGGTGAAGGCCTGGGAGAAGAGGCCAAAGAAAGCAAAGCAACCTACGACCCCGACTTAGCACTAGAAGATGAGTCGAAGAAGAAGAAAAAGCGCCGTAATAAATAAGGCGCAAGAACAAAGAATGTAATCGACAGTGCAAGCTTCTCAACCCGAGGGCTCGCCAGAAACGATCTCGAGGTAGAAGCACAAGCCGATAAATCTACTTCTCCTCAACCTCAAGCCGATTCACCGCCGGACTAAAGGTCGCCGAAAGCATGTCTCTCTACCGCTAGTTCACCGCTTCATGAACTCGAAACAGTATATAATCGCCACTACAAGCAGAATCCACCGCAGTCGAACCAATCGCATAACTTCCGCCGACTCAAGCACAACCGTAAGCTTCCACATCTCATCCAATGAATCCGGACAGATAATTCTCAGATCCAGATCAGCAAAGACCATCATTGGAAAAATGGTCGACTAAGAATTGAACGAGAGATTGATGAGACGATCCACAACCGGGTCGCCCATCCCGCTATCGAGAAGAAGTCATGGAGATCCTCACCGAGAGATCTCAGATTAAAAGCTTCTCGGATCTTATCTTACTTGTTGAGCAGATGGGTGGTGCGGATGAGTTCGCAGATTTTGACTTCGATATGAGGAAGTCCGCCAAAGTGGGATCACCGGTGAGCTCATATCCGAGCAACTGCGGAAAGCTCGATCCACAGGAAGTTGGAATTGCGGAAGAAGAGAAGCCGAGATCGCTCAAGAAGCTCGTAAAAACAGACATTTGAAATGGTGAATGCCGAAGATGCCGATGAAAGTGGAACTGTGTCTTAGCTTCACGACCAACCACCTGGAGGCAAATAAACAACCGAACCTCGATCAAGTGATGGATCCAATTCCTACATCTCAAATCACCATCGATCAACTTCAGGAGATCGGATCTTGTCTCAAAGATCTCTCCGAAGAAGAGATTGAGGAGGTTAATCGATCGAGACAAATCGATCTCAAACAAATCGAAGCAATGAGAGATCGGTTCTCCCAATCCATGACCACCATGTCTCCTTTGAGCTTACAAAAATCAGTTGATGACAAGTTGAAACAGTGGATCAAAATCAATCTTCTTTTTCGACGCCAATCGAGAAAAGGCTCGAAAGTTATCGGAAGAGAAATTTGATAAAATGATTTGGACACTCGCTACAATGGAAATCGCCAAGAAAGAATCGACATAACCGCTCGTAGACCGATACTCAAACTTCGTGTTTATCTCGCTAATGATCTAAATCAGCATTGTCATCAACTTTGGGTCTCGACTTCCCACCTCAACGCGTTTTTTTTGATCAAACCAAAAAGGGGAAGGATCTCGAGAAACCAATCGACACATCAAGACAAGGCCCATGGACAAAGCTCAATTGCAAGAAAAGGTCGCTGCGGGTCTTTGGAACATCAAAATCTGGACCCGATTATCGCATCAGAAAGTCACGAAGACAAACTAGTCGACATCTGCCGATAAAGGAGCTAGTGTAAAATTGTCCAAAGAGCGATGACCAAGAAGAAAGAAGGATGTAAAAAACGGGCACAAGGTAAGGGTTGAAAAGAAGTTCAAATCAAGGGCTAAGAAAGGATTGACCGAAAAATCGCACTGAACCTCGGTTGCCAAAGAAGAGTCGGCGAGATCATACCAAAAAATGCCGCACACGCTAAGAGGTTTGAGGAATGGAATAAGATCGAAGTGAATGGCTTCTAGATGCCTTTGTCCTTGATCTTGTTCCAAAAGAAGAATCACCAGATGATGAGTTCCTCAACCGGTTCTGAGAATAAATATCCGGACTTTTCAAGTATCCGGAAAATGAAGCCAAGCTTATAAATGTAAAGATATCTCGCCAAGAGTATGATCGTTAATATACTCAAAGAAGGCGGATGGCTCATTCGACAGATGATGGCATTTGAGAGATTCTACTTTGACATCTTGAGCAAATCGCAGATAATCGATCAAGTCACGGATAAATCGATGTCAAATGGAAACTCTATCGATTTTCAACATTCCACAAGACCAAAGAGAAATGCCGGAAGGATACAAGCCCAAGGAGTGAAGATTCAGAAGTCGTCTAGGGATCAGCAGCTTTTAAATTCAAAACTTTTCTAATGTAACATGTAATCATCATATCTAATGAAAAGTTTATTTTTTCGATCCCAAGACAAAATCTCTTTGTCTTCCGACATTTGCTCTTTAATCGTTTCTATACTTATCAACTTTTTGGTTTCTCGGTGTTTTGGTTTCATCAAAAGGGGGAAATTGTTGGGAAATTTATAGTTTTGATGAAAGTTCCAAAAACACATGTAATAGGACCATCAGCTGTTTAGTTGATCGATGTTTACATTATCGCTATAGGAGACCGGTTGATAATGATTGTATAGAAAAACCGATGTAATAGATAGGTCACATATTGAGGGGGAACTCAATATGTAAAGGTCGATCCAAGAATCAGAAGAAAGCTGATATCCGACAGAGCAGAACGCTAAACCAGAACGGAAGATCAGATCGAACTGATCTTGTCAGATAACTCAGCGGAAGTCATGAAGCTCAAACCTCTATACTAGAAGATCAGATGACTTCCAGAAGATAAGACCAGAAGACCTACATCGTAGGAGTCGGCCCGGTTGAAGCTAAGTCAACAGCGCCAGAAGACTCCATCGTGGATCGATCGATCGATTCAGATCGATCGGATCACTCATAAGATGAAAACTGATGTTTCATCTTATCATACGTCTGCGATCTGAACAAGATGAATACCAACCTTAGTTGGAGGAACAACACTGCAAAGCAAGGCTTCCATCCAATAAGGAAGAAACACGATGAACAGAGTCGATATCGCGGGATTCGATGTTGCTCTCTCAAACGGCTATAAAATATACATTCACGCTTTCAGCCATGCCGTTCCTGAAGCACGTCACATCAAGCCTGCAACTCTACCTAAAATAGCCTGAGATTCAAATTGCTCTCCAACGGCTCTTTGATCTCAAGGTCTATAAATATGGGATCACACTTCAGAGTGAAACACGGAAATGCTTGGACAAACAACATAATCACGAAGCTCAAACTATAGTCAGATTTCCGCACGAAGAACACAACAACAAGCTTATTTTTATTGTGTTCATCCCATAAGTTCTTAGCAAGAAATCTTTTCATCTAGCTATCAGGCTGCTTGTACGCAAGGAAAGATTTCATAGTTGGAACCTCAACAATCTTACCCAAACCCCAAGTTAGGATAAGTTGTTTAGCAAGATTTCGATACCAGGTTTCTAAAATCGATTGATTTAAGGATCGGTTGAGTGAGAACTCTTAAAACATCTGTTGGTGTACTGTGTTGGACTAACACACTAAACTAAGTCCAGTCGGTTAAGTCGGTTAAGTTGGTGCCCCTTGTGAAAGGGAAGAGTGGGACGTAGGGATCGGGTTTGTCCGAACCACTATAAATCTTGTGTGCCTTTTATCGCTTTGATTAATCGCTCTCACATCGCACAATCTTAAAGCGCATACATTCTAAGTTAAGATCGACAAACACCAAGCTTTCGATCCGATCGGACTCGATATTTCGCTATCCGATTAAAAAGATAAAACTTGGAACTGATTTATACAAACCGGTTTTTCACACGGTAAAACTTAAAGCTTCCACACATCGCTTAATCCGATAGTTACCGAATCGATCCGCTTTTTCCGGCGTTCAAGAAGTTGGTTATCGACCAAATCGATTCACTTCAAGACTTTGATCAAAGCTATCCGCCGCACACCGATCCAAGACGAAAAGTTTTTCAGAAGTCTATTCACCCCTCCCCTCTAGACTTCTGCCCTCACATAACCCGTTCGGGACCTACAAATTCAAATATCATAGAGATTAAAAAAGTATTGAAAATGGTATTATGTAGGTTAGAGATTAATTTGTCATTTGTGCAGAGCAGCAGAATGGTACAGAGGGAATTGCTTAGACCAATGCATAAAGCAAGAACAATGGTCATACCGTTGAAACCAGAATAACCATGAATCTATATATCCCTCTGACTTATGTACCCAACTCCAGGGAGTAATAACTCAAGCAGAAATTAAACACCAAAATTCATAGAAATAGAATATAAATACCAGAATTCAGGAAAATTCAGTAAATGAGCCATGTACATTAGAATATGTAATGCATCTTTATACTGCAAATTTAAAGAGTGTGGACAATTGTGTGTACCTCTTCACAGATGTAAAGGGGTGGCAAAGAAATCAATCGTTTGCAAGCTGAATTCTAGAATCCGGTGTCGGAGGTCGGAGACGCCCTGACCTGTCTCATCCTCTTCTCCATTGCGACCCTTCCTCATGGAGTCATGGTTCCCCTGTCCTCTGAGTTCCGCCCCTCCTCGTAACAGAGCGCCAATGCGACTTGAAGCACGTCAGCCGTATCAGTGGCGGCGCCGCGGCACTGCTACAAACCCCATGACCAGTAGAATCTCATACGGTGGGACGGGAGACGGAGAGAACGCTTTCGATCCCTGAGAAGGATCTCAGAAGTCATAGACGTTTTCATTTGTGAGTAGTAGGGGTAAAATAGTTCAACACTTAAAGTTTGGAGAGGTAGATTTGGAAAAAAAATGTTTCTCAGATACAAACCACTTTTTAAATAGTTATAAGATTAAATTGCATTTATTCTATAAATTGAACTCATAATAGAAAATATAATTTCCAAACACACCATCATTAAATCTCTCCCCTGTGTCAAGGGGATTTACTCTATAATTTAGGAGGATTTGTTTCCAATTTTCATATATAGATTTGAAAAAATCAATTTTCTATATGGTATCACAAAATCGGTAGATGAATATTTTAGAATTAATATCTCAATGTATAGAATCTAAAAAAAATAATGTTCTACAATGCATATTAGTATTATAAATTGGGACATAGTCACACTTAAATTAAAGTCATACTTTTCGTATATTATTTCAGTTTTGATTGACGAACGACTTAGAATTTCTTCAATTATTGTTTATTGGTTCATAACATGTATCGATCAGGAGAACGGAGTCTGTGTTTTGGAATTATTTTTTTTCCTTTTTATATATTTTATTTTATTAAATTTTATGTTTTTTGACATTTTTTTTTCAATTGATGTTGCTATAGATAGATTCAGATCTGTTCATAGACCGTAACTATGCAATTAATTGGAAGTGAAGGCTATGATCCAAGGACGCAAAACTTACCTACAGTTGCAGAAGTTGCAGTTGTGATTACTGGTGATATTGATAATACTATTGAGGTTCATGACATTATCATTCAAACCTTTTTTTTATTTAGGAAAAGAAAAATCCATTAATAACTTTCCAGAAACATTATCATTCAAACCTATTATGGTATATTGCAACGTATAACAGAGTTGAACCCTTCTTATCTTGCTTTGCAATATACTCTTCTTTTTCCTTATGGAGAGGATGAATACTGGGAAAATATACAATTTTCTCAATCTGCAATGGGAAGGGTTGGACAAAGGACTGGTATTAGCATCAGAGAGTTTTTTGCATATCGTCTTCAGGAGAGGAATGGGGAGCCGCCTACACTATATCTTGTAAGAGGTTGACGAAACAATTCATTGTAGATGCATATACAATGGTTGAGTCTGCAAAGCTTTTGTACATAAAAAACATCAAAAGGAACTTCGTTGTGATATATATGTTGGTCTTGAAGATGCTTATTTGAATGGAGAAAGTGAAGAAAGAGCTATTGGTAAACGTATTGTGTTGTCTTCTTCATTTACTAAAGGTCCACGGTACATGATGCATAATTATCAAGATGCTATGACTATTTGTCGTTGGACTGGTTATCCACAGTTGTTTATAACATTTACGTGCAATTCAAAATGAGAATAAAATTTTCACTATATGTCGCATAGAGGTCAAAATCCCGAAGATCGACATGATATTTCGTGTCGCATCTTTAAGGTTAAATTGGATGCACTGATTCGTGACATTCACCAAAATAAAATATTTGGAAATTAAATTTGCTATTTAGTAATATTTACCATTTCTTATAAGATTAATTTTATAATTTATTTATCTATATGTGTAGGTTGGTGATCACTAGGTTGAGTGATAGAGTAATCGAAGTTAAAGTTTTTACTGGTAGAAGCGCTGGTGAACTAGCAATGATACTTAGATTGCACTGAATCCTTATGATCCTAGGTTACCTTTCAACTTTACACGCATACAGTTTTCTTTGATTGTTTCGTATGTTATGTCTATAAATAAAAGTCAAGGACAATCTTTTTTCCATGTTGGAGTATTTCTTAAGAAGCCGGTGTTCAGCCAATTTAGAGTCGACAATTTCAGATTGACCCTGCCAACCCGAGGCTAAGTATGGGATGTGCTAAAAAATTAGAGGACCCAAAAAAAGTCGATTCTATTTTGGCCCACGGGCCTGATGGCCTTGGCCCGATGGGCCACGGGCCGCCCAGCTGGCCCGACCAATTTTCTATTTTTTAATTTTTTATTACTGTATTAATTATTTAATTACTATAATTATTTAATATTGATAATTAATATTAATGACAATGGACCTTTATTTGTAAAATAAACACACCCAGGTCCAACCCAATTTTTGTAAACTAAACACCACATAATATACATAAGTAACATAATAGAATTACAGTTCATGAGAAACCCAAAAAATTAAGGCACGCATTGTGAAGTTTATGATGAATTGATGTCGATCATGACCTTTAATTTTATTTAATAAATTATGTTAGGAATTATTATTTTTTTATTCTATTTGATATATTAGTAGATGTTGCTAATAATGAAAAATTTGTAAAGTAGATGAAGTAATTAAAAAAATAAAAAAAAATTATGGGCCGGGTTGGCCCATGGTACAGTGAGCCCATATTGGGCTGGGCTGGGCACCATTTCTGTAGGCCCGATCAAAAGATGGGCTGGCCCGACCCAGCCCATGAACATGACTTGGTTCGATGGGCTGGGCCTGGTCGGGCTGCCTGATTTGCCACCTCTATTAGCTATAACCAACTTTATGTCGTAGTTTTGAGGGTTACCTGTCAACATGATTTGAGGATTATGTTGTGCAATAATGGTAGTTTTGAACATAATACAACAAAGAATATTGTACTTCAAGAAGTGTTCCGAAATGTTTAGATTTTTGGAATTATATTATGATTTTTTATTTTATTTTTTTGTTTATTTACATTGTTTTTATTTGAAAGGGTGAATGTTATTTTTTTTAAATGGTTGTTGTTATTTTATTTTTATATATTTTTTAAAAATATAATTACTGCTATATGTATGTTTATTAATTAATGTTTAATATATTGTATCTATTTTTTTATATTAATTGTTAGAGAATAAGAATTACTTATGCATAATAAGTGTCGTTTTTAAAACCAAATTGTCAAGTTGTAAACAGAAGCTCTAATTATTAGATCTTCTGCAGTTGAAATTTCGGGAACTGCAATAATTATTAAAATTCATTTTAACTAATATATATTTTAGTAAAAAAATATATTTTTCATGATTAAATTACCAATTAATATTTAAAAGATTATTTATAATCTATAACTTGAAATGATATTAAAAATAAACAACAATAAGTTAATAAAATATAGCAATATCAATGACTTCCGTGCAACGCACGGGCTGACAAAAAACTAGTTAGAGAATAATGAGTATGTTTTCGAATGCAAAATAATGTTAGTTCTATGACAAAATGTCGCATGTGTCAGGTGTAGCTAGAGCTGTTAATATGGGCCAGGACCGTTGGGCTGGCCCGGACCCGCTGTATATGGGGCGAGTTGAATTGAGTATTTACGAGCCCGCTGGAGAACAAACCCATTTGGGCCGCGGGTTAGAGTGGGTTGGGGCAGGTTTAGTTGGGTTGGCCCGTGGGCTGTTAAAAAATAATAATAATAATAATTTTTTTAATAGTATTATTAAATTTACTTAAAATACAGAAATATAAATACAATAATTTATTAAGGCATTGTTCATATGATGTTTAAAATTTACACAGATACTCTCACGTGAAACATGTTCATATTATGAAATTAATTTCATTACACTTATAAAATAATATTAATACTCTTATAAACTAATACCTCTAGCATTTAATGTTATAATCTCAGTTTACAAGTATTATTATATTAAATTATAAGTATAGTGGGTAAAAATTTAATGATATTAACAAGTTTTATCGAAGACCTACTCTAAAATTTATTATAAATAATACATGTAAAAAATTAATATTGTTGTAGGATAATAGAGACAGATCGTTTGTTGACCCAGTTCGTCGAGAACGACTACGTCTGGGGGCGTACCAAGCCAGGAGATTTCACTATATCATTAATCAATTATTCTATACAAGAGTCCCTTTATATAGGGTGTACAATAAATATCATAAATGCATAATTTATTCCTCCATTTATTACACTTGATGAAGACTCTAATTTATCTCTCAATCGGTTACATTTGATGAAGACACATAATGTGTTTTTCCTTCAACTCTCCCCCTTGTGCCAAATCAAAAGGGTGGTAGGTGCATAAATATTTTCTCGCTAAAAACCCTTGTCAAATAACAAAAGCTAGGTGGGAGAATAGATCTTGGTCGAAAAGAAAAGAGTTACAATGCACCTATGTCGAGACTCCCCCTGAAGTCTACACCTCTTACTTGATACGTACATTTATCATGCGAGTTACAAATTTCAATTTTTGTGACATACTTTTCATGAATTGTTCTTGACAATAATTATGTAAACAAATCAAACACAATTTCTTTAGAGTTTACTTGAGTTACTTGTACTTGAGTAAAACTTGTTGTTTTTCATGGTAAATATGTATACCATTTTGGAAATGACCTTTATGTGGATTAGAAAGATAACAAACATAAACAAAATCAATTAATACATTATTTAGTATATAGGTGTAGGGGGTAGCTTCAACAGTTCCTTAAGGGTTACAATTTCATCTGTTGTCCCTTTCAAGATTTCTTTAGGGGTCACAATTCCATCAGTGGTCCCTTTAGCATATTTTTTTTTTGTAATGACATAACAAGCCCATTCAAAGGTTCCTTTTTATGTATCAGAGTGTATCCATGACACCATCCCGATGATACTGCGTTTTGGTCCTGAAATAAATCTAGCTAACAATTGTTCATTGAGAAAGTAATAATCAATCGAGTGCTTTGAGCTAAGTACAATAATGCGCATATTGAACTTATATAGGGAATTTCAAATCTCAATATCTCTTCGTCATCTATCTTTGGATGAAATGGATCTTTCTTTAAATTCATACTTCGATCGATTATTGAAGTGCTAACCATATGCATCTTGTCCATGTTAACTCGCCTGGACATATTTTGGACATATGCAGATTGGTGGATAAGTTTCCCACAAGCTCAATGTTCTAGTTCAAAGCCTAGACAAACTGAGTTTCCCAAGATTCTTTATCTCAATTTCGGATTGCAAGTAGTTCATGGTTCTCTTATTTTGTTAAGAGTACCTATTTTTTTGTGGTTTCTCTTATTTCATTAAGAGTACCTAGTATGTTCGTCCATCAACATAAACTGTAAATCTGAAACTTGTTTCTTTATAAAATGCAGGGGCACTTTTAGTCATTCTATAACATTTCCCAATCAAGTAGTCACTTAAGCGGGTATACCACATACATCCAGATTGTTTCAATCTAAAGTGAGTATTTCAAGTTTATTGCAAACACACTCCGTGGTTTAGAGTCACTTGACTTGGGTAATGGAAAGACCATCAGACATTTCCATATATATCTCTAAATTAAAATCCCCATAGAGATATGCAGTAACCACTTTCATATGTTGCATTTCTAGCTCTTTGGAAACTATTAGGCTAACTAAGTAGCGAAACATTATAACGTCAATTATGTCAACCCAGGGCGTAGTGAGAACATATCAGGACTTTATATTTCTCATTACGCTTTCTGACAAAGACTCGTTTATGTCCTACGGACTTTACACTTGGTCAGGCTAGCACTACCAGACCAAATACCTGTGTCTTTATTATATAATCAAGTTCTTCCTGGATTGCTTATTTCAGTTTAGGCCAATATACTCTTTGTTGACATTATACAATTGAGCATGGTTCGATATGATCGTGCTCTATAATTCCTAGAGCAACAGTATAAGCAAATACATCATCAATCTATGTGCAATGTCTATCCATCGACTCATGCATTCTCATAGTATGTTGAGATTTCTTTATCTCTGGAATCATATCAAACTTTGGAGCGTCCTCCAGTAATGATTCATGGACATAACTATAGTCAGAGATAATCTCACGAGATGTATTCTTGACATTGATGATCAATAAATTGAATTGTGCCACACCTACCTTTTCTTCTTTTAGGTGGTGTCAATCGAACCAGGTGGCTTCCCCCATTTCCTTTTGAGAGCCAAGGCCTCAACCCCACTTCCACCAAGTGTGGTTGCAACACCTTTTCTGGTGTTGTGCCCCTTATCGGGGACTTCTAACTTTGCAGACATTTGCAGCTGATATATGAGACCTAGTCACTTTACCAATATCAGTAAACGTATCAGACATCAAATCTGCTACGTTCTGAATATCAACTATTCTTTTTACTCCACTTTCACGTTGTGAAGAGTGGGTGTTGTACGGGGAAATAACCCGACCTAATGGAGGCTTGGGATTGGGCAATCTCAAGCCTAGCTTGTTGTCCGACTTCATCTAGCTGGAGCAAGGCGGGAGGCGACTTTGAAGTCACGGAAGGTCGCTAGAGGTTTGACGTAGCAAAGAGGTCGCGGAGCGACTTGAAAGGATCGGACATCGGGGTCGAAGAAGTCGCGACTTCGGTTAGAGATAAATATGGACAAGATTCGGGCATTTATGGTGAGGCGGATTTCTCGGGATGTAACCAGGGAAAGCATATCCATGAGCGCGACTTACGGAGCAAGGAAGGAAGCCCTAGTCAGCCCACGAGAGATAGCCCACGAAGATTGTAGCCCTAGATTTGTGTCTATAAATATAACTTGTAATGCACATTGTAATGGATCGAAATCTTAGTACTCTAGGCATATATTATACAGTGAAAATCCTGGCTTGGTGCCCCCAGGCGTAGTCTAATTTACAGACGAACTTGGTAACTAAATTGTGTGTCTTGCATTGCTTTTGCCATTACGTTGATCGAATATCTTAACAATTAAGTGTTTGTTCGTCGGTAATCAAACCGGGTGCAACATTTGGCACCGTCTGTGGGAAAAGACAATTCCTGCGAAATCACTTTGTTCGAAGGAAGACCCATCTTATCTCTGATCAATACCAATGGCAAGCAATCAAGCCAACCTGAACGGGCAAGATCTGGACGCCCGCGATGGGCGTGAGGCCTCTATGAGCTCTCATCGCACTGGCTCCCATCGCGATCGTCAACAAGACCCGATAATGACCCCTGACTGGTGGAATTTGGTGCAGATGCCCGAGGATGCAAAGGCCGTGATGGCCATCCTCAATAAGAAACGTCTCGCGTTTGACGAGGAGAACGTGCAGCCTCCCCCTAAGAAGGCCGCCCAGGAGGCCGGACCCTCAAAAAAGCAGGCGGCTCAAACCCGAAAGGGGCATTCGGCGGGCCAACTGGCCTACGATCCGGCCATACATGCCCTGGTCCGCAATCGCCAACTCCTCAAGAGGCCGGCAGGGTCGAGCAATGTGTTCGACCGACTTGGTGACCTCGGGGGTCTGCAAGCCCCGAGGAACGCGGAAGATGAGGCACAATCTGAGCCTCGTCATGCTGAGTAGGTGGAGTGCGACCTCGCTCTCGCACTGAACCTCAACCACAACGAGATACCGAGGGGGTCGACCGCGCATTGCGGAGACCCCCCGGCGGCAAATGCGACCACTGATCTCCATGATGTTCAGGTCGCAGCGCTGACCCGCACGGTCAAGCAACTGATGGAGCGCATGGAGAGTCGAAATGGGCCAGCGGGGACAGACCAATTCCTCACCGTCTCGGACTCCCCACTCAGAACTTTGGTCACCCTGGCGGCTACTCAAAGGAAGATCAATGTCGTGACCTTGGATCGCTACAGTGGGAACGCCGACACCCAAGGGTCCATGTAGCGAAGTATAATTCGTACATTGCTTCTATGGGCGCCACTGATGCGACCAAATATCGGTTGTTCTCTCTGACCTTGAGCGACCAGGCTCATCAATGGTTCACCTCTCTGCCGCCCCTATCAGTGGACACTTTCGAGCAGCTCGCTCGCCTATTCTTAACGCATTTCACTGCCATGGCGCCCCGACCTGCGACAAGGCAACGCTTGATGAACACCCAGCAGGGGGATACTTAATCCGATCGGTCTTACATTGAGAGGATCGACAAGCTAATTTTGGAACGAGACCCCATTGGGGATGAAGCGAAATTGATGGGGGCTGTCTCTGGCCTGAAGAAGGGGACCAAATTCTGGCGGCGCATGACGGCCGAGTACCCGACTAGCTACGCCAACTTTCGAAGGCGGGCTAGCGACCTGATACACACGGTGGAGCTCTTGGAATCCCGACTATCTAAGACTAAGGAAGCCGCGGAGCCCAAGAAAAGCTCCAAAAAGTCGTCTTCGCAGTACAAGCCGCCCGGAAGCTTCAAGCCTTTTGAGGAGAGCATTCCGGTGAAATTGATGGACGCTCTGGGCATGACCCCCGAAAACATTTTCACCCAGATTCGGGAGCGGGAACTGCTCCTCCCGCCTCGCCCAGTAAAGAATAATGGCAAACAGAACCCCAACAAGTATTGCCACATTCATGAACAGACTAGGCACTATACCAGTGAGTGCAAGGACCTGTTGCCCCAACTCTGGAGATTGTATGAGGACGGCCTGCTTGACGAGTTCATCAGGCGACCTCAGAAGAATGGGGACCAGGCCCCGCGAGGTATTCAGCAAGGAGAGCGCGTCCACAGGAACAACAACCAAGGAGCGGGGCAAGGGGAGCGACCTGTCCCGCCCATGCCTGAAAATACGGTAGACTGGATGATACACACTCTCTCCCCCCTAGGGACGGTCGGGGGGCTAGTCTTCAGCTCCTCCTCCAAGCGGAAGATGAAAGCCGAAATAAGGGAGATTGAGAACGCTCGAAAGATGGTGTTACCCGTCCTCACCTTGGGGGAGGAGTCCAGCATGATCGAGTTCGGAGAGAAGGACAAGGCTGGGGTGGTTTACCCAACGTCGACCCCCTGGTGATCCGGGCCAACATCATGGGAACTACCGTGTGCCGACTCCTGGTCGACGGGGGTGCTTTCTGTAACATCCTTTCAAGAAAACCCTGGACCAGCTCGGGGACTATGATGCCTATATCACCTCGTGTGACCACGTCGTGAAGGGGTTTGGGGATGCTACTGTGAGGCCCACCGGGATGATCCGACTGGCCGTCGAGCTGGTCTCCTTACTGAATAGCGAAGTTAGGGCAACTAGGCTGTTAGATTTTCTAGTAGTCGACCTCCCCAGCTCCTATAATGGTTTCTTGGGGAGGCCGTTTGAACATGAATTCGAGGCTGCGTCCTCTACTTTTTATTTCTGTGTAAAGTTTCCCACCAAGAGTGGGGTGGTCGGCACCGTTAAGGGCGACCAAGTTGATGCAAAAGGTTTTTTGATTTACTCTTCGTCTCCTTTCAATTCTGCACTAGTACCTATCAAACAAGCACTTGTAATAGATACCAATAAAGAGAATGAAGAATTAAGTGAGGCAATGATAAACAGGAAAAAAACCTACAGCGACCTCGACCCAAGAATAGGGCACGAACCTGATGAATTCCTGATCGAGGCTGAAATCGATGATCCCCGACAAGATGGCCCAGAGCCATCCCGGGGGAAGAGCTAGAGAAAGTCAAGGTCGATCCAACTCGCCCGGATCTGGAGGTCATTATCGGCTCCAAGATACCTAGCGACCTAAAGGGGGAAGTCATTGACTTTCTCAAAAAGAACTTAGATGTCTTCGCCTGGTCGCACAAAGACATGGTGGGGATCGACCCAGAGATCGCCTGCCATCGACTCCACATTGACCCATCCCGGAAGCCGGTTGCTCAGAAGAGGCAAAAATTCGGCCATGAGAAGTATGCCGCTTTGGCTGAAGAGGTGAAGAAATTGCTGGATAACGACCTGATCATGCAGACAGACCAACCACAGTGGGTAGCCAATGTAGTATTGGTAAAGAAATCCAATGGGACCTGGCGGTTATGTATCGACTTCACCGACCTCAACGAGGCCTGCCCTAAAGACTTCTTCCCGATGCCACATATCGATCACCTGATAGATAATACAGCTAGACACGAAATGATGTCATTCATGGATGCTTTCGCGGGCTATCACCAAATTGCCATGCACGAACCAGATCGACATCACACCTTGTTTCTGACGGAAAATAACCTATATTGCTGGAAGAGAATGCTGTTCGGCTTGAAGAACGCAGGGGCAACATACCAAAGGCTGGTCAATCACATGTTTGCTGACCAGATAGGGAAGTCGGTAGAAGTCTATGTCGACGACATTGTTGTCAAAAGCCTAAAAAGGGAAGACCACCTGCTTCACCTCGCGCAGACATTCGACATCCTCAAGAAATTCAACATGAGACTCAACCCCAAGAAGTGTAACTTCGGAGTGGAGTCGGGGAAGTTCTTGGGACACTTAGTCAGTAAGCGGGGCATCGAGGCGAACCCAGGGAAGGTCAAAGTTGTGTTAGACATGGGGGCACCCCAAAATGTGAGATAAGTTCAGAGACTCACGGGATGCCTGGCTGCCCTGAGCAGATTCATCTCCCTGATGGGGGACAAATGCAAACCGATGTTCGACACGATCCATAACAAGGCAAAATTCGAATGGACACCTTAAAGCCAGGACGCTTTTGAAAAAATCAAAGCTTACCTGGCGGATGTGAGCATACTGTCCAAACCAGTTCCAGGAGAGAAGTTGTTCTTGTATCTCGCGGCTTCGGAGACCGCCTTGAGCGTGGTACTGGTCCGAGCAGAAGGTCCGATTCAACTACCCATTTACTTCGTTAGCCAGACATTGAACGAGACGGAGCAATGCTACCCCTCGCTAGAGAAGCTGGCATACGCATTAGTCATGAGCGTGAGAAAATTGAGACCGTATTTCTTCGACCATCAGGTCGAGGTTCTCACTTCCCTACCACTGCGGAGTGTACTCCACCGTCCAGACACTTCAGGCCGATGCCTCAAATGGGCCATTGAGGTCGGGCAGTACGGCTTAACCTACACGCCACGACCTGCCATCAAGGCTCAGGCACGGGCCGACTTCCTAGTATAGCTTATGTTCCTGACAGAGGCGGGAGGTTCAGGCAGCTTACCGTGGGAGCTTTTTGTGGATGGGTCGGCGACCTCTCACAAGTCGGGTGCCGGGTGGTTTTATTGAGCCCTGAGGGTACCTCATTCCAGAATTCCATTACCTTCGATTTTCCCGCGACAAACAATGAGGCCGAGTATGAGGCTCTCATCAGCGGCCTGGAAATGGCAACAGCCATGGGGGTCAAGAGATTGCA
This sequence comes from Stenogyne calaminthoides, assembly GCA_037126765.1. NCBI lineage: Eukaryota > Viridiplantae > Streptophyta > Magnoliopsida > Lamiales > Lamiaceae > Stenogyne > Stenogyne calaminthoides. The sequence goes on from JBBCBC010000006.1 coordinate 15,621,706, forward strand.
AGTTCATACCGACTCCCAACTCGTGGCCTTCCAAGTTTCGGGGGAATACGAGGCTAGGGACGACATGATGGCAGCCTATCAGGAAGTTGTGAAAACACTGTGCATGAAGTTCACGCAGATCCATGTCAAGCTGATACGGAGAGAGCGGAACTCGCAAGCCAATGCTCTAGCCAGGTTGGCGACCTCCGAGGGATCACCAGATATGAAGGATGTCACCATTACGACACTTTCCCACCCATCCACCGCGGAAGTAACCGTATCAACATTAGAAAACCCAGTGCCGAACTGGATGACACCCATCATGGAGTATTTGATAAGCGGCCTCTTGCCGCCTGATCGCATCCAAGCTCGGCAGTTGCAATTACGGGTCGCCTGATACACAATGATAGGCGGGGAGTTGTACAAGCGAGGCTTCGGCATACCCCTACTTCGATGTATAACACCCGAACAAGGTCAAGACATCCTGTGAGAAATACACGAAAGGGCTTGCGGAAACCACACTGGGGGGGAGTACCTGGCCCACAAAACCACAAGGCAGGGATATTTTTGGCCCACCTTAAGGGTCGATGTTATTGTCTTTGCCCGCAAATGCCACAAATGTCAGATCTATGCCCCCTCTATCAAGGTCGCACCTGAAGAGCTCACGAGTATCCTCAGTCCTTGGCCCTTTTCAAAGTGAGGGATAGACATCATTGGGCCACTCCCAACGGCCCCAGGATCGGTCAAGTATGCCTTAGTAGCGGTGGATTACTTCAAAAAATGGGCCGAAGCTGAGGCACTGGCAACCATCGACCAAGATCATGTCATCAGGTTCATTTGGCGCAACATTATCTGTAGACTCGGACTGCCTCAGGCAATCATATCGGATAAGGGGAAGCAGTTCGACGGAACGAAGGTCGATGCCTTCTTCAAAAAATGGAAGATCACAAAGCTATTCTCTACCCCATACCACCCCCAATCGAACGGACAGGTCGAGGCCGTGAACAAAATCATAAAGCACACGCTCAAGGCCAAGATCGATGGGGGAAAGGGGAAATGGGCCAGTGATCTCCCAAATGTGTTGTGGGCGTACAGAACAACCTGCAGGAATTCAACGGGCGAAACCCCTTATTCGCTAGCCTTCGGAACTGAGGCAGTGGTGCCAGCGGAGGTCGATGTCCGGACTTTCCGGACCAGCCAAGTCGCTTTTGATCACAACGATGAAGCCCTGGAGAGGAACCTCGACCTACTCGAAGAAAAGCGATTAGAGGCTAATATGAGAAATGCCATATACAAGCAGAGGTCTGAGAAATACTACAACTCTAAAGTACGAGTTCGACGCTTTAAAGTCAGGGACCTAGTACTGAAGAAGATACTCGGAGACTCAAAAGGTGCCCTCGGCCCCAATTGGGAGGGCCCGTTCTAGATATCGAAGGTCCTACCAAATGGAGCATACGAGCTCGAGAAAATAGATGGGACCAAGGCTCGATATCCGTAGAATGCAACTCATTTGAAAAAATACTACTAGTAGATTTAGGTCCTTGTATCGATCAAGCCGATGTAAACAAGTATTTGCAGTAACAACAATTCTCTCTTCTTTTTTAAATGTCAGATTCCTGTGTAAACCAAGCGGGTCGCATGAAAAACATATGATCGATGAAATGCATACCACATGAAAGATATGATCGATAACATGCAGGTCGCATGAAAGACATAATCGAAAACATGCAGGTCACATGAAAGACATGATTGATAACGTGCGAACCCGAGGTCCGACTTTAGAAAGACTGGAGGCGAGATCGCCACCCTAGCGGTTCGGTCATCCCCCGACTTTATAAGACGGCTACGCAAATGTCCAAGAAACAAGTCACATACAAAATAAGACGACAAGGACTAAGCAAAGGTCGCATAAGGAAATCAAGTCAACACAATGAAGGAATTAAAAAGGAGAATTTCATTAATAAAGACCCGGAGGTCGGGGAAAACCCCATTACAATAGACCCAAAAGTCGGTAGAGAGAGCATTCCAATACAATACATTTTTCGGTAGCGAGCTAGTGACTTGGTCTATACCACGAAGCCACTTGAACTAGCGACTTGGTCTATACTACATTGCTACTAGGGTGGCATCTCTCGGACGCGGAGGTCACTGAGGAAGATCCTGCAAAACTATCAGAAAAGGATGTTACAACATCCTTGGAATGTCAGATGCTGCAATGGGGCTTCTCATGTGAGCAAGCACGAGCGCCATCTTTACGACGTAAAAAAACTTAAGGGGTTGTGAAGGGCATTTTGGCATGATCGGATTCGCATTAAATCCGTATTGCGTATCAAGAGGGGCCCGTCACCATTAATCCCATTCTTCCGATCGGCACCCGAGACACCATGAGTTAGGGGCCCGCTGTCACGGCAGAGGGCAGATCCGCTGGCTGGGTAATAGCAAAACTTGGCAATGGCTGTATGGTCACCCTCCTGTGAAAGCAGAGTCCGAGATGGAGGAGCCGCAAACATGGTCTGAGTGCCAGAAACAATGAGCACAGAGCCAGAGAAACTCACTGCCTGAAAGAGTTTTAAAACGAGAGGATCGCCGGAATCGCCCATAGCCGGAGCTTGGAGGCGAAAAGTGGAGAGATCAGAGAGGGACAATATGAGTTTTCAGTGTGAAATACCCGCCCTATTTATAGATGGAGGGCAGGGGTCAAGTCGCAATTTCCAACTCTCGAGGGCCCCATAAAGAAACCGGCAGCGCACGTGGGGCACTTGGACAGAACGCGACTTCTGGTTGCGCCAATTTATGGCGCCCGATGCCACCTAATACCCAGGCAATCATTGCGGATCTGTCAACCGTCACACCGATTTGGAAAATTGAGGCAACGTTTTGCCTCCCCGAGGAGGAGATGTCGGCGTAGGCACATTTCCCGAGTCCGACCTGCCAAAAGTTGATAAGTTGTACGAGTTCAAGTCAAGGCCTCAAGACGAGCTTGCGACCTCGACTTGGGGGGGGATGCAATATGGGAGTTTATTTTACATAGTAAGATGAGCACCAGACCAAAACATAAAATAACTTCTAGTAATAAAAGACCCGAAGGTCAGGAGAAGTACATCATAAACCAAAAGCCCGAAGGCTAGTACAACGGAAAGCAAAAAAGGGAAGTAGAGCGGCAATCTCAGTCCTTCTCAGCTGGGGCAGTCGAGGTCGGGGTAATGACCGTCCCGAAAGGAGGCTCCTGCTGCGTAACCACCAGTGGATCGGCTTCTGGGTTTAAGACCCTCTCCACGACGGGCTCGGCAGGCATGCCAACAATTGAAGGAACAATCTCCGACCTCGGTATCTCCTCCCCGATGGGCTCGGCGGGAGTGGCAGCTGCGGGAGGAGCGACCTCCGAGCTCGTCAACTTCTCCGCCAAGGGCTCAGAAGATGTGGCACCCGGGAGGTCAACTAGCAGGGAGTCGGGGAGAGGGCATACGATTTGCCCGGGATCGGGAAAGAAGGAGTGGTCGATGCCCATATCCTCCAAATCTTGGATATCCAGCAGAACATCGGGGGCCAGAGGGTTGTCCCGGACGTACTCCTTGAGATCAGCGACTAGCCCAGTAAGGTCACCGGAAGGGTTCGCCTGGTGACATATTCGGATGGCGCCCGCAAAGGCCATCACATATGCGAAATTAGCGTTCATCTCTTCGGCAACCTTGATATGGGCCTCCCTAGTGTCCAACTCCCCTTTGGCCCTGGCCAGCTCCTCCCCCAAATCGCCCATTGGCTTTCTCTAACCCTTTCTGAGTCTCGGCCGCCGCCAAGATCAGTCCGGCCTGATCGGACGCACGATCCTGGGACTCACGGAGATGTCAGAGCTCAGTTTTGGCTTGGGCACTGGTCCTCTCCAAATAAAAGGCCACCTTGAGAGTGTGTACCATGGCCGAGTACATATTGCCCGTCATTTTCTGACGACGGGCGTTGTCATGATCAGTACGCGTCCACGACCGGGGCATGTTGTGCACGCATCGGGAAATGTACCCCGGCCACTTATTGGGGAGGTCGGCCGAAGCAAGAGGAGGACTCCTGAGGAAGCTAACCGCCTCGGGGAAAAAGTCGACGTGGCCGATTTCAGGGCTGTAAAGGAAAGCCGAATCATCAGAGTTGTGAGGATTCATGTAAAAAAAAAAAGAGGATCAAGCAAACCATAATGAGGACTTACTCGTTCACCCGCTCCTCCTCCCAGCCTAAAAAGGAGTCATCATCTTCATGCCGACCTCTCCTCCGGGCCTGCGAGGCCAGTGTCGAAGTCGCCAGCTGCTATCGGGGGCAGACCCGATCTTTCTTCCCCAGTCCCCTATTGATTTTGGACTCGTATGTCGAGATCTCCTCCCTCACTCTCTTCCGAGCGTGCCCAAAAGTCGGCGGAGTCGACCCCGTAGCCTTCCTCTTGCCTTTGTCGGCAGCAGAGGGATCGGTAGGGACCGAATCTAGAGGGACGACCTCGGTGGAAGCCAGCTTCGAAGGGGTGGTTTCAGAGGTCGCCAGTCGCCTCATGTTTCCCAGAACATATTTCCTACGTGAGGCCATGATGTCCACAGAAGGCTTACGGCGGTAAACGGGGGTGTTAGGAACTGCAGGAATGTGAGAAGCCAACCAGTTAGGTCGATATCGAAAGATGTAATAAGCACGGAGTAAGGAAACTTACAAGGGATCTTCAGATGACGCGGGTACGTGTATAAGCCAGCCTTGAGACGGTCGAGCTCGGAGTTTAGGGCGTTAATGTCCCGGTAGCTCGGAGGGGTATCGTGGACTAGTTTGAAGGCCTCCAAAAAGTCCCAATACAGGTCGGATTTTCGAGGTGTGAACACTTAAAAAAACAAGAATTAGATCAGTTCGACTTCAGAATCAAGAATATGAGATTTACCGTGTTCTACTCGGTTCACATAATCTATCGGGACATGTATGGGCAGAGTGCTTGAAGGGTCCATGGACTCCCACGCCCCTCCAACGAACCACCACTTCCTGTGCCAACCATCGACTTTGTTAGGGATCCCACTTACGAGCTCCTTGCCCCGGTGAAGTCGCACGACGTTGTAGCCGCCGGCTTGGGCAATATGCATCATCACAAAAGATATTTCTCCCAGGTTTGGCAACCGATATAGTCCGTCCTGTCCCAGCACAATCATTGTGGAAAGAATATAGCTCCATCCATTAGGAGTGATCTGGGTCAGACTCTGATTCCAAGCCGCCAGTAGGTGAGAAATCGTCGGGTGGAGCGAGAACCGAATCCCGGCCTCCATTGTATGTTCGTTGACCGCGATCACCCGGTGGTGGTTGGTCGACGCTCTCATCAGGTGTCGCCCCGTAGAAGTGTACATCCCGGGGGACTTTATAAAGGCGGCGGAGGGACCGGGCGTAGTAGTCGGTAAGAACCGACCTGTTCTTCTTCTGTGAAGCAACAAAGTCCGACTCGACCAACTTTCGATAGTCGCGAGACGGTCTCTCATAGGGGGCTCGGGCCTCATAGGAGCGGTAATCGAAACCTGCTCAAAAGCTCCATATTGTCAGGGCGGGTTGGAGGTTTTGGGTCCACCTTCTGTGGTCGGCGCGGCCTGGCGAAACGAGCTCGGTTCCAGAGCAGGGATATGTACAATGTCTTCCAACTCCCTCAAAAATTAATCGTCAGCCCCTTCATCGTCCTGACCGGAGCCGGAAGCACCGGCGGTCGAGGGCATGGCTGGATCGGTGATGGCGGTCTCGATGTTATTACGACGATATAACTTGGCAATTGCAGTATCATCATCGTCGGAAGGTGAAGAAACCAGGAACAGAGGGGGCGTGGGAGCAGATCGGGAACCGAAAGCCATTGATGTGAAATTGGGGAAAGACGGTTACCTGAGAAGCTTCCGAGTTCCTAAAGAATAGCCGGTAAGTTCAAGCCGGAGTTTCAAGAGACGAGAGAGAGGAAGGCTTTTGAGGTGGAACCCTAGACCTATTTATAAAGAGGCGAAGGGTCGAAAGTATAAATTTGAAATTCTTGGGGACCCCCGCGGAAATTAGGGCGACGTGGGCGATGTGTAGGAGGCACGCGATTGCCGATTGGGCGGACTCGCGGCTTGAAACGTCATCAGCCTGCCGCACCATCATTACCATCCTGTCACTTGTCACACCGATTGGGGAAACCTAGGCGACCATACAACTCTCCAAGGATAGAGACTTGACTTGGACACAGATCCCAAGATCGACTTTCCGTAGGTCGACGAATATCAACTGTTCAAGATAAGATCCCGAAGTGAGCTCGCAACCTCATCTTGAGGGGCAATTGTTGCACGGGGAAATAACCCGACATAATGGAGGCTTGGGATTGGGCAATCTCAAGCCTAGCTTGTTGTCCGACTTCATCCAGCTGGAGCAAGGCGGGAGGCAACTTTGAAGTCTCAGAAGGTCGTTAGCGGCTTGACATAGCAAAGAGGTCGCGGAGCGACTTGAAAGGATCGTACATCGCGGTCGAAGAAGTCGCGACTTCGGTTAGAGATAAATATGGAAAAGATTCGGTCAGTTATGGTGAGGCGGATTTCTCGGGATGTAACCAGGGAAAGCATATCAATGAGCGTGACTTGCGGAGCAAGGAAGGAAGCCCTAGTCAGCCCACGAGAGAAAGCCCACGAAGATTGTAGCCCTAGATTTGTGTCTATAAATATAACTTGTAATGCACATTGTAATGGATCGAAATCTTAGTACTCTAGGCATATATTATACAGTGAAAATCCTAGCTTGGTGCCCCCATACGTAGTCTAATTTACAGACGAACTGGGTAACCAAATTGTGTGTCTTGCATTGCTTTTGCCATTACGTTGATCGGATATCTTAACAATTAAGTGTTTGTTCGTCGGTAATCAAACCGGGTGCAACAGTGGGAATAGACCACGATACTTCCAGTAGTTCCCTTAGAAAATTCTTTTTCTTATCTCCCCCTAACGACGGGAAGACTGTCTCAAATAAAGTTCAAATTAATAAGTCAACGTCACTAAAAGATCTTAATCCAAAAATCAAACTAAGAAATCATCGGTCTAAATAACTTTAAGACCCAAAGTAATTTTTCAAATAAAAGGAGGCACAATACCTTAACAACATTCTTGAAAAATGAGAAATTGATAAAGTAAATAAGTCAAAATCACGAATACCTATTGACTGGGCAAAGTCCTTGTTGCCATTGAAATTTGCAATCATGAGGTTAACATCTTTACGATGGTTCTCGCCTTCCATATAGTGGGTTTCATGTTCTTTAGATTCCCCATGCCTCTTATAATTAATTGCTACTTTGTGCTTGCATGGTAATGGTGACCCTTATCATAGGTCCCACAGCCCGTACCACGTGGTGCAGTCATTATTTTTACGTTGGTAGGGATTAACAAGTCATGTCCACTTTTCTTTGGGACTCTTTCCATTGTTCCCTTAATAAAGTTAGCGTCGGGAATTTCCTTTATCCCATCAGGTTTGACATTATTATTTAAAAGAATTTGGTCATATTTTTCAATTACTAGTAACATGACCCACATCATCAAGGAACTTGCTGGTTGCTTTCTATAACTTGTATTAGGACAAAAATAGAATTATGAAAATGTACAAACCCAATATAAATTTGGGCAATTCACCAGGATGATGGCATAATAATGGCCACACACGGGAATGAAAAACACTTTCCTTATTTTCTTATTGAATTTTATAAAAGGTGATAGTTCATAAAAATAAAAACTTGATTAATAAAATCATCCTTTGAAAATGGTTAAAGAAGTATAGCGGCCAGAGATTTGAAAATATAAAGCAGTTACGAAGCTAAAGTCTATCAATAAAATCAAAACCGCTATGCATGAATAACAAAAGGAAAGTAGGATCATTTTTTTGTGATTTGCTTTTCAAAGAGGGTAAGGCGTGTTTTAACACACAACATATCATTATCAAGAAAATTGACCATTTAATAGTAAGTAAGCGCATTTCATTCCCACTAGACAGTTAGTTTTGGAAGCAGAACATTATGCATGCTTCCAAAACGTCCCAATCTCCCACTGTTCTTCGGGTGTTTTCAATTGAAGGTAATCCCAGCACAAACTAGAATTGATATGTTGTCTTAGAAACATTGTAGCATTGGTTTTGACCTTATCAGACGGTTCTTTGTCCTTGGGGTTAGTGGATTGTTCAATTCTGAAAAGACAATCCTTCTCTAGGAAGGTAGGTTCCACATAAAAAACCCAGAAATGATACTCAATTTCTTTTGAGCCAAATATTTTAAATTTTATGTCAAGTTGGTTAAGCCATTTTTTGCAAGTAAGGGAGTTTATATATTAATTACTCAAACATAGCAATATGAGGTATTTACTTTTCAAGAATGTGTAGAATTTTGAGACCAAAGGTCATATATTTCGATGTTTTGTGAAAATACTTTATCACATTAATTAATATTCATATGTATCATCCATTAATTTTCTTTACCATGGAGGTGTATAATAGTGAACATGTATGTTATACACAAACAAAGTGTATCATATAGATGACAATTTAAATAAATAAATAAAATTCAGTTCAAAAATAATAATCATAACATCATATACCCAAATACATCATGGTAGTTTCGAGTATTAGAAAGCAGTGTCATCAATATAATACCTTAGTGTGACTTTACTTGCAACAATATAATCGTCACCACCTATTTCTTTAGATGGAAAAATCAGTGAATCAAAATATATAGCCACAAAAATAATAGGCAAACAAGGATTTTTCATAGAAATCCTAATTTCTACAGCAAATAATTCTCAAGCCTATTCTGCGGCAATCAGTTCTAATTGCTAAAATTTAAAAGGGATTAAGCATCTTTACCAGTGACAAAGTATTTGACTCGTGTCAAGCGCAGACTGAATGAAAGGTTCAAGTATCTACTTCATCGTGTCATATACATGACAATTTCTTCAACTTTAGGCTCGTCTCAAAGTGGAAAAGTAACCAACATGTATAAATGGCTAATATCAAGTTCAAAAGAAACTTAACAAAAAAAAAATATACGAATCAGCCAAAAATAAATTTCGACAGTAATATAGCCACTTATAAAAAAATTATTGTCCAATTAAACAATTCAATAATCTCATAAACTTAAGGATAAGTAGCCTGCAATATCCAATTAGACGTTAGATAATAATGAAATTAGCTAGCCCAATGCTTTTAAATTCAACACATAATGCTAATTCATGAGGTCAAATATTGAATTTCAAGTTCTGGAATCTGAATTGTTCGATTCCTTATCTGCTAAAAAGGTTTTTCCTTTCCTTTTTTATAATACCATCTAATATACCTTATGAAATCATTGGTTGGGTGGATCATAATGAAATAGACAATTTTCAAATGCTTGAAGCAATTACTACCAAACACCCAGCGGAAACCAAAATTCAAGTTGATTGGATAATTATCAAATTGAAAGAATAAACAATCAAATATTGTTGGGCGGCTCATATGCGAAAACCACTATGAGCAGTAAAGCAAAAAAAAAAAAAACTAGTTTCAAATTTATTCGGCTGACCTATATGTCATCGTCGGTCCTATAACGAAGTACGCATAAATTTAAACATAATTGAACAGCCCATATAAACAGGAATAATAATCTCATAAATTAGATCTCACCAAGTCGGTTGTGATAAAATTTGAATGCGGATCCGATTACCGTACACTTGGAGAGTTGAACGACCGTGAAACCTAATTGGTTAGAACATCATGCTGATAACGTGTTGTAGGATAATAGAGATATATCGTTTGTTGACCCGCTTCGTCGAGAACGACTACGTCTGGGGGCGTACCAAGCCAGTAGATTTCATTATATCATTCATCAATTATTTTATACAAGAGTCTCTTTATATAGGGTGTACAATAAATATCATAAATGCATAATTTATTCCTCCATTTATTAAACTTGATGAAGACCCTAATTTATCTCTCAATCAGTTACATTTGATGAAGGCAAATAATGTGTTTTTCCTTCAACAAATATTTTATTAAAAAGCCTATGGGCTAGCCTGCTAAGCCCGTTACCCGCTATGGGTTGGGTTGAGTTGAGTAGTTTTTGACCCAAGCCCGCAGTGGGTTGGCCCGCCCAAACCCGCAAAAATATGGGTTGAAGTAGGGATGACAATGGGCCGGGGCAGGGTGGGTACCTAAGTATCCAAGCCCGGCCCGCTCTTATACCCAGCCGACCCAGCCTGCCCCATGGCCCGCTCCGGGCCAGAGTGTTAAGACCCAAGCCTAACCCTTGTGGGGCAGGCCAGACCCGTTCCTGCCCCACTTTTGACCCATCGTCCTGCCACATTTTTTTTAGCTAAAATTCAATTTTTTTACATATAAAAATGTGTTCTCACATTTAATACAAGATAAAATGAACTATACACTAAACTACAAAATTCACCATAATTTAACAAGAGGTCCAAAAAAATTACAAATCCACAATGAAATCATAAATAAAAAATCCACCAAATCATCAAATTCACCCAACTTTCATGTCCAAAATGTGTGATAAATAAATCTGAAATTCTGAATTCAAAATTATTATATATATATTTAATTATTAACTTATTATTAATATATATATATATATAGTGTGGGTCGGGTCGGCTCGAGACATTACAATATTATTACCCAAGCCCGGCCTGGCCCAAGCTCGGGGCGGGCCTCACCTACCCCATTTTCAGAATGGGTTGGGCCTAACCTGGCCCAATCAGAACGGGGCAGGGCGAGTTGACTTTGGACCGGACTATTTTGTCATCCCTAATTGAAGTGTGTTTTGGGCCGGCTTAACAGCTCTAGGTGTAGCGTGCTGAAAGTCTGAAACATGTACTTTAACAGCTCTAGGTGTCAGCCGACTTCAACTATAGGGACAAGCTAATTGCACAAGCTTATTCTTTATAAAAGTGAAAAATTGTATGTTGATCACCCCCTTAAACTTTTTCCTCACAAATAATTTATTTCCAGACCTACACTAAAAAATTTGATACTGTACTTTATAGTAAAATAATTATTTTTTAAAAATTCACACCAATTGCACGATTCAGTTGACTACTAAATTATTTTTGCCTATTTGAAAACAACAGCTCAACCGTTTGAAGTCAAAATTAAAAATAGAAGCTTCAGAAAACAGATGCAAGTATCCATATTGTGATATTCACTTCGATTCGATTCATTAACATTAGTTACTGTAACGCCTACCTAAAAGAAAAGGAAGATAATCTACTCATTAAAGAAAAAAGCTACTCTCCCAGATGAGGTGTATATCCACAAGAGATAAAAATACACAAATAAAAAGGAAATATATAAAATTATATGAATTAAAAACAAGTACTTCCTACATCCTTTTCATAAAAAGGATGATGAGGAAAATGGGAGAGATAAAATTCTACTACATATATTACGTATTACCGTTGACGATCTATTTTAGTAGATGAACACATGAAGACATAGGGTTGAGGGAGAAGTACCAACAAGTATTTTAAAAATGAATAATTTAATGTGCAATTTTATATTATAGTATTTGAAAAATTATATAACAAGAGGCTTGCATTATTTTAAATACAAAGAGTTGAAGTTGGGCTTAACCCGTCGTTGAATGAAAAATATGAATTAAAAAGAAATTTCCACAAAGATCACACAATTTCCAAAGTCGTGCTTGCCGGCCACATGACGATGACAATGTCAAACTTCAAAAAATGTTTCCCTAATTTAATAATTATAAATTTCATTACATCATATCATTCATCTTTGGAAAGATAAAAATGAGCAAGACTCATGACCCATTTTACTAGAAGTTTGAATGTTAATTAAATTTTAACAAAAAAATGTTTTTTCTAATGAATTATTAAAAAGAATCTTATAAAACAAAAATTATAGGAGTATAATTTAAACTTTAAAGGATTTTTAACAAAAGCATAATTCAAAGATCTTATGAAAACAAGATTTATATATTTTAAAATATTCTTAAAATAAAAATTATTTAAGAATATTTTGAAATAAAAGTTGATGAGTGGGTTCACATAGGAGCATCATATACTTATAGTGTATTTTAGAACCATGCAATTTATTATACTGAAAGATGCAATATGTTTACATTGAACCATTTTTCATTATAACAAGTTGAATTATTTCAGTGCATCTGAATGCATATAAGACTTAACTAAAGTTTAATAGCAACTCCTTTTGATGCTTTATGCCTTAAATAATTAAAATTTTCCATACATCGTTCATCTTTGGAAAGACAATAAGCAATAAGATTCATGCAACCATTTTAGTCGAAATCTCAACATCGGTTACTGCTTCACATATGTCAACTTTCAATCCAAATCTCCATTTTAAATTTATTTTTCTTCTTTCACTCGCTAATTAAATCCATATGCCAAAATATGGCCTACTTATTCATGTATTATAATGACAAAATCCATCTCTTTCACTTAAACCGTCTGCTTTCGTAACTTCACACTTTGTCAATAAACCAGGAAACCTTTCAACCAAAACACACGCACTGAAAAAAATAAGAAAAAGTCATCAATTCTTTTGTATATTTTTCTCGTGCGATTTTTTTGAATTTTCTGATTTTCCAAAGATAGTAGGGAAAATTCGTAGCCGCGGAATCAACAAAGAAACGAATACTACCAATATGTTACGTTCCAAATCAAGGTACCACATGCATTCTTTCTTGTACTCCATTCTCAACTATGTTTTTGGATCATCAATCTTTTTATGGCACAGAGATATTTTCGGACTATTTCTATGTTACATGCTTCTAATTTTGTCTTTTTTCTTTTCAATATTTTTTTCCGGTTTTATTGTTGGGCATGATTCTTAGGGGAAAAAAAGTGGAAAAAGAATTATCGAGTTTTTGATGAATTTGTGTAAATTTCAGATCAGGGTCGGTTGATTTTGGGCATAAGAATCATTATTCATCGGTGTTTTCAAGAACACTTTCTTCATCAAAGCTTTGCAGGGGAGATGCCTAAGATGCATCTGCTCATAAGCTTATTGAAAAGAAATCAAATTCATATGAGGTATATATATATATGTGTATAATGTTGGTACATTATATATCTGAATGAACAAATTGCAAAAAAGAGGAGCTATCTTTGTCACTAATTGAATTTCGAGGACTGAACTTTCGACTTTTTATAAGCCAGGTACTGAACTTTCAAATTATTCAAAAAAAGACCCTTGGCAAATTCATAGGCAGCAATTTGCCCGATGTCATTTTTTTTGTAATAATTTGAAAGTTCAGTACCTGCCCTGCAAAAATCTGAGAGTTCGGTTCTCGAAGTTCAATTAGTGGCAAATATAATTCCAGTTTTTGCAATTTGTCACCAATTGAACTTCGAATACCGAACTTTCGACTTTTACAGGGCAGGTACTGAATTTTCAAATTGTTGGAAGAAAAGGGACCTTTGACAATTTGATAGGCAACAATTTGCTCGATGTCATTTTTTTGCAACAATTTGAAAGTTCAGTACCTGCCCTAGAAAAGTCGGGAGTTGGGTTCTCGAAGTTCAATTAATGGCAAAGATAATTTCTGTTTTTGCAATTTGTCCTATCTGTTTTGATGATTTCTTATTACCTGTTTGATGAAATGCCTGTGTGGGTTAATTGTGTATAATCTTGAGCGATTTTTAATTGTGGTGTAGAATCAGGTGGATAGAATTAATTCAATGCAGCAACAGATGAGAAAAATGGAGGATGAAATAAGGACGACTAAGGAGAAACTGAGTGCTAGTCAGGTGGAGAAGAATCGAGTTCTTGATCAACTCAACGAGGCCACTCAGTCGAGCAGGGGAGGCGAGTTGGTGATGGAGATCGAAACGTTGAAGAAAACGCTAGCTAACACGCGTGATGAGTTGAAGACGAAGGATAAAAAGATTGGTGGCCGAAATCGAGAGGAAATAGATGGCGGAATCAAGAATGGCGGATTCATTAGCGGTGCAGCATAACCAGCTCGATTCGGCCATGTTCGATCTTGAAGAAGCGAAGATTGAGATCGCATCGTTGCATGAAAAGATTGATGGGCTTGAGGATTTGTGCAATCAGATTAGTAGGGAGGAAGAAGTTAAGGGTGTGAAATCGGAGCTTGAGTTGACGAAGGAGAGTTTGGTTAAGTCGCAAGAAAGCGAAAAAAGAAGGCGTGTTTGAAGGCCGAGAAATTGGCCGAAGAAATGGAGAAAATCAAGAAAGAGTGGAAGTTAGTTGTTGAAGCGGAGGAAAAAAGCGCGAAACCTATGGAAGATTTGGCGATATCGTTAAAGGAAGTGGCGACGGATGCTAATCAAGCGAAGGAGAAACTAAGTGTTGCGTTGGCCGATATTCAAGCTTTGAAAGAAGAAGGCGAAAAGATGAAGGAAACGATGAAAACGAACGAGGAGAAGTTTCAAAATCTGTTGAAAGAGGCTAAAAGCGAGGCTGAGATGCATAAGAACACGGCGGATAGGCTGAGGGTAGAAGCGGAAGAGTCGATTTTCGCTTGGAATGGGAAGGAAATGGGGTTCGTGAGCTGTATAAAGAGGGCCGAAGAAGAAAGGGCGATGTCGCAACATGAGAACCAAAAACTAGCCGAACATTTGCAAACTTCGAGAGAAGAAACGTACAAGTTGAGAGACGTGTTGAAACAAGCAGTTAACGAAGCAAACGCTGCTAAATCTGGTGCAGCAATTGCTAGAGAAGAGAATTTGGCGCTTAAAGATTGTCTCTCGGAGAAAGAGGAAGCTTTGCATCTCATCACGAAGGAAAACGAGCGCTTAAGAATAAGCGAATCGGCCGCTCAAGAGAATGTAAAACAGTTAAAAAGAATGCTCACTTTGGCTTCATCAGAGTTCAAGATTGATGACAAGGATCAAAATGTAATTTTGATGTTTCAAGATTTGATGGACGAGGGGTCAGACACGGAGCAAAACCATGTCACGAGGGCGTTCAGCTTCAATCTCGAAGATTTGAAGTTTATGAACGAACCAGAAGACGACCCCTTAGATGAAGACCCTGAAAAGGCAGAGGCCCTTAAAGGCTCAATCTTTGATACTAATGCAGAAACCCCGAAATCAGAAGTTAAGACACCGAAATCCGCAGTTTTCAGACGAATGATTTACTCGACTCTCCTCAGAAGAAGAAGCGACGTCAAACTCTGAAGAAATGGATCAGTTAAGCACTCTAAATGAGGATTCGGAGACGAACAAACACCCTCACAAAAGACCTTCGAAATCCATGCTTTCACGAGTGGGAGGTCTTCTTACGATACTAAAAGGTCACAGGAAGGAACCTTCCGTGGATTTGAAGACGCCAACGGGCAAAAAAGAGCATCTTTTGCCTGAATTGAAGACTCCAACTGGGCTTAAGAAGGAAGTTCCTGGTGATTTGAAGACACCAACAACTGGAAACAAAAAAGAACTTATAGCTGATCTCAAGACCCCTCCTGCACAGCTTTGATTCGATTAATTACCGCGATTTTTTCTTCTTACGTGTAAAGTTTTGAACTTAATCTATATATTCACAGAAAGGAGAAGGATGATTTATGATTTCTTGCTTTGTATACTGAGCAAGTGCTTACTTTGATTCAGTTCTTGCAAATTTAGAGATTCCAAATCTTGATTTTTATGTCTCTTTACTGCTTGGTGTGAAGAGTTTTGCACAAAGCTGCCTAAATTTGATTGTGTGTTACAAAATGTCTCAGAGTAGAGCTGTAAATGAATCGAATCATGTTGAATGCACTATTATTTTAATTAATTTGTTTGATATGTTGTTGAGTTTGATCATGTCCTAAGTCCTAGAGTTGGGGCTAACACTCGCTGACCATAATAGAATTCTGCAGAAACTAGCAGCTTGGGAGCTTGGCTCGACTCGACTCGTTAAGGCTTGTACTCGGCTCGTTAAGGCTTGTACTCGGCTCGCATATATTGATAAATTAAGTCGAGCTATAACTCATAAAATACTCGATATACTAACGAGCCTACATGAGCTCGACTAGTTAGACTCCATTAATTTTTCTGTAATTACATTAGACTTGTTAGGTTTCGGCTCGACTCGATAGGCTCATTATACTTGTTTGCTAGTTGAGCCGAACTCTATTTCCAGCTCATTAATGTAATCGAGCTAGCTTAAGCTCAACTCGACAAGATCCCGAGTCAAGTTCGAACATCAAGTACTCAGCTCGAATAACAACTCTAACCATAACATACATTCAGTGATACCGCTACTTTTATATACTAATACAATAATATTTAATCACACATAAATATTATGGTATTAATTTATAAATACATGATATCAATTAATAAGTGTAACAATATTAATTTATAAATGTAATAATATCAATTTCATATTGTAAACAAGTTTCATCAAGACTGGCTCATACTATATATTTTTTTTAAAAATCTGACTTTTTTATAAAATGATATATGTACATATATTTATTAAACTTAGGTATATAATTCATTAATTATTTAAAGAAAAAAAAGAGTATCACAGTCCATTTATGCAATAATGGATAAAAGAAAAAGAGATTGGCTTGTAGCCTGTAGAAAAGAACCAATAAAAATAATTCACATGCTTCCACAACTGTAAAGTTTGTAAAAGGCCAAAAAGACCTCCACTTTAATTTATTAAGAACCATCACAATTGGAGGAAATGAGACGTTCCGACACGTCCACAACAAGAGATATATATATTTTTAAAACTGTCCCTCACAAAAATAGTTAGAAGTCAATAAGTCATCCATCAGTTACAGTACAAAAAGAATTAAGAGATACGCAATTGAGCAAATATAAACAAAAATCTAATGATTAAATTGCTTTATAACATCAAATATTTGAATTTCAAATTTTGAACAAGTGATTCAAACTTCGTTCATAAAGTCAAAAGACAATACAGATATGATGATAGCTTTTTGTTAAAAGCATGAAGCCAATCTTTGGCTCGGATATCAATCTTTCGACAAGAAATGAAAGATGATAAAATCACAAAACAGATGGGGAATAAAGACATCTAAATTGGAGGGACTATCAGCATAACTACATGCTACAACCAGCAATTCTTCATTCGAAAAATTAAAAGAAAAAGAACACTATAGAGCGAACACCAAATAAGCACAACACTCAAATCCTAAGCCACAAAAAATTCACTACTCGTTATCGGGCTTAGGCGCTTCCTTGATCTCTTCAGAATTATCGTCCTACAAAAGAATAAACAAACATGTAGTTTAGTATCTTGGCCCAGAAAGGAGAACAACGAATACTAGGCAAATACTTCTATGCACTAGTTGCACCATGCATTTTTAAATGACAGTAGTTGTTTTCCTATAAGATATTAATTGGTCAGTATTAGCTGTTTTACTGAACAGTATTAGTCATTTTCATTGAACAGTATTAATATGCAAAAGAGCAAACGAACAAACAACAAACCTGCATATCAGAGGTCCACAAAGTGAGGTTGTCACGGAGAAGCTGCATGATGAGAGTGCTATCCTTGTAAGACTCCTCGCCGAGAGTGTCCAATTCAGCAATTGCCTCATCAAAAGCCTTGAAAAAGCACGAGGTAAAAACATTAGGCCAAGAAAATTTCAATTCAACCATAAATATCCCAATTCAATATCAAACAGAAGTCAGATAATTCATATCATCCCATAAAATTCTAAATCATTCTTCACAGTATACAAATCAAGGACCTTCCTTTATGTTTAATAAAATAAGAAAGACACGAGTTAGGCACCTGTTTGGCGAGATTGCAAGCACGGTCTGGCGAATTCAAGATTTCATAGTAAAAGACTGAGAAATTGAGGGCCAAACCAAGACGAATTGGATGAGTTGGCGCTAGCTCAGTAATGGCAATGTCCTGTGGACAACAATAAATTTAGGTGGTTAATTGATTTGGAATCACTGAATCTTGAAATTAATATTACAGATAAATGGCAAATAATTAATGTGGTCGCTGATGTAGGTTGAATAAAGAAATGAAAGCTCCAAGTCAGATACAGCAAACATTTAAAAACCCAACAAAAATGGAATCAATACGAAACCTCAATGCATCGTTTGCGTCAATTTCCATCAAGATTCATGAATCCCCCAAACCAAAACAGGAGAAAGATGTAAATGATCTCCCTAATTCCAGTCAAAAGCAGATACAAATTGCAGATAATTACTAAAAGAAATCCCACGGAAATGAATCTATGAAATCACTAAATCATCCGCACGCTTCAACAACATTTTCTCCATAAAACTATTAGAATTATAGTGAATATTTAGCTTCAAACTCAAAATGATCGAACCAAAAACAAAAATTAAACATAAAATTCACCGGATCTCCAACATTCTCACATAGGTAGATCAAAAACAAAATAGCACAAAAATCATAAGTAAAACTACAAAATATAAGTTCACCACAAGTATGGGAAGCGAAACTAACCTGAGCAGCCTTATAAGCGTTGAGAGTGTTCTCGGCGGCGTCCTTTCGCTCACTTCCAGTCTTAAACTCAGCCAAATAGCGATGGTAATCGCCCTTCATCTTCAAGTAAAACACCTTAGAATCACCGTTCGATGCGGATCCGATGAGTTTGGAGTCGAGAAGCGCCAAAATGCCATCGCAGATTTTGGAGAGCTCGGTTTCGATCTTAGATCTATAAGTTTTGATAGAAGTGACATGGCTGTCGTTGCCGCGGCTCTCCTCCTTTTGCTCGATCGAAGAGATGATCCTCCAGGAGGCGCGGCGGGCGCCGATGACGTTCTTGTAGGCGACGGAGAGGAGGTTGCGCTCCTCGACGGAGAGCTCGTCGCCGTCGATGGAGCCGACAACCTTCTCCATAAACTCAACCATCTCCTCGTATCGCTCGGCCTGCTCGGCCAGCTTGGCCATGTACACGTTCTCCTCGCGTGGGGACGCCATTCGAGATTTGGGGAGGAGGGATTTTGATTTCTAGAGAGAGAAAGAAAGAGAAGGGGGGGTGAGAGAGAGAGAGAGAGGGTAAATGGGGGGAGCAGTTTTTAGATTCGGGTTGTGCCTGTGTGGTTTCCCTTTTACCAAGAAAAATTAATGTTGATCCAAATTTAGGACATATGGGCTAATTGGGCTTGTGTAGTGCGTTTTATGGGTCAGGTTATCCACACCCCCAACATTAGTAAATACACCCCCACAAATCACGTACTACCCATAATGCCCTTTTCAAAAAAAAAAATCTGAATCTTCTCTCCTTCTTCACCTGATTTTTTTCTTCCGCCTCCAGCCCCTGTTTCTTCAACGGTCAGCCGTCGCCCGCCGCCTACCTAAGCCGCCACCGCCAACCTCTGCCTTCCGCTGCTGCCAATTAACAAAAGCCAACCAACACCAACAACGTTTAATTGAGAGAGAAAAGTGAAATCTCACAACAGTAGTAATAATTCCAGATCTCAAGTAAAATTGAAGCGTGTGTTCATCCTCTTTCATTCTTTTGACCCTCATTGAAATCATTGCTAATTTCAATTTTTTATGCCTGAAAATATGATGATTTTTCCATATAATTTTGAACGAAAATTGATAATTTTTTATAATATCGGGAAAAAGGGTACAAATTAAGATAGAGATAAATCGTGGTGGACGGCGGAAGCGATGGCGGGCGGCGGCGGCGGCGGACAGCGCCGTACTGTGGTGGCAAATGCGACTGGCAGTTCAGATCTAGGGCTATGAGGGTATTATAGGATTTTTATCATTTTTTTCTATCCAGGGGGTGTGGATAACTGGACCCGGGTTTTATCGGATAGGCCCACAAGTGGAGACGCTTTTGTTTTTAAATTTATGAAATTACGCAATCTTTAAATTCATTTACTTTTAATTTTGTTTTTGGTAAATATTTCTGAAAATGTTATCAGAAAAGTCATGAGAACGCGCAAAACATTAAAAGACAATCTGAAATGGGACTTTGCACTTTTTTTTTCGTCCGGAAGTCTTTTAATTACCATTGAATCGTATATTTTTAATTTTAAATGATTATACTTTATATTAGTGTGTTTGCAATATAAATATTGCAATCACACTATATTGTCCGATTAATAAATTAAATTAATATTTATAAAATAACGAAATTATCACTTCAGTGAAAAAAAACACATTTATATCTTTATTAATATTTTATTTTTGAGTATGATTCTTGTGAAATATTGCACTATAATGTTATGTGCAATACCATACAAATAAGGCAAAAAACTAAAAAAATCTTGGTTTGGGCTGGACGCGGGTCGGGCACGGGTCTGAGCGGACCAATATATATTTATTGAAGGATATATTTATCAAATATGTGTTGTACTCTAGTGATTCAGGTCTGTTGTTAAGGTATTTGGTCGCAGGTTTAATTCTTATTAAGCACATAATTTTTAATTTTTTTTCGTCAGGTTTTTGTGTATTACTAAATCTATGTGTAAGTGTTACTACATTGTTATATTGAAATAACTTCATATCTTACGTAACACGTATTAAAACATAACGTAACACATAAATGTTCATAAGGTAACACATTGTTGTTCATATGGTAACACATAAGTATTCATATAATATTTCGACATGTATACAATGTTATATATTACTAAAAAAACAAGTGTTACTACATGAACAAAAAATGTTACCCTACGAAGAAAAACTTGTTACTACATGAACAAAACCAGTACAAGCGCGAAAAAAAAATTCAAGTCTAAAATTATGTATTTAAAGAACAACTTGATGTGTTACTACATGTACAAAAGAGTGTTACCCTATGAACAAAAGAGTGTTACTACATTAACAAAACCAGTACAAGCGCAATTTTTTTTTTCTAAAACTACAGATTTAAAGAACAGCGTGAGAAGAGAACAAGAGAAGAGAAGAAAAAACCTAGAGACGTCGCGCCGTGAAAATCAATTGAGACCTGATCGCGTTTGTTGGGAACGCGAGGAAGAAGAAGAAAAAGAATAAGAAATCTGGAGTTTGTTGTTGCGCAATGAAGAAGAAGAACGCCCGCAGTCTGCCCTAACCAGGATCCGAAAGCCTGACCCACGAAAATTTAAAAAAAATTGAATTCACCTACAATTGCACATATCACTTGTATGCAATATTGCATACAAGTTTTTGCATTTATTTTTATATTATAACACTTTTAAATATAAGGAAAAGGGTCAATTAGGACCCTGAACTTATTTCACAGGGTCAAGTAAGCCCTCAATTTATTCTTTTGTTCATCCAACCTAGGCATGCTAAAAAAAACCGGAACCGCCGGTTTTTGAACCGTCGGTTCCGCGGTTCCGGTTTCGGAACCGAACCGAAATTGTAAAATACACGGTTCGGTTCCGGTTCCATCATTTCTAGAACCGCGAACCGCGGGTTTCGGTTCGAACCGCCGGTTCTCAGATTTTTTTTTTTTTTTTAAATTTCAATGGTTTAGATCTCCTTCAACTCAATCCAATGACTATAATAATTTGTAGTGTACTACTAGCCTTCTACTAGTTTTACTAATTTACTATTGTTGCATTTTAATATTGTTCTAATGTAGAATTGTTTGATGATGTATCAATTAGACAATTATCATGTATTTATAATTATCTAATTATAAAATTATGTATGTTTTAACTATTGTAATCTTCCATTTAAATTCTCATAACAATAATTTGTCATCTACATGTACATTTATTCAAATTTTAGATCCAAAAATTTAAAAACTTAAAAAAAAGGGAGGAACCGCCGGAATCGACGGTTCGGAACCAGAACCGAAACCGCCTTGGCCGCGGTTCGGTTTCGGTTCCACCCTCAAAATTTTTGGAACCGCCGGTTCCGGAACCGTGAGCATCTCTAATCCAACCCCTTTTTCTTTCTCAATTAGATCAAATAACCCCTCCTTCATACAAAATTCAACCAAATAAAACCCTCCGTCAAGGTAAAGAGTAACGACGTTAATAATTAACTACCACATTAGCTGTAACCATTATCAAGTCACCGTAAGGTGTTGAGAGAGAATATTTAGGGCATTACTGCAACAAATTAGATGATGATGCCTACTGGTTGCATTCTTAATTTTCCGATGAGATATTTGTAAAGGTTGATTGTTTTCATGGACAAGTGCGTAAACCTGAGTATCCCACCAGCCATTAGATCGAGTAATGAGTCAAGTGTTGAGGCCGACAATTCGGTGGTCGCCTCGCCGCGTTGAGGTGAAGCGTATTCCTGGTCTACACGAGGAGACGCGTGGCTTCCTGTTACGTTTTTGATATTTTCTGGATGATCGTAATATGTTTTTTGAGGTTTTCTGGAATAATATTGCTGATAATATAAATTGCTTGAAGAATAAGATATGAAGATTTGAAGATATGAAGAAATATGGAGAGAGAGAATTAGATAGGAGGGGAGGTAGTTAGAAGAGAGAGAATGATGTAAATTTTCTGATATTCTCATTCATCGGCCAGTGCCGTATTTGTAACTAACATTGGGGTCCACACAACAGTGGATATTCTTTAGGTAATTTAAAAAAAAATCTAAAATAGATAAAGGATATTCTAGATTATTCTAAATGTTTGGGCCCATTTACGGGAAGTCCAAACCTTCCTTCATTCAGATAACCCGTTCAGATGATTTGGCTCAGGTATAACCTGAGCCTCAGTCTTTTCGCTCAGATAGATTGGCTCAGGTGGATCCTGAGCCTCAGTTTTCTCGTTCAGATAGATTGGCTCAGGTGGATCCTGAGCCTCAGTTTCTTCGTTCAGCTTCTTTGGCTCAGGTGGATCCTGAGCCTCAGTTTCTTTGTTCAGTATCTTTGGCTCAGGTGGATCCTGAGCCTCAGGTTCCTCATTCAGGTTTCCTACTGACGAAGGAAACCCTATTTTTAACTCTCTTTTCGTACCCATCTCTTTACTCTTCATATTTCTCTCTGGTCTCGCAACAATACTCCCTCCAACGAAAGATCCTTGTCCCCAAGGATGGAATGTAGGAAAATTTCGCAGAACAAAGGCGGTATCTTCCCATGAATCGATTTTCCAATCTTCGGTAACCAAAAGACACGAACCTGATCTTTCTCTTTTCCGCTTTCTAGGTATCTAAGTCGCTTTGTGACGTAGTAAGGTTGGATCGCGAAAAGGTCGTTGCTATCAACATCTGGAAGACTCTGTGAAGGTACATACTTAACTCCTATGTGTTTCTTGAGTAAAGAAACATGGAAGACGGGGTGAATCTTTGACCCAATTGGTAGATCTAATTTGTAAGCCACACTCCCTACTCTTTGCAGGATTGTATAGGGGCCAAAGTATTTTGATGATAACTTCAAATTCTTTCGGTATTGAATGGAATTCTGCCGAAAGGGTTGAAGTTTGAGAAAAACTTGGTCTCCTACCTCGAAAACCCTCTCTTGTCTATGCTTGTCTGCTTGTACCTTCATGCGATTCTGTGCTTTGACTAGATTAGCCTTGACTTGCTGTATGATGTGCTGTCTGTGAGTAAGCAGATCTGTAACCTCCTCATTTGTTGAATCCAAATATGGCCCATAAGTGAATCCTGTAGGAGTATACCCGTAGAGAGCCTCAAAAGGTGTCATCCTCAGGCTTGAATGATAATTTGTGTTGTACCAGTATTCTGCCATGGGTAGCCACTTCAACCACTGCTTAGGGTTGTCACTTATTAAACACCTCAAGTACTGCTCCAAACATTGATTCACCCTTTCAGTCTGTCCATCAGATTGGGGGTGATAAGATGAACTTAGGTGTAATTGAGTTCCCACCAACTTAAATAGTTCATTCCAAAAACAACTAGTAAATATTTTGTCCCTATCACTCACTATACTAGCTGGTAACCCATGCAGCTTATAGATAACATCCAAAAACACCTTAGCTAAAGATGTAGCAGTATATGGATGTGATAGGGCTATGAAATGTGAGTATTTAGTGAATCTGTCCACTATTACCCATATCACATTCTTTCCCCAAGAATTAGGAAGCCCCTCTATGAAATCCATAGAGATATGTGACCATGCTTGGTCTGGTATGGTAGGAGGCCAGGGTATAAACCTGGGCTTGACTTATTTCTGGCACATACTTCACACTTCTTGACCCACATCAACACATCATTTTTCATATTAGGCCAAAAAAACATCCTCTTAAGCCTCTGATAAGTTCCTGTAACCCCAGAATGCCCTCCATAGGGTGTGGAGTGCATTTCAGAAAGGATTAAATCTCTTAATCCACTACTGCTACCCACAACCAGCCTCTTTTTATATCTCAGAATGCCATTAGTGAACTGAAATAAGGGATAAGTATTAGGATCAGTACCTTTGGCTTTGATGATTTCCTTAATGTAACCATCATCAGTGTAACTTAGCAGGACCTGATCCAACCAAGTTGGGACCATTGTAGATATAGCAGAACAACTGTTCTCCTTCCTGGATAATGCATCAGTTGCACTGTTCTCACTCCCCTTTTTATACAAAATCTCATAGTCAAGACCCAGCAACTTAGTAATCCATCTTTGTTGTAGTGGAGTTACCACCTTCTGGTCCAGAAGGTGTTTCAAGGATTATTGGTCAGTCTTTATAGTGAATTTCTGCCCCTGCAAGTAGTGTTTCCACTTCTCAATGACCATTAGTACTGCCAAGAACTCCCTCTCATAGACAGAGAGTGCTTGGTTCCTTGGACACAAGGACTTACTCATGTAAGCAATGGGCTTTCCTTCTTGCATGAGAACAACCCCAATTCCCTTCCCACTAGCATCAGTTTCCACCACAAACCTCTTTTGTGAAATCGTAATGCTAGCACAGGGACACTCACCATGGTTTCCTTCAACCACGAAAAAGCTAGGTCCGCCTCGGGGTTCCATTTGAAACCTGTCCTTCTTGAGTAAGGAAGTGAGTGGTTTCTTCGATGAAACCATATCCCTTCACAAATTTCCTGTAATACCCTGTTAAGCCCAAAAAACCCCTTAGTTGTTTAATGGTTTGTGGTTTTGGCCATTGAACCATGCACTCAATCTTTCCTGGATCAGTGGCAACTCCATCTTTAGAAATTATGTGGCCCAAATACTCCACACTAGTCTGGCCAAAACTACATTTGCTTCTCTTAGCAAACAACTTATTGGCCCTCAAAAGTTGTAAAACTGCTTCCAAGTGAACTAAATGTTGTGTTTCCTCGGTGCTGTAAATGAGGATATCATCAAAAAAGAACAACACAAATTTCCTCAAGTGATCCCTGAACACCTGATTCATCAGTGATTGAAATGTAGCAGGTGCATTGCACAACCCGAATGACATCACTAGGAATTCATAATGACCATTATGGGTCCTGAAAGCGATCAACCCGCCTATGCTCCTTCTTCATTAGGATTTGAAAGTACCCTGACCTCAAATCTATCTTTGAAAAGATCTTAGCACCTTTAAGCTCATCTAATAACTCATCAATGATAGGAATAGGGTAGTTGTGCTTGATTGTGAGTTCATTAAGGTACCTGTAATCCACACATAGCCTCTAGGTGCCATCTTTTTTCTTCACCAAAATCACAGGTGAAGCAAAAGGGCTCTTACTGTGTTGAATTACTCCTGTAGTCAGTAAATCCTTTACAATCTTCTCAATCTCCTCCTTATGGCTGTGAGAAGTTCTATATGGATACTAATGTTGAGGGATGCTCCCTGGTTTGAGTATAATCTGGTGTTCCACCCCCCTCCCTGGTGGTAATTCTACTGGTTCCTCAAATATATCCTTTTAAGCTAGTAGTAGCTTATGTAATTCAGGACCATCTTCAGTGTGGGTAGGAGGTGCTGATGTAATTAAATACATCTCATTAACTTCCTTAAGGGCATCTGTGTGGATCATCTGATACAATCCCACATCAGAAATCAACTTACATTCAGCTGATGAAGTAAATAAATTGTAGTTTCACCCTCTTCCCAAGCAAGTTGACTGTGAAAGTCATCTTTTCATAGTCAAGCTCAATAGGTGTGCAAAATTTTAACCAATCCCCTCCTAGGATCAGATCACAACCCTCATTCTCCAACAGCCTCAATGGGTAGGTGAATTGATGTCCCTGCATGTTCCAAGTGAAAGGATTCACTTGTTGTGAGTGACCAACCTTTGCCCATTAAAGAACCTTCACCAATATGGGTTTAGCATCACTCAATGGGCATTTGAGCCTTTTTTAGCAAGATAGCCTTTTGTATAAAACTCGGTCTGCTACCGAAGTCTATGAGAATGTGGAGTTTGTGGTGTTCAAACTCCCCAAAAAAAGCCTCATGGTAGTAACTCCATCTTCACCACTTAGAGCATTTAGTGACATCTGGACCTCTTCCATGATGTCAGCCCCATAAACAAAGATGTTCCTCCCCTTCAATGGTAGGAGAAGAGAAGGTTTGAGTATCTTCTCTTCTACGCGAGTAATCATGTATGAAATTCTCTGTTTTCATTTGTGCCCATGCACAAAAGGTTCATCACAGCTTGTAACATAGTCCCTTCTCCCTCCTAATTTGCCATCTCTCAGTAGGAGATAAAATTTTTGAAAGGTGGTTTCCCTTTCTTTGGCAGGGCCCCAAAGAATAACATCACCCTTCTTCCAATTGCATAAAATTAGAGTTAGGGTTAGGGTTAGGGTTAGGGTTAGGAATAGAAACCCGGAATAGGGCTTAAGTTTTTTAGTTAGTGCAAGAAGAGCTTTGATCTTGCTTCTGCCCAATTTAATAGCATGTTGAAGTGTGGTAGGTTCAAACATGGCTATCAGAGCTTGTAGCTCTTCATTAAGTCCTCCAATGAAACTTGCCACAAAGTAGGTTTACGAGAATACATCCCCAAGAATAACTACCAAAGATACAAGCTTTTCGGCTCCTCATACTTATCAACATAATCTTCATAGCTACCGGTTTGTTTGAGTTTGTTAAACTCGTAAATCATTTGTAGAATCCTTAATCTCCTCAAATCTAGTTGAGAGAATAACCAAAAATTGTGCCCAAGTTAATTCCACATTTCTTTGATTGAAATTCTGAACCCATAGTGCTGCTTTACCCTCAAAATGGATAGTAGCCAAAGTGATTTTTTGTTGATCAGTCATACTGGGCATAAGCATAAAATACCCATTGGATCTCAGTACCCATAACCTAAGTTTAGAGCCATCAAACCTAGGGAATTCGATCTTAGGCACTGGGTTGTGAAATTGAGTACCATCAGTTAACCTCCTTGGAGATTCCTGATACTGATAGGATGATCCCCCACCAGCAGTTTTGTAGTTAGGCCATCCACCACCAGATCCAAAGCTAGGACTCCCCAAAATAGAAGGCCCTTCATTGTGACCCTTGTCTTTTTCCATATTCAACAGTTGTAACTGCATAGCTACCAAAGTGTTAGTCATAAGCTCAAATTTCTCTTCCATCTTGGTTGTTAAACCATGCATATTGTCTGTTAGCTTCCCTTCAACTGCTTCCAGCTTCATGACTTCCGTTTGAATTAATAATTCCAGATTTCTGTGTGATTCTTGCAGATCTTTGGAGCACGTTCCCTCGGCCATGATCAAAACTTGGCTCTGGAATACCAAATGTTACGTTTTTGATATTTTCTGGATGATCGTAATATGTTTTTTGAGGTTTTCTGGAATAATATTGCTGATAATATAAATTTCTTGAAGAATAAGATATGAAGATTTGAAGATATGAAGAAATAGGGAGAGAGAGAATTAGATAGGAGGAGAGGTAGTTAGAAGAGAGAGAATGATGTAAATTTTCTGATATTCTCATTCATCGTCCAGTGCCGTATTTGTAACTAACATTGGGGTCCACACAACAGTGGATATTCTTTAGGTAATTTAAAAACAAAATCTAAAATAGATAAAGGATATTCTAGATTATTCTAAATGTTTGGGCCCATTTACGGGAAGCCCAAACCTTCCTTCATTCAGATAACCCGTTCAGATGATTTGGCTCAGGTATAACCTGAGCCTCAGTCTTTTCGCTCAGATAGATTGACTCAGGTGGATCTTGAGCCTCAGTTTTCTCGTTCAGATAGATTGACTCAGGTGGATCCTGAGCCTCAGTTTCTTCGTTCAGCTTCTTTGGCTCAGGTGGATCCTGAGCCTCAGTTTCTTTGTTCAGTATCTTTGGCTCAGGTGGATTCTGAGCCTCAGGTTCCTCATTCAGGTTTCCTACTGACGAAGGAAACCCTGTTTTTAACTCTCTTTTCGTACCCATCTCTTTACTCTTCATATTTCTCTCTGGTCTCGCAACACTTCCTCAAGATCTTCCTAGAGAATGTCAGTCGTGATGTCGTTACGCCGAACACATTGTATGGTTTATTAGGTGTAGATTCAGAATTTTAAAGACCTTAGATCATATTGTAGTTCTATTCACGTGAAATTGAATTATGATTTTCTTGATTGGTCTATTTTCTGCCTTTTTTTCTTTTGAAAATTTGAGTCCTTATAAAATTCACTTACAAAAGAGTTACACACATCCCTCTTCAGTGGACTTGCATTGCACTGTTGAAGAGTAATGTGCTTTTTTACTTTGTGGTAAGGGTAATCTCATTCTTTATTAAACCCTAAAAAACAAAGCGGGAATTTTGGCGCGGTTTAGCGTGGGGAGAAAACGGAGATAGCAATTTCATGTAGTGGGGCCTACCACTTAACACCGTTACCTTTTAATTTGACATAAAGTGTTTGATTATTTAATTTTACTGACACGAGGGGCCTATTTAATCCTAAGTGAAAAGTAAAAGGGTTTAGGTGCTTATGTGATCCTTAAGTGTAAGTTTAGGGGCTTATTTGACCATTTTCCCTTAAATATATAATTAAAATTATTGATAACTCTATTCAAACCATGGTTGCAGAAATCGGCCTAGGCGCTAGGCGGTCGTCAGCCGTCCCGATTTTGTCAAAATCGATTTCGCTGCTAGGCGGCGCCTAGGAGGATTTATTTTGTAATTTTTTTAAAAAAAAAGTAGGACCGCCTAGGCGGCGACTAGGCGGTTCTAGGCGCTAGGCAGTCATAATCCGCTCGCCTAGCGATTTCCGACTTCTGCACCCTTGATTCAAGCATGATCGAGCCCTAATTATTTGGGAGAAACCAATTCTGCCTCAAACAAGGAGCACGACGGGCCACAAATTGAGGAGCTTGGCGATGAGTTTGCGCGTGAAGTTGGGCCGGCCTCTCGGACCGGATTTCTTGCGCATGCGGCAGGCGGGCCCGAGTTCGCTTGTGATTCGACGGGTCCTCGAGGTCGTCGTTTGAGATAGGCATTGAGATGCTGAGCGCCGCCGTGTCGAAGAAGTCGGCAGTGTCGTTGGAGCGGTAGAAGTAGACGACTTGGGTGTGCAAGGTAGCAGGTAAATCTTTTATGTTTCACACCAATTTTCATCCTTTTTAATCTGATTTTGGTCCTTTATGTTTGTTGTATTTTTGGCCTATAGAAAGAAAGAGAATATATTTAATGGAGGTCTTTTTACATGGATTGTACTCAACAATTATCGTTGGATCGTTGATGGAGATTTAATGAGTTATTTGGTTTTAGGGATTGCGATTTATGTTTTATCTTATGATTGATAATGTGCAAAGATTGTGATGAGTTTTGCCTGTCTTGCTACGATGAATAAAATGGAATCGTTGCTTCCTATTGTTGCTAAACGAATTTAATTAATACATACAATCTTCTCAAGGATGTTGAAGACATTTTTTATTATAGTTTTAAGTTCCCACGTATATCTTCATCGTATTCCAGCAAAGACTCTCGATTCATATTACAGCAGAGATGCATCCAACTAAAGAGGAGATATAAAGATCTTGGTTTGGAGTCTCTGTTTTGGTGTGATACATTGTTTGATGTGTATCTTGTTGAGTGGTTTATATCTCTCTAGCTGTTTCGAAATAAGCATCGAGATCTTTGATGAGCAAGCCCACGGCAGTGACCTATATCGATATTCTTTTAAAAAGAAGACCAGTTAGATCCAGTAATTTTATTCAGATTATTGCGCCGTTCTGTCATGATATTTGAATATAGGCTACAAAAACGTCAATAAAGCTGATTATAGCAAGACTACAGTTGAGGAACGTGCTGTTGTAAGAAAAGAATGACCTGCCATTCTCTTTAGATTTTGGTTGTAGTGTTTTGATAGTAATATTTCTATGTGCTAGGCATGGATACAATGATTGTGTGATATTTTTGATGTCAGTTTTGCACTTTATATTTTGTGACTACAATCATGTATAGATTGCTTCTATGTATTGTTCAGAATTTTATTATAGTTGTAATGGAGACTTATAAGCGTCTTCAATGAAAATTGGCATTTGCTTTGTGATGCATGCAAAAATGAAGCCATACTAGATGACCAAATTTGAATTTAAATATGTATTTATTGGTGCTGGATCAGACCATGAGCCATACATGATTTCAAAGCCCTACAAGCCACGAGTCATACATGGTCTCGAAGCCATAGACGTCTAGTGTCCGATGCGACAAACAGAGAGTCATTTCAAATTTTCTAGAAGAAGTTATGCATTTTTTTCTTGAGTGTGACAGAAATACAAGAAAAATGACTCTAGTTCATGAATTGTGTGTGTTTTCCAATGTAAATTTGTATTTATTGGAGCTGAATCAAGCCATGAGTCATACATGGTCTCGAAGCCCTAAAAGTCTAGTTTTAGATGCGACAAACAGAGTCATTTCAACTTTTCTAGAAGAAGTTATGCACTTTTTTCTTGGGCGTGACAGATCACGCGAAAAATGACTCTAGCTAGTTCATGAATATTGTGTGTTTTAAGTGAAAATCTGTATTAATTGGCGCTAAATCAAGCCATGAGCCATACATGGTCTCGGAGCCCTAGAAGTCTAGTTTCCGATGCGATAAACGAAGAGTCATTTCGAGTTTTCTAGAAGAAGTTACACACTTTTATCTAGGAGGTGACAAGTTCATACAAGAAATGATTGTAGTTCATGAATTTTGAGGTTTAAGTGTGACAATGTCAAACAACAATATCAAAACACATGTAAACTTATCAAAAACAAAAGTCATGGTTTATGTCAAGAACATTACCGAATAATTCTTTAGATTCAAGCTAATTTACAAGCCAAGACCAAGAACCAACTGAAGATGATTGATAAGGGGATGTGGATCCATTCTTAGCTTCAAAGTTGTCCATCTTTAATCCCACCACAATATTATAGATTTTTTTTTAACCAGTTGCCCATATACCTAAAAATAGGGGAATAATGTTTTTTTAGGATAGTAACTTAAGGAGAGTTATGTTTTAAGGACAATAATTTGACGGACTTGGAAATGTAGGACAATATGTTTTAAAATTTGTAAATATAGGACAATATGTTTAAAATTTGTAATTATAGGATAATTTGTGTGCTTTAATTGATTGTTTTGTAATAATAATTCTATATTTTTGCTCGTAATTTCCCAATTTACTACTTTTGGAATTTTTGGGCTATGATATTATCTTTATATTGAATTTTAGGTATTTTTGAGATTTTTTTGATAAAGTTTGAGACGAGGCGAGCTAAGGATACGACGGATACAAATAGATTTGGCCGAGTTCAAAGGAAAAGTCGTGGCTAGATGTCAATTGCGAGAAAAATTTATGGAAAACAGGCCCAATTTTGGGCCCATGATTTAATAGCTTTTAACAAAGCTTTTTGGCGACGTTATCAACCGACTTAGAGGAAGGGCCTAATTAAGCCCATACTAATCATTCTAATTAACCTAGTAGTATTTAAGCATAGTTGGGGAGAGAAGAACACGGCAATTTTGATAGGAGTGAGTGACGTGAGTTTTGAGAATTTTATTTAGCCATATTTGGTTAACCTTTTATTCTAGTCCAAGGAGATGCAGAATGATTCGATTTTTTGATTTTGATTATGGTATTATTTTATCTCTATTTTATTTTTTTCGTTATTTGATTATATGCTTTACATGTTTTGATTAATAGATTTATTAGGACCTTCTTAATTTATTTGTTTATCAATTCTAATTAATTCACATAATATATTCCGTAGTTGTTATATTTATGTGTTATTGTAGCAACTAGGACAGATTACCTTAGGGATAACGAATTCTAGATTATATGGTTCGAACGTTTTGCTTTCATAGTTTAGTTTGCTCTATTGTTTTGGTTCGTTATATGTGTTCTGTTGATTAAATCTTAAATATATGTTTTAGGGCTGTTCATTGAAATATATTAATTAGGCGTCGTACTTTCTAATTAATTAAAAATAAGAAACTATTCGAATTAGTTTGGTCGTACCACTAGTTTAGGAGCAAGATTTGAGATAGAGGTTTGAGATAATCAAAATCACTAATTAAATTGGAAGAATTGTTCAAGGGGAAGTTATCAAAGGACTAGACCGTTTTACTTATTTAATTTAATTTAACTATTCCCTGTGAGATCGACCATTACTTGTCCTACTACATTCTAGTGGATTAGTCAATGTATTTTAATTTATTTTTGGGTGCCGACGACAGCACACAAGTTGCCTTACTTTGAATTGTATTTTCTAACCTTTGTAAGGTATGAGTACCCATTGTACTCATTCAATATACTTTTTTTGCTGTTCAAAATAATAAATAATTATCTTATAATTAATACAGGACATCCCCACTGGTGTCACCTAATTAATCCAACAGGTTTTCATGGCTCCCTTGATCGGGCCACATAATTCGTAATATTCATTTGCTAAACCAGAATAGTTGATTTATCCACAAGATATCACCAAATTAAGCTTTATTTTGTTACTTTATTTGTTTATAGTTGATTATTTATTTAATATATGTCATTGGAAGTTACCAAACATGTTAATGGTGCAGTAAATAATGTGAAAAATAAGGACCACCAATTCAGAAGGGTCGGATTCTAAAGTTCTTCTAAATAACTTTATGAAATCCAATATTCAAGTTCGCTAAAGATCCCTGGTAGTTAGGAAAAGTCGTGATGTTCATATTTTGTTCTAGAAAAAAAAGTTATTTTGCCACATATTTCATATTTTTTTCATAAATGGATCTACTCATTAAATTAAAATATTTGTTCAGAAAAGTGACAGTGAAATATCAAGTGAAGACCAAAGAAAAACGGATATGAGTAAGAAGAGAAGCGTGGAGGAAATCAATACAGATCAACCAAAGTCTGCGGAACCAACAATGTTCAACATGACTCACGGACGTTATTTAGCAATCGGACAATTTGATGAAAATATGTCCAACATGCTCAAAACTTTGGACCAAAATTGTCACTCGAAAATTTCGTATCTTTAAATAGATTTTCTATAGAAAAAAAAATTGTTGAATCAATGGGATTTGGTTCGTTGTTGGAACTCAAAATAAAAGTTCTAGATAATGCTATGATGAGTTGGTTAATAAAAAGCTTTGACTCGTCTTCCTGCGTACTTGAGGTGTGTGGTAAAAGTATTCACATAACATTGGACAAAGTGAAATCATATACCATTATCAAAAACTTTTATTTTGAGGATCAAATGAAGGACTAACCAAATTCCCATTGACTCAACAACTTTTTTCTTCTCATTAGATAAAGTGATATTTAAAGTTACAAAATTTAAAGTTGACGCTCGTGGATTCTTTTGAGCATGTTTGCTTTTATTTGGGCTTGTCCGATCGCTACGAACTCTGGTGGAGTCATGTTGAACATTGTTGGTTCCGCAGACTTTGGTTGATCTTTATTGATTTCCTCCATGCTTCTGTTCTTACTCATATCCGCTTTTCTTTGGTCTTCACTTGGTATTTCACTGACACATTTCTGAACAAATATTTTAACTTAATAAGTAGATCCATTTATGAAAAAAATATGAAATATGTGGCAAAAATAAATTTTTATAGTTTCTAGAACAAAATTTGAACTTCACGATCTTTTCTAATTATCAGGGATCTTTAGCGAACTTGTTTCAATATTATTGGATTTCATAAAATTGTTTAGAAGAACTTCAAAATCCGAGCCTTCTGAGTTGGTGGTCCTTAATTTTTACATTATTTAGAGCACCATTAACATGTTTGGTAACCATTCCAATAACATATATTAAATAAATAATCAACTATAAACAAATAAAGTAACAAAACGAAGCTTAATTTGGTGACATCTTGTTGGATAAATCAACTATTCTAGTTTATCAAATGAATGTTGCGAGTTACGTGGCCTGATTAAGGGAGCCATGAAACCTGTTGGATTAATTAGAAGACACCAACGTAGATGTCCTGTATTAATTATAAGATAATAATTATTTTTTGAACAACAAAAAAAGGTATATTGATTATAAGATAATTATTATTTTTTTTAACAACAAAAAAAGGTATATTGAATGAGTACAATGGATACTCAGCCCTTACAAAGGTTAGAAAATACAATCCAAAGCAAGGCAACCCCAATCTATATTCCTATCATACAATCAATTGGATTATTAATCCATTCATTCACACTATAAATCATGCTGCTGCCTCTCCTATGTTTAAACCAGTTCCACAATCTAATACATGCAACATAAATCAAACCAGTCCTCACTCCTCAATACTGAAATTGCAATGAAAATAGTGGAAATATTTAAGTATATTAAATCAAACCAGTTCCACAATCTAAAATAATTGGTAATTAGTAGAAATATTTAAGTATTTTTAAAACTGCCATGAAAGAAGCTTATCAAGATTAGAAAATGTTTTTTAGGCCTGTAATTGTTGGGGCGACGATTTAAAGATAGTAAATTTCATTTTGACAAATTAGTTATGATTAGATGAAAGAAAAATGATTAGATGAAAGAAAATGAGGGGAAATAGATATCTGAATGGTAAAATTAATTTCTACATGAATTCAAGTAAACTTTCAATTTTTTTACCTATAATTATTGTTTGGGATTATGATTTTTTGGGGGGTTCATTTGTGTTATTTGTTGTTGGCCTACCGTTTCAGGAATTTTGTTACCCTTCAATTGTTGCATTTTGGAACTTACCATAATCGTTTTAATGCTTATCATATTTGTTTGGATTTTGATTCTCACATGTCGTATTACTAATCATGGCCTGTGACATTGTTTTTTGTTTGTGATATATATATGTCTGGATTTTGGTTCCAGACATGTGATATTATTGATTATTGCATATGATATTGTTGATTATTATTTGTGCTATTATTGATCATTGTTTATGGTATTAGTGATTATTGTTTCTGGTATTATTGATTATTATCTATGGTATTGTTGATTATCGGCTATGTCATTGTTGATTATTGTTTATGGTATTGGTGATTATTTTCTATGGTATTGGTGATTATTAGTTATGGTATTACTTATTGTTGTCTATGGTATTGGTGATTGTTGTTTGTGTTATTGTTGATTATTTTTGTGGTATTATTGATTATTGTTCTTGATATTATTGATTATTGTTTGATTACAGTTAAAGTAATGATCAAATAATTAAAAAAAAAACCTGAACAGTTTATATATTAAAACAAGGGCAAAGTCTTTCACCAGGTGTACCGTGCAATTCAAGTACATTTTCTTAACGTGCAACTTGTTTACATTGAAAAGTTCAACTTGTTTTGTACTAAACAAATTGCATGTTTCGGTATAAATATATTGAAAATTTTAATGAAGCAAATTGCATATTTTAAAAATGCACTTGAATTTCACGGTGCACAAAAGACCTATACTATAAATTAAATTTACTATAAAAAGCAAAAATAAATTTGATTTGGGCTTCAAAAAGAGGAAAGGATAAAGATTTTTGGCCAAAATGAAAAAAAAGTAATAAAAGAAAGACAAAGTCTAGTGTGCAAATTTGTATAGATACAAAATTTTTAATTTTCAACCAAATTCTATAATTGATGAATGTAATACAAAATTGAGTGGTTCATGGCTTACTCGGTCCGACTAGTTCATGGTTCACCCAGCTCAAATATGTCATAATTTATGGTTAATTATTTAGTGTTTAGGGTGTAGTTGGTTGATATAGGACAAATTTATATAGATTTGCACACTAGACCTACTCAGAAAGAAAAACAAACAGCAAAGAAAAACGTGAAAAGAGGCTGTGACAAAAGGCCGAACTCGCCTTATCAGGATTCAGGAGGTTGAAATATCAGGTAGTTAAAGGGGAGCCGAGTGAACGGGTCAAATTGGTGCGTGCAAGTGTAACTTTAATACGAAGAAGAGAAAAATTACAAATATTCAATCGGATTAATATTGATTTAACAAACGATATAAGAAGAGAAAAATTACCTATATTCAATCGAATTAATACTGATTTAACAGACGATCTTCGTCTTCTTGCTTCGCCTGCTCTAGTATTTTTCCAGACCTCTGGCACCGAATATTCTACCGTGAATGTTA
The DNA here is from genome assembly GCA_037126765.1 of Stenogyne calaminthoides. NCBI lineage: Eukaryota > Viridiplantae > Streptophyta > Magnoliopsida > Lamiales > Lamiaceae > Stenogyne > Stenogyne calaminthoides. The sequence continues at coordinate 15,657,972 of JBBCBC010000006.1, forward strand.
GCGTGAAGATCCCAACTTTAATATGGGGAAATATATAGAGATTTTGTGGAAGAATAATATATGTGATTGCAATCTCATAATTATATTTTTCCATAAATATAAGAAGTATTTCTAAAAATTTGGAAATCTCATAATTTCTTGATCAAGTTTTATTTTATAGGATATCAAATATTAACTAAATTAATATTATTATATATCCAAATAAAATCATTCCACCAAAATATCAGATTCTGCAACGAGTCCATTATGGAGTCACCAGGTGCACCGCACACTCTGTAATATATTTTAAAAACATATAATTTGTTGCACTGAAACTTGCAACTTGTTTATATTGAAACGTGCAATCTATATTTGTGATATATCAAATATACATAGAAAAGTAATATATTATTTTTCAAATTATTATATATATGCCATATAATTAATATATAGTAGCACACTTTTTTTTTCTATAGTAACACATTAGCCCATCATACAGTAACATATTTTTTGTAAGATCAATTTAAATTTCCAAAATCTTATTTTAATATCTTCATCAATATAATTTTGATATACGCACCATATTATTAATGTAATCAGAGCGGGAGCTCAATAGATCACTTTTTCAATGTGATCGCCTGAGTTGATCTATTTTTTAAAACCCATCTCTGAACTGATACCTTCAAGTGGTATCAGAGCGGGTAGTTTAAAAGGTTTACTGATTTCAAAGTGACCACCTGAACTGATCTTTTTAAAAAAAAACAAAAACCCGATCTCTGTATAAATGCATATATTTTAAATGTTTTGGCATCATTATCAAAAATGGGGAAATTGTTGGGATATTTTAGTTTTGATGAATTATGCCAAAACATTATCAACTTGTGCTATTCAAGCTATTTTACAGATAACAAGTTAAGGGGGAACGAGAGAACAAATTGAGGGGGAACTCACGAAATCAGAAGAAGATGATCGAGATCAGACGAGGCTGCAGACGAGAATGATCGAGATCAGATGAGTCAGATGAGTTCCGGAGTTAGCTGATGAGCTGAGCAAAATCAGAAGAGAAGCAAAGCTAAAGCAAGCAAATCAGAAGAGAAGGTTGTAGATCAGAAGATGAGACTGATCGAGATCAGACGTGATCAAGATCAGATATGAAGATGAGCAGATGAGACTGATCGAGATCAGAAGTGATCAAGTTCAGATATGATAATCTGATATGCTAACCTGATGCAGATGACCTAATGCTATCCTGAGATGATAATGAAGATATGTTGATCCGATCGCCGAAATGACGATCAAAAAGAAGAAATCGATAGCCTCGAAATAATGAGACTCGAGGGTCGGGATGTCCATTCGAGAATCAACTCGAAGCCTCGAGTGTCGATGCCCGACGTATATAAGATCCGCCAAGAGAAGTCTCGCTGAATCAAGAACACGAGACTCATGAAGTTCTTGAAGAAATCAATGCTCGGATAACTCAAGACTCGATAACTGAAGGCTCGGATAACCCGAAGGCTCGATAACTGAAGGCTCGATAACTCAAGGCTCAACAACTGAAGGCTCAGATAACCTAAAGGCTCAGATAGAACTGAAGTTCCTGAGACTCAGAAGATCCTGAAGAATATAGCCGTTAGAGACTCAGAAGAAACTAAAGAATATAGCCGTTAGATTCAGCTGACTTGGACCAATGAGAGGAAGACGACAAGCCTGAAAAGCTGCAAAAAGCTACAGAGTAGTATGGATTTGAATGTGATTCTCTCCAACGGTAACATTCAAATCCACACTATAAATACAAGTTCTTCCTTCATTATCAAGAGTGGATGAATGTGGAAGAGTATGGAGAATGTAGCAAACGATATGGGTTCCAGCAGTTCCCAGCCAAGGTCGTGTGCCAGATGATGCGAGTTCTGAAATATGGCCTGATCGTAGCACGGCTAAGGCATTCAACAGGAATTGTGCTCCCAATCCTATATACTCAAGCATTCCCACCATAGAACACAGAGCTAGAAATACACGCATATATTCAAGAGTGTTCTACCCTAGATCTAAGCACAAATGTTATATCCTAAGTTTAGAGAGATTTTCCCATCCTTAGCATTGAGACTAAAACAAATGTAAGGGAAAATCTCAACCTAGTTGGAAACCAAACAAACCTTTACCCAAACTCAAAGTTAGGTTAAGTTTGTAGGTGAGTGTGAACTCGGTAAACATCTTTCGGCAATCCCGTGAGGGAGATAAGTCCCGCTTGAGTGTGAACTCGGTAAACATCTTTCGGCAATCCCGTGAGGGAGATAAGTCCCGCTTGAGTGCGAACTCGGTAAACATCTCGGCCATCCCGTGAGGGGTATAAGTCCCGTAGATTAAAGTCGGTTAAGGTTCCCCTGTGTTAAGGGAAGAGTGGATGTAGGACGGGTTTCGTCCGAACCACTATAAAATATCGTGTGTTCTTTACTGCTTTATGTTCATACTTGCCATATGCATTCGATTACAAGCAAAACAACACACATCGTTTTTAAAAGCGAAAAATTTGGTATCACCATTCCCTCACCCCTGTTTTATATGCATCACACGACATGTTTGCTTCCGCACGCGCAAAATGGGTTTTCCAATCACTAAATACCGGGACCTTCAATTGGTATCAGAGCCTTCAGTTATCCTTGAGTTATCTCCGAGCCTTGAGTTATCCGAGCCTTCAGTTATCTCGAGTCTTGAGTTATCCGAGCCTTTCGTTTCTTCAAGAACTTCATTGAGTCTCGAGTTCTTGATTGGCCAGACTTCTCTTCACGGACCTTTGTTCCGATCGAGGCATATCGACACTCGAGCCATCGAGTTCGATTCTCGGAATTCGGACATCGACCCTCGAGTCTCATTGACTTAGACTATCCGATTTCTTCTTTTTCGATCGATCGAAATTTCGGACCGATCATATCAACATATCTTCATTATCATCTCAGGATAGCATTAGGTCATCTGCACCAGGTTAGCATATCAGATTATCATATCTGATCTTGATCACGTTTGATCTCGACCACTCTCATCTGCTCATCTTCATATCTGATCTCGATCACGTCGATCTCGTCATCTCATCTGCTCATCTTCCGATCGCAACCTTCTCTTCCGATTTTTTAGCTTTTGCTTTCTTCCGATCCGATTTTGCTCAACTCATCGCCTAACTCCGAACTCATCGATTATTCGATCTCGATCATTCTCAAATCGCAAGATCCTCGCCCGATCTCGATTATCTTCTTCTAATTTCGTGAGTTCCCCCTAAATTTGTTCTCTCGTTCCCCCTTAACTTGTTATCTGTAAAATAGCTTGAATAACACAAGTTGATAATGTTTTGGCATAATTCATCAAAACTAAAATATCCCAACAGTATATACAATAAATATGTTATTGTTCAATTTATAATACTAGGACATAACCCCTCGTGCTATGCGGGATTCAAAATAATTTTTATATTATTAATTTTAAATATTTAATTAGTTTGATTAATTTAATTATAAACATAATTTTTATATTCTAATATTGTATGTGCATATTTTCATTTATTTTTTATTCTAAGCTACTTCATTCCATTAAAATTATATGTCATACTCATTATTTCATAGATTTATAGATTTAAAATAAAGTCACCATATGAATTGTGGGTGATTCATCTTCAGTAGATAAGAGATATATACACACATACTATATCATTAATATAAATTGATGGGGAATATTTATGTCGTCCAATGAAAGGAAGACACGTGGAGGCTTGACTATGTATTAGAAGAGTTGAAGGACAATTGAATGGACCAAGGCAAAGAAGAAACGAGTTGGGCTGGGCCAGGATGTTGGGGAAATTAATTTCACGGATCTATTCGGGATGAATATTTAAATACAAATTTAATTCTAACAATTATTACTAGCATGAATTAATCCTATATTAATTCAAATAATAATTCAACAACAAATCATGAATATAAACAGTTCACATAAATCCTACGCATGCGGAATTGCTACGGGTTTACGTGAACTAACCTCTTGGAGTGGCAATGGTCTCGTCGATAAAAACACACCAAAAAGCCTTCCCAAGTATTCCCTAGTCCTTGCTCGTCAATCCGGTGGAAGGAAGCTCGTGAACAATTAACAAAAGGGAAAATAAAATTTGTTGCACCACCTTTGTGGATTTACTAACTTTTCCAGCACATGGAATTGTACTTGGGGATGAAAGAATCATCCCCTATTTATAGATGAGGGGTTGGTCGAATTTTTGGTGAAAAATAATGTGGGAAAATCTTTTTCTTGATCTCCAAGAAATCTTGAATATATCTCATATATTCTTTTCTCCATAATTAAAATATTTCACAAAATCCCAACTCCTCTTGTTATGGGATATTTCGAAATTTTAAGGAAAAAGAAACCAAGATTTGGATCTTCTTGAATTTTTGAGATATACTTGTATTGCAAGAATACATATATATCTTCCATAATATCTTTTCAAGAAAATCAAGAAAATCGTTCTCTCCATTAATTATTCAAAATTTTCGAAAATTTCATAGTAAATAACCAAGTGGGAGATTTCTTGAATTTAATGAGATAATCTTGTATTCCAAGAATACTTATCTTCATTCCATAACAAAATTCAAAGAAAATCTTTCTCCCTCTTTTATTTACTATTTTCGAAAAATAGGAAAAATGGGCAACAAAATTTATTTTATTTTTAAACACCTTTTTTCAGTTATTGGACTTTATGTTGGGCTACTTGAGGGGCCTTTAGGAGAATTAAGATTGGACCTTCCAATGGATCTTGAATTATCAATATTGAGCCACAATATTATTCAAGCCCATAAATATTAATTAATCCCACTACATAATTAATATTGCACTATCCATCTTAACCCATATTACAGTCAATATGGCTCCCAGTTATTATTTCCCGTGTTTAAGATTATCTAGCCCATTAATTAATTCAAGCTACTGAAATAGCTTTCCATTAATTAATATCTTTTGTCCTTGGTTAAGGAACGGTTCAACATTATTATCCATACCGGAAACTAGTTCCACTTGCAAGATTTGGTATGATAAAACTTATGAACCTCCCAAGGGGGCAAATCGAACAAGCGTACTTGCACACGATTCTCAGTATTAAATCTTAGCAATCGCATGTGACCAATAATATTGGCTAAGATATAAAGTATTGAATCTCGTTGATTCTCTACCCGTAATAAGTCAAAGCAATAATTACTAACCACACACGATCCTATTTAAGGGACGAAGATTAAGAAATAACGAACCACTGAGGTCTAATTCTTCCTAGTTCAGTTTTGAAGAATTTGTCCTCCTGTAGGTCCTATTCAGTGCACTAAACATGTACTAGTGTAATCTCTTGGTCAAGACAAGTCAATCTGAGCCTTACGCTTCAACCTTTCACGATGGATTGTTCATTTCCATCTAGGTCGTGAATGGTGTACTTTTGGTTACAAGGGACTGTTAATTTAATCTTCTGTGACCTGGTATCACTAAATTAACTACAATGTAACACGTACTATTTATTGAACAGTTATGCAGTAAATATATGTAATATTCGATGATATTTAAAGCATCAGTGATAAACAATTTATTTCAGTAAATAAGACCGAAATTCAGTTTGATTATACAAAGTAAAATCATACTTTCCAGTATAATCCCAACACAGGAGGCCTAGGATCATGGTCGATGAGCAGACTGAAGGGGCCTCTAGCGAATGGGCCTAGAGGATAGTGAAGCCCAATGGAATGAAACGAGCTGAGAAGATGGGCCCTGGGCTGATAAATCTAAAAAGATTGGGCCCAGGGAAGCCGGCCCCAAGACTGTGGATCTTGGTCCGAGAGATGCCTTAGCGGGCTTAATGGGTAATGGCCCATGGAATGAGAGATTAATCAGGACCGTTGAAAGAGAGGATATCAACGTTGAGAGAGCCTTGATCAGGGTGAACCAAGAAGTGGGCTGAAGGAGTTAGTTCCGATATTAAAGGGAGTTATACACAGGAGATTGGAGGTTGCGAGAAAAGCGGAATCTCCGGATTATGATTAAGGGCTCATACCAATGATCCCTAAAAATAAAGAGGAGAACGTGGGAGACGCGAGTCAGCCCCGGATAGAAGAGGGAGTAATGGCGAGACACGATCTGAACATGGATTGAGTGGAGAAAGAAGAGAAACCTCCTGCTGGAGGGATTTAAATATCCCATCCAGGTATCACGAAACACACACAATTACCTGATTTTACTTACTTATACTTGAATACTTTGAGTGGAGCTATTGTATACGATTTCACATGAGATTAAGAGTGATAACTGACTTGAGCGTCGGAGAGCCCATGCCGGAGCCCCCTCCGGCGTGTTTTTCAGGTACCTACGAGGAAATTGACGAGGTTCCTGCAGTCAATGCTTGAAGGATTTTCAACATTCAACGTACGAATCCCCGTTGAATTCCAGGTCATCTCTTGACTACTTTTTTGCACATCAAATTGGCACCGTCTGTGGGAATATTTGAGCAAGACGTGAGTTGCTCTTGAAATATTACCGAATTCTCCTTCGAATTAATATTGCATATAAATGCTAAGTTAAGAGCTTGGAGTGAGATCATGGGTATAATTGAATCTTGAGTAATCATTTTCATCTCGTTTTGATTATGTGAATGATTTGCGTGAATTTTGATATATGGATGATGACGTCTCTTGGAGGCGCGTTTCATGGAGTTAGCTTCGTCGCTGAAGTGATCTCTTGATTTTATGCTCTAGAGAGCTGTTATTTTTGGATTTTACGAATTTTTTGGAAATATGTTCAAAGAAACTGCTAGATATATATGCTATGTGTATATGTGAGAGAATGGATGTTTGTTTTTAAAATATGATGTGAAAAATCATGGAGTAGTGATAAGAGTTGAGATGATTGCATGAAATCTTTGGATAATTTTGTGAAATCTTCGAATATTCTCAATAAATTCTGGGTTTAATTAAATCTGGATATATTATTGGATGTTGAGTGTCCAAAAAATAGGGGGCCACGAGGTTCCCATGGAGAAGCTAGTTCATAGTCCTCACTTTTAGTGGGGGACTGAGTCAACAAAAAGATATAGTTTCCTATTTTTCAGGGATAAAAACAGAGAACGAGAAAGTGGTTCCCAATTTAAAGAGAATATGATCAGTTAAGGACCCCCAAATTTAGGGGGAAGACTAAGTCAAGAATAAAGTGGTTCCCAGATTTTTCGGAAGTGGGGCAACAAGCTGGCAGGGAGGATAGAGTTTTTTACACATCTCGAGAGATGAGGCAGGGGTCACCCAAAGTCAGACTGGAGGTACGCCCGCCCAAATGAGGTGAGGTGAGCAAAGTCTGTTGGAGGTCCATCCGCCTATCGAGGTGGGCAGCGTAACCTGGAGGTACAATTAAAGGGTATCACAAAACTCTCTTGATGATTCAATTAATTATTAAGACCACGAGGTCTGCAACAGATGGAAACCATGAGGTAGCAGATGAATTGGGTAAGTGATGCTAAACCCGTGGCTAGTTGCCATTTATTTGATAATATATTGAGTGATGAATTGCCCTTTGGTTTTAAACCATTAACTTTTGAGTATGATAGAACTACTGACTCGTATGAAAACTTGGGTCGATTTGAGAATGTGGCCCTGTTGAACCGATATGGTAAGGGCATAAAATGTAGGGTATTCCTAACTACCTTGTCGAAAGCTGCTCAACAATGGTTTAGTCGGCTGGGCCTGAATAGTATACACTCGTTTGCAGGTTTCAACCAGAGGTTCCTGCATAAATTTGCTAGTGTCAGGAGGCAACCGAGGGCAATTAGTCAAACTAACGGTCTTAATTGAACCCTAAACAATAAATAAGACATTATCAATATATGAGGTACGTTGCGAGAAAATGTGCAACTACCTGTAACTGAAACATGGGCTATTACGATTTCCTCATTTCATTCGCGAATACTCGATTAAGTCTTCAACATGATGAAGTGTCTATTCAAATAACTTAATCGATTTATCTCTAATCACTAATTGATCACTTATGTCACACTTGGCCACAAAGTCCAAGTTGACGTGCATTGGCCAGTGACTTTGATCCAATTATGATGAGAAGATGAGTATTCTCTCTAAATCCACTTTGAGGAATGAATCCTTTTCTTGGCTCAACTACCACGCACATGCACTTCGTGATGAACCCAATCCAAGCCATATCAATCCATAGAAGGGTGCAAGTGTCGGTCATGGTCAAAGTTCATCACTCCACACATGTCGTGCGTATTGATCTCAAGTCAAAGGAGTATCGCATCGCTCCCACTAACCGAGACACCCGTAGACACATATAGTAGAACTACATCAAACAGTTTCTCGGATGGGTATACCAATACCCTCTATGGTATTTGTGCATCCATCATGAGATACCTAGTATCTCGCAGTAAGTGAGATCTTACTACACTCTCAAAGAGTATGATGCAGATCGCACACCAATCTCCATTGTATCATCAATATCCCATTCTTGATGATACTCGATTGGGGCCATTTGAGAATCATTCTTAGGTCATCTGAGTTCTCACACACTCAATGACAGCAGTGACTCAAGGGAACACAAATAAGAACAAATGCAAATAATCAAACATAATATTCTAATAAGTGCAACACCATTATATTTAATATTAAATAAACAATAATATAAAATCAATACTGAATATTTATCTGAGCATTATGTCCTTACAATGGATTATCTCTAGGACACTAACACTAACAATCTCCCACTTGAATTAGAGTCAATCACCTACATGTCTAATCCCTAGACCATCAAGATGTCTAGTTTGTACATGAATACTCAAAGACTTGGTGAAAAGATTAGCCAGGTTATCCTCCGTGGGGACACGTTCTAACTCTATCTCTCCTCTAGTGATTATCTCTCTTATCAAGTGATAAAGCCTCGGTACATGCTTGTTTCTGTTATTGGATCTCGGTTCCTTAGCTTGCGCAACCGTACCAGTATTGTCACAATACAACTTTATTGGACTGCTGGCACTCAGAACTACCCCTAGTTCACTTAAGAACTGTTTTATCCAGACAACTTCTTTGGCAGCTTCTGCCGCAACAATGTACTCAGCTTTGGTTGTTGAGTCTGTGGTAGTTTCTTGTTTGGAACTATTCCAACTAACCGCCCACCATTGAGAACGTAAGCATAGCCCGACTGTGACTTGTAATCATCACAGTCGGATTGGAAACTTGCATCAGCATAGCCAGTTGCAACTAGGTCTGACTGTCCTCCGTAGACCAAGAAGCAATCTTTGGTACGTCTAAGGTACTTAAGAATGTTCTTGACATCAATCCAGTGAGGTTCACCTGGATTCTATTGGTATCTACCAGTGGTGCTAACATCGAAGACCATATCTGGCCTTGTGCAAGTCATGACGTACATGATGGAGCCAATTGCAGATGCATATGGTATATCCTTCATGCGCCGGATATCCGCTTCCGTAGAAGGACAATCCTTCTTAGACAGCTTTATCCAATGACATGCCGGTAGAGAACCTCTCTTAGAGTTCTCCATCGCAAATCGCTTTAACACCTTATCTACGTAGGTTGACTGTGACAACCCCAACATCCTCTTGGATCTATCCCTATGGAACTTGATCCCTAAGATGTAGTAGGCCTCACCAAGATCCTTCATCATGAAGGTCCTTGATAGTCAATCTTTAACCGACTGCATAAGAGGAATGCTGTTTCCCATAATCAGTATGTCATCGACATACACAACTATGAAAACAATATTTCTTCCACTGCGTTTACGATAAACACATGGATCTTCCGAATTTCTGATGAAGTCAAACGATTTGACAGCTTCATCAAATCGGATATTCCAACTCCTAGAAGCTTGCTTTAATCCATAAATGGACCGTTTAAGCTTGCACACAAGATTAGACTTTGGCTTAGACACAAAAACTTCTGGTTGAGTCATAAAAAACTCCTTATCAATGTTGCCATTCAGGAAGGCTGTTTTGACATCCATCTGCCAAATCTCATAATCTAGATGTGCTGCTACCGCAAGTAAAATTCGAATGGACTTGATCTTGGCAACAGGTGAGAAAGTCTCATCATAGTCAATGCCTTCGCGTTGACTATAACCTTTTTGCCACCAACCTAGCCTTGTAGGTTTGTACCTTGCCGTTTGCATCAGTCTTACATTTGTAGACCCATTTACAACCTATGGGTTTGACCCCTTTCGGCAACTCAACCAAGTCCCAGACTTGATTAGTGTACATCGAGTCCATCTCGGATTTCATGGCTTCATGCCACTTCTCTGAGTCAACATCTAATGTGGCCTCAGTGTAAGTTCTGGGATCGTCTTTATCCAGAATCTCCACGTCATCATGTTCCTCTACGAGGAAGCCGTAATATCTAGTGGGCAGATTATGAATCCTAGTGGACTTATGGAGTTGTGGTTGTGCAGGCTGTACATTCTGATCATGAAAATTTTGTGGTGCATCGATTTCATCAATGTCCGGAGAGTCCTCAAGATAAACACTTTCAGATGCCTCTTGGGCGGGAGTTTGAACTATGTTGTTCTCATTCAGCCCACTTGGAGTTTGTTGCGAAGGCAATGCAACTCCAATTACGCTCCCACTGGCTGAAAGAGGATCACTAAGTGATAAACTTCCACCATCAGAGCTGTTGAATGCTCCCACTGATTCCTTGTCACGTTTCTTTGACAAGATATCAGTCTCTTGGTTATCCTGTGGTTTTTGAATTTCTTCAAGTTCTATCATCTTACGACCTTGTTCCTTAAAGATATAGTCTTCTTCGAGGAACCTGGCCTGCCTAGAAACAATTATTGTTTGTTTCTTAGGTAGATAGAAATAATATCCTCTCGTTTCCTTAGGATATCCCACAAGGTAACCCTTTTCACCTTTGGATTCCAACTTATCAGTGAACATCTTTTTCACAATTGTGGGGCAACCCCATGTTTTGATATGTGTAAAAGTTGGCTTCTTGCCACACCATAGTTCATATGGTGTATGCTCAACCGATTTGGATGGAATTCTATTCAAAATGTAAATTGAGATTTGTAACGCGTATCCCCATAAGAATGTCGGAAGAGAGAAAAAACTCATCATGGACCTTACCATGTCTAACAAGGTTCGGTTTCTCCTCTCGGACACTCCGTTCATTTGCGATGTTCCGGGAGGAGTCCATTGTGATTGAATTCCATGTAACTTTAAGTAATCCATGAACTCATGGCTAATGTATTCACCTCCTCGATCCGAACGAAGAGTCTTGATACTCTTACCAAGTTGCTTTTCTACTTCATCTTTGAACTCCTTGAATTTCTCAAAATATTCGGATTTATGCTTCATAAGATACACATATCCATATGTTGAGAAATCGTCAGTAAAAGTGATAAAGTAGGCAAAGTGACCCCTAGCTAGAGTGGGCAATGGTCCACAGACATCACTGTGGATCAATTCTAGAACTTCTTTGGCACGAATCCCTTTCCCAGAGAAGGGTTTGTTGGTCAACTTACCCTTGAGACAGGATTCAATATTTCCATAAGACTCAAAGTCGAATGGGGTTAAGTAGTCTAACTTCCTTAACCTTGCAATCATATTCTCATTTGCATGACCAAACCTACAATATCACAAGTAAGTTGGGTTTTCATGATTACTAAGTTTGAGTCGTTTGTTTTGTATATTAAGAACATCATATCCACAATGCAACAAGTATAAACCATTAGATAAAGGAGCATTTCCATACACATCACCAGTAAGCGAAAAATAACAATTATTGTTTGGAAAATGGAAGGAAAAACCTTCAATATCCAACATCGCAATAGAAATAATGTTGCGGGTAATAGAAGGAACAAAATAACAATTATTCAGTTCAAGTCTAAAACCAGAGGGCAAATCTAAAACGTAAACGCCAACACGTTCAACAGCAACTCTTGCTCCATTCCCAACGTGTAGGGCGACTTCACCCGACCTAACTGCCCTGATATCCTTGAGACCCTGCATATTTGTACAAATGTGTGACCCACAACCGGTATCTAATACCCAACAATTAGTATCATTTGTGGACATGTTTATCTCAATAACAAACATACCTGTTCCAGTGGCTGAGACACCTTGTGTCTTCTTTTCAGCTGCTAGAACCTTGCAATCCTTCTTCCAATGCCCCTTAATTATGTTGGGGTTATACTGAAAAGTATGATTTTTACTTTGTATAACCAAACTGAATTTCTTATTTATTTTACTGAAATAAATTATTTATCACATGTTGCATTAAATATGAATGAATGTTATATATATTTACTGCATACCTATTCGATAAGTCAGTACGTGTTACATTGTAGTTGATTTGGTGATACCAGATCAAAGAAGATCAAATTAACAGTTCCTCGTGACTAAGTACAAATTCACAACCCAGATGGAAATGAACAACCCATCATGAAAGGTTGAAGTGTAAGGCTCAGATTGGCTTGTCTTGACCAAGAGATTACACTAGTGCATTATGATGCGCTGAAAAGGACCTACATGAGGATAAATTCTCCGGTACTGAATAAACAAGAATTAGACCTCAGTTGTTCGTTATTTCTTAATCTTCGTCCCTTAAATAGGATTGTGTGAAATTAATAACTATTTCTTTGACTTATGATGGGAAGAGAATCAATGCGATTCGATACCTTGTATCTTGGGTAATATTATTAATTACATGACGATTGCTAAGATTTAATACGGAGAATCGCGTTCAGGTACGGCTTGCTTGATTTGTCCCTTTGGTGGGCTCAAAATCTTTATCATACCAAATCTTGCAAGTGGAAATTTATTTTTGGTATGGATAATAATGTTGAGCTGTCTTTACTCCAAGGACAAAGATATTAATTAATATAAAGTCTATTCGGTGGCTTAATTAATTAATGGACTAAGATAATCTTAAACGCGGGAAATAATGATCGGGAGCCATATTATTGTAAAGTCGTAATGTGGGTTAAGGTGGATAGTTCAATATTAATTTTATTGTGGAGTAAATTAATATTAATGGGCTTGAATAATATTTTGGCTTAAAGATTCATAGCCCATTGGAGGTCCAATCTTAATTCTCCTAAAGGCCCCTCAAATAACCCAAAATAAAGTCCAATTAACGAAAAAGGATAAGAAAATATTTTGCCTAATATTTCTTAATTCTTTTCGAAAATTTGTAGGAAAAGGAAGAAAATATTTTCTTGATTTTCTTGTAGATATTTTGTGGAAAGAGATAAGTATTCTTGGAATACATAATTATCCCATAAATTCAAGAAGTCAAATCTTGATTCCTATTGCCTTGTTATTTTAGAAAATTTAGGAAAAAGGGGAAGAGAGATTTTTATGGAAAAATTTAATTAAGGAGAAAAGAATATAGGAGATATATTCAAGATTTCTTGGACACCAAGAAAAAGATTTTCTTCCTTATTTTTCTCCTCAAAAAAACGTCCCCCCCCTTTGTCCTATGAATACGGGATGAATACTTCATTCCCATGTTCAATTCCATGTGTTGAAAATATTAGAAATCCACAAAGGTGGTGGCAAAATATTTTATTTTTCTCTCTTGTTAAAATCGTTTGTGTGAATCCTCCCACCGAATTACGTTCGTGGACGTGAGACATATTTGAGAAGACACTTTGGGTTGATCCATCGTCTCAACGGTTGTCTCTACAAGAGGTATTGTAATCTCGTAACTCCAAGATTCCGCATGCTTATGATTTACGTGGATTATGTACGCATGTTGTTTATTTGCTTATTAATTATTGAATTGACTTAGGATTAATTCATGTTAGTAATTAATTAATTAATTAAAATATGTATTTAAATTCATCTCGAATAGATCCGGGCATCCCTAATTTCCCAACAACTGGTATCAGAGCCTCGGTTTCGAGCTCTGCTTTTAAATTGTTATTTAAATTATGTTGGGCCATTAAATTTTATTGAAAATTGGATAGTAGAATTGCTAGATCTGTTTTGCAGGTATCCAATTATCATGGTATTTAATGTGTTTATTTATTTCATGCGTATGATTGGTTTTAATTCGACTCGTTCGAATTTGTTTTTCTCGTGAGAAAATCCATGAGTAGATTAGGCTATATTTGATTTGTTCAATGTAATAGAATAGTCTAGATTTAGGTTTTTTATTTTGTAAAATAAATTGTAACCTGATCGAAGACGAAGGCGGAGGCGAGAAATTAAAACAAATTCGGAACCATACGTGGGCGACGTGCATCGCGCGAAATGTGCTAAGGAGGCACGGCTGACGCGCGGACGTCGCTAATCAGTCGAACTGGTTCGGGCGCCAGCAGGATCGTCTTGAGGACAGCGGGAGCACCTTTAGCCCTGGGAGAGCTGCGGGGCGAGGCGGGCGCTGGCGGAAACCTGGCGCGAATTTAGGCAAACGCGTAGGCACTGCACCGGTGTTGGGCACGTTAGCACGGGCAGTGTTAAAAGATGACGGCAGCCGTCTGGTCGGGTCGGGTGTAAGGCGTTCATCCCGACCCGCGAGCTGATCGGTGCACAAAATGTGACTTTTCGATACATTCGAGTGGGAGAAATTCAAGAAGGCATTTCTTCAAAATCAAGCCAAGAAAAATCAAACCATGACAATTGGATAATATGTGCCCAATATGTTTATTTTTCTGCTATGCTTGATTTATTGTTGTATTTTCTTATGCTTTATTTAATTGTTTAAATGTGTTTGCATGAGAATTGCCCAGCGAAAAATCTCAAATTCAAAATTACTATATATGTTTTAAATAATTAATTTGATTTTGAATCAAATTAATTTTGACCTCCATGATTTATTTATTTGTGAAATCTTTTGGAGAAATTCCCCTAAGGGACGGCCAAAAGAAAGCTTTCACATGAATAAATTCTCAAAAGGATGATTGTGAATTATTATTAGTGGCGACGATGACCCTCCCAAGAGGCTCGATCAAAATGAATTAGTAATTCTATATTTAATCATGGTTATTACTTAGGTACGAAATTGATATGCATATACTTCGCCGAAGTCCCTGTCAATTTGTATTGGTCAAGTGGGAGCCAACTATTAATTAATTTTCTTTTAATTAAAGGTTTGTAACTGTTCTTGTTTGTAACCTGCTTAAATGTGATTTAAATGATGACCCTCCCAAGAGGCTCATTTAAAACTGTTTTGAGATGTTGGCTGATGCATGTTCATATTTTTTTGAGATTTCAATATGAATCATGTGATCGAATAATGTGTTTTTCTTTGTGTTGATCTGGATAATGACATAAGATGTATGTGTTGGGATATTTTAGTTTTGATGAATTATGCCAAAACACTATCAACTTGTGTTATTTAAGTTAATCTACAGATAACAAGTTGAGAAGGAACGAGAGAACAAGTTAAGGGGGAACTCATGAAATCAGACGAAGATGATCGAGATCAGATGGGGCTGCAGATGAGGCTGATCGAGTTCAGATGAGAAGGATGAGTTTCGAGTTAATCGACGCGTGCAAAAACCGACTGCGGCAAGCGCAGTTTATGTCTGCATCAGAAAAAAGCCGCAGCGGCAGTTTTTTGATCTGATTTCTTATGAAGAAGATCTTTAGCTTGATTTTCTAATGCGATTTCTTTATGCTTGATTTTATGATGCGATTCTTTATGCTTTTCGATGCAGCAAATCGATCCAGAAGGCGGACTGACCTCTGGCCGATCCGATCGTGAGTTGATCAAATCTCTGCGACGTAAATCGAAGATGAACAATTGAAATCGGAAGAGATGAAGCGATGTCGCGATTTGAAATCAGATCCGTTAGACACACAAAAAGCTGTCCAATGAGAAGATGACAACACATATATGAATGTGACATAAAGCTGCAAACAACAGTGCAAAAGGACAAAGAAAAACTGGAAGACTATTAGTATGGATTTGAATTTACTCTCCAACGGTAATATTCAAATCCACACTATAAATAAATTGCACTATCTTCAAAAGAAAATAATGGAGGATGCTGCAAAGTGAAGATTAAAGCCAAATATTCAAGTATCTCCATTCAAGAACACAGAGCATTAAATATCCAAATTTACCCAAGAATGTTCTTCATTGTATCTAAGAAAAAATGCCATATCCTAAGCTTAGAGAGATTTTCCCAACCTTAGCTTAAAGGCTAAAACAATGTAAGGGAAAATCTCACCTAGTTGAAAATAACACCAAACCCAAAACCTTTATTGAGAGAGAATTGGTGGTTAAGTAAGGTAGTTAATAGGCGATCCCGTGAGGGAGATAAGTCCCGAGAGAGTGAGAACTCATTAAACATCTATAGGCGATCCCGTGAGGGAGATAAGTCCCGAGAGAGTGAGAACTCATTAAACATCTATAGGCGATCCCGTGAGGGAGATAAGTCCCGTTGAGTGAGAGCTCCATAAATATCTGTTGGTTAAGTTGGTGCCCCATGAAGGGAAGAGTGGATGTAGGACGGTTTGTCCGAACCACTATAAAAATACGTGTGTTCTTATTTGCTTTCATATTAACTGTCATACATACTTTAGCAAATCTGCATAACACATTCGAAGCAAAAATTTTAAAGTCACCTCCCATTGAGATTTTACGAGTTTTAAATTGGATTTTTCGGGACCAACAAGTGGTATCAAAGCAGGGGTTCAAAAGTTCACTAGCTTTTAATGTGACCACCTGAACTGATCTTTTTTTTTTAAAACCCATTTAATTTAAAATGCATAAATTTTATAAAATTCATGGAGGTTGATAATCATCTTCTCATCATTTTTTTAAAAATGCATACAACATTCTTCATCATTTCACTTGTTTAACTAACACCGTTTTTCTAGTATATATTTTTTTATTGTTAGTTAGTTTTGGCATCATTATCAAAAAGGGGAAATTGTTGGGATATTTTAGTTTTGATGAATTATGCCAAAACACTATCAACTTGTGTTATTTAAGTTAATCTACAGATAACAAGTTGAGGAGGAACGAGAGAACAAGTTAAGGGGGAACTCATGAAATCGACGAAATTTGATCGAGATCAGATGAGAAGGATGAGTTCGAAGTTAACCGACGTCTAAACCGACTGCCGTGCGATTTCGATCTGATTCTTATGCTTGGTGAGGCGATTTACTATAGCGGTGATCGCGATTCTTTATGCAAAGATCTTGTAGCCATTTTCGATATAGTTTCTTTATGCGATGATCTTTATGTGATTTTACGATCGATTTACTATACTTGATTTTATGATGCGATTTACTTTATAGTGATTTTTACGATGCGGTTCTTTGTCGATCGAATCTTGATCTGAGACTGATTTCTGATTTTGTCTGATCGATGAAATCAAATCGAATCGACGAAATCAGCAAGATGATGATGAAATCGTAAGAGATGATGAGCGATGTCGACGAAATGAAATCAGATCCGATTAGACACGTAAAAAAAACATCCAATGAGAAGATGACAACACATATATGGATGTGACATAAAGCTGCAAACAACAGTGCAAAAGGACAAAGAAAAGCTGGAAGACTATTAGTATGGATTTGAATTTACTCTCCAACGGTAATATTCAAATCCACACTATAAATAAATTGCACTATCTTCAAAAGAAAATAATGGAGGATGCTGCAAAGTGAAGATTAAAGCCAAATATTCAAGTATCTCCATTCAAGAACACAGAGCATTAAATATCCAAATTTACCCAAGAGTGTTCTTCATTGTATCTAAGCAAAAATGCCATATCCTAAGCTTAGAGAGATTTTCCCAACCTTAGCTTAAAGGCTAAAACAATGTAAGGGAAAATCTCACCTAGTTGGAAATAACACCAAACCCAAACCCTTTCTTGAGAGAGAATTTGTGGTTAAGTAAGGTAGTTAATAGGCGATCCCGTGAGGGAGATAAGTCCCGAGAGAGTGAGAACTCATTAAACATCTATAGGCGATCCCGTGAGGGAGATAAGTCCCGTTGAGTGAGAGCTCCATAAATATCTATTGGTTAAGTTGGTGCCCCATGAAGGGAAGAGTGGATGTAGGACGAGTTGTCCGAACCACTATAAAAATACGTGTGTTCTTATTTGCTTTCATATTAACTGTCATACATACTTTAGCAAATCTGCATAACACATTCGAAGCAAAAATTTTAAAGTCACCTCCCATTGAGATTTTACGAGTTTTAAATCGGGTTTTTCGGGACCAACAATATGTTTATTTTCAGTATCATCATGTCGCAACCTTTTAATCCACTGTTCAATATACTGAAAGACAATTTGCTTACTGGAGAACACTTTGTTGATTGGTAACGAAAACTTACTATTGTCCTCACTGCACAACACTATAACTGGGTCCTTACCACACCCAAACCAGAAAAACCGACTGATGAGTCTAGTAAAACAGAAAAGAAAGAGTATGCTGACTGGGAGCGTTCCAACGAAATGGCAAAGTGTACCATCTTGGCTTCTATGTCAGATGTGTTGCAACACCAACACCAAAACATTGAAACTGCTGCAGACATCATGGTCAATCTTAAAGCGATGTTCCAACATCAGAACCGTGTGGTTCGCCAGATCACCATGAGAGACATGCTCTCAATGAAAATGGTGGAGGGAACGCCCGTAAGGGAACACGTTCTCCAAATGATGGCTCACCTTAACAAACTTGAGGTACTTGGTGCTAAATATGACATCGAGATCCAGATCGATTCCATACTCCATTCCCTGCCCAAAAGCTTCGAGCAGTTCAGGCTCAACTACAAATGAACAATCAGAAGTTCTCATTGCCTGATCTGCTACAAGCTTTAGTCTCGGCTGAAGGAATATTGATAGAGAGCAGCCAAACCCTAGCGACAGCCGGTCCATCTTCATCTAGACCAAAAGGAGGTAAGAAAACGAAGAGGGCCAAAAGTGAAGCTAACTCAAGTGTTTCCAAGGGCAAAGGAAAGGTGAAGATGGAGGGTGGAGTAAAGAAACCGGCTAAGGGAAAGTGTTTTAACTGTGGTGAAAAAGGACATTGGAGGTCTGCCTGTTCCAAACCCAAGCGGAATGGAAAGAAAGGTAATTCTCTCGCACTAGTTGTTGAAACTTGTTTAGCGGCGTATGCTACCCATTCGTGGGTAATGGATACGTGATCCACTGATCATGTTTGTTTCACGTTATAGGGGTTCAAGCGGACCCGACAACTTAGTGGAAGAGAGATCCTCGTCACTATTTGGGAGATCTTCGAGAGTGGGCGGTGAAGCGATGGGAGAGCGTGCACCTGTCTTTTGAAGACAAGAGTTTAATTTTAAGAGATGTTCTTTATGTTCCTATTTTTTGCAAAAACCTTATTTCAGTTTCAAAACTATTTGCTGATGGATATTTTGTTCGTTTTAATAAACGTGTTATTGTTTTTCATAACGATGTGGTTATATGTCATGGAACTTTACAGAACAATCTCTATATTATTAATCTTGCACATCACTCACAAAATGCATCCTATAACACATCTACTGTTCCAAGTAAAAGGAAACGTTCGACCAACGTGAACGAGACACTTCTTTGACACCTAAGATTAGGTCATATTAATCCAAAAAGGATCCAAAGGCTGGTCCAAGATGGTTCATTGGAGTCCCTCCTGATTGAACCATTTCCAACTTGTAAATCATGTTTGGAGGGTAAGATGACAAAGAGGGCATTTGGAGCTAAGGGGCTTAGAGCTAAAGAAGTGTTGGAGATCGTTCACACCGATGTATGTGGTCCAATGCAAATCAAAGCAAGAGGTGGCTATGAGTATTTCATTAAGTTTATCGATGATTACTCACGATATGGGTACGTTTTCCTAATGAAGCATAAATCTGAGACATTTGATAAATTCAAAGAATTTAAGGCTCAAGCAGAGAATCATAAGGAAAAGATTATCAAGTTTCTACGATCTGATCGTGGAGGCGAATACCTGAGCGATGAATTCTTGAACTACCTGTCGGATGAAGGGATTGCATCCCAGTTGACTGCACCCGATACCCCTCAACAAAACGGGGTTGCAGACCAAAGAAACTGAACGGTTCTAGAAATGGTAAGGTCAATGATGAGTTATGCGGATTTACCAAAATCGTTTTGGGGTTACGCCTTGCAAACAACAGCTTATATTCTGAACTTAGTGCCGTCCAAATCGGTTCCAAAAACCCCTAGGGAATTGTGGACGGGGCGCAAGCCCAGCTTAGGACACATGAGGATCTGGGGGTGTCCGGCATACGTGTTGGATAAGGAAACTGACAAATTGGATGCACGTTCGGAATTAAGGTTTTTTTATAGGGTACCCCGAAGGAACGAAGGGATGCATGTTCTATGGTCCCAAAGATCAAAAGGTCGTAATCAGTAAGCACTTTCTATTTTTGGAAGAAGACTATATGAACGATAAAAAGCTTAGAAGCGAGATTACCTTAGAAGAACTTAGGGGGCCAACTCCGCTGCCAACTGTACAAGACAAAATACCAAGCGTCACACCGACACAACCAGAACCTCGTCGTAGTGGGAGGGTTGTTAGGCAACCCGAGTGATTCTTGGGGATTGGAGAGTCCTCGGACTTGATCTTAGGAGAAGAATCAGATCCATGGTCCTACAACGAGGCGATCCAGGACAAGGATGCGATATCTTGGCAAAAAACAATGGAAGCCGAGTTGGGTTCAATGGATCACAATAAAGTGTGGGAGCTAGTCGAACCACTTAATGGGGTAAAACCACTTAGTCGAACCACGGAAAGGTTGAAACCTTTAAAGCAAGACTCGTGGCGAAAGGGTACACTAAGAAAGAAGGGATCGACTATGAGGAAACCTTTTCGCCCGTAGCCATTCTCAAGTCCATCTGTATTCTCTTGTCGATTGCTGCGCACCTAGATTTTGAGATCTGGTAAATGGATGTCAAGACCGTTTTTCTCAATGGAAGTCTTGACGAAGAAATCTATATGCAACAACCCGAAGGCTTCATTGAAAAAGGCCAAGAGCATCTGGTTTGCAAGCTAAAGAAGTCCATTTATGGGATAAAGCAAACATCCCGTGCTTGGAATCATTGTTTTGATCAAGTTATAAAATCCTACAGTTTTGATCAAAACAATTTCGAAAGTTGTGTGTATAAAAAGCGTGATGGAACTGCCTTGGTATTCTTGGTACTATACGTAGATGACATTCTGCTAATCGGGAACGATGTAAAGATGTTGTCAAACGTAAGGGCATGACTGTCAAAACAGTTTGATATGAAGGACTTAGGGGAATCTGGTCACATCATAGGGATCAAGATCACTCGAGATCGTAGGAAAATAATGATCGGACTTTCGTAAGCCTCATATATAGACACCATTTTGAAGCGATTCAGCATGCAAGATTCCAAGAAAGGCTTTGTGCCTTTCAGACACGGAATCCATCTATCCAATGAAATGTGTCCTAAGACACAAAAGGAAATAGATGACATGAAGGGTGTTCCTTATGCTTCGGCTATAGGAAGCCTCATGTATGCAATGCTGTGCACGAGACCGGATATCTGCTTCACTTTAGGAATGGTGGCAAGATATCAAAGTAACCCTGGGAAAGAGCATTGGACTGCGGTTAAGAACATTCTGAAGTATCTGAAGAGGACACGGGACAAAATGTTAGTTTATCAATTAGACAGTCTAATCCTCATTGGTTATACGGACTCAGATTTCCAATCAGACATAGACTCCAGAAAGTCATCCTCGGGTAGTGTGTTTTGCATGGGGGGAGGAGCCATGACATGGAGAAGCGTTAAGCAGAAATGCATCGCCGATTCTACCATGGAAGCCGAATATGTAGCTGCTTGTGAAGCAGCGAAAGAAGCGGTTTGGCTCAAGAACTTCTTAGTGGACTTGGACGTCGTTTCGAATTTGCCCACCACGATCACGGTTTACTGTGATAACGCCGGAGCAGTTGCTAATTCTACGAAACCGAGAGCCCACAAGGCCAACAAACAGATAGAAAGAAAATACCATCTTATACGAGAAATCGTTAAGAGAGGAGACATAGAGGTGGCAAAGATAGCTTTCGAAGACAACCTAGCAGATCCATTCACAAAGGGTCTGCCTCAGAGTACATTCGAGAGACATGTGGAAGGAATGAGTGTCAAGAGCGTTGTCAATCTGCTTTGAGTATAAGTGGGAGAAATATTATTAGGTTCGTGTAGGGTGACATTAGATGTCACATAAAACACGAGACATGCTGTAGTATACTTAAAAGCAGACTTTGAGTATAAGTGGGAGATTGTTGGGGTTATACTGAAAAGTATGCTTTTTACTTTGTATAACCAAACTGAATTTCTTATTTATTTTACTGAAATAAATTATTTATCACATGTTGCATTAAATATGAATGAATGTTATATATTTACTGCATACCCGTCCGATAAGTCAGTACGTGTTACGTTGTAGTTAATTTGGTGATACCAGATCACAAAAGATCAAATTAACAGTTCCTCGTGACTAAGTACAAATTCACAACCCAGATGGAAA
This sequence comes from Stenogyne calaminthoides, assembly GCA_037126765.1. Classification (NCBI taxonomy): domain Eukaryota; kingdom Viridiplantae; phylum Streptophyta; class Magnoliopsida; order Lamiales; family Lamiaceae; genus Stenogyne; species Stenogyne calaminthoides. The sequence goes on from JBBCBC010000006.1 coordinate 15,680,443, forward strand.
TGAAAAACCCATCATGAAAGGTTAAAGTGTAAGGCTCAGATTGACTTGTCTTGACCAAGAGATTACACTAGTGCATTATGATGCGCTGAAAAGGACCTACATGAGGATAAATTCTTCGGTACTGAATATACAAGAATTAGACCTCAGCGGTTCGTTATTTCTTAATCTTCGTCCCTTAAATAGGATCGTGTGAAATTAATAACTATTGCTTTGACTTATGATGGGAAGAGAATCAATGTGATTCGATACCTTGTATCTTGGGCAATATTATTAATTACATGACGATTGCTAAAATTTAATATGGAGAATCGCTTGCAAGTAAGGCTTGCTTGATTTGTCCCCTTGGTGGGTTCAGAATCTTTATCATACCAAATCTTGCAAGTGGAAATTTATTTCCGGTATGGATAATAATCTTGAGCTGTCTTTACTCCAATGACAAAGATATTAATTAATATAAAGTCTGATCGGTGGCTTAATTAATTAATGGACTAAGATAATCTTAAACACAGGAAATAATGACTGTGAGCCATATTATTGTAAAGTCGTAATGTGGGTTAAGATGGATAGTTCAATATTAATTTTATAGTGAAGTAAATTAATATTAATGGACTTGAATAATATTTTGGCTAAATATTAAAGCTTCATAGCCCATTGGAGGTCCAATCTTAATTCTCCTAAAGGCCCCTCAAATAGCCCAAAATAAAGTCCAATTAACGAAAAAGGATAAGAAAATATTTTGCCCAATAATTCTTAATTTTTTTCGAAAAATTGTAGGAAAAAGGAAGAAACAATTTTCTTGTAGATATTTTGTGGAAAGAGATAAGTATTCTTGGAATACATAATTATCTCATAAATTCAAGAAGTCAAATCTTGATTCCTATTGCCTTGTTATTTTAGAAAATTTAGGAAAAAGGGGAAGAGAGATATTTATGGAAAAATTTAATTAAGGAGAAAAGAATATAAGAGATATATTCAAGATTTCTTGGAGACCAAGAAAAAGATTTTCTTCCTTATTTTTCTCCTCAAAAAATCGTCCCCCCCATTTGTCCTATATATAGGGGATGAATCCTTCATTCCCATGTGCAATTCCATGTGTTGGAAATATTAGAAATCCACAAAGGTGGTGGCAAAATATTTTATTTTTCCCTCTTGTTAAAATCGTTCGTGTGAATCCTCCCACCGGATTACGTTCGTGGACGTGGGACATATTTGAGAAGGCACTTTGGGTTGATCCATCATCTCAACGGTTGTCTCTACAAGAGGTATGTAATCTCATAACTCCTAGATTCCGCATGCTTAGGATTTACGTGGATTATGTGTACGCATGTTGTTTATTTGCTTATTAATTATTATGTTGAATTGACTTAGGATTAATTCATGTTAGTAATTAATTAATTAATTTAAATATGTATTTAAATTCACCTCGAATAGATCCGGGCACCCCTAATTTTCCAACACCTTATGCTTGCAGTGGAGACATACATCCTTGTCCACCCTCTCCTTCTTTTGAATTCCACCTTTGGGCTTAAGGAAGCTTGGCTTGGATCCCTTTTTGCCTTGCCATTTCGCTTCTTATTTCCTTTCGGAGCAGAAGAAGTAACGGCACTCACCATGAGCACGGGCTTTTCCTTAGCAGTGGAAGACTCAAAAGTCTTTAGCATGTTATGCAGCTCGGGCATAGTCGTTTCCGTCTTATTCATATTAAAGTTTACCACGAAACTCGAATATGAATCGGGAAGCGACTGAAGAATGGCATAAACAACAACGTTCGTCTTGAGATCAATGCCCAGATGACCAAGTTTCTCGATTAGCCCAATCATCTTCAACACATGAGGAGAAACCTTCTCTCCCTCAGACAATCGGCATCTAAATAGACCTCTCATCACTTCATAAATCTCGGAACGAGATTCGGAATCAAAGAGATCCTTCAGATGCTTAATCATCTTGAAGGAGAGCATCTTCTCATGCTGCCTTTGCAACTCGGGAGTCATCCCGAGTAGCATAACACACTGAGCCTGGGAAGCATCCTCTTGATGCTTCTTCTGAGCCTCGGTGTCAAACGCCTCGGCTTCTTCAGTACCAGCCTCCGGGGTAGCAGGGATTGGCGTGTCCAACACGTACTCAATCTTTTCTTGCCTAAGCACCAAACACACGTTTTGGTGCCAGTTGAGAAAATTTGGCCCAACCAATTTGTTCGTTTCCAAAACGCTTCTCAGTGATAAGTTATTCATTTCAACAATCCTAGAGAAATAAAATAAAACGGGAATTAAAACACATAATTCCTATGATCAATATTCAGCAATCAAAATAAACATGGCATTTCAAATTTATTTTGTCTCCATTATTTTCACATATTCAACGACCTCATCGGAAGAATACGAATTTATATCTAATATAAATCATAATGGACTAGGATCCACATTCCTACTATTGCAATATCTGTTGGGGTTATACTGAAAAGTATGCTTTTGTTTTGTATAACCAAACTGAATTTCTTATTTATTTTACTGAAATAAATTATTTATCACATGTTGCATTAAATATGAATGAATGTTATATATATTTCTTGTGATACCCGATTCGATAAAGTCAAGATGCGTGTTACGTTGTAGTTAATTTGGTGATACCAGATCACAAAAGATCAAATTAACAGTTCCTCGTGACTAAGTACAAATTCACAACCCAGATGGAAATGAACAACCCATCATGAAAGGTTGAAGTGTAAGGCTCAGATTGACTTGTCTTGACCAAGGGATTACACTAGTGCATCCTAATGCACTGAAAAGGACCTACAAGAGGATAAATTCTTTGGTACTGAATATACAAGAATTAGACCTCAGTGGTGCGTTATTTCTTAATCTCCGTTCCTCAAATAGGATCGTGTGAAATTAATAACTATTGCTTTGACTTATGATGTGAAGAGAATCAATGTGATTCGATACCTTGTATCTTGGGCAATATTATTAGTTATATGACGATTGCTAAGATTTAATACAGAGAATCGCATGCAAGTATGACTTGCTTGATTTGTCCCCTTGGTGGGCTCATAATCTTTATCATACCAAATCTTGCAAGTGGAAATTTATTTCCGGTAGGGATAATAATGTTGAACTGTCTTTACTCCAAGGACAAAGATATTAATTAATATAAAGTCGGTTCAGTGACTTAATTAATTAATGGACTAAGATAATCTTAAACGCGGGAAATAATGACCGGGAGCCATATTATTGTGAAGTCGTAATGTGGGTTAAGATGGATAGTTCATTATTAATTTTATAGTGGAGTAAATTAATATTAATGGGCTTGAATAATATTTTGGCTAAATATTAAAGCTTCATAACCCATTGGAGGTCCAATCTTAATTCTTCTAAAGACCCCTCAAATATCCCAAACTAAAGTCCAATTAATGAAAAAGAGAAGAAAATATTTTGGCCCATTTCCTAATTATTTTAAAAAATAATAGATGGGAGAGAGAAAAGATTTTTTCTTGATTTTCTTGGAAAGATCTTGTGGAATAAGTATTCTTGAGATACAAGTTTATCCCATAAGTTCAAGAAAGGAAAAAGATCTTACTTCTTCCCTACTTATGTGAGATTTTCAAAAATATCCATAATGTAAGGAGGTGGGATATTTTGTGGAATATTTTAATTATGGAGAAAAGAATATATTAGATATATTCAAGATTTCTTGGAGATCAAGAAAAAGATTTTCCCATCTTATTCCTAGGGCTAAATTTCGACCACCTCATGTATTATAAATAGGGGATGAGTTTTTCATCCCAAAGTGCAATTCCATGTGTTGGAAAAAAAAAATAGAAATCCACAAAGGTGGTGGCTAAATATTTTATTTTCTCTTTTAGTTTAAAATCGTTAGTTGATAATCCTCCCACCGGATTACGTTCGTGGATGTGGGACATATTTGAGAAGGCACTTTGGGTTGATCCAACGTCTCAGCGGTTGTCTCTACGAGAGGTTAGTATTTACGTAATTCCTAGATTCCGCATGCTTAGGTTTTACGTGAAATACGTGTACGCATGATGTTTATTCGTTCATTAATTATTATGTTGAATTGAGTTAGGATTAATTCATGTTAGTAATTAATTGATTAGTTTAAATATGTATTTAAATTCACCTCGAATAGATTCGGGCACCCCTATTTTCCCAACAACTGGTATCAGAGCCTTGGTTTCGAGCTCTGTATTTAAATTGTTATTTAAATTATGTTGGCCATTAAATTTTATTGAAAATTGGATAGTAGAATTGTTAGATCTGTTTTGCAGGTATCCACTTGTCATGGTATTTAATGTGTTTATTTATTTCATGCGTATGAATGGTTTTAATTCGACTCGTTCAAATTTGTTTTTCTCGTGATAAAATCCACAAGTAGATTAGGCTATTTGATTTGTTCAATGTAATAGACTAGTCTAGATTGGTGTATTTATTTTTCGTTAAATAAATTGTAACCTGATCGAAGACGAAGACGGAGACGAGAAATTAAAACGGACCGGAATCAGACGCTGGCGACGGCATCGCGCTTAAACTTACCAAGGAGGCGCGACGGATGTCGCTAGGTGTGCATGGGCATGGCGACGACCACGCCAAAGCGGAATAAACTCGACGACGCGGAGCGATTTGCCGAAGGAAGACGGGCGCTGCATGGGTGCGCAACACCGAGCGGGGGGCGAGGGCGAGGCCGGGTAGGGTGGCTGGTACGCCACGGCGTCTACCGATGCCTACAAAGTTAAGGCGTGGCGGGCGATGCTTGTAGAGGCTGCTTAGTGTGTTGGGCGATGTCGCTGAAAGCACGGGCTGGGCGAGGCGTCTGTGGCGCAAGACGGGCGCGTGGTCGCTCGGCCAAGGGGCCGGCCGGATGCGGGCGTGCATCCCCACTGCGAGCTACTTGGCGTGGCGTTTCGAGATGGATTTTTTTTTCGAGATGAACGAGTGAGAGAAATTCAAGACGGTGTTTCTTTAAAATCAAGCCAAGAAAAATCAAACCATGACAATTGGATAATTTGTGCCCAATATGTTTATTTTCCTGCTATGCTTGATTTATTGTTGTATTTTCTTGTGCTTTATTTAATATTGTTTAAATGTGTTTGCATGAGAATTGCCTAACGAAAAATCTTAAACTCAAAAATTACTAAGTATGTTTTAATAATTAATTTGATTATGAATCAAATTAATTTTGACATCCATGATTTATTTATTTGTGAATTCTTTTGGAGAAATTCCCCTAAGGGACGACCAAAAGATAGCTTTTACATGAATAAATTCTTAAAAGGATGATTGTGAATTATTATTAATGGCGACGATGACTGATAGGCCCGGTGGAAAACCCATTTTGCGCGTGCGGAAGCAAACATTTAATGCGATGCATATAAAAAACAGGGGTGAAGGAATGGTGATTCCAGATTTTTGCCACTTTAAGCTCATGTGTTGTGTCTTGCTTATAATCGTATGCATATGACAAGCTAAGAACGTAAAGCAGTAAAGAACACAACAATGTATAGTGGTTCGGAGACTCAAGTTCCTACATCCACTCTCCCTGTTCCTCGGAAAATTCCTTCAAACACTTCCTAAGGTTTTCTGACTACCTCTGTAGTTTACTAACCTTTCTACTTTGAGCTTTCTGACTACCTCTGTAGTTTACTAACTCAAATTGGACTTATCACCCTCTCGGGCTCGCCTCTGGACTTATCACCCTCTCGGGCTCGCCTCTAGATGTTTAACGAGTTCACACTCTAATGGGACTTATCACCCTCACTCGGGATTACCTAACAACTACCTCACTTCACCACTAGTTATCTCTTACGAGAATGGGGTTTGGGTTTGTGTTGTCTCCAACTATGGTGAGATTTTCCCTTACATTTGTTTAGCCTCAATGCTAAGGTTGGGAAAATCTCTCTAAGCTTAGGATACATCGTGAGTTGCTTAGATTGAGTTCTAGATCACTCTTTGAATATATTTGTATATCTACAGACTTGTGTTCTATGGTGGGAATGCTTGAATATAAGGCTCTTGGCTCTGTAGCATCTTTTGCATATTCTCCACACTTAATTTGATGGAAGATCTTGTATTTATAGTGTGGATTTGAATGTTACCGTTGGAGATAATCACATTCAAATCCATACTATTCTTTGTAAGTTCTGCAGCTTTTCCAGGCTGGTTGTCTTCCTCTCATTGATCCACGTCAGCTGGATTCCAATGGCTATATTCCTCAGTTTCTTCGCTTCGGAACATTCAGGTTTATACTGATTATTCAGTAATTACTGAGTCTTCAGTAATTACTGTGCCTTCAGGATTCTCAGAGTCTCAGTGTCTTCAGAGACATACTGAGTCTTTATACTGAGTCTTCAATTTCTCTGAGCCTTCAGGTTTTCTCTGAGCCTTCAGGTCTATCTGAGCCTCAGTGTCCGTTGACATACTGAGTCTTAGGTTTCTTGATTCATACTGAGTCTTCATATTCTCAGTTTCATACTGAATCTTCAGAAACTTCAGTTTCATACTGAAACTATAGTTTCTTCAGATTCTCTCTGAGTTTTCAGAATCTAACCTGTTCTATATCTGCCGACTATACACGGTGCAGATAATATCCTGAACACTTTAAAACTGAATCCTGACTCATCTATCAAGATTTATCCTGAATATGTCATACTCAGGGGTTTTGGGATCTAATCAAAATCCTCTTTATTAAATTTATTTCCCAACAATTTCCCCCTTTTTGATGATGCCAAAACCATCTTGTTAAAAAACACTTAACCTATACTCAGGTTTCAGTTTTTCCTATTACAAGAATGGTATATCTCCCAACAAACAATCTCCCAATAATAATCAGGCATATCAAAAGTAAAGACATGTAAAAAAGATAATGAGGTATTATCTTTAAGCATAAAAGATAAAGTTTCATTGATGTATGATAGACTATTACAGTTTACAATGAACTTATCAAAAAATAAAGACAAAAACATAAAGAAATTACAAGAGTCTTCAGTCTCGATTCTTCAGTCTTCTTCAACGGACCTTGTCTGATCAGGCATACTGACACTCATGCTGACTGAGTTCAGTTCTTCTGACTTCAGACATCCTGACCCTCAGGTCTCTTTACCTATACTGAGTCTCAATTCACTTTACTTACTGAGCCTCAGATCACTTTTACTCAGGCTATCTGATTTCTTCTTTGCCTGATCTGATCAGCTCGACTGACCAGATCAACACATCTTTAGATCAACATATCAGGATAGCATCAGGTAAGTACATCATATCAGGTTGGCATATCAGGTTTATCATATCTGATAACGATCACGTCTGATCTTGATCAGTCACTTTTGCTCATCTTCTGATTTGCAACATTCTCTTCTGATTTGTTGGCTTTAGCTTTTCTTCACTTCTGATTTTGCATAACTCATTAGTTTAACTCCGAACTCATCTGATCTCGATCAGTCTCGTCTGCAGCCTCGTCTGATCTCGATCATCTTCTTCTGATTCCGTGAGTTCCCCCTCAATTTGTTCTTTCGTTCCCCCTCAACTTGTTGTCTGTAAATTAGCTTCAGTAACACAAGTTGATAATGTTTTGACATCCTTTTAGATAATGACACCAAAACATTAAAATATATGCATCTTTAAATAAACGGGTTTTCTTTTAAAAAGATCAGTTCAGATGATCACATTAAAAGTGATCTTTTGAACTCCTGCTCTGATACCAATTGATAGGCCCGGTGGAAAACCCATTTTGCGCGTGCAGAAGCAAACATTTAATGCGATGCATATAAAAATCAGGGGTGAAGGAATGGTGATTCCAGATTTTTGCCACTTTAAGCTCATGTGTTGTGTCTTGCTTATAATCGTATGCATATGACAAGCTAAGAACGTAAAGCAGTAAAGAACACAACAATGTATAGTGGTTCGGAGACACAAGGTCCTACATCCACTCTCCCTGTTCCTCGGGAAATTCCTTCAAACACTTCCTAAGGTTTTCTGACTACCTCTGTAGTTTACTAACCTTTCTACTTTAAGTTTTCTGACTACCTCTGTAGTTTACTAACTCAAACTGGACTTATCACCCTCTCGGGCTCGCCTCTGGACTTATCACCCTCTCGGGCTCGCCTCTAGATGTTTAACGAGTTCACACTCCAACGGGACTTATCACCCTCACTCGGGATTGCCTAACAACTACCTCACTTCACCACTAGTTATCTCTTACGAGAATGGGGTTTGGGTTTGGTGTTGTCTCCAACTATGGTGAGATTTTCCCTTACATTTGTTTAGCCTCAATGCTAAGGATGGGAAAATCTCTCCAAGCTTAGGATACATCGTGGGTTGCTTAGATTGGGTTCTAGAACACTCTTTGAATATATTTGTATATCTACAGACTTGTGTTCTATGGTGGGAATGCTTGAATATAAGGCTCTTGGCTCTGTAGCATCTTTTGCATATTCTCCACACTTAATTTGATGGAAGATCTTGTATTTATAGTGTGGATTTGAATGTTACCGTTGGAGAGAATCACATTCAAATCCATACTATTCTTTGTAAGTTCTGCAACTTTTCCTGACTGGTTGTCTTCCTCTCATTGGTCCACATCAGCTGGATTCCAACGGCTATATTCCTCAGTTTATTAAGCCCGGAACATTCGGGTTTATCTTGAGTATTGATAATTCTTGAGTCTTGATAATTCTTGTTCCTTCGAGATCCCAGTGTCTTGAGAGACATCTTGAGTCTTCATTTCTCGAGCCTTGGGTTTTCTCCGAGCCTTCAGGTTTTCTCTGAGCCTTCAGGTCTATCTGAGCCTCAGTGTCCATTGACATACTGAGTCTCAGGTTTCTTGATTCATACTGAGTCTTCATATTCTCAGTTTCATACTGAATCTTCAGAAACTTCAGTTTCATGCTGAAACTTCAGTTTCTTCAGATTCTCACTTAGTCTTCAGAATCTAACCTGTTCTATATCTGCCGACTATACACGGTGCAGATAATATCATGAACACTTTAAAACTGAATCCTGACTCATCTATCAAGATTTATCCTGAACATGTCTTACTCAGGGGTTTTGGGATCTAATCAAAATCCTCTTTATTAAATTTATTTCCCAACAATGACCCTCCCAAGAGGTTCGATCAAAACGAAGTAATAATTCTGTATTTAATCATGGTTATTACTTAGGTATAAAATTGATATGCATATACTTCGCCGAAGTCCCTGTCAATTTTATATTGGTAAAGTGGAAGCCAACTATTATTTTTTTTTAAATTAAAGGTTTGTAACTGTTCTTGTTTGTAACCTGCTTGAATGTGATTTAAATGATGACCCTCCCAAGAGGCTCATTTAAAACTATTTTGAGATGTTGGCTGATGCATGTTCATATTTTTTTGAGATTTCAATATGAATCATGTGATCGAATTATGTGATTTTCTTTGTGTTGATCCGGACATTAACACAAGATGTATGTTTATTTTCAGTATCATCATGTCGCAACCTTTTAATCCACTGTTCAATATACTGAAAGACAATTTGCTTACTGGAGAAAACTTTGTTGATTGGTATCGAAAACTTACTATTGTCCTCACTGCACAACACCATAACTGGGTCCTTACCACGCCCAAACCAGAAAAGCCGACCGATGAGTCTAGTAAAACGGAAAAGAAAGAGTATGCTGACTGGGAGCGTTCCAACGAAATGGCAAAATGTACCATCTTGGCTTCTATGTCAGATGTGTTGCAACACCAACACCAAAACGTTGAAATTGCTGCAGACATCATGGTCAATCTTAAAATGATGTTCCAACATCAGAACCGTGTGGCTCGCCAGATCACCATGAGAGACATGCTCTCAATGAAAATGGTGGAGGGAACGCCCGTAAGGGAACACATTCTCCAGATGATGGCTCACCTTAACAAACTTGAGGTACTTGGTGCTGAATATGACATCGAGACCCAGGTCAATTTCATACTCCATTCCCTGTCCAAAAGCTTCGAGCAGTTCAGGCTCAATTACCAAATGAACAATCAGAAGTTTTCCCTACCCGATCTGCGACAAGCTTTAGTTTCGGCTGAAGGAATATTGGGAGAGAACAGCCAAGCCCTAGCGACAGCCGGTCCATATTCCTCTTCTAGACCAAAGGGAGGTAAGAAGAAGAGAAGGACCAAAAGTGAAGCTAACTCAAGTGTTGCCAAGGGCAAAGTAAAGGTGATAGAGGGAGGGTGGAGTAAAGAAACCTGCCAAGGGAAAGTGTTTTAACTGCGGTGAAAAAGGATATTGGAGGTCAGCCTGTTCCGAACCTAAGAGGAATGGAAAGAAAGGTAATTCTCTTGCACTAGTTGTTGAAACTTGTTTGGCGGCGTATGCTACCCATCCGTGGGTAGTGGATACGGGATCCACTGATCATGTTTGTTTCACTTTACAGGGGTTCAAGCGGACCTGGCAACTTAGTGGAAGAGAGATCCTCGTCACGCTGGGCGATGCTACGAGAGTGGCAGCTGAAGCAGTGGGAGACGTGCACCTGTCTTTTGAAGACAAGAATTTAATTTTAAGAGATGTTCTTTATGTTCTTGTTTTTTGTAAAAACCTTATTTCAGTTTCAAAACTATTTATTGATGGATATTATGTTCATTTTAATGAACATGTTACTGTTTTTCGTAACGATGTGGTTATCTATCATGGAACATTATGGAACAATCTTTACATTATTAACTGTGCACATCACACACACAATGCATCCTATAACTCATCTACTATTTCGAGCAAAAGGAAACGTTCGACCAATGTGAATGAGACACTTCTTTGGCACCTAAGATTAGGTCATATTAATCCAAAAAGGATCCAAAGGTTGGTGTAAGATGGTTCATTGGAGTCTTTCCTAGTTGAACCATTTCCAACTTGCGAATCATGTTTGGAGGGTAAAATGACCAAGAGGGCATTTGGAGCCAAGGGGCTTAGAGCTAAAGAAGTGTTGAAGATTTTTCACACCGATGTATGTGGTCCAATGCAAATCAAAGCAAGAGGCGGCTACGAGTATTTCGTTACGTTTATCGATGATTACTCACGCTATGGATACATTTTCCTAATGAAGCATAAATCTGAGACCTTTGATAAATTCAAAGAATTTAAGGCTCAAGCAGAGAATCATAAGGAAAAGCGTATCAAGTTTCTACAATCCGATTGTGGAGGCGAATACCTCAGCGATGAATTCTTGAACTACTTGTCGGAAGAAGGGATTGCATCCCAGTTGACTACACCCGGTACCCCTCAACAAAACGGGGTTGCAGAACGAAGAAACAGAACGCTTCTAGAAATGATAAGATAAATGATGAGTTATGCGGATTTACCAAAATCGTTTTGGGGTTACGCCTTGCAAACAGCGGCTTCTATTCTGAACTTAGTGCCATCCAAATCAGTTCCAAAAACCCCTAGGGAGTTGTGGACGGGGCGAAAGCCTAGCTTAGGACACATGAGGATCTAGGGGTGTCCGGCATACGTGTTGGATAGGGAAGCTGGGAAATTGGATTCACGTTCGGAATTAAGGTTGTTTATAGGATACCCAGACGGAACGAAGGGATGCATATTCTATGGTCCCGAAGATCAAATGGTAGTAATCAGTACGCACTTTAGATTTTTGGAAGAAGACTATATGAACGATAAAAAGCCTAGAAGTGAGATTACCTTGGAAGAACTTAAGGGGTCAACTCCGTTGCCAACTGTACAAGAAGACATACCATGCATCACGCCTACATAATCGGAACCTCGTCGTAGTGGGAGGGTTGTCCGGCAACCCGAGAGATTCTTAGGGATCGGAGAGTCCTCGGACTTGATCTCGGGAGAAGAATCAGATCCATGGTCCTACAACGAGGCGATCCAAGAAAAGGATGCGACATCTTGGAAAACAGCAATGGAAGCCGAGATGGGTTCAATGAATCACAATAAAGTGTGGGAGCTAGTAAAACCACTTAATGGGGTAAAACCCATTGGATGCAAGTGGGTATACAAGAGAAAAAGGGGACCGAGCGGGAAGGTTGAAACCTTTAAAGCGAGACTCGTGGTGAAAGGGTACACTTAGAAAGAAGGGATCGACTATGAGGAAACCTTTTCGCCCGTAGCCATGCTCAAGTCCATCCTAATTCTCTTATCGATTGCTGCGTATCTAGATTTTGAGATCTGGCAAATGGATGTCAAGACAGCTTTCCTCCACGGAAGTCTTGACGAAGAAATCTGTATGCAACAACCCGAAGGCTTCATTGAAAAAGGCCAAGAGCATCTGGTTTGCAAGCTAAAGAAGTCCATTTATGGGCTGAAGCAGGCATCCCGTGCTTGGAATCAGTGGTTTGATCAAGTTATAAAATCCTACGGTTTTGATCAAAACAGTTTCGAAAGTTGTGTGTATAAAAAGCTTGACGGAATTGCCTTGATATTCTTGGTACTATACGTAGACGACATACTGCTCATCGGGAATGACGTAAAGATGTTGTCAGACGTAAGGGCATGGTTGTCAAAAAAGTTTGATATGAAGGACTTGGGAGAAGCCGGTCACGTCCTAGGGATCAAGATCACTCGAGATCGCAAGAAAAGGATGATCGGGCTTTCCCAAGCTTTATACATAGATACCGTTTTGAAGCAATTCAGCATGCAAGATTCCAAGAAAGGCTTTGTACCTTTCAGACATGGAATCCATCTATCCAAGGAAATGTGTCCCAAGACACAAAAGGAAATAGATGACATGAAGGGCATCCCTTATGCTTCGGCTGTGGGAAACCTCATACGCAGCGATCTTTGAGACGAGACCGGGAGGATATCTTCCGCCCGAGAAATGGTTGCAAGATATCAAAGTAACCCTGGGAAAGAGCATTGGACTGCAGTTAAGAACATTCTGAAGAATCTGAAGAGGACACGGGATAGAATGTTGGTTTATCAATCGGACAGTCTAATCCCATCGATTTATCGGGACTCGATTTCCAATCAGACATAGACTCCAGAAAGTCAACCTCGGGTAGTGTGTTTTGTATGGGGGGAGGAGCCATGACGTGGAGAAGCGTTAAGCAGAAATGCATCGCCGATTCTACCATGGAAGCCAAATATGTAGCTGTTTGTGAAGCAGCGAAAGAAGCGGTTTGACTCAAGAACTTCCTGGTGGACTTGAACGTCATTCCAGATTCGCCCTTCATGATCACGGTTTACTGTGATAACGCCGGAGCAGTTGCAAATTCTAGGGAACCGAGAGCCCACAAGGCCAGCAAACACATAGAAAGAAAATACCATCTTATACGAGAAATCGTTAAGAGAGGAGATGTAGAGGTGGCAAAGATTGCGTCTGAAGACAACCTAGCAGTTCCATTCACAAAGGGTCTCCCTCAGAGTACATTCGAGAGACATGTGGAAGGAATGGGTGTTAAGAGCATTGCCAATCTGCTTGAGTATAAGTGGGAGAAATATTATTAGGTTCGTGTAGGGTGACATTAGATGTCACAAGAACACGAGACATGCTGTAGTATACTTAAAAACAGACTTTGAGTATAAGTGGGAGATTGTTGGTGTTATACGGAAAAGTATGCTTTTACTTTGTATAACCAAACTGAATTTCTTATTTATTTTACTGAAATAAATTATTTATCACATGTTGCATTAAATATGAATGAATGTTATATATATTTACTGCATACCCGTTCGATAAAGTCAGTACGTGTTACGTTGTAGTTAATTTGGTGATACCAAATCACAGAAGATCAAATTAACGGTTCCTCGTGACTAAGTACAAATTCACAACCCAGATGAAAATGAACAACTCATCATGAAAGATTAAAGTGTAAGGCTCAGATTGACTTATCTTGACCAAGGGATTACACTAGTGCATCCTGATGCACTGAAAAGGACCTACAGGAGGATAAATTCTTCGGTACTGAATATACAAGAATTAGACCTCAGTGATGCCTTATTTCTTAATCTCCGTTCCTCAAATAGGATCGTGTGAAATTAATAACTATTGCTTTGACTTATGATGGGAAGAGAATCAATGTGATTTGATACCTTGTATTTTGGGCAATATTATTAGTTACATGACGATTGCTAAGATTTAATACGGAGAATCACGTGCAAGTACGACTTGCTTGATTTGTCCCCTTGGTGGGCTCAGAATATTTATCATACCAAATCTTGCAAGTGGAAATTTATTTCCGGTATGGATTATAATGTTGAACTGTCTTTACTCCAAGGAAAAAGATATTAATTAATATAAAGTCGGTTAAGTGACTTAATTAATTAATGGACTAAGATAATCTTAAACACGGGAAATAATGACCGGGAGCCATATTATTGTGAAGTCGTAATGTGGGTTGAGATGGATAGTTCAATATTAATTTTATAGTGGAGTAAATTAATATTAATGGGCTTGAATAATATTTTGGTTAAATATTAAAGCTTCATAGCCCATTGGAGGTCCAATCTTAATTCTCCTAAAGGCCCCTCAAATAGCCCAAACTAAAGTCCAATTAATGATGTTGGTCCCGGTGCAAACGAGTCTTACACGTGTATGGGGGGGGAATACAAGTGTTCAGTGTTTTTGAAACTTTTTCTTACTGAGGTCAGCTTGGGTCAGATAATCCTGAAGATTAGGTTCTGAGAAGCACAGATCGCTCTGAGTCAAAGTCTCATCGAGACAAAGTGATCTGAGCCGCTTTCAGATACCTCAGATAATCCCAACCGAGTCCTGAGTGTCAGAGATCCTGAGTTGCTTGGATCAGATAACTAACTTACTGAATCCTCAGATGAGAGTTCAGTTTGGTAACTATCTGTTCTAGCTACTCAGATGTGCGGAATGGTTGGCCCTTTAGTTTATACTCGTTTTAAGCTTTGTTGAAAACCTTCCCTTTATGAAATAGTGATTAGGCTATGATTCAATTTACATGCAACTTCAGTGGATTGATTCCAACTTAATATCAGTGAAAAGTATGCTTTCAAAATCAAGTCAATGCAACAGTTAAGCACAAATAAGGAAAGCAATAAAGAACACAACAATTATAGTGGTTCAGAGACTCAAGCTCCTACATCCACTCTCTCTGATCCTCAGAGAAATTCACTAATCACTTCTGAGCTTTCTGACTACCTCGCGTAGTTTACTTACTCAACTCGGCCCTGAGTTTTCTGACTACTCCATGTAGTTTACTTACTCAACCCGACCTTGAGCTTTCTGACTACATCCGTAGTTTACTTACTCAAACACAAACAAGCTTTCAGACTACCCCTGTAGCTTACTAACTTCTCCTCTAGAGTTTTCTGACTACTCCGCGTAGTTTACTAACTCTTTACAACTCTTCTTACCAACAAACACACTCCAACTACCTTCTCAAGGGTTTGGGGTTTCTCGGTTGGTTTCCAACTAGGATGAGATATCCTTTACAATGAAGAACAATGCAAAGGGTTAGGATATCTCGACTAAGCTTTGGATAATTCTTATCAAGCTAGGCTTAGTATAGTGAGCTCTCTTCAATATAGAAGCACTTGGGAAATTCTAAGTTTTTCGAGTGCTTTAACTTTTGCAAGAATAAGTTTGAGCTCTTGAGTTGCGTATAAATTTCCCATAACCTTACAATGTAGAGGGTCACCAAGATTTATAGGCATACACCAAGGTCACTCTTGAAAACAATCCGTTGGAGAGATAGCTTCGTGAGTTCCCTCTTATGGTGTGTGAGAAACGGCTATATTTAGGGTTTGAAACTCCCTAATACGTTTTAGGCAATAGCCTTTCATGTAGCCGGTCTTCACTTTTTACAGTCTGGAACTTTTGTACATCTGACATCCTTTTCAGCGACCTGTCACTGTCAGTGTCAGTATGGTACAGTGTTGTCTTCCTCTTTTTGGCTTTTGTCTCCAGTTAAAGGTAGACACCTTCTTCAGCAGCTCTTTTGATTTACAAACTCGAGTTTGATATAACCTTAACAACACTTCTGGCTTAGTTCCTTTTGTTTGCATTTGAATGTTTTGGCAAATATCTATTTTCTAAGGAATCGCGATCTTCTCAGTATTGCTTACTTCAGATAGATATATTCAGTGCCTCGGAACATTCAGGTTCATCTTGAGCATTGATTACCTTCTTGAGTCTTGATAAATTATTGTGCCTTGATATTCTTGATCTTCAATCTTGGTCTTGCGTCTTGAGTCTTACGAGTCTTGAGGTCTTGAGTCTTGAGTCTTGAGTCTTCCGAGACATCTTGGTGACGATTGAATCTTCATCTTTGAGTCTTGGTTCCTCAAGTATCCTCTTGAGTCTTGATATCTCGATTTTATCTTTGAGTCTTGAGAACCTTCGGTTTCATATGAAACTTGTTTTCTTGAAACATCTTGAGTTCTTGAGTCTTGAACATATCTGAACTATATCTGCTGACTATACATTTTGCAGATAACATCCTGAATACTCTAAAACTGAATCCTGACTCAACTATCAAGATCATTCTGAACATGTCATACTCAGGGGTTTTGTGATCTAATCAAAATCATATATCTTTTATTAAATTCATCTCCCAACAATTTCCCCCATTTTGATGATGCCAAAACCTATCTTGTTACAAACATATAACCTATACTCAGGTTTCAGTTTATCCTATTACAAGATTGGTTGTCTCCCAACAATTTCATAAAACAGAGAAACTCCAAATCAATTTAAATCATTCAGTAATTTCTTCAGTAATGAATCTCTTTAAGTAGTTCATTACCAAATACTTAAACAATTTCCCCCATATTCAGACAATTTCTCTCTTATCAACATACAAACAGTTTAGAGACATTCATTCAGCATATCAAAATAAAAGACATGTAAATAAGATAATGAGATATTATCTTTTGAGCATAATGATAAATCTTCATTGATGATGAGTATACCATTACAGATTACAATGAGTTTATCAACAAAAAAAAAAAAGACAAAAATTTAAAGATTACAAAATCTTCTGAGTCTTCAGTCTTCTGATTTGGCTCTTCAGTCTTCTGCTCTTCAGTTTGCTTCATTCTCAACTTCATCAGCGGGCACCTCCAGGTCGAACATTCTGAAAAATCTCTTTTTCAGCTCATTTCTCTCCTTAATGATATCCGGACTGTTTCCTGTTAGACCCAACTGACCAGCATACTGAGCAATCTCTTGAGTAATGGACTTCTCATTCACCAAGCCATTATCAAGTCTCAGAGGAGGATAGGAATATGGACCAGGGGCTACTATCTGTACCTCTCCTTCATCCGCAAGGTTAATCCAACTCTTTAGATACTTTGGATAGAAGGTTAGGAGATATTCAATGAATGCTTCATTATGATCTGAGCTTTCCCTTCTCCATTCCCTGAGAACATCATAATTGAACCAGAAGGTTCTCTTGACTTCTTCCCACATATCGTTGAGTTTGATAGGCATCCATCTATCAACGTGGGGCCACTTTAGTGCTTTTGATGTCCCTTTCCTCTTGCTCGCAAACTTCCTAAATTCACTCCTTCGCTTCTGCTCTTCGTCTCTCTTCTTTCTGATCACAGACGCTCCTGAGACCGAAGCAGCAACTTTCTTAGCTTGTTTTATTTGGAGTGTCTTCAGAGCATCTCTTGTGTTGAAGACTTTCTTCTGAGGTTGAGACTCAGATTCTTCCGTTTCTTCATCATCCAGAATCAGCTTTCTCTGGATTGGCTTAGAAGCCTTTTTGACGCTTGCTTTTCGGGTTGAACACCGCCCAAGGCTTTCCTCTTCATAGGCAATTCGGAAATGACTGGCTTGTTCCAACCTTTGCTCTAGCACTTTCGGTTTCTCTCTTGCAACATCAAGCATGGTTTGCTCGAAACTTCGAGTGTAGATAGGCTTCTCTACGGCGAACTTCAACTTCTCGGTAGCCCGACTTCTCTTAAGGCTTTGGCTAGATTATACATTTCAAACATCTTTCCGAGCCTTCTTTTCCAAAAAGCACGTGCCATGAACTTCCCGAGGTCTTCACCTTCCTTTTCCCCCCCTTCGCACCAATTTGGAAGAAGTCCGAGAAGTCTTTGGTCCATGTGATATTGCTCTTTGCTCACACACGAACTTCTCTCGCTATCTCGATCTTGTTCGTCTTCCGGCCTCCTTAGATGGTTCTTGGCCACAAAAAATTCTTCAGATAAATGGGCAAACTGGCCAGAGAGTGCTTCTTTGAACATCTCTGTCATCTTGGTCATGAGCACTAAGCTCATTTCCTCAACAGCAGATTTTATCATTACATCATTCCTCTCTGCCAATTTCACCTCTAGAAATTGAGCTTGACTCTGGTGCTTCGATTCATTTCAAAGATCGAGCTCATCCTTGACTCCCTCCGACTTTTCATTCAAATTTTATCTTCCATGGAGGTCATCTGTGAGGTCGAGTGTTTTGGATTAGCACACTCAAGAAAGTGACTAAGACTTTCCATCTTTTGAGCTTGATTGGCCAATGTTTCTTCCATCTGAGCAATCTTGATCATCATTGGCTCAACCTTCTCAAGTTTCTCCATCAAGGGAGTGAGATCAATCTCAGGAACCTTTTGCACCTTCTGTGCTGTTTGATCATCCTGAGCTTCAGCTTCATTCTGAGCTCCAGTCTCCAACTGAGCCTCAATCTATTTATCAGACAATTCAGAATTAAAGATAGAACTTCCAGTCACTTTGGCATAATTGTTAATAGTGCCAAAAGGTACCTGAAGAGTGCTAGCTTCAGTCTGAGGTTGACCAATTTCAGGTTGATCATCAACAGAAGTCTCCTTTTCAATCTGAGACTGATCCTCAACATCTCCCTGTTGGTCCCCATCTCCATCTTGAGATTTGTCTTCTTTGCTTGGGGCAACAACCCGATAGCTTTTTTCTCTCGGCCTAACTTCCTACGAACCGACTCATCAAAATCAAAGTTTTTCATCCTGAGCTTTGTCCTTATGAACCCTGAGAAGTCGGTCAGAAAGGTTGTCTCCTCATTCCACCAGTCTTCCCCTCTGAAAGCAGCAATATCAAGCATCTCGGGAAGAATCTGATTGAGGATGAACACAATTGTCCTTAATCTAAAGAAAACATCTTGCGGATCGGGGGGTATGAAATTTGAGCTCGAAGTAGCGGTCAGAATATTCCTCCTTGCTCCTCCACTCGTCTTCTTGGCCTCGCCCTTCTTCCATCTCGGGCTCTCTGGTTCGATTGGAAGCCTGGTTTTGTGGGATCAAGAAGTAGATCACTCAGGAGCTCATCAAGAATATTCTGCTCCTGAGTCTCAGTAGCCTCTGAAGGTTGTGCAGTTAGGTCCTCAGTTTGGATCTGAGTGTGTTCTGAGGCCTGAGCTGACACTTTCTCAGATTGGTTATGAGTTGGCTCTTCTGCTGTCTGAGCCGGCACTTTTTCAGTAGGAATCTCTGAGGCCTGAGTTCCTTTGAAAATTTCCTGAGAAATTTTGTCTGAACTTAGAGATGTCTCAAGCACCTCAGAGAAGACCTGCTCCTCAGTCTGTTCATGTGCCTTTGAGATAACCTGAGCCAAAACTTGCAATGGCAAACTCTGAGCGGTTTGGCCCTCAGGTTGAATCTCCTCAGAATCACTGCCATCTTCATCAGTGAGAACCACCAATCTTCTGCGCTTTGGGGCAAGGTTCTTCTGCTTCATTATTTTTGCACCTTGCTCCATCTTTTCCTCCAATAAAACCTTCCCCCTGGTTTGTTGAGTCTCTTTTTCAGCCGCAACTGGTGATTCTACATTCTTTTCTCTCTTCCCCATGATGGCCTGCTTCTTTGCAGCATGGGCTTAAAGAGAATTTTGGACTTAGGGAATGAGGTCGAATTGGCAAAGATATCCTCCTCCTCTCTGCACATCTCCAAAATATAAGCAATTTTGGTGGCATGGTGGATCTTGCCTTTTATTGAGATCGCCCCATCAACCTTCTTCAAAACTTTGGTCTGCTCACTCACCGTCTGAATCAAGAATTTTAGCCAGTTGAAGTCGGTGGTGGGTGAGGCCTCTATCGCCGCCATCAATCTGAGCTTCGGGGTACTGATCTGCTCAAAACTCCCCGCAAGACTCATGATGCATTTGCTCACAATATCCATCAACACACGATATTGTGGCTTTAAGTGCCTTTTATGCAATGTCGCCTCAAATTTAACAGGATTCTCAGCAATCCTATCTAAGTACTCCTGCTCTCTACCCGACATATACATCGCAGATCCTCTCTATCTATCACGAGCTCAAAAACATCATTGATTTTTTCGAACTATATCTGAGATCCTCTCAAAATTGATGTATTTGGATGACTGCTCTAAATGTGATACAGTTATCTTAGAATGCATACAATCCTCTTCATTTATCTTCAAGTTATAGATGAACTCGATTACCTCTTTTGCAAACTCCTGGTCTGGTCGGCTTGCGACTAGATGGGTGAGTTTAGCCAGTCGAATCATATGCAGAGCCTCCTCTTTTGGCTTTGAGTTGGTTGTGCTTTCGAGTTAAACAACGAACTCGTACCATGGCTTGTTGGTTTCGGCTAATCTCTCGAACAAGGTTGGGGCCATTTTTGAGATTGATTGGAGAAATGAAGCTTTAGGGTTTGGGAATTTCTGGGCAAAGGGGATTTATCGCAGAGGATTTGGGAACGAAGAGTTTGATAAAATTTTGGCTTGAATGGCTTATTGGGGTATATATAGCTTCAAAATCGTGGGGAATCGCGTTGGTTAGGTGAAAAGCAACGGTTGAGATTAATCTCCGATTAATCGAGTATACGAACCGATGATCTCCGAAAAGTAAGCCGCCAAAATATCCTCATTGGTCATTAATGTAGCAGAGCATTAAATGACTGTTGACCTTCTTCGGAATTTAAAAACGATCCTAAAAAACATTCCTCGGTGTTTTGTATTTATTGCGAATGATTCTCGAAGTTTCACTTAAGCAATAAATGAGTCGCATGAGTCATTACTTCTTCAGACTAATTTCTCTCTATCAGTCTTCTCGAAATCTTGACCTTGATAAAATGTCAATATAATATCGAAGTAATTGAAAGGGTTCGAGGTGCTACTCGAAATCTTGACCTTTAGTAAATCTGAGTTTTCGAGACTCGATTCAAGATTTCCATTTTATCCCGAAGTTTCTCAAGAGAATTTCGAGAAAACTTCATGCATCCGAAAATCTTCAACTTTTCGATTTTACTCTATACACCGGGTTCTAACATCCCTAATTCAACCGAAAGTTCACGAAATCTTGATTCCGCCAAAGGTTTAGTCAAGATATCAGCTCTCTCGCTTATCAAGATGAATTTTCTCCATCCTTATGTCCTTCTTTCTCGACATGATCTCGATGAAGTGATGTCCGATATCCACATGCTTGCATTTGGTGTGTAATAACGGATTTTGTGAAATAGCAATGGCACTATTATTGTCACAAAATATTGGTACTTCATTGGCTACAACTTTATAATCCCTTAATTGTTGTCGAGCCAAAGAATCGAGCACACGCAGCCTTCCTCGCAGACCATGTATTCGCCTTCAAAGAAGATCTTGGTTACATCGAGGTCCTGCTTTCTTCGAAAAACCAAGATATCACTTACTTCCTAGAAATTGACAAGTTCCGAAGTGGACTTCTGTCAATTTCGCAACCTCCATAATCAAAGATCTCGAGTAACCGGGTTAATTCAAGGTTATCATCATTTGGATACCATAATCCTCTATTCATTGTGCCCTTAAGATACTTCAAGATCTTTTTGGCGACCTCCATGTGACTAAATTTAGGATTAGCTTGGTATCTTGCACATATCCCAACAAAGAAATGTTATATCCGCCTACTTGTCAGAAGATAGAGCAATGATCCAATGATTCCTCTATAATCGATGATGGCTTCGACGATTTGCCTTGTAATCAGATCCATCTTGTAGTTAGTATTCATGGGAATCCTAATCGCATTGCAACTCGCATACACCATATTTCGCAATCGGATCTACGGTGTACTTTGTGCGGTTGATGAATATTCCTTCCTTTGATTGTTTCACTTGAAGACCTAGAAAGAAATTCATCTCTCCCATCATTGACATCTCAAACTTGCCTTTCATCAGTGTTGAAAACTTTTCACACAGCTGATGGTTTGGAGATCCAAAAATGATGTCATCAACATATATCTGAACTAGTAAGATATCTTCCCCATCCTATATCCCGAGCAGAGTTCTATCAATGATCCCTTTGACAAAACCATGGTCAGTAAGAAACTGAGAAAGAGTATCATACCATGCTCTGGGTGCTTGTTTGAGACCATACAAAGCTTTTCTGAGCCTGTAAACTTGGTCATTTTGTTTGAAACCAGGAGGTTGTTCCACATAAACCTCTTCTTTAAGCACACCGTTCAGAAATGCACTTTTCACATCCATCTGATAGATGGTGTGAACTTCATGTGGGCAAAGATATGCAAGAAAACAATCGATGGCTTCTAGTCTTGCAACAGTTCAAAGGTTTCATCATAATCCAAGCCTTCTTCTTGGGAATAACCTTGTGCAACTAGCCTTGCCTTGTTTCTTACAATGTTGTTGTTTTCATCTCTTTTATTCTTGAAAACCCACTTGGTTCCAATGACATTGTGCCTTTCAGGTTTATCTACTAGCTCACATACTTCATTCCTTGAGAATTGATTCAGCTCATCTTGCATAGAGTAATCCAATGAGAATCTTGTAGAGCTTCACCAATCTCAGTAGGTTCTTTCTCTGATAGGAAGCGTTGAGAATAATGCACTCTCACCATGGAACCTTCTTGTTTTAACACCTTCAGTTAGATCACCCACAATCGACTTTGTCGGATGACTATCTAACCATTTCCTTCTTGATGTTCCCCTTCAATAGTATCCTCAACATTTGAAATGTTAGGTTCGATTAAATCAAGAAACTCGAGGAACAAGCGAAAAGGAGAAAGGAATCATCTTCCTCGGGGAAATTCTATTGAGAACATTGTCGAGACATTTGTTCCCCTTTGGTTGATAGATTGAGAATTTGCCTCATTTGTGACCACATCTTCATTGGCATCACATACCGAGTCCGGCGGGTGTCATTTAGATTGGTCACCTTTGGAGTGTTGGTTTTCCTTAGTCTCACCATCCCGATTTCCATCCCGAACTTCTTTATTCGAAAGTCCGAGTCACCCAATCATAGATAGTGGTGACTTCTTCTTTTCGTGTTCAAATGGATGCTTTATCTTTCGTTTCGTGCTTAATCTGGTGATCCTCTTAGTCGGTTCATCTGCGATCATGTTCTGTTTCTTTTGAACACAAACATATTCATCAAAAACAACATGAGGTGTTTCCTCCACAATAAGAGTCCTACAGTTGTAAACTCGAAAGCTTTTATCGACTTGAGAATATCCTAAGAATATTCCTTCATCAAAGATTACTATCAAATGTTTTCAATCGATCTTTACCATTATTGTGTATGAAACACTTGCAACCAAACACACGAAAAAAAAAAAAACAAGAGGCTTCCTTTCATTCCAAAGCTCATAGGGTGTTTTGCCTTGACTCTTGGTCAAGATGGATCTATTACGAGAGTAGCATGCAAAGTGTTGATGACCTTCAAATTTCAAAATCTTTTAGGAATATCGACCAAATTTATCATTGTCCTTGCAAACTTCTTTTTGAGTCCTCGTTTTCCTTCTTTCAAAGAACACCATTTTGTTGAGGGGTCCTTGCGGTGATGTTTCATGTGAAATTCCATTTGTTTTGACAATAATCGATATGATATGATTTATAAATTCGGTTCCTTTGTCGATCGATTTTGACCACACTCAGATTTTTCTCAACATCGAGCCTTTTCAAGAACTCCGCACTTTATCTCGAGTCTCTTTCTTCATCGAGTAAGAATATGACCTAAGTATATCTTGAGTAGTCATCAACTACTACCAATGTGTATTTCGCCATTAGTGCTCACAGGTGTTATAGGACCAAAAAGATCCATATGCAGTAACTGAAGTATTCTTTCAGTAGAAACCTCAATTTTGCTTTTAAATGATGCTTTTATTTGTTTTCCTTTCTGGCACGCATCACAAATATGTTCCTTACTGAACACTTCATTAGGAAACCCTCTCACAAGAGCTAATCTTGCAAGCTTGTTGGGGTTTTGAAATTTAGGTGATTCATTCTTTTTATGCCATAACCAACCGGGTATCTGTGGAACTTTTAGCAACTAAACATGTATCTTTAGGAGTTGAACTCCAATCGCCAGAAGATACACATTCCCTTTTTTCTTACCAAAGTCAAGAATACTTTTCGTGATGTATCATCTTTCACAAAACATAAGTTTTTAGAGAACTCAACATTAAAACCCTTATCATAGAATTGGCTAATTGAAAGCAAGTTATGCTTCAATCCAGATACATATGAAACACCATGGATATGAACTGAGTCGATTTCCAAAGTTCCATATCCTTCAGTCTGTCCCTTGGAGTTATCTCCAAAAGTGATCTGTGGGCCTCTTTGTTCAACATAGTCCGAGTATCTTCTTGTATCTGTCATATGTCTTGAACATCCACCGTCAAGATACCATATATCGGGAGCTTTTTTTCATCTCTGCTCATCGATTGCCATGTGATCTTTAGTCGATTTCAATGCCCTTGTTTTCCTCTAAAAAAAGCAGATCAATTCTTAGGTACCCAGTTTGTGTAGGGTCCTACAAGGTTAGATGTACCTTTCGGAATCCAAATCGCTCGACAACTCTAATCACTTTAGAGTGGCTAATTTGTCTTCCATAAACATCAACATACACATCTACTACTCGGGTGCCTTAGCTTTTTTTGTGTATGTGTGCTTTCTTTTAGCATGAACATGTGCCTTTGAATTCTTCTTTGGTTCAGGCCTTCTATTCAGATGCTTAGGCTTTTGTGCAGCCGGTCTAAATCTTTGTTGACTCGGGTTCAGGTAACCTTTACCCTTAGGCAAGTGGGGTTGGGTTGCTGTCTTTGAAATCTGGGTCTTTCAAAGATATCGAGGACTTGGTCTCTTGATTGAGAATGTCTCTCACGAAAGTGTTTCTCATCCGAGGATTCCTCCGATGGTTCGATGTGGAGCCTTTCAGTTTGCATTCTTAGCCCGAGGCTTTGAAGTACTTACTCGAAACTTTCCAATCGATCTTTCGGGTTTTCTAGCCTTCACCGAGGTTTGGGCTTTAACCCCGATCATTCGGGTTTTACCGAGACCATAGGTCTTTTTTCCCTTGTCTACAACCTTGGGTATTACTTGATTTGAAATGTAGGTGCCATTGGTTTTACAAAGATTGTCTTCTTGTTACTTGATGCGAGATTCGAGATGACCTTGTGAGGTTCCCCTCGAATAAATCCCAATCCAGTTTTTATAGTCACAAATCTCTCGGGTAACTCAATTTCATCTATTACATTAGATGCATTATTCAATAGAGTTAACTTCTTCGTGCACTATCCTCACAGATTACGTAGAGTTTTATGCTTCTCGAGAGGTCATTGAACTTCGATTACGATTAGTGAATTTCTTGGTGGATTTTTTTAGCTTTTCGTTAGGGACATTATCAACTTCTCTTTCTCTCGAGAGTTGTACTTTCGTAACATCCAGTTCATCAAGAACTCCCATTAATTGAGAAGTGATTTCAATATTGCTAGAGTCTTTCCATTTTAGATTTTCAAACTTTCAATTCTTTATTACGCTCTTGAGTTCTATTTAGCGATCCTTGCAAAACAAAGATAGTCCTTCATCGATTCTCAAAAGAATCCATCGAGGTCAAAATGATCGTTTTCGGTGGAACTTGAAAACTCTTGTGCTAGTGTAGGAGCAACAACAGAGAAAGAAGAGTTTACCTCCTCAATGGCCATCGACGGATGTCATCACTTTCCTTTGTTCGAGAATATCTCATCCAAGAGTTTGGATCCCTCCTCGAATGTTATTCTTCCGCAACCATGGCCTTTTTGCTTGAGAACTTCGGTATCTTTTAGCTTGCCTTTCTCTTCTCTCCTTAGCACTCAAACCGGACAATCATCTTTGGAAGTGACCTTTCTTCCGCAATTATAAGATCTGTTGGTAGCATCATTTTCTTTTTGGATTTGGAGTCTTTCCTCTTGGATGAAGATCCTTTGATTTTCGTGTCCTTCTTCTTCTCGGTTGATCGTCCTCGGGTTTCTTCCGGTACCGTGGTTCTGTAATAACTTTTGTATTTTCCAAATCTATTATTAAGTCTGTCAAACCTCCTTGCCATCAGTGCTAGCTTTTCCTCAAGCTCATCCTGATGTTTGGCATGGGGGTTCTCAGACTCTCTAGTTTTATAGGTTTTATCTTTGGCTTTTAAAGCCACATTTTTACTCGATGAAGAATCATCTTTCTTTCATCGGCCTTTTTTGGATTTCTTATCAATTACAAATTAATAGGCCTTCAAATTTCGAGAGAAGACTTGTTGGTATGGCATTGAATTAATGTTCTTGGTGTTTTCAATCACCACTGCATGAATATCCTATTTCTTAGAAAGACCTCTAAGAATTTTCAATGCAACTTCTCTCTGTGGATATTTCTTTCCAAGTGCATTTAGATCATTCATGATGCTAGTGAATCTGACTTCCAATTTGTCTATTGATTCACCATTATCCATTTCAAAACTATCAAACTTTCCAATTGCCTTTGAAAAGTTTGTTTTTTTTATATATGATCGTTGCTTTCGCACATAACACCTAGTGTATCCCAAATCTCTTTAGCAAAGATATTACGGTGAGAGATCATTCCCATCACACCATCATCAATTGTACTGTATAGTGTGTCTTTTGCAATGTAGTCTAGATTGACTAACTTTCTCTCCTCAGAGTCGGTTGGTCATCGACTTAGGAAATTCTGCTCTAGGATCAATTCTCTCATCTTACATTCCTCCGGGATTCACCACAAAGAAATTGGAATGGTCCTTGAGAGACCACTCTCCACATACGCTCATGTTTGGAATACAGATGAGCCTGCATTCTCAGTCTCCATAGATCATAGTTCTCCATTGAGAACATGGGAAGTTGTTTAGAAGACATTTTATCTGATCTTTTGAAAATAAAAAATTTCAGCAAATAAGATCAGTTCAGATAGACCACAAGTATTTTTGAAAATAAAACTTTGGTCAACACAAGTGGTCAAGTTGAACCACCGCTTCGATACCACTTGTTGGTCGGTGCAAATGAGTCTTACACGTGTATGGGGAATACACGTGTTCAAGGTGTTTTTGAAACTTTTTTTCATCGAGGTCACTTGGGTCGATAATCACGAAGATTAAGTTCGAGAAGCACAGATCTCTCTCGAGTCAAAGTTCATCGAGACAAGTGATCCCGAAAGTCGCTTTCAGATACCTCGAGATAATCCCAACCGAGTCCCGAGTGTCAGAGATCCCGAGTTGCTTGGATCGAGATAACTAACTTATCAATCCTTAGATGAGAGTTCGGTTTGGTAACTATCTGTTCTAGCTACTTCGGATGTGTGAATGGTTGGCCCTTTAGTTTATACTCGTTTTAAGCTTTCTTTGAAAACCTTCCCTTTATGAAATAGTGATTAGCCGTGATTCAATTTACATGCAACTTCCGGTGGATTGATTCCAACTTAATATCGATTGAAAAGTATGCTTTCAAAATCAAGTCAATGCATGATTAAGCCACAGATAAGGAAAGCAATAAAGAACACATCAATTATAGTGGTTCAGAGACTCAAGCTCCTACATCCACTCTCTCTGATCCTCAGAGAAATTCACTAATCACTTCTGAGCTTTCTGACTACCTCGCGTAGTTTACTTACTCAACTCGCCCCGAAGTTTTCGACTACTCCACGTAGTTTACTTACTCAACCCGACCTTGAGCTTTCGACTACCTCCGTAGTTTACTTACTCAAACACAAACAAGCTTTTTGACTACCCCAGCAGCTTACTAACTTATCCTCTAGAGTTTTCTGACTACTTCGCGTAGTTTACTAACTCTTTACAACTCTTCTTACCAACAAACACACTCCAACTACCTTCTCAAGGGTTTGGGGTTTCTCGGTTGATTTCCAACTAGGATGAGATATCCTTTACAATGAAGCACAATGCAAAGGGTTAGGATATCTCGACTAAGCTTTGGATAATTCTTATCAAGCTAGGCTTAGTATAGTGAGCTCTCTTCAATATAGAAGCACTTGGGAAATTCTAAGTTTTTCGAGTGCTTTAACTTTTTGCAAGAATAAGTTTGAGCTCTTGAGTTGCGTATAAATTTCCCGTAACCTTACAATGTAGAGTGTCACCAGTATTTATAGGCATACACCAAGGTCACTCTTGAAAACTATCAGTTGGAGAGATAGCTTCGTGAGTTCCCTCTTATGGTGTGTGAGAAACGGCTATATTTAGGGTTTGAAACTCCCTAACACGTTTTAGGCAATAGCCTTTCATGTAGCCGGTCTTCACTTTTTGTAGTCTGGAACTTTTGTACATCTGACATCCTTTTTGAATGACACATCCTTTGTTAGTGTCGGTATAGTGCGATCTTTGTCTTCTCTTTTTGACTTTTGTCTCGGTTAAAGGTAGACACCTTCAGCGGCTCTTTTTGGTTACAAACTACGAGTTTGATATAACCTTAACAACACTTGACTTAGTTCCTTTTATGCGCATTTGAATGTTTTGGCAAATATCTATTTTTCTAAGGAATCGCGATCTTCTCAAGTATTGCATCGCCGGATAGATATATTGATTGCCTCGGAACATTTGGAGTTCATCTTGAGCATTGATGCCTTCTTGAGTCTTGATAATTCATGTGCCTTGATATTCTTGATCTTCAATCTTGATCGTCGGTCTTGCGTCTTGAGTCTTGAGTCTTGAGTCTTGAGTCTTGAGTCTTGAGTCTTACGAGACATCTTGGCCCGACGAATTTGAATCTTCATCTTTGAGTCTTGGTTCCTCGATTATCTCTTGAGTCTTGATATCTCGGTTTTATCTTTGAGTCTTGAAGAACCGGTTTCATATTGAAACTTCGGTTTCTTGAAACATCTTGAGTTTCTTGAGTCTTCGAACCTATCTCGAACTATATCTGGCCGACTATACATTTTGCGGATAACATCCCGAATACTCTAAACCCTGAATCGACTCAACTATCAAGATCATTCTGAACATGTCATACTCAGGGGTTTTGGGATCTAATCAAAATCATATATCTTTTATTAAATTCATCTCCCAACAAATGAAAAGGAGAAGAAAATATTTTGGCCCATTTTTCCTAATTGTTTTCGAAAATAATAGATGGGAGAGAGAACGGATTTTTTCTTGATTTTCTTGGAAAGATCTTGTGGAATAAGTATTCTTGAGATACAAGTTTATCCCATAAGTTCAAGAAAGGAAAAAGATCTTATTTCTTCCCTACTTATGTGAGATTTCTGAAAATATCCATAATATAAGGAGGTGGGATATTTTGTGGAATATTTTAATTATGGAGAAAAGAATATATTGGATATATTCAAGATTTCTTGGAGATAAAGAAAAAGATTTTCCCATCTTATTCCTAGGGCTAAATTTTGACCACCTCATGTATTATAAATAGGGGATGAGTTTTTCATCCCCAAGTGCAATTCCATGTGTTGGAAAAAATTAGAAATCCACAAAGGTGGTGGCCAAATATTTTATTTTGTCTTTTAGTTTAAAATCGTTCATTGATAATACTCCCACCGGATTACGTCCGTGGACGTGGGACATATTTGAGAAGGCACTTTGGGTTGATCCAACGTCTCAGCGGTTGTCTCTACGAGAGGTTAGTATTTAAGTAATTCCTAGATTCCGCATGCTTAGGTTTTATGTGAAATACGTGTACGCATGATGTTTATTCGTTCATTAATTATTATGTTGAATTGAGTTAGGATTAATTCAATTGATTAGTTTAAATATGTATTTAAATTCACCTAGAATAGATCCGGGCACCCCTATTTTCCCAACAATATCTGCTTGGGCTGGTTACTGCAATAGCATAACTGGTAGGTCTCCAAACCAATTGCAAAGCTGGAACTCCTAGTTGATCAAACCTAGTTCAATCTGATGCCCCTTGACTTTCGTTTCCCTGCTTGGGCTGGTGAAACAAAGTCAAGTTGATTTACAACCATCAAGCGGCGACACTTCGTGTCCCTATAAAAGTCTCGTTAGATGTAGATTCGAGCAAAATACTTGTGCCTTAAAT
Organism: Stenogyne calaminthoides; assembly: GCA_037126765.1. Taxonomy (NCBI): domain Eukaryota; kingdom Viridiplantae; phylum Streptophyta; class Magnoliopsida; order Lamiales; family Lamiaceae; genus Stenogyne; species Stenogyne calaminthoides. The sequence continues at coordinate 15,710,560 of JBBCBC010000006.1, forward strand.
ACTCATTGGAACGAAATCTCCAGTTTACTTTTAATTTTGATGGAAGACATTGCTCAATTTAATGAAAATCATATTTTAGTGAGGAACGTTTTAAAAAGCGGGGTATTAATTGCTTAATCGAGACCCAACATGTTAATCTACATCACATTTGAGCAATTATTGGGCGACGTCTACCCAAACATGATTTCATACGGGCTAACACTTATATGGGCGCCGTCTACCCAAACATTCAATACGGTCCGACAATTATTGGGCGCCGCCTACCCAAACAGTTATAATGCGGACCATAAAACGAGTTAACTAATTTAAACGGGTAAACAAGTTAATAGTGGGTTTTAACAAATCCTTTAAAACAAATTTTAATTTCAATTAAAGATTCAATTTTAAGATTATTAAAATTGATTAATCCAATTAATCGTTTTGGTCCAACCAGATTTAATTTCAGAATTAAATCTAATAAAATTCCAAAAATAGTTATGTTTATTTTAATCCTGGGGGCTCAGGTGCAATTTCTAAAATTTGCACGGGAGGGCCAGTCTCAAATCAAATTTGCAAAACAACCCTCCTACATCATCACCCTTCCAAATTGAATCCAATCCGAAAATCCAAACACCCAATTTTCCCAAAGTTTCAGAATCAAAGTTGCATCACAGTTAAACAAATTAATTCATCTATTCAATCGGGCCAAGAACTAAGAAAATCGAAACAGTCCAGGTTCATGCCGAAGAAGAACAGAGATGATAAAGCGACGCAATGAGATTCGGCCAGCGAACTGACGTGGGTCGCCGACACCACGCCTAGCGTGCGTGCGACCCATCGTCGTTGCAGACAAAACGGAAGGGGGTTGCGCACTGTCGCATCCCCTTGAACGAGCTCTGGTTCGAAACCAGATCGGAAACACAGGGAAGCAATCAAGTTGGCGGCGCATCGCCACTGACTCTTCCTAAATCCGGTGATGCACCGCCTTGAAACACGTTGAGACGAGCACACCGGCCAAGCCCCAAGTGCATTCAAGAGACGATAGTCGAAATCGGAGAGAATCGGTGGCGAACCACCATGAATCGAGGCGGAACCATCGAGCGTCTCTAAGACGAGATTGGGGCAGGATGCATCAGAAATCACACAGTGGGCTTCTGCACGCGTCGCGAGGCATGGTGCCCAGCACCGGCTTTCAGCGAGGCGGTGTAGCACCTCCGACCGAGGATTTGGCGAGATGCAGTGCAGCGGTGAACTAGGGAGGAAACCCTAGTTTCTGGGTTTGGGCAAGAGACGAAGGGGTGCAGTTTCTAATAACCGTGCCCCACTGATTTTTAAAAAAATTAATAAAAAAAAATCAGATTTTAATGCAATTAAAACAAGAGCCTAGAGCTCTGATACCACTGTTGGAATTTAGAGGCACCTAAACACGTAATACATGCGCAGCGGAAATTAAAGTTCACCAACAACAAACAGTTAATTGCATAATTAAATATGAGTAAACGTAAATAAAATTCTTTTCAGCAATTTGTACACAGATTCCTCAACTATGGTATCCACGTAACAATCGTTTACTAATTTGCACAAATCTACCAGCGTTGAATCCCGAGATGAATTTGCTAGGAAAATTCTAACTTAGAGATTTTATGGAGAAAATATAAACTCACGTATTATGAATTCCCAAGAGCTCATATATATAGGAGAGGTCTAGCTTAAATCTCAAGCTAACCTGATTGGGAAATAAAATTCCTAATTTTTATCTAAATAAATCTCTTAAATTTATTTCCCACATATAGAATCTCTACGGATTTAAATTCCATATATGACAAATCTCTACGATTTATTTCCATATATATTAAATCCTTCAATAATATTCCAAATATTGTTATTGGGAATTCTTATTTAATTAAATCCAATTTAATTAAATATTAATAATTATTAATTCCAAACTAATCTATTATTAATTACTTCTCCATAAATTAAATATTAAATCTAATTTAACATTTAATCAACTAACTATAATTAGTAAACAACCATTACTTGTTGTGTGACCCATAGACCCTCATATATCGAGCGATTAGTCAAACTAACGGTCTTAATTAAACCCTATACAATAAATCAGACATTCTCAATATATGAGGTACATTGCGAGGAAATGTGCAACTACCTGTAACTGAAACATGAGCTATTACGATTTCCTCCTTTCATTCGCGAATACTCGATTAAGTCTTGAACATGATGAAGTGTCTATTCAAATAACTTAATCAATTTATCTCTAATCACTAATTGATCACTTATGTCAAACTTGGCCACAAAGTCCAAGTTGACGTGCATTGGTCAATGACTTTGATCCAATTATGATGAGAAGATGAGTATTCTCTCTAAATCCACTTTGAGGAATGAATCATTTTCTCGGCTCAACTACCACGCACATGCACTTCGTGATGAACCCAATCCAAGCTATATCTACCCAAAGACGGGTGCAAGCGTCGGTCATGGTCAAAGTTCATCACTGCACACATGTCGTGCGTATTGACCTCAAGTCAAAGGAGTATCGCATCGCTCCCACTAACCGAGACACCCGTAGGCACATATAGTGGAACTACATCAAACGGTTTCTCGGATGGGTATACCAATTGTTGGGGTTATACTGAAAAGTATGCTTTTTACTTTGTATAACCAAACTGAATTTCTTATTTATTTTACTGAAATAAATTATTTATCACATGTTGCATTAAATATGAATGAATGTTATATATATTTACTGCATACCCGTTCGATAAGTCAGTACGTGTTACATTGTAGTTAATTTGGTGATACCAGATCATAGAAGATCAAATTAACAGTTCCTCGTGACTAAGTACAAATTCACAACCCAGATGGAAATGAACAATCCATCATGAAAGGTTGAAGTGTAAAGCTCAGATTGGCTTGTCTTGACCAAGATATTACACTAGTGCATGATGATGCGCTGAATAGGACCTACAGGAGGATAAATTCTTCGGTACTGAATATACAAGAATTAGACCTCAGTGGTTCGTTATTTCTTAATCTCCGTCCCTTAAATAAGATCGTGTGAAATTAATAACTATTGCTTTGACTTATGATGAGAAGAGAATCAATGCGATTTGATACCTTGTATCTTGGGCAATATTATTAATTACATGAAGATTGCTAAGATTTAATACGGAGAATCGCGTGCAAGTACGGCTTTCTTGATTTGTCCCCTTGGTGGGCTCGAAATCTTTATCATACCAAATCTTGCAAGTGGAAATTTATTTCCGGTATGGATAATAACGTTGAGCTGTCTTTACTCCAAGGACAAAGATATTAATTAATATAAAGTCTGTTCAGTGGCTTAATTAATTAATGGACTAAGATAATCTTAAACGCGGGAAATAATGACCGGGGAGCCATATTATTGTGAAGTCGTAATGTGGGTTAAGATGGATAGTTTAATATTAATTTTATAGTGGAGTAAATTAATATTAATGGGCTTGAATAATATTTTAGCTAAATATTAAAGCTTCATAGCCCATTGGAGGTCCAATCTTAATTCTCCTAAAGGCCCCTCAAATAGCCAAAATAAAGTCCAATTAACGAAAAATGATAAGAAAATATTTTGCCTAATATTTCTTATTTTTTTCGAAAATTTGTAGGAAAAAGGAAGAAAATATTTTCTTGATTTTTCTTGTAGATATTTTGTGGAAAGAGATAAGTATTCTTGGAATACATAATTATCCCATAAATTCAAGAAGTCAAATCTTGATTCCTATTGCCTTGTTATTTTCAAAAATTTAGGGAAAAGGGGAAGAGAGATTTATATGGAAAAATTTAATTAAGGAGAAAAGAATATAGGAGATATATTCAAGATTTCTTGGAGACCAAGAAAAAGATTTTATTCCTTATTTTTTCCTCAAAAAAAATCGTCCCCCCTTGTCCTATATATAGGGGATGAATCCATCATTCCTAAGTGCAATTCCATATGTTGAAAATATTAAAAATCCACAAAGGTGGTGGCAAAATATTTTATTTTTCTCTCTTGTTAAAATCGCTCGTGTGAATCCTCCCACCGGATTACATTCGTGGACGTGAGACATATTTGAGAAGGCACTTTGGGTTGATCCATCGTCTCAACGGTTGTCTCTACAAGAGGTATGTAATCTCGTAACTCATAGATTCCGCATGCTTAGGATTTACGTGGATTATGTGTACGCATGTTGTTTATTTGCTTATTAATTATTATTGTGAATTGACTTAGGATTAATTCATGTTAGTAATTAATTTATTAATTTAAATATGTATTTAAATTCACCTCGAATTGATCCGGGCACCCCTAATTTCCCAACAACTGGTATCAGAGCCTCGATTTCGAGCTCTATATTTAAATTGTTATTTAAATATGTTGGCCATTAAATTTTATTAAAAATTGGATAGTAGAATTGTTAGATCTGTTTTGCAGGTATCCAATTGTCATGGTATTTAATGTGTTTATTTATTTCATGAGTATGAATGGTTTTAATTCGACTCGTTTGAATTTGTTTTTCTCGTGAGAAAATCCACGAGTAGATTAGGATATTTGATTTGTTCAATGTAATAGACTAGTCTAGATTTATGTTTATTTATTTTGTAAAATAAATTGTAACCTGATCGAAGACGAAGACGGAGGCGAGAAATTAAAATGGATCCGGAATCGGGTGCAGGCAACGTGTGTCAGGGGAAATGTGGCAAGGGATTCACGCGCGTGACGCGGACGACGGGCCGGCGCAAGACGGGCGTGGGGCGGGAGGAGGGCGGAGAGCGTGAGGAGGTTTCGGGTGAGCGGACGGGCGCACACACAGGCGGAAGCGCTGCCGTGTGTGCGAATGGGCGGATAAAGAAGAGCGGGCGATGCGGCGTGTGTTGGGATTATACTGGAAAGTATGCTTTTACTTTGTATAATCAAACTGAATTTCAGTCTTATTTACTGAAATAGATTTTTTATCACTGATGCTTTAAATATCATCGAATGTTACATATATTTACTGCATAACTGTTCACTGATACTCAAGGTACGGTTATATTTTCCTTATGAAACATAAATCTGAGACCTTTGAGAAATTCAAAGAATTTAAGGCTCAAGCAGAGAATCATAGGGAAAAACGTATCAAGTCTCTACGATCCGATCGTGGTGGCGAGTACCTCAGCGATGAGTTTTTGAACTACTTGTCAGATGAAGGGATTGTATCCCAGCTAACTGCACCCGGAACCCCTCAACAAAACGGGGTTGCAGAGCGAAGAAACAAAACTCTTTTGGAAATGGTTAGATCAATGATGAGTTATGCGGATCTTCCCAAGTCGTTCTGGGGTCATGCATTGGAAACAGCGGCTTACATTCTGAACTTGGTGCCATCCAAATCGGTTCCCAAAACTCCCAAAGAATTGTGGATCGGGCTCAAGCCCAGTTTGAGACACATGAGAATTTGGGGGTGTCCGAACTACGTGTTGGACAAGGAAGCCAGAAAATTAGATCCTCGATCAGAATTAAGGTTGTTTATAGTCTACCCCGAGGGAACAAAAGGGTGTATGTTCTATGGTCCCGAAGATCAAAAGGTGGTAATAAGCACCTACTTTAGATTTTTGGAAGAAGACTATATGAACGAAAGAAGACCCAAAAGTGAGATTACCTTAAATGAGCTAAGGGGGCTAACCTCATTGCCAACTGTACAAGATGACTTACCAAACAACACACTTTCACAACCGAAATCTCGTCGTAGTGGGAGGGTTGTGAGACAGCCCGAGAGATTCACAGGGATAGGAGAGTCCTCGGACTTGATTCCCGGACAAGACGAATCAGACCCATGGACATATGATGAGGCAATCCAAGACAAGGATGCGATTTCTTAGCAAAAAGCAATGAAAGCCGAAATGGGTTCTATGGATCATAACAGAGTGTGTGAGCTAGTCGAACCACTTAATGGGGTCAAACCCATTGGTTGTAAGTGGGTATACAAGAGAAAAAGAGGACCGGACGGGAAGGTGGAAAACTTCAAGGCAAGGCTTGTGGCGAAAGGTTATACTCAGAAAGAAGGGATCGACTATGAGGAAACTTTTTCGCCTGTAGCAATGCTCAAGTCCATCCGAATTCTCTTGTCAATTGCTGCGCATCTCGACTTTAAAATCTGGCAAATGGATGTCAAGACGGCTTTCCTTAACGGAAGTCTTGATGAAGAAATCTATATGCAACAACCCCAAGGCTTCATTGAAAAAGGCCAAGAACACCTAGTTTGTAAGCTCTTGAAGTCCATTTACGGACTCAAACAAGCATCCAGAGCTTGGAACCAATGTTTTGATCATGTTATAAAGTCTTATGGGTTTGATCAAAATGAGTTCGAAAGTTGTGTGTACAAAATGCGTGTCAGAACTGCATTGGTATTCTTAGTACTATACGTAGACAACATTCTGCTCATCGGGAACGATGTAAAGGTATTATCAGACGTAAGGGCATGGCTTTCAAAACAGTTTGATATGAAGGACTTAGGGGAAGCCGGGCACATCCTTGGGATCAAGATCACTCGAGATCACAAGAAAATGATGATAGGCTTATCGCAAGCTTCATACATAGACACTGTCTTGAAACGATTCAGCATGCAGGATTCCAAGAAAGGCTTCGTACCTTTCAGGCATGGAATCCATCTATCCAAGGAAATGTGCCATAAGACACAAAAGGAGATAGATGACATGAAAGACATTCCTTATGCTTCGGTTGTCGGAAGCCTTATGTATGTAATGTTGTGCACGAGACCGGATATCTGCTTTGCCGTTGACATTGTGGCAAGATATCAAAGTAACCCGGGGAAAGAACATTGGACGACAGTTAAAAACATTCTGAAGTATCTGAAAAGAACTCGAGATAGAATGTTGGTTTATCAGTCAGATAGTCTAATCCCCATCGGCTACACGGACTCGAATTTCCAATCAGACTTAGATTCCAGAAAATCTACCTCCGGTAGTGTGTTTTGCATGGGGGGAGGAGCCATGACATGGAGAAGCGTTAAGCAGAAATGCATCGCAGATTCTAGCATGGAAGCCGAATATGTAGCTGCTTGCGAGGCAGCGAAAGAAGTGGTTTAACTCAAGAACTTCCTAGTGGACTTGGATGTAGTTTCGAATTTGCCCAGCACAATCACTGTTTATTGTGACAATGCCGGAGCAGTTGCAAATTCAAGGGAACCAAGAGCCCACAAGGCCAGCAAACACATTGAAAGGAAATACCATCTTATATGAGAAATCGTTAAGAGATGAGATATAGAGGTGGCAAAGATCGCGTCAGAAGACAACCTAGCAGATCCATTCACAAAGGGTTTGCCTCAGAATACATTCGAGAGACATGTGGAAGGAATGGGTGTCAAGACCGTTGCCAATCTGCTTTGAGTATAAGTGGGAGACATTATTTGGTTTGTGTAGGTGACATTATATGTCACGTATTAGGAACTACACGAGACATGATGTAGTATACTTAAAAGCAGACTTTGAGTATAAGTGGGAGATTGTTGAGATTATACTGGAAAGTATGTTTTTACTTTGTATAATCAAACTGAATTTCGGTCTTATTTACTGAAATAAATTGTTTATCACTGATGCTTTAAATATCATCGAATGTTACATATATTTACTGCATAATTGTTCACTAAATAGTACGTGTTACATTGTAGTTAATTTAGTGATACCAGATCATAGAAGATTAAATTAACAGTCCCTTATAACAAAAAGTACACCATTCACGACCTAGATGGAAATGAACAATCCATCATGAAAGGTTGAAGTGTAAGGCTCAAATTGACTTGTCTTGACCAAGAGATTACACTAGTGCATGTTTAGTGCACTGAATAGGACCTACAGGAGGACAAAATCTTCAGAACTGAACTAGGAAGAATTAGACCTCAGGGGTTCGTTATTTCTTAATCTTCGTCCCTTAAATAGGATCACGTGTGGTTAGTAATTATTGCTTTGACTTATTACGGGTAGAGAATCAACGAGATTCAATACTTTATATCTTGGGCAATATTATTGGTCACATGCGATTGCTAAGATTTAATACGGAGAATTGTGTGTAAGTACGCTTGTTCGATTTGCCCCCTTGGGAGGTTCATAAGTTTTATCATACAAAATCTTGCAAGTGAAACTAGTTTCCGGTATGGATAATAATGTTGAACCGTTCCTTAACCAAGGACAAAATATATTAATTAATGGAAAGCTATTTCAGTGGCTTGAATTAATTAATGGGCTAGATAATCTTAAACATGGGAAATAATAACCGGGAGCCATATTAACAGTAATATGGGTTAAGATGGATAGTGCAATATTAATTATGTAGTAGGATTAATTAATATTTATGGGCTTGAATAATATTGTGGCTCAATATTGATAATTCAAGATCCATTGGAAGGTCCAATCTTAATTCTCCTAAAGGCCCCTCAAGTAGCCCAACATAAAGTACAATAACTGAAAAATGTGTTTAAAAATAAAATAAATTTTGTTGCTATTTTTCCTCATTAATTTCGAAAAATATAAATAAAAGGGGAGAAATATTTTCTTTGAATTTTGTTATGGAATGAAGATATGTATTCTTGAGATACAAGATTATCTCATTAAATTCAAGAAATCTCCCACTTGGTTATTTATATGTTAATTTCGAAAATTTTGAAAGAATAAGGGAAATAAAGATTTTCTTGATTTTCTTGAAAAGATATTATGGAAGATATGTATTCTTGCAATACAGATATATCTCATAAATTCAAGAAGATCGAAATCTTGGAATCTTTATCCTTATTTTTTTCGAAAATAACCATAACAAGGGGAGTTGGGATTTTTGTGGAATATTTAATTATGAAGAAAAGAATATATGGGATATATTCAAGATTTCTTGGATATCAAGAAAAAGATTTTCCCATCTTTATTTCCACCTAAAATTTCGACCAACCCCTCATTATAAATAGGGGATGAATGTTTCATCACCAGGTGAACACGAAAATTGCTTTTTCGGAAAAATATCAGCGTCGATAAAATATAAAATATTTTGAAACGTCGACAGATTGTGTATTTTCGAAAAACCTCAATTGTGAGTGTACAATTCCATGTGCTGGAAAAATTAGTAATCCACAAAGGTGGTGCAACAAATTTTATTTTCCATTTTGTTAATTGTTCGCGAGCTTCCTTCTACCGGATTGACGAGTAAGGACTAGGGAATACTTGGGAAGGCTTTTTGGTGTGTTTTTATCGACGAGACCATTGCCACTCCAAGAGGTTAGTTCACGTAAACCCGTAGCAATTCCGCATGCGTAGCATTTATGTGAACTGTTTATATGCATGATTTGTTGTTGAATTATTATTTGAATTAATATAGGATTAATTCATGCTAGTAATAATTGTTAGAATTAAATTTTTATTTAAATATTCATCCCAAATAGATCCGTGCAATTAATTCCCCAACAAATGGTATCAGAGCCTCGGTTTTGGGCTCTGAATTTTAAATTGTAATTTAATTCGTTTTCATTAAATTTGAAATTGGATAGTAGAATTGCTAGATCTTTTTTGCAGGTATCCAATTGTCATGGAATTTAATGTGTTTATTTATGCATGCATATAAATTGTGGTTTTTAATTCGCCTGTTCGAATTCGCTTTTGCCTAAATGAGAAAATCCACGAGTAGATTATGATTTGTTTGATTCGTTCAATGTAATAGACTAGTATAGATCTAGGTTTATTTATTTATCATAAATAAATTGAAACCGGATCGTGAGCCAAGACGAAGACGATGAATTAATGATGAATGGATCCGAATCGGCGCGGCACGCCGCACGGGCAAGGCCGAGGGCCGAGCCGCTGGATTGCGGTCGATCAGACATGGGCGCTGGCCGCACCATGCGCGATCGGGCGGCAGACGCGGGCGGAGGCACGCAAAGCACACGCCGAGAGGCTGGCGAGGCGGCACGCTGACGCACGGGCGCGCTGCGCTGAATACGCGATGCCGCCGAGATCCACCGGTAAGGGCCGAAATGACGACGCACCATCGGGCGACGCGGCGCCGGGCACTTTGAGTAGGGCGACGGATGCCACTCGACACGGCCGGGAGTGCTAAAGGGCACCGACCATGAAATGGGTCGATGACATCACTTGACATGGCTTAACCTTTCGAGATTTAACGATGAAGGCGAAGAAGATGACTTCTCGAGATCAAGACATGACAAAAATTAACCGTGACAATTGGATATATGTGCCCAACGTGTTTAATTTTGTTTTGATGTTTATGCATTATTTTATGCTTATTTAAATTGTGTTTAAATTTGGGATGCATGAGAAAATGTTTTGAAAAATATCACTTTCGAAAATTACTAAGTATGCTTAAACAATTAATTGACAATTTTATTCAGGATAATAAAATTTAATTAATTTTGACCTCCATGATTTATTTATTTGTGAATTCTTTTGGAGAAATTCCCCCCACGGGACGGTCAAAAGATAACTTTCACATGAATAAATTCCAAATGGATGATTGTGGATTATTACTAGTGGCGGCGATGACCCTCCCCACGAGGCTCGTTCAAAGCTAAATAATAATTCTGTATTTAATCATGGTTATTACTTAGGTATAAAATTGATATGCATATACTTCCCCAAGTCCTGTCAATTTTATATTGGTCAAGTGGAGCCAACTATTAATCTAGATATTAAAGGTTTGTAAATCGTTTTGTTTTTGTAACTCGCTTGAATGTGTTTAAATAATGACCCACCCCACGTGGCTTATTTAAAACCGCTTTGAGATGTTGGGTGATGCATGTTCATATTTTTTTTGAGATTTTAATATGATGCATGTGATCGAACCTTGTGATATATTTGTGCTTATGCATATAGTTATTTATTTCGAGTCAAAGATGTCGTAACCTTTTAATCCTTTCGCTATTATACTTAAAGTCAATAGAATAAGTATGGAAACTATATTGATTAGAAGCGAAAAATTATAATTGTCCTAACTGCACAAAAGCACAAGTGGATTCTTGACACACCAAAATCAGATGAGCCAACTGACGAGTCAAAAATGCGGGACTCGTCAGATCACCTTGGGAGAGATGTCGTTCTTGAAAATGGTGGAGGGCAAAAGGGATTACGTCCTCAAAATTGATAGCCCATCCCGAACAAACTTGAGGTTCTCGAAAAGTGCAGATTATAACTGGAGGGATGAATTTGGTACTTCACTCCCCAAAAGTTTTTGAGCATTTTGGCCTCCATAATGAACATGATTTTTGCAAGCTTTGGTCTCAAGAGATGTTGATGGGGCACAAACTTGTTTAGCGGGCGATACTTCACATTCGGGGTAGTTGATACGGGAATTTGATCATGTTTGCTTCACGGGTTCAAGTGACCGACCCGACAACTTAGTGGGAGTGAGATCCTCAAGTTTTTGAGCATGGGAGAAGTGCACCGTCTTTTGAAGATGGAGTTTTAATTTTAAGAGATGTTCTTTACGTCTCCTACTTTTAGAAAGAATTTAATTTCGGTTTCTAAACTTTATATTGATGGATATTCGTTGCTTTTGATAAATTTGTTACCATTTCTCTTTATGATAAATTTAAGTCATGGGAACGTTGTTGAATAATCTCTATACAATTAAGCGGTACACCAAAAGCGAAATGCATCCTATAACACATCAATCTGTTTTCCGATAAAAGAAAATGTTCATCGACGTGAATGAGGACACTTCTATGGCATCTTAGATTGGGACATATGAATTCAAAGAGGATCCAAAGGTTGGTAGAAGACGGTTCACTGGAATCTCTCCAAGTTGAACCAATTCCAACCTGCGAATCATGTTTGGAGGGTAAAATGACCAAGAGGGCATTCGGAGCCAAGGGGAATAGAGCCAAAGAAATGTTAGAAATAGTTCACACAGACGTATGTGGTCCAATGTCAACCAAAGCAAGAGGAGGTTATGAGTATTTCGTCACTTTTATTGATGACTACTCAAGGTACGGTTATATTTTCCTTATGAAGCATAAATCTGAGACCTTTGAGAAATTCAAAGAATTTAAGGCTCAAGCATAGAATCATAGGGAAAAACGTATCAAGTCTCTACGATCCGATCGTGGAGGCGAGTACCTCAGCGATGAGTTTTTGAACTACTTGTCAGATGAAGGGATTGTATCCCAGCTAACTGCACCCGGAACCCCTCAATAAAATGGGGTTGCAGAGCGAAGAAACATAACTCTTTTGAAAATGGATAGATCAATGATGAGTTATGCGGATCTTCCCAAGTCGTTTTGGGGTCATGCCTTGGAAAAAACGGCTTACATTCTGAACTTGGTGCCATCCAAATCGATTCCCAAAACTCCCAAAGAATTGTGGACCTGGCGCAAGCCCAGTTTGAGACACATGAGAATTTGGGGGTGTCCGGCCTACGTGTTGGACAAGGAAGCCGGAAAATTGGATCCTCGATCAGAATTAAGGTTGTTTATAGTCTACCCCGAGGGAACAAAAGGGTGTATGTTCTATGGTCCCGAAGATCAAAATGTGGTAATAAGCACCCACTTTAGATTTTTGGAAGAAGATTATATGAACGAAAGAAGACCCAGAAGTGAGATTACCTTAAATGAGCTAAGGGGGGCTAACCTCATTGCCAACTGTACAAGATGACTTACCAAACGACACACTTTCACAACCAGAACCTCGTCGTAGTGGGAGGGTTGTGAGACAGCCCAAGAGATTCACGGGGATAGGAGAGTCCTCGGACTTGATTCCCGGATAAGACGAATCAGACCCATGGACATATGATGAGGCAATCCAAGACAAGGATGCGGTTTCTTGGCAAAAAGCAATGAAAGCCGAAATGGGTTCTATGGATCATAACAGAGTGTGTGAGCTAGTCGAACCACTTAATGGGGTCAAACCCATTGGTTGTAAGTGGGTATACAAGGGAAAAAGAGGACCGGACGGGAAGGTGGAAACCTTCAAGGCAAGGCTTGTGGCGAAAGGTTATACTCAGAAAGAAGGGATCGACTATGAGGAAACTTTTTCGCATGTAGCAATGCTCAAGTCCATCCGAATTCTCTTGTCGATTGCTGCACATCTCAACTTTGAAATCTGGCAAATGGATGTCAAGACGGCTTTCCTTAACGGAAGTCTTCATGAAGAAATCTATATGCAACAACCCCAAGGCTTCATTGAAAAAGGCCAAGAACACCTAGTTTGTAAGCTCATGAAGTCCATTTACGGACTCAAACAAGCATCCAGAGCTTGGAACCAATGTTTTGATCATGTTATAAAGTCTTATGGGTTTGATCAAAACGAGTTCGAAAGTTGTGTGTACAAAAAGCGTGTCGGAACTGCATTGGTATTCTTAGTACTATACGTAGACGACATTCTGCTCATCGGGAACTATGTAAAGGTGTTATCAGACGTAAGGGCATGGCTTTCAAAACAGTTTGATATGAAGGACTTAGGGGAAGCCGGGCACATCCTTGGGATCAAGATCACTCGAGATCGCAAGAAAATGATGATAGGCTTATCGCAAGCTTCATACATAGACACTGTCTTGAAATGATTCAGCATGCAGGATTCCAAGAAAGGCTTCGTACCTTTCAGGCATGGAATCCATCTATCCAAGGAAATGTGCCCTAAGACACAAAAGGAGATAGATGACATGAAAGACATTCCTTATGCTTCGGCTGTCGGAAGCCTTATGTAAGCAATTTTGTGCACGAGACCGGATATCTGCTTTGCCGTTGGCATGGTGGCAAGATATCAAAGTAACCCGGGGAAAGAACATTGGACGGCAGTTAAAAACATTCTGAAGTATCTGAAAAGAACTCGAGATAGAATGTTCGTTTATCAGTCAGATAGTCTAATCCCCATCGGCTACACGGACTCGGATTTCCAATCAGACTTAGATTCCAGAAAATCTACCTCCGGTAGTGTATTTTGCCTGGGGGGAGGAGACATGACATGGAGAAGCATTAATCAGAAATGCATCGCAGATTCTACCATGGAAGCCGAATATGTAGCTGCTTGCGAGGCAGGGAAAGAAGCGGTTTGGCTCAAGAACTTCCTAGTGGACTTGGATGTAGTTCCGAATTTGCCCATCACAATCACTGTTTATTGTGACAATGCCAGAGCAGTTGCAAATTCAAGGGAACCAAGAGCCCACAAGGCCAGCAAACACATTGAAAGGAAATACTATCTTATACGAGAAATTGTTAAGAGAGGAGATATAGAGGTGGCAAAGATCGCGTCAGAAGACAACCTAGCAGATCCATTCACAAAGGGTCTGCCTCAGAATACATTCGAGAGACATGTGGAAGGAATGGGTGTCAAGACCGTTGTTAATCTGCTTTGAGTATAAGTGGGAGATATTATTAGGTTCGTGTAGGTGACATTATATGTCACGTATTAGGAACTACACGAGACATGCTGTAGTATACTTAAAAGCAGACTTTGAGTATAAGTGGGAGATTGTTGGGATTATACTGGAAAGTATGCTTTTACTTTGTATAATCAAACTGAATTTCGGTCTTATTTACTGAAATAAATTATTTATCACTGATGCTTTAAATAACATCGAATGTTACATATATTTACTGCATAACTATTCACTAAATATTACGTGTTACATTGTAGTTAATTTAGTGATACCAGATCACATAAGATTTAATTAACAGTCCCTTGTAACCAAAAGTACACCATTCACGACCTAGATGGAAATGAACAATCCATCTTGAAAGGTTGAAGTGTAAAGCTCAGATTGGCATGTCTTGACCAAGAGATTACACTAGTGCATGTTTAGTGCACTGAATAGGACCTACAGGAGGACAAATTCTTCAGAACTGAACTAGGAAGAATTAGACCTCAGTGATTCGTTATTTCTTAATCTTCGTCCCTAAAATAGGATCGCGTGTGGTTAGTAATTATTGCTTTGACTTATTACGGGTAGAGAATCAACGAGATTCAATACTTTATATCTTGGGCAATATTATTGGTCACATGCGATTGCTAAGATTTAATACGGAGAATCGTGTGCAAGTACGCTTGTTCGATTTGCCCCCTTGGGAGGTTCATAAGTTTTATCATACCAAATCTTGCAAGTGGAACTAGTTTCCGGTATGGATAATAATGTTGAACCGTTCCTTAACCAGGGACAAAATATATTAATTAATGGAAAGCTATTTCAGTGGCTTGAATTAATTAATGGACTAGATAATCTTAAACACGGGAAATAATAATCGGGAGCCATATTAACAGTAATATGGGTTAAGATGGATAGTGAAATATTAATTATGTAGTGGGATTAATTAATATTTATGGACTTGAATAATATTGTGGCTCAATATTGATAATTCAAGATCCATTGGAAGGTCCAATCTTAATTCAAGAAACCTCAATTGTGAGTGTACAATTCCATGTGCTGGAAAAATTAGTAAATCCACAAAGGTGGTGCAACAAATTTTATTTTCCCTTTTGTTAATTGTTCGCAAGCTTCCTTCCACCGGATTGACGAGCAAGGACTATGGAATACTTGGGAAGGCTTTTTGGTGTGTTTTTATCGACGAGACCATTGCCACTCCAAGAGGTTAGTTCACGTAAACCTGTAGCAATTCCGCATGCGTAGCATTTATGTGAACTGTTTATATGCATGATTTGTTGTTGAATTATTATTTGAATTAATATTGGATTAATTCATGCTAGTAATAATTGTTAGAATTAAATTTGTATTTAAATATTCATCCCGAATAGATCCGTGCAATTAATTTCCCAACAGCGCGCGCGGACGCGGCGCGGACGAGGGCATGGACGGGTGCGTGTGGGCACACGCGGCGCCCTGTCGAGTGCTGTCGAGACTGCCGGCTTTTCGCCTAGGCGACGTGCGCTGGGCGCCTGGCACGCGCGCACTGGTGCAGTCGACACGGCCGGGTTGGGTGCAAGGTGTGCACCCCGACCCGCGAGCTGGTCGGTGCACGAGACGTGACTTTTTGAGACGTTCGAGTGGGAGAAATTCAAGACGGTGTTTCTTCAAAAT
This sequence comes from Stenogyne calaminthoides, assembly GCA_037126765.1. Classification (NCBI taxonomy): domain Eukaryota; kingdom Viridiplantae; phylum Streptophyta; class Magnoliopsida; order Lamiales; family Lamiaceae; genus Stenogyne; species Stenogyne calaminthoides. The sequence goes on from JBBCBC010000006.1 coordinate 15,726,581, forward strand.
CAAGCCAAGAAAAATCAAACCATGACAATTGGATAATTTGTGCCCAATATGTTTATTTTTCTGCTTTGCTTGATTTATTGTTGTATTTTCTTATGCTTTATTTAATTTGTTTAAATGTGTTTGCATGAGAATTGCCCAACGAAAAATCTCAAATTCAAAAATTACTAAGTATGTTTTAAATAATTAATTTGGTTTTGAATCAAATTAATTTTGACCTCTATAATTTATTTATTTGTGAAATCTTTTGGATAAATTTCCCTAAGGGACGACCAAAAGAAAGCTTTCACATGAATAAACTCTCAAAAGGATGATTGTGAATTATTATTAGTGGATGACCCTCCCAAGAGGCTCGATCAAAACAAAGTTGTAATTCTGTATTTAATCATGGTTATTACTTAGATACAAAATTGATATGCTTATACTTCACTGAAGTCCCTGTCAATTTTGTATTGATCAAGTGGGAGCCAACTATTAATTAATTTTCTTTTAATTAAAGGTTTGTAACTGTTCTTGTTTGTAACCTGCTTAAATGTGATTTAAATGATGACCCTCCCAAGAGGCTCATTTAAAACTGTTTTGAGATGTTGACTGATGCATGTTCATATATTTTTGAGATTTCAATATGAATCATGTGATCGAATTATGTGATTTTCTTTGTGTTGATCTGGATATTGATACAAGATGTATGTTTATTTTCAGTATCATCATGTCGCAACCTTTTAATCCACTAAAATATATGCTCAAAGAACATCAACTTACTGGTGAAAACTATGTAACTTGGAAAAGAAATATGAAATTTATCCTCACTGCACAACCACAACATTGAGTTCTTGGCGGATCCAAACCTGAAAAACTTACTGAAGGGTCAACTAATGCGGAGAGATCTTTGCATGAAATCTGGGAGCAAGCCAACAAATCAATGAAGTGCATAATCTTGACTTCATTGTCTGATGATTTGAAACACATTCATAAGAATGTTGAATCAGCTACGGAGATCATGCAAAGTCTTGAGGAAATGTTTTCAATAGAAAACCGCATGATCGAACAGTTTCATCGTGATGGCGTGGCTAGGCTAAAGATGACAGAGGGAACACCTGTAAGGGATCATGTTCTCAAAGTCATGCGCCATTTTGAAAAACTTGTTTACCTCGGTACCAAGTATGATGACGGGGCTCCTCCAAGATGCTTTAATGAGTTTTTTTGTAGTTTTGTGATGAGTGATCACATGTTCACTATGGATACTCTACAAGAGGTCTTGGAAACAATAGAGAAACATTTGGGACAAGAATACGAAGCTTTGGTGACTAAGAGACTTCTTTCAAGATCTAGGCCAGTGGAAGACAAGATCATAGTGAAGATGAACAATCAGAAGCAAAGTAGAGCTCCTACTAAGAAAGGTAAAGGTAAGGCAGTCAGTTGGTTGGGTATCCAGAAGAAACCTAAGGGAAATTGTTTTAACTGTGGTGAAAAAGGACACTGGAGGTGGTCCTGTTCCAATCCCAAGCAGAATGGAAAGAAATGTAATTCTCACGCACTAGTTGTTGAAACTTGTTTAGCGGCGTATGCTACCCATTCGTGGGTAATGGATACGGGATCCACTGATCATGTTTGTTTCACATTACAGGGGTTCAAGCGGACCCGACAACTTAGTGGGAGAGAGATCCTCGTCACGCTAGACGATGCTACGAGAGTGGCAGCTGAAGCAGTGGGAGACGTGCACTTGTCTTTTGAAGACAAGAGTTTAATTTTAAGAGATGTTCTTTATGTTCCTATTTTTCGCAAAAACCTAATTTCAGTTTCAAAACTATTCGCTGATGGATATTCTCTTCGTTTTAATAAACATGTTACTATTTTTCGTAACGATGTGGTTATCTATCATGGAACTTTACGGAACAATCTTTACATTATTAACTGTGCACATCACTCACATATGTATCCTATAACACATCTACTTTTTCATGTAAAAGGAAACGTTCGACCAACGTGAACGAGACACTTCTTTGGCACCTAAGACTAGGTCATATTAATCCAAAAAGGATCCAAAGGTTGGTCCAAGATGGTTCATTGGAGTCCCTCCTGATTGAACCATTTCCAACTTGTGAATAATGCTTGGAGGGTAAGATGATCAAGAGGGCATTTGGAGCCAAGGGGCTTAGAGCTAAAGAAGTGTTGGAGATCGTTCACACCGATGTATGTGGTCCAATGCAAATCAAAGCAAGAGGTGGCTACGAGTATTTCGTTACGTTTATCGATGATTACTCAAGCTATGGGTACGTTTTCCTAATGAAGCATAAATCTGAGACATTTGATAAATTCAAAGAATTTAAGGCTAAAGCAGAGAATCATAAGGAAAAGAGTATCAAGTTTCTACGATCTGATCGTGGAGGCGAATACCTCAGCGATGAATTCTTGAACTACCTATCGGATGAAGGGATTGCATCCCAGTTGACTACACCCGGTACCCCTCAACAAAACGGGGTTGCAGAACGAAGAAACAGAACACTTCTAGAAATGGTAAGGTCAATGATGAGTTATGCGGATTTACCAAAATCATTTTGGGGTTATGCCTTGCAAACAATAGCTTATATTCTGAACTTAGTGCCATCCAAATCGGTTCCAAAAACCCCTAGGGAAGCTTAGGACACATGAGGATCTGGGGGTGTCCGGCATACGTGTTGGATAAGGAAACTGGCAAATTGGATGCACGTTCGGAATTAAGGTTGTTTATAGGGTACCCCGAAGGAACGAAGGGATGCATGTTCTATGGTCCCGAAGATCAAAAGGTCGTAATCAGTACGCACTTTAGATTTTTGGAAGAAGACTATATGAACGATAAAAAGCCTAGAAGCAAGATTACCTTAGAAGAACTTAGGGGGCCAACTCTGTTGCCAACTGTACAAGACGAAATACCAAACGTCACACCGACCTTACCAGAACCTCGTCGTAGTGGGAGGGTTGTTAGGCAACCCGAGCGATTCTTGGGGATCGGAGAGTCCTCGGACTTGATCTCAGGAGAAGAATCAGATCCATGGTCCTACAACGAGGCGATCCAGGATAAGGATGCGACATCCTGGTAAACAACAATGGAAGCCGAGATGGGTTCAATGGATCACAATAAAGTGGGGGGAGCTAGTCGAACCACTTAATGGGGTAAAACCCATTGGATGCAAGTGGGTATACAAGAGAAAAAGGGGACATGACGAAAAGGTTGAAAACTTTAAAGCAAGACTCGTGGCGAAAGGGTACACTCAGAAAGAAGGGATTGACTATGAGGAAACCTTTTCGCCCGTAGCCATGCTCAAGTCCATCTGTATTCTCTTGTCGATTGCTGCACACCTAGACTTTGAGATCTAGCAAATGGATGTAAAGACCGCTTTCCTCAATGGAAGTCTTGACGAAGAAATCTATATGCAACAACCCGAAGGCTTCATTGAAAAAGGCCAAGAGCATCTGGTTTGCAAGCTAAAGAAGTCCATTTATGGGCTAAAGCAAGCATCCCATGCTTGGTATCAGTGTTTTGATCAAGTTATAAAATCCTACGGTTTTGATCAAAATAATTTCGAAAGTTGCATGTATAAAAGTGTGACGGGACTGCCTTGGTATTCTTGGTACTATATGTAGACGACATTCTGCTCATCGGGAACGATGTAAAGATGTTGTCAGACGTAAGGGCATGGCTGTCAAAACAGTTTGATATGAAGGATTTAGGGTAAGCTGGTCATATCCTAGGGATCAAGATCACTCGAGATCGCAGGAAAAGAATGATCGGGCTTTCGAAAGCCTCATATATAGACACCATTTTGAAGAGATTAAACATGTAAGATTCCAAGAAAGATTTTGTTCCTTTCGACAAGGAATCCATCTATCCAAGGAAATGTGTCCCAAGACACAAAAGGAAATAGATGACATGAAGGGCGTTCCTTATGCTTCGGCTGTAGGAAGCCTCATGTATGCAATGTTGTGCATGAGATCGGATATCTGCTTCGCCGTAGGAATGGTGGCAAGATATCAAAGTAACCCTGGGAAAGAGCATTGGACTGCGGTTAAGAGCATTCTGAAGTATCTGAAGAGGACACAGGACAAAATGTTAGTTTATCAATCAGACAGTCTAATCCCCATCGGTTATACAGACTCAGATTTCTAATCAGGCATAGACTCCAGAAAGTCAACCTGGGGTAGTGTGTTTTGCATGGGGGGAGGAGCCATGACATGGAGAAGCGTTAAGCAGAAATGCATCACCGATTCTACCATGGAAGCCGAATATGTAGCTTTTTGTGAAGCAGCGAAAGAAGCAGTTTGGCTTAAGAACTTCCTGGTGGACTTGGACATCGTTCCGAATTTCCCAGCACGATCACGGTTTACTGTGATAACGCCGGAGCAGTTGCTGATGGAATGCGCCGGTGTGGGTGGTCCGTTGCCAGGATCGATATTGGATGCCAAACGAATACGTAACAAAATAAAACCTAAACGCATCTAAAGCAAAAGGTCAGATTTTGTTACCCTTGAAGATCGAGGTGTTGATTCCACTGCAGATCTTCTAGTCTGTCTCCCAACCTCGTTCGAACACCGAGTGGACAGCGATCTATCGAACGTGGAGAAGGCGCCTGCTATTTCATCTCCTAAACCCTAGTTTTTCTCGGCTGCTACGTTTTCAATTTCGTGCACTGGAGTTATGGACGAAACCAGGCTCCTTTATTTATACTCCTTGGGTTTTCGTGGGCCAGACTAGGGATCCACTAGAAGGTATAGGGTTTGGGCTTCTTCCGGATCCAAATACTTTTATGTTCAGCCCAGAACATTAATTTGGCCCGAGAACATTAATTCATCCCACTAGAAAATTAATGTTGCACTCCCGTCCTATCCCGAACCGAATCAGGGCTTCTATTAGACTTTATAATTCCCCGTGTTAAAGATATCGCACGTCCATTAATTATTAAAGCTTCCAACTGCTTTAATTAATTAATATCTATTATTCCATGAGTAGTACCACTCAACCTTGTTATCGTACGAATTAAATCCACCTGCAGGGTTTAATACAATAATCCTTTATGAGTTTCCTCAAGGGGACGTCATCATCCTGGATGTCCAGGACACTGTGCCCCAATGACAATAAATAGATATCATGCGAGCGATGTCACTACCCAAAATACGAAGTGTGAGAGATCTACCACGATTCTCACCTATAGTAAATCAAAGCAGTGAACAAGCACCCCACATATCTAAATACCACACTTAGGGTTGAGAATTACAAAAGTCACCAAGACCTCTAGTTCTTCATAACAGTCAGAATAGAAGAACATGTCTTATCTGTGACCTATTCAATATGACATAGCTTACTAGTATAAACCAATGGCCAAGACAAGCCACCAACAAGTTTATACTACAACTTAAACCAATAGTTATGTCCAGAAATATCTCAGTTGTGAATAATGTTTATATCTTATAAGGAACTTGACAATGTGATCTTCTGTGTGACTACAAACTCACCACATAGTCTACAATATAAGATAAGCAGACACATAAGCAATTTATAAGAATGCAATAATGTGAAAGACCATTTATTTCAGATAATAAGGAAATTGAATATACATCCACAAAAGCTCACTAAAAGTTTGCTTTACAGTATACACCAACAATCTCCCACTTATACTAAAGCTAAACTTTTAGTATACACATGAAGCGATAACAATTCTCCCACTTATACTAAAGTCTAGCTGTAATACATCGTAAACCAAGACCCTCTACATGTTTCTCAAAGACTTTTATTGCCAGAGTCTTTGTGAAAGGATCAGCCAGGTTGTCCAATGATGCAATCTTAGCCACAGCCACGTCTCCTCGATTTACGATGTCTCGTATAATGTGGTACTTCCGCTCTATGTGTTTACTAACTTTGTGGGCTCTAGGTTCTTTCGAGTTTGCCACTGCACCCGCGTTATCACAATAAATGGTGATACACCTCGGCATACTCTTAGAAACCCCTAAGTCCAGTAAGAAACTACGTAGCCAGACAGCCTCCTTAGCAGCTTCTGAGGCAGCTACGTACTCGGCTTCCATAGTGGAGTCCGCAATGCATTTCTGCTTTACACTTCTCCAAGATATGGCTCCGCCTCCCAGCATAAACACATAACCCGAGGTAGACTTCCGTTCATCTCGATCAGCTTGGAAATCTGAATCGGTATAACCCAAAGGAATCATGCTGTCTGACTGGTATACCAGCGCATAATCTCGAGTCCTTTTCAAATACTTGAGAATGTGCTTGACAGCTATCCAATGCCCTTGACCAGGGTTAGACTGATATCTCGCTACCATGCCAACTGCATAGCAAATATCAGGCCTCGTACACAGCATTGCATACATAAGGCTTCCTACAGCTGATGCATAAGGAACCTTAGCCATTTCCTCTATCTCCTTCTGTGTCTCAGGACACATATCCTTAGATAGGGGAACTCCATGTCTGAAAGGTAGTAAGCCCTTCTTGGAGTTTTGCATGCTGAAACGAGCAACCACAGTATCAATGTAAGACGCTTGAGATAAACACAAGATTCTCTTTTTTCGATCACGAATGACCTTAATACCAAGAATGTACGATGCTTCTCCCATATCCTTCATTTGAAACTGCTCTGAAAACCACACCTTTAAGTCTGATAATACTTTCACTTTGTTGCCAATAAGAAGAATATCATCTACGTACAATACCAATAATACCACTACGTCTCCGTTACTCTTCTTGTACACACAACTTTCATTTTGACATTGTTCGAATCCAAAAGATTTGATCACCTCATCAAAACGAATATTCCAAGACCTGGAAGCTTGCTTCAGTCCATAAAGAGACTTTTTCAGCTTCTAGACTAGATACTCTTGGCCTTTCTTGACATAACCCTCGGGTTGCTGCATATAGATGTCCTTATCCAACTCTCTATTAAGGAAAGTTGTCTTGACATCCATTTGCCAAATCTCGTAGTTCATGTGATTAGCTATGGATAAGAGAATCCGGATTGACTTTAGCATGGCTACTGGTGAAAAGGTCTCGTCATAGTCAATTCCTTCTTTCTAGGTAAAACCCTTTGCCACCAACCGTGCTTTAAAAGCAACAATCTGCCCATCAAATCCTCTCTTACGTCTGTAGACCCACTTGCACCCAACGACTTTCTTGTCGTGGGGAAGTTCACTTAGGTCATGCACTTCCATATCATCCATAGATTCAATCTCTGAATCCATAGATTTGTTCCAAGACTCTGCATCTTTGTCTTAAATTGCCTCTTTGTAAGTCCAGGGATCGTTATCATCATGTTCATCATCTGGAATCAAGTCTGCAGACTCTCCCAAAAACATGAAACGATCAGGATGACAAACAACCCTCCCACTACGACGAGGCAATGTATACAAGGGTTCATCAGAGTAACCACGTTGTGCAGTCTCTTGTGGTATTTCCTCTTGCACACTTGGTGTGCCATTGTCTCCCCTCAACTCATTTAGAATGATTTCACTGTTGGACTTATGCTCATTCATATAGTCTTCCTCTAAAAACCGGGCATTGGTGATCACCATCACCCTCTGGTCATTAGGACTATTAAAATAACCACCTTTCGTTCCTTTAGGGTATCCTACAAACAGCCGTACTTCAGTTCTAGGTGCCAACTTATCAGCTTCCTTATTCAACACATGTGCTGGACAACCCCAAATTCGAATGTGGTTTAGACTAGGCTCTCGCCCAGACCACAATTCGATTGGAGTTTTTGGAACTGCTTTAGAAGGTACGTAATTTAGAAGGTACGCTGTCGTTTCCAAGGCATATCCCCAAAAGGAGGTGGGTAATGAAGCATAACTCATCATCGATCTCACCATCTCCAATATAGTTCTATTCCTTCTCTCAGCCACGCCATTTTGTTGGGGAGTACTAGGCGCTGTGAGCTGGGATATAATCTCGTTCTCTAGTAAGTGTTGCCTAAATTCATTGCTAAGATATTTGCCACCACGATCAGATAGTAGTGACTTGATACTCTTACCATGGCGGTTCTCCACTTCTGCCCTTAATTCTTTGAACTTGCCAAAGCATTCAGACTTGTGGCGCATCAGGTAGATATATCCATATCTTGAGTAATCGTCAATGAAAGTGACGAAATACTCAAAACCACCTCTAGCTTTAACAGACATAGGTCCACACAAATCAGAGTGAATCAATTCCAACACACTATTAGCCCTATTCCCCTTTGCCTTAAAAGGCCTCGAGGTCATTTTGCCCTCCAAACAGGATTCGCAGACTGAGAATGGTTCCACTTGGAGAGACTCCAAAAATCCACTACTTACTAGTCTTTGAATCCTTCTCAGATTGACATGACCCAACCGTAGGTGCCAAAGGTATGTTTGATTCAACTTAGAAGGTTCTTTTCTCTTATTTGATGATGACGATGAATGAGCTTCAGTCACAGTATGATATGCACAAGTAATAGTATAAAGATTATTTTCTAACACGCCAGAATAGATTAAAGAGTCATTTCTCATAATAACAACTTTGTCTTTAAAAACAACTGAGCATCCATCCATAAATAACTTCGAAACTGAAATTAAATTCTTCCGAAAACTCGGCACGTATAAAACGTTCTTTAATACTAAAACATAATTAGAAAAACACAAGTGCACATCTCCCACTGCGACCACTGCTACTGTCAGAGCATTGCCCAAACTGATTGTAATCTCGCCCTCACTCAGTTGCCTTGTCTGGAGAAACCCCTGCAAGGTATAACAAACATGAGCAGTGACTCCTGTATCTACTACCCAAGTGATAGGTAGAAAAATGTGAATGTTTTTAATATGATAAGAGTGCAATTTATTGGGCTCGTTTATGTTAGAATGACATGTTAGATTACTTATATGTGATTTGATTGAACAATTCTGCACTTGATCGTTTTGTGTGTTTTTAAGTGTCTTTAGGTGATTTTTGGACGAAAGAATTATTGGGCTAAATTGGTGTTGCAAAGGTCCACACTGGCCGACCCAGTGCAGGCCCATGTCTAGCAGTTGCAAGAAAGAGTCCAGCGGTGATATTTTTTTGATTTGAGAAAGATTTGGTCAAGATATTGGATAAAAGATTTGATTTGATAATTATGGTGGGATATTTGGCAAAAGGGAACCAACTTAGTTAAAAGAAGAAAGAAGTGGGCCATGCCCAAGAGAAAAGAGGAAAAAAGGCTTAATTGATATATACCACTATTGGAGAAAAAGAAGGACACGACATATATATATCCAAGATAGGAGAGAGCACAGGGGAACCACTATTATTTTCTGGAAGGACGCAGAAGACGTGTTGGAAGAAAGAAGTTTATAAAAGTTTGTTTCGTTGTTTTCTTATTTCTCTTGAATTGAATTTTGCGTACAGTTTATTATGTTATTTAGAGGCTAAACACTTTTATCCCAACTCCGGGAATTTCTGAACCCATGTTTTAATGTGATTATTTAATTCAAGACGTTTATGATATTTGATTTTGAGGTTGTTTAATTCATCTGCTTTAATTTTGTGTGTGTTTGAATTAATTAGTTTAGACTGATCATCTAGGTTAATTGTTTAAATATGTCTGTTAAGTCGAAGCATGTAATCCGTGTAATTGTTATATGTGGAGACTCTTGGTAATAACTAGTGGGTTCACTAGGGTGAATTAAATCAGATTCTTACGGGTCGCGCTAAGTGTACTTGGAGATTTGTTTGCTCTCTATCCTAGGGATTAATGCTTTTAATTGGGTTAAATCTACGGGCTAACCTAGATTGCTTAGTTAAAAAGGTTTTCTTGAAGGGGCATCTTTTCATTTAAATAAACTTAAGGGATAGGACCAGGAAATCGAAGCGCTTTTGATTCCTGAGGGGCATTAATCTTGAAATCGAATAAAGTAAACGTTGAGGTTAAATTAGTCGTGTTACCATTGGGGATGAATGAACCGTGAGTTGGGGTATTTAATTCTCATTGATCTCGTCCATTAATCGTCAGTTCTATTATTTTTAATTGTTTCATCTCATTTAATTAGTTTACTATTTTATTTTTATCTTAGTTTTAAAAATCCAAACCAAACCCCCCCACTTTTTGTGTGTTATCTCATTAATTCATCAATTGGCATAATTGTAATAATCCGTGTTCCCTGTGGATCGATCCCGTATTTATCGCTTCTACAAGTTTGTAGGATAGTCCGGGTAATTATTATTTATTTTTGTCGCACCTCGACAGCGCGGTCAAATTTTGGCGCCGTTGCCGGGGACACGGTGAAATTGTTTTTTTTTTGTGCCCGTTGTTAGATATTTTTGAGATTTTATTTTCTGTTAAATTTCTGAATTTCAGTGTGTTTCGTTGGTATTTTCTGGTCTCGGAAAATTCCAAATCGTTCTTATAAGTTGCAAAGAATTGAATTAGAATCTTGACCTTTGGGTGATCCAAAGGTAGCGATTCAAAGATTCTTTTTTCTTTGCAATTTTACCTCGTGTTATTTTTTCTTTTTCGTCTCTCTTATTATGCTTCACGCCCTCTTTTTTGTTTTCTCCTCAGGATTTCCTCTAGTTTATGTTCACACGGTCGAAGGGCAGCAAAGACCTTTTATTCTGCCCCGAGATTATCAATTTGGAGCGAGACTTGAGAAAGCAAGCTAAAGAAGCGAGGAGATTATTCTAATCGTTTCCTTTTCCAGTTGAAAGTGAGTACAACGAGTCTGATTCCGGGGAGGAAGATATGGCTGAGCAGACGTTGAAGCAATTGGCAAGCCCGCAGCTTTCGCAGCAGCCTCTATGCATTGTTTATCCTACCTAGGGTACCGATTTCGAACTTAAGTCTGGTTTAATTCACTTGTTGCCTGCTTTTCATGGTAATGCAGGTGAGGATCCGCACAAATTTGTGAGGGAATTCCATGTGGTTTGCACTCACATGCGACCGAAAGATGAGACGGAAGACACAGTAAAGCTGAAGGCGTTCCCATTCGCTTTGAAGGATTCAGCAAAAGAGTGGCTTTACTACCTTGCATCTGCAAGTGTCACGACCTAGGTTGACATGGAAAGATTGTTCTTGCAGAAGTACTTCCCAGCTTCTCGTGTGGCAAGTTTGTGGAAGGACATATGTGGTGTCAGGTAGATCACAGGGGAGGCTCTTTACGAGTATTGGGAGCGTTTCAAGCAACTGGTGGCAAGCTGTCCACAACATCAGATTTCCGAACAGCTTTTAATCCAATACCTTTATGAAGTGTTGACGCTCAATGATATGAAGGGTTCTCCCTGATCTTACTGTGACACAAGCCCGAGAGCTCATTTCGAACATGGCAGTGAACACCCAGCAGTTCAATCAAAGGGGTGCACCTGCAACCCTGGTACAAACTATAAGTGATACTTCCCTCAAAGATCAATTAACTGAACTAATTGCTTTTGTGAGACAACTTTCTATAGTTGGAGTTCCAGCCCAGTGTACGGAACCGAACGAGGCACAAGCCAACACCATTGGAAATTTCCAAGGGCGGAAGTTTGATCCTTTTTCGAATACGTACAACTCGGGTTGGAGAGAGCATCCAAATCTTAGGTATGGGACTCAGCAGAACCCTCCAGCAGTGGAAAACAATTGGCCACAACCGCAAAGGGGTCAATATCAGGTCAAAGCACCAATGGAAAGTTCCGGGCAATCCACAGAGGAGTTGATAAAACTTCTCACCACTCAGTCCTTGTAATTCCAGCAACAGATGCAACAGAGCATGACTCAACTCCAACAGAACACCTCTTCCACTGTCAAGAATTTGGAGGTGCAAATGAGTCAACTTGCCGTTAGTCGTTTGGAGGCTAAAAACAGTGGGAAACTACCATCCCAGCCCGAGGTAAATCCGAAAAACGTGAACGCTGTCATGTTGAGGAGTGGGAAGCAGCTGGAGGAAGTTAAGAAGCCTGGTTCACTAACTCCAGTCGAAGAAACGGAGGAAAAACAGTCTGGACAGACCGACACTCGGATACCCAGTGTGAAGCAGAATTCTGGACAGAAAGACACTGGGTCACTCAGTGTGGAACATAATCCAAAAATTGGTGATAAAAAGGTTAGTGATTCAATTTCTAACCCCGATTATACTCCTGTTTTGCCTTTTCCTTCCAGGGTTGAGCGAGCATTGAAGGTAGACAAGGAGAAACAGGTGCTTGACGTCTTCAGGAAAGTGGAAATCAACATCCCGTTGCTTGATGCAATAGCTCAGATTCCGAGATACGCTAAATTTTTTAAGGAGCTTTGCACCAATAAGCTCAAGCTGAAGGGAAACGAGAAAGTAGTGATGGGGGAAAACATTTCAGCACTGTTTCAAAAGAGGCTTCCGGAGAAGCTTAAGGACCTAGGTACGTTCACTATCCCTTGTAAGATCAGAAATGTTAAGATTGCTCAAGCTTTGCTAGATCTAGGAGCTTCCATTAATGTTATGCCTCGTGCTGTTTTTGCTGCTTTGAATATTGGGCCATTGAAAGAAACGAATATTGAAATTTTGTTGGCTGATCGTAGTAGTGCACACCCCGATGGTGTGCTTGAGGATGTTTTAGTGCAATTTGGTGATCTTATTTTTCCTGTTGATTTCTGTGTGCTAGATATGCATGGGAATAATTCGGTTAATGTACCTATCTTGTTAGGGAGGCCGTTCTTGAACACTGCCCAAACAAAGATAAACGTATCCGAAGGAACTCTCACGATGGAATTCGATGGAAAAATAATTCACTTTAATATCTTTGATGCTATGAGGCACCCTGATGATGTTTCTTCGGTTTATTCAATTGATGTGATTGACCCTTTGGTTGTTGAGCTTTTTGAATTTAGTTATAGGAACGAGCTTGATAACACTCTCATGAAAGGAATCGAGTTCGGACGTGATGAGCTCCGGCAAATAACCGAGATGACCCACTTTGACTCGGGCATTAACCATCAACTGCATGAGGTAAAATTCATTAAGTTGCCGGAGATTACTGATAAAATTATGCCTTCTGTCGTACAGGCACCAAAACTTGAACTCAAGCCACTTCCTGCTCACCTCAAGTATGTATACTTGGGAGATGACCAAACCCCCCCGATTATCATCTCTTCCAAGTTGACTCAAGCACATGAAGTGGCCTTGATCAAGACTTTGAAGGTTCATAAGGAGGCCATAGGATGGACGATAGTCGATTTGAAGGGAATCAGTCCCTCTCTATGCATGCATCGGATTCACATGGAGGAAAGTTTCAAGCCCTCACGAGAGCCTCAAAGACGATTAAATCCTGCAATGATGGAAGTTGTGAAGAAGGAGGTCATCAAATTCCTTGGCGTGGGGATGATTTATCCCATTTCAGACAGCAAGTGGGTCAGCCCCACTCAAGTGGTTCCCAAGAAGTCAGGAGTTACCGTGGTCGAGAATCAAGCTGGAGAGTTGGTGCCCACAAAAGTCCAAACCGGATGGCGAGTCTGCATTGATTATCGTAAGCTGAATACGATGACTCGGAAGGACCACTTCCCCCTCCCATTCAATGATCAGATGCTCGAGAGACTCGCCGGGCACAGGTTCTATTGTTTCTTGGATGGATTCTCGGGGTACTTTCAGATAGCCATTGCTCCGGAGGATCAGGAGAAAACCACTTTCACATGCCCGTTTGGCACGTTCGCCTACAGAAGGATGCCCTTTGGCCTTTGCAATGCACCTGCGACTTTTCAACGGTGTATGGTAAGCATCTTTTTTGAGTATGTAGGTAATATTATCGAGGTCTTTATGGATGATTTCAGTGTTTATGGGGATTCTTTTGATCTTGGTCTTGAAAATATGGTTCTCATTTTGAAAAGATGCATTGAAACTAACCTTGTTTTGAATTGGGAAAAATGCCATTTTATGGTAGAAGAGGGTATAGTTTTGGGGCATGTTGTTTCATTACGGGGTATAGAGGTCGATAAGTCTAAGATTGAATTGATTTCTGCTTTTCCTTACCCCGTAAGTGTACTGGAAGTTCGTTCTTTTCTTGGTCATGCAGGTTTTTACAGGAGATTTATTAAGGATTTTTCCAAGATAGCATCCCCGCAGTGTACACTCCTGCAGAAAGAGAAGACGTTCGACTTCGATGAGAAGTGCAAGATGGCGTTTGATAAGTTGAAAGAGTTGCTGACCACCCCACCTATCATCCAACCACCAAACTGGGAGCTACCTTTTGAGTTGATGTGTGATGTCAACGATTATGCGGTTGGGGCTGTTTTGGGGCAACGAGTCGGACGAGCTGCACATGTGATCTATTATGCCTCGAGAACCTTGAACTCAGCACAAGCAAATTACTCTACCATCGAAAAGGAGCTTCTTGCTATCATTTTCGCCTTAGAGAAATTTCGCTCATACTTGCTCGGGTCCAAGATCATTGTGTTCTCGGATCATGCAGCCCTCCGTTACTTACTTGGTAAGAAGGAGGAAAAGCCCCGGTTGATTCGATGGATTCTACTACTCCAAGAGTTCGATTTGGAGATCAGAGACAAGAAAGGTTCTGAGAATGTGGTGGCTGACCACCTCAGCAGACTGATAAGAGATGAGGAGAAGTTACCCTTGTTGGAGAGTTTCCCGGATGACCATCTTCTGGAAGTATCGAAAGAGGAAGCACAAGCTGTGACACTGGGTGACACATTGTCAGATCTGGCAAATTTGTGACACTGGGTGACCCAGTGTCGAATCCTGCAGAAAACCCCCCATGGTATGCTGATATTGCTAATTACATCATTGCTAAAGTTTTTCCTGCAGGTCTGACTAAGGCACGAAGAGACAAGCTGAAGAGTGATGCAAAACACTACGTTTGGGATGACCCGTATCTATGGAAGCACTGCCCTGATCATGTGATTAGGCGATGTGTCCCGGATACGGAGTTCAACTCAATCTTGTCGTTTTGCCACTCCTACGCCTGTGGAGGTCACTTTGGTTCGAAACGCCCAACCCATAAGGTGTTGGAGAGTGGCTTCTATTGGCCATCACTATTTCGGGATTCCCACCTTTTCTGTAAGTCTTGTGATAGATGCCAAAGAACAGGTAACCTTTCCCGACGTAATGAAATGCCCCAAACCCTTATTATGAGCTGTGAAATTTTTTATATTTGGGGCATTGATTTTATGGGACCTTTTCCTTCTTCTTATGGTTATATGTACATCTTACTTGTTGTGGATTATGTGTTGAAATTGGTGGAAGCAATGGCCACCCGAACTAATGATTCCAAGGTGGTTGCAGGTTTTGTGAAATCTAACATATTTGCCAGGTTTGGGATTCCGAAGGCCATCATTAGCGATCGAAGCACACACTTTTGCAATAACAATCGAGGCCTTGCTTAGAAAATATGGAGTGATGCATAAGTTGTCTACAACTCATCATCCACAGATGAACGGGCAAGCCGAGACGTCCAACCGCGAGATCAAGTCAATTCTGGAAAAGACGGTGCAGCCGAATCGCAAGGATTGGAGTGTTAGGTTGGACGATGCTCTTTGGGCATACCGAACGGCATACAAAACGCCAATTGATATGTCCCCATATCGTCTGGTCTATGGTAAGGCGTGCCACCTCCCAGTTGAGATACAACATCGGGCATATTGGGCGATCAAGAAGTGCAATTAGAATTTCGATGAGGCCGGAGTGCAAAGGAAGCTACAGTTACAAGAGCTTGAAGAGATACGCCTCGAAGCGTATGAAAATGCACTAATTTACAAGGAGAAGACGAGGATTTCTCATGATGAAAGAATTATTAGGAAACGATTTAATGTCGGGGATAAAGTCCTATTTTATCACTCTCGACTTAAATTATTTCCTGGTAAATTGCGATCTTGTTGGATAGGCCCGTTTCTGGTTACTGAGATATTTCCCCATGGAGCTATAGTGATTCAAAGTTTTGAGACGGGAAAGACGTTTAAGGTGAACGGGCATCAACTCAAGCACTATTTCGAGGGATTCCAGCGAAATGATGTGGAGGGTGAGGTCGTGAGCGACCCGCCAGCTTTTTGAAAGAAACATCCGTCGAGCTAACGACGTTAAACAACAACGTTGTGCGGGAGGCAACCCGTATAATTTTCTATTTTTCTGTTTTTGTTATTTCTTTTTTTCTGTTTTTATTTCTTTATGTCGTGCGTTTATGTTTCCCCCTCCCCTTCGTTGTTCACTCTTGTGCTGCAGGTTCAATTAATTAAGTGGGGCCAGGTCAGTTTTTTTGAAGTGGGGCATTTCGGGCTTAATTAATGGAAGTTGAAGAAGTGCAGCCCAATGTCTGAAAGTCGAGGAAGTGTCATAGGATTAATTAATGGAAGTTGGGCCAGGTCAGTTTGTTTTGAAGTAGGGGCAAAGTGGGATGTGAAAAAAAAAAAAAAAAAAGAAGTGGGCGTGAACAATGAGAAAAAAAAGATGGGCCAAAGATGCTTTTGTGGACAAATTTTCTGAGGCCTTCCTGGATTGTGTTACATCCGGGCAACAAGTGGGAGGTCAAAATTCCTACCCTCTTTCCCCTCCCACTCACCTCTGCTCACCCCTGCGCCGCACACCGCCGCTACACCCCTGCTCCACAATCATCTCGGCGGCACTCCCTGATCCCACCATATTGCTGCGAACCGCTCCCATTTCCCCCCTGTACACACACCGCGCCGTTCGCGCACCACGAGCCCACAGCAGCACGCTCTGCGCCCATTCTCATTCAGCTCACCTACTTCAGCGAATTGATCAGTTACATCGAGAGAATGAGAGCTTACGTGCACGCATTGCCCAGCTCGAGGGACACATACACGAGCTGGGTATTCATCACCCGGCTGCCCTAGCCATTGATCAGGTCCTTTCTTCTCTTGTCTTGCATTTCCCTTTGTGCTGTTTTGTTTATTTTGCTTGGGGACAAGCAATGGTCTAAGTGTGGGGGGAATCGGGACTTGAGTTGTGTTTTGTTTCGTAAATATGTGGCTGATTTTTTTGTTTTGGGGCTGTTTTGTGGCTGTTTTGTGCTGCTTTTCTATTTGTTTCCTGCTGATTAGTAGTATGGTGTGATGGTTTCTTGATGTTGCTCAATGATTGAGTGGTAATGGAGATGTTGATTCGTGATGATGAGTCGAGTGTTATGTGTTTATAAATGTGATAGGATAGCATGGTGGTATTTTGTGGAGCCTCGGTTAAAAAATTTCTTTGACTAATACATATGAAGGTTGTGAATAGTCGAAGATTTCATGAGGGAACCCTTTTGCGTCTATGATAGTAATTGGTGAGTTGATGAGTGGAGTTGCTGAGTTGTGCTTTAACCATTTGAATTTGAAGTAGTCTAATTAGGTGGTTCGATGAATGATGCATGCCTAGTGTACTCCCTAAGGTTGGAACATTTTTGTGTAGAATGGAGAAATGGAGTAGTTGAAAATTTGTGAGAAAAACAATAGGCCGATACAGTTGCCCATTTTTAGGGGCTCGTTTCTAAAAAAAAATAAAAATTTGCGAGCTAAAATCTAACAGTGAAGTGAAGTTGTGGTCTTGCGTTGGAAAAAAAAATGGGTGCTGAGACAGCTGCCTACTTTCGGGGGTTCGAACGTTCATAGTCGGAAACAATTAGAGCTAAAACCCGAAAAATAGAGTGGTGCTGCAGACCTTGAGAAAAATAAGGGGATAGGGGTACACTAGGTTGTAGAGTTTGTCGGAACTACCTAAGTTAGATGGAGTGTATAATGAGGGGTCAAAGTATGGCGAGGGGCTAAATGAATCAATGAATTGAGGACCTATCGTAGATAATTCTGGGACTTGAGTGAAAACCTTCGGTAATTCGTGATTTTTAATTGTGATAGTCTTAGTCCGGAGTTCTGTGGGCACCACTTTACTTGAGTATCATGTCTAGTGTGTGAGAGGACCTGAGCGAAATTTTTGGCATCTCCATTATTGCTCGGATTGATGTGTTTTACTTGAGGACAAGCAAAAGTTCAAGTGTGGGGGTATTTGATAGGTAGTAAAATGTGCATGTTTTTAATATGATAAGAGTGCAATTTATTGGGCTCGTTTATGTTAGAATGACATGTTAAATTACTTATATGTTATTTGATCGAACAATTCTGCACTTGATCGTTTTGTGTGTTTTTAAGTGTCTTTAGGTGATTTTTGGGCGAAAGAATTATTGGGCTAAATTGGTGTTGCAAAGGTCCACACTGGCCGACCCAATGCAGGCCCATGTCCAGCAGTTGCAAGAAAGAGTCCAGCGGTAATATTTTTTTGATTTGGGAAAGATTTGGTCAAGATATTTGATGGAAGATTTGATTTGATAATTATGATGGGATATTTGGCAAAAAGGAGCCGACTTAGTTAAAAGAAGAAGTGGGCCACGCCCAAGAGAAAAGAGGAAAAAGGGCTTAATTGATATATACCACTATTGGAGAAAAAGAAGGACACGACATATATATATCCAAGATAGGAGAGAGCACAGGGGGGACCACTATTATTTTCTGGAAGGACGCAGAATACGTATTGGAAGAAAGAAGTTTATAAAAGTTTGTTTCGTTGTTTTCTTATTTCTCTTGAATTGAATTTTGCGTACAGTTTATTATGTTATTTAGAGCAATGATTTCATAATCGGTTTGAATCGGCCGGTTCAACTGGTTGAACCGGGAATCGGCCGGCAAATCGGTCAAAAAAGCCCTAATAACCGCTTTTCAGGTTGAACTGGTTTGAATCGGTCAAAACCGGAAAAAACCAGTTCAACCGGCGAACCGCCTAACCGGAAAAAACCGGTTTTCACCTTTTTTTTTTTTAATATTTTTAAACTACTTTCTCTCACATTTTCCTCAACACTTGTGGGATAAATTTATGAGGTGGGATAACCCTTTTATAATATTTCCTCACATTTTTTCCCAACACTTTCGTTGTGGGATAAATGTATGAGGTGGGATAAAATGAACCAAGATCCACATTCACCCCTTTTATAATACTTCATCTTACATTTTTCTTCCAACACTTTCGATGTGGGATAAATGTATAAGGTGTGAATAATATGAACCAAGGTCCAACTTCACCCCTTTTATAATACTTCCTCACATTTTTTCCCAACACTTTCGATGTGGGATAAATGTATGAGGTGAGATAAAATGAACCAAGGTCCACATTCACCCCTTTTATAATACTTCATCTTACATTTTTTTCCAACACTTTCGATGTGGGATAAATGTATGAAGTAGGATAAATATATGAATCAAGTTCCACCTTCACCCCCTTTTATAATATTTTCTCTCACATTTTCCTCCAATACTTTCGATGTGGGACAAATATATGAGGTGAAGCACACTTTTCCCCTTTTATATTGTTTTCTCTCACATTTTCGATGTGAGACAAAATTATGAGATTTTATTTTCTCTTACATTTTCTTTTAATATGTACTTGATGTGGGATAAAAATATAAGGTTCACTTTTCCCTTTTAAGTTACTTTCTCTCATATTATTGTGTTATTTTTTATTATGACCATGACTCAATTGTGTTTTCTTAGATATGAAAAATTATAAGATATATGTTTAAATTTTTATAGGTGTATATTTATTTTATTTTTTAACTAAATATAAGAAATATTAAAAAAAATTAGGCAGAAATCATTTCAACGGTTGAACCATCGGTTGAACCGGTCCGACCGGTTGAACCACTGGCCGGTGGACTGTCCGGTTCGATCATCGGTTCGGTTATGAAAACATTGATTTAGAGGCTAAACACTTTTATCCCAACTCCGAGAATTTCTGAACCCATGTTTTAATGTGATTATTTAATTCGAGACGTTTACGATATTTGATTTTGAGGTTGTTTAATTCATCTGCTTTAATTTCTTGCGTGTTTGAATTAATTAGTTTAGACTGACCATCTAGGTTAATTGTTTATATATGCCTATTAAGTCGAAGCATGTAATCCGTGTAATTGTTATATGTGGAGACTCTTGGTAACAACTAGTGGGTTCACTAGGGTGAATTAAATCAGATTCTTACGGGTCGCGCTAAGTGTACTTGGGGATTTGTTTGCTCTCTATCCTAGGGATTAATGCTTTTAATTTGGTTAAATCTATGGGCTAACCTAGTTTGCTTAGTTAAAAAGGTTTTCTTGAAGGGGCATCTTTTCATTTAAATAAACTTAAGGGATAGGACCAGGAAATCGAAGCGCTTTTGATTCCTGAGGGTCATTAATCTTGAAATCGAATAAAGTAAACGTTGAGGTTAAATTAGTCGTGTTAACATGGGGGATGAATGAACCGTGAGTTGGGGTATTTAATTCTCATTGATCTCGTCCATTAATCGTCAGTGCTATTATTTTTAATTGTTTCATCTCATTTAATTAGTTTGCTATTTTATTTTTATCTTAGTTTTAAAAATCCAAACCAAACCCCCCACTTTTTGTGTGTTATCTCATTAATTCATCAATTGACATAATTACAATAATCTGTGTTCCCTGTGGATCGATCCCGTATTTACCGCTTCTACAAGTTTGTAGGATAGTCCGAGTAATTATTATTTATTTTTGTCGCACCTCGACAGTGCAGTCACCAAGAAAAGGCAGAACAAGCCGCGAAACATGTTTCAACAACCAGAGCAAGAGACGTACCAGAGTTGTCCTTTTTCAAGAGAGGACAATCAGACTTCCAGTGTCCTATCTTGTTGCATTTGAAGCCTTTGCCTTTCGGCTTTTTTACGCCACCAGAAGGCGCCACTTTCTTGCTCCCACTGCTTCCACTACCCTTTTTCGGTAAAGGCTTTTTCTTCTTCCCGCCCTTAGACGAAGAAGGTCCACCTTGAACAGAAACATGAGCCTGTGGTCCCTTACCCTTACCCATGAGACCCTTCGCCGCGACCAATTCCGCAAGAAGCTCGGCTATGGTATAGTCCTTCTTACTCATGACCACGTTTAAATGGAAGTTTTCAAAGGACTTTGGGAGCGAGTTCAGGATCATATCGATCTTGGTATTACCATCGATTTCTCCTCCGAGGACCTCTATCTCATTCAGATATTCCATCATCTTGAGACAGTGGTCCCTCACGGATGCTCCCTCTGGCATAGAGGTTGACATAATGCTCCTCATAGCCTCAAAACGGGCAGCCCTATCTTTCTCACCAAAAAGCTCTTTTAGGCTCAACATCATATCCGCGACATTAGGCATGTTTTGATGCTGCTGTTGTAAAACATTTGACATCGAGGCCAAAATGTAACAACGAGCCATTTCATTATCCTTGTGCCACTTCTTATGAGCCTCCTTTTGCTCTTCAGTGGAATCGGGCTCCAATGGGGCAGGAGCAGGTGTATTGAGCACAAATTTGTACTCAAATTGAAGCATAAAATATTGGAAACCTTCAAAACCAACATTTAATACAACCTCCAACTGCCCAACAAACACACACGCAAGCCACGTTAGGGTGGTCATTTACGTATGTGTTTGTCGACCAGACACCCAGTCTTTGATTTTGATATCACGTCAACCTATCCTTATGACAAACGAAATCAACAGTCGGACCTTAACTGGCCATGTGAATTAGAACAGGGACCCCGTTGGGGAGTTATATTAAAATTCACATCTAAGTGATGACCACAATTTAACTGCAAGAACCACTATTCACAATCGACGAGCTCATCAAGAGAACACGTCGCTAGCAAACAATTCCCTACAGTTATCTTGAATTATTCTTTACCGATGAACTCATGTGTGACACATCCATTGGGGAGGACCACACACTTCATCTAAAGATTAAAACATTTTGACTAGAAGTCTTAACTAGTAAGCTCGTGAATGTTGCATCCGTTAGGGGGAGACTTCAAGGTCCCACAAGTAACAAACACCTTACTTAAAAACCAATTGTGGAGGCCAATGAATTAATTAAAATTCACATATATATCACTCAGTCATTTGTAACATGAAGGTTATTTACAGGCATAGCATATTATAAAAAAACAAGCAAGCCACAACAAAGCAAGAAGCGATAAATAAAAGCATAAATAAATGCACATCTATCGCAACCCCTTGAAAAACTATCAAAACCAGCATATTCTAAGCTAATACAATGATAAATGAAGGTCGAGGATGGATGCGTAGCAGTGAGATTTTTAGAGGACCTCATGACATTTCCGGAACATGGTTATAATAGAAAAACGGACAACCGAGTCAAAAGTTATGGCCAAAACGGTTTTAACCGACCAATGGCCATAACCCTAACCCTAATCGCCCGTTTTCCATATTATCCTCCAACCTCCATCGCGATCAAATTACAACAAATAATAAGCACCCTTTTACAGTGATCTATGAAAAACACCTACATCTACCCACACTTCTTATCTGGTGGAAAAAAAAAACGATTACAAACTCACTAAAGGGTTGCGATAGAGAAACAGATTCAAACATTATGAAAATAGAAACGAAATCAACAATTGAAACGTTTCAGGAAGAGCCAATAATCTACGAATCCAGCTCCGATACCAATTGATGGAACGCGCCGGTGAGGGCGGTCCGTTGCCAGGATCGATATTGGATGCCAAACGAATACGTAACAAAATAAAACCTAAACGCATCTAAAGCAAAAGGTCAAATTTCATTACCCTTGATGATCGAGGTGTTGATTCCACTGCAGATCTTCTAGTCTGTCTCCCAACCTCGTTTGAACATCAAGTGGACAGCGATCTATCGAACGTGGAGAAGGCGCATGCTATTTCGTCTCCTAAACCCTAGTTTTCCTCGGTTGCTACGTTTTCAGTTTTGTGCACTAGAGTTATGGACAAAACCAGGCTCCTTTATTTATACTCCTTGGGTTTTCGTGGGCCAGACTAGGGATCCACTAGAAGGTATAGGGTTTGGGCTTCTTCCGGACCCAAATACTTTTATGTTCAGCCCAGAATATTAATTTGGCCCGAGAACATTAATTCATCCCACTAGAAAATTAATGTTGCACTCCCGTCCTATCCCGAACCGAATCAGGGCTTCTATTAGACTTTATAATTCCCCGTGTTAAAGATATCGCACATCCATTAATTATTAAAGGTTCCGACTGGTTTAATTAATTAATATATGTTATTCCTTGAGTAGTACCACTTTTGCATTAAATCCACCTGCGGGGGTTTAATCGACAATCCTTTATGAGTTTCCTCAAGGGGACGTCATCATCTGGATGTCGGTGACACGGTGCCCTAATGACAATAAATAGATATCATGCGGCGATGTCACTACCCAAAATATAGTGTGAGAGATCTACCAAGATTCTCACCTATAGTAAATCAAAGCGTTGAACAAGCACCCACATATCTAAATACCACACTTAGGGTTGAGAATTACAAAAGTCACCAAGACCTCTAGTTCTTTGTAGGTTTTTTAGCGGGTTAAGTGTAAGTCAGAGGGGAGGGTGAAGATAAAAACTTTTTCGTGCGATCGGTTGAGCGGATAGCTTTGATCAGAAAGCGAGTGAATCGGATTTTCGATAACCAACTTCTTGAATATGAAAAAGCGGTCGATTCGGTAACTATCGATTAAGCGATGTGTCGCGGAAGCTTAAGTTTTACCCGTGTGAAAAACCGGTTTGTATAAATCGATTCAAGTTTTATCTTCTTAATCGGATAAGAAATTTTTTTCGGATCGGAAGCTTGGTCTTTATCGATCTTAACTTAGAATGTATCGCTTTTAAGATTGTGCGATGTGAGAACAGTTAATTTTGAAAAGGCACACAAGATTTATAGTGGTTCGGACAAACCGGTCCTACGTCCACTCTTCCCTTTCACAAGGGGCACCAACTTAACAAACTTTTTTGGACTTAGTTTAGTGTGTTAGTTACCAAAGATGTTTTAAGAGTTCTCACTCAACCGATCCAGAGAAATTTTTAGAAACCCTGGTGAAATCTTGCTAAAGAACTTATCCTAACTTGGGGTTTGGGTAAGATTGTTGAGGTTCCAACTATGAAAAAATACAAAGCAGACCACAAAAAGCTAGATGAAAAGATTTCTTGCTAAGAACTTATGGGATGAACACAATATAAAATATTTTGTTGTTGTGT
The DNA here is from genome assembly GCA_037126765.1 of Stenogyne calaminthoides. Classification (NCBI taxonomy): domain Eukaryota; kingdom Viridiplantae; phylum Streptophyta; class Magnoliopsida; order Lamiales; family Lamiaceae; genus Stenogyne; species Stenogyne calaminthoides. The sequence continues at coordinate 15,750,554 of JBBCBC010000006.1, forward strand.
TCTTATGGAAATCGACTATAGTTTTGCTTCTTGATTATGTTGTTTGTTTTTATCACTCTGAAGTGTGATCCCATATTTATAGACCTTGAGATCAAAGAGCCGTTGGAGAGCAATTTGAATCTAAAAAAAATGCAGAAAGGCGGCATGGCGAAAAGCGTGAATGTGTATTTTATAGCCGTTTGAGAGAGCAACATCGAATCCATGTATATTTTGTTCATCGTGTTTCTTCCTTATTGGATGGAAGCCTTGCTTTGAGTGTTGTTCCTCCAACTAAGGTTGGTATTCTTCTTGTTTAGATCAGACGTATGATAAGATGAAACATCAGTTTTCATCTTATATTGATTTAGATAAAAATCTACGATAAGTCTTGGCGTCTTCTTACTTCTTAAATTTGGCCGAAGTCATCCGATCTTTCGGTCTTATCTTCGAGGTTTTATTCGAGGTTTGAGCTTCATGACTTCCTTGAAGTTATCGACTAGATCGATTCGTCCGATCTTCCGCTCGTTTTCACTTTCTTCGATTCTTGATTCGACCTATACATATTTAAGTTCCCCTCAATATGTGACCTATCTATTACATCGTTTTTTTCTATACAATCATTATCAACTGGTCTCCTATCGCGATAATGTAAACATCATCACCTAACAGTCCGATTGGTCCTATTACATGTGTTTTGGAACTTTCATCAAAACTATAAATTTCCCAACAATTTCCCCTTTTTGATGAAACCAAAACACCCGAGAAACCAAACAGTTGATAAGTATAGAACGATTTAATTCGAGAAAACAAAGAGATTTTGTCTTGGGATCGAAAAAATAAACTTTTCATTAGATATGTTGATTACATGTTACATCGGAAAAAGTTTTGAATATAAAAGCGGTGATCCCTAGACGTCTTCCGATTCTTCACTCCTTGGGGCTTGTATCCTTCGGCATTTCTCTTTGGTCTTGTGGAACGTTGAAAATCGATAGAGTTTCCATTTGACATCAGTTTATGCGCACTTATTATATGCGATTTGCTCAAGATGTCAAAGTAGAATCTCTCAAATGCCGGTCTGTCAAATGAGGGCCTTCTTCGAATATATTAACGGATCATACTCTTAGCGAGATATCTTTACATTTATAAGCTTGGCCTCATTTTCCGGATACTTCGGAAAGTCTGGATATTTATTCTCGTAACGGTTGAGGAACTCATCATCCGGGTGATTCTTCTTTTGGAACAAGATCAAGGACAAAGGCATCAAGAAGCCATTTCGATCTTATTCCATTCCTCAAACCTCTTAGCATGTATGCGGTGTGTTTTTAGTATGATCTTATCTGGCAACCGAGGTTACGTAATTTTTTTCAATCCTTTCTTAGCCCTTGATGCCGCTTTTTACGCCCTTCTTTCTTCTTGATCATCCTTTCTTTGGACAATCTTACGCTAGCTCTTATCACCAGAATTAGGCTTCTGGTGACTTTCTGGTCCGAGTAATCTGGTCGATTTTGATGTGTCCAGCAAAGGCCTTTCTTGCAATTGAGCTTTGTCCATGGGCCTTATCTTTCGATTGTCATTGGTTTTAATCCTTCCCCTTTTTGGTTTGATCAAAAAGCGATTGAGTGGGAAGTCGAGACCCAAAGTTGTTGATAATGCCCGATTTAGATCATTAGAGATAAACTTTGAAGTTTGTTGTTTTTGATTCCGATTTCCATTGTAGAGAGTGTCCAAATCATTTTATCAAATTTCTCTTCGATTGAAATCGTCGGAAAAAATTGATTTTGAAACGTTTGAACTTGTCATAAATTTTTAAGCTCAATGAACATGGTGGTCATGGATTGGGAGAACCGAATTGCTTCGATTTGTTTGAGACTAATTTGTCTTTGATCGATTAGCACTTTCAATCTCTTTCTTTCGGAGATCTTTGAGACAAGAATCGATCTCTCAGAGAAGTTGATCGATGGTGATTTGAGATGTAGGAATTGGATCCATCACTTGATCGAGGTTAGTTGTTTGTGCCTCGGTGGTTGGTCGTGAATCGCAAAGCACCAGTTCCATTAAGCGTCATTTCGGAGCTTCGGCGATCTCGGCTTTTCTTCTTCCGGCAATTCCAAACCGCATGGATATTCGAATGGTGATCCCTTTACTTTCATCTTTCAAAATTAGTTTTCTGTTCAACAAGTAATTTTGAGATCTCTCCGGTGAGGATTTATCTTAGTTTATAAAAATCCGGTTGTGGACCAAATTCTTAGTCGACCCCCTGAGAATTATACATCTCGTCGATTTTGGATGAGATGTGGGAAGCTAAGTTTGTGCTTATCTCATTAAGGTTCATCACATGCTTTGACCTTAATTACAATAATTGAGGTTTGAGAAGGAGATTTATCGGTTTGTGCTTCTCGGATCGTTCCGGCGAGCCCTCGGGGGCTGACCCATTTGTTCGATTCGATTCTTTCTTTGCGCAACAAGCGCTCTTTCTTCTTCGACTCATCTTCTAGTCTTTAGAGTCATGGTAGCTTGCTTTGCTTTCTTTTGGCCTCTTCTTGGCCTTCACGATTTCGTTTCTTTTTTTCTTGGAGCAATTGGGTGTGGATCGACTTCTTTGCTCTTTCCTTTCTTGAGTTTTGTTGGAGTGGGCTCCTTGTCATCGTCTGGTGGCCCATATATAGCTGAAGTTGATGAAGGAAGGCATTGTAGGGATCCATTACGATTCCATTAAATACTTGGCGGTTTGTCCTTCAATATTTTGCAACCTTGTTGAGATTTGACTCTCTTTTTGAGAGAAAAACATGCCTGGATTCATTGACTCCAAATTTTTCGTGTTCTTGGAGCAAGATGGCTTTGGGGAAGCCGTGCAATTGATGTTCGAGCCCCATCAATTATTCTTTGCCATCTTTGTACATTTTGTGATTGAGAGCATCTGGGCTAAATGAGATTCCCATGATCGTTTCAATGTCAAACAACGATCTGTCTTTCTTTTGAGCATTGGCCCGATGAATCCGGCTTTTCGATGTTTATGCCTCTCTTAAGAGCTCCTCTCGATTTCTTCGTCCTCATTCTTGTTGAGATTCGAAGTGATGTCGCATTTGTCGATCTGATTTCTTCTCCGTTGTTGGCGACATCGTTCGTCTCTCGGTTTTTTCAGATATCACACTCAAATTCTGCAAGAATTGTAGTGCTTTTATCGCATCGGATTGGATTGCGAAGAGCAATATGTTTCGATCCGGCCTTCTTGAATTTGTTCCACCTCCATGGATTGAGAATCCTCGGTGGTTCCAAATTGAGCGAACTTATCCTCAAAGATCTTCGTTTGCAGTTCCGCATAGTTGCACATGATCTTTCCTAGTCCATGAGTGGCCATCTCAGGTGAGATAGACTCATTAAATTTGTGCATAATCAATATCAATATCATCTGCGGAAAACAAAAGGCAATGAAGCATAAATTCGAAAAACAACTTTTGAAATCAACGTTTTTTATCGGAAAGAAAGATTCATCATTGCTTAAATGAAAATATTTGATTCAAATTTTCGAGAGAAGATTTTGAACTCTAAGAAATCGTTTTGAAAGCGTAGAGAAAATTTGAAGTTTTTCATGAAAGTAATGCAAGTTTGTCCGGTATGGTTTGATGAATCTTATATATAGGCGGAGGAACAATAAGACAAGATTTTGAAGATCAAACGTTTTGAAAAGATTATGCGCTCAGTTTAGCGGTTTTGATCGTAGGGTCGAAAAGGCGTACAAAAAACTTTTGGATTTAAAAGCACGATCAAATAGCGATCCGCATTAAATGATTTGCGAGTACACGTCCAGGGGGATAGTGGAGTACGGTAAAGGCAAATAATATCGATCGATCCAGATAAATAAGTAAAAACAAGAGAAAAGAGATCGTGTCATGATATTATGTCGATCAATATTACTTGTCAATGTTGATTCCACTTGTTGATCTTAATCATTACGCCTTTAAGCCTTAGAAAAGAAATTTCCCAACCGATCTTTGGTCTTCTCGATTCATCGATTTGTTGGGCTTAAGTGATCTTTCCTTGAATCGCCCTGATTTCCTTTTGATCCTCCTTGATCGATTTAAGTTCCCCTTCAACCGATATTTCGACATAGTGATATATCGATTTATTGGAATTTCAAGCTCTCGGTGATCTCTCATCGATCATGCTCGTAAGTAATCGATTTTGGTTGACCTCATCCGATTCTTTTATTAAGCGATTCTTGGGATAAGTATTCACCAAAACTTAGTCTTGAGTAGTAGCTTCTATTCCTAAGTAGGCGTGAATTGACATGCGTAAATATAAATGCAATCTCTCGATATGTCAATCAACCGTAAATTTATCAATTATCGGTCGCGTGATTTCTCTACATTCGTCCTTTTGATGCAATTTTCGGATAGGCTTCTTGAAATGGAAATTGCATTTGCAAGCCTCTATAAATTGGACCAATGTTTTTACACAACATCACCCATTCACCATACTTATCTTCTTTGTAAGAATCATGTATCTTGGTGAACCCTTGTTTTTGAGACAGGCAAACACTTTTACACCTTTTATATGGTTTCACCTTCTCTCAAATCAACCCTTTGCATCCCTTAGGCATGTTTTTCTTCATCATCTTGATTTCATCATCGATTGCCGCAAAGCTTCTCTGCGGCGGATCTGCCATTTAACCGAGAAGACACTTCTCCTAACCGTATGCACCTTGTGTGTCTATCCGTAAAAATCGGTAGTGCGGTATAAAATATCAAACACATGTGCCCATGAGATCCGACGACCAACTCTTTGGCACACGTGCTCCATTTAACAATTTGGAGAGCCCTACTACTCTTCCTTTTTTTAGGGCTCGGGCTTAAGAAATCTATCAAGGGCATTTTTGCTCTAGTTTTTCTTGATCTTGAACCGCCTTGGGATTACGTTCTTTAAAAACCCTCTCTCACCCCCTTGTTAAGTGGGGGAAAATGAAGTTTAAAATCTCTCTTTCCTTCACTTAAGGGGTTAGGATGAAGGTTTAGGGTTATAGGTTTAGGATTTTGGTTAACATTTATGTCTTGACCTCCAAACTTGTTTGTAATGTAACCTCACCTTGAGGGTTTTTATCAATGAAAAGTTACATTATTTCATCGTTGTGTAAATTCACCTTTCTTATGCGATTGTTAGCTCTTAATCTACGAATCTTGCTTGTTGAATATTAAATCGATTCACAAAGAAATACTATAACCAAATTGATTTAATCGGATAATCCTTTAGAGTGAGCATTTTCCTTTAATCGATAAACCTTGAATCGATCGGTTCCTTTAAACCGATAGACTTTAAATCGATAAACTAAAATCGATCGATTCCTTTGGATGCAGTAGCGTGTAAGTCCGATCGATTTTTGCTTATCGATCTCTTGATCGATTAAGATACCAAACTCAATGATTTCTCTCGATCCGTTAGTCTCTTGACTAGTTCGAGAACATTCCATCAAACATTTTTGGTGACATTTCTCCAAGATCTAGAAGTCTAGCTCATTTCATAAATCAATCGATCTCACAATTTAGAATATCAATTTCAGATATCACAAGATGAATCTTTTCCATTCGATATTCTTCTTTCAACGTGATCTCTTATGAAGTGGTGTCCGAAACATGCTTGCATCTTGTATGTAGAACCGGATTCTCGAGTGATTCAATAAAGACCTACGTGAATAGGTAGACGTTTTAGCTACAATGTTGTAAATTAAGGGGAACAACAAATTTCCCCGCACCATATATTCAGTTGTTGATGTCGAATCGATGTCCGCTTTTTGAAAACCACGAGATCCATTTATATAAGAAATTCACATCGATCTTGCAACCTCCATAATCGTAATCGTGAATACCCACTAAGTTTAGATTATCAAGATGGGTAGAATAAACCAAGGTTTATTGTTCCTTCGTGATATTAAGAATCCGCTATAAAAGATCATCGATTTGCTTGAAAGCACATACACCTAATTGCACAAAATTGAGAACACGCCGTATAATAGAGATCCAATGAGAGCCCTATATTCCTTCCGATTTGTTTCCGACCAAATTTCATCCGGATCCATCTTGAATCCGGTCATCATGAAGGAATTTTGGCTTCCTTACTATTTTGAACTCCAAACTTAAATAGATTCCTAGTGTACTTTGTGATGAATATCCCATCCATGCTTTGTTTAACTTGGAGACCTAGAAAGTAATTCAACCCATCATGGACAAATTTCCTTGCATCACTTCTTTGAATCTTTCACAAGGTTCTTGTTAGGAGATCCAAGATGATGTAATCCACGAATCGAACCATCGTAATATCTTCTTCATCCACTTTGTTCCTTTAGTGAACCCACTTTCGATCAAGGCGAGAGAGTGTATCATACCGTGCTTCGGAACTGTTAAAACCATAAAGAGCTTTTTCTTAAACGATACACTTGGTTGCCCTTTTCAAAGCACGGAGGTTGTTCGACATAAACTTCCTCTGCTAGTACCCCGTTTAAGAAAGCACTCTTTCGTCCATCCGATACTTGGGAAGCATAAGTTTAAATAGCGAATGGCTTCAAAGGAATTAGCCGGTGCAAAGGTCTCATCGTAATCAATTCTTAAAATAGCAACAAGTCTTGCCTTATCGGTGATAACATTTTTTCATCTCTCTTGTTCTTGAAGATCCATTTCGTGCCAATTACGTCTTGATGACTCGGGTGCATCTACTAGTTCCCATACTTCATTTCTAAAAAAAGCATGGCTAGAATAGTTGGTTCCTTCATAGACAGCGGATAACAACAATACATGGCACTTTCACCATCGATGTCTAGTTTAAAATCGGTTGGATTAGGTTATAGTCCATACATTCGATTTGCGTCGGTTTTGAGAACATCGTCCGTTTCGATAAAATCTTATTCTAGCGATTGGGGAGTAAGGTTATGGTCCACTTGATAAGAACAAGATGATATTGGAATCATTATGAAAAAGTTCCCCCGAACCGGATGGTTCGATTCTTTCTTATCTCGGTGAATCCTTTTTTCAACGGTTGTTCGTACCTTAGGATCGATTGATCTGGTGAAAAACTAGATACGGAATGTAAATTGATACTGTTTCGATCCTTTTTCCTTGATCGTTAAATGATCCTCGAATATCGGGTTACGGTAGATAGTGTACTTCTTGTTACGAGGCGATTTCTCTTGATCGAAGATGCTTCATCAAAGGCTACATGGGGTGTTTCTTCCACAATTAGGGTTCGTTTTGTTGTAGACCCGAAAGCTTTGCTAGATGAGGAATACCTAGAAATATACCCTCATCGACTTGGCCTCAAAAGTCTTCAAACCGACTTTTCCCATTGTTGTGTATGAAACACTTGCACCCAAAAACATGGAAGTAAGAAACACGAGGTTTTTCGCCTTCCATAGTTCATAAAGTGAGCCTTAAGGACATTTGCGTATGGCATGCGATGTTGATTATAGTAAACGGTTTGGTATAGCATGTTTTTAACATTGTTCGGCGAACTTCTTTGAAGTTTGTTTTCTCCGTTCATTTACTCCATTACATTTGGCGTCCTCGCATGACGATGTTTCATCTTTGTATACCAAACTTAGAGCAAAATCGGTAATAAAAGAGTTCGTAAATTTCTGCACCTTTATCCGATCCGATTTTTAAATAACCCTTCTCATTTTGTAAAGTTCGGTATCCATAATCTCATTCTTCTTATGTAAGAATATAACCCGTAAACTTGGAATAGTCATCCACGATTAAGAGTGTATTGCGTCCGTTGAGAATTGGTGTAATCGGGTCCAAACAGATCCATATGCAATGGATCTTCGGTCCGAAATTCCTTTGAATGAACTTTGACTGTTTTCCTTATGAAAACATGTCCGATCCTTTGAGAACACTTCATTCGGAAGTCCTTCCACTAGAGACATCTAATTATCTTATTAAGAGTTTTAAAGTTGGATGGCTCAAGCCAACCGCTACTTTTTGGAACTCTTAACAATACAGCACGCATTTCTTGGACAACTGTTCCAATGTTTGTGTAGATCGTCCCTTTTCTTGAACCGGTTAGCAAAATCTGTTGAGTGATCGAGAACTCAACCTTGAAAATAATTTTGTGAAACCGATAATAGGTTGTCTTGGAATGACATCTGAGAATTATTTGTACATCATCATTCTCTAAGGTTAGAACCCTTTGGTATAACCAAAGTTATCATCACCGAAGAAACACGCGGGCCTTTACATTTCTATGTAGGAAATCATGTGCCTTGAGCATCCACTATCGATGTACCGGATAGTTGCTTGCACACCTCCTTTGTTGGCCGGACCACGCGAAACAGAATCGATCGGGCTTTAGGTACCCCTTCGGATTGGGTCGAGGGGTTAGGTTTGGATTTGGGGATCCATACAAACGAAAGCACTTCTATTGTGATCGGTCGGATCGGAAGGCTGATTTGTCTCCCATACTGTCAACATAATCATACTTATCCTCATATGCTTTTCGATTTGTATGATTACTTGTGTGAACCTTGGATGACTTAGAAGACTTATGATTTAACTTTTTCGGTTTGTCTTCTTTTTTATCCATTAGTGTGGTTCAAAGGGTGACCCTAAATTTCGACTATAGGGGTAGGTACGATCGCTACCATCAAAAGATTCATATCCTTTTCGCATAGATATTATTTACGAAGCATGCTTATTAGGCGGTGACCTTGGGTCTCGATTAGACTTCCTTTTGTAGGTTGTCTTTTTCGATTCTCGATCTGTTGATCAAAGTTGAGGTCTCTTCGTAAGAACGGGTTCTTCCGATTTGATTCCTCGGGATGCTTTCTTGGGGTCCATTTACATTTCCTTTTCTCGTTGGCACTTGCCTTTAGGGCTTCAACCGGTCTCTTACCCTATTAGATACAAGTTTAGCTTTTGGTGTATCTTTTTTGAAATTAAATGCGATTACAACGAGATGAATCGATCGGGGCTTTTGAGGATGTGGAGGGTTTTCATAGCCAAGTCCTCCTTATCAATCTTTATTAGAAAATAGGCGTTCATGTCTTTCGGTTTGAGATGATTTTGAAAAAACAAGATTATCCTCGAGAGGATTTAGGATTTTTCATGCATTCTGAATAGCTCATCGAATTTTGCTTGCAAGATTTTGAATCATCCTTCTTTGTCTGTTAATTTCCATGCTTTTCTGATCGAAGCTTTAACCGAGAATCCGTTTTGGTGATCTAAAAATTTTTCGAGATCATTTTCTTGAAGTGATTATTTACGGTCCTCGACTTATCATTCTATTTGGAAATCTTCAAGCAACGGTAAGAGAAATTTGGTCAATCTCCTTTAATCACTTGTAAAGCGAGCGAAGCGGGTTTGGAGGTTACCTCGGAGGAGTTTCGGCGACGAATATCGATCTTCATTTTCATAGAAGTCAAGCGGCCACTTCGGCCGCGAAGTCTTCTCTGAGAGGAGTATCGGAGTCCTCGGAGGCGAGATAGAATCGTCAATTCTGGCGTGACAACAACCATAGCCAATCTCTAAGCGTTGCTCTCTTTTAATCTTTGGAGGCGTCGTGCTATAGTGGTTGGATCCACCGATTCCTTTCCTTCGGTGAATCACTCGTTGTATGACCTATCGGTGATTTCCTTTCGATAGTAAGTTTCTTCTATCGATTGGTTATCTCTTCCTTCCTTTTATGACTATCTCTTTCCCTTTCATCTAGTGACGATCATCGGATCCGGTTCTTCTGGAGATCTGTTATGCGATCTCCCTGTATGTTGATAGGATACTTACCAAGTTGTATGTCCGACTTCTCAAGCTTCACAGTAATAAACTTAATATATTTCCAATGGGTTCATTGGCCTTTGTTCTCTTGGTTGCCTTGAAATTGATTTTGAAGTCGAGGTAGGGACCTCGTCTTCATCGAAGACCTCTTTCAATCGGTCGAACTCGTGAGCTTTAAGACTTAGAACAAGCTACTAGGTTTCATTCTTGAAATGTCGGCAATCTTTGATTCCGTGACCTTCATGTCCCCTTCTTGGTGAGAGACCTTAGGATCTTATAGTTGATATCTTTATCGGACATCTCTACCAAGTTCTCGAAGCTTGTTTATAGACATTGTAATTCTTCCATCGAGTTCGTTGATGGTTTTCGTTACAAGGCGACATCTTGGTTTCTCGAACTTCGCGGTTGAACGAAGGCGGATTTGTCTTTTATCTATTCATTTCCCTCGCAGATCTCGGCCCGAGTATCCCACATTGCTTTTCATGATTTGAGATACTTAATCTTTTCTTTGGTGACCTTATCCATTGTCTTCATGATGATATGTCTTGCAATGGTGTCCAGTATCACGATTTTTTTTTTTACGTGTCCATCGAAATTTAGGTTACGTGGGAAAATACGGATCTCCTCCAGGATTGTCGTAGTAAATGATGATGGGTCCTCTCGATGACTTCCATCATTACGCCCTTGATCGAGCCTAGATGGTTGGGCATATATATGGCCCAATCTGCATACTCATCAATTGAGAACCGGATCATGATACATCTGGGACGTGTTATCCATCTTTAGTGATTTTGGAAAATGAATGAGTTTTAAAAACGGTTTTTCAAGATCGGTTCAGATTGACCACAATATTTGGTCGGAAGAACCAACCATCGATACCACTTGTAGGTCGAGAAGGTTATGAATAGACTTCAAAAACTTTTGCATCGGTGTGAGGTGTGATAAACGATCGAGTCGCGAAAGTGAATGGTTGGTCGATAACCAAGACAATCTAAAAGATTAAACTTAAGTTTTACCGTGTGAAAAAACCGGTTTTATAAATCGATTCCAAGTTTTATCTTCTTAAATGGTCCGTAACTTATCTATCCGATCTTAACTTAGAATGTATCGCTTTAAGATATGTGAGAAATTAATCAAAGCGATAAAGGCACACAAGATTTATAGTGGTTACTCTTCCCTTTCACAAAGGGCACCAACAAACTTAACCAATTTGGACTTAGTTTAGTGTGTTAGTCCAACACAATACATGAGATGTTTTAAGAGTTCTTAGAAACCCATTGAAATTTGCTAAACAACTTATCCTAACTTGGGGTTTGGGTAAGATTGTTGAGGTTCAACTATGAAATCTTTCCCGTGCAATGCGCTAAAAAGCTAGATGAAAAGATTTCTTGCTAAGAACTTATGGGATGAACACAATATAAAATAAGCTTGTTGTTGTGTTCTTTCGTATTTATAGTTTGAGCTTCTTGATTATGTTGTTTGTCCAAGCATTTCCGTGTATCACTCAAGTGTGATCCCATATTTATAGACCTTGAGATCAAAATAGTTGGAGAGCAATTTGAATCTCAGGCTATTTTAAATGAACTTACGGGCTTGATGTGATGTCTTGAGAGCGGCCAAAAAAGCGTGAATGTGTATTTTATAGCCGCGTTTGAGAGAGCAACATCGAATATCATCTGTTATACGTGTTTCTTCCTTATTGGATGGAAGCCTTGCTTTTGTTGTTCCTCCAACTAAGGTTGGTATTCTTCTTGTTTAGATCGCGAGATATGATAAGATGAAACATCGCCATTTTCATCTTATGAAACCACATAATAGAAAGATGGTGCGATGTATACTTATCTTCGGAAGTAAATCGATCTTCTAGAGAGGTTTTGACTTACTGAAGTTATCGACTAGAAGGATCGATGAGACTTTTTCTCGATTCTTCAGATTTAACCTATACATATTGAATCAATATGTGACCTAATTACATCAGTTTTTTTCTATACAATCATTATCAACCGGTCTCCTATCAAATTAATTACAAACGTGTCCGACCGGGTCCTATTACATGTGTTTTTGGAACTTTCATCAAAACTATAAATTTCCCAACATTCTTCATAACAGTCAGAATAGAAGAACATGTCTTATTTGTGACCCATTCAATACGACATAGCGCACTAGTATAAACCAATGGCCAAGACAAGCAACAAACAAGTTTATACTACAACTTAAACCAATAGTTATGTCCAGAACTATCTCAGTTGTGAATACTGTTTATATCTTATAAGGAACTTGACAATGTGATCTTCTGTGTGAGTACAAACTCACCACATAGTCTACAATATAAGATAAGCAGACACATAAGCAATTTATAAGAATGCAATAATGTGAAAGACCATTTATTTCAGATAATAAGGAAATTGAATATACATCCACAAAAGCTCACTAAAAGTTTGCTTTACAGTATACACCAATAGTTGTAAATTCTAGGGAACCGAGAGCCCACAAGGCCAGCAAACACATAGAAAGAAAATACCATCTTATACCAGAAATCGTTAAGAGAGGAGACATAGAGGTGGCAAAGATAGCGTCCGAAGACAACCTAGCAGATCCATTCACAAAGAGTCTGCCTCGAGTACATTCGAGAGACATGTGGAAGGAATGAGTGTCAAGAGCGTTGCCAATCTGCTTTGAGTATAAGTGGGAGAAATATTATTAGGCTCGTGTAGGGTGACATTAGATGTCACATAGAACACGAGACATATTGTAGTATACTTAAAAGCAGACTTTGAGTACAAGTGGGAGATTGTTGGGGTTATACTGAAAAGTATGCTTTTTACTTTGTATGAAAGGTTGAAGTGTAAAGCTCAGATTGACTTATCTTGACCAAGAGATTACACTAGTGCATGATGATGCGCTGAATAGGACCTACAAGAGGATAAATTTTTCGGTACTGAATATACAAAAATTAGACCTCAGTGGTTCGTTATTTCTTAATCTTCGTCCCTTAAATAGGATCGTGTGAAATTAATAACTATTACTTTGACTTATGATGGGAAGAGAATCAATGCGATTCGATACCTTGTATCTTGGGCAATATTATTAATTACATGACGATTGCTAAGATTTAATACGGAGAATCGCGTGCAAGTACGACTTGCTTGATTTGTCCCCTTGGTGGGCTCGAAAACTTTATCATACCAAATCTTGCAAGTGGAAATTTATTTCTGGTATGGATAATAACGTTGAGCTGTCTTTACTCCAAGGACAAAGATATTAATTAATATAAAGACTGTTCAGTGGCATAATTAATTAATGGACTAAGATAATCTTAAACGCGGGAAATAATGACCGGGAGCCATATTATTGTGAAGTCGTAATGTGGGTTAAGATGGATAGTTCAATATTAATTTTATAGTGGAGTAAATTAATATTAATGGGCTTGAATAATATTTTGGCTAAATATTAAAGCTACATAGCCCATTGGAGGTCCAATCTTAATTCTCCTAAAGGCCCCTCAAATAGCCAAAAATAAAGTCCAATTAACGAAAAAGGATAAGAAAATATTTTGCCTAATATTTCTTAATTTTTTTGAAAATTTGTAGGAAAAAGGAAGAAAATATTTTCTTGATTTTCTTGTAGATATTTTGTGGAAAGAGATAAGTATTCTTGGAATACATAATTATCCCATAAATTCAAGAAGTCAAATCTTGATTCCTATTGCCTTGTTATTTTCAAAAAGTTAGGGGAAGGGGGAAGAGAGATTTTTATGGAAAATTTTAATTAAGGAGAAAAGAATATAGGAGATATATTCAAGATTTCTTGGAGGCCAAGAAAAAAATTTTCTTCCTTATTTTTTCCTCAAAAAAAATAATCGTCCCCCCTTGTCCTATATATAGGGGATGAATCCTTCATTCCCATGTGCAATTCCATGTGTTGAAAATATTAGAAATCCACTCCACAAAGGTGGTGGCAAAATATTTTATTTTTCTCTCTTGTTAAAATCGCTCATGTGAATCCTCCCATTGGATTACGTTCTTGGACGTGGGACATATTTGAGAAGGCACTTTGGGTTGATCCATCGTCTCAACGGTTATCTCTACAAGAGGTATGTAATCTCGTAACTCCTAGATTCCGAATGCTTAGGATTTACGTGGATTATGTGTACGCATGTTGTTTATTTGCTTATTAATTATTATGTTGAATTGACTTAGGATTAATTCATGTTAGTAATTAATTTATTAATTTAAATATGTATTTAAATTCACCTCGAATAGATCCGGGCACCCCTAATTTCCCAACACCAATACCCTCTAAGGTATTTGTGCATCCATCATGAGATACCTAGTATCTCGCAGTAAGTGAGATCTTACTACACTCTCAAAGAGTATGACGCAGATCGCACACCAATCTCCATTGTATCATCAATATCCCATTCTTGATGATCCTCGATTGGGGCCATTTGAGAATCATGCTTAGGTCATCTGAGTTCTCACACACTCAATGACAACAGTGACTCAAGGGAACACAGATAAGAACAAATGCAAACAATCAAACATAATATTCTAATAAGTGCAACACCATATATTTAATATTAAATAAACAATAATAATAAATCAATACTGAATATTTATCTGAGCAGTATGTCCTTACAATGGATTGTCTCTAAGACACTAACACTAACAATCAGGAAGGCCAAGAAGGCTGAGGCTAAATCAACACACCATGATAAAAAGATAGAATCAGATTCTAGAAGAAGCAGGAATGAGAGTAAGACTGAGTCCAGGACGGAGACCAGGGCGGAGTCTACACGAACCTATGGAGGCGGACCTCGACCCAAGTTTGAGAAATACACCCTCTTGAGGATCCAGCCAGCAGAGGTTCTGGAGGTGGCAGAAGACCTCTCAGAAATGAAATTTCCATGGTTTAGAGCGAGAGGACCATCGAAGCCGAAATTTTACAGGTTTTGTCATTTTCATAACGATTATGACCATGATACTAACCAATGTTTTCATTTGAAGGATGAGATTGAGAGGTTGATCCAGGCGGGTCACCTGAAGGAGTTTTTTAGAGACAAACAGAGCTCCCGAGGGAGTAAGAGGAGGGAGCAAGAGAAAAAGACGGATGGTCGAGATAAGAGGAGGAAAGAGGAGTCTGAAAAACCTCCAGCACAAAAAAGGGACTTCATCTATATAATAGTTGGAGGCCCAGCTGATGGTGATTCTTTTTGAGCTCGGAAGAAAAGCGTTCGTGAACGGAAAACAGGTCTCGGGAAATAAATAAAGGAAATAGGAAAAGTGGAGGCAGCTCCACGAATCTCATTTGGCCCCGAAGATGGAGGGGGATTAACAGAACCCCATAATGATGCCTTGATAATTACAACTGACATTGTAGGATATGATGTAGCCAGGATCTTTGTGGATACAGGATGCTCGGCTGATATCATGATGTGGGATTGCTATAAAAGAATGGAGCTGAATGCGAAGTTACAACATGTAGAGACATCTCTTTACGGTTTTACAGGAGGTGTTATCCAGGTCTGGGGGAGCATCCTAGAAGAAGAGTCCTGATGGTAAGTTTTCTCATTGTGCAAGCACCTGCATCGTACAATGTGATCTTTGGGAGGCCAATGTTGAATGCCTTTCAGGCTGTGGTGTCCACTTACCACATGAAGATGAAATTTTCAGTATGAGAGGAGGTAGGAGAAGTCAGTGGAGATCAAACCCTGGCAAGAAAATGCTACGTGGAAGCCATACGAGCGGCGAATAAGAACGTACATGACAAATTGGAGAGAATCAAAGGAGAGGATCCTGAGGTAAAAAAAAAACCAGGTTACTGGAGGAAGGAGAGTCTGCAAAGATGCGGGCGGATGAGGAGCTAATGGCGATTGAGCTGTACCCAGGGAAGGTAGGATACACTACCAAAATTGGGATACCGATGAGCGAGGAATTGACCAGGAAGTTGATTGAGGTCCTGAGAAGGAATGCATATATTTTCGCCTTCTCACCTGAGGACATAACAAGGATTCCCCCGGATGTGGCTATGCATTACCTCAATGTAAAGCCAGGGACAAAACCAGTGAAATAGAGATTGAGACATTTTGGACAAGAGAAAGATGAGATTATTAAGGAGGAGATCAGGAAGCTACTGAGAGCTGGATATATCGGACTGATTGAGTTGTGTGTTTCTTATCTCGAAAGGAGCCAGAATATGGAGATGGTGTATTACCTTCAGAGACTTGAATAAATTAGGGTCCTGGACCCCAAATCAGCCAGTCGGAGGATTTAAAGGATTGAATTGTCGAACAGGATGGATGATGACCAGGGGTGTCACCAAATACAGTTGTTTCCTAAAAACAAACTTGAGGAGATACCTATCAACGGATGGTTGATAAAATCTTTTATAACCCTTTGGGTCGAGGTACGGAAGTGCATGTTGATGATGTGCCTGTTGAGAGTGTGAAAACGGATCTGGAGAAAGCCCTTAGGGCACCATGGAAGGAGAAAATGATTGGAGAATTGAGATTTGAAAAGCTTCAACAAATGAGGATCCTCCTCGTAGGAGGAACTAGAGAATTGGAGGTCATGAGTTTACCTGATCGGAAGATACTGGTATAAAGTTAATTCACGCTACTATGTTTGAGATGCTCGTCCGTGAATGAGGGGGAGTATGAGTAGAGAGAGATACATGAAGGATGATATGTAGATCATACTGAGGAATATACGTGGAGGACGTTGTGAAAATCATGCAGGTTTCCAGTCCACAATGCTGGAGATGCGAAATAATTAAAAATAACACAACCTAAGTAGGGCGTGTGCAGTACACTTCCTTTTGCTTTTTGTGTTTATTTTGATATCTCGGGACATAATGTCCCTCTGAATGTTGATAACTATTTCACCTTGATGTTTGAGGATAATAAATTAACGAGATAAATTATGAAGAAAAAGAGGGATATAGGCCTAGTCCGGAGATCGGTCCTAGCTGGAAATTATTCAATTGAGAAACTGAGATAGAGATTTGGAGATTACTCGATTGAGAAATCGAGATGGAGATTGAGATTTACTGGAGGATACTGAGAGTTGGAATATGCGAAACCTTCAGAAAGGTGGAGATGAGAGAGCTCAGAGAACAGGCTCAAGAAGAAGAAACTTGGAGATTACTCGATTGAGATTTGGAGATTACTCGATTAAGAAATTGAGATGGAGATTGAGATTGATTGGAGGAGGCTGGAAGCCGGAATATACAAATCCTTTAGAGAGGTTAAGAGGAGAAGGCTCAAAGAGCGAGATCAAACAAAGGAGATTTGGAGATTGAGAAGGCCTAGACAATGGACTTCGCAAGAGGAGGTCTCATGGAACTGTCCAATGGAGTACACAAAACCTTTAGAGAGGCGAATGGAGTCTGATTTGAGTTGATTACAGAGCCCCTTGGGCTCGGAGGTACTTATGCACTTTCTTTATATTGATGGTTGTGTGTATGAGGAGAATAAGTTCAGACATGTGTATAAGATTTGAATCCTGGTTATACTTGTTTGAGGGTATTGAGCTTTATAACTTTATGCATGCAATATGTGTTTAGGTTGAGGAATTTTGAGTTTACAACTTTATACTTGAGAGATATGATTTGGAATGGAGTTTATGATTATACGCATGATATATGTATTTATTTGGAGGATACTGAGTTTATAATTTTAAACATGAGATATGTGTGGCTGGAGAAACCTGGTTCATAGCTGTTGGGAAATTTATAGTTTTGATGGAATTTCCAAAACAGTTGTAATATGACCAGTCGAACCTGTTAGTCGACTGATGCTTTGATAGGAAATCAGCTGAACATGTTAGACAACTGATGAATTATAAGTCACATATTCAGGGAGAACTCAATATGTATAAGTTAAAGTCAAGATCAGAAGCGAAGATCAGAAGCGAGGATCAGTAGGCGCAGCAGACCAGAAGACCTATTCTATGGAGACATCAGCAGAGTTGATAGGTTGAAACTAAGATAGCCATATCAGAAGACTTAAGGCAATTGATCAGTAGATCATTGATCAGATCAAGCCTGACAGGAGAATGAAGAAGAGTCTGCTAGTTGTGCTAAGACAACTTGCATCAGAAAACTCTATCAGGTAGACTGATATGTTTTATCTGATCAGGTCAGCTCACACCAGGTAACAACTGAAGCTTCACCAAGACATACGAGGTTAATCAGGCAAGACGATTGTCAACCTTAGTTGGTAAAGCAAACACTGAACAAGTGTACTTGTTAACTAATGAGAATTGGACACGTATGTATGGAGCTGACAATGCGGGATTCGGCGCTGCACAGTCAAACGGCTAGAAAGGACAAACATACATGCTTTCGGCCATGCCGTCCCTGAAGCACGTCACATCAGCCTGCAAATCTACCTAAAATAGCCTGAAATTCAAAGTGCTCTCCAACGACTCTTTTGATTTCAAGGTCTATAAATATGAGATTAACCTTCATAGAAAGGTTACAGAAATTATCATCAAGCTCAAGCTATCCGCAATTTCCGCACGAAGAACACAAAATCAAGAATATTTTCTAAGTGTTCATCCCATAGTTCTTAGCATAGAAATCTTATCCTTTAGCTTTAGGCTACTCAAATACTAGGATCGATTTCCAGTTGGAACACAACAAATCTTATACCCAAACCAAAAGTTAGGTTAAGTTTGTTTTGCAAGATTTTAGACTAGGATTTCTAGTTTCTGATTTCTGGGATTGGTTGAGTGAGGACTCTAGAAACATCTGTTGTAATGTGTTGGACTAACACACTAAACTACATCCAGTTGGTTAAGTTGGTGCCCCTGCTGATAGGGAAGAGTGGACGTATGACAGGTTGTCCGAACCACTATAAAATCTTGTGTGCATTATCTGATTTACTTGCTTTACACTTTGCACACTACATGTTTCTATATTACATGCATATTCTGAGTCTGGATCAGATTTGCATCAAGCAACTGATCTGATCAGTTTGACACTTTGTCATCTGATTCAAAACAGATAAGCAGAATTCTGATTTAACAAAACTGGTTTTTCACACGGGTTAAAACTTAGCTTCCGCACATCAGTTAAACTGATAGACACCGAACTGTCTGCCCTCAGGTGATCAGTAAGTTGGATATTAGTCCAAACGGATTCACACACACTCTGATCAGGCATACTTTCTAGTCACACCTGATCTCACGAAAAAGTTTTCAGAAGTCTATTCACCCGTCCCCTCTAGATTTCTGCCCTCACGGAAACCCGTTTGGGACCTACAAGTGGTATCAGAGCAGTGGTTCTACGAACCACTGGCTTTGAGTATCATCGGTTCTTGAGGAAGAACCATTGTGGTCACTTGAACATATCTTGAAAAACCTGTTTTTAAACCTCATATGTTTTCAAAACTCACAATCAGCATGGATAATACTTCTGGTATGTATCATGATCTGCCTAAGTTCTCTATTGATGAGTATGCTGACTGGACCATACTCATGAGCAACCATACTGGGTGCAATAAGCAGCAGAATGATGGAGGTTCTTGAACAAGGACCCATCATCATTTATTATAACAACCCAGCTGAAGGAGGTGATCCAGAACGTCTAGTTGGAGCCAGAATCAGAAAGAGTCCTTCACTGATGGATGTCGAGGAAAGGAAATCGTCCAATCTGGATACTGTGGCCAGACATATCATTATGAAGACGATGGATAAGATAACACGAGAGAAGATCAAGTATCTCAAGACTGCCAAACAGATGTGGGATACTCTTGCTGAGATGTGCGAAGGTAATGACTTGATTAAGGACAGTAGATTGCAAGCCGAACTGGTAAAATTTGAGAAACTCAAGATGCTGCCAAATGAAACCATAAATCAGCTCGATGGCAGAATCACAATGTCTGTCAACAAGCTTCAGGAACTGGGACGAGAAATGTCTGACAAAGACATCAACTACAAGATCTTGAGATCTCTGACAAAGAAATGGGATATGAAAGTAACAGTGATAAAGGATTGTTAAGATATTGCGAAGATGAAGCCAAGCAACCTGTTTCTGAGCCTTAAAGCTCATGAGTTTGACCTAATTGAAAGAGGCCAAGAAGAAGATGAAGAGTCGCCTGCTGAAGCCACACCTGCCACATCAAAAGCAGTTGCATTTAAAGCAGCCAACAACAGTTCGAAGTCTACTGAACTTATTGGAAATATTATGAGTCAGACTGAACAGATTGCTTTGCTAACCAGAAAGCTTGAAAGATCCAACATTCAATTGGGAAAATATCGGAAATTTTATAGAGACTATCAGAATAGCAGAGGACGAGATAGGAGATCTACTGACAGATCACAAGAGAGGAATCGTTCTGATGATAGAAGAGATGATCATAGAGAGGATCACAGGGAAGATAAGAAAAAAGATGATCGTTCTGATGATAGAAGAGACAACAGATCAGAAAGAAGGAATTCTGATCACAGGCAAACTGGAAAGTCACCTGACAGATTCTATAGAAGGAATGACTCACCTGGCAGAAGAAATTCCGTGGAACCTGGAGCATGTTTCAACTGTCAGAAACCAGGTCACTACAGTGCAGATTGCCCTGACCTGACTCCAAAAGAAAGAGAAGATAAGAGGAACAAAAGAGAGCAAAGATACAGAGACAGAAAAGCCATGGTTGCTGATACATCTGAGATAGATGACTCTTATCTGCCTTCAGATGATTCTGGTTATTCATCTGTAGAAGATTTCTGTCTGATGACCACTGCTGATGATTTTGACAACTTCGACGATCTGATGTTCTCATCTGATGATGACATCTGCCTCATGGCTAAGGATGCTGATCAAACTGAGGTAACTTTTAAACCTTCTGTGTTTTCTGTTTCCACACCTGTTGTACTGAGCACACCTGCTGGAGAGATTGACCTGCAGCTCTACAATGAGCAATTGCTTGATGATCTCTCAAATGCAGTAGACACTTATACAACAGTGGAAGCTGAGAATGATAAGCTCAGGGTAGAGAACAACCAGCTTGTTAAAGAAATTGCCGCAACTGAACTGAAGTCAGTTGAGACTGTTTAGAAGATGACTGCAGAACTGGGGCTTCTGAAAGTCAATTCTTCTGATCAGGGTAAGCTGATTACGGAATAGCAAGCTATTAACAAATAGCAAGCTGATGATCTCAAAATCCTCCAAGCTAAGTTTGATGAACTCTTCCTACTGCATGAGAGTCTATAAAAAAGTGAGGACAATTTGCGAAATAAAGTAGAGATTTTTGGAAAAGCCTCTAAAAATGTTGATGAAATAACAAGCTATTTTCAAAAGCCAACTGATAAGTAGAGTATTGGGTTTGATAGCCCTTCTGGATCCTCATATGTCTAACCTGGTTCACAGCTCAAAAGTGAATTTAGGAAGATTTATGGACAAGATACACGAAAAGCCAAATCTGTATCAAAGAAGAGAAACAGACCTGCTGAACAGGAAAGGCGAGTGTCTGATCAGAAAGGGAACATAAATTGACCTCAACTGATCAAGCATCAGCCAAGGAATCAACAGAAGAACCCTGTTCTTCTGAAGAGACCTCAACCTGATCAGCAGATTAGGAATCAGAAAAGATAACCTCTCAAGGGAAAATCTGATCTGAAACCTAATAAGGTGAAGCTGCCTAATTAGCAAGCTAATGGTAAACTGCAGAAAGCATTTGTACAAAAGAGATATGAATCTTTTGATGGTAGCAGTCGTACCTATCATTTCAACCAGAAATCTAGGACATCTGCACCTGAACCACACTGGATCAAAAGAAGACAAACTAATCAGAGAAATCCCAAGTCTTCTGATTCATCCAAGGTTCACACTCATAATCTTACTGACCAGAAAGCACATGAAGAAATGTATGATTATGTAGATGTTTATGGGAGACAAATTAGGCCTTTTGATCTTAATGATTACCATAGAAGTGCCTTGTTTGTTTGGATCCCGAAAGGTAACTCTAACCCCTCAGGACCCAATCCTACGGGGGTACCTAAAGCCTGATTTGAATTCAGGTTCGCGTGGGTTTGTCCAATAAGGGAGGTGTACAAGCAACTATCTGGTACATCGATAGTGGATGCTCAAGGCACATGACTGGAAACAAACATCTCCTCAGTTCATACACAGAAAAAGAAGGCCCACGTGTACTCTTTGGTGATGATAACTTTTGTTTTACCAGAGGATTCGGAACCTTAGAGAATGATGATGTACAGGTTACTGGAGTCTCGTATGTCGATGGTTTGAAGCACAACCTGTTATCGGTTTCACAATTCGGCGACAATGGA
The DNA here is from genome assembly GCA_037126765.1 of Stenogyne calaminthoides. NCBI lineage: Eukaryota > Viridiplantae > Streptophyta > Magnoliopsida > Lamiales > Lamiaceae > Stenogyne > Stenogyne calaminthoides. Next base: position 15,772,569 of record JBBCBC010000006.1, read on the forward strand.
TTCAACATTGAGTTCTCGACTGATCAATGCACTATCAAGAATCGAACCACTCAACAGATTTTGCTAACTGGTTCAAGGAAAGGAACAATCTACACTGCAGATTGGAACAGTTGTCCAAGAAATGCATGCCTGGTTGTTAAGAGTTCCAAAAGCAACAGTTGGCTCTGGCACAAGAGAATGAGCCATCTGAACTTTAAGACTCTTAACAAGATAGCAAAGATGTCCCTGGTTGAGGGTCTCCCGAATGAGGTATTCTCTAAGGATCAGACATGTGTCGCATGTCAGAAGGGAAAATAGGTTAAAGCCTCATTCAAGGGGATCCCAGGACCAACATCCAGTAGAGTACTACAACTGCTCCATATGGATTTATTTGGACCAGTTACACCACTTAGTCTCAGTGGACGCAAATACACTCTGGTAATCGTGGATGATTATTCCAAGCTTACCTGCGTTATATTCTTGTATAAGAAGAATGAGACTACAACAAAGATACATAAGCTGCTCAAGAGATTGCAAATTGAGAAGGGTGTCAGTATTGTAAAAATCAGATCAGATAAAGGTACATAATTTCTGAACTCTTTTATTAATGATTTTTGCACTAAGTTTGGTATACAACATGAAACATCAGCCGCTAGAACACCACAACAGAATGGCGTAGTAGAATGGAGAAACAGAACACTCAAAGAAGCTGCTTGCACAATGTTGGCTGAACATGCAACTCCAAACCGTTTCTGGGCAGAAGCTATCAACACAACATGTCACACTCAGAACAGATGCTCTCTGACTAAGATTCACTTCAAAACACCTTATGAACTGTGGAAGGGCAGAAAACCTCGTGTTTCTTCCTTCCATGTTTTTGGGTGCAAGTGTTTCATACACAACAATGGGAAGAGTCAGTTGAAAATCTTTGAAGCAAAGTCAGATGAGGGTATATTCTTAGGATATTCCTAAACAAGCAAAACTTTCAAGGTGTTCAATAGGCGAACCCTAGTTGTGGAAGAAACACCTCATGTGGTCTTTGATGAAACATCTTCTGAAGAAGAAAAAACTGCCTCAGAACAAGCAGTACTAGATCAACAAGTACCTGATGCTCAAAAAATGGATCAGTTAAGCATCAAAGATAAAGGATCAGATCACGTAACAATGTATGTTCCAAAACTTGATCTTAATGATTCACCAGGTCAATCAGACCCTAAGGTACGTGCAACTGTCAATGAAGAAGTTGGTACAACTGAGACAGTAACAACTAAACCATCTGGTTCAGGGGGAACACCTGATGCTCCGACGGACAGACATTAGCATATGATGATTCCAACATCAGCTGAGACTTGTCCATGCCAAGTGGATCCTATTACTGTACCACTCCCAACCACTAGTGACTCAATATCATATGAGGATGATAATATCCAAACTTATATACATCAGAAAAGAAGGACTTGGTTGAATGACCATCCGACTGATCAGATAATAGGTAATCCTAATGCCCGAGTCCAAAATAGACATCAAGTTGGTGAAAGTGCCATGTATTGTTGCTATCTATCTTTAAAGGAACCAACCACAATAGAAGAAGCTCTACAAGATGCCAGCTGGATTCTAGCCATGCAAGAAAAATTAGAGCAGTTTGAGAGAAATCAGGTTTGGAAACTGGTAGACAAACCAACTCATCAAGATGTGATAGGCACCAAGTGGGTATTCAAGAACAAGAGGGATGAGAACAATGTCATAACCAGAAATAAGGCAAGACTTGTTGCTAAGGGGTATTCACAATCAGAAGGAATTGATTATGATGAGACCTTTGCACCAGTCGCTCGTCTAGAAGCCAATTGTTATTTCTGCTCATAGAGGATTTATCGTGTATCAGATGGATGTAAAGAGTGCATTCTTAAACGGGGTACTAGCAGAGGAAGTTTATGTTGAACAACCTCCTGGCTTTGAAAAGGGCAACCAGGTGTACTGTTTAAGAAAAACTCTTTATGGCCTGAAACAAGCTCCTCGAGCTTGGTATGAAACACTATCTCAGTTCTTGATAAACAGTGGATTCACTAAAGGAGTCATAGACAAAACCTTATTCAGAATAGAAGATGGTGAAGATATTCTGATGGTTCAGATCTATGTGAACGATATCATCTTCGGATCTCCCAACAAGAGCTTATGTGATAAATTCAGCAAACTGATGCAAGGGAAGTTCGAAATGTCCATGATGGGTCAGATGAATTACTTTATGGGTCTTCAAGTCAAACAAAGTACATAAGGTATATTCATCTGTCAGGAAAAGTACACTAGGAATTTTTTGGCTAAGTTTGGAATTCAGAATAGTAAGGAAGCCAAAATTCTTATGATGACTGGATTCAAGATGGATCCAGATGAGAATGGTCAGAAAACTAATCAGAAAGAATATAGGGCTCTCATTGGATCCTTACTACACCTGACTACCAGCAGACCATATATAACTTTTGTAGTATGTGTATGTGCCAGATTTCAGGCAAATCCAATGCAAAGCCACCTGGAAGCAGCTAAGTGGATTCTTAAGTATCTGAAGGGGACAATAAACCTTGGTTTATTCTACCCATCAGATGATAATCTCGAGCTTAGTGGGTATTCTGATTCTGATTATGGAGGTTGCAGAATAGACAGAAAATCAACCTCAGGAACATGTCAGTTCTTAGGAAGTAAACTGATCTCTTGGTTTTCAAAGAAACAAACATCTGTCGCCACATCTACTACTGAAGCAGAATATATGGCCGCAGGAAGCTGTTGCTCCCAACTGCTCTGGCTCAGTCAGCAGCTGAGGGATTATAACATTGTAGCTACGAACGTACCAATATTCTGTGACAGTAATAGTGCTATTGCAATTACTCAGAATCTAGTTCTACATATAAGATGCAAGCATGTGGACGTCAGACATCATTTCATAAGAGATTATGTAGAAAAGAAGGATATCAGAATGGAAAAGATCCATACTGATAAGCAGAGAGCTGATATCTTAACCAAGCCACTAGCTGAAGTCAGATTCGGAGAACTATGCAACGAGCTAGGATCTGGATTTAGGAGAAAGTGAACCAGAAATATTTGGTGGACTGGTCTCCAGGACCAGTTGGTTAAGAAATTGACCAGATAAGGAGGATCAGTTGAGTAATGGAATCTCAACTGATCAGAAAGGATCAGTCAGGGACTGATCAGAAAATAGATAACAGTTGAAGGGGGAACTTCAACTGATCAAATAGGATCAGAAGGAACCTGATCAGACAAGTGGGACAAGGACATTGTTGGGAAATACAAAGGATTAGGAAAAACTTAAGATCAACATAAATCAGTCAGACCTGAACAGGCTTGAGTGGTATTGACTGATTACAGCATCAGTCAACCAGATACGCATTTCTGTCTCTTTGTCTTTCTGATTATTCTTATGCAATTATCTGATAATATTTGCTTTTACTGTGCACATATCTTTTATGACGCACACCCTGCAAAGCATTTAATGCGGACGCAAGGGATATGTATTAAATGCATTAATTACGAGTTTTTAAATCCAAAAGATGCGATTTATTTTTTCCCTGACCGCACGAACTCCATTTTTTTAAACCGATTAATCTAGACCATCGATCTAGATTAAACGTCGCTTGGGTTTCTGATTCGAAAAATCATTTTGTTTTTCCCTCTCCTTCTAAAACCTTATTTAATCATCTTCACACTTCACAAACTTATCATATTCTCTGCAAATTTTACTTCTCGCAAAATTCAAAACATTTTCTGGATCTCACCGATTATTAGCCTTTTAAATTCATATCTCTTGTGCTTTTAAACTGGTAAATGTTCTAGGGTTTATGATTGTGCTTTCATTTCCAAATTTGTGATTATGTACACAAGTTTCTCGAATCTAACCACTCCAAATTTTTGTAGAAATGGCACCAAAAGTAAGACAAATTGCAGAAACTGTTCACTCCTCTTCACATGCTTCTTCGGAACCTGAAGATCCAATCTTTAGGAATTTTGCCTACGAAGTAATCGAAGAGAGATGTGTCAATTTCAGAACAACCACAAATCCAGAGTCTCTTGAAATTTTGAAACTGTTAAAAGATTGTGGGTTGAAGACATATTGTTCTGCAAGTGCAGATTCAATTTGATTGGATGGTGCTCTTGAATTTCTTTACAATTTGAGAGACCATGAAGGTGTGTTGTATTCAGAGGTACAGGGAGAACATCTGGAGATTACAGATGATGATCTCTATAGAATTTTTTGTCTTCCAACTCCAGTAGATGGGATTATGCCCGATTCATATCACGCCGCAGAAGATAGTACAATTATCAAACACCTTCTCTGCCCTGCTGATGCTCACCATTCCAAGGGTTTTAAGAAATCGATACTGAAGCGGAAATATCGGTTGTTGTTTGATATTGTTCAGAAGGTAATTGTGGGAATTACCTACAGTTTGGATGATGTTACTCAGGAAAAGGCTCGAATCATGACTGTCATCATTGACAATGCCAAGATTAACTGGCTGGAGTTTCTGAAAAGGAGGTTATTGGAGGAATCAACCAAGTTTGTGGTAGAAGGAGGGAAAGTCGTCCTTTCTGCCAAGATCGCAATGCTGCACAAGGTCTCTCTAATTCTGATTGACCTTATGAAAGATAGATTGGAGCGAGGATATAATGATTCCCTATAAACTCTCGCATAAGAAGATGTTGTTGGTCAACAGGCTGATACCTGGCCTAGCTGATGATGTTGCAGAAGCGACTGTTAAACCAGCAACCGAAGTTCGCAGGACAGGCAAAGGTGGTCAGAAGAGAAAGGCTTCTACCAGAAAACCAGAAAAGGGGATTGTCTTCAAAGAACCGGCCATCAAGAAAGCTAAATCAGCATCAGTTACTGAAGTTGGTGTTAAAGGGAAGCAGAAAAGGCAGACAATACTGTTGGATGAGTCTTCTGACTCTGATGATGATCGCATTCCAATCAGCAGACTGCCTAAGGGCATGTTTGTTTTGAGACTATTCCAGACGGACTTTGGACTTTACAATTCCACATACCCATTTAAAATCAGGATTTCAAAATACAATTTAAAACCTAACCTAAACCCTACATCTGCACCTATTACCATTAATAATAATATTATCACTTTTACACAATTTTCAACATAATACTCAATCATTCAATCATTATTATAATAATATAATAACACAAATCAATCAACTTTTTTACAATCCTATATAATCCTACCCTATAAAATCTCAAAATAAACATATAATTTTACTATTCATTAGTATTTTAAAATCCTAGATTTCAAAGTCCAGGATTTTCCCCGCCCACTATAAGCCCAAAACAAACACACCCTAAAGGTCCTGGACAAGCTTCCATAGTGTCATCACACAGATCTCCTTCCAAAGGCCCTGCTCAAACGGAGCCGTCGCCCACGACCTAGTAGGTTTTCTCTGACAAACCTACTTCTCCTGAATCTGCCCATCTGGAGGCCTCTTCACCTGCTCCGGAGGCTCCAGAATATGTTGAACCAGTAAATGTCGTGCCAAAATCTATAGTGTCTTCACCTCCATTACCATCATCTTCTCCAAAAGCAGAAATCCTATCTTTTACAGAGAAGATCATAAGACGACGTTTGGAGAAAATGATCGAGGAGAGATACCCAGAGCTTGCCATCAAGCCAGCTGTAAAAGCCACCATTCTGAATGTGCTTACTTGGAGGGATATCAGGCAGAAGTGTTGGGATTATACTGAAAAGTATGCTTTTTACTTTGTATAATCGAAACTGAATTTTCAGACTTATTTACTGAAATAAATTATTTATCACTGATGCTTTAAATATGATTGAATGTTACATATATTTACTGCATAACTGTTCAATAATTCGTACGTGTTACATTGTAGTTAATTTAGTGATACCAGATCACAGAAGATTAAATTAACAGTCCCTTGTAACTAAAAGTACGTCATTCACGACCTAGATGGAAATGAACAACCCATCACGAAAGGTTGAGGTGTAAGACTCAGATTGGTTTGTCTTGGCCAAGAGATTACACTAGTGCATGACTGATGCGCTGAATAGGACCTACAGGAGGATAAATTCTTCAGAACTGAACGAGGAAGAATTAGACCTCAGTGGTTCGTTGTTTCTTAACCTTCGTCCCTTAAATAGGATCACGTGGGATTGGTAACTATTGCTTTGACTTATCATGGGTAGCGAATCAGAGAGAGATTCAATACTTTTTATCTTGGGCAATATTATTGGTCACATGTGATTGCTAAGATTTAATACGAAGACTCGTGTGCAAGTACGCTTGTTTGATTTGCCCCCTTGGGAGGTTCATAAGTTTTATCATACCAAATCTTGCAAGTGGAATTAGTTTCCGGTATGGATAATAATGTTGAACCGTTCCTCGACCAAGGACAAAAGATGTTAATTAATGGAAAGTTATTTCAGTGGCTTGAATTAATTAATGGGCTAGATAATCTTAAACACGGGAAATAATGACCGGGAGCCATATTGACTGTAATATGGGTTAAGATGGATAGTGCAATATTAATTATGTAGTGGGATTAATTAATATTTATGGGCTTGAATTATATTGTGTCTCAATATTAGATATTCAAGGTCCATTAGAAGGTCCAATCTTAATTCTCCTAAAGGCCCCCTGAGTAGCCCAACATATAGTCCAATAACTGAAAAAGGTGATTAAAATAAAATAAATATTGTTGCTTATTTTTCCTAATATTTTCGAAATTTATGGATAAAAGAGGGAGAAAAATTTTCTTTGAATTTTGTTATGGAATGAAGATATGTATTCTTGGAATACAAGATTATCTCATTAAATTCAAGAAATCTCCCACTTGGTTATTCATGAAGAAATTTCGAAATTTTTTAATATAATGGGCAAGAAAGATTTTCTTGATTTTCTTGAAAAGATATTATGGAAGATATGTATTTCTTGAAATACAAGAATATCTCATAAATTCAAGAAGATCCAAATCTTGGAATCTTGAACCATATTTTCGAAAATTACCATAGCAAATAGAGAAGGTGGAATTTTGTGGAATATTATAATTATGGGAAAAAGAATATAAGAGATATATTCAAGATTTCTTGGTGATCAAGAAAAGTCTTTTCCCACATTATTTTTCCACTAGAAATTTCGACCACCTCCCTCTTATAAATAGGGGATGATTGTTTCATTCCCAAGTACAATTCCATGTGCTGGAAAAATTAGCAAATCCACATAAGTGGTGCAACAAAGTTTATTTTTTTCGTTTTGTTAATTGTTCGACAAGTGTCCTTCCACCGGATAGTTGAGCAAGGGCTAAGGGAATACTTGGGAAGTCCTTTTGGTTAGTCCGTCCAACCGAAGTCACTGCCATCCCGAGAGGTACGTTCACGTAAACCCGTAGATTCCGCATGCGTAGGTTTTACGTGGCTTTTTATATGCATGATATGTTGTTACAATTATTATTTGAATTAATATAGGATTAATTCATGCTAGTAATAATTAAAGAATTAAATTTGTATTTAAATATTCACCCCGAATAGATCTGTGCAACTCATTCCCCAACAAGAAGAAGTTTGAAAATTTCGGAACCGTGCTTGAGCAGAAAGGTGGGATCCGTCCTTTTCTGGACTATGAGATTCAGATGCTCAATATTGTTGGAGTTGAGACTCCTCCTGATCTACTGTCAGATGATGCGGTAGCCGGTTTGATTACAATATAATTGGATATGCCGGATACCCCAATACACAGAGAAATGACCCACAAGATGGTCAAATACAGTCGAGCAATGTGGCATATGAATGAATCTGATGATGAAGAAGAGATTGGTGATGGAGGTCCAATCAGTATTGAAGAAATCTTCCAGCAAATGGATGATACTGAGAAGATATCAAAAGAAATAATGATCATAGAGGAACCTGAAGAAGTTGTCGATGAAGCTGTTGTGGGAGATGCGGCACAGTCCCCGTCAGCCGAGGCACAATCAGCTGAGCACATGATAGACCTGACTGCTGGAGGGAGTCAAGCTGAAGATATGGAAGTTGAAGTCCCCTCGACATCAGCAGGTCAGGTAGTGCAGATTCTCCAAACTTCTCCATCTTTCGAAGAGAATCTCATGAAGTACATCAAGAACACTTTCAGAGCGAACATGGCACATATGTTCAGGGATGATGTCAGCTTCTTCGTTCCCCAACAGTTAGAAAAAACCATCAGAACCGAAAGAGAATACATATCTTCTCACTGCATGAGAATGACTGAAGAGTTAAGAGATACAACAACTGATGAGATGGTGGAAGTAAACGAGCGCCTATCTAAGATTGAGGAGAACAGGAATCAGAAATTCACCTTGATGATGAATGAGAAGATGGCTCAGCTGACCGCGCTGCAAAATAATCTTACAAATGCAACTAAGAGGGCCAACTCTTCTACTGATAAGCTTGAGAATCTGTTCGAAAAAGTCAGCACTATGGTAGATAAAGCTCAAAGTTCTATGCTGACAGTTGTTAGGAAAGTTAAACATGATGCTGGGATTGAGTCTCCTGCTCTGAAAGAATTACAACTATCTCTTACTCAGGCAATTGGTAACCTCAGTTCTGAACTGAAGACGCTTTTTGAGGGAACCAAAAAGGGGAAAGAAGAGAAAGATGCTGAAGTACAAGGCAGACTCAACCAGGTTGAGAATTTTGTGGCTGGCATTCAGATTAAGCTGGACAAGACGAGATTACAGAAGGATGCTCAAGCAGCTGCAGAATTGGAGGAAGCTGAAGGCATCTCTTCTTCCACTGAATCTGATGAGAAAGCAAGAACAACAAAGAAGGGAAAGAAAGTTGCTGCTGATGATAAGAAGAAAAAGCTGTTGGATCTTGTTGAAAGAAGAAAAGTTGAGAAACAGAGGAAAGCTGAAATGGACAGGAAGAAAAGGCTGGAGGAAGCATCAAGCCTTGATAAGTCATACAGACAAAAGAAGAAGAAATGGCTCATAGCTGAAGTTGGTGAAGAATCGCACTTCGTAGACCCAATTCTCGATGGAGATGTGGATGTTATTGTCAAGCCAGATAGGAATATGATGACAGAATGGAAGAAAATCAAAGGCGAATGGTATATCTCGGTTTACATCAATCAGGTTATTCCAACCAATGTTAAAATAAACGAAATCTTCAGAGATTGGTTGAGTAACAAACATCCAGTATTCTATGAGAACATCATGAGAGAGGCCAAGAAACTGAGTTGCATACCAGTTGCCCCTGAGGTAGAAATCATGGAATACAAGAAGACTCCAGATGAAAAGTTGGACAAGATTGCCTTCAATGCAACTCTGAACATGTGCTTAGCTCACGATGGTATCTTTGAAGAAAGCAAAGTTGCAGAAATCAAGGCAAGGCTCTTCGAGATGTGTGTCGTTCCGATGGAAGAGAGATACTGAAGAAATCAGAAGACTCAACTCTGTAAGATCAGATTAGGATATTTTTTCTATCATGTACTTGTAATGCTGATATTCTTAATGAAAATTCCTATTTTTCTGATCTTAAGACAAACTCTCATTGTCTTATGATTTACTGTCTCTTTTACTTTAACTTTAATATTGTTCAGCATACTTTCTGGTAAATGTTTTGGTTCCATCAAAAAGGGGGAAATTGTTGGGAAATTTATAGTGTTGATGGAATTTCCAAAACAGTTGTAATAGGACCAGTCAAACCTGTTAGTCGACTGATGCTTTGATAGGAAACCAGCTGAACATGTTAGTCGCTGATGAATTATAGGTCACATATTGAGGGGGAACTCAATATGTATAAGTTAAAGTCAAGATCAGAAGCGAGGATCAGTAAGCACAGCAGACCAGAAGACCTATTATATGGAGACATCAACAGAGTTGATAGGTTGAAACTAAGACAGCTATATCAGAAGACTTGAGGTGATTGATCAGTAGAGTATTGATTAGATCAAGCCTGTCAGGAGAATGAAGAAGAGTCTGTTAGTTGTGTTAAGATAACTTGCACCGAAAACTCTATCAGGTAGACTGATCAGTTTTATCTGATCAGGTAAGCTCACACCAGGTGGCAACTGAAGCTTTACCAAGACATACGAGGTTAATCAGACAAGAAGAATGTCAACCTTAGTTGGTAAAGCAAACACTGAACAAGTGTACTTGTTAACCAATGAGAATGAGACACATATGTATGGAGCTGACAATGCGGGAGTCGGCGCTACACAGTCAAACGGCTAGAAAGGACAAACATACATGCTTTTGGCCATGCCGTCCCTGAAGCACGTCACATCAGCCTGCAAATCTACCTAAAATAGCCTGAAATTCAAAGTGCTCTCCAACGGCTCTTTTGATTTCAAGGTCTATAAATATGGGATTAACCTTCATAGAAAGGTTACTGAAATTATCATCAAGCTCAAGCTATCCGCAATTTCCGCACGAAGAACACAAAATCAAGAATATTTTCTAAGTGTTCATCCCATAGTTCTTAGCATAGAAATCTTATCCTTTAGCTTTAGGCTACTCAAATACTAGGATAGATTTCCAGTTGGAACACAACAAATCTTATACCCAAACCAAAAGTTAGGTTAGTTTGTTTTGCAAGATTTTAGACTCGGGTTTCTAGTTTCTGATATCTGGAATTGGTTGAGTGAGAACTCTTGAAACATCTGTTGTAATGTGTTAGACTAACACACTAAACTAAGTCCAGTTGGTTAAGTTGGTGCCCCTACTGATAGGGAAGAGTGGACGTAGGACAGGTTGTCCGAACCACTATAAAATCTTGTGTGCATTATCTGATTTACTTGCTTTACACTTTTCACACTACCTGTTTCTATATTACATGCATATTCTGAGTCTGAATCAGATTTGTATGAAGCAACTGATCTGATCAGTTTGACACTTTGTCATCTGATTCAAAACAGATAAGCAGAATTCTGATTTAACAAAACTGGTTTTTCACACAGGTTAAAACTTAGCTTCCGCACATCAGTTAAACTGATAGACACCGAATTGATCTGCCCTCAGGAGATCGGTAAGTTGGATATCAATCCAAACTGATTCACACGCACTCTGATCAGGCATACTTGCTATTCACACCTGATCTCACGAAAAAAAATTCAGAAGTCTATTCACCCCTCCCCTCTACACTTCTGCCCTCACGGAAACCCATTCGGGATCTACAATAGCTTCATACGTACAATATGTGCTTACTTTGAGAATTTGGAGTTTATACTATTATGCATGAGATTGACGTTCTTTGGTGGGAAAATTGAGTCCTACGGAATGCTTCTGGTTTAAATTAACCCCTCTTTTGATTATGATTTTGAGAAATGGCACTCTTTGAGGGGTGTCGAGTCTAAAACCTTTTGATTAAGGTCCTGAGTTAATAAGTCCCTCGAGGGACATCAAGCTTACTCTGAAACCTTTTAGTAATGAGACTTGGAGGAGACCTTTGGCGTGATCCAAGCCAATTGGATGAAACTCAACCTAGCGAAGTGTTTCTTCACGTGAGATCGGGGAAGTTCCCGGGATACATGGTGACATAGAGGGGCATTGAAGTTAACCCCGTGAAAATGCAAGAAGTGCTGGATATGCAGTCTCCTACTAATATCAGGGAGTTGCAAAGGCTGAATGGGTGAATTGTGGCTTTGAGAAGATTTATTTCCAAATCCGTAGAGAAGAGTCTTCACTTTTTCAAGGTGCTAAGAAAGGGAACGAGGTTTGCTAAGGATGATGAATGCTCAACTACCTCAGTTGACTAAGATGATGATTGGAGATGTACTATATCTCTATTTTTCAGTGGGAGAGAATTCTCTTAGTTCAGTATTGACCAAGGAAGAAGGAGGGCCACAGAAGCCGATCTATTATGTGAGCAAGGTGATCCAGGGAGCTGAAGTCAGATATTTTGAAACAGAGAAAGCAGCGTTGGACATCATGGTCACGGCAAGGAGGTTAAGGCCTTATTTTCTTTTGCATGAGATAATTATTCGAACTAACTATCCCCTTAAACAGGTGTTAGGTCGAGCTAATTTGTCAGAAATGATGGTCAAATTGGCTGTAGAACTTGGAGAATACGAGGTGGACTTTGAACCACGAAGAGCGATTAAGGCACAAGCCTTGTCTGATTTTATACAGGAGACTACCTGCCTTGAACCTGAGAATGAGTGGCATGTGTATGTAGATGGTTCAGTTATAATAACTGGTTGTGGTGCAGGTATACTAATCATAGATCCCTGCAGAGGAGAGTTGCAATTTGCAGTCTGGTTTGAGTTTCATACCTCAAATAGCGAAGCTGAGTATGAAGCCCTGATCCGAGGAGCAGAAATGGTTGCAGAGATAGGAGGCCAGTGAGTAATCATTTATACAGATTCTCAATTGGTGGCCCAACAAGTGAAAGGAGAATATTTAGCTAAAGATGAGAGGATGATGTTATATCTGGAAAGAGTAGCCGAGGTGAGAAATAAATTTTAGACTTTCGAGGTAAGACAGATTCCTCGAGAGGAGAATATGAGGGCGGACAGCTTGTCAAAGCTGGCTAGTTTGGTGGAAATGGAAGGAGGAACCACCATAACGATCTTGAGAGTAGAAAGAGAAGGAATTCTACCTTTGGTTGCGGCCATTGAGGAGGAAAACTATTGGAGAACTGAGATTCGAAAGGCCTTAACTGTTAGTATTAGTGTCCTAGAGACAATCTATTGTAAGGACATAATACTCGATGATATTCAGTTTAATTTAATATTATAGTTCATATAATATTAATGTATGACAATACACTTGTTTGAATATTATGTTTGAATGTTTGCATTTATTCATGCAAGTGTTCCCATGAGTCATTGCTGTCATTGAGGTTGTGAGAACTCAGATGACTTAAGCATGATTCTCAAATAGCCCCGATCAAGGATCATCAAGAATGGGATATTGATGATGCAATGGAGATTGGTGTGCGATCTGCATCATACTCTTAGAGAGTGTAGTAAGATCTCACTTACTACGAGATACTAGGTATCTCATGATGGATGCACAAATACCTTAGAGGGTATTGGTATACCCATCCGAGAAGTCGTTTGATGTATTTCCACTATATGTGTCTACGGGTGTCTCGGTTAGTGGGAGTGATGCGATACTCCTTTGACTTGAGGTCAATACGCACGACATGTGTGGAGTGATGAACTTTGACCATGACCAACGCTTGCACCCTTTCATGGGTAGATAAGGCTTGGATTGGGTTCATCACGAAGTGCATGTGCGTGGTAGTTGAAACAAGAATATGATTCATTCCTCAATGTGGATTAAGAGAGAATACTCGTCTTCTCATCATAATTGGATCAAAGTCATCGACCGATGCACGTCAACTTAGACTTTGTGGCTAAGTGTGACATACATGATCAATTAGTGTTTAGAGATAATATGATTAAGTTATTTGAATAGACACTTCATCATGTTCAAGACTTAATCGAGTATTCACGAATGAAAGGAGGAAATCGTAATAGCCCATGTTTCATTTACAGATAGTTGCACGTTTCTCGCAACGTACCTCATATATTGAGAATGTCTGATTTATTGTCTAGGGTTCAATTAAGACTGTTAGTTTGACTAATCGCTCGATATATGAGGGCCTATGGGTCACACAACAATTAGTTCTCTTTTACGAATTATAGTTGGTTGATTAAATGTTAAATTGGATTTAATATTTAATTTATGAAGAATTAATTAATAATAGATTAATTTGGAATTAATTATTATTAATATTTAATTAAATTAGATTTAATTAAATAAGAATTCCCAATAATAATATATGAAATATTATTGTAGGATTTAATATATATATATGGAATCAAATCCGTAGAGATTTGATATACATGTGAATTAAATCCGTAGAGATTTTATATGTGAAAAATAAATCTAAGAGATTTATTTAAATAAAGATTAGGGATTTATTTAAATAAAGATTAGGGATTTTATTTCCCAATCAGGTTAGCTTAAGATTTAAGCTGGGTCTCTCCTATATATATGAGTTCTTGGGAATCCATAATACGGTTGTTCAAATTCTCACCATAAAATCTAGAGTTAGAATTTTCCTAGCAAATTTATCTCGGGATTCAACGCTGGCAAATCTGTGCAAGTCTGTGAACGGTGATTACGTGGATACCATAGTAGAGAAATATGCGTACGATTTACTGTAAGGTTTCTCTTTATGTTTATAAGTATTCAATTATGCAATTATATGTTCGTTGTTGGTGAACTTTTTAATTCCGCTGCGCTTGTATTACGTGTTTATGTGCCTCTAAATTCCAACATTAACTGGGAAGGATCCTCCTCAGGGACAGAGAAAATGGCAGAGTTGGAGAGCACAATTCTGCATAATCGGAGGATACTTCTACAAACGCTCATTCACGCAACCATACTTGAGATGCTTGTCCGTGAATGAGGGGGAGTACATACTAAGGGAAGTACATGAAGGATGTTGCGCAGATCATGCAGGCTTCCGATCGATAACTAAAAAATCATTGAGAGCAGAATACTTCTGGCCAACCATGGTCAGAAATGCGAAGGAGTTGGTGAAAAAATGCGAGAAATGCCAGAACCATGATCCTCTAATCCACGTACCTGCAGAGGAGATGGGAGCCATGCACACACCGTGCCCATTTGCCGGGGGGGATGACCTAGTGGGCCCCTTCCCCAGAGCAGCGGGGCAGAGGAAATTCCTGATAGTAGTTATTGACTACTTCACAAATGGGTAGAGACCGCCCCCTTGGCTAAGATAGATAAGAATAGTGTGATTAGATTCCAGTGGAGAAATATTTGCTGCAAGTTTGGAGTGCCAAAGATACTGGTATCTGATAACAGTACCCAATTCAACGGAGCAATAGTGCAAGCTTGGTGTGAGGAGATGGGGATTACCCAGAGGTTTGCTTTGGTGGCTCATCCTCAAGCAAAGGGGCAAGTCGAGGTAACCAACAGGAATATTGTGAACGGAATTAAGATCAGGCTAGACAAGTCTAGAGGAAGATGAGTTGATGAACTTGAAGCGGTCCTTTGGGCTTATCGGACCACTCCAAGGAGAGCAACGGGTAAATCACCTTTTCACCTAGTATATGGAGCAGCTGTAGTTATCCTCGCAGAAGTTGGGATTGAGTCTCATAGACTTTTGCATTTTGAGGAGGAAAGCAATGAGGCATTGATGCGGGAGAATTTAGACATCCTTGAGAAAGCAGAAGGTTTTGAGAATTTAAGGCCCTTAAAGGGTGTCGAATTGAGAAAAAACCTTTTGACTAAGGTTCTGAGAATTTAAGGCCCTTAAAGGGTATCGAATTGAGAAACAAACCTTGTGACTAAGGTTCTGAGAATTTAAGGCCCTTAAAGGGTGTCGAATTGAGAAAAACCTTTTGACTAAGGTTTTGAGAATTTAAGGCTCTTAAAGGGTGTCGAATTGAGAAACGAACCTTTTGACTAAGGTTCTGAGAATTTAAGGCCCTTAAAGGGTGTCGAATTGAGAAACAAACCTTGTGACTAAGGTTTTGAGAATTTAAGGTCCTTAAAGGGTGTCGAATTGAGAAACAAACCTTTTGACTAAGGTTCTGAGAATTTAAGGCCCTTAAAGGGTGTCGAATTGAGAAATAAACCTTTTTTTTAAGGTTCTGAGAATTTAAGGTCCTTAAAGATTGTTTAATTGAGAAACAAACCTTTTGACTAAGGTTCTGAGAATTTAAGGCCCTTAAAGGGTGTCGAATTGAGAAACAAACCATGTGACTAAGGTTTCAAGAATTTAAGGCCCTTAAAGGGTGTCGAATTGAGAAACGAATCTTTTGACTAAGGTTTTGAGAATTTAAGTCCCTTAAAGTGTGTCGAATTGAGAAACAAACCTTGTGACTAAGGTTTTGAGAATTGAAAGCCCTTAAAGGGTGTCGAACTGAGAAACGAACCATTTGACTAAGGTTCTGAGAATTTGAGGCCCTTAACGGGTGTCGAATTAAGAAACCTTTTGACTAAGGTTCTGAGACAATAAGTCCTCAATGGATGTGGAGTTTATTTGGAAAAAGTCCCTTTTTATGATAAGATGCATTGAATTTTGAAAACAGATCAGCCAAGAAAGGCAGAAACAGTGACTCCGGGGAGGAAGGACCTCAGGAAACTACCCAAAAGGAGACAACATATCCAACTATACGAAATCTCTTGGACTTAGAGGTATTCGTGTGAACCCTTTTTAAGTGCTTGCTTAAAAACTCTTTACATATTGAGATTGAGAAACCGCTCAACTAGAAAAGATTGAGCCTTATTGAAAACATGAGATTTGATTGGATGCATGTGAGAGATTGAAGGCATGTATATACTTTGTTTATGCATGAGAAATGTGTTTAGTTTGAGGAATTTGAGCTTTGTTTACGCATGAGAAGTGTGTTTAGAAAACTGAGGTTATGCATGAAAAATTTGTCTAAACTGGATATGAAAAACTTGGAGGAATGCCCGGAAAGGGAGATGATTGGAAAAGAAAGCAACAGAGAATGAAAGATGATGACAAGAAATAATATCGAGAAAGAAATGAAAAGAGACGATTCAGAAACGCTGAATGGAGAATTTATGTGGTGGCTTAGTGGGCCCCTAGTTTATCAGAAGTCGGAGAGTCGCGCATTCGAAAGACCCGTCTAATTAGGAGTGAGTGGGAAAAATTGCCAGGTGGGACAAATTACCTCCCTCGAGGGACATAAACATGATGAGGAACCTGAAGAGAGTGATTTCCTCTCGAGAGTAGAGTTACTTCTATAGAGCAAGGGGGAGTAGTTGATGGGGAATATTTATGTCGTCCAATAAAAGGAAGACACGTGGAGGCTTGACTATGTATTAGAAGAGTTGAAGGATAATTGAATGGGCCAAGGCAAAGAAAAAACGAGTTTGGCTGGGCTAGGAGGCCCAGGATCCTGGTCGATGAGCAAACTGAAGGGGCCTCTAGCGAAGGGGCCTAGAGGATAGCGAAGCCCAATGGAATGAAACGAGCTGAGAATATGGGCCCCAGGAGGATAACCTGGGCCCTAGAGATTAAGGATTCAAGGAGCTGGGCCGAACTGTGCTGATAAATCTAAAAAGATTGGGCCCAGGGAAGCCGGCCCCAAAACCGTGGACCTTGGTCCGAGAGATGCATTAGTTGGCTTAATGAGTAATGGCCCATGCAATGAGAGATTAATCAGGACCGTTGAAAGAGAGGATATCAACGGTGAGAGAGTCTTGATCCGGGTGAACCAAGAAGTGGGTTAAGGAGTTAGTTCCGATATTCAAGGGAGTTATACGCAGGAGATTGGAGGTTGCGAGAAAATCGGAATCTCCAGATTATGATTAAGGGCTCATACCAATGATCCCTGAAAAGAAAGAGGAGAACGTGGGAGACGTGAGTCAGCCCCGGATAGAAGGGGGAGTAATGGCGAGACACGATCTGAACATGGATTGAGTGGAGAAAGAAGAGAAACCTCCTGCTGGAGGGATTTAAATATCCCATCCAGGTATCACGAAACACACACAATTACCTGATTTTTCTTACTTACACTTGAATAGAGGTTATTGCATTTTTGGTCCCACCAAACACTCACCTGTTTCGAAATTCTACAACCTTTGTAAATGTGGTCCCAAAGAATATTTTTGGACAAAAATGGTCCCAAATATTGTAAAAATTTTCAAATTGACCCCACGTCGTCTAACGTCGTTTGGAAACTAACGGCAAGAGGTCACGTGCCGCTGAAAAACGTGAATTACCCCCAAATCAGACCAAAACCCTCACTTAATCAAAAAACCCAAAATCCAAAAACCCCAGGAACGATTCATCTCCCACCCAGGCCCAGGAATGATTCATCCATCTCCTCTATCGAAATTGAACGTAAATGTTGCATTTTCGGAGCAACGAAAATGTAACCCCCAAATACGGTACGATTTTGTTGAATTTCTATTAGAGATTTTTTTCATTTCGTATCATTTGGATCGCAATTTGTTTCATTTGAGTTCGTGATTTGTTTCATTTGGGTTCGCGATTTCGTATCATTTGAGTTTGCGATTTATTTCTTCGTTTGGGGTTTTATTGAAATTCTGGGTTCCTCTGTTTTTTCGAAATTCTGGGTTGTTTCATATGGGTTTCTATGTATTTGTGTTTTCGGTTTAGGTTTCATATGGGTTTCATATGTTGTCGATTTTAGGTTTTCTCAATATGTGTTCTTGTTATGTTGTCGAATTTAGGGTTTTTCAAATGTTCTTATATGAGTTCAATTATGTTGGTTTTTCAGGTCCGAAAATTGGATTCTATAGCTTAAAAATTCATCATGGTGGAAAAATGTTCCTTGAAGAAAATGGAAATGAGTACAAGTATGTTGGTGGGTCTTATGCAATTTTTGATTATGTGCACATTAAGAAGGCAACAATTGATTACCTTGATGGACTGTGTGAGAGACTAGGCTACAATGGGGATAAGAGGTATTACGATTTGTGGAGGAAAGGGTCAATTCAGGCAGTTGATTGCCAATTTGACATAAATTAGGTATTTAATGGGCATAACAACCATGAAATTACAATGTGAGTTGTGGGTGAGGCTATAATTACAGATTGTACCACTGAAGAACACCCTCAAGAGCACCCTAAAGAAAACCACCCTGATGACCACATTGAAGATGACCACCTTAAAGATGACCACCTTGAAAAAAACCACCCTGAAGATGAGCACCTTCAAGAAGACTCTGTTGGGATATTTTAGTTTTGATAATTTATGCCAAAACATTATTAACTTGTATTATTCAAGCTAATCTACAGATAACAAGTTAAGGGGGAACACAAGAATAAATTGAGGGGGAACTCACGAAAATCAGAAGAAGATCATCGAGATCAGACGAGGCTGCAGACGAGTCGTGATCGAGATCAGATGAATTAGATGAGTTCCGGAGTCAACTGATGAGCTGTGCAAATCAGATGTGAAGAAAAGTTAAAACCAGCAAATCAGAAGAAAAGGTTACAGATCAGAAGATGAGCAAAAGAGACTGATCAAGATCAGACGTGATCGAGATCAGATATGAAGATGAGCGGATGAGACTGATCGAGATCAGACGTGATAAACTGATATGCTAACCTGTTGCAGATGACCTGATGCTATCCTGAGATGATCCTGAAGATATGTTGATATGATCAGTCGAGCTGATCAGATCAGGCAAAGAAGAAATCAGATAGTAAGTTCAAGTGACCTGAGGGTCAGGATGTCTGAATTCAGAAGAGCTGAACTCGCGAAGCCCGAGTGTCAAGATGCCTGATCGCACAAGGTCCGCCGGAAGAGAAGCTCATCAATCAAAAACACGAGACTTCGATAAAGTTCTTGAAGAAACTGAAGGCTCAGATAAACTGAAGGCTCAGATAAACGGAAGGCTCAGATAACCTGAAGGCTCAGATAACCTGAAGGTTCAGATAGCTCAGATAACCTGAATGTTGGGGAATGATTTGCACAGATCTATTCGGGGTGAATATTTAAATACAAATTTAATTCATTAATTATTACTAGCATGAATTAATCCTATATTAATTCAAATAATAATTGCAACAACATATCATGCATATAAAAAGCCACGCAAAAACCCACGCGACGGAATCTACGGGTTTCGTGGAACGTACCTCGGGATGGCAGTGGCTTTGGTCGGACGGACTAACCAAAAGGACTTCCCAAGTATTCCCTTAGCCCTTGCTCGACAATCCGGTGGAAGGATACTCGTGAACAATTAACAAAAGGAAAAAATAAACTTTGTTGCACCACTTATGTGGATTTGCTAATATTTCCAGCACATGGAATTGTACTTGGGAATGAACTAATCATCCCCTATTTATAGGGAGAGAGGGTGGACTAAATTTGTGTTGTTTTTCAATGGGATAAGACTTTTCTTGGTCACCAAGAAATCTTGAATATATCCCATATATTCTCTTTCCCATAATTAAAATATTCCACAAAAATCCACCTCCTCTATTTTATGGAATTTTCGAAAATATTAGTGTGCAAGAATCCAAGATTTGGATCTTCTTGAATTTATGAGATATTCTTGTATTTCAAGAAATACATATCTTCCATAATATCTTTTCAAGAAAATCAAGAAAATCTTTCTTGCCCACTATATTTCCAAAATTTCGAAATTTCATTATGTATAACCAAGTGGGAGATTTCTTGAATTTAATGAGACAATCTTGTATTCCAAGAATACATATCTTCATTCCATAACAAAATTCAAAGAAAATCTTTCTCCCTCTTTTATCCATAATTTTCGAAAATAAGAGGAAATATAAAGCAACAATATTTATTTTATTTTAATCACCTTTTCAGTTATTGGACTATATGTTGGGCTACTCAGGGGGCCTTTAGGAGAATTAAGATTGGACCTTCTAATGGATCTTGAATATCTAATATTGAGCCACAATATAATTCAAGCCCATAAATATTAATTAATCCCACTACATAATTAATATTGCACTATCCATCTTAACCCATATTACAAATCAATATGGCTCCGGTCATTATTTCCCGTGTTTAAGATTATCTAGCCCATTAATTAATTCAAGCCTTTGAAATAGCTTTTCCGTTAATTAATATCTTTTGTCCTTTGGTCGAGAACGGTTCAACATTATTATCCATACCGGAAACTAATTCCACTTGCAAGATTTGGTATGATAAAACTTATGAACCTCCCAAGGGGGCAAATCAAGCAAGTGTACTTGCACACGATTCTTCGTATTAAATCTTAGCAATCACATGTGACCAATAATATTGCCCAAGATAAAAAGTATTGAATCTCTCTCTGATTCGCTACCCATGATAAGTCAAAGCAATAGTTACCGATCCCACGTGATCCTATTTAAGGGATGAAGGTTAAGAAACAACGAACCACTGAGGTCTAATTCTTCCTTATTCAGTTCTGAAGAATTTATCCTCCTGTAGGTCCTATTCAAAAGATCGATCATGCACTAGTGTAATCTCTTGGTCAAGACAAACCAATCTGAGCCTTACACCTCAACCTTTCGCGATGGTTGTTCATTTCCATCTAGGTCGTGAATGGCGTACTTATAGTTACAAGGGACTGTTAATTTAATCTTCTGTGATCGGGTATCACTAAATTAACTACAGTGTAACACGTACGAATTATTGAACAGTTATGCAGTAAATATATATAACATTCAATCATATTTAAAGCATCAGTGATAAACAATTTATTTAAGTAAATAAGTCTGAAAATTCAGTTTCGATTATACAAAGTAAAAGCATACTTTTCAGTATAATCCCAACACTGAAGGCTCAGACAGAACTGAAGATCCTGAGACTTGGAAGATCCTGAAGAATATAGCCGTTAGAGACTTAGAAGAAACTAAAGAATATAACCGTTAGATTCAGCAGACGTGGACCAATGAGAGGAATACGACAAGCCTAAAAAGCTGCAAAAAGCTTCTGAGTAGTATGGATTTGAATGTGATTCTCTTCAACGGTAACATTCAAATCCACACTATAAATACAAGTTCTTCCTTCATTATCAAGAATGTGGATGAATGTGGAAGAGTGTGGAGAACGTAGCAAACGATGCTATAAGAGCTAAGAAGATATGGGTGCCAGCAGTTCCCAGCCAAGGTCGTGTGCCAGATGATGCGAGTCCTGAAATATGGCCAGATCGTAGCACGGCTAAGGCATTCTACAGGAATTGTGTTCCCAATCCTATATACTCAAGCATTCTCACCATAGAACACAGAACTAGAAATACACGCATATATTCAAGAGTGTTCTACCCTAGAGCTAAGCACAAATGCTATATCCTAAGCTTAGAGAGATTTTCCCATCCTTAGCATTGAGGCTAAATAAATGTAAGGGAAAATCTCAACCTAGTTGGAAACCAAACAAACCTTTACCCAAATCAGTTTGAGTTAGGTTAAGTTTGTCACCGCAAGATTTCAGACTAGGGATTCTAGTTTCTGATTTCTGGGTTCGGTTGAGTGTGAACTCGGTAAGCATCTATAGGCAATCTCGTAGGGGTGATAAGTCCCGTTTGAGTGTGAACTCGGTAAACATCTATTGGCGATCCCGTGAGGGTGATAAGTCCCGCAGGTTAAGTTCGGTTAAGGTGCCCCTTTGTTAAGGGAAGAGTGGATGTAGGGCGGGTTTCGTCCGAACCACTATAAAATATCGTGTGTTCTTTACTGCTTTATGTTTATACCTGTCATATGCATTCGTTTATATGTAAAACAACACACATCGTTCTTAAAAGCCAAAAATTTGGTATCACCATTCCCTCACCCCTATTTTATATGCATCACACGACATGTTTCGCTTCCGCACGCGCAAAATCGGTTTTAATCGGGACCTCACAGACTCCCTGATGATGAGCACCCTCAAGAAGAGCTCCCCGATGATGAGCACCTTGAAGATGAACTACACTGGTTCAATTTTGCTGAAGATGTACAAGATTAGTAAGATGTAGATAGCATGGAGTCTGATCCTGATGATGAAGACTTCAGGGATTCAGAGTCTAGTGGTGATGTCATTCTTGATGATATCATGTTTGACCAAAATGTTGATGGAGATGACCAACAAGTACAAGATGACCAAGATTACCAAGAAAAGTTGAGAAAGGGAGAAAGTTTGGAAGGCCTTCAAGTAAGAGAAGGCCATCAGTTGGTGAGAAGGAGAAAGGAAAGAAGAAGGGTGTTCAAGTGATGCCTAAACAAGCTTACAAAATGACTTGCAAGTTCTGTAATGAAATTGGACGTAACAAGAAGGGTTGCCAATGGAGGAAACTTGCAGACAAGTTCATGGAGAATGAGATGAATGCAGCTGCTGAAAGTGTGGTGCCTGATGTGTTGACACAGGATACAAGTGAGCCCCCCCCCCCCACCCATGACACAAGAAGACAATGTACCGGTAAGTTTTATTTAATTAGTATTTATGTCTTAATGATTTGATGTAAGTTTTATTTAATTAGTATTTATGTCTTAATGATTTGATCAAGTGTTATTTATTTATTAAATATTTGGTGTAGGCTGGAAATGAGGGTGCAATTGAGGGTGAAGTCAGTGGTAGTGGCAATAAAGCAAGTGCAAGTTGTATGCCAACAACTAGGGCAGGAAGAAGATCTTATCTTGTGCAATCAAAGAAGATAATAGCTTCCAAGGAGGCCACTGTATGTTTATTATTATCTTCATTTTTGTATTGTAGTGTATTTTTTATATTTTGTATAGTAATGTATTGTTTATTATCTCAGGATGAGGTTCCCACTGCACCTGTTGGACCACTTGAACCATTCAATGCAGTCAACTACATTGGAGTTGGACCATCAGCAAGAGCACCTAGTATTAATATCAGGGAACCAACACCAATGTCATTCAATCCATACTCATTTGTTGGTGCTCCAGTGAACTATGTTGTTGGTGCTCCAGTGAACACAGTGGATGGCATGAGGATGACCACAAGAGGAGGTAAGAAGTCTGTGTCTTTGTCTAGCCTGACTGGTACTGCTTATTTGAAAACTAAGAAGAAGAAGTAGATATGGGAAGTAGTGGGAAGTATATATGGGAAGTAGGGGTCTGAATGAATGCTTTTTGTTGTCATCTTTTGCAACCATACAGTTGAATGCCTCTGTAATTGTGCTTCTGTCTTTTTGCTCACAGAAGAGTTGTAATTATGAGCAAACTCACTCAGCAGGGCTGCTTTATGGTTTTAGCTTTTGAAATAGGTCAAATGGCTGCATATGATTGTATATTTTGTGAATTTGATCAGATGGCACTGCTATTTTTCTAATCTAATGGGTATGGATATTAAATGTTTGTCCCGGTGCAAAAACCCATGAAATGCGGAAAAATCATGTAATGCATATAAAACAGGGGTGAAGGAATGGTGATTCCAAATTTTTGCTTTTTAAGCCCATGTGTTGTGTTTTGCTTATAATCGAATGCATATGACAAGTAAGAACATAAAGCAATAAAGAACACAACAAAGTATAGTGGTTCGGAGACTCAAGCTCCTACATCCACTCTCCATATTCCTAGGGAAATTCCTTCAAACGGGACTTATCACCCTCCACGGGATCGCCTATAAGCTTTCTGGCTATCCAAGATAGTTTACTCACTTCTTCTACATTTGAGTTTTCTGGCTGACTACTCTGCAGCTTACTTACTCAAACACACACAAGCTTTCTGACTATCCAAGATAGTTTTACTCACTTCTTCTCTAGAGTTTTCTGGCTGACTACTCTGCAGCTTACTCACTCTTTGCAACTCCAATAATCACACAAACTACCTAACAATAGGGTTTGGGTTTGGGTTGGTGTCTCCAACTAGGTTGAGATTTTCCCTTACAGTTGTTTAGCCTCAATGCTAAGGTTGGGAAATTCTCTCTAAGCTTAGGATATATCGTGGGTTGCTTAGATTGGGTTTTAGAACACTCATGGATGTATTTGTATGTCTACAGATTTGTGTTCTATGGTGGGAATGCTTTGAGTATATGGCTCTTGGCTCTGTAGCATCTTTTTCCACATTCTCCACACTTATTTTGATGGAAGACCTTGTATTTATAGTGTGGATTTGAATGTTACCGTTGGAGAGAATCACATTCAAATCCATACTATTCAGTAAGTTCTGCAGCTTTTTCAGGCTGATTGACTTTCTCTCATTGGTCCACGTCAGCTGAATCTAACGGCTATATTCTTCAGGAACTTCTGAGTCTTCAGGGTTCTCTGAGTCTTCAGGATTCTCTGAGTCTTCAGGTTTCTCTGAGTCTTCAGATTCTTCATCTGAGTCTCAGGTTTCTCTTAGTCTCAGATTTCTCTGAGCCTCAGGATTCTTCTGATCCTCAGGTTTCTCGATTTAGCAGACTTCTCTTCAGTGGACCTTGTCTGATTAGGCATACTGACACTCAGGCTGACTGAGTTCAATTCTTCTGACTTCAGACATCCTGACCTTCAGGTCACTTTTACTCACTGACCCTCAAGTCACTTGACTCAGGCTATCTGATTTCTTCTTGCCTGATCTGATCAGCTCGACTAATCAGATCAGCACATCTTTAGGTCAACATATCAGGATAGCATCAGGTCAGTACATTAGGTTAGCATATCAGGTTATCTTATATGATCTCGATCACGTCTGATCTTTGATCAGTCTCATCTACTCCTCTTCTGATCTGCAACCTTCTCTTCTTATCTTCTGGTCAGTTTCTTTCTGATCAGCTTGTCTGCACTTCTGATCACCAGATCAGCTCGTCTGTTCTTCTGATCATCTGATCAGGTCTGTTCTGGTCATCTGATCTTCTGATCAGCTGGCTTAGCTTTTCTTTTCTTCTGATTTTGCACAGCTCATCAGTTAACTCTGGAACTCATCTTACTCATCTGATCTCGATCAGTCTCGTCTGCAGCCTCGTTTGATCTCGATCATCTTCTTCTGATTTCGTGAGTTCCCCCTCAACTTGTTCTCTCGTTCCCTCTCAAATTGTTATCTGTAAATTAGCTTGAATAACACAAGTTGATAATGTTTTGGCATAATTCATCAAAACTAAAATATCCCAACATTAAATGTTGCTAATGATAATGTGTTGATGATACTGCTTATGTTGTATGTTGTATGTTATGTATTGTCTAATATAGGGAAAGTTGCTTTCATTGATAATATAGGAAAAATTTGTACATAATATGACTACTTAGTTTAGCCACTTAAAGATGAGTGAAAGAGTAAACACTAGTACAATAACAAGTAGATGTTGTATTTTCTTTGTCAATTTCTTCATCACTTCAGTGATGTTCTTCATTTCTTGAGTCATTTTGTTCATTTCTTGTGCCATATCCTTCATTTCTTCAGTTTTACTTGTAACTTCATCAACTCCTCCATCATCAGCCCATTTAAAAAAGCCACAACCACCACCTTTAGTCAAAGAGTCTGGACAATTGTGAAATAGTTTTCCTTTGCTTCTAGGTTGTTGTGAAACGTAGGTACGAGCAGCTTTTCCACAATGACATACGAGGTATTGTCGTGATTGAATCGAAGAAGATGATGACATTTCTTTATGATTTTCAGTGTGATTTTTGAGTTTTTTTGTGTTGGAATGAATGGTATAGGTGATATGTGATTTATATAATGAGTGCTTTATTTTTTCCTCCATAACATTTCCCTCCATTTTCCAAGTTTCCCTTTTTTTTTTAATTTTCCCACCAATATTTGTGACTTATTCGGAACAAGTTTGGGATCAGTTGTGTCAAATTTTTGATAAATTTTTTAGGGACCAAAAGTGTCGAAAATACTAACGGCCGTCTTGATGGAAGGACCATTTTTGCCCAAAAAAAATTCTTTGGGACCACATTTACAAAGGTTGTAAAATTTTGAAGCAGGTGCGTGTTTGGTGGGACCAAAAATGCAATAATTTTGAGTGGAGCTATTGAATACGATATCACGTTAAATTAAGAGAGATAACTGACTTGAGCGTCGGAGAGCCCGCGCCGGAGCCCCCTCCGGCGTATTTTTCAGGTACCTACGTGGAAATTGGTGAGGTTCCTACAGTCAAAGCTTGAAGGATTTTCAACATTCAACGTACGAATCCCCGTTGAATTCCAGGTCATCTCTTGACCACTTTTTTGCACATCATAAATAAATAGATGTATTCTTGTCGTATCGCACCCTAACTTGACGATTAATTTATCGAGCATTAATTTAAGGAAATTTTACTATATATATGTGTGGGGTAAAATATTTTTTTAGGACAATAATTTTGGGGTTTGTGTGGGGCAAGAGTACCTCGCAATCCAAACAAGGCACCCAAAATAGTGATAATGAAGATTTACCACCTGAAACTGGTTTGTGAGAAACAAGTAACTTTATATTATTAGAAATATTTGATTTGATTTGATTTTGTTTTGTCATTATGTTGTAATTGTCTGTGTGAAAATTGTCACACAATTCATCACCCATGTATCTGCAATGATAATACAGTAAAAACCCTATAGGAATACTCTATAAAGGAATAAATTATCTATAGTAATAAAAAATCACGGTCCCAACTCAGGACCTGTTATATTTAGTAATAAATTCCACATTGTAATAAGAAATATTTTTTTCTAGTCCCGTCTTAAGGATTTATGACTCCATATAAGAATGAATTACATTATATATAAAATTTTATATATCATTATAATTAAGATGGTCTAAAATATTTATCCATGGTTAATTGTGATGACATCTTAATTTTATGGCTTGTCACTACATCCTTCAACTTGCATGTACGTAATAACTCGTCCGCATAGACACCTCCTTTTTGGGTGCCATTTGCTTAAAATAGAAAAAATGTACTAATTTTATGAAAAATATACATGTATTGAACAAACATTTATATACATATGAGCAATAACTATTGTTTAGTTCCTAGGTACATACATATTAGTTGATACATATGTATTTTATATACTTTGAGAGTGTGTGTATTTATTTTAGTCAAATTCATATTAATTAGATATATAAATTTATTAATAAATTTACATACATGTAGTATAGTATATATTATATTGAATGTATTATTTTTAAAAAAAATATTTTTTTATGTAAAACTCTATTTAAAAATAATCTCCCTATAGTAATATTTTTTCATAATCACGACAATACAACTGTATGGAGTTTTTACTATATGCTCATTTAGTGACTTTTCCTTCCATTATGTTATCGTGCTTCCTGTTGTTTAACTAATCTTAACAATTAAGATTTTTTTTTTCAATTCACAAGGAATTACAATTCTGTAAAAAAATCATGTCAGCAGTTTAACATATTTGTTTCACTGCTCCTATTTTTGTCTTTATCATTTTCTTTGTAGTTTCATATATATAACTGTTATGTACTTTGCTTTGACCTATAATATTGCCTTTTATAATTTATGAAACTGGGGAATTTATTTTTTTTATAATGCCAATGAACTGCTCTAGATTTAGGAATACTTGCAGCATGAATGATTATATTTTCTTCAATTATATGAATGCTAACATAATATTGATGATTTGCGTAGATACTATTGCTTTGTGGTTCCCCTGGGCTTGGGAAGACAACACTTGCACATATAGCTGCTAGGCCCATAAAATTTCATGAGCTCAATTAATTTCTAGCACCTACTTAACTGTGAAAGCAGATTGTTGAACATTAAGTTGGAATTAGTTTTGTAGTGTTGGTAGAATAGCATTACCATGTTTGAGGATTTTATATTTTGAATTTGCGAGATACTCTGGTCACGGATGTTCAAGCCGTCCATCTATTATTTTGTCCTATTTTATTTTACATGTTTACTATAGAACATAATGAAAAGTCATCCATTTACTATAAAAATATGGCTTGTATCCAAATTTCATACTTAATGTAAATAAGCAATTGGTGCTGACACGTTTGCGAGAACATAAACAAATTTAACGGGTGGAGCCTTTGGTATTCCTAGTTATGCTGGTGTCGGAGCATCTAGCCTTGGTTAGGAAAGTTCTAATAAGTTTCTCCAATTCTGGTCCTTTATGTTTGTTTATATCAACAAATCTATATATTCGGTAAATTATGGTTATTTCTAAATAAAATACAAAAATAAAAATTTCTGAAAAATCTGAAAAATAGAAGTTTAACCAAATAAAACCAGTCCAATAAAATACTATAAAATGCTATTAAATCCAAAAGAAAAGTTATATAAATTAAAAAACAAATCTAATAAAATATGAAAATTATTAAACAAATTCAAAATAACAGATGCTTTTCTCTAAAAAATGCCAAAAATTATATTCTATAATATTTAAATTTCAAATATATTTATTTAAAATCTCTAATTTTGCCAAGAAAACGAAATGTGTGAAAAATATTACTCCCTCTGTCCCGCTACAATTATTTCACTTTCCTTTTATGGACGTCCCACTATAACTTTCTCATTTCATAAAAGGAAAAAATAATTTCACTACCCATAATTTTTTATCCTCACTTTTCACACAATATTACGAAAAATGTCACTCACTACTCCACTCATTACTCCACATACCTTTTTTCTCTATCCCAATACCCAAAATTACCCTTCATTTTTATTATTTTATTATTATTCCTTAAAAAAAAAAAGCAGGACAATTACACCGGGACGGAGTATGAAATAACATTAAGAATCTGATTATAATTATAAAAATAATTTTATAAAATCTGATTTAAAATAATTAATTTTTGTCAAAAAAAAATCTGTAATTCTTTAGAATTATATGAACTTTTAATAAATTTAAAATTTAAATTACACTTTGGTCTTCCACTTCACCCTCTCTTCGTCTCAACGCGTCACGCCACCTCACTCCTCCTGGCGCACCAGTGATGGTGGTGATGAACAACCATATTTTACAAATACATAGCCACCGTTGAGGATCTGATCATTGAGGGATTAGGAGTGCACTGTTGACTAATTTGGTTGGTGTTGTTTGAGGGATTAGAATTTCAAGACTTGAGGGTATATATAGGATCTTTAATATTACTTTCCAGAAATTTTACATTTTTTAATATGATTTATTATTTTTTAGGATTTTTAAATATATATTTTCAAGATCATAGATTTTTTACGAATAATTATAATATAAACAAACATAAAGGACCAAAATCGGATTAAAAAGGATGCAAATTTGACAATTGGCTGGAAGCCCCAATTTATTTCAAGTGTGTGAGTTGCACATGTGTTTCTCGGCGAGTGTATAATTTTCCGAAGAAAAAGGACCTAAATCGATCAAAAATGGAAGTAAATTGTACACCATTGGACCAAAAATGATAAAGCCGAAGGGGAAAAATCCAATTTTGGTCACTAAAGTTTATATTTTTACAGTTTTGGTCACCCAAGTTTACTCACTTTCAAAATTGGTCACTCAAGTTTATTTTTCCTCTCACATTAGATCATGTCGTTAGTTGAACCGTCTTTAACTGACGAAACCAACGAGAAAAAATGCAAATTCATTTACGGTTACAGAGATTAACCCCAAATTCGACAGTCTATTTCCCCTCTTTCCCTGAAACTCTATTTTTTTTTCAATTTTCATTGATTTTTCTCCAATCAAGCTCTGTATCTACAATCAAATGTATGTTTTATTGGTGAAACACTAATTCCTAAAAACCATCTTTCTTCATGTTGCTGTGAAGATGCTGCACACAAAATCTGTTATTTGCATCTGGGAGCAGATTCTCAAAGGCTAGGATCAACCCCATTTGTTTGTCACTCATGAAAGTCCAAGCATACTGATCATCAAACCGGGGTTTTGTTTGTCACTCATGAAAGTCCAAGCATACTGATCATCAAACCCAATATCATTATCAAGTAATGTTAAAAACCACCCCCATCTTAAATTTCAGAACCTGAAATTAGTGTTTCACCAATAAAACATACCTTTAGTTGCAGATACAGAGCTTGATTGGAGAGAAATCAATGAAAATTGAAAAAAAATAAAGTTTCAGGGAAAGAGGGGAAATGGGCTGTCGAATTTGGGTTAATCTTTGTAACCTTAAATGAATTCAAACTTTTTCTCGTTGGTTCCGTCAGTCAAAGACGGGTCAACTAACAACGGGACCTAATGTGAGAAGAAATATGAACTTGGGTGACCAATTTTGAAAGTGAGTAAACTTGGGTGACCAAAACTGTAAAAAGGTAAACTTTAGTGACCAAAATTGCACTTTTCCCAGAAAGGGAAACATAAAAGATTTATGTTGGAATGGACCAAACTTACAGGACGTGAAATGAAATTTCCCCATGGCGAAGTTAATTTTTTTTAAAGTAATTTTATCTTTTTATCAAAATAATAATAATTATTTAGTTTTTTGGTGAAACTAGATCGTCCATGG
The DNA here is from genome assembly GCA_037126765.1 of Stenogyne calaminthoides. Taxonomy (NCBI): domain Eukaryota; kingdom Viridiplantae; phylum Streptophyta; class Magnoliopsida; order Lamiales; family Lamiaceae; genus Stenogyne; species Stenogyne calaminthoides. The sequence continues at coordinate 15,803,374 of JBBCBC010000006.1, forward strand.
CGAAGTTAAACGATGTGATAACCTTTGATTGGATATATATCTGACATCAAGAAGGGCGAAGCCGTTCCTAACCGTAGTAAAGCCCATCTAAAATATTATGAGAAAATGTCACTGAGAGATTATGCCAAACATTTAAAGGCTAAGGTATTTATAAAGTAATTTAAAATTACAATTACGAACTTCACCCCTCCCCTCCCGACTGGTAGGGGTGGGATAAGGTCAAATTACCTGTCAGGGGCTACGACTCGACTAATATTCGTGGACTATGAATTGTCGTGGTCAACTATTGACATCTCGAACAATATGCTCGAGCATAAGTAATGGTGTAGCTAGGTCAGCTCGAAGAATCCTTGTCAAATAACTTTGAAGGTCTAGGATGGACTAAAAATCACTACAAAAAAGACGGGGTTTAACGACGGTTTTAACGACGGAAAAAACCCTCGCTAACGACATTAGTGACGATTTTGGCGACGAAAAAAAATTTGTCGTTGAATCGAGGGTCGCTAACCGTAGCGATGGTTTTTTATGACCGTCGCTGATTAGCAATGGATTTAGCGACGATATTAGCGATGGATTTAGCGACGGATTAGCGATGATTTTTTTTTTAATTTTTTTTTTTTAATTTTAAATTTTTTTTTAATAATTTCGTCGCTAAATCCGTAGCTAAAGCGTCAATTTACGAAAAAAAATGGCTCACGGTGGTTCGAACCCGAGCCCAGGGGGCGCCCGGGTGGGCACCGAACCACGGACCATATCGAACCCAACCACCAAGCATATCATATATAAGTCACCAAGTCTCCCAATTAAATGAGGCAAATTTTCGCTCCCAAGGGGGACCGAACACGGGACCTATGGGCGCCTGAGCGGGGATCAAACCGCTCGGGCATTTACTTTCTTGCGTTTACATAATAAAATTAATTATATATGTCCTAAAAATCATTTTTTTTTAAATTTTTTTTAAAATCCTTTATTTTAATTATCTAATTTAATGATTTAACCACATTTTAATATAATAATTATAATTTTTATTTATTTATAAATTTAAACTAAATTGGATTATATTAAAATTATATTTATTTATTTATTTTTAATTCATTTTTTTTTTCATTTATTTAATTTAAGTATCTAATAATCTTTAATATAATAATTATATATATTTTTTACTTTATAAACTATAAATAATTGATTATATTCTTTTCAAATTGTATATGTCCTACAAATTCATTTTTGAGTGCCACTAAACACACCCCAAAATCCTCCAAACACACCCCATAGTTTTTAAGAGAAAAATAGATATATATAGAATGACTAAGTTACCCTATATAAATATGGGGTATTATTTGTCTTTTAAATTTTATTTATGATGGTCCCGATTTTAGGTGTCGAAAAACCCATTATGCGCGTGCGGAAGACTTTGTGTCAAGTGATGCATATAAAAACAGGGGTGAGGGAATGGTGATACCAAATTTTTCGCTTTTAAGAACGGTGTGTGTTGTTTTGCTTGTAATCGAATGCATATGACAAGTATGAACATAAAGCAGTAAAGAACACACGATATTTTATAGTGGTTCGGACGAAACCGCCCTACATCCACTCTTCCCTTAACACATGGGAACCTTAACCTACTTTAACCTGCGGGACTTATACCCCTCACGGGATGGCCGAGATGTTTACCGAGTTCGCACTCAAGCGGGACTTATCTCCCTTACGGGATTGTCGATAGATGTTTACCGAGTTCACACTCAAGCGGGACTTATCTTCCTCGCGGGATTGCCGATAGATATTTACCGAGTTCACACTCACCTAACAATCTTAACCTAACTTTGAGTTTGGGTAAAGGTTTGTTTGGTTTCCAACTAGATTGAGATTTTCCCTTACATTTGTTTAGCCTCGATGCTAAGGATGGGAAAATCTCTCTAAGCTTAGGATATAGCATTTGTGCTTAGATCTAGGGTAGAACACTCTTGAATATATGCGTGTATTTTTAGCTCTGTGTTCTATGGTGGGAATGCTTGAGTATATAGGATTGGGAGCACAATTCATGTTGAATGCCTTAGTCGTACTACGATCAGGCCATATTTCAGGACTCGCATCATCTGGCACACGACCTTGGCTGGGAATTGCTGGAACCCATATCTTCTTAGCTCTGTAGCATTGTTTGCTACATTCTTCACACTCGTCTGCATTTCTTCCACACTTGATAATGAAGGAAGAACTTGTATTTATAGTGTGGATTTGAATGTTACCGTTGGAGAGAATCATATTCAAATCCATACTACTCTGTAGCTTTTTGTAGCTTTTTCAGGCTTGTCGTCTTCCTCTCAATGGTTCACGTCAATTTGAATCTAACTTGGCTATATTCTTGGGTTTTCTTACGAGTCTCTACTTAATTTATATTCTTGAGGATCTTACGAGTCTCGGGATCTTGATTCTATCGAGCTATCCGAGCCTTCAAGCTATCGAGCTTTATCCGAGCCTTGAGTTATCCGAGCCTTCGAGTTATTCCCCGAGCCTTTTTCTTGAAACTTTCATTGAGTCTCGAGTTCTTGATTGAGACTTCTCTTGGCCGGACCTTATACGTCGGGCATCTTGACACTCGAGGCTTCGAGTTCGGCTCTTTGAAGTTGAGACATTCGACCCTCGAGTCACATTGACTCAAAGCTATCGATTTCTTCTTATACGATCCGATCATTTCGACTGATCAGATCAACATATCTTCAGGATCATCTGTGGATAGCATCAGGTCCTCTTCATCAGGTTAGCATATCAGATTATCATATCTGATCTCGATCACGTCTGATCTCGATCAGTCTCATCTGTTCATCTTCATATCTGATCTCGATCACGTCTGATCTTGATCAATCTCTTTTTCTCATATTCTGATCTGCAACCATCTCTTCTGATTTGCTGGCTTTAGCTTTTCTTCACTTCTGATTTTGCACAGCTCATCAGGTAACTCCGGAACTCATCTAACTCATCTGATCTCGATCACGACTCGTCTGCAGCCTCGTCTGATCTCGATCATCTTCTTCTGATTTCTTGAGTTCCCCCTCAATTTGTTCTTGCTTTCCCCCTTAACTTGTTATCTGTAAATTAGCTTGAATAACACAAGTTAATAATGTTTTGGCATAAATTATCAAAACTAAAATATCCCAACAATTTACTTTGATTAATCCTCTAAGTTTTTTGTCAACTTTGATTTGTCCTTTATTTTTTGTCCATCTAATATTTTAAATTTTATACATGGAAAAATAATTGAAATTTTTGAAAAAACTAAATTAAAATATAAAATTAATAAAATTAAAATAATCAAATAAGGAAAAAACAAATCTAAAAAAATTAAATTAAAATTTAAAAATATTATAAAAATCAACGAAATCTTAGAAAAAAATAAGTTAAGAAAATTTCAAAAAAAATTAAAACTAAATAAAATAAATCTCTAAAATTAATTTAATTAAATTTTTTCAGATTTTATTTAGGTTTACTGATTTTTTTTTTAATTTAATTATTTTTTAGATATAAATGTTTTTTTTTTTATTTTCAGATTTTATTTAATTTTTTCAGTTTTTTTAATTTTTTTTTTAATTTTAGTTGATATTTTTAATATTTTTATTTTGTATTTAGCCTTTTTTATGATTTTGGAGATTTTTTAAATTAATTTTTTGAATTTATTTATGTTTGAAAAAAATTAGTTGATTTTTTTATAATATATTTTTTAATTTATATAAAATTCTAAGAATTTTTTCATAAAAAATAATGAATACGTGAGAGAATTGGTATTATCACCATTGAATTGGTGATCCCAGAAACTTCTATATATTCACAAGGTTACAAGGAAAAATACAACAAATAATTAATTACACATTAATTACAAAGATATGATTGAATAAACCAATATATGATTGATTTATTCCCTCATACCCCCCCCCCCCTCAAGCGATGTTGTGGATGCAAGTGAACATAGAGCTTGGATCGTAGAAGTTCAAAGCTGGGACGCGGAAGACTCTTAGTAAAAATGTCGGATATTTGAAGATGAGATGGAACGAACTGAGTATCTAGCCGTCCTGAGGAAATGATTTCCCGGATAAAGTGATAGTCAATGTCGATATGTTTTACTCGTTTGTGAGCCAACAGATTTTGACTAAGGAAAATTGCACTCTTATTGTCACAAAGGAGAAGAGGACGGGACGAGGGTAAATTGTGTAACTCCCGAAGCAAGTGAGTGATCCAAACAACCTCCTGAGCAGCATTGGCCAAGGCCCGGTACTCGGATTCACAACTGGACTTAGAAACAGTAGGTTGTTTTTTAGCACTCCAAGACACCAAATTTTACCTAAGAATATAGAATACCCATAAGTAGAACGTCGGGTTTCAACAAAACGTGCCCAATCGGCATCAGAGTAACCAACGATAGAGAAATCAGAGCCACGTGTGAAAGTCAAGCCAAAATTAAGGGTACCCTTCACATACTGGAGACTGCGTTTAACAACATTAAATTGATCATCTATAGGAGACTGTAGAAACTGACTCACATGATTGACGGTGAACGAGAGATCAGGCCGAGTAATTGTGAGATATTGCAGGGCACCCACAAGAGATCGGTAATGAGTTGGACTAGAGTAAGGGAAACCAGTGCTCACAAGAGATTCGCCAGCAGATAGAGGTGTGGCAACAGGTTTAGAGTCCAAAAGATCAGCCCGAGTGAGAATGTCATGAGCGTATTTCGATTGACTCAAGAAGAGGCCAGAATCAGAATGAGGTACTTCAAGACCAAGGAAGTAATTCAATATGCCCAAATCTTTAACAGCAAATTCTTTATTCACACGAGCAAAAAAGCTGCTTGAGAATGAATGGGTTGTTGCTTGTAACAATAATATTATCGACATATAGCAACAAACATATAATGACATTGTTTCTACGGAAGTAGTAGAGAGAAGTATCAGCCCGACTGCACTGAAACCTGAGGCTGAGAAGAAAGTCACTAAATCGAACAAACCAAGCCCGAGGAGCCTGACGGAGGCCATAGAGGGCTTTTTTTAGACGACATACATGATTCGAATAACGAGGGTCAACAAACCCTGGTGGCTGAGACATAAATACGGGATTGGTGAGGACTCCATGCAAGAAGGCATTTTTAACATCCAATTGATGTAAGGGCCAGTTTTGACGAACTGCAAGAGCAAGAATAATACAAACAGTAGCAGCCTTAACAACCAGACTAAATGTATGTGAGAAATCAAAACCCGAAATTTGAGTGAAGCCCTGAGCCACCAAGCGAGCCTTGTATCTTTCAATTGAACCGTCAGAAAGGTACTTGGTACAAAAAACCCACTTGGAGCCAACAATATTCGTATTAAGTGGTTTAGGAACCAACTCCCAAGTGTCATTTTCATGAAGAGCATCAAGTTCTTCACGCATAGAAGAAAGCCAATGAGGATGTTTCGTAGCAGATTTGAATCCTTTAGGTTCAGTAGAAACAACAAGGGCAGATAATAAACCAGTGGTAGCGATATCAACTAAATAACGTGGTTTAAAGATACCTGCCTTTGAACGAGTAGTCATCGGATGTGATGGGACAACCGGGGCAGGAGCTGGTGGATCTTGTTGGACATTAATAGGATCATCGATTGGAGGGTCGGAATTGACCAATGGAGGAGATGCAGGCTCGTCATTTGTTTGAGAGTCAAGAGAATTCTCACTTGGTGTTTGAGAAGGAAGAACTGGCGGAGCCTGTTGAGGGAGTGTGAGCTCGATAGGATCTGAGATGCAAGCCGGGCATGGAGCCTTGCAATTAGAATAAGGAGGAGATGATGGAGTCGGTTCGCCAGAAACAGGCTCCAAAAAGGTGGAAACATCCAGCTGATTAAGTTTTGAGGCAACTTTCACATCTGAAAAAGGAAATGACAGCTCATCAAACTGAGCATGTCTCGTTGTATAAAAACGAGAAGTAATAGGATCATAACACCGAAACCCTTTGTACGACGAACTATATCCCAAAAAGATGCAAGGAATACTTATGGGAGCAAGTTTGTGAGGCGCATAGTCAAGTAAGTAGCGAAAAACCCGACAACCAAAGATTTAGAAGTTTGCATAATTCGGAGTGGCATTAAACAAAAGCTCAAAGGGTGTTTTACTCTCAATGACTGGAGATGGCAACCTGTTGATGATGTATACAGCAGTAGAAAAAGCATTTAGCCAAAAGGAGGTCGGAGTTTTTGCATGAAACATTAGTGACAACCCCGTTTCAATGATATGTCGGTGCTTGCGCTCAGCACTACCATTTTGTTGAGGGTATAGGGGCAAGAAACACGATGAAATACTCCATGTGAGTCGAAAAAAGCACGGACACGACCATTGATAAATTCAGTACCACCATCACTTTGAAACACTTTTAGAGACGTGGAGAACTGATTGCACACAAAAGTATGAAACCGAACCAAAAGCATCGTAAAATTCAAATTTTGCCTTCAATGGATATAACCAAGTAAAACGAGAAAAATCATCAACGAATATCACATAATATCGATAACCATCAATAGAGCAAACAGGGGCAGGTCCCCACAAATCACAATGAACTAATTGCAAAACAGCAGTAGCACATTTTTCATTCAACGAAAATGATAAGTGTTTACTTTTAGCCATTTGACAAGGTGAACATAAACCAGGTTTAGGAAGCACATATGTAACTGACAATTTTCCCAATTTATTTAAAGACGAAATAATAGAAAAAGGTACGTGCTCTAATCTATGATGCCAAAGTTCGAAGGATGCCTTCAATGAAGTAGAGTGCAATGCTGCCACCAAAGTTGGGCTACCCTGTTCCAGTATATAAAGACCATTACTGCGCCTACCCCGGGCCAGAGGTTCTTTTGTGAATCGGCTCTGAATGACAAATGATTTGTCAGTAAACAACACATCAACAGGAAAATCTGCAGTTAACTTGCTAATAGACATAAGATTTTTAGTGATGTGGGGTACCACTAAAACGTCCAATAACTTAACATGGTCAGTAACATTGCATGAACCAATATGAGTAATCGGAACGGAATTACCATTTGCAACAATAACTTGACCATTACCGTTATAAGGCTGCAGATTGTCCATGTTAGAGCCAGATGGAGTCATATGAGCCGAAGCATCAGTATCCAGATACCAGTCAGAGATGGAAGCAGGGTTTATTGCACATTGAGTATCGAAAGCACGGGCAAGAAGCGCTGAATTATCAGTAGATTGAGAATAACGTTGCGGACAATGATCTGCATAATGTTCACCCCTGCAAATTTGACAACGAGGAATATGTGTTTTCTTACCCTTGAAGCCACCTTGACCGGTACCTCCGCCGGAATTCTAACTAGTATTCTGACCATTACCGTGACGATGATGTTGGGATAACATATGCCAGGATCTATCGGGATGACCTCATAAACACAAATTTAAATTAACAATTATTACTAGCATGAATTTACCTAAGTAAATTCAAATAATAATTAATCCAACAACAACATGCAAATAAAATTTCACGTAAAAGATTCTAGCATGCAGAATTCTAGGAGTTTACGTAAACGTACCCGTTGGAGAGACGATCTGAGATAGACAGGATCAAGTATCAGAATACCGACCAAAAGTCCTTCTCAAGTATTCCCAAGTCCTCGTCCAAAGGTTCTCCGATGAACGATTTATAAAACAAGGAAAATAAAAATATTGTTGCACCACCTTTGTGGATTTCTAATATTTCCAACACATGGAACACTAGTTGGGAATGAAAAATTCATCCCCTATTTATAAGTAGAGGGGTGGTCGAAAATTTCAAGGAAATTAGGGCTAGGAAAGATCTTTTCTTGATCTCCAAGAAATCTTGAATATATCCAATATATTCTTCTTTCCATGTGTATTTTTCCACAAAAATCTCACACCCTTATTTGGTCCAAATTTTCGAAAATTACAAGAAAGAATTTCAAGATTGAATCTTTCTTAAATTTATGAGATATTCTTGTATTCCAAGAATACATATCTTCCATAAAATCTTTCCAAGAAAATCAAGAAAATCTTTCTTCCCTTTCTTATACAAGATTTTCGAAAATTTACTATTAAAGAAGCCAAGTGGGAGTTTTCTTGAATTTATGGGATAATCTTGTATTCCAAGAATACATTATCTCCTTTCCATAAAATCTTTTCAAGAAAATCCTTCTCCCTCTTTTCTTTAATATTTTCGAAAATAATAGGAAATATTGCAACAATAAATTTATTTTATTTTAAACACCTTTTATTTATTGGACTATAATTTGGGCTACTTGAGGGGCCTTTAGGAGAATTAAGATGGACCTACCAATGGGCTTCTGAATTCCAATATTGAGCCACAATATAATTCAGCCCATTAATATTAATTAATACTACTATATAATTAATATTGCACTATCCAATCTTAACCCATATTACGGTAATATGGCTCCCGGTTATTATTTCCCGTGTTTAAGATTATTTAGTCCATTAATTAATTAATCCACTGAAAAGCTTTATATTAATTAATATCTTTATCCTTGGAGTAAGGACAGCCCAACTTTATTATCCATACCGGAAAATTAATTCCACTTGCAAGATTTGGTATAATAAAGGTTCAGGGCCACCAATGAGACCAATCAAACAAGACTTTTGCAAACACATGATTCTCTGTATTAATTTAGCAACTATCGTGCAATTAATATTATTGCCCAAGATATAGGGTATCGAAGTCGCAATGATTCTCTTCTCATTTATAAGTCAAAGCAATAACTAGTAATCACACACAGTCCTTATTAAGTGATAGAGATTAAGAAATCAACAACCACTGAGGTCTAACTCTTCATCCCTTAAGTCAGTGCGAATGAGTTTATCCTCTCTGTAAGTCCGCTTCAGCGCATCAAATGTACTAGTGTAATCTCTTAGTCAAGACAAGTCAATCTGAGCCTTACACATCAACTTCTACCAATAGATTGTTCGGATCTATCTAAGTTGTGAAACACGCACTCGTATACAAGGAACTGTTAACGTGATCTTTTGTGATCTGGTATCACCACGTTAACTACAATGTAACGCTTGCTACGAACGGTTTGCAATAAATATATATAACATTCAATCATATTTAAAGCATTAGTGATGAACAATTTATTTCAGTAAATAAGTATTTAATACATAGGTTATACAAAGTAAAAACATACTTTCACATATAACCCCAACAGATGACCACCAAAATTTTGAACACCATTACCCTGACCAGCGGACTGTCCATTTGAGCGACCAGAATTCTGAGATTGGTGATCATTCTGATGGCGATGATTAACGGCGAAAGCTGGAACAGGAAGAGAATCAACAGGTTTGTCGTGCAAACCTTCAAAATTTTTAGCCTGGATAATAAGATCACGGAAAGACGGCATGGGAGTCAACATCATATGAGTATCCGAGAATGCCGCGAATGAGGGATCGAGACCGGCGAGGAACCAGTGCTCCTTGTCGTCGTTCGCGACTGGCCGGCCGGCGGACGCAAGTTGGTCACATATCGAGCAAAAACGCTTGTTGTACTCCTCGACAGACAAGGAGTCGCGTTTCAAAGTGGAAAGCTCGAGCCGGAGTTGGCTTATGCGGGATGCCGATGGATTACAGAAGGTTTCTTCAAGAGTGATCCAGGCGGATCTGGGTTGGACAATCATAAACCTCCGAGAGTGCATCGCTGTTGAGGGTTGAGAGAAGAAGACATAAAACCTTCTGGTCTTGAGCGTGCCATGTGGAATACGCCGGATTTGGTTGCGATTTGCCGTCGGCATCGACGGTGGTTTCAGATGGCTGGACAAGCGACCCATCAAGATACTTGAAGAGATCATAGGCAGTGAATGTTGGAACAACTAACCGACGCCATGGCAGGTAATCGGTGGAGGATGAAAGTTTGATAGTAATCATGTGCGAGATGGAGTGGAGAGGGACGGTAGGAGAAGAATCCGCCATGGACGCAGCAACTATGGATGGATTACGGCAGAGTAGGGTTTGTCGCGGCAAGAAGAATTGCAGCGATTAGGGTTTGCAGCGGAGAGATTTCTTGCGTGAGGCGGAGATGAGTTACGGCGGATTACAGCAGAAGAGAGATGGTGAGGCCGGTTTTTACGTGAGAGAGAAGGAGATTTTCTACGGTTTCTGGTGAATAAGACTTGATTCCATGAGAGAATTGGTATTATCACCGTTGATTTGGTGATCCCAGAAACTTCTATATATTCACAAGGTTACAAGGTAAATAAGGAAAAATACAACAAATAATTAATTACACATTAATTACAAAAATATGATTGAATAAATCAATATATGATTGATTTATTCCCTAATAATACGGAAGAATCAACTGATTTTTTTAGGAGAAATGTTCATGAGAAAATGTAAGGTAAGAAAGTGTTATTTTTCAATTTTAATAGAGGAAGGATATAATAGGAAAGAAATTGAGTGTGTTTAGTAATACAATTTAATTTTTAAATTTTATTGGGGTGTGCTTAACAAATGAGGTGTGTTTAGAGGATTTTGGGGTGTGTTTAGTGGCACTCTTCATTTTTTTAAAGCAAATACTAATTTCTATTTAAACGAGTAATACTTTCTATTTAAACAAGTACTACTTTCATTTAAACAAGCAATACTTTCTATTTAAACAAGTAATACTTTTAATTTATACAAATAATGTTTTTTATTTAACCAAGTATTATTTTTCTATTTAAACAAGTACTACTTTTCTATTTAAACAAGTAATATTTTTCTATTTAAACAAGTACTAAATTTAATTTAAACAAGTACTACTTTTCTATTTAAACAACTACTACTTTTCTATTTAAACAAGTAATACTTTTCATTTAACAAGTAATACCTTTCATTTAAATAAATAATACCTTTCATTTAAACAAGTACGATTTTTTTGTTTAAACAAGTACTACTTTTCATTTAAGCAAGTGATATTTTCTAATTAAACAAGTATTACTTTTCATTTAAACAAGTATTACTTTACATTTTAACAAGTACTACTTCTCATTTAAAAAAGTAATACCTTTCATTTAAATAAATAATACCTTTCATTTAAACAAGTACTACTTTTCATTTAAACAAGTACTACTTTTCTATTTAAACAAGTAATACTTTTCTATTTAAACAAGTAATACTTTTAATTTAACAAGTAATACTTTTCATTTAAACAAGTACTACTTTTCTATTTAAACAAGTACTACTTTCTATTTAAACAAGTAATACTTTCTATTTAAACAAGTACTATTTTTCATTTAAACAAGTAATACTTTCTATTTAAACAAGTACTACTTTTCTATTTAAACAAGTAATACTTTTTATTTAACAAGTAATACTTTTCATTTAAACAAGTACTACTTTTCAATTTTTCGATTTAAACAAGTACTACTTTTCTATTTAAACAAGTAATACTTTTCTATTTAAAACAGTAGTAATTTTCTATTTAAACAAGTAATACTTTTCATTTAAACAAGTACTACTTTTCATTTAACAAGTACTACTTTTCTATTTAAACAAGTACTACTTTTCTATTTAAACAACTTTTCATTTAAACAAGTACTACTTTTCATTTAAACATGTACTATTTTTCTATTTAAACAACTACAACTTTTCTATTTAAACAAGTAATACTTTTCATTTAACAAGTAATACTTTTCATTTAAACAAGTAATACCTTTCATTCAAACAAGTAATACTTTCTATTATTTAAACAAGTAATACTTTTAATTTAAAAAACTAATACTTTTCATTTAACAAAGTACCACTTTTCTATTTAAACAAATACTGTTTTCTATTTAAACAAGTAATACTTTTCTATTTAAACAAGTAATACTTTTTATTTAAACAAGTACTCTTTTTCATTTAAACAAGTACTACTTTTCTATTTAAACAAATAGTATTTTTCTATTTAAACAAGTAATACTTTTCATTTAAACAAGTAATACTTTCTATTTAAACAAGTAATACTTTGCATTTAAACAAGTATTACTTTTCATTTAAACAAGTACTACTTCTCATTTAAACAAGTAATACCTTTCATTTAAACAAATAATACTTTTCATTTAAACAAGTACTACTTTTCATTTAAACAAACTTTTCATTTAAACAAGTACTACTTTTCTATTTAAACAACTACTACTTTTCTATTTAAACAAGTAATACTTTTCATTAAAACAAGTAATACCTTTCATTTAAACAATTAATACTTTTTATTATTTAAACAATTCTTTTAATTTAAACAAGTAATACTTTTCATTTAACCAAGTACTACTTTTCTATTTAAACAAGTACTACTTTTCTATTTAAACAAGTAATATTTTTCTATTTAAACAAGTACTATTTTTCATTTAAACAAGTACTACTTTTCTATTTAAACAAGCACTACTTTTCTATTTAAACTTAAGTAATATTTTTCATTTAACAAGTAATACTTTCATTTAAACAAGCACTTCTTTTCTATTTAAACAAGTACTACTTTTAGTCAATATATATATTTAAATATACTATGAATTAAATTTTATAACGTAAACTCCTCGAAATAGATCTGACTACGATCAGGTGGAACTTTTCTCCAAGTGAGTATAAATTAAATATTCGGTAAGGTGCATTAACAACAATTAAAAAACCTAGTATAATTCTGAAACATAAAAAAAAATACATAATTAATATTAAAAAAAAATTAAAATTTTTTTTTAATTATTTTTTTTTAAATTTTAAAAAAAAAAAAACGTCGCTAAATCCGTCGCAAAATCTGTCGCTAAAATCGTAGCTTAAACCGTCGCTATTTGCGACGGTTCTCTAAACCGTCGCTATTTGCGACGGTTCTCTAAACCGTCGCTAAAACGGTTGACTTTGACCATTTGACCGTAACCATCGTAAAAACCGTCGCTATTTGCGACAGTTCTTGTAACCGTCGCTAATTTCCATCGGTAATACGCGCGTTTTTTGTAGTGAACATCTTCAGACACTTTGATAATGAGAACGAAATTCTCTTCTTGTATAATCGACCTTCAATAAGCGTGTACCAAGCTGAATGTATAAATATCCAGTTAGCTTGGATTTTATCTTCGGGGAGAGTCCCATCTTATTGAAACCGTAAGATTCAATATCAAAAAATTCAATATCTTAACCAGTATTGCACAAGATTATAAAATAAATGCATGTCCAATTAAATTCATTATTTTAGAATAATAAATTATACTCGTTTAATTTTACTAAAATTTAATTAAATTAAAACTTTATGTAGTATATGATATTATAAAATTAAAATAAATTTAACTCAATCTTTTTATACTAGAGTATGTAATAAGGGTTCGTAGGATAAAATTTATATGCAAATATTCATATTCTAGGTATATTTTATATCATTGCATATCAGAATTAACTTGTAGCTTAATGGTAAACTATTTCTCTAACAAAACATTTGGTCCATGATTCGAATCTTATTGAGGTATTTTCTTCCCTCCTAATAAATTTTGTCTTAAAAAAATTATATTAAAAAAACTCGGTTCATCGGTATGCTGGGTCGGTCGGTTAATCCGTTTTTTGACCGATTTAACCTGGTTCGTGCCTCGGCTGGTATACCTAAACACCGGAACGACACTGTGACTGGTTTCAGATTAAACCGGTCGATCCGGTCCGATTTTAAAAACATTGTCGCCAGGTCGGACGGAACGAGGAACAAGAGCCTTGATGAATTCACATGATCCATAGACACTGGCCAGATCAGACTCTAAGTCAGGTCAATGTTGTACCCCCTGCTTGAACTCAAGACACAAGAGAAACCAAGGTGCAAACAAATTGTCCAGTGACCCACCTGCATGTAAGAAGACAACAAATTGCATGTATCGACACCAATAGAGTGCATGTGTATATGAAAGACATTATTTGAACACATTTAATAAACAATTTCATTCACCTATAAACTTCTCTATTTATTATCTGGGGTTAATTTCACTTTTGATCACCAAACTTTACATCAATTTCACTTTTGGTCACCGAGTTTCACCCTTCATTAAAATTAGTCACTTAACTACAATTTTTTAATCATAGTTGGTGACGACGTTTGTTGACCGTCAAGGAACTAACGGGAGAAGCTTAACTGGTGCGAATTATATTAGGGTTCTTTGGTTTTCTTCCCCAACTCATCCTGCCTCTTTTCCCCCTTCCCTAAATCCTAATATTCCTAATTTATCTTCAGTCAAGCATCGAATCTTCAATCAAAAGTATGTTCTTGTTGTTGGTAATGATTTGAGCTCCACAATGAAGCTGCTTTTAAACTTTTTTTTTTCCTCAAGAAATGTGTTTGAGCTCTCAAGCCACTCGGTTCACAGACTCTGATTTTTTACTCGAACGTATGTTTAATAAGAACCAGATTTCCAGTATCGAGGAGCTCTAAGTCTGGATTTGGCACCACCCGTTGTGAATTTGAGGACCAAATGACTCTTCCACCTCTGCTTAAACAAAGATTCCCATTTCTGGAAATTGCTAAAATTGTCTCTTCTGTAGTAATGAGGTTATTTCTATTAGCAACCCAAACTACAACCTTTGGTGTACTCGTGTACCAAATACCCAAGAATCGATTAGGGGATTTTCCAGGAGGGAAAAATCCCATCTCAAATACTTGGCTCTGTGAAACAAAGTTTGGGTATTGCCAAACATTTGGTTTGGAAAAAGTGTATCGACTCCTGCGTAGATCTTAAGAAACGCCATGGATGTGCACATGATGGTGATGACAAGGACATGCACCATTTTGAAACAAGTAAAGAGAAAATGTGATATTATTATGGGAATGTATTTGCAGCAGGTTGAGTTTACTACTGTTTGAATTTGCCAAGTGCAGTTGCAAGGAATTTAATCGAACACTTATCCTGCAGCGGAAACCATGGAATCTCGTCAAGTTTACTGATGTGACCCATGAAACTCGAAACCGAACTGATGTGACCCATGAAACTCGACGGTTTCGTAATTTTTTTTATTTTTCTCGCTGTTGCTTCTTTGAAGCGTCTTGATTACTAGAGAAAAAAATGTTGAAACCTTATTAGACGTTTGTATCTTGAGTGTGCGCAATTCGCGTGAATCATTTTCTGGGTACACATTTTTAGTGCTTGTTTTAGGGCTTGGGAGAAAAGAGGGAAAGGGAAAAATCTGTGATTTTGTGGAACCCTAATATAATTCACGCCAGTTTAGCTTCTCCTGTTAGTTTCTGACGATCAACTAAAGTCGTCACCAAATTTGATTAGGAAAATGTAGTTAAGTGACTAATATTGATGAAGGGTGAAACTCGATGATCAAAAGTGAAATTGATGTAAAATATGGTGATTAAAAGTAAAATTATTATTATCTGCATTTATCAAAGGTGCCGAAGTAAAAAATCGCTAACTGGGCGCCAACTAGTCCGGCCGATTAGTTCAAACTTTCAAATACAAATTGAGTTGATATGCTGTGAAACTGGTTTATTTTTACACTTTAGTTATTATGATTACACTCTTTAGTAATATAGGCCACACTCTTCAATTATCACGACCATACTATTTGCTGTAATATTTATCACCCCCTTCATTTTTATGAGTAATACTCTTCATAGTAAAAAATCACACTCTTCAGTTATATAAGTCACACTCTTTAGTAATATAAGTCACACTCCTAAACCAATTTCACCGTGAAACTTGTTCACCCTATACTTTGTCATACAAATTAAGTACAATTAAGTCTCCAACAGTCCTCTTCGTCTATTTTGAATAAAATGTTTGATTAAGTTTTGTTCTTTTAAAGCACAAGTGAAACGATGTCGTTCACACATAAAGTATAAATAAAAGTAAAATGCACAGGCCTACGCGGCAACTAATGCTCAAAATGCCTACACTAGTATTTATTAAAGAAAATAAAAAAAGGATTTAAAGCATTAAAGTTCAAGATTCACATCTCTTTGTTTTGTATTTGAGTTTGAATTCAATTTCTAGCCACATCACCATAAAAAGGTTAAATTCAGTTTCAAGTACCGAAATTATTCGCCTGTGGAATTTTCAACATTATGTTGGTACTTGTACATTGAGGCACATACAAGATAATAACTGAAATTCAATCCTCCTAATTTGCAACACAACCAATATAAGTTATCTAGCCTCCCATGATTTATATTGTCAGGTAGCCATCCTGTTACGCTCCGAACCAAATTAATAATTGCGTTGCTCATAAAAAATGCAATGCCAATAAATAGAGGAAGAGCTGCAGTAGATGTGCTTTTAAGAGACTCTGGAAATTCTTGATAATATAATGCAATTTGTCCAGTAAAATGAAATGCTTCTCCCATACCAGCAATAGCCAATTGTGGAATTAGCCACATTGCTGATATGGGAACTACAACCCTGCTTGGATTTTCGCGTTCTACTTTTAGCCTCTTCGACTCCACAAGTGCTGAAATTGCCATGCTAATTATAGTAAGTGCGTGTCCAATTCCAATGCGTTGGAGAAGTGTAAGAGGCCTTTTTGTGAGCTTTTCCCATAAAGGAAAAAACAGGCGATTTGTAACGTAAATGAAGATTGAAGTGGAGATCATTAAGAAAACTGACATGGAGCCAGCAGGGATTTTGAAATGGGATTTGAGATGACGATCCATGGCTAGTGCTTGGATAACGGTTAAAGTTAGTTGGATGGACAATGTAAACATGTTGACCAAAGTGGAAAGATTTTGATTAGGCTTTTGAGATCTTCTACTTGTTCAACGGTACATAGTTTCCATGGACGTAAAATGGAACCATCTTGCGTCGTATCTCCTTCGTTTTCCAGCGCTGCACGGTTCAAAAACCTGCGATAAATCATTCATAACAAAAGGGTCGAAATGGGATTATTAATAATGGGTAGTTGTAACAGAATCTAACGGATTTAAACCAAATTGGTAGCATGATTTTCCACCTTTATTGAAATGATCCCGTAATTATCAATATTTTAAATTTAGTCCCACATATATTCAATTTATTCCAATTTAGTCCCAAATCCCCATAGATCGCTCAGAAGCACCCAAAACTGCGTCGTTTTAGTAGCAAAAATTAGGGGCGTGTGATAGACACAACTAAAACGACGTTGTTTTTGGTCGATCTCCGACGGTCTGGGACTAAATATGAACAAATTGAGCACATATGGTACTAATTTGAAAATTTTGATAGTTACGGAACCATTTCAATAAAGGTGGAAATTATGGGACGAATTTGGTTTGAATTCCGAATCTAACCTAAAGAAATGTGTAGGATTCTTGGTTGTTGTTTTGGTGGAATCTTGTTGTGAACCATGGTAATAATCTTCAACATTTTCTGAAAGAATCATTTTTCTCTTATCGATAGCTGCCACAATAACGCGGGCTAAGCTCTTGAACGGGCTTCCACGAGGCTTAACAAGGCGATAGAATCGGGTACCACACAACATAACCGATAAACCTAAGGCATTGGCCACAACACAAAGGACGAAACCCCACGTCCAGCTGACATTGTCTTCAACGTATACAACAGCGGTGGAGCTTATAACCGTAGCAAAGAACATTGTGAACATGTACCAGTTGAAGAAAACCGCCCAGGTGCTTATGGTCATCAAATTGATCGGCTCCCATTGTTGCAATGGTGAAACGCGTGCCAGCTGTCCCGAGAGTTCCTAAAGTTAGGCCAAGATACAAGATTGCAAACTGGATACGCGATGGATATCCACAAGAATTTGATCCATTTTCACAAGGTGGAGGCCTCAAGTGATTGATTGCAGCTGTTAGAACAAGAAGAATCATGCCCTTAAAGAGCAGAATGAGTTAGTTTACTCAAATTTGGTTTAAAAGATGTGTGATTTTGAGGTGAGAAAGAGAGAGTACCAGCAGAGAGATGAAGGATGAAAACAGAATTACAGAGAAGCAACCCACATAGGAATCTGCTATCACTGCTCCAACAATAGGAAACATGGTATAACTTCCGACGACGAAATTAAAAATCTTGGCAGCACTTATGCTCTTAATGTTAAATTCTTCAATCAGATATACAATTAAGTTGAGTGTCCATCCTCCAGAAGCCAGAGTTAAGCAACCCATTGTTCCTGTTTTCTCATAAAAAAAATTCCCATATGTGCGAAACCATTAGTTCACAAAGACTGGATTTTTTTCAACAACTTGTAATAACTACCATACCATATGAATATCTCAAAATAATTGAACATATGAATTATATATGAATGATAGTCTTAAAAATGGAGGAAATTAATTACCTATGATAAAAGGGAAGGTGATCCAGCCTCCTCCTCGCCTTCCACGAGCCGATAAACGAGCTGCTTCATCCATGAAAGCTACACAACTACTAGTTCATAGTTGCTGCTTATATTGAAACCACTGATTTATTGAGTGTCTAATTTAATTTGTCCAAGAATATGTAGGTGTGCCACTACAGCCATTCTTGGAAGTATTTGCATAGCCGACTTGCAAGAATTCAACATGTTTAGACATATATTTAATTTACAGATTTTTCAAAGATGCTGGTAAAAAAATATTGACCCCATCTTTTGAAAAAATGGCCCCTCAAAATTATATAAAGAAATAGTTCATCTTCTTGTATAAGATAAGTTAAACTTATAGCTGTCTTCCCAGAATCTGGATCCTAAGGCTGCGATTGTTTTGGAATTTAAATGTGCAAAGTCAAGGTTTTAGAATCCAAAGATTTAAAATCATTGATAAATTATAAATATATGTGTTTATTTTGGAATTTGAGTAGGGTGAGATTTAACTTTATGTCAAATCAATGTTTAATAGTGATTGATGTTGTATTATTATATTATATTGAAAAGAATAATAAAGTGTAATATATTGGGAAGAATAATAATAGATGTTTGTAGATGTGGATTGAATGTAGATTTAAAAATCAGACTCTAAATCTCAAACTCGTATGAAACGGGGAGTGCAAAGTCCTAAGTCGATCCGTGTGAGTCTCAAAATAAATACAGCCTAATTATCACGGATTGAAACTGTGATTAGTAATATAACATATAATCAATATTGATAATAAGGACATGCACGTTTTGGTTGATGTTTATTTAAAAAGTAATAATCAGGAAAAGTAATGTTACTATTTTAATGTGCGTGGATTTGTAGTATATCTTAAGCAATAGTGGAGATGAATAATTGAATTGTTTCACCAATAGATTATTGTTGTTGATGAAAAAGAGAAATGAGTGTGGATCTTGTGTATATTGCAAGAAGAAAATTTTTATAATCTCTACTATAAATATATTATATATAAAGATAAATTTTTAAATAAAGTCAAATCACTCTATTTCAAAATCTCTCTAATCTCAATAAATTTAATTTTAAATTTAATCTCAAACCTATATTTATATTTTTTAATCTATAACCTAGGATAGGTGAGATAGTATAGATTTTATAATAAAATATGTTAATAATTAAATCCTAAAAGATTCTTCTTCGTAATTTTGTAGTAAAGTAACCATGTTGAAAGATGAAAATCCAAAGATGGAGAAACGAGATCCCCTATTCAAAAGTGTGTTTAATTCGCTATTCCAATTACACAAATGCACGTGACGTGTAAACAATGTAACTACAAACAAATTAACACGTGACGTGCATTGACAAAATTGGAATTGGATATAACTATGTTTTAAAAAGCGGATCGGACCGATCGGTCGGACCGATCTGACCGCTACTCGGCAAGCTCACCGGGCCAGGCCAGTTTCACACGTTGGTCCGCTCACCGATCGGCTCGGTCACGGATCGTTCAAAGCGGTAAAAAAACGCTACGAACCGGCGATCGGTTGAACCCGTTGCCATCCGGTTCGACTGCATTTTGTTAAAAAAAAAAAAAAACCAATGACATTTTGTTATTTGAAGATTTGTACTGCAACAGAATCGCTTCGGCTCCGATCGGCAACAGAAACATTGAAATCAAGAAACTTCAAGAAGGAAGAAAAAAGACATTAAAACACAAAAATTAAGAAAATAAAACCTGCACAGAATATATACATAACCTTTTTCTTAAGATAGTCTTACAGAAGAAAAAAACCATCATATCTGATATCTCTCTCAATACTGATTTTATGGCGACGGAGAGTGGGTGGGGAATTGGGGAGGCAAAGGAAAAATTTTGGGTTGTACCGGTCGTAGTAGGGTTTTTTAACTCTGGGCCTAATTATTTTTTAATTTAATAACAATGGGCTTCTTCATAAAAAGTATTGGGCTTGATTATTTTTCATCGGGCCCGGTTATTAGCACCCCCATAATTAGGAGATACACCCCCCATAAAATATTTTCGAAAAATTTAATTTGAATTTAATACACAATTTCGAAACACTAGTGTTGAAATTGTATCTTAATTTCTGAACATTTGTTTTGAAAGTTTTCGAGCAAAATTTTACTTTGCAAAACTTCAGAAATTCGACATCTTCTTTTCGAAATATGTTAGTGATTTCGAAAAATCACTTTCGAAATTAAGATACAATTTCAACACCTATATTTCGAAATTATGGAGGGGATGTATCTCCTAATAATGGGGGTGTTAATAACCGGACCCTTTTTCAACTAGCTTGGACTATAGGCTCAATGGGTGGAGAATTAATTAGTTAAATAAAGAGTGTAAGAATTCAGAATTTAAATTAATAATAAATAAATAAATATTATTTATATATTTAATTATATATTATATAATTATGACGTCATACCGGCTCAACCGCTTTAAAAACGGTCGGATCCGGTCGGACCGATCCGACCAAAAACGCTAAGACTGTCCAATCCGATCGCCGCTTCCGCTTTTAAAACATAGGATATAAGACACAATTTGGAACAGGGAAATACGGTTTTGGTTGGTGAATAGTAACTAAAGTTGGTCTCTCCAATTCTTGAATATCAATTCACCTTCATCGTACAATGGGTAAGATAAGAAATAATGAAGAAATATTGAAAATAAGTTTTTTTGTACCTTTTTACGTTATACATCTGAGTCAACTCAATCTTCTTCCTCTGATTCTTCTTCATCCCAACATTGGCCGTCTGATAAGCCAATTTATCAAAGTTCAATTTTGGAGTGCACAAAAAAAAAAAACAAAGGTTGTTAACAAGAAATAATGCAAAGACATGCAAAAATCAAATGATGTTTAAAATCTTATACTCATAAAGACGGAAAGATATAGTAAATGGTTCTTAAAGTACAAAATGTGTTCAAGTGAAGATACCGGTTCTAATTAAATCAGAAAAAAAGAAGAACGATATGGCCTTACCAATTACAACTTGAAGATCCTCATTGCCATACTCTTGTTGCTCCTTCTTTATTCTTTTTACGAAATCTGCAGCAGATGTATTACAATTTACAATATTCCAACTGAACATATTTGAGGGTTGGTATGTCTCCTATACTCGTAGGAATCTCCTCCAATTCTCCCAAAAGATAAAGACTAAGGTGCTCGAGGCATGGAAAGTGGGAGCTGTCCGTCTCCCAGTATTTCAAATCCGTAGAGTAGACGATTTTCAAGATTTTGAGGCTGCAGAATTGCCCTTCAATTGTTTCCCACCTGGGTCCCACGCAGGCATTCATTTCTAGTCTAAGAAATTGAAGAAGGGGCAATGAACCTATCCTTATTGTCAACTCCTCCCATCTGAGCTTGGTGCCAGATAAACTCAGCTTCTTCAAGGAATGTGGAAACCTCACCAAATTCCTCCTAACTTTTTTAGTCTCATGATAGTGACTGAATGGAACCTCAAGACTTAAGGACTCCAGTTTTTGCAAACGACCAAGATTGTTGAGACAGAAATTAGGCAACCCTTCATCAACTGCAATTTCATCGTATTTGACTTTTAATTTTTTGACATTGGGTATTTTCTTAACCACCTCTTCACTAAACTTCAAATTCTTTATATGTTCGAGTGTCTGTAAGTCTTCCAAGACGAAGCTTTGTTTCTCATTGGGAGGATCTGGAAGTACAAATTGATAGAGCATGACATGTCTAAGTAGAGGCATCTCCCATATTTTAGATGCAATTATAGGATCACGAGAATATCCAGGGTAAACCTCAAGTATTTGTAGATTCCAAAGGAGAGAGAACAAAGAAAGCAATCTCATTTCATCAAATTCCAGAGAAAGGTACCGCATGTTAGCTTGCTCGAAAATTGCATTGCTAGAGTGTGTGGAAATCCTAAAAGTAGTCGCACCCGATGAATGTACCCTCAACAATCTAAAACAAAGTGACGGTGAATATTCTTCCCAAACAGGCTTAAAAAGCAAAGAGCGGGTGAGCAACGCAGTTTCCACAGCGTGAAGGAATTGAGAGGAAAATTCGTCATTTGTGCTTTCAGGAATGATACAAATGCGGCGTTCCACATTTATGTCTTGTGGAGTGTGGTCTTTCTGCTCATTTAGTAAGCAAAAGAACTTTTGCTTTTGTGCTTCTCTCAAGCATACATCCCTCAACAGATCATGAATTTTGCACAATTTTACTTCTCCATCCCACCGCAATTCAGAAATTAAAATGAGATTTCTGTCAATGAGTTCCTTCAAGTACTCTTCCCAACTTCTTCTAAGCTTTTATCATCAATCGGTCTCAAAATTCCTTCAGCAACCCACAGACTGATGAGCATAGACGTTTTGATTCTATTATCTTCTGGAAAAATTCCCATGTACAAAAAACATGGCTTCAGATGCATCGGCAACTCCTTATAGCTTGTGCGCAATAATCGTAACGTGTATTCATTGTTCTCCAAATTAATGAGTAAACTTAGATTTTCTAAAGTATATATCCAATATGTTCGTGTCATGTTGGATTTTCTTAGAAGTCCTCCAATCACAACTATTGATAAAGGAAGCCCTCCACATTTTCTTGCAATCTCCTTTCCGATGTCCTCCAACTCGATCGGGCAACCTAGTTCGCCAAACACAACTTTGCAAAGCAAATCCCAACTCTTATCCTCATCTAGAAATTGCATTTGAAAGACGTGACAACCATTTAACTGGAAAGCCATATTTGATAGCCTAGTGGTTATCATGATTCTACTTCCATTGTTGTTTTCTGGAAGATAGCACCTAACTTTATCTCAGGCCTCAACGCTCCATATGTCATCCATTACAATTAAATACCTTCTACTATATAAATGTTGGTATAACTTTAATCCTATTTCATATTCGCTCAAAGCACTAGTGCTCACTTTGACCACTTGACAAAGAACATCTAAAATATTTCTTGTGCTATACTCTTGTGAAATTGTAACCCAAGCACGAATTTCAAAATGTTGTTCAATAAGAGGCTTTGTGTAAATACTTGTAGCAAAAGTAGTCTTACCGATTCCACCCATTCCAACAATGGGGATGATCTGGAGACTGCTTTGTTGTCCGGTCAGCTTATCCAAAACTTGTGTAATCATGGCATCATCAAACACCGGTGTGTTGCTGCTCTGCCACGTGGAAGTTGTAGAAAATGAAGAATTTGTAGGGAACTGGGCTGTAATAGCCTTGTGTTTCTTGATCTCTTTCCTGATCAAATCCATGTCCTGAATCACTCTGTCCAGACCTTGACTCAAGTCAAGGGTAGTGATGTGTGATCCAGCATGAATTCGATCGACTATATGGATTTCTATTAGATCTTCAGCTGCATAAGATGCAGCTATGATGCGGCTCTCCAAGTCATCGTCTTCGTAGCTGGGATGAAGTTCAAGAAAATGCTGGAAGAAAGTGAGGTTTTGGGTGAGAGATGACACCTGATTTTGATCAAGAGAAATTGGAGGGCGAGGATGAATGTTGATGTTATTTAAGGTGTGGGATAGAGAAAGTAGAGCTGCATAACATGCCATTTCGAAAAAAGCTCTGCTTATGTGTGTAAATTAATTTCAGAATAGGTATGGAGACAATGTAAGAACTGAGAGAATGCAAGTTTAAGTGTGAAATGTGAATAACTAATACCAGTGGTGGACCTTCAAGCATCTCCCCATGGTGCGCCTTTCTTTTTTTGTCTGCCACTCGTAATTTCTTTGAAAGGTATGCAAGCCTGGACTTTCTTCAAGTTTTCGTTAAAATACCATCAACTATATGGTCCTTTGCATGTATTTAGTGTTATTTAATTGTAGACAATACGAGATGATATCATACATGACATGATACTTATATACTCATGAGTCTATGGGGGCTCCAGCACTATCACATTTTAAAGGAAAACATGATTTAAATATTAAGATTGTATGAGGTCGTCCCATATTAGATTCTCTAAATATTATTCCCTCCGTCCATCAAAACTGTGCTTATTTCGTTTTGACATGTTGTACAGAAAGGTAAATTAAGTAAGTTTATGGACACAATTTTCTTTATTTTCATCGTCCAACAATCACTTAATTACTCAAGTAATCATTATATTTTACTCACAATCAATTATGTTATTCATAAATTGACTTAATTTACCTTTCCGTATAACATGTCAAAACGAAATGAACACAGTTTTGGTGGACGGAGGGAGAATTTATTTGCACTTTAACTAGAAACAATGTCTTTTATTGGCCTCCCACTGACATTTCTAGCTACTAAGAATCCAAAATATAAAATAAAATGAAATGAGCTCATAGTTGCATTTCCTCAAACAGTTGATGTGCATAATTCGCATCAACAAAAATCATGTGGTATATATTTACCTGAGTGTATCTATCAGCGAGTCGTCGGAGAGAACAATGGAGAAAGAGACCTTTTGTTCGGTGGAACTATATACTATGAGATATACTCACATGAGACGGTCTCACTATGAGATGAGATATAATTTGGGCATGACTTTTTCATATTTTAAAAGGGTTGAGTGTTGATTTTTATTAGTATGTACCGTCTTATGTATAATTTTTTGTTATATATTATTGTGTAATACAATGTAACAAAGATGTTAATTTTGAGTCATGATGAAGACAAAGGGTTTTTGTTTCTTTATTGATTAAATTAAATCATGCATGAAAAAATCAGACTTGGATAAGATGGTCTAACGAGCATTTGTTTTTTTAAGGTGCAACTACCTATTAGAAAATAACTCATTATCGTATGGTAGTTTGCAAATCACACTTTCATCTCGTTCATGTTATTGCACTTCAAATAATTTAATCCAACATAATGTTAACGTAATTGGTTGTATTAAAATAATCAGAATATTGCTAGCTACTATACTTTAAACAGGTCAAAACTTAATTCATGAGATCAGAGATAAGATCTTGACTTGTGAAATTCTTCTTCATTTATACTACAGGTTTAAACAGGTTCTTCATAAATGAAAAAAAAAAACAGTAAGCCAGATGTATTAATGAAAAACAGTAAGCTGATAAATGAAGAAGAATGAACCTGTTTATCAATATTCTTCTTCATATATCTCAGATGCATAAGCCAGTAGTATTTAATAATAGACAAAAACTCGTATGAGACGGTCTCTTACATGAGACGACATACAACCTAGCACAAATTAAAACTCCATCCCTCCTAAAGTGTTAAAGTATCGATGCTCAAATTATATTCCGTTTCACTGTGAGACCGTCTCATGCAAGTGTGTCTTTTGATAATAAGATATACTCCACAGTATAATTCCATCCATATAAGATCTATGATACTCAAATAAATTATCAAATAAGATATACTCCACAGTAAAATTACATCCATATAGTACAGAAGTGGAGGAGTATCATATAAGATCTTGACTTGTTAAAATTCCACAGTAAAAATCACCTATGATACTCAAATAAATTATCTATGATACCATCCATGATACTCCAATAAATTATTTGAAATCGTTTCATTGATTGATTCAAAATCGTTTTAACCGAAATTCATTAAAATGCCGGAATCCACTAGTGCCAACACTTTCAACAAATCACAAACTCAGACACATAGATGAGGGAAAACACAGATTTTTTGTTCTTAAATAATTTATGAAAGCTACTGTTTGAACAGATACAAGTGTTTTTGCAATGTTATTATCAAGATTCAAGAACAAAACAGCTTCTACAACACTAGACTCTAATTTACACAAAAAAGAAGTATACCACCATTCAGTAAGTTGCCGACAAAACTGGAATATGATCCATCATTCATCAAATGAGCGCCGCACTACTTTCTTTATTAAACCTCAAACACAGTTAGAAAATTTAAGCAGTAACTGGTTGCTTCTGAACAAACGCTACGCCTTTCTCGATACTCGCCTTCAGCTCCGGCTTCAGAGCTTCCAAAGCCTTCTGTTCGTACTCCGTCAACCCTTGCAGCTCGGACGATATCACAGCCTCGACCCCGTTCTTCCCGAACTTAATTCTCGAGGCAAAGAAGGGCAATTCGGTCAAATCAGACTGAACATAAGAGCATTCATAGACATCAGTATCCCCATCAAGAGCACGGAGCGAAGACTCGACGAATCGTGCAGCAGCGTACGCCATCGAAAGAGTGGCGGACCCTGCTCCCGCTTTAGCCTCGACTACCTCGGTCCCAGCATTTTGAATCCTCACAGTCAACTCCTCCACTTCTGCATCGGTCAGAGCAACGGAGGGCTTAGTCTTCGACAGCAGGGGCAAAATCGTAATTCCAGCATGGCCGCCAATGACGGGGACATCCACATCTATGAGCTTCAAGTTCTTCTTCTGAGCAACGAAAGTATTCGCTCTGACCACATCAAGAGTCGTGACCCCAAACAGCTTCTTAGGATCGTAAACACCTTTCTGTTTCAAGACCTCGGAAGCAATTGGGACGGTCGAGTTCACCGGGTTGCTAATAATGTGAATGAAAGCATTGGGGCAGTTATCGGCTACAGCCTCGACCAGGGTTTTAACGATGTTGGCATTAATGTTGAAGAGGTCGTCACGAGTCATGCCCGGCTTTCTCGGAACGCCAGCAGGAATCACGACAACGTCGACACCTTGCAAACACTTGGCCAGCTCGGACGCGCCTGTGAAATCGGCCACCTGAGACGGGGTGTTGCAGTGGCTGAGATCAGCAGCGACTCCCTTCACGTTTGCTACATCGTAAAGGTTTAGAGTAGAAACGAGCGGAGACATCTTGACCAGAAGGGCTAGCGGTTGGCCTATACCACCAGAAGCTCCAAGAATAGCAACTTTATACGACGCCTGAGGCACAATGTGATTGTAACATCTCTCGATACTTTTGTGGGCTTTTGTGTTGTAACAACGCTTAAGAGCAAGTGCGCTTTCAGTACCAAAGAAGCACGATTCTGAATCATAATTCACTGAACTTCGAAGGTGATTCTTTGGGTTCAACTTGAAGAAGCTAAAGGTTGTCTTTGACTGTGTGGGGCCCCCAATTGAAAAAGTGGCTGCTGATGTTGCTGCCATTTTGAACTTGTGATCTGCATTTGAACCTTTTCAGGACAAGAAAGATGTATACTACGGAACAATAATAATCATGTTGAAGGGATTATGTTTGTAAGTTTTCTCCAAAGGCAAAAACTTGACAGTCTCATCATTTATCATATTAATATGACTCCAGATTCCTTATTCAACATATAAACTTATATACAGATCAATATTATGAAATGATGAATTGATTGGTTTCTAAAATTGAAATTAATAATTGTAATCTAAGAAGGAAACTTTATTCACACCTAAATAAATGTTGCATACAAATTTGCTTTCTAAAACCAAAATTAATAATTGTAATCTTAAAATGCTCTTTATAAATTCTTATATAGCCCCCATATATCTCGCTATCAATCCACACAAAAACGAAAATAGCTTTTTTTTTTTTTCTTTGTTCATCAATAAAATGGCTTTTTTGGTTTAAATTTTTGAAATCAAATAAATTAAATAAAAAATAGTTAATTAAAAGAAATGTTTTTTTGGGGAGGGTGGATTCTACTCCTTAAATCATAATAGGATTTACCAGAGTTGAATCGAGAAGAGTATAAAATATACAAAACAAAACAAAAATCTTAAACGAAACTGATGAACCTTCAAATACCTATTTGAACAAAATTTTATTCATCAATTTGAATCTTTCCTAAAAAAATATTGCACTCGATTTTATTCGGAAACTTAATTCCGCTTTTCTGCGTGAAATACAGAAATAAGTATTAAACCATTTTTTTCATTTCACGCACAATTTTCAGTTCAAAGAATCAAAGATTATAGTTCTATAGCAGGTTTATTATTTTAAGAATACTTCATTTTCCAGCATAAACCAAATTAAACCCCAATTTTTCAATTGCAGATTTTCAACTTGGCAACAATCATGATACCCTTATCGTTTTCAATCCCTAATTTAACACAGTGCCGCCGTCACTTTCATATCTCTTTTTTCGAGATAAAAAATATGGAATGTCGGTCAAAAAATATATCGAAAATCATCATATATTAATTTTGGCAAAAATCAATTGAAATTAACAAATTTCGATTCAGGAGAGCGTAACTTTACCAGAGATCTGAGGGCGGGTGGCGTGAGCTCTGAGGGAACAGGCAGGTGGTGGATGGGCGACGGCAGCGAAACTTGAAAATGAAGGAAGAGAGAGAAGATTTAGGGTTTCTTAACCGGCCCTTTTTTTTAAAAGCACAGCACAGCCCAGCCCATTTATCTTTGTCTTTCTTCTTGCTTTAACAATTTTTGGTTTACTTAATTCGGTTGGGGCTTTGGCTCATTTTTCTTTTATAAAATGTATTCTCTGTTCCATGAAAACTTGAACACTGAAAATGACACGCAAACTAAATAAAGTGAAGTTGAATGGAATAAAAAAAGAGTGTTGTGAATGTATTAATATTATATGAATTTTCATTTTAGGAATGTTCAAGTAATATTGGGACGTCCAAATAAGGCAAGTGTTTAAGTAATCGCGGGACGGATGGAGTAATTAATATATATTTAAGTGTAGCATCAATTTAAAAAATGCTTCTAAAAGATTAGATTCAATGAATTTAATTATAATTATAATATATTATTATATATTATGGTATCTATCCATGAGATTTTAAATATTAAATAATTAATATTATTTAAATTATTTTGTCGTACTCTAAATTGAAAATTATGAATCCGCCTCTGTAAAGGCGGGTAAAAAATTCTACTAAGTAATTCTAATATGTAAACGGGATGAAATGATAAAATTTTACTATTTTAATAAATAAATACAAAATTTTCTACGTAAAAAAAAAATTAATCACAAGAGGGGAGCGATCCCCCCTCCCCCCCTCTCCTCCCCTGATTTGTTCCTGCTAACATTCAATTAAACCAAATTGTCAATTCATACTTTCATATGAAGAGATGAAATTCAAAAAAATGAATCTGATAAAGGGCCGTAAAAACTCAAATCTTCACTGAGATCTGGGTTTACTAAAGTAGTAATTTATGTGTGGTCATTAATAGAAAAATATGAATTAATAGGAGAACATTAATAACATCAATTTCGTCTTTCTTTGTATATACATAAAATACGTCTTTAGGTTATATAAATAAAATATGTCTCTAAATTCTTTGTTATTTAAAGAGAAATTATTTATAGTGGTTGCGCACCCATCGATCTCCGCCATATTGCGCCACCGCAACATGCCAGCCATATCGCCCCGAAGTCCGCCACTCGGCCCACGTTTCGCCGTTGCCTTTACCCCCTCGGTGCCGTCGTGAGTATGGTTCCCCGGACACACAATTGCGGACCTACTTGCCCGTGAGCCCTGGCTCCGTTTCGCCTCCCCGCGATTGGTCGCCACCCTCGCCCCACCTTGACGTTGCCTCGTCGCCACCAACCTCGCCGTTGAGACCCTGTCGGCGCACAAGGTCGCCCCCGCGTCGAAACCTAGGGCAGGACTTCAGCTCACTGCAGACCTCACGCCCTGTTTCCCGTGCGCCGCCCCGCGGCAACTCGTTCGCGACCTAGTCACAAGTTCGCTCGCTCTGGCCCGACACCGCCGCCCTCTACCAGCCTTAGCTGCACCATCGCGCTGTCGTTTATTAGCAATCTGATTGCTCGCAGGGTGGCCCATCGCAAGCCCCCGCTTACTACTATGATGGGGTTCAGTCGTTTCCCTATTCTCCGGAGCAGCCCCACGTTGTCCAACACGTGTGGAACTCAAAGGTCGTCGCCCGCTCCTCACCCGTCAACCGCCATCTGTTGCACCAAGATCCGCGCTCTGGACCTCCACCGCATCCCCCCTCGGAACGCAGTTACAGTCCTTTCTATGGCCGTGGTGGCCAATTTGGTTGGGCTTTGCGGGCCTCGTCTGTTCCGAGGTGGCCCTACTCGGCTTCTCTCCGAACCATGGATGCAAATAATACCTTCATGCTTCCCGGTTCTATTCGAGGATCTTCAGTTAAGATGCTCGTTGATTCGGGAACTTCCCTAAATTTCATTATTACGTCTATTGCGCGCCGTCTAGGCCTTATCGCATCTCCGCGACCACACCTTCTGTATGTCGTATTTGGAAGCGGTCATCCATTCTTGACGAACACCCTCTACACGGATGTCCCGGTTCGTTTCCAAGGAGCTTGCTTCCATGTGAACTACGGAATTCACATGGATGAGCATGAGGTGATTATCGGCCTCCCGTGGCTAAATGACGTCAGTCTTTTCACGATGTAATGTTGCGCTCGCACTATAGAGTTTTGGTGCGATAAGGGTCGGGATTCGCCTTACTACGGAGGGTCCTAAAACCCCCTATCATTTCCACCGTCAATCCTGGTGCCCCAACTACTATGTCACCACCTTGGCCCCAGCTCAACCTCGTCTCCGTTGTCATCTGTCCCATCCTAACGCCGGCTTCAACGCTCGCCAGGGCCGGCTTCAACGCTCGCTAGTGGAGATTGGATCCCCTCGATTCAAGGTCGAATCGCTTTGAGGAGGGATAGATGATGGAGATTGGATCTCAAGATTTAGTTTCCGTCATTAAAATTATATGATAATTAATGTTTTTAGTTGGTTACGACAGTAGAATAAACCTCATTAAGTACTCTTGATATATTTTTCTGTTTTACCAAGATACGATGTGAGGATCTTTCCCTTAATTATGTTCGACTTAGCTGCCAAGTAGTACTTGGACTCAAAGTCTAGGATTTTCCTTTTCTGCACTATTAATATTAGTATAAATGCGTGTTCATTCTTCATTGTAAGGGCACACTTTGATTAATAAGATATAAGTATTTTTCAGGAGTTTTCCTGTGTATCGAGACGCTATCTCAACCCCCTTGCAACACTTAATGCACTGCATCAAAATCTCTTTACTATATTTTATCAGGATGATCGACTCCATGTAAATAAAGTACGAATCATCCTCGATTCTGACATGATCTAATCAGCTAGCTAAGAACATTGATTCACTGCAATAAAATAAAGAATTTGTTATGCAATTTCCTAATAGGGCTACAAAAATAATTTCATTCTTAAATAGTGAGAATTGAGTATGAACTTCCTATAATTTTTTCTAATCATGTAAGCATATATCTTCATTCCTCAAATTGCTTGCGCGGAATTACCGATAAACACATTTATATATGAATTACATTTTTGTAAACAGTACTGTGTTTCACCTACCATCTTTATCTATGAGGCAAGACCCCTATCAGACAAAAATCAAAGCCAAAAAAAAAAAGGTTAAATCTTTAGATGAAGATATAATATGAAAGATATTTGTTAATTAGTTTGGAAATGCTTTAAATTATGATAGCTCTTTATAAATATTTTGATTTGGGTGAATTATCTTCTAAGTAAAAGGTACAAGTAACTATATTCGATTATAAAAAGAAAAGAAAAAAAAGAAAAGGAATTTTAAGCACGATTTGTAGTTTCTTGGCTATGATGCACAGATTCTTCTTAAAATATCACAATGCAGTATCGGATTCGCACCCGCACCCTAAAGGGGTGCGATTCTCGAATCCGCGTATCCGGATGCCACTTGGCGAATCGGTAAATTATAAAATAAAATAAATTAACGGATACACGAATCCGATATTTGAATCCATGCTAAATGATTAAATATGATCATGTTATTAAGCATTAGATGTGTTATTTAATTGAACTTTATTATGTAATGCAACTTAAATTGACAATATGACACTCATTTTAGATTGAATTCATCATTATGACTTATATATTGGGCTGATGGTATTTGAATTGTTGTTTTATTACTTAATTAGATTAAATTATTGAATATTGTTAAGTTTTGTGGGAGATAAAAATTTGAATTGCATACATTTTATTTTACCAATTTTAGATATATATATATATATATATAATAAATTATAAATAAATGGACGTATCTTTGCCGAATCGCACCCTAAATTTTTCAAAAATACGTATCCCCGCATCTGTATCGTATCGCACCCGCACTCGCGTACCCGCGTCCGTGCAACATAGTTTCTTGGTATTGTCATCTTGTCTCCTATTTACCTATAACATATTACTATTTTTTTTTTTATCGGACAAAGTTAGTTGTTAGTAGTTAGTACACCAATCACCCAAATACTCCACGAAATCGTCAATCCACCTTATAATTCCGGTAACTCCAATTCGTTCCCAGAGGGAATCGAACCTGGGTCTCCCACTCAAATGAGGAGCCCAGTGGCCAGGTGGGCTAAGTCACTTGGTTAACACATTACTAAATTATATTCATGACCGTGTTATATGCAGAAAGAATTAGTTTTCTTCTCAAAATGAAGTCATTTAAAATATTTATAGGTTTTTTATATTTTTTATTTTGTAGTAATTTGTATGTAATTTTTATACTCCCTCTGTCCCCCACCAACATGCACATTTGCTTTTGCACACAAATTAAGAAAAAGTAATTTTTTAGTGTTTTGTTGACTTTTCAAAGGGGATGAAAGGTGGAGATTGTGAGGGTGAAGATTGTAAGGTGGAGATTGTGAGATTCTTTGCCATTTTAAGGCGTACAAGTTGGTAAGGGACGGACGAAAAAGGAAAATGTGCAAGTTGATAAGGGACGAAAGAAGTATTATTCCTGTTCAAGTTAACCTATTTTCCTTGATGGGTCCATGCCTATAAATTGTCAGGACGGGGCCTATGTTTAAACCGTGGTGAAAATATACTGATGTATATATAGAATTATAGATACAAAATTCAATGTATGAGTGTTGAACTTGCATAAACGCCAGTTCAATTATAGGGGAAATATTAATTATGTTTTAATTATGTGATAATTGCTTGTCGAATGTTTCTCCATCAACTGCTTGAGAGAATGATGCAAATTATGTCCTAGTAATTAAATTCGAGAGAACACAAATTTAATACAAAAATTCATACGAGACGGTCTCATATCTGAGAGTTTGAGACGTGGTAAAAACTAGTACAAATTAACACTCTCTCCTTCTAAAATATTAAAATATCATGTCTAAATTACATTCCGATTCACCGTGAAACAGTGTCACACAAATGTACCTTCAGATTTTATTTGTTTGATTTAAAGTTCATTCCAACTACTTGCGGTTTAAGAATATTTGCTTCTCACATTTCATTCCGCACGTACGTAATCCAAGAACACAGATCACTGAATTTATGTGGTTTTAGGATTTTGAAATCGATAGTTATAATTCATGGTTAGTATTAGGGCATACCGTGCAAAAACCAAAATTTTGGTATATTAGGCATTTGTCATGCATTTAAATTTGATATTCAGTTTAGTTTCAATGTTAGGTGTCGGTAAAATAAATGACACTATATAATCCCTCCATCCCATGATTAATTATTTACATTTAATGATACACATTTAAAAAAAAAGAGAATAATGAGTAGGAATTTGAAGATGATTTTATAAATTTTTATGTATGTAGTAAAATTAAAAAAAAAATTGAATTGTGCGTATATGTGAACCCAAAAATAATAACATTTTGTATAAATTTATAAATATTGTGAGGGTGGAGTTCATGGGCATTATGTTAGAGCTGCACCGGGCTCTAGTCTAGTGCAAGCCCCAATTAACTTGCTATATATCTATAGGTAATATGTGAATAAAATTCAGTATAAAAATTTAAGTCCGATCCAGTATTTATTTTCTCTCGCTAACATTTAGTGAGGGCAGTAACGAGGGTAAATGTGCCATCAATATTAACGAGGGCAAAACTGCCCTCACTAAAAGACAGTTTTAAAATTTTTGCGTGAATATATTTTTATAATTTAAATTGAAAAATAAATAGGGGCACACAATAACTGGGTGGGTTTCGAACCCAAGTTTCTTGATAACTAATCAGCGTGGGCAAAACTACCCTTGTGTTAAAAGACCGTTTTAAAATTATAAAATTATTGAGTGGATTAAGGTTCAATCCCAGGACCTCTTGTGTTGAAAGCTATTAAGTGCTTAGCATTGCTATTAGGCTAGATAATATATTCATTAAATTCTCACTTCTAATAAATATGTATCGTATATATATATATATATATATTTTAAATGTAATAAATTCAAAAATATAAATACTCGCGGGTTTTGAACCCATAAGAAAAGGAGATTTCTACCAACTTCATAAAAAAATGGGGTTTCTACCCAATTTTGACATAAAAAAGACTCAATTACCCTTAAGTTAAATATATCAATCTTTCTTTTTTATTATTCATTTCTCACCTACACCACTTATTATACATATTTACTCTATCTACTATTTTCATCCTACTCTCTTCATCATCTCTTTCCAATGGTAAGTAACTTTAGTAATTTATTTTTTCTTCTTAACTTCATTTCTTCGTCATGTATTTCAATAATTTTCATGCATAAAGAGATAAAAAAATGTTTATCTCGCTGGATATAATTCTTCATATAGAGACAATATTCAAAGTTTGAATACTATCTCGATAGATATAAAATTTATCTCGTTGAGTATAATTCTTCCCCATCGAGATAGTATTCAAAGTATGAATATTTGAATATTGTCTTGATATATATAAATTTTGCCTCGCTAGATATAATTCTTCCCTATCGAGATAGTGTTTAAAATATGAATATTCGAGATAGTATTCAAACTTTGAATATTGTCTCGATAGGGAGAATTATATCCAGCGAGACAAATATTTTGTTATACTTTAAACACTATCTCGATAAGATTATATCCAGTGAGACAAAATTTATATATATCGAGACAATATTCAAATATGCATACTTTAAACATTATCTCGATAGGGAAGAATTATATCCAGCGAGATAAAATTTATATATATCAAGACAATATTCAAATATTCATACTTTGAATATTGTCTCGATTGGGAGAATTATACCCAGCGAGATAAATTTTATATCTATCGAGATAGTATTCAAACTTAGAATATTGTCTTGATAGGAAGAATTATATCCAGCGAGATAAAATTATATCCAACGAGACAAACATTTTTTATATCATCATGCATGAAAATTACTGAAATACATGATGAAGAAATGAAGATAAGAAGAAAAAATAAATTACTAAAGTTACTTACCATAATTTTGGAAAGAGATGATGAAGAGAGTAGATAGAGTAAATATGTATCATAAGTGGTGTAGGTGAGAAATGAATAATAAAGGAGAAAGATGAATATATTTAACTTAAGGGTAATTAAGTCTTTTTATGTCAAAATTGGGTAGAAAACTCTTTTTTTTTATGAAATGGGTAGAAATTCTCTTTTCTTATGGAAAAAGGGTATAAATCTCACCGTCTCTTCATTAAATTCTCACATCTAATAAATATGTATCACATATATATTTTTTTAAGGGGCGGTGAGATTTATACCCCTTTGTCATAAGAAAAGGGGAATTCTACACACTTCATAAAAAAATGAGTTTTCTACCCAATTTTGATATAAAAAGACTCAATTGCCCTTAAGTTAAATATATTCATATTTTTCAAAAAATGTTTGTCTCGCTGGATATAATTCTTCCTAGCTATTGAGATAATATTTTAAGTTTGAATGCTATCTCGATAGATATAAAATTTATCTCGCTTGGTATAATTCTCCCCATCGAGACATTCTTCAAAGTATATTTAAATATTGTCTCGATATATATAAATTTTGTCTCACTGGATATGATTTTTCTCTATCGAGATAGTGTTTAAAATATGAATATTTGAATATTGTCTCGATATATAAAAATTTTGTCTCGCTGGATATAATTCTTCCCTATCGTGATAGTGTTTAAAGTATGAATATTTGAATATTGTTTCGATATATATAAATTTTGTCTCGTTGGATATAATTCTCTTCTATCGAGATAGTGTTTAAAGTATAAATATTTGAATATTGTCTCGATATATATGAATTTTGTCTCGTTGGATATAATTCTTCCCTATCGAGATACCGTTTAAAGTATAAAAAATATTTGTCTCGCTGGATATAATTTTTCCTATCGAGACAATATTCAAAATTTGAATACTATCTCGAATATTCATACTTTAAATACTATCTCGATAGGGAAGAGTTATATCCAGCGAGATAAAATTTATATATATCGAGACAATATTTAAATATCATACTTTGAATATTGTCTCAATGGGGAGAATTATACCCAGCAAGACAAGTTTTATATCTATCGAGATATTATTTAAATTTTGAATATTGTCTCGATAGAAATAATTATATCCAACGAGATAAAATTATATTGAGCAAGATAAATATTTTTTTATATCTTCATGCATGAAAATTATTGAAATACATGATTAAGAAATGGAGTTAAGAAGAAAAATAAATTACTAAAGTTACTTAATATAATTTTGAAAAGGGATGATGAAGAGAGTAGGATGAAGAGATTAGATAAAGTAAATATGTATCATAAGTGATGTAGGTGAGAAATTAATAATAAAAGAGAAAGATAGATATATTTAACTTAAGATAATTGAGTCCTTTTTATGTCAAAATTTGGTAGAAAACTATTTTTTTTTATAAAGTGGGTAGAAATCTCATTCTCTTATGAAATTTGGGTAAAAACACCAATTTCCCTTTTTTAAATGTAATTAATTGAAAAATAAAACCTGCGACCTCTCCTCTTGCGCTTCAATGTTGCCATTGGACTAGATAATTTATTCATTAAATTTACACTTCAAATAAATATATATCATATATTTTTCAGTATTTTTTAACGAGGGGACTATGCCCTTGGTATTACCAAGATCTATTAAGGCGGTTGTTAAAGCCCTCAATATTAACAAGAGAAATTTATTGCTCCTAAATGCCCTCGTTAGTAGCAAGGGTTCTGAAATCCTTCCTTAATGTCGAGGGTTATCAAAACACTCTTTAAAACTTTAGGGTTTTTATAGTCTTCGTTAAATGACAATTTTTTTGTAGTAGTACAACATAATTTGGAAAAACTATTTGTAATATAGAATTGAAAAATATAGTTATTACATATGAAAAATTATTCGTTATCTCAAAAGGAATAGGTTGGTATAACGCACAAAAATTATGAAAGTTGAAATATTTTATTTACGTGTGATATTTCATTGCCCACATAGCTAGTTGTTTGTTCATCCTAATATGAACTAGGTCTTGTATGCACCCGGGTACAACGTACACTCATAGTGTATTTTAGAAGCGTGCAATTTATTATGCTAAAAAGTGCGACTTATTTACACAAAAAAGTGCAACTGTTAATATGGGAACATAGTTGCATGCTTCTGTTTGGAATAGTTGCACGTTTCTATTTTATATAGCTGCATGCTTCTAAAATGCACTATAAATGCACGGTACATCCGGGTACATGAGACCCATTCCCTAATATTTTTAACATTTTTTAAATTATTCAAGTGTAGTGGAGAGATGGTGATTGCGGCTTCAATGATTTAGAAAACCTAATTATTATGATATTTCTACAAATTTTTCGCCTTAGGTTATATGAATTTTTCGTCTTAATTCTTAATCAAAAGGCACAACTCTTTGAACAGTTCTCAAATCCTAATCAGCATTTGAATAGGGGTTTGTGATGGTTTATTGTTTTACTTATTTATTTTCCGTACAAATTTTCAAAATAAAAATACACACATTTTTGACTCATTTGTAAACCTATATGTTTTTTAAAGATGTTTTTTTTTTTTATAACTCAGTATTCGATCCAAGAACCGATTAATTCAAGGGACTAGAACCCACCATCCACTAGTGGGGACCCCACTTCAAGCCAGAGCTAAGCTCTGTATGGACTGACTCATCTAATCTTGTAAAACCTTCGAAAATCGGAATGAGACATTAATGTTGAGGTAGTTTAGCAATCCATCCCTCGGTGTCGATGTAAGAAATGGTTGTAAATGTTTGTAACTCATCAAGACTTAGGGATTTCTCCCACTTCACTCGATTTGACTTGTTTGATCCTGATCCATAACATTGTTCTTCTGCAAATGTTATGTTTTCCCTGGTAATTAAGAGACAACAACAATTTATTCAGAAGAACTTTTCTATATCATATGATTATTAATTTATTGTCATGTTTGTTCAAAACATTTTCCACTAAGTGATTTGCATCGATAATCTATCTTTCATATTTGTTCTTGGGATTAAGTTTTTTGTAGTCCAGTAATTTTGCATTGTTTTGAAATTGGTCCCGATTGTTTTGACTTTTTAATTTTGGTCCTGTAAGTTTTTAAAATTTTTGAAATTAGTCATTTTCACCTACTACAGCAGGTCACCAAGCATGCAACTGTCACCTATGTAATTATTTTATTCTTCTCTTTAATTTCGAAGCGGCCGTTGAACTTTTTTAGTCCTAATAATTTTGGTCGGGTTTAAAAATATTTTGTATAATAAAAGACAAAGCAAATCAGGTCGGGTTACTTGATCTAAACTGATCGAAAAACAAAAAAAATAAACCAATAGACGTAGAAAACCACCCCTTCTCTCTAAAAAAATACGTAGAAAAATACCGATACAAAAATTATTAGGATTAAAAAAATCTAGGTAGCAGGTTACCTGTTTGGTGACCTGCTACAGCAGGTTAAAGGAGTCATTTCAATTTTTTTAATAACTTACAAGACCAAAATCAAAATGTCAAAACAATTGAGACAAATTTCAAAATGAAGAAAATTTACAGGACTACAAAAAAACTTAATCATTTTGTTCTTTTATTAATATAATTCCATATTATCCAAAACAAAAGGAGTAATCTAAGAACAACAATTGTTAGAGTAACTAATAATGCACCTAAATATGATGATAATTTTTTTAAAAAATCATTAAATATTTCAGAAGCAAATGCAAACAAAATTGTTTCAAAATGAAATTCTATCAAAGTTATGAAATGTTTATGGAGAAAAATCTAGGCTCTAGGGTCAGAAATCTTACTCGTGGCCCACAAAATTCCAACTATCCCATCCTTGAGGAATGACAATGTCCGAAAGAAATGAGTTGTAATAAATGACTCTTGAATGAGATTTCCAAGCTCTTCCCAAAAATGCCTTTCCCGTGCCAATAACATTGCACATTTTAAATACAAATCCACTACTAGTATTTGGATCTTCTCTTGCTTGTGCAGCTATATAACCTGTTGAACCTGGTTTTTGGTTCAACGATATGGTACAATTCTACAAATTAAATGAAAAAAAAAAAATTAGAGCAAAGACAAAAAAATGATTGAAGAATCATTTTTTCTAATTTTTTTTAATTATCTTTTTAGTAGTAATGTAGCATGGGGATCATACAAGAGAGGGTAATGTAGAATGATAAAAAGTCTCCGGACCATTTTTCTGACCATGTTATAGGATGAAAATTAATTAATTAAGTTCTGATCGTTTAAATTTAAGACTTTATATCATAAAATTACAATCTTATAAAATAACAGTCTTTTAAATGGGTGTAGTTATATTTCGGCATTCTTAAATTTATGTAACATACATACTGTATTGTCTTTCAATAACTATATAACTTTGATAATATTTAAAATTGCAAAGTAATTTTTAACAAATGTGAAACAGACCGATCCAAGAACTTATATGTAGTATATCTACAGATTGTGTTAAATCTCTGAGAACATTCAAAATAATATTGAGCATACTCATGCATCCAAAGGCATATGCAAATAAATGGCGCATTAAAAATTTGGAAATTCACATATTATCCATTGTTCCTACACTTTTTTTCTTTTATCCCAAAATATAATTAACCTAATGCATAGAATTTGCATCACAATTGGTCCCATAAGCTTGACCTAAAATAGATTTAATCTCATAAACTTTTTTATCGTCGATTTAGTCCCAATAATTTTGACAATGTCCAATTTTAGTCCCAATTTCGGCCGAAAATCAAAACAACGTTGTTTTGCTGTTTTAATTTGAGGCTTTTTTACGGATGATGTGACTGGACTGCCACGTGTATTATTATTTTTTAATAGCTGGAATTTTAGACATATAATTTTTTTTTTTTTTAAAACTTAAAATTAAAATATAATTGACGATAAAAATTAGTCAAGCACACTTAAAAATACACGTAGCAGTACATATGGCAGTCCAGTCACAGCATCCGCCGGAAAGCCCCAAATTGAAATGAAAAACGAGGTTGTTTTGAATTTTTCGATCGATTTGAGACTAAAATTGGACATTGTGAAAATTATTTGGGCTAAATCAGCAATAAAAAAACTCATATGATTAAATTTAATTGAGACTAAAGTTATGAGACCATTTGTGATTCAAACTCGTTTAAAAGATAAAAACAAGGCCAGGAACATTGATAATGTTTAACTAATAACTACATTCAAT
Organism: Stenogyne calaminthoides; assembly: GCA_037126765.1. NCBI lineage: Eukaryota > Viridiplantae > Streptophyta > Magnoliopsida > Lamiales > Lamiaceae > Stenogyne > Stenogyne calaminthoides. The sequence continues at coordinate 15,843,999 of JBBCBC010000006.1, forward strand.
GTAAGAAAGCTAAATGCAAATATGACTTTTATAGTACCTCATAAATAGATTGACCATTCCCAAAGATGAAATCAGTGGCTCCTTCAATGGTGCAAAGCATGAAATAATGTCTTCCCTTATCATCCAACAATGTGTCCTGAAACCCTAAAAAACTGCAATTGTAAAAAGCCGATTTGTCACCGGAGATCCTCAATGCCACTGCTGGCTTCACTGGGTTTTTGTTCTTGATTGGTGGATAATTGTAAGAGTTCTACCAAAATCAGATAAATTGATTATTAATGAATATCACATATAATGCAAATCAACCTCGTAAAAAGCTTAACATTGCACACAATAATTTGGAGTAAAAAAAGGGAGTTTGAATTATAAATAGTCTCATAAATTTGGCCTCAAATAGATTTAGTCTCATAAGTTTTTTTGTCGTTGAATTAGTCCTAATAACTTTGACAATGTTCAATTTTAGTCTCAAATCGATCGGAACAACGTCGTTTTTCCGTTTCAATTTGGGGCTTTCTGGCGGATGTTGTGACTGAATTGTCGCGTGTATTGTCACGTATATTTTTAAGTGTGTTTAACTAATTTTTGTCGTCAATTCTGTTTTCATTTCAAGTTTTAAATTTTAATTATATGCCTGAAATTCCAGCTGTTAAAAAAAAAAATACACGTGGCAGTCCAGTCACAGCATCAGTCGGAAAGCCCCAAATTAAAACGGCAAAACGACGTTGTTCCGGATGTTTTGGAACTAATATTGGACATTATTAAAGTTATTGGGACTAAATCAAAGATAAAAAAACTTATGAGACTAAATCTATTTGAGATCAAAGTTATGGGACTATTTGTGATTCAAACTCTAAAAAAGGTTTTTTGGTCCCTTATATAGTGTCCATTTTTCATCCCAAAAAAATTTATTGTCCAATTTTAGTCCCACAACTAAATTGATTGTCCAATTTTGGTCCCATTTTCACCGAGAAATCGGGGAAAATGTCATTTTCGGTCTTTATGCAAGTCATGTGCCAGAAAAATTTATTCATTCTTACATTTACCGATTTTAAATTTTAATTTTAATGAAATTTATTGGATTATTTACACATGTGTAGTTTAATTGATTAAAAAGGGTAAAAAAAAAAAAAAGGAAAAAGAAAAAAATAGTCAGCGTTCACGTCATTGAGGGTATAGGAAACCCCCAAATTTTACCGGCACGTGACTAATTACATGTGATCGAAACGCGTTGTTCGTGATTTTTTGGCAAAAATATGACTAAAATTGGACAATCATTTTAGTTATGGGACCAAAATTGAACAATTACACTTTTTGATACGAAAAATGGACAGTAAATAAATTATGAGACCAAAAAACTTTTTTTTCAAAAGTAATTTGTCTAGATTGAAATTATTTCGATATATTCTTACCACAAAGGTGATTCCCGAGACAACTATATTATCAGCCAAGGAAGTAAATGTTGCAGAAGTCAACATTGTTTCATTTGCATCATACACAATATTAGTTTTTCCAATGCCTTCACCTTTCAGATAAATAAATGGCTTGTTTCGAGGAATATTCACCTGTTCACTGCATTGCAAACACAATCAAACACATGCAAATTAGATTGCAATATCTATTTTATCTAATCCAATATTTTATACATAAATTTTCATAGAAACAAAGAATAAGACTTTTTTTGCCCACTGGCATGAAAAATATTTCTATCAACAAAACATTTTTTCCTGGTAAATTACAGAAGTCGTCCCATGTGAATTTGCCCTCATGAAAATAGTTATTTTTTTAACAAAAATGGTCCCATAGAATTTTACAAGCAAAAAACAAAGGAATGTTTTGGATCAAATTTGTTTTTTGATAATTCTCTTGGGACCAAAATTGTTAAATAAAAATCGAATGAGACCATTTCTACATAAAAAAGGACAAAAAACGTGGGACTAAAACTACAAATGAAAAATTCACATGGGACCACTTCTGCAATTTACCCCATTTTTCTCATCATGAGTCCGACACTATATATTTATATACTCATAAATCTAATACAGAAAAGAAATTATTTAATAAAAATAAAAATATGTATCGAATCTGAAAAATAAGATAGGTCGATTGAGTACTTGTAAACTCCAGCTTTAATATCTATGCAAATCCAATTGGTGTTGCCCGAAGGGACAAAATCAATGGCATCCTGAATACTAGAATGACTCGAATGGTTCGATTTATCCACGTAGATTGTCGGAAGTTGTTTTGATTTCCTTGAATATAACTCACCGTTTGTGACTACAGAACAAACTAAAAAAGTTGTACAAGCAAATATGCATTGCAAAACCATGCTCATTTTTATTTTGGTGAGAAAAAAAATCAGCCATGCATGATGATCAAAGATGTGTTATTAAATAGTTGAAGGGAAAAAACAAAGTGATTGGATGTAATTTTTATTTTCAGTTTTCATGGGAAAAAGTGTAAAAGAAATTTTGGATGAGTAATAGAGATTAATGTTGATGTTATATGTAATAATTAAATTTGATGTGATTGTGTCTTTCAATTTGGTTAAAATTAAATATTTAACTATGCATCATAATTAAGGAGAAGTTATTAAATACGGGAAATGAGGGAAAGGAAAAGTTATTAAATACTTGTCGGGAAATGAGGGAAAGGAAAAGTTATTAAATAGAAATTTTCAAATAACTACTCGTATTCAATATTTTGATAATTTTGTAATTCGTGATTTTCCATTTTTATAATACTATACACGTTAGCCATACTTATATGAAAAATAATCTTGTTACCAAGTTGTAAAAAGAAAAATGAAAAAGACACTGTATGATATTGGAAAATTTACAAAATCCCCTATTCTATAAAAGAGGATGATTTCAAAAGCTTTCATAGAAATAATTAATGTTCATTTAAAAGTTGCTATCTTAATTATCTATCATAATTTGTTTTAATCTTTTCCATTATCTTTTGCACTTTAGATAATTATGGATGATATGTGATATGTTTTGTTAACTTGGCTGAAATGCAGACAATTTTCCAAGCTTTTAACCAAATAATTTAACCTACATTCAAAGTAAACTTTATTTTCTTATTATTCTTTAGATAAAACTATCACGTAATCCTGCGTACTACACGGAATTCAAAATAATATTTTATTATTAATTTTAAATTAAATAATATAAATATTTAATTAATTCAATTATAGGTATACCTTTTATATTTTAATATTTTTTTGCATATTTTTATTAATTTTTTATTCTAAATTACTTTTTTCCATTAAAATTAAATATCATATTCATTTTAGTCTTATATATTATTTACATAATACATGTCGTTTTGATATTTTCACCCCTCATTATCTCATACATACCCCTCATGATTATTGTTGATGTTGCACGGATGTTGTTCCAGATGTTGGACAACATTTTGCACAACATCATAAATTTGTCATTTCTCCTAACACTGACTCTGGTTTAATAGATGTGTTTCTCTATGTTTCCTACATTGCAGGTTGAAGATAATCTCGGAAATTATCAAGCGGTTGCACTGATGTGTTGGGATTATACTGGAAAGTATGCTTTTACTTTGTATAATCAAAACTGAATTTCGGACTTATTTACTGAAATAAATTGTTTATCATTGATGCTTTAAATATCATCGAATCTTACATATATTTACTGCATAACTGTTCAATAAAAAGTACGTGTTACATTGTAGTTAATTTAGTGATACCAGATCACAGAAGATTAAATTAACAATCCCTTGTAACTAAAAGTACACCATTCACAACCTAGATGGAAATGAACAATCCATCGTGAAAGGTTGAAGTGTAAGGCTCGGATTGACTTGTCTTGACCAAGAGATTACACTAGTGCATGACTGATGCACTGAATAAGACCTACAGGAGGACAAATTCTTCAGAACTGAACAAGGAAGAATTAGACCTCAGTTGTTCGTTATTTCTTAATCTTCGTTCCTTAAATAGGATCACGTGTGATTGGTAACTATTGCTTTGACTTATCATGGGTAGAGAATTAACGAGATTCAATACTTTTTATCTTGGGCAATATTATTGGTCACATGCGATTGCTAAGATTTAATACGGAGAATCGTGTGCAAGTACGCTTGTTCGATTTGCCCCCTTGGGAGGTTCATAAGCTTTATCATACCAAATCTTGCAAGTGGAACTAGTTTCCGGTATGGATAATAATGTTGAACCGTTCCTTAACCAAGGATATAAGATATTAATTAATGGAAAGCTATTTCAGTGGCTTGAATTAATTAATGGGCTAGATAATCTTAAACACGGGAAATAATAACCGGGAGCCATATTGACTGGAATATGGGTTAAGATGGATAGTGCAATATTAATTATGTAGTGGGATTAATTAATATTTATGGGCTTGAATAATATTGTGGCTCAATATTGATAATTCAAGATCCATTGAAAGGTCCAATCTTAATTCTCCTAAAGGCCCCCTAAGTAGCCCAACATAAAGTCCAATAACTGAAAAAGGTGTTTAAAAATAAAATAAATTTGTTGCCTATTTTTCTTGTATTTTTCGAAATAATATGGATAAAAGGGGAGAAAGATTTTCTTTGAATTTTGTTATGGAATGAAGATATGTATTCATGGAATACAAGATTATCTCATTAAATTCAAGAAATCTCCCACTTGGTTATTTATATGGCTTATTTCGAAAATTTTGAAAATAGAGGGCAAGAAATATTTTCTTGATTTTCTTGAAAAGATATTATGGAAGATATGTATTTCTTGAAATACAAAAATATCTCATAAATTCAAGAAGATCCAAATCTTGGATTCTTGTTACTCCTATTTTTCGAAATATACTCCATAACAAAGAGTAGGTGGGATTTTGTGGAATATTATAATTATGGGAAAAAGAATATAGGAGATATATTCAAGTTTTCTTGGAGATCAAGAAAATATTTTTCCACATTGTTTTTGCCCCAAACTTTCGACCACCACTACTCTATAAATAGGGGATGATTCTTTCATTCCCAAGTACAATTCCATGTGCTGGAAAAAATAGTAAATCCACAAAGGTGGTGCAACAAAATTTATTTTTCTTTTGTTAATTGTTCGCAAGTGTCCTACCACCGGATAGTCGAGCAAGGATTAAGGAAATACTTGGGAAGTTCTTTTGGTGTGTCTAATAAACAAACCATTGTCATCCCAAGAGGTACGTTCACGTAAACTCGTAGAATTTCCGCACGCGTAGGATTTTCGTGATTCAATTATATGCATGATTTGTTGTTGAATTATTATTTGAATTAATATAGGATTAATTAATGCTAGTAATAATTATCATAATTAAATTTGTATTTAAATATTTATCCCGAATAGATCCGTGCAAATTATTCCCCAACAACTGGTATTAGAGCCTCGGTTTCGGGCTCTGAATTTTTTAAATTGTAATTTAATTCGTTTTCATTAAATTTAAAATTAGATAGTAGAATTGCTAGATCTTTTTTGCAGGTATCCAATTATCATGGAATTTAATGTGTTTATTTATGCATGCATATAAATTGTGGTTTTAATTCTATTCGTTCGAATTCGTTTTGCCTCGTGAGAAAATCCACGAGTAGATTAGGATTTGTTTGATTTGATCAATGTAATAGACTAGTCTAGATCTAGGTTTATTTATTTTTTGTAAATAAATTGTAACCGGATCGGAAACGGAGGCGGAGACGAAGAATTAAAGGATAAAATCCAGAACCGGGCGTAGGCGGCGTCGTCGCTTAAACGTGGCAAAGGAGGCACTGCTACGACGCGGACGACGACGCAGTACACGACGGGCGTGGGCGAGGCCGAGGGCCGAGCGCGCGAGATCGAAGCTGGAAGACGGGCGACACATAGGCGCGACGACGTCTCTTGGCGCCGAGCAGGACGCGGGGACGAGGGCGAAGGGCGTGGGGTGACATGGGGATGGGGACCAGGCCGCTGAAGTTCGCGGGCGAGGCGAGGGTAGGTGAGCACGCTGGGGGAATGCGACGCACGATGCAGCCTTACCGCCGAGGCTGGCGGATGCGGGTGTGCATCCCGGCTACGAGGTACTTGGCGTGGCGTTTCGAGACGGAGTTCTTTTCGAGACGATCGAGTGGGAGAAATTCAAGATGACATTTCTTCAAAATCAGGCCAAGAAAAATCAAACCATGACAATTGGATAATTTGTGATCAATATGTTTATTTTTCCGCTTTGCTTGATTTATTATTGTGTTATCTTATGCTTTATTTAATTTGTTTAAATGTGTTTGCATGAGAGTTGCCTAATGAAAAATCTCACCTTCAAAATTACTAAGTATGTTTAAATAATTAATTGACAATTTTATTCCGGATAATAAAATTGAATTAATTTTGACCTCCATGATTTATTTATTTGTGAATTCTTTTGGAGAAATTCCCCCCACGGGACGGTCAAAAGTTAGCTTTCACATGAATGAATTCCAAATGGATGATTGTGGATTATTACTAGTGGCGACGATGACCCTCCCCACGAGGCTCGTTCAAAGCGAAATAATAATCTTGTATTTAATCATGGTTATTACTTAGGTATAAAATTGATATGCATATACTTCCCCGAAGTCCCTGTCAATTTTATATTAGTCAAGTGGGAGCCAACTATTAATCTGGATATTAAAGGTTTGTAATTGTTCTTGTTTGTAACCTGCTTGAATGTGTTTAAATAATGACCCATCCCACATGGCTTATATAAACTGTTTTGAGATGTTGGCTGATGCATGTTCATATTTTATTTGAGATTTTAATATGATGTATGTGATAGAACCTTGTGATATACTTGTGCTTATGCATATAGTTATTTATTTCAGTTCAGCATGTCGTAACCTTTTAGTCCACTGTTAATATACTTAAAGTCAATACAATATGTATGGAAACTATATTGATTGGAAACGAAAAATTATTATCCTAACTGCACAAAAGCACAAGTGGATTCTTGACACACCAAAATCAGATGAGCCAACTGACGGGTCAAAAATGCGAGACTCGTCAGATCACCTTGCGAGAGATGTCGTCGCTGAAAATGGTGGAGGGCAAACCCGTAAGGGATTATGTCCTCAAAATTGATGGCCCATCTGAACAAACTTGAGGTTCTGAGTGCAGATTATAATCTGGAGACTCGGATGAATTTGGTACTTCACTATCTGCCCAAAAGTTTCTGAGCATTTTGGCCTCGCTAGCTGATTTGTTGCAAGCTTTGGTCTCGGCAGAGATGTTGATGGGGCACCAAACTCAAGCTTTGACGGTAAGTGGACCGTCTTCATTTTCTAGGCCAAGGGAAGGCAAGAAGAAGAAGATGACTAAAAGCCATAAGCAATAAAACTCAACTGTTGCCAAAAAGGCAATGGTAAGATGAGGAATGCTTGTGGTGTCAAGGAAAATCCAAAGAGGAAGTGTTCAAGCTGCGGTGAAAGAGGACAATGGAGGTTTGCCTGTTCCAACCCCAAAAGGGCTGGAAAGAAAGGTAATTCTCACGCACTAGTTGTTGAAACTTGTTTAGCGGCGTATACTTCTCATTCGTGGGTAGTTGATACGGGATCCACTGATCATGTTTGCTTCTCGGGTTCAAGCTGACCCGGCAACTTAGTGGGAGTGAGATCCTCATCACACTGGGCGATGTTACGAGAGTGGCAGCTGAAGAAGTGGGAGAAGTGCACCTGTTTTTTTTGAAGACAGAGTTTTAATTTTAAGAGATGTTCTTTATGTTCCCAGTTTTAGAAAGAATTCACTTTCAGTTTCTAAAATTTTGTTAATAGACCCTTAGTTTCTTCTAATAAGAATGAAATCATTTCTTAAAATGATGAGTGTATCTGTTATGGGACATTGATGAAAAATCTATATACAATTAACTGTGCACACCACTCAAGAAATGCATCCTATAACACATCAACTATTTCCGATAAAAGAAAATGTGAACGAGACACTTCTATGGCATCTAAGATTGGGACATATTAATCCAAAGAGGATCCAAAGGTTGGTAGAAGCAGGTTCACTGGAGTCTCTCCAAGTTGAACCAATTCCAACCTGCGAATCATGTTTGGAGAGTAAAATGACCAAGAGGGCATTCAGAGCCAAGGGGATAGAGCCAAAGAAGTGTTAGAAATCGTTCACACAGATGTATGTGGTCCAATGTCAACCAAAGCAAGAGAAGGTTATGAGTATTTTGTCACTTTTATTGATGACTACTCAAGGTACTGTTATATTTTCCTTATGAAGCATAAATCTGAGACCTTTGAGAAATTCAAAGAATTTAAGGCTCAAGCAGAGAATCATGGGGAAAAACGTATCAAGTCTCTACGATCCGATCGTGGAGGCGAATACCTCAAATGATGAGTTTTTGAACTACTTATGCGATGAAGGGATTGCATCCCGACTAATCGCACCGGAACCCCTCAACAAAACGTGGTTGCAGAGCGAAGAAAGCAGAACTCTTTTGGAAATGGTTAGATCTATGATGAGTTATGCGCAGATCTTCCCAAGTCGTTTCGGGGTCATGCCTTGGAAACAACGATGACCTACATTCGAACTTGGTGCCATCCAAATCGGTTCCCAAAACTCCCAAAGAATTGTGGGCCGGCGCAAGCCCGATCCCCCGAGACACATGAAGATTTGGGGGTGTCCGCCCACGATTGGACAAGGAAGCCAGTAAATTGGATCCTCGATCGAGAATTAAAATTTTGTTTGTGGGATACCCCAGGAACAAAAGGATGTATGTTCTATGGTCCCGAAAATCAAAAGGTGGTAATAAGCACCCACTTTAGATTTTTGGAAGAAGACTATATGAACGAAAAGAAGACCCGAAGTGAGATTACCTTAAATGAGCTAAGGGGGCTAACCTCAATGCCAATTGTACAAGATGACATACCAAACGACACACTTACACAACCGGAACCTCGTCGTAGTGGGAGGGTTGTGAAACAGCCCGAGAGATTCATGGGAATAGGAGAGTCCTCGGACTTGATTCCCGGACAAGATGAATCAGACCCATGGACATATGACGAGGAAATCCAAGATAAGGATGCAGATTCTTGGCAAACAGCAATGAAATCCGAAATGAGTTCTATGAATCATAACAGAGTGTGGGAGCTAGTCGAACCACTTAATGGGGTCAAACCCATTGGTTGCAAGTGGGTGTATAAGAGAAAAAAGAGGGGCGGGAAGGTGGAAACCTTCAAGGCAAGACTCATGGCGAAAAGGTTATACTCGGAAAGAATGGATCGATTATGAGGAAACTTTTTTCGCCGTAGCCATCATGCTCAAGTCCATCCGAATTCTCTTATCGATTGTTTGCAAGATCTCGACTTTGAAATCGGCAAATGGATGTCAAGACGGCTTTTCCTTAACGGAAGTCTTGATGAAGAGATCTATATGCAACAACCCCAAGGCTTCATTTAAAAGGCCAAGAACACCTAGTTTGTAAGCTCATGAAGTCCATTTACGGACTCAAACAAGCATCGAGCTTGGAACCAATGTTTTGATCATGTTATAAAGTCTTATGGGTTTGATCAAAACGAGTTCGAAAAGTTGTGTGTACAAAAAGCGTGTCGGAATCGCATTGGTATTCTTAGTACTATACGTAGATGACATTCGATCATCGTGATCGATGTAAAGGTGTTATCGGGCGTAAGGGGTATGGCTTTCAAAAACGGTTTGATATGAAGGACTTAGGGAAGCCGCACACATCCTTGGGATCAAGATCACTTTCGAGATCGCAAGAAAATGATGATAGGCTCGCTTAAGCTTCATACATAGACAACGTCTTGAAACGATTCAAAGATGCAGATTCCAAGAAAGGCCGTACCTTTCGGACATGGAATCCATCTATCCAAGAAAAATGTGCCCTAAGACGCAAAAAGGAGATAGATGACATGAGAGGCATTCCATATGTTTTTTACCGTCGGAAGCCTCATGTATGCAATGTCAGTATGCGAGACCGGATATACGCTTTGCCGTTGGCATGGTGGCAAGATATCAAAGTAAACTGGGAAAAGAACATTGAATGGCCGATTAAAAACATTACAAGTATCTGAAAAGAACTCGGGATAAAATGTTAATTTATCAGTCAGATAGTCTAATCCCCATCGGCTACATGGACTTAGATTTCCAATCAGACATAGACTCCAGAAAATCTACCTCTGGTAGTGTGTTTTGCCCGGGGGGAGGAGCCGTGACATGGAGAAGCGTCAAGCAGAAATGCGTCGCAGATTCTACCATGGAAGCCGAATATGTAGGCTTGCGAGAGGGGCGTGAAAAAAGCGGTTTGACTCAAGAACTTCCTAGTGGACTTGAATGTAGTTCCGAATTTGCCCGGCAGAATCACTGTTTATTGTGACAATGCCGGAGCAGTTGCAAATTCAAGGGAACCAAGAGCCCACAAGGCCAGCAAACACATTGAATGGAAATACCATCTTATACGAGATATCATTAAGAGAGGAGATATAGATGTGGCAAAGATAGCGTCTGAAGACAACCTAGCAGATCCATTCACAAAGGGTCTGCCTATGAATACATTCGAGAGACATGTGGAAGGAATGGGTGTCAAGACCGTTGCCAATATGCTTTGAGTATAAGTGGGAGAAATTAATAGGTTCGTGTAGGTGACATTAGATGTCACTTATTAGGAACTACACGAGACATGTTGTAGTATACTTAAAAGCAGACTTTGAGTATAAGTGGGAGATTGTTGGGATTATCTTTGGAAAGTATGCTTTTACTTTGTATAATCAAAACCGAATTTCGGACTTATTTTTGAAATAAATTGTTTATCACTAATGCTTTAAATATCATCGAATGTTACATATATTTCTTTGCATAAGCTGTTCAATAAATAGTCGTGTTACATTGTAGTTAATTTAGTGATACCCGGATCACGAAGATTAAATTAACAATCTCTTGTAACTAAAAGTACACCATTCACGACCTAGATGGAAATGAACAATCCATCGTGAAAGGTTGAAGTGTAAGGCTCGGATTGGCTTGTCTTGACCAAGAGATTACACTAGTGCATGATTGATGCACTGAATAGGACCTACAGGAGGACAAATTCTTCAGAACTGAACAAGGAAGAATTAGACCTCAGTGGTTCGTTATTTCTTAATCTTCGTTCCTTAAATAGGATCACGTGTGATTGGTAACTATTGCTTTGACTTATCATGGGTAGAGAATCAACGAGATTCAATACTTTTTATCTTGGGCAATATTATTGGTCACATGCGATTGCTAAGGTTTAATACGGAGAATCGTGTGCAAGTACGCTTGTTCGATTGCCCCCTTGGGAGGTTCATAAACTTTATCATACCAAATCTTGCAAGTGGAACTAGTTTCCGGTATGGATAATAATGTTGAACCGTTCCTTAACCAAGGACAAAAGATATTAATTAATGGAAAGCTATTTCAGTGGCTTGAATTAATTAATGGGCTAGATAATCTTAAACACGGGAAATAATAACCGGGAGCCATATTGACTGTAATATGGGTTAAGATGGATAGTGCAATATTAATTATGTAGTGGGATTAATTAATATTTATGGGCTTGAATAATATTGTGGCTCAATATTGATAATTCAAGATCCATTGGAAGGTCCAATCTTAATTCTCCTAAAGGCCCCCTAAGTAGCCCAAACTAAAGTTCAATAACTGAAAAATGTGTTTAAAAATAAAATAAATTTGTTGCCTATTTTTCTTGTATTTTTTCGAAATAATATGGATAAAAGGGGAGAAAGATTTTCTTTGAATTTTGGTATGGAATAAAGATATGTATTCATGGAATACAAGATTATCTCATTAAATTCAAGAAATCTCCCACTTGGTTATTTATATAGCTTATTTCGAAAATTTTGAAATATAGAGGGCAAGAAAGATTTTCTTGATTTTCTTGAAAATATATTATGGAAGATATGTATTTCTTGAAATACAAAAATATCTCATAAATTCAAGAAGATCCAAATCTTGGATTCTTGTTACTCCTATTTTTCGAAATATACTCCATAACAAAGAGAATGTGGGATTTTGTGGAATATTATAATTATGGGAAAAAAAATATAGGAGATATATTCAAGATTTCTTGGAGATCAAGAAAAGATTTTTCCTCATTGTTTTTGCCCCAAAATTTCGACCACCACTACTCTATAAATAGGGGATGATTCTTTCATTCCCAAGTACAATTCCATGTGCTGGAAAAATGAGTAAAGCCACAAAGGTGGTGCAACAAAATTTATTTTCCTTTTGTTAATTGTTCGCAAGTATCCTACCACCGGATAGTCGAGCAAGGATTAAGGGAATACTTGGGAAGTTCTTTTGGTGTGTCTAATCAACAAAACCATTGTCATCCCAAGAGGTACGTTCACGTAAACTCGTAGAATTTCCGCATGCGTAGGATTTACGTGATTCAATTATATGCATGATTTGTTGTTGAATTTTATTTGAATTAATATAGGATTAATTCATGCTAGTAATAATTATCATAATTAAATTTGTATTTAAATATTTATCCCGAATAGATCCGTGCAAATTATTCACCAACATGATGGAGTGAGAATAGAAAGATCATGGGTGGTTACACCAAGATCATGGATATAGTGGAGGAGAAGTTCAAGGATGTTCACACCAAGTGGATAGGACAATGCAGTTGGTCCGAAAGTCTATAAATAAACTGCATTGGTCGACATTCAAGTTTGAGTTAAAGTGAAATCCCATTTGCTCTACTCCAAACTTAAGAGAGTAACATCCAAGACACAACCAAGAGTGAAAAACCGAGTGTTTGTAATTCTAGGAGTGTGAGGGTCGATGTTATTCTATGTGTACTTGTCGAGGGAATACAATCTCTCCTATCAGTATTGATTTTATCTTATTAGATCAAGTTTTAGGTTGAATAAGATCACTAGTTACTTGATTGAATAGATTATTTTTGGTGTGTGGTTTTTTTCACTACACCTTTTAGGATCTTGTAAGAGATTCGTGTGTATATCACTACTTGTTATAGTGATGTTTTTAACCATGAGGTTCGTATAGTCTGGATTACAGACTATACAAAATTTTGAAATCATTTGCACTGCGTTTTTATGCTTCTGCTGTCATATGTTGTTTCACATGTTGTATAATATTTTCAACAACACTGTAAAAATACACGCACACACACTGTCAGTTGGCGCCAGAGCCATAAACTTGATACACTAAGTTAAAGGTCTTGTGGTTAAAGTGTGTTTTTGCAATGGATTATCCACTGACTCCGTCTTTAAAACCTCCAATTTTGGATGGATCAAATTACCCATATTGTAAACCTAAAATGCGCATGTACATTAAGTCTATAGATGAGAGAGCATGGCGTAGTGTGTTATCTGGGTGGAATCCACCAAGAACAATTGATGATAGAGATGGAGAATCGCAAGTTAAAAAGGAGATTGATTGGTCCAATGATGAATGCACATCGGTCAATTTCAATTCTAAAGCTCTTAATGCTATATTTACTGCTACTGGTGTTTCAATGTTTAAACTGATATCTAACTGTGTTTCTTCTAAGGATGCATGGGAAATATTGCAGGAACATTGTGAAGGATCAGAAAGTGTTCGAAGGACTAGACTCAGAATGTTGGGAACCAAGTTTGAAAACTTGAAGATGAAGGATAATGAAAGCATTTCATCATACAATGAAAGGATAAGTGAGATTGCTAATGAGTCACACTCACTTGGTGATCCAATTTCCAACACTCGGTTAGTCAATAAAATACTTAGAACTATTCCTAAACGATTTGATGCTAAAATATGTGCAATAGAAGAGGCTAAGAACACTGATTTATTGAGTCAAAAGGAGTTGAACAGTATTTTGAAAACTTATGAGATAAACTCAAATATGTTAGATGATGATAAACATGAGAAAGATAAAGACAAGAAAGTACTTGCTCTAAGAGGTGAAACCTCTGATAATGTTGGTAAACATCCTTATGTGACTGAAGTTGATTCTGATGATGGTATTTCTGATTTATGTGATGAAGATGTTTCTGGACAATTTACTCTTATCACTAAGCAATTCAAATCTTATCTAAAAGGAAAGTTCAGAAGACCAAATGGTCAGTTTCAATCAAAGGATAAGTTTAATCAAAACTCTTCTCCCTCTGATAAAAAACTTGTTCCAAGTCAGTCTTCCAGTTTCAATCAACCTAGACAATTTACAAATGATAACAAGTTCAAATATGATCCTGAGTACAGAAAAAAGGTTAAATGTGATGCATGTTCTGGATATGGTCATTATGCTAATGAATGTGTTAATACTTTGCTTAGGAAGAAGATGAACTTTAATGCCACTTTAAGTGATGATTCTGATAATGAAACTGATGCTGATAAATGTGAACTAAGTGCTATGTCTGCTAGAATAGTTTATGATGATACATTTGATGATGATCTTGATGATTATTGGTCTGAAGAAGATTCAGATGTTATCACAACATCTGAAACAACATTCAGTAAAAATGATTCTGAGATTAACTGTTTTGCTGGAACTATTCTGAATGTTGAAACATCAAGTTCTGCTGATTGTAACTCTGAATATCTGAAGTTTAAATCTTATTTAGAAACTCAAAAACAGGTGTTGAGTTCTTTATCTTTAGAAAATTCAGATTTGAAAGAAAATCTTGTTAAGCTTGAAGTTCTTTTAACTAGAAAAGATGTGGAAATTTCTGCTTTGAAAGATGAACTTAAAAGCACTACTCTTAGCTTTAAAAAGTTTTCTGCTAGCACTACTGATTTGAATGATGCATTGATGATTGGTAGACATGGTAATGCTGGACTTGGCTTTGAAAAATCTTTTGAGAATACTCCTATATCCTGTGAACCTATTTCTTTTGTAAAAGCTGGAACTTCTGTACCAAAATCTTTGAAAGGTAAACAAAAGAAATCTGATGGTTTGTTTAAAGGGTATGTCTGTTTTTATTGTGCTGGAGTAGGTCACATTCGTCCATATTGTTCTAAGTTAAGAAGAGATATAAAAGCTGGAATATTTTTACCTGATAAAGTTGAACATCCCATAAAACAGGTTAACAACACTAAAGAGTTGATTCATAAGAACATGTCTTGTAATGTTGTGTATACATCTTGGAAAGCATGTGTTCCTGGATCTTGGTATTTTGATAGTGGTTGTTCTAGACACATGACTGATCAAGTTAATCATCTGACTAATTATACATCATACAATGGTGGTCATGTTACCTATGGTGGTGGTTCAAAAGGTAAAGTTGTTGGTAAAGGAACATTGAATGTTTCTGGCTTTCCAAAGTTGACAAATGTGTTACATGTAAAAGGTTTACTTGCTAATCTGATTAGTATTAGTCAGTTATGTGATGATGATTTACATGTGAAATTTGACAAGAATTCATGCTATAAATTTGATAAGAATGATGAATTCTTAATGACTGGCAATAGATCTGCTGATAGTTGCTATTTGATTGGTTCAAATCATACTTGTAAAAGTGCTAAAGCAGATGATATTATTTTGTGGCATCAAAAACTTGGTCATGCTAATTACAGAAGTATTCAGAAATTACATAGACTGGGTGCTGCTGTTGGTTTACCTGATCTTAACTTTGAAAAAGGAAAAGTCTGTGGACCATGCCAGAAAGGTAAGCAAGTAAGGACAACACATCAAATGTTGTCAACATGTACAACAAACAGGTGTTGTGAGTTGATTCGTATGGATCTAATGGGTCCTATGGAAACTGAAAGTTTAGGTGGAAAGAGGTATTCTTATGTTCTTGTGGATGATTTTTCTAGATATACTTGGGTTATATTTCTGAAAGAAAAATCTGATACTTTTGCTGAGTTTAAAATTCTTTACAAAAGGTTTAAAACTGTTTTATGTTTAAAGATCAGCAGGATAAGGTCTGATCATGGAAGGGAATTTGAAAACAGTTTGTTTACTAATTTCTGTGAAAAGAAAGGTATTTTATAAGAGTTTTCCTCACCTAAAACACCACAACAAAATGGGATTGCTGAAAGAAAGAATAGAACTTTTCAAGAAATGGCAAGAGTTATGCTAACCTCAAAGAATCTTTCTAAGAAATTATGGGCTGGAGCTTTAAATACTGCTTGTCACATTGTGAATAGAGTCTATATTCGTTCTGGTATTAATTGTACTCCCTATGAGATTCCGAATAACAAGAAACCAAATTTGAAATACTTTCATGTTTTTGGTTGTGTTTGTTACATTTTGAATGATAGAGATCAGTTGCATAAGTTTGATTCAAAGAGTGATAAAGGATTTTTCTTAGGATACTCTAAGAATAGCAAGACATGTAGAATCTATAACTTGAGAACTGATACAATGCAAGAATCTGTTAATGTGGTATTTGATGAACTTGCAAGTCTTGCAGGAAAAAGTGCAGAAGACAATGTCTCAGATTTGATAGAAGTATCCAGAGATACTGATGACACTGAAGATAGTAAGGATGTTGATCAGAATGTTCCTTCAACATCTGATACAACATTACCCAAAAGTTCAAATACTAAAAATCTGCCACAAGATTCACAGTATTCAAAACAGTTGGTTCCCTCAACAAATATAATGAAAAGTTATCCATCAGATCAGATCATTGGAGAAGCTACCACAGGTGTACAAACTAGAAGAAGTGTAGGTCCCGAACGGGTTTAGTGAGGGCAGAAGTCTAGAGGGGAGGGGTGAATAGACTTCTGAAAACTTTTCGTGCAGATCAGGTGTGAGGGCAGTTAGCCTGATCAGAGTGCGAGTGAATCAGTTTGGGCTGATAACCAACTTACTGATCGCCTGAAGCAGATCAGTTCGGTAACTATCAGTTTAACTGATGTGTGCGGAAGCTTAAGTTTTACCCGTGTGAAAAACCAGTTTTGATAAATCAGATTCCAAGATTAATCTTTTAATCAGTTGACAGAAGTGTCAAGTATGATCAGATCAGAAGCTTGGTGCTAGCTGATCTCAACTTGGAATATGTATGCGCTTTAAAGGTTGTGTGCGATTATGTGAACAGTTAATCAAAGCAGTAGTGGCACACAAGATTTATAGTGGTTCGGACAAACCAGTCCTACGTCCACTCTTCCCTATCAAAAGGGGCACCGACTTAACCAACTGGACTTTGTTTTATGTGTAAGTCCAACACAGTACACCAACTAGATGTTTAAAGAGTTCACACTCAACCGATCCCAGAAATCAGAACTAGAAACCCTAGTCTGAAATCTTGCTAAACAACTTAACCTAACTTGGGGGTTTGGGTAAGATTGTTGAGGTTCCAACTATGAAATCTTTTCTTGCGTATAAGTAGCCTAATCAGCTAGATGAAAAGATTTCTATGCTAAGAACTTATGGGATGAACACTTAATAAAAATATTCTTCTTGATCGTGTTCTTGTGCGGAAATCTGAAATTAGCTTGAGCTTCTTGATTGTTCAGCGTTTTCGTTCGTTATTTCCGTATCTCACTCTAAAGTGTAATCCCATATATATAGACCTTGAAATCAAAGAGCCGTTGGAGAGCAATTTGAACTTCAGGCTATATTTGGTAGACTTGCAGGCTTGATGTGACTAGCTTCAGGAACGGCATGGCCGAAAGCGTGAATTTGTACTTTGTAGCCGTTACAGAGAGGCAAAATCAAATCCCGCAATTGCCGGCTCCGATCATACGTGTCTTGTTCTTATTGGATAGCAGACTTACTTTTCAGTGCTGTTCTTCCAACTAAGCTTGACATTCTTCTTGTTCAGATCATAGACGTATGATCAGGTGAAACATCAGATTTCACCTGGTGAGCTGACCTGATCAGTCTGAACTGATCAGTCTTCCTGATAGAGTCTTCAGATGCCGGTTGACTTAGCTTCAACTAGCAGACCCGGCTGATGTAGGTCTTCTGGTCTGATCTTTGAGTATCCTGAGTTTGAGCTTCATGACTTCAGCTGAGATATCTGACTGGATCAGATCGATCTGATCTTCTGTTCTTTTCTAGCGTTCCGGCCTGTCGGATATCAGCTTGTTCTTTGAGTCTTCAGATCTGACCTATACATATTGAGTTCCCCCTCAATATGTGACCTATCTATTACATCAGTTGTTCTATACAGTAATTATCAACTGGTCTCCTATGCAGGTAATATAAACATCAGTCAGCTAACAGGTCTGACTGGTCCTATTACATGTGTTGTTGGAACTTTCATCAAAACTATAAATTTCCCAACAAGAAGAATGGGTATTCATATCAATAACCTTGTAAGATTAGTTTGCATGTCATCCATATGCAATCAGGTAACTTTTGAGTGTTATCACTCTGCAATTGAGCCTAAGAATGTTAAAGAAGCTCTCAATGATGAAAATTGGATAAATGTTATGCATGAAGAACTTAATCAGTTTGAAAGAAATGATGTTTGGACACTTGTACCTAGACCTAATTCTGATATTAATGTCATAGGAACAAAGTGGATTTTCAAAAATAAAACTGATGAATCTGGTAATATTGTGAGAAACAAGGCTAGATTGGTTGCTCAAGGTTATATTCAGATTGAAGGAATAGATTTTGATGAAACATTTGCTCCTGTTGCTAGAATAGAATCTATTAGATCACTTCTTGCTATTGCATGTTTCATTAACATTAACTTGCATCAAATGGATGTTAAAGTTGTTTTCTTAAATGGTATTCTGAATGAAGAAGCTTATGTTGAACAACCTAAAGGTTTTGAAAATCTAGAATTTCCTGATCATGTTTACAAGTTAAAGAAAGCTTTATATGGTCTAAAACAAACACCTAGAGCTTGGTATGGTAGACTTACTGATTTCTTACTTGAGTTTGGATTTTTGAGAGGTGAAGCTGATAGAACCTTGTTCATTAAAAATTCTAAGAATGATATCATGGTTGCTCAAATATATGTTGATGATATTGTATTTGGTTCAACTAGTAATGATATGCTTGAAAGTTTTGTTAAAGAAATGACCTGTACTTTTGAAATGTCCATGGTTGGAGAACTAAATTTCTTTTTAGGTCTTCAAATCAAACAAATGAAAGATGGTATTTTCTTTTGTCAAAACAAATATGCTAAGAATCTGGTGAAAAGGTTTGGTTTGGAAAGTGCTAAAACTATGAAAACTCCTATGGGTGCAACTCAAAAGTTGAGTAAAGACTTGATTGGAAAAGATGTTGATCCTACTTTGTATAGATCAATGATTGGAAGTCTTTTGTACTTAACTTCTAGTAGGCCTGATATTATGTATAGTGTATGTCTTTGTCTTTAGATATCAAGCTAATCCTAAGGAATCACATCTCAATTTCGTAAAAAAAGAATTATAAGATATGTGGCTGGAACATGTGATCTAGGTATTTGGTACTCAAAGGATACTAATTGCTCTTTAGTTGGCTATAGTGATGCAGATTGGGTAGGTGATTGTGATGACAGAAAAAGTACTAGTGGAGGATGTTTCTACATGGGAAACAACATTATCTCCTGGCATAGTAAGAAACAGAATTGTGTTTCACAATCGATACGGTGAAGTCTGAATATGTTCTTTGAAGGGAAGTTCTTTGCACTCAACTCTTGCTATGACTTAAAAAAGATGTTTGATGATTATGGGTTGGAAAGTGGTATTTTGATTATTTTATTGTGATAATACTAGTCTTTATCAATATTTCCAAGAATCTTGTGCAACATTCTTTGACTAAGCATATAAGTATAAGACATCACTTTATAAGAGATCTTGTAGAGAAAGAAGTTGTGAAGTTAGAATACATTTCTACTGAAAAACAACTTGCTGACATTTTCACAAAAGCCCTTAATTATGAGAGGTTTTCTTCACTTAGAAAATCTCTTGGTCTTTGCTATATATGAAAATAAACACTAGATGTTGTGACAAATGTTTCCAACATTTGAAGCAACATTGTGGTTCTGATAATGAGTTTGTTTGCTGTTTTTGCTTATTTTTTTAGCTTTAAATGATAGTGCTTTGATCTTATTGTTTGAATCATGGTTTAGATACAGAGTCCTGGGCATATATCTCTTAAATGCATTAAAAATAAAACACAACTTAGATGTGTAATCACTGAGTAACTATGGGACATGGAGCTCGCTACTACGATGTTCTCTTTTCAAAAGGTGATTAAATATACATCCATGTTTGTTCACAATCCATTGAGTAACTATGGAGCACGGAGCTCACTACTACGATGCACTCTTTTGAAAAGATGGATCAATGTGAACATGTGTTTAAAGAAAAATTCAAAATATGCAACACTTTGATGATGAATTTCATGCAAAATTGAGTGTTGAGATATATGTGTGCCGACATTTTGTGAAACCTTAAGTGATTCGAACTTTATCTATCATACATGATTCATTTAATGTTCTGGATAAGTTAAATTCGCGGTTTGAACAAGTTATTTGAACTGATTTGTGTCTATTTAATTTTAGATATGGTTTTCTTTCTTTTCGAAAATGTTTTTGGCGGTCACTTACACATCACACGATCACATGACTTCAAAATAATGGGTGGTTACCTTTGTTCCCACTCATGTTCGGTTTTCTTGTGGATGTGTGTAATAACCTCTGTTCTTTCTTCTCTACTTAAGTTTGATTTATCTTTGATGTTTAATATTGAAAGCTGAAAACATTGTTGCTGCATATTGGATTCGAGGTTTGTTGTTGTTCTTGTGTTATTTCATATTTCTCGGTCTTATGCTTCTTTTCCCTCCTATTTTCTGATTTCATTAGTTTAATTGCCTATGTTTTAATTTGATTGGACAGAAAGGAGGTAAAATGGCTGAAAAACAAAACCCATCGGTCACTCCTAATCAATCACAAACTCACGTAAACCCTTCTCCCTCGAAACCTTCTCCAAAAAATTCAAACCCTCTGAACCTTCTCGCTGAAATGGCTTCACAAAATCCAGATTATGATTCCACTAATGTTGGTGGATCATCTTCTTTATCCGTACCAAAACCCACTCCGTACGAATTCTCTGAAGATACTCCTCAATCTCTGATTCGACTGATCATTGAAAAAATGCTCGAGAAAAATCTTCTTGTTCTTCCTGATGTTTTTGTTGGCAAAAGACAAGTCAACATTAATGACTTTGTTGATCTTTCTGCTAAAACCTTAGTCACATAAATTCCTGAAGAACCTTCTCAAAAAATACCATCAGAAACTCCTATTGTTGACCCTGTTTCTGAAAACCCTTCTGAAAACCCAAATCAAACAGCCGATGTTGAAATGAAATCTGCTAACTCCTTTGATTCAGAAGGAATGGGGGAGAAATTGAAGAACATTAGGCTAAGAAAGAAGCAATTGGCTCCCAGAAGAGGTGTTGGTAGATGGGGAAAGAGAAGAATGTCACAGAGAAACCTAGGAAAAAAGGTTGATTACACTGGGAAAAGTCCTAAGAGAACTGATGGTGGTGTTAATGATCCTATCTCTGTTGATGATTGTGATGAAGATATGGCAGTTCCAAATGTTCCTATTGCTGAGCCTAAAGATTCAAATGATGACTTAACCATGCAAGAGTTGTTGGCTAAAAAGGAAAGGAGAACCAAATAGAAAAATGACCCTACTGTGAATGCTGCTGCAAATGTTGCTGAATCATCTGATTCTGAACTAGACATTGATCCTCAAGCTGAGGATACTGAAGAAGAGGAACCTGAAGAAGATGAACCTGAAGAAAATGAACCTGAACAAAATGAGTCTGATGATGAACTTGATCAAATCTTTGATGAGGTAATGGAATCTGACTCTGACTCAGATGATAAGGTTGAGCATGATAGAAAATCTGCTGTTGTTAAATCCATGCTTAAGAGATTCATTGTGGATGAAAGGATAATCAAAATGCCTGATTTTGAAGCTCAAAATCTGATAGGTCTTCTTGAGAATAGATCTTTATTGCATGCTCTACAATATGCCAAACCTTATTATGTTAGTTGGGTTGCTGAATTTTATGCTAATCTGAAAAAGAGTTGTGGGAATAGGCAGTCTTCAAACTATGGGAAAGTAAGGTTTAGATACAATGTTGTTACCATTACCCCTAAGATTATAAACATCTTTCTGAAGACTAAACAAGTGGAAGATGATTCCGGTGAATTGGACATAGGGGGAGTGATGTCTGTCATCACTGGTGGTAGACATTCTGTGTGGACTTTACAATTTTCTGCTGCAAAACTGACCTCTTTATACTCTGTGATGCATAAGCTGCTGGTCTCTAATTGGTTGCCTTCCAAGAATTCTACTATGTTAACCAAGGAACAAGCATTCTTGCTGTACAAGATTGTGCACCTGAACAAATTCAACATGGGTCAAATCATATTTGACAACATTGTATCCTATGCTTGTAAACACTCTGAAGGAACCATTCTGCCATTTCCAAGTTTGATCTGTCAACTCTTGGATAGACTGGAGTTTGAGAGACCTAGAGGAGAGAGGATCAGTGGGTATATGCCAAGTTTTGATATCTCACATGTACTGAGGTCTAGAAACCGTACTATTGATCTACCCTTGGAAGATCCTGCACCGCAAGCCGAAAATGTTGCCCATCCTGTTGGCAACATTCCTTATACAGTAACCAGAAAGAATGGTACACCCTCTGTTCATTTTACAAATTCTTTCATTACTGATCAGATTACTTCCATCCAGCAGAACATAGATGCTTTACTTAAACAGCAAGCCTTCTGGAGAAACCTGCTTTCTACTCCAACAGGGGGAGGATCACCTGATGATGGTCCTGATGATGGTGGTGATGATGGAGCTGGTCCATCTGGCCATGCAGGTGAGAAGGATGATGCATCAGATGCTGCTGAAGATGATGTTGATGTTGCTGCTGATCAGAATAATGCTGAAGATAGAGAGGTGGAGGATGTTGTACAAGATGTTGTTAATGAGGCTGTGGAGGATGCTGTGGAAGATGTACTCAATATTGATGTTGTTGTTGCTGCTGCTGAACAAATGGTACCTGATGATGCTGAACCAGTTGATGGTAGCCCTGATTACACTGATGATGAGGTGTTGGTGACACCTACCAGGGAGAATTTATCTCCAGAGAGCATTGCTATCATTGATTAGCTATATGGAGCTGATAACTGGTGATTAGATTCAAGACAGTTGGGAATTTTGAAGTATGGGGTGTTGGGGTTATACTGGAAAGTATGCTTTTACTTTGTATAACCAAACTGAATTTTCTGTCTTATTTACTGAAATAATGCTTTAAATATCATTGAATGTTACATATATTTATTGCATAATTGTTTAATAAACAGTACGTGTTACATTGTAGTTAATTTAGTGATACCAGATCACAGAAGATTAAATTAACAGTCCCTTGTAACTAAAAGTATGCGATTCACAACCTAGATGGAAATGAACAATCCATCATGAAAGGTTGAAGTGTAAGGCTCAGATTGACTTGTCTTGACCAAGAGATTATACTAGTGCATGACTGATGCACTGAACAGGACCTACAGGAGGATAAATTCTTCAGCACTGAACCAGGAAGAATTAGACCTCAGTGGTTCGTTATTTCTTAATCTTCGTTCCTTAAATAGGATCGTGTGTGGTTAGTAATTATTGCTTTGACTTATGACGGGTAGAGAATCAATGAGATTCAATACTTTATATCTTGGGCAATATTACTGGTCACATGCGATTGCTAAGATTTAATACGAAGAATCGTGTGCTAGTACTCTCGTTTGATTTGCCCCCTTGGGAGGTTCATAAGATTTATCATACCAAATCTTGCAAGTGGAATTTGTTTCCGGTATGGATAATAATGTTGAACGTTTCCTTGACCAGGGACAAAAGATATTAATTAATGGAAAGCTATTTCAGTGGCTTGAATTAATTAATGGGCTGGATAATCTTAAACACGGGAAATAATAACCGGGAGCCATATTAACAGTAATATGGGTTAAGATGAATAGTGCAATATTAATTATGTAGTGGGATTAATTAATATTTATGGGCTTGAATAATATTGTGGCTCAATATTAGATATTCAAAGTCCATTAGAAGGTCCAATCTTAATTCTCCTAAAGGCCCCTCAAGTAGCTCAAACATAAAGTCCAATAACTGAAAAAGGTGTTTAAAATAAAATAAATTATTGTTGCCTAATATTTCATTTTTAAAAAAATTATGAATAAAAGAGGGAGAAAGATTTTCTTTGAATTTGTTATGGAATGAGGATAAGTATTCTTGGAATACAAGATTATCTCATTAAATTCAAGAAATCTCCCACTTGGCTATTTGTAATGAAATTTTCGAAAATTCCATAACATAAGGAGGAGGAGATTTTATTTGGGAGATAGGGAAATAGAATATATTGGATATATTCAAGATTGTTTCTTGATGAAGAAGCAATGAAATTTTCCAATCACCCAAAAGCCCTAATATTTTCGTCCCCCTTAGTATTATAAATAGGGGATGAATTTTTCATCCTCAAGTGCAATTCCATGTGTTGGAAAAATTAGAAATCCACAAAGGTGGTGCAACATAATTTTATTTTTCCTTTTGTTAAATTGTTCGTGAGTTTCTTCCACCGGATTGTTGAACAAGGATAAGGGAATACTTGAGTAGACATTTTGCTGTGTTCGTGTGAACGGGATCCATCTTCTCAACGGTTGTCACTCCGAGAGGTTAGTTTACGTAAACCCGTAGTAATTCCGCATGCGTAGGATTTACGTGAACTATTTGTATGCATGATTTGTTGTTGAATTATTATTTGAATTAATATAGGATTAATTCATGCTAGTAATAATTGTTAGAATTAAATTTGTACTTAAATATTCATCCCGAATAGATCCGGGAAATTAATTCCCCAACATGGGGGAGCATTTGCAGATTATGGAGATGCAGTCATTCCTTGGCCCAGTCCTTTCCTTTTTTTCTCTATAAATTTCATGTCTGTGTTGTAATCTTTTATTTATGCTCTTTACTTTTTAAACTCTGTTATTGGACTATTAGATGATAGGTTTATATTTATGTCATTTACTTTATGATGTTGAATACTTTGGCCTAAGTACACTGCTGATGTACTTAGTGTTTGTGTTTGTTTTTAAATTATGATTTGGTTGAATATTAGTTTTTCTCTGAATGACTATTATTTGTTTCTTTCCTGACACAAGTTCGGATATTATTTTTAACATCAGGTTTGTTGTAGTAGAAAGGCCAAATTGGGGGAGTTTGTTGATGTTGCACGGATGTTGTTCCAGATGTTGGACAAGATTTTATACAACATCATAAATTTGTCCTTTCTCCTAACACTGACTCCGGTTTAATAGATGTGTTTCTCTATGTTTCCTACATTGCAGGTTGAAGATAATCTCGAAAATTATCAAGCAGTTGCACTGATGGAGTGGGAATAGAAAGATCATGGGTGGTTACACCAAGATCATAGAGATAGTGGAGGAGAAGTTCAAGGTTGTTCACACCAAGTGAATAGGACAATGCAGTTGGTCCGAAAGTCTATAAATAGACTGCATTGGTCGACATTCAAGTTTGAGTTAAAGTGAAATCCCATTTGCTCTACTCCAAACTTAAGAGAGTAACATCCAAGACACAACCAAGAGTGAAAAACAGAGTGTTTGTAATTCTAGGAGTGTGAGGGTCGATGTTATTCTATGTGTACTGGTTGAGGGAATACAATCTCTCCTATCAGTATTGATTTTATCTTATTAGATCAAGTTTTAGGTTGAATAAGATCACTAGTTACTTGATTGAATAGGTTGTTTTTGCTGTGTGGTTTTTTCACTACACCTTTTAGGATCTTGTAAGAGATTCGTGTGTATCTCACTACTTGTTATAGTGATGTTTTTAACCATGAGGTTCGTATAGTCTGGATTACAGACTATACAAAATTTTGAAATCCTTTGCACTGTGTTTTTATGCTTCTGCTGTCATATGTTGTTTTACATGTTGTATAACATTTTCAACAACACTCTGAAAATACATGCACACACACTGTCAGTTATTAATTTTTTTTTTCTATTGTGTGAATAATTTTCCCAACCAATAGTATTTATTGTTAGAAATATTTAATTATAAAAAATTAAGGTTAATGTTGGCATAAAAAATTTAAATGACCACAAAAATTAATTATTATGGGTTTGGATACAGACAAAGAAAGTCCTTAAACATACGCGAATTTTTTTTGGTAAAAGATCAGAATTAGAATATTTATATTAACTCTATTCTACAAAAGATTGAATGACATAGATTAAATTAGATAGAGATTATAAATTGTATTATTAATAATACTATAAATAACTTCTCATAAAAATCCAAAGGATTTGAAATATAGCAACCACATGAATAGGAGGTGATTCATAATTAATAGATAAAAGATAAATGGAAGGTAGAGATTAAATTTAAATAATGAATTATTGATATTAAAAAATTAATAATAATATCATAAATAACTTCTCACAGAAATTTAGAGATTTGAAATGAAATCACCATATCAATTGGGGGTGATTCGAATTTAGTAGATAAGGGATTCTAATATTTTTTGTGCATATTTTATTCATTTTTTATTCTAAATTACTTCTTCCCATTAAAATTAGATATCATACTCATTTCAGTCTTATATATTATTTACATGATACATTTTGTTTTGACATTTTCACCCCTCATCATCTCATACATACCCCCTCATAATTACTTTTCATGCTTATTAATTTTTTTTCTACTGTGTGAATAATTTGTTCAGCTAATAGTATTTTTTGTTAGAAATATTTAATTATAAAAAATTAAGGTTAATATTGGTATAAAAAAATTTAAATGACCATACAAATTAAATATTAAGGTCTGGATACAGACAAAAAAAAAATCCTTATACAGACGCGAAAAAAATTTGGAAAAAATTATGGAAAAACTTCAAAGTTTAGCGTGTTTGGCTTGGAGTATTTCAGAATGGGTGACCCATTGGAAAGTCCGTGGGAATAGTCATCAGTCTCACTATGCCAAACACAAAGCATGTGCTTGTGCTAGATCCTCTTAATCTGCCCAATAATCTTCCCAACTTGTGGGAGGAATATTATAGCTAGACGTCAAATTAATATTACATCTATAAGTCGAACTAATTATATTTTCCTGCAAGAAAAAAATAATAATAATGCTATTTCGCCCAACAACAAAAGTGTCTTTCAATTCGTGTATCTCTGGATCACTATCCTCCAACCCCTATCGAAATCCACTTGTAGCAAGAATCGTACCATCTCTTTCTGAAATAGCTAACTCAACACTAACTTTCTTATTGGTCACTTTAATTGGTCAACATTTAGTAGTAGTTTAATTGCTTGCAAGAACATCATTTGATAAGGTGTGTGTTGGAGCTTGTTTAAATGCAGAATGTCAAATCGGATTTAGATTTAACGGGGAAGGGCTTCAAAGTGCGTTTTTTAAAATGACTTCGCGCTTTCTTTTCTTCATTTTTTTCTTATTCAGTTCATGATTGGTGAGAATGAGATCACCTGTTTTATAATTGATATTCCACTTTGTATTTCATCATATGGATTAATGACACGTGAAATAAACGAACTACCATATTCTGGGTTCATATGTTAAAAATCTAGCAGGATGAAACACCAATGAAATATGAAAACTAAAACATGAAAATCGAATTGTGATTGGTGTACTAATCCTTTGATTTTGTAGAAGTTCGAGTATCCTTGCAATTCTCCACGGAGTGTACTGGGTCACTCACCCCCCAATAATTGTAATATTCTACAGGTTTATGAGATTTTTTTTAGGAGCGTGGCTTTTTATGCTGAC
Source organism: Stenogyne calaminthoides (assembly GCA_037126765.1). Taxonomy (NCBI): domain Eukaryota; kingdom Viridiplantae; phylum Streptophyta; class Magnoliopsida; order Lamiales; family Lamiaceae; genus Stenogyne; species Stenogyne calaminthoides. The sequence goes on from JBBCBC010000006.1 coordinate 15,871,764, forward strand.
AAAACAAGGATTGCAACTTTAAAAATAGCAATTTCAGACCAAGTCATCCTGAAGGACCCTAATTTGAGCCCGAAATTGGGTCATTCGGGTTAATTTGCCTGGAATTACAACATTTTAAAGCTATGGTCCTTGTTTTGGCAGCCCAAAAAGTTACGGTTCTTGTTTTGCCATCCCCAAAGTTACTGTCCTTAAAAAAAATCCCCACACTAACTCACATATATGTGAAAAAAAATAAAAGTGATAATTTATTTATTTTAACAAAAAAACTATTATACAAAGAAGGGCTTTTCTACCGTCAGGGAGGATGTTCGCCCTTCCTGACGTTAGAAAACCAATGAAATGTTGACACATCATCTAGCTTCGCCCTCGGCGATATAGTTTCACCGTGAACGAATAGTAAATTTTTAAATAAATATATATAGAATTACCTAAATATCTTTATAATATTTTTTTAAAATTTTTAATTTTTATAATTTTTACTGTTCTAAAATATATGTCAACTATCGATCCAAGACCTAAAAGATTTTTTTTATTAATACAAGACTCAATTTACATAAAACTATCAATTAAAGGCTCTGTATTTAACACCATTAATAAACTATTTAATGAAAATGGATGAGGTAATTAAGTGTCACATAATATTTTCATGTGGTATTAATGTAATTAAAATAAATTAAACAAAATAAGAGCAAATAAAAAGAACTTGTATTCTTCTTCAATCAACTGGCCCGGCTGCCGCCACCATACTCTGTACATTTCCTGGACCAAGGAAAAAGAAGGGAAATACAATGGTGGAACAATATCTCGAAAAATCACCATTAACAAAAATAAAGAACACGAAAATAACACAAAATTGAAAGAAAAAAATAATAGGAAGAAATTATTGTCATTAAAAAATTGTTTCCCCCAGTTTGTTCTTCCAATCCGAGGCAAAGCGCCAATGTGGAAAGACTCTTCAATAGTTTAAGTTTTTCTGTCACAAACAAGAATAACTTAAGAAAATAGCCTCAAACTATTAAAACAGGCTCTCAAAATAAATAATCAAGTGATATTCATAGTTTCATTGCCCAATTGATAGTGTTTGAGAAAGAAATAAGGTTTCACAATGAATAGAGTAGGGTGGCAGCAATGGCGTCAATTGATTGAAGAAGAAAATAGATTTTTTATTTGATTTGCCCTAATTGAAATGAAAAGGGTATTTTTGTCATTTTATAGATATTAATTTAATTTAATAATAGAGCGATGCAGTGCGATTGCAGTATGCACAGTGCAAACGCACTAATGCAAAGTGCAATCATTTAAAATTAAATTTATTCGTTGTATCGTTGATCCAATGGTAATTAAAGGATACCCTAACGTCAGGAAGGGCGAAGTCATTCCTGACCATAGAAGATCCCTACAAAAGAATGACATTATTAAAAGATATTAAACATTTTCACGTGTTTCTTTTTTTATTTCATTATTTAAAAAGGTAGAAAAAAATCCTCAAATTTTATTAATTTATATTTATTTATTAAATAAGTTCCATGTTCTTTTGGTAATTATCAAGTTAATCAAACAGAATTACATTTTAATATTTTTGTGTGTTATATTTTTATATTTTGGTTTGTGTATTCAATATATATATGTGATATAGATAATAATTTCTAAACTTTTATTTGATTTTCAATATAATAGAATCTAAGACCATTGTTTACTTATTTTCTCAAATTATTTTCATTTTTAAAAAGTTTAAATAACTTCACATTTCTATTGGTAATTTTCACATTAATTAAATATCCTAGATCATTCTCAAGTTCATTTAAGGTAATATTCACAATTTTTTTATTTCTTTTAATTGATATTAAATTTATATTTGGTTTAATTTTTTTTTTTAATTAGAAAATTATAAACATGTTTTTAAGTTTTTTAATTTTATCTTAATTTTTTTAATTATTAGTACATATTTTTCTCTAATATATTTTAAATCAAAAAATTTAAAATGTTCACATTTTATGGTTATTTTTAGATTAATTAATAAATTAGAAATTTATAGAATTTTTTAGATATATATTTTATGATTTTTTTAAACTTTATTGGTATTTTTCTATTTGGACAAATTTATATAGATGTACATATTTAAGATGAGCAGGTATCATGAGCACTAGGTGAACCGTGCAACTCAAGTGCATTTTAAAATGTACAATTTGTTGTACTATTCATGCAACTTATGCTTAAACATGCCACTTGTATTAGTGAAAATAATTAGTTGCATGTTTTAGGGAAATGAGATGCATGTTTCAAAATGCAATGCACGGTGCACCACTACACATGGAGCATAAAAGACCAGGGAATATTTTATTTAAGAACTATAACTTTGGGAGAGCGGCAGAAGAAGGACAGTTGCTTTTCAAGCTGACAAAACAAGGACCGTAACTTTAAAATGTAGCAAGTTCAAATCAAATTAGATCAAATTACCTAATTTCGGGAAAAAAATAGGTCATTCGGGCTAATTTTGTTGTAAATAATTTATTATGGTGGACATTATTTTATGTTAGTATTATTAGTGGGATTTATGTCACATGGTTTTTAGGGCTTCAGCCCAATTGTTATTATAAATACCTTCTTCATTGTAACTCCGTGATAGTTAGAATACTGAGATCATAGTGAAAACCTCCTGGCTTGGTCGCCCCCAGATGTAGTCCTTCTGCACGAACTGAGTAAACAAATCGGTGTTCTTGCTTCTTTTCTTTACGTTTATTCTATATTTTACAACAGGTTATCAGCACGATTGTTCTATCAATTTGATTTTCGGAATTTTAGTTATGAATATTTTCGCCAAAATCGATCTCTTCGAATTTGCATATCATAATGGCATGCGTAGCCACGAATTCGAGGAAGCTAGGATCAGAGAAGTTCCAAGGACAAATTCAACAGTCAGATCCAAAAGGTTTGACAAGTAATGCCCAGGGCCGATCTACAATCTAATTCAGCATCCAACCGATTAGGATTCAAAATTTCGTAAGTATCCCTTCCATCAAATTTTGTGCCACAAAACGTAAGTCTCTAATACCTTGTTTATTATTAATTTATATTCAATAGATTTAGATTCACATACTTTATTATCATTCTCTACTCCTGGGATTATGTTGATTAGTTATGTGTGTATTGTTTTAGCATCGGCGGCGCGATGTTAGTTTTAATGGTGTATTGTTTAGGTTCAAGCATGGGTTATATTTTTGTGTAATCATGGTGTGCTTTATTTTGAAGTAATTGCATTTGTTTTATTTAGAATATTGAGTCATTTTTTTGGCAATTGGGTGATTAACAATTGGGTGATTAATGTCAGAATTTTGTTTATATGCTGGATTTGTGATCAGAGCTTCTTGTTTATATGCTGAATTTTGTTTAAGAAAGCTTTCGTGTTTTGGTTTAATAATCATGACTTTACTGTTTATTTGTGATATTTATTAAGAAAATTACTTTGCTAATTTGGAGACCTTAGTTGTGGTTAAAACTAAACTTTGCAAACACTGCTAATTTCGAAATCTGACTTTCATAAACCTCTCGGGCATGATTAATTGACAACCTATTTTTTATAGTTGAAGTTTTTTTTCTCAAATAATAATATCCTGTTGATAATTATTTATTTTTATTATAACTGCACCATGGCTGTGATATTAGGTTACTAATTACATCAAAATATTTCTTGTACTATTGGGTTGCGTAATGCAGTCATCTTTTAATGTGTTATTACTGGGAATGTGTTACTGTAAAACACCAATACGAGCCAATTTTTTTGTGTTATTCCATAAACTTTTGCTTATTTGTATTACTGGAATTTATTGTACATCTACAATTTTTTTGAACTGTATATAAACCTTCAAACTTCATGTACATCTAATCCACTTCTGTTTTGAGTTTTTATTTGGACTCGATATTAGTTTTGTACCTGTTGGCCTTTATCCATTTGAGACAAGTTTAAGGTTGAAAGAATTGTCCCTATATATGAGACGATGAAGTAGATACTTGAACCTCCCGTTGATCCTACACTTGACACGAGCCAAGTCTTTCATTAGACGGTTAGGAACCCTTATCGTAGAGTTCCGCTCTGGTAAAGAAGCTTAATCCTTTTTAAATTTCACCAATTAGATCTGCTTGTAGCAATATAGGCTTGGAAATTATTTGCTGTAGAAATTAGGAATTCTGTGAAAATTCCTTATTTGCCTATTATCACTTATTCTTGTGGCTGATTTGATTCATTAAAAATTTGTTGAATCTGAACTACATACGAAAGTTTATATCAAGTTTTTCTTATGGTCAATTATAGTAAAAGATTATCTTGTATAACTAAAAGGAAAACTATCAAACTTGCTCTTCACTATATTACTTCTTGACTTGAATTTTTCATGAGTGGAAACTGTATAAATCATACATGAAAATTCTTCCACTAAAATTGAATTCTTATATAATTATGAGCATAATATAATATCATTGTACTAGTTTGCCCAAAGCAAATATGAACATTGAAAATAACGATTCTTGAATAATGTATTAATTTACCTGAAGTAAATTTATTCAAAATTATGACATGAGCGGTTCAAAATATGATAAGTCGATTTTGGACTAATTCTATTTTACATAGTATGTCGAATAACGTAACCCCTTATCCCTTATGTAAATTAATTTATTTGTGGGGCTTGTGCAAAAAAAAAAAATTTATAGTAAGATATTCTCGTACCAAAGTTGGAATTGTATCATTTATTTTCTTGAATAGTGTCATGAAGATACTTGTGGACTGATATAATTTGTCTGAAGCAAATTTATTGTCAAATATTATTGAACTTAAAATTTTGAATTATCCAATAAATCCATTTGAATGGTTAATGTCGGTTTGATGACATTAATGATTATTATATGGCACTGAGAATTAAAATTGAGCATTTAATCTCATCCACATCGAGAATGGTTTAGTTGAATTACTAATATAATTTATCAAAATAATTACTAGACTATTATTGAAGAATTCCAACTTAGTTATATCATGTTGGGGGCATGAAATTTTACATGGTGCTAATCTAATTCAAATCCGACCTACTGCATATCAAGAATCCCCATCTTATAACTAGTGCTTAAGAACTAAACATTTCCCATCTGCAAATATTTGATTGTGCAATATTTGTTTCAATATCACCACCACAGTACCTCAATTCACGGCTCAGTTGACATATTGCACATTTGATGAAGATCATTTCTCGGCATTAGGGGGAGATAAGAATTTAACATTCAATGAATGCCGAGAAATTTCGTGGAATATAGAAGATCTTCAATATTTAATCCACGCACTAGTTAAGTGAACTGGAAGTTCAAAAGATAATTCACTTGCAATATTTAGCAAGTAATATGCCAAATTAATTTATAATAAATGAGTGACTAAAGCACATATACTTGTTGTAAATGCACCACAGAGTAAATGTGTCAATTTTATACAAATACATATGTTAATGCCCCTATACGCCAGAAGCGTAAAGGACCTCTTATTATGTAAGACATAAATCCGCTGTAATTACTAAAAGCTAGCAAACATATTCAGTCACTCATGAAGTCTCTTGAAGAGATTCGTCCCGAAGACGAAAATTCTAGTAATGAAGCATGTGCACAAAATAATAAAAATACTAGAATTGCGGAACGACCAGATCAAAATATTATGGGAAATGATGAAGATCTGGTTGATATAAATATAGAAATTATAAATACAGAAGAAATTTACCAATGTTGTCGACAACTTATTCATTGCCATAATTGCCCTTACTATTAAAAATCTGGATCCAGTACCCAAAAGTCAATAGTTGTGCCGGAAGCGCTTTGACTGGTTAAAATAGGAAGAAGCAATTGAGGCAGAGCTCGACTCGCTAATATTCTTGAGTTTATCGTACATACACCGTGAAACGTTATCCCTGTTGGATATAAATGTGTATTTGTACGAAAAAGAAAATGAGAATAATGATGTAATGAGGTACAAAGAGAGATTAGAAGCTCATGGGTTTTTGCAGAGACCCGATATAGATTTTGAATATATACTCCTGTTATGTATGAAATAAAGTTCCGCTACTTAATATCTCTGGCAGTTAATAAAATTAAATTTAGAAATGCAGTCGATAGACATTGTAACCGCATGTTTATATTGATCAGTGGATATCAATATTTATATGAAAGTCCCTGATAGATAAATGGTGAAAATCGTATTAAGTATGATATTAGAATTACAAAGGTCATTATATGACATAAAATATTTGGATCGAATATTCCACTAATGATATTAAATAAACATTGAAATATTTCCTTACGTGTTTTTAAAGAAATTATTTTGGTGGTGTTTGTATTATCTCGATTTCTAGTGATAATTTAAATATTGTTGGAACAAGTAAGGAAATCAAATAAATCTAATTTAATCTTAGCGATTGAATTCTGAAATAAAACGTTGGTGAAATCAAGTATTGTCTCGACTAGCAGATCGAGCACTTCCCTAAAGCAAAATGAATCTTTATATACCAATTAACTTACTTGGAGAACGTATTGGAGAGATTTTATATTAAATTTCATCTACTTAGCACACTAGTAATTGTTCGATCCCTTGAAGTGGATAAAGACAAATTTGGACCTAAAGAAGATACATATGATATTTTAGGACCAGAAGTTCCTTATTAGAGTGTCCTTAGTGCATTACTATGTTTTAATAACTGCACCAAATCCGATATTGAATTTATATTGAATTTGCTTGCAAGATTAAGTTAGTGCTTCTCCTATAAGGAGACATTGTAAAACTTTAAAACATATGTTCAGTATCTTCGTCGTTTGTAATATTTTGATTTAAATACATTTATGATTCATGTGATAATGGTATATCTCCTATCATCCATTATGAGGAAAATGCAACTTTTGTTGCCCATATGAATAATAGGAATGCTAAAGGGAACTTGACAAAGCATATATCCCCTAAAATTCTTTTACATGCATGAACTCCAGAAGAGTGTGAAAGCATAATACAAAAGGCTTGGAAGACTGTTGACTTCAGGGAGAGCGTTTTGAAGATTGAATTTAGAAGATAATTAGTTGTACCTTTTTTTTTTACTAAGTTTCTCTTTTTGAATTATTCTAGCGAAATTTTAGTTAGGCTTGAACATCACGTCGTAATGTCCAAGGGGGAGTGTTGTAAATAATTTATTATGGTGGACATTACTTTATGTTAGTATTATTAGTGGGCTTTATGCCACATGGGTTTTAGGGCTTTTAGGGCTTCAGCCCAATTGTTATTATAAATACCTTCTTCATTGTAACGCCGTGATAGTTAGAATATTGAGATCATAGTGAAAACCCTCCTGGCTTGGTCGCCCCCAGATGTAGTCCTTCTGGACGAACTGGGTAAACAAATCGGTGTTCTTGCTTCTTTTCTTTACGTTTATTCTATATTTTACAACAAATTTGACATGAAATTGCTACTTTTAAAAGTCAAGACCCTTATTTTGCCCGCCTAAAAAATTAGGGTCCTTGTTTTGCCACTTTCCTATAGTTACAGTCCTCACATGTTGATGGAGTTCGGGCACAAAAAGGACAATGGATGCAAATTTGTCTAACAATAACTATATTTGAGTTTAAAATTTATTTAATACAAATGAGTTGAATAATCAAAACTATGATTTTTCTGATTTTTTTTTTTAACACAGAAAAAGAATTTCATTCCAATGGGGTATTAGATATACACAAGGCATTACACAAGTACAAAAGAACTATTGTCCTTAACAACTGTAGGTCCCAAACGGGTTTCGTGAGGGCAGAAGTCTACAGGGGAGGGATGAATAGACTTCTGAAAACTTTTTTGTTCAGATCAGGTGTGATTGTAGTTTGTCTGATCAGAGTGCAAGTGAATCAGTTTGGACTGATATCTAACTTCTTGATCGCTTCGAGGGCGGATCGATTCGATATCTATATCGGTTTAACTGATTGTGCGGAAGCTAGTTTATACTCGTGTGAAAAACCAGTTTATAACAAATCAGATTCCGAAGTTGTTTTCAATCAGATGACTATGGAGTCAATCTGATCCGATCAGTAGCTTGGTGCTAGCTGATCCTAATTCAGAATATGTATGCAGATTTAATCAAGTTGTGTGCAATAGTGTAAAGCAGTTAATCAATAAGGTAAATACACACAAGATTTATAGTGGTTCGGACAACCAGTCCTACGTCCACTCTTCCCTATCACAAGGGGCACCAACTTAACCAACTGGACTTAGATTATTGTGTTAGTATAACACATTACACCAAAAGATATTTATAGAGCTCTCCCTCAACCGATCCCAGAAATCAGAACTAGAAACCCTAGTCTGAAATCTTGCTAAACAAACTTAACCTAACTTTGGGTTTTGGGTAAGATTTATTGTTTGTTCCAACTTTGAAATCTATCCTAGTATTTAAGTAGTCTAGCAGCTAGAGGATAAGATTTTTGTGCTAAGAACTATGGGATGAACACTTAGAAAAAATAATCATCAAGGTTGTGTTCTTCGTGCGGAAATTTGGCTAGAGTATGAGCTTCTTGATAATTTCCGTGGCTCACTCTGAAGAGTAATCCCATGGCCGAAAGCATGAATAGTGTCTTTTGTAGCCGTTTTGACTTTGCAGTGCCGAATCCCGCAGTGTCAGCCTTTTTTTTTGCGTACGTGTCGCTCTCTCATTGGTTTCACAAGTACAACACTTCAGCGTTTGTTCTACCAACTAAAGTTTGACATTCTTCTTGTAGAAGATTCGTATGATCTGGTGTAACATTTGGTTAACACCAGGTGTGAGCTGACCTGATCAGATAACTGGTCAGTCTACCTGATAGAGTCTTCTGGTGCCAGTTGTCTTAGCTCAACTAGCAGACTCGGATGATGTAAGTCTTCTGGTCTGATCTTCTGGTAGTCACCTGATCTTCAGGTCTTCTGAATTTGAGCTTCATGATTTCACTCTGATCATCTGACTTTATCAGATCGTCTGATCTTCTGTCTTTCCCTTGCCTTCTGGCCTTCTGACTTCAGCTGGTCTTTCGTTCTCAGTTGGTCTTTAGATCTGACCTATACATATTGACTTCCCCCTCAATATGTGACCTATCTTATACATCAGTTGTTCTATACAATAAGTATCAACTGGTCATCTTATAACTGGTATTTAAAAACATCAGTCAGCTAACAGGTCTGACTGGTCCTATTACATGTGTTTTGGAACTTTCATCAAAACTCTAAATTTCCCAACAATTTCCCCCTTTTTGATGAAACCAAAACACTTGAGAAACCAACACAGTTGATAAATATAAAACAGTAAAGAACACATAATCAGAAGACAATGAGATTTTGTCTTAGGATCAGAAAAAGAATAAACTTTTCATTCAGCAGATTTATCAATTACAGGTTACATCAGAAAAGTTTGAGTTTAAATTCAGCTGATCCTAAACAGTCTTCTGATCTTTAATCTCTTGGTTTATATCCCTCTGGCATTTCTCATTGATCCTGAGGAACGTTGAATATCCGGTATAGCTTCCATTTGACATCATTGATCTGCTGAGGATCAGTTATGCGAGCTTTGTTCAGGATGTCAAAATAGAACCTTTGAAATGCCAGTCTGTCAAATGAGCCATTTGCCTTCTTCGAGTAGTCCATCACGTCATAATCTTGATGAGATATTCTCACATTGATTATTCTGGCCTCATTTTCCAGATATTTCAGAAAATCTGGGTGCTTGTTCTCCAACCAGTTGAGAAATTCCGGATCTGGTGATTCTTCTTGTGGCACTAGGTCCAGAACAAATGCATCCAGAAGCCATTCACTTATGATCTTATTCCATTCCTCAAACCTATCAGCATGAGCAGCAGTTTTCGGAATGATTTCATCAACTCTTGCTGGAAACTGAGTTTCTGCTCCAGATTTTCCGGCTCTGCCTTTCATTGCCCTCGATCTGTATTTCTTTTTCAGGTCTTCTGCCTCTGCCAATTTTTATGCCCTTCTTTCTTCTTCACTAATACGAGCTTCTTCAGCAATCTGCTCCTTAGTCAGTTTCTCAGCCAGTTCCTTATCGGCCTGTATCTGGCTAGCTGTGTTTCTCGTGACTCTTATAGTCTGAGTGGCTGGTACAGGTTTTGATGTCCCAGCACCCGCAGCTAACTTTCTTGCCTTTGACTTCTCCATCTTCCCAGAAACTTCATTAGCAAACAGATCCAGATGGTCTAGTCTCTGGCCATAGGATTCAACTGTCTGAATCAGTTCTTCTGTTGTTCTGATGAAGTCAGTTGGTTTCTCAACCTGTCCTTCCCCCTTTTTGGTTTGATCAAAAAGAGTATTGAGGTGGGAAGTCAGAGATCCAAAGCTGACTGATATGGCTTTGTTAAGATCTGCAACAGATAAACCTTGAGCTTGAGTAGATAGATTTTGAATCTTTGAGATCAGCTCAATCTTGACAGATTCAACGGCAGTAGAGAGGGTAAGAATGAGTTTATCAAGTTTTTCTTCAGTCATTTCAAGATTTTCAGTGACCATCAGAAGAGAAACTTGTTGTTGATCAACCTGGACTAGCTTGTCGTCAACTGTCTTTTTAAATTCAGCAGTCAGTTTGGTCACGGTTTGAGAGAACTGATCTTTGATTTCTTCAATCTGGGAAATAGCCAATTCCCATTGATCCGTTATTTCTTTGAGGTCAATCTGCCTCTGATCAGCTATTGTGTTGCTAAGTTCATTAGCCAACACTCCCTCAACTTCTTCTTTCAGAAGATCTTTAAAACAAGATCTGATCTCCTTAAGTTGATCAGTGGTGATGTGTGTTGCAGGAATATTTTGCATCACCTGATCATTTCCAGTTGTTTGCGCCTCCAGTGGCTGGTCATGAACTGCAGCACCAGTTCCACTATCATCGGCAACTCCCACATCCTTCATAGGATCATCTTCCCTAGGAGTTTCTGCAACAGCCTCCAGGTCAACATGTTCAATTATTCCCAGCTTTCTGTGGACCAGAGCTTTGATCTCTTCAGCAGTGATCAGTTCAGCTGGTGATCCTACCTGAGCAAATTTCTTCATGTCGAAATCAAAATCTGCGAATGCATCAGCACCTCCCATCTGTTTAATAATGATCATGAAATCTGAGAAGTTCTTCAAACGGAGATCTTTCCAGGTGAGGATCTCCATTACTTCTTCCTGAATAACAGGATGGGCTTCCAACTCCGGGTACAACTCATCAATTTCGCTTTCAATTCTCATTCTGACCATTTTCCCGGTGATGGTCTTGGATGATCTGGACTCAGGAATCAACTGTTCAGATCGACCAGGTTCAGGTTGATGAGATGTAGAGGGTTCTGGTGGCGTCTGAGTAACTGGATGTTGGCTTATTGGCTGAATCTGTAGGGGTTCTGCTGTAGCAGCTCGTGCATCTGGTTCTGCAGCATGTGATCTTACTGGTTCGCGAAAAGGTGAACTTTTAGTTTCTCGAGCAGGTGAATGAGAAGGAGAGATATGCTCAGTAGTTAGAAGTCTGAGTGGTGAATTAGCGCAAGATTGGGGTGATGGAGATCGGGGTGATGGAGATCTTTCATCCCGTGCTCCGCCCTCTGATTGCTCTGGCGAGCTCTCAACCTGGGAAGCCTGCCTGTCTGATTTTTCAGCTGATCTCTGTGGCGCATCAGGCTGATCTGGCGCTCCTTCTTCATCTGACTCGTCTTCCAAAAAAAGAGTCATGGTGGTCTGTTTTACTTTCTTTGGCCTCTTCTCCTGAGCCTTTACCAGTTTTCTCTTCTTCTTTTGAGGAGTATCAGTTGTAGACGTAGCTGCCTCCTTGTTCTTCCCTTTCATAACCTTAGGGGGAGTGGCCGCATATAATCATCTGTTGGCCCATAGATGACAGTTGTGGTTGAGAGAAAGGCCTTGTAGGACTTCTTCCGTTCTGATCCCATTCAGCATTGGGCATCTTGTCCTTCAGAATGACTGCAACCTTGTTGAGATTGTTGATTCTCTTCTTCAGATAGACTTGTCTCTGTTCACTAACTCCAAATTTGTTATGTTCTTGGAGCAGAATAGCCTTCAGAAAACCATGCCAATTAATATTTTTGGCTCCATCAATAATAGCGACCATACTATACATTTTGACAGCAGTTAATCCATCTGGGCTGAAAGAGATACCCATAATTATTTTTGACAGAATGTTAAACAACAGACGGTATTTCCTTTTCAACATAGGCCTGACAAAGCCTACGGTCTAGTGTTTATCAGCCTCTCCGAAGAGTTCATTTTTTATCAGTTCGTCTTCATTCTCCCTGTAGTGAGCAGGAGAGATTTTTCCTTTGGGCAGGTTGAACAGTCGAGTGATATCAGCATTTGTAAGTCTGATATCCTCTCCATTTACTGAAGAAATCAGTTCGTCTCCAGGATTTTCCGTGTCCACCTTCAAATTCCTCAAGAATTCTAGTGCCTCATACTGCATTACTGGATTGCATTGAGCAGCACAGTATTTTTCGAGATCGCACCTTCTCAGAATTTGTTCCACCTCCATTGATTCTGGATCCCGTGTAACAGCAAACCTTACAAATTTGTCTTCAACTATTTTGGTTGCCAAATCCGCATAGTTACACATAATTTTGCTCAATCCATGAGTAGCCATCTACAACAAGATAGATTCGATTAAAATTTGTGCATAACTATAAAGATATCACATATTGATTATCAGACCTAGTAACCGATGGATACATACAGATACCAAGAGATGATAAGGCATAACACAGGATAACATAAATAGAAGTAATCTATATGATCAATGGATTTTAGGAAAGTAATTCATCAAATAACCAGAAATTACCAGATTCTGCTTTTCGATTTTGAAATAGGTTGAATCGCAAGAAACACTTTGAAGCACAGAAAAGTAATTGAGAGTTTGCAGAGAATAAATCACAAGAATTTTGAGAAAAGTATTCTGGTAGGGTTTTGATGAAGCTTATAAAAGGAAGGAGGGAAAATCGAGACTAGAAGATCAAACGTTTGAAAAGGATAAACGATCCAGATTGAGCGGTTTTGATCGTGTGGTCAGGATATGCACGCGCGATTGCCTTTTGGATTTAAAAACACATTTAGTGGCATTTAATACATATACCCTATGTCCGCATTAAATACTTTGCAGGGTATGCGTCACAAAAGTATGTGTACAGTAAAGGCAAATATTATCAGATAATTTCAGATATGTAAGCAGTAAACAAAAAAACAGAAATGCGTATCTGGTTGACTGATATTGTAATCAGTCAATACCACTTGAAGTTTGTTTGTACCACTTGTTGATCTTAGTTTTCTGCCTAATCCTTATAATTTCCCAACTGTCCCGTTTAACTGATCTGTTCCACTTTGCGTCTGATAATCTCTTTTTCTGATCCTTCCTGATCAGTTGAAGTTCCCCCTTCAAATGTTATCTCTGATTACTTATTGACTGATTTATCTGATTTGTTGAGGTATCATACTCAACTGATCTTCCTCATCTAATCAGTCTCTTATCTAATCAGATTTCAGTTGACCTAATCTGATTCTACTCAGACCAAGTCAATTCTTGGGTTAAGTGTTACCGCCAAAACTTAGTCTTGGAAAATTGGATAGTCATCTCGATTCCCTAAGTCGGCACGATTTGACATTCGTAATAATAGTCTGGATACTTTGGGATATCAATCGTCGTAAGCTTATCCAATCATCAGTCGCGTGTTTCCTACGCGCTGTCCTTGCGGTGCCAATTTCTCTAAAAGGCTTTGAGAAATCAAATTTGCATTTGCACCCCTGCTTGGCCTCTATAAATTGGACCAATGATTTACACAACATAACCCATTCACCATACTTATCTTCTTTAAGTGTTGTAAACCATGTATTCCGGTGAACCCTTATTTCCGGTGAAACTTCCGGCAAAAACCTTTAATCATTTTCTAATGATTTCAGCTTCTCAAATCAACCCTGTATGTCCCTTATTACTACTTTCGTCGTCATCAAAGATTACACATACAATTATTGCCAAGCTTCTCTACCATCGAGGCGGCGGATCTGCTATCGCAAATGAGAAGACACTTCTCCTAACCGTATGCACCTTGTGTGCCTATCGAGATGACGGAATTAGCATCAACAGACTCATTCTGATATAGAACATGAGTTTGGTATTCGATCTTGATCAGACAACAACTGATCATCGTATATCAAACTCAATATTTGCATGTGACACTTGTGGCCATGTGGTCTTTGCACCACATCTTTGGCACTTGTGTCCCATTTAACAGCTGGAGAGCCCATTAATTTTAGGACTAGGAGCTCCTGGCTTAGAAATCCTTCAATGCCGCTCTCGCTCCTCACTCCGAAGCTCTGAGGGTGGCATTAGGATTATTTCAAAGCCTCTCACACCCCTTTTAGGGTTAGGGGAAAATGGGAGCATCAGGCTCTAAAATCTTTAAAGCCTCTCTCCCCCCTTTCTAGGGTTAGGCTTAGGGTTTATGGTTTAGGGTTTATGTACTGACCTCCGGGTCCTTTTGTACTTGTAACTTGTAATGTAAATTGGATTTCCGAGTCTTTATTAATGAAAAGTTATATTATTTAATTGTTGTGTATTTTCTGTTTCGTTATGCGATTGAAACTTTAATCTTATGTAACTTGCTTGTTGAACATTAGCTTAATCGACTTACAAAGTATTTAAACAACCAAACCCGATCGGTTCCTTAATCGATAATTCTTTAATCGATCGGTTCCTTTAATCGATAAAACCTTCTCATATCGGTTCCTTGATCGATCTTACGATCGATTGAGATACCTAACTCAACCGATTCCTCTTAACTTTGGTTAGTCTCTCTTAACGGTGGTTTCGAGATCGATCCACCAAACATTTACGGTGCATTTTCTCCAAGATCCGAAGCCCTAGCTCATTGCATGATTCTCGAATCGATCTCGGCCTAGTGGCTTGGTTAAAATATCGACTTTTACATTTTATCAGTATGGATCTTTTCCATTCTGATATTCTTCTTTTCAACATGATCACTTATAAAATGGTGTCTAACATCCACATTCTTGCATCTTGTATGTAGAACAGGATTCTGAGTTACAGTCACAGAATATAGGTATGTTCTTAGCTACAATGTTATAATCCCTTAGGCTGGCCGACTAAGCGGGAGGGTTAGAACCTTGACTTCTGCTGACCATAAATTCGCTTCAATAGTAGATGTCGCGAATCGATGTCAACTTCTTTTGAAAACCACGAGATCGGTTTACTACCTAAAAACTGACATGTACCTGAGGTTGACTTCCTGTCAATTCTACAACCTCCATAATCAGAATCAGAATACCCACTAAGCTCTAGATTATCATCTGATGGGTAAAATAAACCAAGGTTTCTTGTCCCTTCAGATACTTAAGAATCCGCATTTACCGCTTTCGGTGTGGCTTTTGCATTGGATTTTCTGAAATCGCACATACACCTCTTGCAAAAGTGATATCCGGTGGCGGTTCATCAAGTATAGTAAAGATCCAATGAGAGCCCTATATTCTTTTCGATTAGTTTTTCGACCATTCTCATACGGATCCATCTTGAATCCGATCATCATAGGAATTTCGGCTTCCTTACGGTTTTGAACTCCAAACTTAGCCAACAAACTCCTAGTGTACCGCTTTGGCGAGATGGATATCCTTACGTACTTTGCTTAACTTGTAGACCCGTAAAGTAATTCATCTATCCCATCATGGACATCTCGAACTTCCCTTGCATCGACTTCTTGTCAATTTATCACATAAACACTTGTTGGGAGATCCAGAAGATGATGTCGATCCACATAAATCTGAACCATCGAGAATATCTTCTCCATCTTCTATTCTCGAATAAGGTTACGTCCACTATTCCTTTAGTGAAACCCTTTGTCTATCAAGAATTGAGAGAGTGTATCATACCAAGCTCGAGGAGCTTGTTTGAACCATAAAGAACTTTTCTTAAACGATACACCGGTCGCTTTTTTCAAAGCACGGAGGTTGTTCAATATAAACTTCCTCAAACTAGTACCCCATTTAAGAATGCACTCTTAACATCCATCGATACACAATAAACCCTCGGTGGGAAAAGATATGCGTAAACTTGACCCGAATGGCTTTCAGACGAGCGATCGGTGCAAAGGTCTCATCATAATCAATTCTTCCGATTGTGAATACCACTTAGCAACAAGTCTTGCCTTATTTCTGGTTATGACATTATTCTCATCTCTCTTGTTCTTGAATACCCACTTTGTGCCAATCACATCTTGATGGGTTGGTCTGTCCACCAGTTTCCAAACTTGATTCATCTCAAACTGTTCCAGTTCCTCTTGCATGGCTAGAATCCAGTTTTCATCTTGTAGAGCTTCTTCTACTTCAGTTGGTTCCTTCAAAGACAGATAACAACAATACATGGCACTTTCACCAATCTGATGTCTAGTTTTAACTCTATCAGATGGGTCTCCGATGATTAGATCAGTTGGATGACTGGTTACCCAGGTCCTTCTTTTCTGATTTGCATCAGTTTGGAGAACATTACCCTCTTCTGATAGTAGTTCATTACTAGTGATTGGGAGTGGTGCATAATTATGATCCACTTGACATGGACAAGTCTCAGCTGATGTTGAACTCATCATGTGTTGATGTCTGTCTGTAGGAACTTCAGGTGTTCCCCCTGAACCAGATGGTTCAGTTGATACTGTCTCAGTTGTACCAGCTTCTTCATTGTGGTTATGCATTACCTTGTGGTCCGATTGACTGGTGAATCGGCAAGATCAAGTTCGGAATATACTGTTTATTACGTGTTACGATCCTTTTTCCTTGATACTTAGCTGATCCATTTTTTTTGTGCATCGTCTTGGTTGATCCGAATCACGCTTTGTTCCGAGGCGACTTTTCTCTTGTTCGAAGATGTCTCATCAAAGACCACATGAGGTGTTTCTTCCACAACTAGGGTTCACTGTTGTAAACCCTGAAAGCCTTGCTGGATGAGGAATATCCTAAGAATATACCCTCATCTGACTTGGCCTCAAAAGTCTTCAACTGACTCTTCCCATTGTTGTGTATGAAACACTTGCACTCAAAGCCATGGAAGTAAGAAACACGAGGTTTTCTGCCCTTCCACGGTTCATAGGGTGTTTTGTAGTGAGCCTTAGTCAGAGAGCATCTATTCTGAGTGTGGCATGCAGTATTGATGGCTTCTGCCCAGAAATGGCTTGGTGTTGCATGTTCAGCTAACATAGTGCGGGCAGCTTCTTTGAGTGTTCTGTTTCTCCGTTCTGCTACACCATTCTGTTGTGGCGTTCTTGCAGCTGATGTCTCATGTTGTATACTAAACTTAGTGTAAAAATCAGTAATAAAAGAATTCAGAAATTATGTACCTTTATCTAATCTGATTTTCACTATACTGACACCCTTCTCATTCTGTAATTTCTTGAGCAGCTCGGGTATCTTTGTTGTTGTCTCATTCTTCTTATACAAGAATACAACCCAGGTAAACTTGGAATAATCATCCACGATTACCAGAGTGTATTTGCGTCCGCTGAGACTGACTGGTGTAATTGGTCCAAATAAGTCCATATGGAGCAGTTGCAATACTCTATTCGATGCTGGTCCATGGATTCCCTTGAATGAGGCTTTAACCTGTTTTCCCTTCTGACATGCGATACATGTCTGATCCTTAGAGAATACCTCATTCGGAAGACCCTCAACCAAAGACATACTTGCTATCTTGTTAAGAGTTTTAAAGTTCAGATGACTCATTCTTTTGTGCCAGAGCCAACTGCTACTTTTTGAACTCTTAACAATCAGGCATGCATTTCTTGGACAATTGTTCCAATCTGCTGTATAAATTGTACCTTTTCTTGAACCAGTTAACAAGATCTGTTGAGTAGCTCGATTCTTGATAGTACACTGATCAGTCGATAACTCAAAACTGAATCCGTTGTCGTAGAATTGTGAAACTGATAATAGATTATGCTTTAAACCTTCGACATACGAGACTCCAGTAACCTGTACATCATCATTCTCTAAGGTTCCGAATCCTCTGGTAAAACCAAAGTTATCATCACCAAAGAGTACACGTGGGCCTTCTTGTTCTGTGTAAGAGCTAAGGAGATGTTTGCTTCGAGTCATGTGCCTTGAGCATCTACTATCGATGTACCAGATAGTTGTTTGTACACCTCCTTTGTTGGCCAAACCCATGCGAACCTGCAATTAAATCAGGCTTTAGGTACCCCTTTAGGATTGGGTCCTGAGGGGTTAGAGCTGGTTTTAGGGATCCATACAAACAGGACACTTCTATTGTAATCAGATAGATCAGAAGGCTTGATTTGTCTCCCATAAACATCTACATAATCATACATCTCTTCATATGCATTCTGATCAGTATGATTATTTGTGTGAGCCTTGAGTGAATCAGAAGACTTGGGATTTTTCTTTGTTGTTTGTCTTCTTTTAACCCAGTGGGGCTCAGGTGCAGCAGCCCTAGGTTTCTGATTGTAAGGGTAGGTACGACTGCTACCATTAAAAGATTCATATCTTTTTGGCATAAATGGTCTTAGCAGTTTACCTTTAGCTTGCTTGTTAGGCAGCTGACCCTAATTAGGTTTCAGATTAGATTTCCTTTGTGAGTTGTCTTTTACGATACCTAATCTGGCCGATCGAGTTGAGGTCTCTTCAGAAGAACTGGGTTCTTCTGTTGATTCCTCGGTTGATGCTTAATCAGTTGGGGTCCATTTATGTTCCCTTTCTGATTGGGCACTTGCCTTACTTGTTCGTGAGTCTCTTTCCCTTATCGAGATACATATTTTGCTTTTTGTGTATCTATATCGTAAACTCGTTTGATTACACCTTTTGAAGTGAATGGGGACGAGCTTTTTGAGATGTAGAAGGGTTTTCATACCCAATTCCTTCTTATTAGTTGTCGTTCGAAAATAGTTGTTCATATCCTGAACGGTTTTAGAAGATTTCGTGAAAACCTATATTTTCTTACGTAAACTATCCTCAGTTAATTTCAGACTCTCATGTAGTCGGAAGAGTTCATCAAACTTAGCTTGTAAGATTTTAAAATCATCGACTTCTTTATTTATTGATAGCTAATTGTTCCTTAATCTGCTTCTCGATCGGAAGAATTATCTTTCGAGAACTTTCGGTTCTTGATTTATCTTCTTGATTTTTTTTGCTTTCTTTCGACAAACATTTTCCTTAATGTTGAGTATTTTCAATCCTTAGCTTATCATTTCGTCTTCCACTATCGTATAAGTGTCTACTGCGTTAGAGAGATCATCAAGCAATTGCTCAGAATAGAGCTGCAACTCAATCTCTCCAGCAGGTGTGCTAATCATAGCTGGTGTGGAAACTGAAAGAACAGAAGGTTTAGAGGTTACCTCAGATTGGTCTTCCTCCTTAGCCATGAGACAGATGTCTTCATCAGATGAGAACATCAGATCATCGTAGTGATAGAAATCATCAGCGTTGCTTATCAGACAAAAGTCCTCAACTGATGAGTAGCCAGAATCCTCAGAAGACAGATAAGAATCATCGATCTCAGATGTATCAGCAACCATGGCTTTTCTGTCTCTGTATCTTTGTTCTCGTCTGTTCCGCTTGTCTTCTCTTTCTTTTGGAGTCAGATCTGGGCAATCTGTGCTGTAATGACCTGGTTTCTCACAGTTGAAACATGCTCCACGATCCACGGAACTCCTTCTGCCAGGTGAGTCATTTTGTCTATAGAATCTGTCAGGTGACTTACCTGTCTGATTGTAATCTGAGTTTCTTCTCTCAGATCTGTTGTCTCTTCTTTCATTAGACCGATCATCTCTTTTCTTATCTTCTCTGTGATCTTCTCTACGATCATCAGATCTGGTCCTTTCTGGAGATCTGTCAGCTGGCCTCCTATCTC
The DNA here is from genome assembly GCA_037126765.1 of Stenogyne calaminthoides. Lineage (NCBI taxonomy): Eukaryota > Viridiplantae > Streptophyta > Magnoliopsida > Lamiales > Lamiaceae > Stenogyne > Stenogyne calaminthoides. Next base: position 15,891,680 of record JBBCBC010000006.1, read on the forward strand.
TTCCTCTGTTGTTTTGATAATCCCGGTAAAATCTGCGATACTTACCAAGTTGGATGTTAGATTTTTCAAGTTTTCTAGTTAGCAAAGCAATCTGTTCAGTTTGGCTTATAATATTTCCAACAGATTCAGTAGACTTTGAGTTGTTGCTGGCTGCTTTGAATGCAATAGATTTTGATGTGGCAGGTGTGGCTTCAGCAGGAGACTCGTCTTCTTCTTCTTGCCCTCTTTCGATCAGATCGAACTCATGGGCTTTAAGACCCAGGAACAGGTTGCTTGGCTTCATCTTTGCAATATCTTGACAATCCTTTATTACTGTGACTTTCATATCCCACTTCTTAGTCAGAGATCTCAAGATTTTGTAGTTGATATCTTTATCTGACATTTCTCGTCCAAGTTCCCGTAGCTTGTTGACTGACATGGTGATTCTTCCATCGAGCTCATTGATGGTTTCATTTGGTAGCATCTTAAGTTTTTCAAATTTCACCAGTTCAGCTTGCAGTCTGCTATCTTTAATCAGATCATTTCCTACACACATTTCAGCAAGCGTATCCCACATCTGTTTGGCTGTCTTGAGATACTTTATCTTTTCTCTGGTTATCTTGTCCATGGTCTTCATGATTATGTGCCTGGCTATCGTATCCAGAGTGTACAGCTTTCTCTCTTCAGCATCCATCAGGGCAGGACTTTTTCTGACAAGGCTTCCAACTGGAAAGTCTGGATCACCTCCTACAGCTGGGTTGTCATAGTAGATGATGATGGGTCCTCGTTCAAGAACTTCCATCATCCTGCTGCTTATTGATCCCAGATGGTTGCTCATGTATATCGTCCAGTCTTCATACTCATCAATGGAAAATTTAGGCAAATCATGATACATACCCGAAGTATTATCCATGCTGATCGTGAGTTTGAAAGCAAATGAGATTTGAAAAAAGCTTTTCAAGATCAGTTCAAGTGACCACAAAGGTTCTTCCTCAAGAACTGATGATATTCAAAGCCAGCTGCTCTGATACCACTTGTAGGTCCCGAACGGGTTTCGTGAGGGCAGAAGTCTAGAGGGGAGGGGTGAATAGACTTCTGAAAACTTTTTCGTGTAGATCAGGTGTGATTGCAGTTTGCCTGATCAGAGTGCAAGTGAATCAGTTTGGACTGATATCCAACTTACTGATCGCCTGAGGGCAGATCAGTTCGGTATCTATCAGTTTAACTGATCCTAACTCAGAATATGTATGCAGATTTAATCAAGTTGTGTGCAATAGTGTAAAGCAGTTAATCAATCAGGTAAATACACACAAAATTTATAGTGGTTCGGACAACCAGTCCTACGTCCACTCTTCCCTATCACAAGGGGCACCAACTTAACCAACTGGACTTAGATTATTGTGTTAGTCCAACACATTACACCAACGGATATTTATAGAGCTCTCACTCAACCGATCCCAGAAATCAGAACTAGAAACCCTAGTCTGAAATCTTGCTAAACAAACTTAACCTAACTTTGGGTTTTGGGTAAGATTTGTTGTTTGTTCCAACTTTGAAATCTATCCTAGTATTTAAGTAGCCTAGCAGCTAGAGGATAAGATTTTTGTGCTAAGAACTATGGGATGAACACTTAGAAAAATAATCTTCAAGGTTGTGATCTTCGTGCGGAAATTTGGCTATAGTATGAGCTTCTTGATAATTTCCGTCGTATTTACTCTGAAGAGTAATCCCATATTTATAGACCTCGAAATCAAAGAGCCGTTGGAGAGCAATTTGAATTTCCGGCTATATTTGGTAGATTTGCAGGATTTATTTGACATGCTTAGGGGCGGCATGGCCGAAAATGTGAATAGTGTCTTTTGTAGCCATTTTGACTTTGCAGTGCCGAATCCCGCAGTGTCAGCCTTTTTTTTGCGTACGTGTCGCTCTCTCATTGGTTTCACAAGTACAGCACTTCAGCATTTGTTCTACCAACTAAAGTTTGACATTCTTCTTGTAGAAGATACGTATGATCTGGTGTAACATTTGGTTAACACCAGGTGTGAGCTGACCTGATCAGATAACTGATCAGTCTACCTGATAGAGTCTTCTGGTGCCAGTTGTCTTAGCTCAACTAGAAGACTCGACTGATGTAGGTCTTCTGGTCTGATCTTCTGGTAGTCACCTGATCTTCAGGTCTTCTGAATTTGAGCTTCATGATTTCACTCTGATAATCTGACTTTATCAGATCGTCTGATCTTCTGTCTTTCCCTTGCCTTCTGGCCTTCTGACTTCAGCTGGTCTTTTGTTCTCAGCTAGTCTTTAGATCTGACCTATACATATTGAGTTCCCCCTCAATATGTGACCTATCTTATACATCAGTTGTTCTATACAATAAGTATCAATTGGTCATCTTATAACTGGTATTTAAAAACATCAGTCAGCTAACAGGTCTGGCTGGTCCTATTACATGTGTTTTGAAACTTTCATCAAAACTCTAAATTTCCCAACAACAACTTAGAACAGTAGCGCACAGGCCTTACCACAAATGAGGATCTCCTAGTAACATTAACAATCACCTAGTTTTCATTCAATATACTTCTTGGATTACATTCCCAGTCAGTGTTGGGGTTATACTGGAAATATGCTTTTACTTTGTATAACCAAACTGAATTTATGTCTTATTTACTAAAATAAATTATTTATCACTGATGCTTTAGATATCATTGAATGTTACATATATTTACTGCATAATTGTTCAATAAACAGTATGTGTTACATTGTAGTTCATTTAGTGATACCAGATCACAGAAGATTAAATTAACAGTCCCTTGTAACTAAAAGTATGTTGTTCACAACCTAGATGGAAATGAACAATCCATCGTGAAAGGTTGAAGTGTAAGGCTCAGATTGACTTGTCTTGACCAAGAGATTACACTAGTGCATAACCGATGCACTGAATAGGACCTACATGAGGATAAATTCTTCAGCACTGAATTAGGAAGAATTAGACCTCAATGGTTCGTTATTTCTTAATCTTCGTCCCTTAAATAGGATAGTGTGTGGTTAGTAATTTTTGCTTTGACTTTTGACGGGTAGAGAATCAATGAGATTCAATACTTTATATCTTGGGCAATATTATTGGTCACATGCGATTGCTAAGATTTAATATGGAGAATCGTGTGCAAGTACGCTTGTTCGATTTGCCCCCTTGGGAGGTTCATAAGGTTTATCATACCAAATCTTGCAAGTGGAATTAGTTTCCGGTATGGATAATAATGTTGAACCGTTCCTTGACCAAGGACAAAAGATATTAATTAAAGGAAAGTTATTTCAGTGGCTTGAATTAATTAATGAGCTGGATAATCTTAAACACGGGAAATAATGATCGGAAGCCATATTAACAGTAATATGGGTTAAGATGGATAGTGCAATATGTTGTGTTCGATATAATTATTCAACATTAATCGAACACGTAAGAGAGACACGTAATATTCAACTATTAAAATAATCATGCTCGATGGACAAGTGTGCTCGCCGCTTGACGACCAAACAAGTTTGTTCGCCAGCTCGCCACTTGTCAATCAAAGTGAACATGCTCGCCTACTAAAGTAAGTTTTGTTCGCTAGCTCACCGAGCAAGCATCATTTGTTCGGTGGCTCGTCGCTCGCTTAAACGAGCAAGTTTGCTCGTCAGTTCCCCACTTACCAAGCAAACAGGAATACTCACCAACTGACCGAGTAAACAGGTATGTTCGCCACTCAGATCAGGAAAGAAGGAATCAAATAAACATGAGTCAAGTGACCTCAGGGTCAGTATGCTTGATGCACAGATATCCTGAGGGCTCATACATCCTGAAGGCTCAGACAACCTGAGGGGTCAGTATGCTCTATGCTCAGATATCCTGAGGGCTCAGACATCCTGAAAGCTCAGACAAACCTGAGGGGTCAGTATGCTCGATGCTCAGATATCCTGAGGGCTCAGACATACTCGATGCTCAGATAACCTGAAGGACTCAGACATGCTCGATGAGGATAATATTCTGGCATAAAAATTAATGTGGTTGAAGGGGCGAACAAAGCATTCAGTCGAGCAAAAGATTGATTTGGACGACCAAAAGAGTGCCTTATAGACAAGCAAATGCAAAGATTAACCAGGAAGACGAAGTTGGAAACGTGGCAGCATTACATGAGTTCTTGCATGGCCCGAAGTCTCCAGCTCATGCATGCCAAACCAGCTCATGCTTGTCAAAGTACTATAAATAGAAGAAAAAAACAACAAGATAAGGGTTCACAAAAATTTCCCAGAGGGGTAAGGTACAGAAAAATTCGAGAGTTCATCCATATACATAAAAAAACCCTAGCACTCATATACCAACTCTCAAAATTATCTTTATCCATAACGATTCATCTTCATGAGATGTATCATATATTGTACGTGTAAAACTCGCAATACTACATCCCGGCAAAATGCGCCCCGGAGTAGTCATTTCTTGTTTAACCGAAGTCAATAAATTCCTCTTATTTATAGTTTATTTTACACGTGTATATTTTATTTGTGAGTTGTCACCGAATTAGCCACATAATATTCTCCATATAAAACGACTCACAACAAACTGGCGCCAGAAGGAGGGTGACCAAAAAACCAACCCATACACAATCCCGTAGTTAGCCGAGGCAGAAAAAAGAAATATAATGCCTCAATCTAGGAATACACAGACAGAGAGGTCGGGACAAAGTCGACTTCACGACCGGAAAGAGGCTCAGCACCAGCCTCACAAAGATCAGACAGTGGAGACCATCAATCTTGAAGATATTGCCAACGATCAGGTGGCCACAACAAAGGCCATCACTTTCTTTCTACGAGCACAGAAAGAGAGGGCCGAAAAAGAGTTGGCCAAGCTAAAAACTCAAGATGATGATGATCGACGTCGCATACACCTGATAGCGAGCAAGTTAAGATAAAAGCTGCACGGAAGTGGCTAATAAAAAAGCTGATGATACGTCTGATGACGAACAACCTCAAGGGTCCAGACCATCAGTGTTTGGAAGTTTGAGTCTCTCCGCCAAAGACCGAATCGGCAATAATAGGTGACAAGATCCCGGAAAGGAACAATCGATTAATATGCCCGCACATTCAGATCCTCATGATCATCCGCATAGCCGAACAAAAATCGGCGGGAACAAATTGTCTATCCATCATCGATTGGGTAGTCAAACACGAACTTGGAAAGGGGGACTGCCCCATCACGAGCATGACCCACTGGGTCCTCATGATGGGATACAGCCCCGATCCAAGTCTGTCAGTTCCAAAAAATTTGCGGAAATGCAGAAAGCCATCGAAGACTTTACAGCCGACCTGGCCTCAACTAAAGGACTCCCTCGGGAGAGCACAATACCCTACTCGCCACTAACACCGGAAATCATGGTAATTTGAAATATAAGAGAAAGTGGCGAAGATCCGACCACCAATCCCCATGTTCGATGCTGAGTCTGACCCACATGTCCATCTCAGTAAATACTCAGACTTTATGATCGCCATGGGTACCACAGACGCGACGCAGTGCCGATCATTTCCCATGACTTTGGGTGATCGGGCACATAGATGGTTCTCTACTTTGCCCGCTGCGTCCATCACATCTTTCACTCAATTGGGACAACAATTCCTGTCCCATTTCTCATCCACGTGTGCTCGCCCAAAGACAAAAAACAAAGGTTAGCACATTTTTTCCCAACCGAGGGGTGAGTCAGATCGAGCATACATCGAAAAGATTTGATAAATGTTTGTATGGCGGGGCCCAGGTTGAAGAGGATGCCAAGATCCTCGTGGTGGTGGAGGCCCGACCACGAATCTTGACATGTGGAAAGCCATGCATCAAGACTGGCCGAACACATATTCAGAATTCCGAGAGCGAGCAGCCAAGATCATAGCCATGCAGGATCTGCTCGCCCAGTCATGATTGGGTCAGGAAACAACAACTAAGAAAGTTTTTGGGAAGAAAGTGATGAATGAGGGGGGGTATAAACCCCCAGGGTCTTTCAAACCATTCGAAGAAAGAGCATAAGCAAACGCCCTACGATGTCTTCTGGGCGTTTCAGCAGAAACAATTTTTAACCAAATCAAAGATCGGGACATGTTGGGTAGGCCTCGAAGAATCATAATGGACGCTTCCAAATATTGTAATTATCACGAGTACATCGGGCATAATACAGAAGATTGTCGCGATTTACTTCGTCAAATTTGGAAGTTATACGAGGAGAATCATCTTACCCAGTTCCTTAAAAAGCCGGCGAGTAGAGACTCTTAACGAAAAAAAAAAGAGATCGCGGGGGGGGTGTTTAAAAGCCGAACAAACATCTGACAGTGATTTTATGGTCGAGTTGACATATCCACAAATGCCCGAAAAAGTTGTCGACCAACCATGGCATATGTATGTTGATGGCTCATCAACAAGTTCAAGAGCCGGAGCAGGCGTAGTTCTCATCGGCCCAACTAGACAAACATTCAACAATGACCCATCTGCTTTTGATTTCCCGGCTACAAATAATGAAGCGAAAGTCTGAAGCTTTGATCATTTGGACTAAGGATGGCTATGACAATGGGAATTCAGAGGTCGATGATTTCTGGCGATTCTCGGATAATCGTTTACCAAGTAACAAAGTAGTCACGAGGGCCGAGGCGAGCAGATGGCACAATATCAAAAGAACTAGTAAAGGAGTTGCTTGAGCGGTCGAACAAGTTTTCATAGAACAATTACCACGGTTGGGTAATTCGTTCGTTGATGCCTTGGCACGCCTGGCAACAGTAGAAGGAGTGATGAACATGACGGACATTGTGGTCGTCACAACTTGTTCGCCATCAATTCCCAGAGTTATGATCGCCCATGTAACAAAGTAGCAAGAAAAAACTGGATGACTCAATCTTAAATTACTTACTGAGAAAGGACTTCTCCACGAAAATAAGGCACGCTTACTTGCCTCAGTTACAATAACTTTCGTTATACTATCTTAGACGAGCATTTATACAAAAAAAGCTTCTCACTTCCATTATTGAAGTGTATTACTCCTGAAGAGGGTCATGTAATTCTGGAGCAGATTCATGATGGAGTATGCAGAAACCATACGGGTGGGCTTGTTTTGGCGCACAAAATTATCAGACAAGGCTATTACTGGCCGACCCTCAAAAAAGATTCGCTCGCATATGCTCGCGCGTGTCACAAGTGCAAGGTACATGCCCCACTTATTCATAGCCCACCTGAAGAACTAGTGTCAGTTTACAGCCCATGGCCATTTGCTAAATGGGGAATCGATTTGATCGGCCCATTTCCTACTGGCACGTCGGGAGTAAAATTTGTTGTGGTTACCATTGATTATTATACTAAATGGGCGGAAGCCGAAGCTATTGTTAAAATCACCGAACAAAGAATGTGGAACTTTGTTTGGAAAAATATCATTTGTCGTTTTGGGCTTCCCCAATCATTGGTAACGGATAATGGCAAACAGTTCGATGGAAGTGAATTCCTACAAAATTGTGCTCGCTGGGGCATAAAAAAGCATTACTCAACTCCGTATTATCCCCAGTCAAACGGATAAGTTGAAGTCGTTAATAGAATTATCAAGCATACCCTCAAGGCCAGACTTGATAATTCCAAGGGGGGAGGATGGGCTGAAGAGTTGCCCGAAATATTATGTGCCTATCGAACAACTTTCAGAACATCAACTGCGGAAACCCCATTTGCCCAGGCATTTGGTGCAAAAGATGTTATACCCGCAGAAATCAAGATTCCGAGTCATCGGACAATGACTTTTGGAGAGCACATCAATGACCAGGCGCTCGCCCTGAGTGCAGACCTGTTAGAAGAAAGAAGGACGGAGGCTGATTTCAAAAATGCCATGTACAAAAAGAGATCAGAAAAGTTCTATAACTCTAATGTCCGAACACGCAGGTTCAATGTGGGCGAGCTGGTTCTAAGACGAGCAATGGGGGTATCAAGTGGTGTATTCGGCCGAGCATGGGAAGGTCCGTTCAGGGTTATAGGACGATTGTTAAATGGGGCATATGACTTGGAAGACCTGAATGGAGTCCTATTGTCCTACTCGTGGAATGCGTCAAATTTGAAAAAATATTATCAGTAATGACGAGCGTAACTGACCAAACAAAATCAGCCACCCAGCAGAAACGAGCACAAATAGCCGAACAAAATTAGCCATCCAGCTAAGACGAGTAGGACAATCATGAAGGAAGAACACATCATGTTCGACACAAATCTTCTAGAAAGAAATTCTGGCCAGCACTATCGAAAGATAGAAGATACGTGTCAAAACAAATTAAGAAGTGGTGGCAACCAAAAAAGGAACGTGTCAATCCTTGAATAAGAGCTGGCAAAAAATCCGAACAAATGTCAAAAGGAGGAGTTAAAAGCAAGAAGGCCAGCACCAACTAGCTATGCGATACCCAGCAGGATAGTTCTATAAATAGAGGCATATTGATAGCTGAAGAAAGCAGAGAAAAAAACAGATAAAAAAGAAAAAAATACTACAGTTATCGGAAGAAAGTTGGTTCAGTATGCCTCCAGACGGAGTATCCAGCACTCGATTCAGCTATCATTCTTGTTGGGAAATGAATTTAATAAAGAATATTTTGATTAGATCCCAAAACCCCTAAGTATGACATGTTCAGGATAATCTTGATAGTTGAGTCGATTTTTTTTAGAGTGCCCAGGATGTTATCTCGCACAATGTATAGTCGTGCAGATATAGATCGGGATAGATTTCAAGACTCATGAGTTTCAAGAACTGAAGTTTCAAGATGAAATCAAGTTTCGAAGTTTCAAAGATGAGACCGAGAATCAAGACTCAAGATGAAATCGAGAATCAAGACTCAAGATGAGGCGAGAAAATCAAGATTTCAAAGATGAAGACTCGAGATGTCTCGAAGACACTGAGACTCGGAGAATCCTGAAGGCACAAGAATTATCAAGATCAAGAATGTCATCAATACTCAAAGATAAAACTGAATGTTAAAGCGAAGAAACAGAGGAATATAGCCGTTGGAATCCAGCTGGCGTGGACCAATGAGAGGAAGACAACCAGCCTGAAAAAGCTGCAGAACCTACAAAGAATAGTATGGATTTGAATGTGATTCTCTCCAACGGTAACATTCAAATCCACACTATAAATACAAGTTCTTCCATCAAATTAAGTAGTGGATGCGTGGAGAATATAACACACGATGCTACAGAGCCAAGAGAGTTATACTCAAAGCATTCCCACCCTAGAACACAAGTCTGTAGATATACAAATATATTCAAAGAGTGTTCTAGAACCCAACCTAAGCAACCCATGATGTATCATAAGCTTAGAGAGATTTTCCCAACCTTAGCATTGAGGCTAAACCATTGTAAGGGAAAATCTCACCATAGTTGGAGACAACACCAAACCCAAACCCCATTCTCGTAAGAGATAACTAGTGGTGAAGTGAGGTAGTTGTTAGGCAATCCCGAGTGAGGGTGATAAGTCCCGAAGGAGTGTGAACTCGTTAAACATCTAGAGGCGAGCCAGGAGAGGGTGATAAGTCAGATTTTTGAGTTAGTAAACTGAGGTAGTCGAAAAGCTCAAAGTAGAAAGATTAGTAAACTACATGAGGTAGTCGAAAAGCCTTAGGAAGTGTTTGAAGGAATTTCCCTAGAAGAAGGGGAGAGTGGATGTAGGAGCTTGAGTCTCTCGAACCACTATACATTGTTGTGTTGTTTCTTGTTTTTACGTTCTTATATTGTAAACGCATTCGATTATAAGCAAGACACAACACATGAGCTTACAGAAAAAAAAATCTGGAATCATCATTCCTTCACCCCTGTTTTATATGCACCGCAATGAAATATTTTGCTTCCGCACGCGCAAAATGGGTTTTCCCACCGGGACCAACAATTCTGCTGAATCGAGCATCTATCCTAGTACGAGCTTTATACCCCATATGACACTTCGAGCACAGGTTGACGCTCGTTACAGACTCAAGATGCTCGGCAGAGTCATGGTTGCCACTCCGTTACATTTCATCGCTTATGCGATAGTAAATCACTAGTCCCCACGCATCCCCAAAATCTCCTCCGGGCGGGAGGGATGTCGTGGTATCCGCCGAAACAACAGCGGGATCGATGCTCGAGCATCTACTAAAGGGGACAGAATGGTGCGAGCAGAGAATTTTGCTCGCGCCTAATATAGGCGAGCAGGCGTGCTCACCACATGCTCATGTCCGCAGCTACCCGCATAATCACAACTTATCCAGGAGGGACAAACGCTTATGCTGCTGCTGCTTGAGCATATTATTTAAAGAAGGGTAGACAGGATGATGTCCCACATGCTTGTCAACATCAATTCTGCGGACAAGGTGAGGCCAGTTTATGTCTACTCTAGACAAGGTTTAAATTCAAAACCATAGTCTGATGTCTATAGTTGTGTAATAGACAAGTCTTCTATAGTTGTGTAATAGACAGTCTTCTTCGAATGTAAAGGTTGTAATAGAATACAACGTGTTGTAAAAATATTTTTGTCTTAAGATTTTCTAGTTGAAGCCTATTAGAGGTCGCACCTAAGCCGGACGGCTCGAACAAAGACGAACGAGCCGAAGTCTATGTTCACCGATTTAATGAGTTCAGACTCGACGATACGCACAAAAAGCGAGTAATGGGTACGCAGTCGCAAAAGATGACTCGTACTTACAGATACACGTAGCAAAAGCGAGTGATGAGTGTGGGGTCGCAGCTAAATAAGATGGCCCTAGTACGAAATGATCGCGCCTAAATAAGACGATCGCGAACCAAGAAAGGGGGGGTTGCATAAAGTTAACCCATCTGGTCGCACCTAAATAAGACGATCAACCGATTGCATCACAATAAGACAATCAAAAATGAAAGAAGTCAGGAGCGGACATAGGCAAACACAATGTTCGAATTCATTCAGAAGAAAAGAGGCATAAACTAGAAACCAAGGCAAACATCAAGCAACACAAGCATCAGTCATTCATCAGCAACAACATTCATCCTCAACAATCAGGTTAGAGGAAACTGTTCAAAATGTAAATTCAACCATTCAATTTTGAAGTTGTTAGAACAAAAGAGAAAAAGGCAAGAAATTACACAAGTTCAAAAGAAAATTGTTCGAGCAAAAAAGAGAAGAAGACAAATTAAACAGCAATTGTTCAGCAGAGCAAAAAATTACACTAAGGGACAAATTCATTATTGGGGGTGGGCGGAAGCGAAGTATCGAACAAATCATGCCCCATCTACTCGGCCCCCTCAGGAATGGCTCCTCCAAAGATGGTCGAGCCCACACTATTTCGCCAGAAGTACACTTTGCTCGGTCACGGGAGATCCCTTTGTTCGCCCCCGCACCGATCGAACCCCCAGTTCGACTCGAGGAGAGTTTGATCAAGAACATCAAGAATGTCCCGTGATCCCGAGCTATCTTCCTCATCCAGGATAGGATCATCGATTTCAATCCCTTCAGGAAGCTTGGAGAAATCACACAGATCGTTCAGATCAGACATCAAAAGGTTGCGATCTCGGGGGTTATCGATCGTTCGTCTGAAAAACCGGATATAGAGGGGCAATTTGTTCGCCAAGAAGCATGTGGCGGCGGAACCGGATGTCATCGACCAAAAGCACATGTAAGAGAAGTTCGACATGGAATCAACATACTCCTCATTGTGCAACCTTGAATTTTTGAGACCCAAATGAGTGTTGGTCTCTTCAGCAATGATGAGTTGTTGGCCGAGCAAATTCTTCTCGCATTCCATGGTCTCGACGTCAGTTTGGAGTTTACGAAGCTCGACATTCATCTCATTCTGAACACTCTGTATGCCGACCACCTCCTCCTAAGCAAGGTTTAGCTCCTCCCTTGCCTGGCGAGCAACTTCCTGAGCCTGGCGAGCATCCTCTTGAGCCTTACGAGCATCTGCTTGAGCCGAGGATATCTGTCCTTGAGCCAACCTCAATTCATCCTGAGTTTTGCTCAACTCGTTCACCTTCTCTTCAAAACTTCTGATCAGAGCCAAGTAGTTAGCATGAAGATTGGCGGACTCAGCATAAACTTTCTCAAGGATGACCAAAGATTGGCCCTGGTGTACCAGGCCAAGTCGCATGTTTTCCAAAGGTGTTGGACCCATGGTGGCCTCTTCCAGCTCAGTAGTCCATGCTCGAATGGGGGTCTCGCACGCCTTCTGAACATGCTCAGGAAGAACACTCGGAGAGCAGTAATAATTCTTCAATTCGGGCATTAGAGGCGCCAACCTGCTCAACCTGCATGTTCACCCGAGCAAACAAATGAAATAAAGCGAACAAAATCAATTGAAGGAAAAAGTAATTCAATGGGCGAACAAACATACCTATTCACCCGAGCAGGATCCCATCCCAAAAATGATTTATCTTCGGGGGACCGGAGTTGAGGGTTCATAGGAGTCCAAGCCCGAGGTCCTAGAGGAGGTGGAGAAGATGTACCCACCTCCATTTCAACTATTTGAGCGACCGGACCGACCACAGAGGCGGCCATTCTAATCGTTTCGGCAATGGCGGTCTCCCTAACAGCATCGATACTCGTCTGAGCCTGTTCGCTTGCCCCCTGCTCATCGGTTTCCACCCTTGGTCTTTTTGGTAACGGAGCCTGTTCGCTCACCCTTTGCTCAGCCGAACGAGTTGTCCTCTTCGGTCGGCTCGACTCCCCAGGGCCAAATGCAGATGCTCGGCTCACCACCTTTCGCTTCCCTCGATTTACTCTCCGAGCCTCCCTTTCGGCTTGAATTCGAGCAAGCTCCTCGAGGTCTTTTTTCTTGAGCCATTTCAAAGTATGCTCCGGATGTACTCCACTGAACAAAGAATAGCGAGGGGAAAGTTATGGATAAAACATTTCATTATACAAGAAAGAGAAACATCGAGCAAAATGTACAAAATATATGCAAATGCAAAAAATAATCCTTACCAGCGGGATTAACAGCTACAAGATGGTGAGGGGGCACGAACATGCCTCCTCTCTTCCTTTGATCGGCGGTATTCAAAGTCTTCACAGATCGTTCTGAGCGAGGCTCGAGATCGATTTTCCAGACGCTGCTAAAATAGTCGTCGTTGGTCTCTTTGTCTGTTGCAGCTGGAATTCCTGAAATGAAGAATAAGTTAAAATCAGTTCAAGCTGAAGAGCGAAAGACACAAAAATACTTACTTCGATAAACCCCAAAATCAGTGGGGATGTCTAAACGAGCATCTGGTTCGCTTCCGAGCCGGGCTTTTCAATCGCCCCTAAGGCAGAATTTTTCCTTCCAATCATCGATTTTGTTCGCACATCCTCAATGATTTTGCACTTGGCATTTTGTCGCATGAGCGACCATCCATGTTCACCCTTTGGGCCAGGTCAAATGCACTAGTCGAGCAAGTTAAATTTCTTTGGGATAATACCTGGGCTTCATTTTGCCGAACAAAGTCAAGAAGCTCATAATCATATGCCACCCATTCGGCTTCAGTTGCGTAATGGTAATGTTCCATTCTACGAGCAAACGAGAGATAGCCGGATGGAGTGGGAATCAAAGACCCTCTTCCATCGTGTCTAAATTTATAGCAACACAACCCTCTAGAGGCTTGTCTGCTCGCTCATCGGGACCAGGTGCCCAGAAAAAGACATCTTTGGGGGTTTTGTAATTTCTATCAAATTGGCGAGCATATCAACATCAATTATGCTCGCAATTTTGCTCGCCGGGTACTCATTCTCAACCCTAGTCCTACGAGGTTGTTCGGGCCAATCAAAATTATAATGAGCATTATACTCGTTATATGTTGGGCTATGAGGGACACCGACAGGGATATTAAGTTCAGTGTTCGGCTCGCCGCCTATCCCTATGTTCGACTCATCGATATTCACAGCCATCAAGAATTCCTCCCTCACATTATCATCATCCCTATTCACATCAAGACTATCTACAATCCTAGACCTAATTTGGGGTTGGGGCAAAGAATCATCAATCAAATCATCCAAAAAATCACTACGGGCTAAGTCCCTATCCAATTCATTTAGGGCATCATCGGAATAAGAGGAAAGAACGGCAAATGGCTACCGAACTTGCCAACGAGACCTTGATCCCGAAACATTCATCTCCGACGCATTAGCGCCGCTATGGGGGATTGTACAGAAAGAGGAGGAGGAAGAACTATGGTGGTCCGATTCTATTGAGGCAGAAGAGTTTGAACGAGAAGCCATAATCGGAATAAGAGAGAGAGTGCAATAATTACCTGAATAAAATCTTTCGCCGGAATGATGAAGCCCTTGCCAGAAGTTACAGACGCGAAAGAGATTGAAGACAGAGACAGAGAGAAGAGGAAAAGAAAGAAAAGAGATAGAGGCGACAAAATGAGGTATTTATAGATACCGGGTTCAATTTTAAAAATCCGGCATAGAATACGAAACGACACTTAATATGGCCCAATCAAATCATAACAGCCGGGCCCCATGATGAATACAAAGCGACCCAGCTGGGGGGTATTGTTGGGATTATACTGGAAAGTATGCTTTTTACTTTGTATAATCTAAAACCTAATTTCGGAGACTTATTTCTTGAAATAAATTGTTTATCAGCGATGCTTTAAATATTATTGAATGTTACATATATTTCTTTGCATAATAACATGCTCAATAAGTTGTCGTGTTACATTGTAGTTAATTTAGTGATACCGGATCACGAGAAGATTAAATTATGATCCTTCTAACTAAAAAGTACGTTATTCACGACCTAGATGGAAATGAACAACCCATCGTGAAAGGTTGAAGTGTAAAGGCTCGGATTGGCTTGTCTTGACCAAGAGATTACACTAGTGCATGGTGATGCAATCGAATAGGACCTCTGAGGAGGATAAATTCTTCAAAAACCCGAACAAGGAAGAATTAGACCTCGGTGGTTCGTTATTTCTTAACCTAGATCCCTTAAATAGGATCACGTGAGATTGGTAACTATTCTTTTTGACTTATCATGGGTAGCGAATCAATGAGATTCAATACTTTTTTATCTTGGGCAATATTATTAGTCACATGTGATTGCTAAGATTTAATCTGAAGAATCGTGTGCAAGTACTCTTGTTTGATTTGCCCTTGGGAGGTTCATAAGCTTTATCATACCAAATCTTGCAAGTGGAATTAGTTTCCGATATGAATAATAATGTTGAACCGTTCCTTGACCAAGGATAAAAGATATTAATTAATGGAAAGCTATTTCAGTGGCTTGAATTAATTAATGGGCTAGATAATCTTAAACACGGGAAATAATGACCGGGAGCCATATTGACTGTAATATGGGTTAAGATGGATAGTCAATATTAATTATGTAGTGGGATTAATTAATATTTATGGGCTTGAATTATATTGTGGCTCAATATTAGATATTCAAGGTCCATTAGAAGGTCCAATCTTAATTCTCCTAAAGGCCCCCTGAGTAGCCCAACATATAGTCCATTAACTGAAAAGGTGATTAAAATAAAATAAATAATGTTGCTTATTTTTCCAAGAATATTTCGAAAATTATGGATAAAGTTGGGAGAAAGATTTTCTTTGAATTTTGTTATGGAATGAAGATATGTATTCTTGGAATACAAGATTATCTCATTAAATTCAAGAAATCTCCCACTTGGTTATTCATAATGATATTTTCGAAAATTTTGAAATATAGTGGGCAAGAAAGATTTTCTTGATTTTCTTGAAAATATATTATGGAAGATATGTATTTCTTGAAATACAAGAATATCTCATAAATTCAAGAAGATCCAAATCTTGCAATCTTGCACATAAATTTCGAAAATTCCATAATAATAGAGAAGGCGGGATTTTTGTGGAATATTATAATTATGGGAAAAAGAATATAGGAGATATATTCAAGATTTCTTGGAGATCAAGAAAAGGTTTTCCCACATTATTTTATCACTAAATTTTCGTCCCCCTCTCCTCTATAAATAGGGAATGAATGGTTCATTCCCAGAGACACACGAAAATTAGTTTTTCGGAAAAATATCAGCGTCGATAAAATATCAAATATTTTGTAACATTGACAGATTGTATTTTTTTTTTAAAACGACAATTGTGAGTAGTGTACAATTTCATGTGCTAGAAAAATTAGCAAATTTACATAAGTGGTGCAACAAAGTTTATTTTTTCCTTTTTGTTAATTGTTCGACAAGTATCCTTCCACCGGATAGTTGAGCAAGGGCTAAGGGAATACTTGGGAAGTCCTTTTGGTTAGTCCGTCAACCGAATTCACTGCCATCCCGAGAGGTACGTTCACGTAAACTCGTAGATTCCGCATGCGTAGGTTTTACGTGGCTTATTATATGCATGATATGTTGTTGCAATTATAATTTGAATTAATATATGATTAATTCATTCTAGTAATAATTAAAGAATTAAATTTGTATTTAAATATTCACCCCGAATAGATCTGTGCAACTTATTCCCCAACAACTGGTATCAAAGCCACGGTTTCGGGCTCTGAATTATTTAAATTGTAATTTAATTCGCGGACATTAAATTTGAAATTGGATAGTAGAATTGCTAGATCTTTTTTGCAGGTATCCAATTGTCATGGAATTTAATGTGTTTATGCATGCATATAAACTGTGTTTTTTAATTCAATTCGTTCGGATTGGTTTTGCCTCGTGAGAAAATCCACGAGTAGATTAGAATTTGTTTGGATTTGATCAATGTAATAGACTAGTCTAGATCTAGGTTTATTTATTTTTTGTAAATAAATTAGAACTTAGGATCAAAAACGAGAGGACGAGACGAAGAATTAAAGAACAAAATCGAAGGCTCCGAGGCGGCGCTGCGCGTTACTGGCACGCATGGGCACTTGTAAAGCCGAGGTACCGAAAGGCGGCGAGAACAAAGCACGCCAAGAGCCGCGGGGCCAAGAAGGCTGCACGCGCACTGCGACACCGTTTTTACCGATCTGACGGCGAATGCCGCTTGCGACGCCGCTGGCGCCGCGACGGGCGCCAGAGAGGGCGTGGCGAGGGCGGAGGCGGCGAGCGCGCACGCTGATGGCGTCGCCGAGGATCTTGTCGCCGCTGTCGAGGCAAGGGGCGCTTGTTCACGGGCGGTGACCCGCCGAGGGTGCCGAGAAAGAGCTGGTCTAGGCCCAGCGGCGGCCGACGCGGGTGCATCCGTGCAATTTGCTTGGCGTGGCATTTCGAGACAAGTATTTTTTCGAGACGAACGAGTGGGAGAAATTTGAGACGTGTTTCTTCAAGATCAAGCCAAGAAAAATCAAACCATGACAATTGGATAATTTGTGCCCAATATGTTTTTTTTCTGTTTTGCTTGATTTATTTGTGCTATCTTATGCTTTATTTAATTTGTTTAAATGTGTTTGCATGAGAGTTGCCCAAATGGAAAAATCTCACCTTCAAAATTACTAAGTATGTTTAAATAATTAATTGACAATTTTATTAGGATAATAAAATTGAATTAATTTTGACCTCCATGATTTATTTATTTATTTGTGAATTATTTTGGAGAAATTCCCCCAACGGGACGGTCAAAAGATAGCTTTCACATGAATGAATTCCAAACGGATGATTGTGGTTTATTACTAGTGGCGACGATGACCCTCCCAACGAGGCTCGTTCAAAGCGAAATAATAATCCTGTATTTAATCATGGTTATTACTTAGGTATAAAATTGATATGCATATACTTTCAAAAGTCCCTGTCAATTTTATATTGGTCAAGTGGGAGCCAACTATTAATCTGGATATTAAAGGTTTGTAGTTGTTCTTGTTTGTAATCTGCTTGAATGTGTTTAAATAATGACCCACCCAACGTGGCTTATTTAAACTGCTTTTGAATATTAGGCGATCGTGTTCATATTTTTTTTGAGATTTTAAATATGAAGCATGTGATCGAATCTTGTGATATACTTGTGTTATTGCATATAGTTGTTTATTTCAGTTCAGCATGTCGTTACCTTTTAATCCACTGTTATTATACTTAAAGCCAATACAATGGAAACTATATTGATTGGAAACGAAAAATTATAATTGTCTAAGCGCACAAAAAGCACAAGTGGATTCTTGACACACCAAAATCGATGAGCCAACCCGACGAGTCAAAACATGCGGGACTTCGTCGGATCACCTCAAGTAGAAATGTCGCCGCTAAAAATGGTGGAGGGAAAACCCCGTAAGGGATTCGATCCTCAAAATAGATGGTCCATCTGAACAAACTTGAGATTCTCGAGTCGCAGATTATGATCCGGAGACTCGGATGAATTTATACTTCACTCTGCAAAAAAAGTTTTTGAGCATTTTGGCCTCGCTAGCTAATTTGTTGCAAGCTTTTGGTCTCGGCAGAAATGATGATAAGGCACCAAACTCAAGCTTTGACGGCAAGTGGTTAAATCTTCATCTTCTAGGCAAGGGCACGCATGAAGATAAAGAAGAGGACCAAAGGCCATAAGCAATAAAAACTCATTTGTTGCCAAGGGCAATGGTAAGATGAGGAATGCTTGTTGTGTCAAGGAAAATCCAAAGAGGAAGTGCTTAAGTTGCGGTGGAGAGAGGACAATGGAGGTTTTACTGTTCAACCCCCAAAAGGAAGGAAAGGAAGGTAATTCTCACTTTTTAGTTGTTGAAACTTGTTTAGCGGCGATACTTCTCATTCGTGGGTGGTTGATACGAGATCCACTAATCATGTTGGCTTCACGGGTTCAAGCGGACCCGACAACTTAGTGGGAGTGAGATCCTCATCACACTTTGGCAATCTTCTGAGAGTGGCAAACAAGCGATGAGAGAAGTGCACCTATCTTTTGAAGATAAAGTTTTTTTTGAGATTATCTTTATGTTCCCGGTTTTAGAAAAGAATTCACTTTCGGTTTCTAAAATTCGATTAAAGGACACTAAGTTTCTTCTAATAAGAATGACATCATTTCTTGAAATGATGAGTGTATCTGTTACGGGACATTGATGGAAAATCTCTATACAATTAACTGTGCACACCACTCACGAAATGCATCCTATAACACATCAACTATTTTCGACAAAAGAAAAACGTGAGCAGACACTTCTTTGGCATCTAAGATTGGGTCATATAAATCTAAAGAGGATCAAAGGTTGGTGAAAGGCGGTTCACCTGGAGTTTCTCCAAGTTGAGCGAATTCCAACCTCCAACGAATCATGTTTGGAGGGTAATATGACCAAGAGGGCATTTGGAGCCAATGGGAATAGGGCCAAAGAAGTGTTAGAGATCGTTCACACAGATGTATGTAGTCCAATGTCAACCAAAGCAAGAGGAGGTTATGAGTATTTTTATTGATGATTACTCGAGAATGCGGTTACATTTTCCTTATGAAGCATAAATCGAGACCTTTGAGAAATTCAAAGAATTTAAGGCTCAAACAGAGAATCATAAGGAAAACGTATCAAGTCTCTACGATCGATCGTGGAGGTGAATACCTCGGCGATGAGTTTTTTGAACTACTTATCCGATGAAGGATTGTATCGACTCATTCGCACCCGGAACCCTCAACAAAATGGGGTTGCAGAGCGAAGAAAACGAATTCTTTTGGAAATGGTTAGATCAATGATGAGTTATGCGGATCTTCCCGAGTCGTTTCGTGGTTATTCCTTGAAACAACGGACACATTCTCGAACTTGGTGCTATCCAAATCGATTCCGAAACTCCCAAAGAATTGTGGACGGGCGCAAGCCTAGTATGATACACATGAGAATTTGGGGCGTCCGGTTTACGTGTTGGACAAGGAAGCCGGTAAATTGGATTCTCGATCAGAATTAAGGTTGTTTGTAGGATACCCCGAGGGAACAAAAAGGGTGTATGTTCTATAGTCCCAAGATCAAAAAGGTGGTCATCAAAGACCCGCTTTAGATTTTTGGAAGAAGACTATATGAACCGAAGAAAACCAGTGAGATTACCTTAAATGAGCTTAGAGGGCAAACCTCGGTGCCAATTTGTACTAGATGATATACCAAATGATACGTTTTCTACAAGGAGCCTCGTCAGTAGTGGGAGGATTGTTAGACGGCAAAGAGATTCATGGGAATAGGAGAGTCCTCGGACTTGATTCGGACAAAGACGAATCGAGACCCATGGACATATGACGAGGCACTCCAAGATAAGGATGCGATTTCTTGGCAAACAAAGAATGAAAGCGAAATGGGTTCTATGTTTCATAATAGAGTGTGGAAGCTAGTCGAACCACTTAATGGGGTCAAACCCATTAGATGCAAGTGGGTATATAAGAGGAAAAGAGGACTGGACGGGAAGGTTGAAACCTTTAAAGTAAGACTAGTGGCGAAAGGTTACACTCAGAAAGAAGGGATCTATTATGAGGAAACTTTTTCGCCCGTAGCCATGCTTAAGTCCACCAGTATTCTCTTATCGATTGCTGCGCATTTTGACTTTGAAATCTGGCAAATGGATGTCAAGACAGCTTTCCTTAACGGAAGTCTTGATGAAGAGATTCATATGCAACAACCTCAAGGCTTCATTGAAACAGGCCAAGAACACCAAGTTTGTAAGCTCAAGAGGTCCATTTACGGACTCAAACAGGCATCCAGAGCTTGGAACCAATGTTTTGATCATGTAATAAAGTCTTATGGGTTTGATCAAAATGAGTTTGAAAGTTGTGTGTATAAAAAGCGTGTCGAAACTGCATTGGTATTCTTAGTACTATACGTAGATGACATTGTGATCATCGGGAACGATGTGAAGGTGTGATCAGACGTAAGGGCATGTTTTTCAAAACAGTTTGATATGAAAGACTTAGGGAAAGCCGGACACATCCTTGGGATCAAGATCATTCGAGATCGCAAGAAAAGGATGATCGGGTTATTGCAAGTTTCATACATAGACATTGTCTTGAAACAATTCAGCATGCAAGATTCCAAGAAAGGATTCGTACCTTTCAGGCATGGAATCCATCTATCCAAGAAAATGTCCCCTAAGACGCAAAAGGAGATAGATGACATGAAAGGCATTCCTTGTGCTTCGGCTGTCGGAAACCTTATGTATGCATTGCTGTGTACGAGACCGGATATCTGCTTTGCCGTGGGCATGGTAGCAAGATATCAAAGTATCAAGGAAAGCGCATTGACTACGATTAAAAAACATTCAAGTGTATGCGAAAAAGAACTCGGGATAGAATCTTGATTTATCGATCGGATACTCCAATCCCCATATTTTACACGAACTCGGATTTCCAATCGGACTTAGATTCCATAAATTATCTGCCTCAGTTAGTGTGTTTCCATTTGGGAAGTGTAGCCATCAAATGGACGAGTGTGATGCAGAAATGCATCACTGACTCAACCAAGGAAGTCGGGTGAAAGTAAGTTGCTTGTGAAGCGGTGAAAAGAACCGGATTTGGCTCTGAACCTTCTTAGTGGACTTGGATAGAGTTAAATTTGTCTAGCAATATTTGCTAAGGGCGGTTGCAAATTCAAGGGAACCAAGAGTCCACGAGTCAAACGAAAGCACACTAAAGGAAAAGACATCTTATAATGAGAAATCGTTAAGAGAGGAGATATAGATGTGGCAAAGATAGCGTGCGAGGACGACCTCAGCGAGATCCATTCACAAAGAGTCTACCTCTGAATACATTCGAGAGACATGTGGGTGGAATGGGTGTCAAGACCGTTGTCAATCTGCTTTGAGTATAAGTGGGAGAAATTATTAGGTTCGTGTAGGTGACATTAGATGTCACGGACTACGCGAGACATGTTGTAGTATACTTAAAAGGACTTTGAGTATAAGTGGGAGATTGTTGGGATTATCTTTGGAAAGTATGTTTTTTACTTTGTATAATCGAAAACTGAATTTTCGGACTTATTTTGAAATAAATTGTTTATCATCGATGCTTTAAATATTATTGAATGTTACATATATTTTTCTTTGATAATCTGTTCAATAAGTCGACGTGTTACATTGTAGTTAATTTAGTGATGCGGATCACGAAGATTAAATTAACGGTCCTTGTAACTAAAAAGTACGTTATTCACGACCTAGATGGAAATGAACAACCCATCGTGAAAGGTTGAAGTGTAAGGCTCGGATTGGCTTGTCTTGACCAAGAGATTACACTAGTGCATGGTGATGATTTGAATAGGACCTCTGGGAGGATAAATTCTTCAGAAGCGAACAAGGAAGAATTAGACCTCGATTGGTTCGTTATTTCTTAACCTTCGCCCCTTAAATAGGATCACGTGGGATTGGTAACTATTGCTTTGACTTATCATGGGTAGCGAATCAATGAGATTCAATACTTTTTATCTTGGGCAATATTATTAGTCACATGTGATTGCTAAGATTTAATATGAAGAATCGTGTGCAAGTACGCTTGTTTGATTTGCCCCTTGGGAGGTTCATAAGCTTTATCATACCAAATCTTGCAAGTGGAATTAGTTTAGGTATGGATAATAATGTTGAACCGTTTTCTTGACCAAGGATAAAAGATATTAATTAATGGAAAGCTATTTCAGTGGCTTGAATTACTTAATGGGCTAGATAATCTTAAACACGGGAAATAATGACCGGGAGCCATATTGACTGTAATATGGGTTAAGATGGATAGTGCAATATTAATTATGTAGTGGGATTAATTAATATTTATGGGCTTGAATTATATTGTGGCTCAATATTAGATATTCAAGGTCCATTAGAAGGTCCAATCTTAATTCTCCTAAAGGCCCCCTGAGTAGCCCAACATATAGTCCATTAACTGAAAAGGTGATTAAAATAAAATAAATAATGTTGCTTATTTTTCCAAGAATATTTCGAAAATTATGGATAAAGTTGGGAGAAAGATTTTCTTTGAATTTTGTTATGGAATGAAGATATGTATTCTTGGAATACAAGATTATCTCATTAAATTCAAGAAATCTCCCACTTGGTTATTCATAATGATATTTTCAAAAAATTTGAAATATAGTGGGCAAGAAAGATTTTCTTGATTTTCTTGAAAAGATATTATGGAAGATATGTATTTCTTGAAATACAAGAATATCTCATAAATTCAAGAAGATCCAAATCTTGGAATCTTGCACATAAATTTCGAAAATTCCATAATAATAGAGAAGGCGGGATTTTTGTGGAATATTATAATTATGGGAAAAAGAATATAGGAGATATATTCAAGATTTCTTGGAGATCAAGAAAAGGTTTTCCCACATTATTTTATCACTAAATGTTCGTCCCCCTCTCCTCTATAAATAGGGAATGAATGGTTCATTCCCAGAGACACACGAAAATTAGTTTTTCGGAAAAATATCAGCGTCGATAAAATATCAAATATTTTGTAACATCGACAGATTGTATTTTTTTGAAAAACGACAATTGTGAGTAGTGTACAATTCCATGTGCTGGAAAAATTAGCAAATCCACATAAGTGGTGCAACAAAGTTTACTTTTTCCTTTTTGTTAATTGTTCGACAAGTATCCTTCCACCGGATAATTGAGCAAGGGCTAAGGGAATACTTGGGAAGTCCTTTTGGTTAGCCCGTCCAACCGAATTCACTGCCATCCCGAGAGGTACGTTCACGTAAACCCGTTGATTCCGCATGCGTAGGTTTTACGTGGCTTATTATATGCATGATATGTTGTTGCAATTATTATTTGAATTAATATATGATTAATTCATGCTAGTAATAATTGTTAGAATTAAATTTGTATTTAAATATTCATCCCGAATAGATTCGGGCAATTAATTCCCCAACAACTGGTATCAGAGCCTCGATTTCGGGCTCTGAATTTTAAATTGCAATTTAATTCGTTTTCATTAAATTTGAAATTGGATAGTAGAATTGCTAGATCTTTTTTGCAGGTATCCAATTGTCATGATATTTGATGAATGTTTATATTTATGCATGCATATAAATTGTGGTTTTTAATTCGATTCGTTTGAATTCATTTTGCCTCGTGAGAAAATCCACGAGTAGATTAGGATTTCTTTGATTCGTTCAATGTAATAGACTAGTCTAGATCTAGGTTTATTTATTTTTCGTAAATAAATTGTAATCGGATCGGAAATGGAGCGGAGACGAAGAATTAAAAGACGAGATCGAAGAAAGGTCAAAAGCGGCGGCGTCGTCACAATAAAATGTGCCAAGGAGGCATGCAGCGCTATGACGCAGCGCGTATGGGCGTGGCGAGGCCGGAGGGCATAGCGACGGATTGAGCAGTCTTGCGCACGCGCGCCAGTGGTTTCGGCGCGAATGCGGCGAATCGCGCGCGAAGCGATCTCTGCCGCAATCTTGGCGCGGAGGCGAGGCGGATCCGGCATGGGCGGAGCGCGAGAGCTAGCGTGGGCATCGCTACCGGTACGCGCGTGACCGCTAAAAATATGCCGAACGCTACTAGGCGACGTGTGCCGGGTGCTTATGCGCACGCACACGGGCGCGGATCGACACGGCCGGGGAGTGCAAGGCGTGCACTCCGACCCGCGAGCTGGTCGATGAAGTGGCTTGACGTGGCATTTTTTTTCGAGACGGTCAAGTGGGAGCTTTTTGAGATGAACGATGAAGGCCATAAAGACGATTTCTCAAGATCAAGACATGAAAAAAATTAACCGTGACAATTGGATATATGTGCCCAATGTGTTTAATTTTTTTTTTATATTTTGCATTATTTTATGCTTATTTAAATTATGTTTAAATATGCGATGCATGAGAAAATGTTTTGAAAAATCTCACCTTCGAAAATTACTAAGTATGTTTAAACAATTAATTGACAATTTTATTCCGGATAATAAAATTGAATTAATTTTGACCTCCATGATTTATTTATTTGTGGATTCTTTTGGAGAAATTCCCCCCACGGGACGGCCAAAAGATGGATTTCACATTAATAAATTCCGAAAGGATGATTGTGGGTTATTATTAGTGGCGACGATGACCCTCCCCACGAGGCTCGTTCAAAGCAAAGTAATAATTTTGTATTTAATCATGGTTATTACTTAGGTATAAAATTGATATGCATATACTTCCCCGAAGTCCCTATTAATTTTATATTGGTCAAGTGGGAGCCAACTATTAATCTGGATATTAAAGGTTTGTAATTGTTTCTTGTTTGTAACATGCTTGAATGTGTTTAAGTAATGACCCACCCCACGTGGCTTATTTAAACTGTTTTGAGATGTTGGCTGATGCATGTTCATATTTTTTTGAGATTTTAATATGATACATGTGATCGAACCTTGTGATATGTTTGTGCTTATACAAATTGTTATTTATTCCAGTTCAGCATGTCGCAACCTTTTAATCCACTGTTCAATATACTTAAAAACAATTTGCTTACTGGTGAAAACTTCGTTGATTGGAATCGTAAACTTACTATTGTCCTCACTACACAAAGCCATAACTGGGTTCTCACTACAACTAAACCAGAAAAGCCAAATGATGAGTCAACTAAAGCGGTTAAGAAAGAGTATACTGACTGGGAGCGTTCCAACAAAATGGCAAAGTGTACCATTTTGGCTTCAATGTCCAACACCAAAATGTTGAGACCGCTGCAGACATCATGACTAGTC
The DNA here is from genome assembly GCA_037126765.1 of Stenogyne calaminthoides. Classification (NCBI taxonomy): domain Eukaryota; kingdom Viridiplantae; phylum Streptophyta; class Magnoliopsida; order Lamiales; family Lamiaceae; genus Stenogyne; species Stenogyne calaminthoides. Next base: position 15,917,194 of record JBBCBC010000006.1, read on the forward strand.
TTAAAGCGATGTTTCAACATCAGAACCGTGTGGCTCGTCAGATCACCATGAGGGACTTGCTCTCTATGAAAATGGTGGAGGGAACACCCATAAGGGAGAACGCTTTCCAGATGATGGCTAACCTTAACAAACTTGAGGTTCTTGGCGCTGAATACGAGATCGAGACCCAAATCGATTTCGTGCTCCACTCTCTGCCGAAATTTTTTGAACAGTTCAGGCTGAACTACCAAATGAACAATCAGAAGTTCTCGATGCCTGACCTGTTGCAAGCTTTCTCGGCAGAGGCGATATTGGGGCAAAAGAGCCAAGCCTTGGTGGCAAACGGACCCTCTTCTTCTTCTAGGCCAGAGGGTGGTAAGAAAAAGAAAAGGGACAAAGGCCACAAGCAAGTGAACTCAAGTGTTGCCAAGGGCAAAGAAAAGGTGAAGGGAGGTCAAAGAGTGAGTAAGTCAACTAAGGGGAAGTGCTTCAACTGCGGTGAGAAAGGACATTGGAGGTCAGCCTGTTCCAAACCCAAAAGGAATGGAAAGAAAGGTAATTCTCACGCACTAGTTGTTGAAACTTGTTTAGCGGCGTATGCCTCCCATTTATGGGTGGTGGATACGGGATCCACTGATCATGTTTGTTTCACTTTACAGGGGTTCAAGCGGACCCGATAACTTAGTGGGAGTGAGATCCTCATCACACTGAGCGATGCTACGAGAGTGGCAACTGAAGCAGTGGGAGAAGTGCATCTGTCTTTTGAAGACAGAGTTTTAATTTTAAGAGATGTTATTTACGTTCCTAGTTTTAGAAAGAATTTAATTTCGATTTCTAAACTCTACCTTGATGGATATTCGGTTACTTTTGATAAAGTTGTTACCATTTCTTTTTATGATAAATTTATCTGTCATGGAACGTTGTTGAACAATCTCTATACAATTAACTGTGCACACCACTCACGAAATGCATCCTATAACACATCAACTGTTTTCGATAAAAGAAAACATTCATCAGATGTGAACGAGACACTTCTATGGCATCTTAGATTGGGATATATTAATCTAAAAAGGATTCAAAGGTTGGTAGAAGATGGTTCATTGGAGTCTCTCCGGGTTGAATCAATCCCAACTTGCGAATCATGTTTGGAGGGTAAAATGACCAAGAGGGCATTCAGAGCCAAGGGGAATAGAGCCAAAGAAGTGTTAGAAATCGTTCACACAAACGTATGTGGTCCAATTTCAATCAAAGCAAGAGGAGGTTATGAGTATTTCGTCACTTTTATTGATGATTACTCGAGGTACGGCTACATTTTCCTTATGAAGCATAAATCTGAGACCTTTGACAAATTCAAAGAATTTAAGGCTCAAGCAGAGAATCATAGGGAAAAACGTACTAAGTCTCTACGATCTGATCGTGGAGGCGAGTACCTCAGCGATGAGTTTTTGAACTACTTGTCAGATGAAGGGATTGTATCCCAGCTAACTGCACCCGGAACCCCTCAACAAAACGGGGTTGCAGAGCGAAGAAACATAACTCTTTTAGAAATGGTTAGATCAATGATGAGTTATGCGGATCTACCCAAGTCGTTCTGGGGTCATGCCTTGGAAACATCGGCTTATATTCTGAACTTGGTGCCATCTAAATTGGTTCCCAAAACTCCCAAATAATTGTGGACCGGACGCAAGCCCAGTTTGAGACACATGAGAATTTGGGGGTGTCCGGCCTACGTGTTGGACTATGAAGCTAGAAAATTGGATCCTCGATCAAAATTAAGGTTGTTTATAGGATATCCCGAGGGAACAAAAGGGTGCATGTTCTATGGTCCCGAAGATCAAAAGGTGGTAATAAGCACTCACTTTAGATTTTTGGAAGAAGACTATATGAACGAAAGAAAGCCCAGAAGTGAGATTACCTTAAATGAGCTAAGGGGGCTAACCTCAGTGCCAATTGTACAAGATGACATACCAAACGACACACTTACACAACCGGAACCTCGTCGTAGTGGGAGGGTTATAAGACAACCCGAGAGATTCATGGGGATAGGAGAGTCCTCGGACTTAGTCCCCGGTCAAGATGAATCGGACCCATGGACTTACGACGAGGCAATCCAAGACAAGGATGCGGTTTCTTGGCAAACAGCAATGGAAGCCGAAATGGGTTCTATGGATCATAACAGAGTGTGGGAGCTAGTCGAACCACTTAATGAGATCGAACCCATTGGCTGCAAGTGGGTATACAAGAGAAAAAGAGGACAGGACGGGAAGGTGGCTTGTGGCGAAAGATTATACTCAGAAAGAGGGGATCGACTATGAGGAAACCTTCTCACCTGTAGCAATGCTCAAGTCCATCCGAATTCTCTTGTCGATTGCTGCGCATCTCGACTTTGAAATCTGGCAAATGGATGTCAAGACTGCTTTCCTTAACGGAAGTCTTGAAGAGGAAATCTATATGCAACAACCCCAAGGTTTCGTTGAAAAATGCCAAGAACACCTAGTTTGCAAGCTCAAGAAGTCCATTTATGGACTCAAACAAGCATCCAGAGCTTGGAACCAATGTTTTGATCAAGTAATAAAGTCTTATAGGTTTGATCAAAATGAATACGAAAGTTGTGTGTACAAGAAGCGTGTCGGAACTGCATTGGTATTCTTAGTACTATACGTAGATGACATTTTGCTCATCGGTGACGATGTATAGGTGTTGTCAGACGTAAGGGCATGGCTTTCAAAATAGTTTTATATGAAGGACTTAGGGGAAGCCGGGCACATCCTTGGGATCAAGATCACTCGAGATCGCAAGAAAAGGATGATAGGCTTATCGCAGCTTCATATATAAACTGTCTTGAAGCGATTCAAAGATGCAGATTCCAAGAAAGGCTTCATTACCTTTCAGACATGGAATCCATCTATCCAAGGAAATGTGCCATAAGACACAAAAAGAGATAGATGACATGAAAGGCATTCCTTATGCTTCGGCTGTCGGAAGCCTTATGTATGCAATGTTGTGCACGAGACCGGATATCTGCTTTGTCGTTGGCATGGTTGCAAGATATCTAAGTAATCCGGGAAAAGAGCATTGGATGGTAGTTAAGAACATTCTGAAGTATCTGAAAAGAACTCGGGATAGAATGTTAGTTTATCGATCGAACGGTCTAATCTCCATCGGGTTATAACGGACTCGATTTCCAATCGGACTTAGATTCGAAAAAAATCTACCTCGGTGAGTGTGTTTTTGCATGGGGGAGGAGCCATGACATGGAGAAGCGTTAAGCAGAAATGCATCGCCGATTCTACCATGGAAGCCGAATACGTAGCTGCTTGCAAGGCAGCAAAAGAAGCGGTTTGGCTCAAGAACTTCCTAGTAGACTTGGATGTAGTTAAATTTGCCCAAAGATAATCATTTCATCGTGATAATGCGGAGAGATTAAATTCAAGAGAACCAATAGCCCACAAGGCCAGCAAACACATTGAAAGGAAATATCATCTTAAACGAGAAATAGTTAAGAGAGGAGATATAGAGGTGGCAAAGATCACGTCAGAAGACAACCTAGCAGATCCATTCACAAAGGGTCTGCCTCAGAACACATTCGAGAGACATGTGGAAGGAATGGGTGTCAAGACCGTTGCCAATCTGCTTTGAGTATAAGTGGGAGATATTATTAGGTTCGTGTAGGTGACAATAGATGTCACGTATTGGGAACTACACGAGATAATATTATGTTGTAGTATACTTAAAAGCAGACTTTGAGTATAAGTGGGAGATTGTTGGGGTTATACTGGAAAGTATGCTTTTACTTTGTATAACCAAACTGAATTTATGTCTTATTTACTGAAATAAATTATTTATCACTGATGCTTTAGATATCATTGAATGTTACATATATTTTCTTGCATAATTATTCAATAAGCGATGCGTGTTACATTGTAGTTAATTTAGTGATACGGATCACGAAGATTAAATTAACAATCCCTTGTAACTAAAAGTATGTTGTTCACAACCTAGATGGAAATGAACAATCCATCGTGAAAGGTTGAAGTGTAAGGCTCAGATTGGTTTGTCTTGACCAAGAGATTACAATAGTGCATGACTGATGCACTGAATAGGACCTACAGGAGGATAAATTCTTCAAACCTTTGAATTAGGAAGAATTAGACCTCGGTGGTTCGTTATTTCTTAATCTCAAAATCCCTTAAATAGGATCGTGTGGTTAGTAATTATTGCTTTGACTTATGACGGGTAGAGAATCAATGAGATTCAATACTTTATATCTTGGGCAATATTATTGGTCACATGCGATTGCTAAGATTTAATACGGAGAATCGTGCAAAAGCACGCATTGTTCGCCGGTTCAGGAGGTTCATAAGGTTTATCATACCAAATCTTGCAAGTGGAATTAGTTTCGGTATGGATAATAATGTTGAAACGTTCCTTGACCAAGGACAAAAGATATTAATTAAAGGAAAGTTGTTTCAGTGGCTTGAATTAATTAATAAATTTGGATAATCTTAAATAAGGAAATAATGACCGGGAGCCATATTAACAGTAATATGGGTTAAGATGGATAGTGCAATATTAATTATGTAGTGGGATTAATTAATATTTATGGGCTTGAATAATATTGTGGCTCAATATTAGATATTCAAAGTCCATTAGAAGGTTCAATCTTAATTCTCCTAAAGGCCCCTCAAGTAGCCCAAACATGATGTCCAATAACTGAAAGAAGTGTTTAAAATAAAATAAATTATGGTTGCTTAATTTTCCAATTTTTTCGAAAAACATGAATAAAAGGGGAGAAAGATTTTCTTTGAATTTTGTTATGGAATGAGGATATGTATTCTTGGAATACAAGATTATCTCATTAAATTCAAGAAATCTCCCACTTAGTTATTTATGTGGGATTTTCGAAAATTATGAGAAATAAAAGGAAAGAAAGATTTTCTTGATTTTCTTGAAAAGATATTATGGAAGATATGTATTCTTGGAATACAAGTGTATCTCATAAATTCAAGAAGATCCAAATCTTGGAATCTTTATCCTAAAAATTTCGAAAATACCATAACAATAAGAGAGTGGGATTTTATGGAATATTGTAATTATGAAGAAAAGAATATATTGGATATATATTCAAGATTTCTTGGAGATCAAGAAATAGATTTTCTCTTCCTTTTTTCCTAGCAAAAATCGGCCATCACCCTCTTATAAATAGGGGATGATTTTTTCATTCCCAATTGCAATTCCATGTGTTGGAAAAATTAGAAATCCACAAAGGTGATGCAACATAATTTTATTTTTCCCTTTTGTTAAATTGTTCGCGAGTTCCTACCACCGGGATTGTTGAACAAGGATAAGGGAATACTTGAGAAGGTCTTTTGGTGTGTTCGTGTGAACGGGGTCCATCTTCTCAACGATTGTCACTCCGAGAGGTTAGTTCACGTAAACCCGTTGTTATTCCGCATGCGTAGGATTTATGTGAACTGTTTATATGCATGATTTGTTGTTGAATTATTATTTGAATTAATATAGGATTAATTCATGCTAGTAATAATTGTTAGAATTAAATTTGTATTTAAATATTCATCCCGAATAGATCCGGACAATTAATTCCCCAACAGTCAGAGTAGCTACTCATGAAGTTGAGTTTCTGATTTGCTGATAGCCAACTCCAGATACGCGATTTCAGCTCTTCCAACAGAGTTCCCACTGTTCTACGTTCATTCGGGAAAATAATTGAGTTCCTCGATTTCCATAACATCCACACGGCACATTCCCAGATGCAAATGGAGGGTGTTTTCCATCATTTTCTTTGAATAATTTACTAAAAATGAGTAAACTACTCGCCGGATTAGATGGTAACACAATCTCGAAGCCAAGCCATTTAATACATTCTATCCAAAAGTTATACGAGAAGGAGCATTCAAACAGAACATGTCTTATCGATTCTTCAAAATCCCCACAGAAAGCACAATTGAGGTTGGCATGATTCGGTAGGGCTCTTCTACTGTGAAGCTTTGAGGATGTTGGAATACATTCCCATAGAACCCGCCAAGCGTGAATTTGAATCTTCGATGGTATGAGTTTATTCCACGGTCTTGAACTCTTCTTTCTCTCTTTCTTCATCATGTTACATTACTTTCCATAAATGCTCATAATTCGTCTTGGTTGAAAATACTCCGTTTTACGCCCCACCTCAACTTCAACGGTCTTCCGCTCGAACTTTAATGGGTACCTGTCCAACAAATCAATCAAAGTTTGCAACATGGGTTTCTCTCTATCGAATAACTCACGTCTCCATTGCCAAACCCAACTCCACCTTCCCTCGTTCCACTCTCCCATATCACTCACTTTCACCGATTTATCTAGACACAAGTTGTACAACCTTACAAAATCAGATTTTAATGCTAAGTCTCCTGCCCACACATCCTTCTAGAAAAAAAAAAAAAAAAAAAAAGATTTACTCTCGTCCCCAATTTCTTTAACCATCCCGAAAAAAAAACCAGCCCTCTAGCCCCCCTCCCACAGCCTTTAAAACCTCCCCCCACCACCCGATTGGTTTTAACGTTCTACCCCTACTCCCTCCACTCAACCCCGCCCCCCAAGAGAGTCCCCATCTTGATTCTATCACTCTAGCCCATAAGCTCCCTCTCTCATTATAGAACCTCCACACCCATTTTCCAAGAAGTGTTTTGTTAAAGCACTCGAGATTTTTAACCCCAAGTCCCCCTTAGGTTTGATGCAAATTGTATCCCATTTGATCCAAGATATTTTTTCACACACTCATCACCCCCATAAGAAACGTCTTTGAAGTTTCTCAATTTCGCTCATAATTTTTTTATTTTGGCGCGCGGTAGTTGGAAAAGTAATACACAGGAAGAGACGAAAGGACCGCATTGATCAAAGTCACTCGACCTCTGATGGATAGATTCAAGCCTTCCCATTTTTGCAACCTATTTTTCACATTTTTTTTACCACGTACTCCCGCTCCGTAACAAGTCTATGCGTGCACCTGACTTTAACTCCGAGATAGGAGAAAGGGATCGCTCCTACCCTGCATCCAAGACTAACTGCAAATCTGCTCATACGATCATCATCGACATTAACCCCATAAAGATTGCATTTGTCACTGTTCACTTTGAGCCCCGACACCAATTCCAAGTTAATCAGGAAGCATCTCAAAAAGTTAATATTACCCGTGGAAGCCTCACCTACAAATATGGTATCATCCGCAAACTGGAGATGTGAGATTGGAATAGCGGCTCTTCCAACTTTCACAGGGCTGAATAATTTTTCCTGCATTGCCTTCTTAAACATGATGCTAAGTCCTTCGGCTGCGATGAGAAATAAGAAAGGTGATAAGGGGTAACCTTGTCTTAATCCTCGATTCAACTGAAATTCCTCCGAGGGGTTTCCGTTGATGAGGACAGAGGCACGGGCAGTTGACACACACTCCATTATCCAACCAATCCATCTCTCATGAAATTGAATCGCTCCATTAGGTTCCACGGGTAATATGACTAAAAAGATGGTTCAGGAACAAGTTATGATTGAAAGGGCTAACAAAATCTTCTTAGTGGGAATCGTTTATGATAAATTTAAAACCTACAAGGTTTTGCACTTTTTGTGGGAGCATTGGACACACTGTCGCTAATTGTCATTTGGTTAATAATATTCCTTCCACAAGTTGGGAAGATTGGAATCACTTATAGCATTCCCTCCAAACATCATGATTAGCAAAGGGATAAATACAAAACGAGCGATTAATTTCTTCCTGTTCTTCATGGCAAAAAACACACAAGTTTTTTTTCACTTTCTTACCTCTATTTTAGTTATTAGTATCGAAGTAATTACCTGTAAAAAAAAAAAAAGTATCGAAGTAATTAAAATATATAACCGTCTTTTACAAAGCGTGAATCCACGAGTATTCCGAGTACCACACTAGTGCTAAATACACACTTTGGACTAGTGATGTGAAGTATTATGTGTTGATGCGTTGAAGTGATGATTAATTGAGTGATGATGAGAAAATGATTATATGGTATATTTATAATTCGAATTTATAAAATCATTTTTCATTTTTATTACATAATTTATTTATAATTTATCATTTTTATTTCTATTTTCATTTCTATTTATAATTCGATTTTCTATACATAATTACACCCTAATTTTTAGTACAATCGAATTTATTACATAATTTATCATTTTTATTATTTTTGCTCACCTTTATTCCTATTTTCATTTCCTTTTATTATTATTTTTTATTTTGTTTATTATATTGTATATTTAACATAATTAATTAGATAAAAATATGTATTTATTTTATAATTTAATTAATTAGGGATCACAATTAGTTGTTTTATTTAAAAATATGTGTTCAAATAATACTAAGCACACCATTTTAATATAGTCTTAATTAATACTTAATAAACATACATGAAATTTAAATGTATTTTCCCCAATTTAAGCACTGTCTCTTTTTTATCTGTGACCTTATTGGGGGTTTCTCCATCCTTGACGCATGAATGTTGCACAAACCTTGAAGAAAAAATTAAAATACGTCAACAGTAAAATATTTAATAAGAGATAAAAAATTGCACTTCTAATTAAATATCTGGAGCAATTTAGTACAAATAAATATTCCATCAAACATTTAAATAAAAAAATCTAAATAAATGTACTATTAATTGTTATTGTCGTCATCTGGGTTGTTGGGCTGGTTTTGGTGATAGTATGGATATGGGTAGTCGTTCCACCAACCAGGCTGTATTGGTTGGGTGAATTGTTCAGGAGGATATGCTTGTTGTGGTCCCCAATATCCAGTATTGGGCAACATTGCGGTACCAGCATGTTGGGCAATTAAGTCAAGTCCAGTATTGACATAATTTGGACATTGTGGATCCTGACTAACTTGCTGGAACAATGAATTCGTGTTTTGCATCACGTGTCGCAACCTATTTTGCGTTGAACCATGCATGGGATTGACGTGCATGTTGTTTTCGCCGTGTTCAGGGTTGTGCAGTCTTAGATGTGTTATTCTTGCATACCATGCAGCATAATCCGGCGTAGTACGATCCGAAACTAGAGCTTCGGGACCCAGGTACCTGAGTGGGTAACTGTGATTGCCCATCTAGTTCCAATATGAGACCGTAGGCCCATACACCTTCCTGTAGCCCTTTGCCACGACACCCAAATTTGAACGAGTACGATCGAAGTCGATCGGTGATGGGGGTATGCCCTGAACTCTCCCAAATTGTCGTGCAACCCTTTTAAGCATATACCCTTCGGCGTAGTCCAGAAATTAAATGCAACCGTGGAATAACGATGGGGCAGGGATTGATGCAGGAAGGCCGAACGGAGTCCAATTGACCTATAATGTATGAAAAATATTTTTATAAGACATTTTATTACTTAAATTATAAATGACGTATTTGTATTAAGATGTCACTTGAGAATGAGAAACATACATGACTTGATGGGTAATTATCCAATAGCTTGCGATAATGTACAAGATCCTCTTTCTTCCGATTGAATCTTTGAGAGGCGTTCCATCGCAATGCTAGTGGGGTACCAGGGACATAATAAGTAGCTTCGGCGCGTTTGCTCAACTCAGTGAAGTACTCGTATATCCAGTACTGAAAAATTGTAATGAGTTTAAGTTATTATATGTAACAATATATTGATAACAGTGTATTGAATATCATTGAAAATATTATTGAAATGTAATTTTGACCTCAAGTAATGCCAAGCAACCCGAAATCCTCGGCCGTGTTACGCCGGATGTTGCAATACCGGGTGATATAAATACGCCAATGTGGGGGCTCCCCATGCATAGTTAGGGAATTCAGCATCGAGATCACCCAACACCTCTAGATAATACTTGGGGGACGTAATCCGCGTTTTATCAGAAATAATTGTCGACCCCATCAAGTACCATAGGTAAACCTCGAGCAATAGAGACCTCGCTCGGTGGTTATTCTTTTGACACTCATCTCGTATGTTGTCAAGGATGGCGCTACTTTGGTTTTGTCCCCTAGAGCCGCATGCATTAATCAATGCATCGTCAATACAACTTTCGTCGCCAATGACGGGGAAGCCATTTATGTTCAAGCCTACATTGAAAAAAGTTATTTTTATTATTAGTAAAATGAATTGATAAAAAATAAAAAATTTGATTTAGTAAATTAGTTTTAGGGTTCCGTTTACCAAGGATAGCATGTACGTCATGGAGTGTGATCGTCATCTCCCCGAAAGGCATATGAAAAGTGTTTGTCTCAGGGTGCCACCGTTCGACGAATGTTGTAATGAGGGGCATGTTGTTGGTTTGAAACGCCATTCGCCCCATATCCTCCAATCCAGACTTTCTAATGAGGGTGAAGGAATGATCGTCATGATCGAATGAATTCGATGACCAATCCTCAAGAGTTCTAATTCGAAGTCCGCCATCGAGGATTATTCAAACGCGTCATATTTTTTTCATAAAAATGAACTCGTTAATTTACATATCGTGAATTTATTTGAAATAATAATTTAAAAAAACATGTATTTTACTTCTTTGAATCATCCCATATTTTTTTGGCTCTGTGTGCTTTGAAAGCACACAACACACTTGGATCTAAAGGTCTCCAGGCATGGACGTCGTCGTCAACCAATCACTATGTGGCAAAGATGAGGATGAGGTTTGTGTTGCGTATGAGAACTTTTCAGATTCATCCTCATCCCGTGTCCCGAAGTGATGGGATGTAGGCGGGCCCTAGTGAGTTGATTGATGAGATGTAGACGGGCCCTGGTGAGTGGAGTGAATGGAGTGATGAGAATTAGACGGACCCATGTTAAGGGAATGATGAGATTCAGCCGCATCCGGAAGAGGGTCGGAGGCCATGACCATATGTGTTGATGGTGAAAATGAGGGGAATTCAATTGGGGAGTAATTATGCAAATCATTGAAATTGATATCATTAGGTGTACGAAATGGAGCACACTGCATCGGAACAGATTGCTCGACATTAGGTTGGTAAGCAGGGGTGTTTAGATCGAACAATGTACTCCACTGAAAGTTTTGTAATTCGAGTTGTTCATATTTAGTTGCATGCGCACGTTGTTCAGCAAGAACACATCGATTGCATACTCTACATAAGGAGAACAATTCAGGCGTAAGGCGGGCGTGACATAGTGAACTAAGAAAAAACATATGAAATTATATATTTTAAATCAAGTAATACCTCAATTGAAGCAACACCTTACAACATACAAACTAATACCTTACAGCATTTCAACTAATACCTTACAACATTTCAACTAATACCTTATAGCATACAAACTAATACCTTATAGCAACGAAACTAATACCTTACATCATACAAACTAATCCTTACAGCATACAAACTACTACCTTACAATATAAAAACTATTAATTTTCATTGAAAATAAATAAAAAAATTAATTAATTAAAATTTTACCCACTGTTGTAGGTTTTAATATATAAATTTTTAAAATTTTTATATTACTCTTATAAAAATATATCTTGTAAACACTTATAAAAAATTCCTATATAAAAATTATTTTGAAAAATTATAAAAATCTAATTTTAATCCCTTTGTATTTATATTTTTTTTTATTTGTAATCAAAATTTGGATTTAGTTTTGTATTCAATGATAATGTGTCGTAATATTGAGACAACATTTTTTTAAGTGTGTTAATAGATCTGAGCGGTTAATATTAATATACTTATTAACACACTTAAAACTTAATGTATTTAAAGAGTACTTATAAACACATTTATTTTGCAGTGTGTTAAAAGGGGGTGTGACAACAAATATTATTTTTTTGTAGAGTGTGATAATAGAATACATATCTACACATTAATTATTCAATGTTTTTATAACACTCATATTAACACACACAAAAAACTTCATGCGTCTATTTCATATACTTATTGGCACGTTCATTTTTAAGTGTGATAAAAAAATCTGTGGTAATAGCCCTTTTTTCTTGTAGTGATACCTTACAACAAACAATCTTAAATCAACTATAATTTAAATAAGAGAATAATTAATTGTTGACTTCAAGAATATCAATCATTCTTTTTTTTTCTAAGAAATTATCTAATTGGCCGTTCACTTTTACTATATATTATCTAATTTTCAAACTAATTTAATTTTTAAAATTCTAATAAAAAAAAAAATAAGTAAAGGGAATAATCAATTATGATTTGCGTAATTAAAATTTTAGTTGAGGTCACAAATTTAATCAAGTGAACTATAATTATTTAAAAAATTTGAATATAATTAATCGAATTGGAATAAATTACTTTATGAGAGATTAATTAAACATAATTATAATTTAATTAAATTAAATTAATTAAAATATACACACACAAGCAAATCAATTTACTTTACTTTTATTTGTAAACAGATTCACATAAAACTTTACTTTTATTTGTAAATGCAATTAAACTAATACCTTACAACAATTCAAGTGACACTTTACAACATATAAAGTAACAATTTCAAGATACCAAATGTTACTATACATCAATTCAACTAATACCTTATAATAAAAAATAAAATATACCAAATAACCGAAAAAAGAAAACACACCTTGAAGGTGGTGACGTCGGGCGGCGGCAAGTACGCGGTAGCCTGGCTAATTCTTCGACTGTTAAACAAGAAAAAAATTTATTATTATGTGTCGGAAAATAAAACAAAGAAGAATAAAAAAGCAAAAAAAAAATATATATATATATATATAACAACGGCCGGCGGTGGTCGGCTTGAAGGCAAAAGTGGTCGGCGTTGGAAGGCGGTGGATGGTGCTGAGACTTACGAAAAGACAAAGCGGTGGGAGTGTGAAGTGTGAAAAATATTTGAGTGGGAGGTTGAGGAGATATTGGTGTATTTATGGTGGTGAATTAGGTTAAAAATATTTAATCACGGAAATTTTTGAAATAAAAAAAAATATTAAATCATGTCAAGGTGGGGGTAACAGAGAACTACGTGTCACAAGGCGTGTCGATGAAAGAGACTTTTCAGACTTTTGTTGCTGGCGCCATGTCAGTTTCTTTGGAACACACTTTTAGTGGCTTTAATTTGAATTATTTGACCGAAAATTTAATCTAATTAAATTCAAATATTACATAAAATCTTGACCAAAAATTCAGACTTTAATTTAAATTTTCTAGGATATTAAATGACTTTAATTCACTAATACATTTATATTCATTTCACTAATACATTTATATTCATTAACTAATACTTTTATAAACATGAAACTAATACTTTATAAATATGAAACTACCAAATTTTATATTCATTCGCTAATATTTTTATATGAATGAATTAATACTTTATAACCAAATTTACTAATACTTAAAAAATTATCATGAAAATTAAAATACTTTAAAACCAATTTACTAATACTTAAAAAATTGTGAATCATAAAATTAAAACAACAACACAATATTATCATGAAAATTAAAATACAACGAGAGAAATATCCATAACACTTCAAAAATATAAATACATATTAATGAACTTGCAAGACTTCGTGTCCTAATCCGTTTCATAGGACTCGTCACTTTCTTCTTCACTCTTTTTATTCCGAGGGGGAGGGTAGTCTAGTTCATCATCAGTACTCTCTTCACCGGGAACTTCCCCCAGATGCACCCATGGAGTCGTTGGGAGGTATTCATGGCCATAATCTTATGCACTCCAATGGCTGAACAGTAAGCTAAATGATAGAAATAGCGAATCTCCATGAAGTCATATCATATTTATTACACCGAAGAGTTTTCTACACATATTAGCATACCAAAATTTTAAAACACGAGAAAGGAAAAAAAGAAGTACAATTTCAACTATTATTATTACCTCGATCAAACTTGTCCATAAAATAAAATTGTGCACGCATGAGGTTGGTCGATCTATCCCAAACTACAGTACTAAGACTGATGATGTATTTGAAAAGTCTCCAACATCGTCACAATTTTCGAACTCTGATTTGAACATCGTTTGGGTGGAAATTCAAATCAAAACTAATATTTATGTGTCGTAGGCCGGCGATTGAAAGCATGTTATCATTGTTCCAAACCCAACGACCCTCTATTTTTCTTTTACAAGAAACTCAACCAGAGACTCGATTACCTCTTAAATCCACTCTTTCTCCATAAAAAAATGAATCTTGTTGACTCATATTTGAACCCGGCTATTATCCAATTGTGGCTAAATTAATTTCAATTGTGAATCATAAAATCTCGAGACTCTATTATATAGCTAGAGAACTATAATAATAACATCGCCACAAAATAATAAAAGTGAGCACATTTGTGCGCTTCTGGCGATTAGGAAGAATGACAAGAGGAGGCATGAGTCGAAGCCAAAGGCCGAGCGACACGTCCAAATCGCGTCTTTGTGTAATTAGGCAGGTCGACGCTATAGGCGACAAGTGGGGGACTTTCGAGGCGACACGCCAAAGCCGCGTCGTCAGGTCAATTTCCATCGTTTCGGACTTTTTTTTCCATTCGCGTGTCTTTGGTTTCTCAACTTTACCAATCTTGAACTCATCGATTTTAATCTAGAATTTTTTTACGGGCCCCTTTCATGCAGATTCACCCTTCTTATAAATTTCATATGCTACTACGTACTTATTTTATATTTTCAATGCTACTTCATCACAGACCTTCTTATAAATTTCACCCTTCTTATAAATTTCATATGCTTCAGCATATACATTCTAATCGTTCAAAATTCTTCACACAATTCTTCACACAATTTATACATTCTACTTCAGCACAGACCTTCTTATAAATTTCACCCTTCTTATAAATTTCATCTGCTTCAGCATATACATTCTAATCGTTCAAAATTCTTCACACAATTCTTCACATAATTTATACATTCTACTTCAGCAGAGACCTTCTTATAAATTTTTCTCCTACATTTCTTTAGTATTCACTATCACCTTATACCTCCATATTTTTATAATATTACATAAAATGAGTTCTTATTATGATGTTGATTATGTGTCCGAAGATGTCACTGTTGATTTTATTACTCCTGGTGATGGGTTAATAGGAAAAGACGGAGTTGCTTTTTATGTTAAGAGTGTTGCTGGTATGAGAAACATCACATTGTCCATTCGTAATTCTAATACAACAACGGTAAGGTATATATGTAGTGAAGGCGGCACCTATAGACCTAAAAAACCACGGTATGTCGAAATACTAAAACCCAAAAAATTCATGTCCTTTTTATTTAGTTGTTTGGCTTTCTCGATCCTAACCGTGATATGTGGCAAATTAGTGTTTTGGACGGACACACAATCATCGATTTCAAAATGTCCCGAGGGTTCCGTAATTGGTCAAATAACCCTTGAACGATACAAAAATGTACAAATCGCTAGATTCAATGAATGTCGGTTCGAGCAACATATTTTGGGATATTTAAAAACAGACGATCCCAACAATAGTACGAACTCAAAGAGAATGTACAATTCACAGCAAAAGATAAGGAGAGACAGCCGTGAGGAGCTTACCTCAACACAAAACTTATGCACCTATTGCAAAAGATGAATTACAGGTATAAATACTAGCAAAGTTTTTAAGATTGTTTTATAAAACTTCATTAGTCAAGTACATTTCCTTTTATCCCACTGCACTCAATATAATATATTACTGGGGTATAGTTAGCTATACAATCTATACATTACCATATTTATTGTTAATGATTAACTTTAGTCTATATGCATTATATATACACTACTCGTTAATTTGAAATCCTGTTTTTTGTTACCTAAATAATTGTATTCATATTTTGATTGTATTATATTTGATCTGTTTATATAAAAATATAGGTACGACTATAGGACGGATGCTGATTACGAACTCGAAGATATAATTTTCAGTCACCCATGTTCGGTTGTAATAGTCAACACGTATCCGCAAGTACTAATCATTGACACAACATACAACACGAACATGTACGGTATGCCTTTACTTGAGGCAGTTGGGGCAACAAGCACTCACAAGACGTTCACCATTGCATATGCATATATGATCGTGAAACTTAGAGAACACGAATATATCCCGCGATTTATTCGGGGACGAGTGACCTACCAAATGTCGTTGTTACGGACAGGGCTTTCGCGATGATGAATGTTGTTGATGTGGTTTTTCCAAATTCTCAAGCACATTTATGCAGGCGCCACATAGAGCAAGCTGCTTATGTTCGGGCTCTAGCTCTAGTAGAAAAGGGATTAAACAAAAAGTTTGCTGATAATTTTAAATTACAGTGGAATTATGCAATCCAAAGCGGCACACACGAAGAATGGGAAATTAGTGGGATTACGTAAAAGAAGAATCTACGAAAAATTGGGCGATCTAATTTTGTATTGCGAAGATATGTGACTTAGGTCGCATAAAATGAGAATTTTAGGGATGTATCTCGATCATCGCCTGAACTACGGAAACTACACCACGAACAGGTAACTGTACAAAATTAATACTTTTTATGACAACTATTACACTATTATCATAACTAAAACTATTGGAACGACATTTTGAGACATGTAATATATTTGTAGGGTTGAACAAGAACACCATAGGGTGAAAAAAAACTTGGATGGCGGCAAGAAGCACTTTGACATGATCTTCAAAAAGCTTCACCAGGTAATGGAGTTGCAAATATGTGAGGTAAAAAACAATCGAGACTTAGCGGCCACAAGACAAGGACTGATATGCTAGAGAACAAATTCTTCAGCCAACTAGTGCGCAATATCACGTCTAAATGCTCGATCTCATTGTCGAAGAAGTGCAGAGAGGAAACTAGGTCCAAAAAATTGTGGTTGTTATCTCAGAAGAACACATGGTCTTCCGTGTCAATGCGAGCTTACAAGGTACTTTGAAAACAACTTTCAAATACCTTTAAATTGTATAGACTCGTTTTGGAAAACATTGGATATAGATTTTTCTAGTATACCTACCACAGGAACAGATGATGACGGTGGTGGTAAGACTAGGAGAAAATTATTTGATGATGACACGGAAGACATTCTTCCACCGAAGGTTGAAAAAAAAAATAAGTCGACACAGAAGACTAAAGACAGCGATCGTCAACCTTCTTTGTATGAGAGAATGATGAAAGGTTTGGGATTCAAGAAGTCTACTAAAAAAAGGGGTAAGGGGAGAGTGGCGGCAACTAATGTGCACCAGGATATTCCACCTGAAGCTGATCGTAGACATAGCACAACAGAAAGATGTACGATGAGTTTTTCTGAAGACACTCGGAACAGATTTTCCCAAAATCAGGGGCATACCGACACAAATTCCCCCAAAACTCCAACTTCAAAGCCCAAGAGGCCCCCACCTTCTGATGTCCCGCATCGCAACAGTACCGCTAGTTCAAGTTGGCCGCCCAATTTTCAAACGAATATTAACTATCCAATACAGTTTTTTAACTCTCTGGTGGAGAACGATTTTCCTCCATATATTAAAAATAATATTCATTCCTACAATGATGTAATTGGAGATGGGAATTGTGGATTTAGAGTTGTTGCACTCGCAATCTACGGAAGCGAGGACCACTGGCCCACGGTATGAATGGATCTTTTTAAAGATTTGCAAATAAGACGTGATTTATACGAAAATGTTATACGTGGTTACACAACCATGTCAGAGTTGGAAAAATTACTTAATCACTTCCGCGGTTATGCCACAATTGATAAATGGATTTCATTACCTGAACATGGATACCTGGTTGCAACCACATATAACGTTTTCGTAATGTCATTTAGTGAACATGGCGGACATTTTTGCCTTCCCGCAATAACAGATGAATATCGAGGACTTCCGACCGTCAAATTGGTCTTAGGGAGCGTGCACAACAATTCTCATTGGATATTGGTAAGAAAAAATTATATTAATGTTATTTTTAAAAAAAATTATTTATAAATTTGATTTAATTATAATTATAATTTTTTAACTGTAATTTCAGTTGCATATGACAACTGACAAGCATCCGATCATTTATATCTCAGATTCGAACCTTGAACATGATCCTTCTGTAAATGGTATACATTTAGAATTTGAAAGCAGGATAGAACTATACCGTAGATTACACGACTCGGATGCACCGCGACGTGAGGCTAATTATAGGTCTAGAAATAACGAGAAAGACAAATATTATATATTTTTGTAATATTTAATACATTTTTTTCTAGCAGAACGTCGCAATCCATTCTCGGATGGAAATTATGTAATGTGTATATTTTTTTTCATGTTTAAATTGATAATTGAACTAATATTTTTCAATAAATGAACTAATACTTAGTAACAAACTAACTAATACTTTTCAATTGATGAACTAATATTGTTGATAACAAATAACTAACACTTTTCAGTTAATGAAATAATACTTAATGATCAAATAATTAATACTTTTAAATTAATCAAATAATACATTTAATTAGTTAAATAAATAATTATAACTATAGGAAACTAATTGTATTTCATTTAAATGCATAAATAATTGTATTTCATTTAATTAGCTGCAAAATGAACAAAATTATAAATTAATTCTAATTTAATAAAAACCAAAAAAAAATATTGGACGGAAAACGACACGGGCTTAAAATCGATGTCAACGCGACACCCGATATTTTTGTATCATATGGTGTACGCGACACCAGGTGCGCGACATGACCTCCTGCCACAACACATCAACACATAATACTTCACATCACTAATCCAAAGTGTGTATTTAGCATTACTCTAAGTACCAACTTATTGTACCAAAACGAGGATAATATTATTATTGGGACTTTAATTGCGCATCTTAGCTGTTCTAGACATTAATTCATCTTTAACCCAATTCGTGTACCACAAGTTCTCTGTAAAGTTTGTTTATAGTATAAATCGATATAACTACTTATAAATTGATATTAATAATATTTAATGCTATGATTTTAATTTATAAATATAATAATATCGATTGATAAGTGTAGAATAATATAAATTTACACTATGATCAAATTTAATCAAGATTTACTCTTATTGTATTTAAGCATGTAATAAAAGAAATGGTAAAAGTGGGTATGTAATTTCACTTTTACAGAATTAACATTGAAATATACCTAGTAACATAAAACTTGTAATGAATATTACTTGCAAAAAAAAGTAATTAAACCAACACAAATTATGTAGTAATCATTTAATCAACATGAACTATAAGATTGATATCACGGTGAATAATTATCCCACTAGACCATTTTTATGTAAACTAATAGCATTCAATTTAATTAACATGAACTATCGATTGATATAATGCGAATAATTATCTCACCGACCATTTGATGTAAAAATTATAAAATAAGAACACGCAAAAATAAAATCCTCTAAGCAATAAAAATGTTAAGCATCTTTTTTTTTAAGAGAACATGTTAAGATCTTGATGATATACAAATATCAAAAAAAAAATTATATAGTCTACCTTAAATAAAAAGTATTGTTGAAATTTCTGAGAATCTAAAATTTAAGATGTAAGGTTGAAATTAATTTTTTTTTTTTTAATTTGGATGTAGAGTTGTGATTAAGTTTAACATATACAAATTAGATGTAAAATAAGAATTTGCAAAACAAAAATTCTCAAAGCAACACAAAATTTAAGCATCTTATAAGGAATACAGATATCAAGAAAACCACAAAAGAAGATAATGAAATAATAATGATTGTAAAATTTAATTTTTAAAAATAAATTATATATAGGATTTGATAATTAACATATCTTCTAGGATTTAATTATTAATATATCTTATTATAAAATCTATAATATCTCATGTAATGTGGGTAGAGATTAAAAAATATAAATATGCGGTTGAAATTAAATTTAAAATTAGAGTTATTGAGTTTGGAGAGATTTTGAAATAGTGTGATTTGATTTTGCCTAAAAACTTTATCTTTATATATATATTTATATTAATTAATTAATTAGTAATTAATTAATTAATAAAGATTAAAGATTTTAAATCTTGAAAGGTCTTTTTTTTTTTAAATGACTTCCCAGCTTCTCAAACTCTCATTTGTGTTGCAAGCTAGATCCACATTAATAAAAAAATAAGATATGAGTATTATAAATAGTTTGATACGCAGGGCCACTTAGATAACACCACTTAGCGAGATTTGATAAAATAAAATTAATTATTAGTTATATATACGTTTTTAAAATGTATTATACACATCAAACTTGGGTGTGTGGAGAAGTGTACAGAATTAACAGTGGACCTAACTTAAGGAGTTCTCAGTTTGCTAAACGCGCAAACTTCATCATCTTCATTATCATATTACACCTATTTATATATATAGATTACTTTACCCATTTTACAAAACAAACAACATGACTAACATTTTCTCATGCAAATCTTTTAAAAGAAAAATGAAGACTAGCTTTATATATAGCATTTAGTTTGTGTAATTTAGTAAGTCAAGATTTTGATGGAAAGGTACGAGATTTTGAAAAATTTAGGGTCTGGAAATTTTGGAGTAGCTAAGCTTGTTAAGGATAAATGGAATGGTGAACTCTATGCAATCAAACATATTGAGAGGGGCAAAAAAGGTCAGTTTCATAATTTTCTATTTTGAATTTTTTTTTTGGTTGACATTTGAAGTTTATATGAAGATATTTGATGGGGTTTTTGTGGTTTTGCAGATTGATGAACATGTTCAAAGGGAGATTATGAATCACAGGTCTTTAAAGCATCCCAATATTATAAGATATAAGGAGGTAAATTAATGAAACTATATTCAACAATTAATATTATGTTCGGTTGTGTTTTTTTTTTTTTTTTTTGTCAATATAAATAGTTTTGGGAAAAAGCAGAACAGAAACAGAACAAAAACAGAACAGAACAGAGAATTGCAAAAATATTGTTTCATAATTTTTATGATAATCTGAATCTTTTGTTACAGGTATTGCTTTTACCCCAACTCATCTAGCTATTGTGATGGAATATGCAGTGGGGAGGCTAACTTTTCGAGCGAATTTGTACCGCCGGAAGATTTAGTGAAGACGAGGTATATTTTTTTTCTTATTTTCCTTAATTACAATTTAACATTCATATGATTGAAAAATTAATTTCCCTATTTTCACATTGATATGTTTATATTTGTTTTAGGCGAGGTTCTTCTTTCAACAGCTAATATCTGAGTTAGTTACTGCCATTCCATGGTACAAAAATTACAAAATCTGATTTATAACATTATTACAAGATCAAACTTCTTGTTATGTCAATAATTTGAGCACTAGTCATTTTCATGAATGCAGCAAATTTGTCATCGCGATCTAAAGCTGGAGAATACGTTGTTGGATGGAAGTCCAGAACCGCGTCTGAAGATATGTGATTTCGGATACTCTAAGGTAGTTTTACGCAGAATTTCCTTCGATTTGAAAACCTTAATTAGACGGTGTTTGCAAAATTATGCTTTTGAGGAATAGATTTAACTTAGTTATTGTAAGAATGTAATTGCTTAATTGGTAAAATTGATGAATGTTAGACTTTGTTTATCGGTATTTTGACTAATTATGTCAATTTCATAAAAAAAAAAATTAATTAATTTTTTGATGACCAGGATGTTCGATTGACGATCGTGGTACGGAATCATGTCTTGCGATTTTCTCTCATTTAATCAACTATGACACATGCCCAAAATACACTCAACCAATCGTATGGTGCCATGATCATATGCCCAAAATACACTTTCGGTCAATCGTATGGAGCCATGTGTTATAGTTGATCGAATGAGATAGAAAATCCTTTGGTGCCATGTGTCATTAGTTGATTGAATGAGATAAAAATCCTTTGGGGCAATTGGTTTTGATTAGGGTAAATAGAACAACGCGATCATCAAAATTAATTTTATTCTTCTTTTTATTTTGTCCTTATCATGCATGACTTGGTGGGTCAAAATACCGATAAACATAGTCCTAGTAAAATTGGTAAAAAGTGAAAGTTAAGTATTCAACTAGAAGCACGCATTTCCCATCTATTTAATTATGAATTCTAAATGGTTAATTAATTTAAGAAAAACTTTTTGTTGAAAAGCACTTAAAAATCTACATTATTTTAAAAGAAAAAGCCTTGAAATCTAGCTCTTGATGATCATGTTTGAAACTTCAGTCATCAGTGCTTCATTCACAACCGAAATCAACGGTTGGAACCCCTGCTTATATTGCACCTGAGGTCCTATCAAGAAAAGAATATGATGGAAAGGTAGTTTTTCACACTTATCCTAATCTCTTAATTGTAATTAATAATGTCAACTTGTAATACTATTCTTTTCAAGATTGCAGATGTTTGGTCTGTGGGGTCACCTTGTATGTAATGTTAGTTGGTGGTTATCCATTTGAAGATCCTAATGATCCAAGAAATTTCAAGAAAACAATTAACGTGAGTATATATATGACCAATTAATTTTTTTTAAAAACGACGACTTCAACGTTATGTTGTTTAATTAATTATTGTATAGTCTAATAATTCGAATCCAACTATTAAATTTTTCTTCTTTTTTTTTTTTGGCAGAGGATACTTAGTGTTCATTATTCAATCCCTGACTATGTCCGAGTCTCTAAAGAGTGCAACCATCTCTTATCTCGAATCTTTGTTGCCGATCCGGAAAAGGTTTTTTCTGCATTTTTTATTTGGTCAAATACCTCCATCCATCATTTGCACCGTACAACTCAAGGAAATTTTAAATGGTATTAGTTATTTTTACTAAAAGGTATTAGTCTGTCAGTATTAGTTATTTTTACTAAATAGTATTAGTTATTTTCATTAAACAATATTAAACGTCACTGGTGCAGCCAAGTGCATTTTAAAAGGTTTTAGTTGTTTAACTAAGAGACATTAGTTGTGAGTATTAGTTGTTTTGACTTAACAGTATTAGTTGTTGTTTGTACACTGGTGCACAACAAGTGTTGCTCTTTTAATTGATGCACATTGATCTTATCATACATGGCGATGCAGAGGATAAGTATTGTGGAGATTGAAAAACAGCCGTGGTTTCTGGAGAGCCTACCTATAGACTACGTGACGAGTGTGCAATCAAGAGATACAGACGAGTACTCATCGAGGAAGCGTTAGCTATAATACGAGAGGCTAGCAAAGCAGACGAACCCCCGAAAATGAGCCATCTTAATGAATCTTGATGAAATACACACTGATGAAGATAGTGATGATGATATATATAGATATGCTTTTAAATACATCTTCAATATGTGACATTCATGGAGTACACAAACTTATCCATCACACACTAAATATATATATTCTTCCGTAATTTGGAACTAGCTTTTTGTAGGGTTGTAAAGACGAATCGAGTTTAACCCAACATACAAACTTTTGTGGTCTGAATTTGTTTGGATTGGGCCCCATGTGCATCCAGGTGCACTATGAATTAATTTATAGTGTGTTTTAGAATTAAAAAACTTGTTATATTTAAAGATGCAAACGTGTTTATATTAAATCGTGTAATTATTTTTTCATATTAAATAGTTGTACGATTCAATATAAACAAATTGTATATTTCAATATAATAAATTATATAATTTTAAAATATACCATGAGTACGCAGTGCATTCAAATACATTGAAAAAATTGCCATTTGTTTGAGCTCAAAAACTTTAATCGTGCTGGATCATAAAAGTCAAACGAAAATAGTTCGACATTTTTACTTATTTTGTCTTTTAATGCAATTTTTTTTATATAAGATATATTTATGCACAGTATGGACGCAAGAACGCAAATTCAACCAAGAAAGCAAAATAATAGCTAGATAAAGAACATAAAACAAAAAATTAATTAAAATTAATTAAAATTTTGAATATTAATTTTATCAAGAAGATTTGCTAAATTTTCATTCATCTATTCATCATCGTATCTAATTTTTACACCACAAGAAAATAAAAATTTAGCTACATAATTTTCTAATATGATTATAGAATCTTTCAACAAAATAATTTTGCTTACAAATTTTTAATATTCTAGTAGGCAAATATATTATCTACGAAATGCCTATGGATTCTTAAAAACAAACAAATTACCTATACATTTGTAATTTTTAAAGAAACAAATTATCTACACAAATAATTAATCCCAGAAGGCAATTGGCATTTTACAGGACAATTATATTTGTAATTTGAAGTAATTTAGAATTGATTATAAATAAATTTACCAAAGAAATTATAATTTTTAAGGTGAATTGTTTTAGGTAGTTTGAGTATTAAAAAAATGTCTATATGATTAGGAAAATGTATAAAGGCAAAATCGTATTTAACCTTCACTATTTAAAGATGAAATAAATTTTAGTTAAAAATTATGTAGGCATATTGAAAATTTTCATAAACAATTTTCATTTTCTTGTAATATTAGAAATATTATGAATATATATGACATTTCACGACGAAAATTGAGGTGAGGCAATTACCTTAGTGTAGCTCGCCAATGTTTATGCATAAAATGTGATATTCTTATCTGTTATAGGATACAAATTTTAAAAGTATCACAAAAAATATGTAATACAGTAATAGTGCCATATTTCATACACAGAGATTTTTCTCATATAATAATTTCTCTTCGTTAACTATTGATTCGATGTGGATATTATACATACATAATATACTAATAATTTTTCTTCTTTAACTATTGATTAGAGTTGAATATTATACATAGGATAAATTTGAAGCCCCGGATAATATTGAATATGATAGTTTTAACAAAATGTGTATTGATGTGAACACGCAAAGTTATTTAAAATGGATTGGTGCATAAGACAATTTCCTTTTCAACCATCTAATCTCTTGATTGGTAATAACATATTAAAACTTGCATTAGTGACAACATAGTTTTGGCGACTAATTACTTGTTTTTTCGTGGTCTGAATTTGAACTAATCATCGTTAGCCACTAATTCTATTTTTTGTCTGGCAAATAAAAACTAATTCTATTTTCTGTAGAGAAAACTCCATACTTATCTTCCCGTGTAAATCTTGCAACTAATGATTTATTAAATTCTTAATTAGAGGAGTCATGAGCTCAGTTGGAAAGGGCTAGTAATATTGAAATAATTAATTCAATTAGATAACTTATTGTATTATCAATTTATGATTTAAATATATATATATATATAATTTAAGGGTTGTAAGACGGTTTTTCATTGAATGATTCTATGGGACGAAATTAAAGGAAAATTTAGTTGATTTGGTTTGATCCTTATATTGATCAAATATAAATATGACTAAGAATATAAGACTTATAAGATGATTTCACGCGAGACTCATTAAATAAATAAAATAGTACTTATTACTATATACTATCTTCGAGATTTCTACTCATAACTCTAAAAAGTACAAAGTAAAAGTTAAGAAATTATTAAAAAATACAAAATGCACTTTAAAAGGACGACACTACCATGAGCTCGAAAAAAAAATAAATTGCATCTTTAACATGATATGTATTATGTAACGCCTTTGTATGCTTATAAGTTATAAGTCATCATAGATTCCTTCTACCTGACTTTATGACTTTATGGGGACTAGATCGATCCTCCTACATCATTAGTACATAAATAAAATTTATGGAAATGTTATGGACTAGATGTACACTAGGTAAAAGTAGGTCACACGTAAAAAAAAAAAAAAAAAAAAGGTTTCACCATAAATAGAACAAATGGAGGTAGAAGACGAAATAAAGATTTAAGCGTGGTTGGAAAGCTCCATGTGGCAACTGTTGGTAAATAGTGTGCCCGAATTTATTCGAGGTGTAATTTAAATACAAATTTAAATAAACAATTATTACTAGTATGAATTAATCATATTAATTCAAATAATAATCACAACAACATCATGTGAACAAGTATAAATTCAAAAAAGTCCCCACATGCAGAATGAGGAGTTTATGCTAATCTTACCCTATTAGAGACAACCGTTGAGACGATGAAATGAATCAACCCTAATATCTTTTCAAGTATTCCCCAAGTCCTTTGCTCGATTATTCGGTGGAAGATACTTACGAACAAATTTAATTGGAATAAAGAAAATTATATTGCACCACCTTTGTGGATTTCTAATTTTTCCAAGACTGGAATTGTGTTGGGGATGAAAAATTCATCCCCTATTTATAAGATGAGATGACCGATTTTTTTAGGTCAATTGAAGATATGAGAAGATCTTTAATTCTTGTGCAAGAAGTAATCACTACAAAAAAGCCATGTTTTTGGGACGGAATTTAGCGACGGTAACAAGAACCGTCGCAAATAGCGATAGTTTTTCGATGGTTATGATCAA
Source organism: Stenogyne calaminthoides (assembly GCA_037126765.1). Taxonomy (NCBI): domain Eukaryota; kingdom Viridiplantae; phylum Streptophyta; class Magnoliopsida; order Lamiales; family Lamiaceae; genus Stenogyne; species Stenogyne calaminthoides. The sequence continues at coordinate 15,943,494 of JBBCBC010000006.1, forward strand.
ATGGTCAAAGTCAGCGATTTTAGAAGCGGTCAAGATAATCAAACCTTCGCCAAATAATGACGGTTTTAGCTCGTTTTTAGCGACGTTTGGACTAACCCCTTTAGCGTAACGGATTTAGCGACGGCTTTTTTTTTTTTTTTTTAATTTTTTAATTTTTTAAATATTTAATATTAATTTTTTTTTTTTTAATGTTTCAGGATTATACTAGGTTTTTTAATTATTGTTAATGCATCTTACCGTATATTTAATTTATAGTCACTTGGAGAAGAGTTCCACCGCCATAGTCATATCTATTTTTAAGTAATTTAAACGGTATAAAATTTAATTTGTAGTATATTTAAATATATTATTGACTAAAAAGTAGTACTTGTTTAAATAGAAAAATAGTACTTGTTTAAATGAAAAGTATTACTTGTTAAATGAAAAGTATTACTTGTTTAAATAGAAAAGTACTACTAGTTTAAATAGAAAAGTAGTACTTGGTTAAATGAAAAATATTACTTGTTTAAATTAAAAGTGATAAGTGTAAAAGGCAGTATTTTTTCAGAGTGTTGTTGAAAATGTTATGCAACATGTAAGAACAACATATGACAGGACGGAAATATAAAAAACTAGCAGGTCAAAAGGATTAAAATTTCATATAGTCCTAATTCTGCATATATGAAACCTCATGATTAAAAAATATCACTATACAAAGTAGTGAGATACCACAAGAACCTCTTACAAGATCCTAAAAGGTGTAGTAAAAACCCACACCAAGAACAATCTATTCAATCAAGTAACTAGTGATCTTATTCAACCTAAAAAACTTGATCTAGTAAGATAAAATCAATGCGATGGGAGAGATTGTATTCCCCCACCGGTCAAATAGAATAAGATCGAATCGACTTCTACTAGATACAAAACACTCTAGGTTGTACTTTTTCGGTTGTGTCTGGGATGTTACTCTCTAAAGTTTGAGTAGAGCAAATGGTATTTACTTTTCTTCAAACTCAGATCTCCACCAATCGCAAGTGATTTATGACATTGAGATCAACTCAGATTGTCCTATCCAATTTAACTTGGATAGCCTTGAACATCTCCTCCACTATCTCCATAATCTGGTGTAATCACCCATGATCTTTCTATTCTCACTCCACCACAATGCAACGCTTTGACAATATCCAATTTGTCTTCAACCGCATTGTAGGAAACATAAAAAACACATATATTAAAAACGAGTCGGTGTTGGGAGAAATGGCAAATTATGATAAAAGAAAGTGAATGTTGTTCAACATCTGGAACAACATCCGTGCAACATCAACAAACTCCCCCAATTTGGTCTTTCTACTACAACACACACGATGTTAAAAAACAACATCCAACTTGTGTCTAAAAGAAACAAATAATAGTCATTCAAAGAACAATTCTTATTCAACCAAATCATAATTTAAAAACAAAAGGCATAAACAACAAACATAAGTACATGCAGTATTTCCTAAAGCCAACAATGTATCCAACATAAAAGTAAATGATGTAAACATAAACCTATCATTATTTGTCCATTAACAGAAGTTTATAAAGTAAAGAGCAAGGTTAAATAAAAAGATTCAACACATAAAAGGAATTTTTATAATGAAATATAGGGAAGGATCGGGTTGGAATGACCGCGATCTGGTTAATCCGCAAATGCTCCCACATATTTCAAAAACTCCCCCCGCTTTGAATATGTTCACCAGCTTATATTTTCATATATTTGATCAATGATTGCAACACTCTTCGGAGACATGTTCTCCCTGGTAGGTGTCTTCAATAGCTCATCATTAGGTAATTACTGGGGTTATCATCATCAACTGGTTTAGCTTCATCAGTACCATTTGGTCAAGAATATCAAAGATTGAGTGTATCTTCGACAACTTCCTCACAAAGATCATTAACATCATCAACCTCTTCATGCCTTCAACATCATTTTGATCATCTTGAAAAGAAGACTTCATCATCATCCTCAAAGATCATCTTCAATATTATCGAAGCATACGGTTGATCATCCTTCTCACACCCGTGATGGAGGGAGCGGACCAACTCCATCACCACCACCATCATTAGGACCATCATTAGGTAATCCTCCCCGACGGAGTAGTAAGCGAGGCTTCTCCAAGGTTTGTTGTTTAACCAGAGCATCACGTCATCCGCCGATGGATTTAATTTGATCAAGAATGAAAGAATTTGAAAAAGTGATTTAAAGGATGATACTTGTCTCTCTTGATCGGCAAGGAATGTTGCCCGGCAGGTATCGGGCAACATTTTTAGCTTGTTGTGCATGATCTTCAAGCGGAGGGTCAATCTAATAGATTTTTACTTCTTCCGACACGTGTGAGATTCTAAACTTGGAACAAAACCACCGATCTTTCACCACCGGGTCTCAAACTTCAGTTTATCCAAGAATTGACAAATGGGAAGCAGATATGGAAGAATAGTTTCATCGAGTACTTACTGGCAAAGGACACCATATTATCAAATATAATTTGGCCAAATTGAACTTGTTCAGGATGTACAATCTTGTACATCAATAATGCTTTATTCCTTTTTCACAAGACAAAGGAGTTCTTGGAAGGTAACGATTTAGAAACTAGCAACTTATGCATCCACAGATAAAGAAGGCATTACCGGGTGAGAAAATTGCAAAAAGTCCATTCAGGATACTTACTACCGGCAGATGACAAACATTATCTTCCCAATATCCGATTCAACAAAGATCATCCCTCCATTTGCTAAGTTCTCGTGAAGATATTAATAAGCCTAGGGGTAATGGTAACAACATTGTATCCTAATCTAACTTTCCCACAAATTTGAAGGATCGATATAAACTACTAGCTGGTAGTTCTGATGTTATGAGTTTTTAATATTTAATATAAAATTAACTTTAAAATTGTAGTAATATTTATAATTTTAATTGAGAAAATATTATATTATTATTTTAAAATTTTAAAAATATATTAATATGCAATTAATTATCACCTACACCATCACTTTTACAAAAATAATATAAAAAATCAATATCAAATTTTTTATTAGTGTGTGTATATACACCACAACACATAATTTATAAATTTATATTTCTTGCAAATTTTAAAATTTTTCTAAATAAATGAATAACGTATATAAAATTCTATTAAAAAAAATTATATGAGTTGGGGAATTTTATTATATTTTGATTATATAATTTAGTTAATGATAATCTAAATTACAGATAGCATATAATTTTATTATTAATACATTAAGATACCAAACTTTCTATATAATTGAGACATCATCAAAACTCACCAAAATATGACACATAAGCAATAAAACTCTCTTGATACCAAACTCTCTATATAATTGACACATCATCAAAAAATCACAAAAAATGACACATAAATAAATAAAACTCTCTATTAGTAAATATAGGGATGAAATTTGAAAGACTGACTCGACATTAACTATGAGAATTCAAATTTCTACATGAAGAGAAAAAGAGGACCAACACATTAAGAAATTCTTCCTCAGACACTTGGCTTACCCAATTCAATTGGTACAATCGCAGACGGACCACGTTCCTTTGCGGGTTGGGGGCACGTGCACCCACATTTAATTTTTAAATACTATTTTTTTTTAGGATTGCTACATGTAATTCGATTTAATTTATTACTGCTTCTGAATAAATTAAAGCTTTTGAATGTTTTTTGGGCCATATTATGTTTTGAAGGTCTGGCCCAAATGCCAAATCAAAATCTTGACGGGCAATCCCAAACAATTACTCATATGATTTTTTTTAATTTTTTTTTGTTTGACGGGAACATTTACTCATATGATTGATAGTGTTGATATGTGTTAATCATACAAATATTTTTAGTCTACAAAAACTCCAAGTTTTAAATTTTAATTGTAATAATTTTGGATTGTCATATAGGAAGTTACTTTTATATTTTGAGAAGTGTGTCTACGTAAGATTAAATAAGATCACAGCGCTCGTACAAGATTAAAAATATGCAAGTTGTTATCTTGAAAAATGCAACTTGTTATATTAAACAAGTGAACTATTTTTTTCATTAATATTTACGCGATCTAATATAATAAGTTGTATATTTAATATAACAAGATTACATGTTCCAAAAATCGTGACTATGAGCGCATCGGTGAACCCGGTACAAGACTTGCTTTTATTTTATATTTATGTATTTTGTGCCCGTCATTAAAAAATTTCCTGTCATTCACAGAGTGCAATTAATTCAATTTTAATTTGGATAACTATGCACTCTAAACTCTAACCCCTAAAACAATGAACCCTAAATCAAATATGAACCATTAGAATTTGAAAGAACTACGAACCACTTCAATGAGAGTGAATCATGAACCACTCAGGCCAAGTTTGGGTCCGTGTCAGAAAAAAAACTTAAAATTGAAATTAAAGTTAAAAGAAAAATCGAATTGAAAAAAAAAATAAAAAAAATTAAAACTGAAAAAAAAAATAAGAAAAAGAACTCCTAAAATTAAATTGCATCAAATTGATTTGGTGCAAATGGTGCACAAGAGAATTTGCCCACATGGCCACATTGAATATGGTTTTATTTAATTCATTTTATTTTTCTTTTAGTTATAATAATTAACTCATAAAATATAGTTTTTTTTCAATTAATAATTTTTTTTTAATAAATTCATTATTTATAAAATAAATTTCAAGTGGATCTTTTATTCATAGTATGACATTTATATCATTAAATTTATAAATTAATATCGTGATAGTTATTAGTTTATATTATTACACTTATAAACTAATATCATAGTATTAAATGCTATTGATATTGGTTTAAGAATAAATAATTGTCGATTCATAAAGATAATGATATCAATTTCATACACTTAACAAACCGTTAAAGAGAGTTTGTGTTATTTGTATTAAAAATATATTATAATTTCGATAACATTTTTTTAAATAAACAATTTAGTAATGAGTAAGTCATATGTGAAAATTAACGTATGTGAAAATAAGTCAATTTAGGCAAAATTTTAGATTAGTGATTTACAAAATCAAATTCGCGGGTCGCCATGACCCGAAAGTTAAAAGTAATAACACTTTTAATTTCCTGTGAAACATAAAAGCTTTGTAATAATTGTGTAGTGTCTTAATTTAGTATGAGATGATGCAGCATCAATGAAATTTTTTTTTGCTTACACTGTTACCGTGATCGTAATTTTTTAATACTAAAAATTTCATACCGTAGTACCAAAATTCGCATACGATGAATTTTTAAATTTTTCAGATGTCCGATATTACATACCGATACCGCATCAAATTTCAATATATCTGAATTATTTTTCGATATTTCACCCCTAGTCTTGGTGGTAGGTGCCTTCTGATGTGTGTGCTAGAGGTTTGAAGTTTAAATCCTTCCTATTAAGATTTTTTGCTTTTGCAAATATAAAATTATTTTCATTTTTTTTTCTTTTACTCTTACTTCATTTATTCCTTTTTTATTTTTTAGCTTTTTGGTTCTTTTCATTATTTTAACATCATTTTTGCAAAATAGAAAATTATTTTCATTCTTTTTTTTTAACATTATTTTAAATTTTGCAAAAACTTTTTTAAAAAATTTTTGCTTTTTCATTATTTTAAGATTTTTTACTTTTGCAAATATAAAATTATTTTCATTTATTTTTTT